>JAPWDM010000005.1:51653453-53018453 GCA_035578155.1 Brachynemurus nebulosus | reverse complement strand
AAACCAAAAATCGATGCAGAAGAAAATCGGCTTATAAAAGATCGATCTGACGAAAATCGATTCAATTTTTGTACTTGCAGAAAATAAAAGTTTTAATGAAGTTTCTTATTGGGTCATCACAAATCAGTTTGAATTTTCTTTGAAGATGAACTGCTGAATTTAATATGAATAAAATGGTTTCCAGTTTGCGCTAAAAGTGACAACATTAGTTGATATATATTTTACAATAATTTTTAAAAAATATCATATTTTTACTAAAAATATCCTAATTTAAATTCGAAAAGATCGATCTTCGATCCCCTAAATGTTTCACGATCTCTGTATCGATTTACTCTCCAAAGAATCGATTCGAAAAATCGAAAATCGGAAACCCTAATGCCAAATGCTTTTTTTACTTTAAATTCTATAAATTTTTTTTATCAATATTTAAAAAAAAGTTAAGAAAATTTTAAACGTACTGAAATTAACTAAAGGCAGTCTTTTCAGAAAATTTTGTAAAGTTTACATGATATGAAAACGAAATTTAACTCTTGAAATATTGTTACTTTAAAATATTGTAAAATTTAATTCAGCCTTGACGTATTCAAACCTTGATTACGCTACAATTGCGACTTCAAAATTATGAAAATCATCTGCTTGTAATACAAAACATTTTTTATTGCCGTGTCTTAAAGATAATAGTACACAACTTGAGTACCTAAAGTTTGACTTAAGAGAACTACAATTCTAGTAATAAATTTAACTCCCGTGATTTTGCTACTCCAGTTATAAAAAATTTGAATCAATTAAATAAATTTACATTTAATTTACAATTTGTTAGACTTCAGATCGTTCAGTTCGAGTTCTATAATTTATGCACATAAATTTGAGTATACATGCATTTTCATTTTTAATGGAAAATAGATTCAAATTTTCTTTTTAAATACAAAATGGAAAATGGTTTGACCGAACTTATTTAAAATAGAAAATGGAAATTGCCATTTTGTATTTTAAATACATATTTCAAATGAAATCATTTTAAATTGCTCCAAGCCCTGATCAACAGAAAATTATTTTATTGTAAAATTGTATAACAATTAAGAGAAATTATGATTTTTTAATAAAACAGTAATTTGAATTTACATTGTGTATTTATTTTTCTGGAAAAGAGCATTACTAAACCGCGCGAACATATTAGCAAAAATTTAAATAATATAACGTCTACAAGTTTCCAAATATGGTAGTAAACGTTAAATAATTTGAATTTTTGTTTGCCCGGTTTAATAGTGCACATGCGCGAGAATTTTACCACGAATCGAAGCAGTAGGTAAGGCAGGTAGTAACGCAATACCAAGAAAATGATCCACGATCATTTGGTTACAAACTAAAATAACAAAAATTAGCAGTTTTGTAAAATACTAAAATACGCTGCAATAGGGTGTGGCACACAGCTTCCTCGTACTCGTAAATGCCCAATATATCTTTGTGTAATTTAATATAGGTATATAAATTAATAAAAATAAATAAACGATTCATAAAAAATTGAGCGAAGTGGGACTAGCAGTAAATAAGATATTGACATTTAATTGGATTTCATGGTAGTGCCGTGGATACTATTCCTCTGAATGCAATGAAATTTCTAGGGGATTATCTAGGAAGCAGAACGCATAATTTCATAAAAATGAATTGAATAGTTCAGAAGTTACAGTAGCTTTTTCATTTGCTTTTAAATGTAACTGCTTTAATTTTAAAGTAAACATAATAATAATAATAATAATAATGATTTTTATTGCTTCAGAAAATCTTTTACACCAGGGAAGATCATTTAACATTTATAAGTAACAACAAATAACAAAAATTATAATAAACAGAAAGTTCATTAAGTGGTAAATACTAGCTCAGTGGTCAAGAGTCCCTATCGCATATAAAAATACGTCGTTTAGCTATGGTTTCCAGCCCTCTTATGGTTAATAACGCCGTCATGGGATCACCTCCAGCACTGATATGCTTATTCAAGTACATTTGCCTTTTAAAAGGATACTTTTTACAATTGAAAAGAAAGTACGTAAGATACTGAGAACTTCGTTACACTGTTGACAAATTTCTTCATGTTTCAGAGTCAGTTTACACCCTTTGAAGAAAATTTTTGTACATACACTAGCGGAAACAATTAAAGGATCAAAAAAAAATTCCATATTTTTAGCGATTTTTCAAATGGCTGTATCTTTGTTAAAAATGGTCGTATTGGAGTCGTAAGTACAGCAATTTAAAGCTTGAAGTTTCTAGTTTTGAAATCATCCAACTCAAAAATTTTCAAAGCAACGTGTACCGCTCAATCCTAATAAATACACTGAAAAAAAATTTTCGAAAATTTTTTAAGAAATATTTTTTTTTTATAAATTTTAAATACTGCTATTGATAAAAATGTGGAAAAAGATAAGAAAATTTTTTTTTCAGTTTGTTGAAGATTATGAAAGTTTAAGACCAAAAAAATGATCCTTTAATTTTTTTAAAAATTCAATCGAATGAAACAAAAAAACGGCTAGATGGATTAAATTGAAACTCGCTGGGATTTTTGTGGGTATATTGAACTGTAAAAGGCACACTTAACATTAATGGTTTTCTCGATATTTTTGATTCAGTGATCGAATTTCCAAAAAGCTACCAAAAGCCCATTTTTTCTTGATTTTTCAAATTCATGTAGAGCATGGAAAAAATTTTTTTCGGGAAAACAATGGCTAATCCTTCTAGAGAATTTAATCGAGTTTTTAAAACCCATCTCCAATTTTCTGTGCGATCATTGGTTGCTGAAATATCGATGGTCAAAGACGAAATGATCCTTTTTCATTCAAAGTCCTATAACTCAGTGAGCAGTGGCCATATTAAGGCCTTAAAAAAAACAAATTAAAGCTAAATTAACAATTTATCCGGCCTATGTGGTGGTTAAGTAGGGAAATTTTTTTCCAAGTCCGTGGACCAAAAAGAAAAAACGAAAAAATTTCGAAAATTTTTTTTTCAGTGTATTTATTAGGATTGAGCGATAGACGTAGCTTTGAAAATTTTTTAGTTGGAAGATTTCAAAACTAGAAACTTCAAAGCTTTAAATTTCTGTGCTTACGACTCCGATACGACCATTTTTAACAAAGATACAGCCATTCGAAAAATCGCTAAAAATTTGGAATTTTTTTTTGATCCTTTGTTTCCGCTAGTGTATTTTATTTGACATTCGTAACTGACTAACTTCGGTCAGCATTCTTTTTGTTTTGAACATGTCCTGCGCTTCCCACAAATTCTCGTAACCAACTTGGGTGAACTTTTGTTTTAAAGATACAACGCAGTTAGAGTTTTTCTAGGTTCGATCATCACATAGTTCCTTTAGTTTTGCTTAGCATACTTTCGGGATTCTCTCGTCTGTCATATTCAGCAAGTGACACCACCATATCAATATACTTTTTACTATTTTAAATTACTATTTTCGATTTGCTTATATTTACTGTCAGCATCTCAACTTTATCTTGTACATCATTAAAATATGTTCCAAACATGATAAGATCGTCTGGTTTGATTACTACAAAATAAACTAAGGTTATGAATATTTTTAAAATACATCTTTATCAGACGTATTGTTAAAATACATACCATACATACTTGAAAATTTTTATATTAAAAATATTTTTTTGCTTTTTTTACTCTTTTTAAAAAAAAAAGAGTTTAAAAATTTAACAATTTAAATTTAAAAAAGACCTGTCATTTTATGACAGTTCTACGATCGTATCCAGATGCCATCTATGATTTACTTTCAGAGATTTTTAATAATGACATTTTCACATGTACCAGATTTTGACTTCTTTAATATGGTGTACAATTAAATATTACAAAAACATTTGTAATTTGATAACTTGTTTAATAAATATTAAGTTGAATATTTGAGGAAAAACTACAAATTATTTTGATAATCAATGTATTTAATTAATAAATTTTCTGCTACTGTAAGAAGCTAATGTGAATATACCATTACAACTTATTTGGTATTTTTTTTAGTATAAATTCAAAATAAATCGTATGTTTTGCGTTCGGTTAGACAAACCTTACCACGGATTTTGAAAATTAAAACTTAAAAATGCAATTTCTCAAAAATTTGAAATAAAATAATGAAAATTTTAGCATAATTGGTAGTTTGAAGTAATAAACTAATTTTTAAGAAACATCTCAACATATGTTCCCATTTGAAAAAAAAAAATTTTTTCTATTCCAAAAAAACCGTGAGTCCTAGAAGTCTGGAATAATTTTTCGTAAATGGCCCCCTCTCTTTTGAATATTTTTTGTATAAACTTTTTTTCGATTAGATGCATATTTTAGGAATAAATCGAATGGCAACTCCTGAAAAACTCACACGGTATATATATATATATATATATATATATATATATATATATATATATATATATATATATATATATATATATATATATATATATATATAAATTTTAATGAATATTATTTTCAGTTTCTAGGGACCTCAAAACAAATTTCTGCCATAGTCCTGGACTCAAGTCGCGTCATGACAGTGGCTTTCCACAATTCCATTCTAGAAATTCGCTAAAATTAGAAAAACTTGACAAAGGATAGAAAAAATCACTTAAGATACATTTCTAAATTATTATTGTACGTAAATGAATTTTCGAGAAACAGAAATTTTTGTAAACGGAAATTCGATAAAATGCTGCGTTAAGGATACATTTTATGACTTCTTGTGACCATCAGTGTGCCAAGTTGTCGATAACAGTTAAGACAATTTTGCACAAGTTGGTACTACTATCAACTTCCAATTTACATTATAGTACTCAATTTAACCGATAGGTGACTAAACGTAAAGAAACAATTAGGAAAAGTTGAGAAAAAAAATTTAAACAAATTTCAACCATCACACAGGCGATATTAATTGTTGTAGGTACATATAAGTATTCATTATAAAATTACAGTTAATTCATATTCTACTAATCAGTTACTTTTATTTGTTTGTATATTATGTATCGTACCTTATATTTACCTAAATTTACATACAATTATACATAATGAACGTAAAAATTTTTAATCCGTCTTAATAATGGAAATCATTGTTGTTGTGCTCTGTGATTTAATTTTTATACTTACTTAAAAATATGTCAGATAACACTACCAAGAAGAATTGCATAAATTTACTCTCTTTGATACAAATTTTAAATTTTCTACAACTTTTTTTAAGACAAGTAGATAGTTTTCTCCTCAGAGAATATTGAGGTAGTTACCGTGACATTCAACTTTTCGACAGAATAGTTTCAAATTTTAATAGTATAAAGAAGAATACTATATCTGAATGTCTTTGTAATTTGGGAAAGATTGATAAAGATTGGGAAAGAATTCTGCGTTAAAATAATTAGGGTTAAAGTTTGTATCTACTCTATGTATTAGATCTCAAAATTCTGACTACGTACCCTTATTTCGTACTTAACAATATAATGACTCGACAGAATTCAATAAAAAACTTGGGAAAGAAAGATTACTAAGTTCTGAATGTAAAGAAAAAATTGAATTTTTTGTTGATCGTTTTGAATTGAAGATATCATTAGAGAAATTATAGTATCTTAATAAATGCACCAATTTCAAGCAGCTGAACCGGAGTAGTCTGACAACCCTGTATATTAAATAACTGATTTATTCGTATTTATTGTTTAAACAATATTAAAAATTCATGAATAGCGTTTTTTGACCTTTCACCGCTTACGTAGCGAAAACGGTGATAGATACATTAAAAAGTCCACGAGAGCACCCGTCTATCTTGTGCAGATGAAAAAATAACAATGATGTCAAAGAATTTATTATAAAACACTTTGATAGTATAAGTGTGTATGCACAGACTATGTTTGAATGTATGCATCCACGTTCGTATAAAAAATAGTATGCATCATCATCTATCCATTAATACATACAATAATGACATAAAGTAAGTTTGGTTTGCAATTTTTTCTACTAGCATGTCACACAGTAACTACCTTAACAACCCTGGTTATCGTAGGTACTTTACTCTCCGACACACGACGCTTACTAACGTAAATTCCACATTTATGAAACATTTACACAAACGGTGAAAACACAGTTATGTCAAAATATGCAACCTAAGCGCAACCAGCATAAACACACACACACACACACACACACACACACACACACACACACACACACACACACACATACATTCAACGAGCAAAATTACTCGAAATCGTACATCACCCACACATATACACCTTACTCTTACACATACCCATTTGATCAGTTCAGTCGGTGATTCAACGAAGCGTGTACAAAGATACAATAACATACATTACATTAGGTTACGTTAGCAGCTAACGATAGTTAATGGGATTGGTACGCTGCCGATAAAGCAGGAAATATGTTTTAATTTTCACTTTAGATGAAAACTGTGAACTTGATTAGAATTTTGTCCCAAATTGTTTAGTTGCTTGAGTAGTGCAAAATTAATGAAGTGTTTTGAAATTTTGATACCAGTTAATTTATGTACAGAGTTTGTAGGTAGGTAGGTATACTTTAGTGAAGTCAGGTAAGAGTATAAGGTTTAATAAGTACAAACTGTAATTAATTATCAGTTAGATTTAGTTAGATTAAATGGTCTCAGGATATATTAAATCAACTTTGGTGCTACCTATATCTAAAATAAAAATTTAGTCACTTGTAATTACATGAGAGATTTGTAATTTTCGAATAAATTTATGTTTATCTTAAGAACCCACGACGACAAAACTTTACAAAGTTTCGGATAAAAATTTCCGAAATTCCGTCATGTGTGGTACAGTCCACTCTCGTTAATTCAAACCTGCGATAATTCGAACCTCTCTATAATTCAAAGTTATCACGAGGTCCCTACAAAATCTTTTTATATTTCGAACAAAATCAATACATTTCTATACATTTGGTAATTCGAACGAAAATATCATTGCTACGTAACAAAACAACGTGCTAATTCGAACTCATCGGCATCAAAAACTCGACAATTCAAAGTTGCCGAGAGAAAGAGACAGAAAGATTGTAAGTACATTTTGGTTGATTTTGAACCATTTGAACCATTTGATATTTCAGACACTCGACAATTCGTAATATTTTAAGGGTCGCTCGAGTTTCAAATTAACGAGAGTCGACCGTATGCCTTACCGTGTATTTTGTAATGTAATATCACACACGATGATTGTAAGTTAGCTTATACTAAATTATGATGAAATATGGACTTTGGAAATCCAGGAATTTTCGTTTGAAACTTTTTGAAGTTTTCTATCATGAATTCTTAAAATATTTGTTTTTTTGAAACAGTCTGATTTTTATTTTGACTTTTATACTAAAAATTTGGAATAGTCTGGAAACGGTTAAACGCATTTTCATCAAACTTGGTAAATACCCGTCTCATAATAACTAGGTAGCCTTCAAAATTGGTTTTTAAGATTTTTTTATATTATTTTTATCTAGGCAAAGCTGAAATAAATGAATGCACTATAACTTATTCAAATCTGCATGAATTTTGCAATTTGTCAACTTTAAATATTGCCAGAATACGGTTCTGGCTATTTCTAAAAAATGATATAGCTTAAGTACCAAGTTTCCGCCAGTTTGAAATCTGAAACTGTAGTCTTATAATAAATCTACTCAACAAAAATTAATTAAAGGTTAATTTGGCCACCTTGCTATTAATAACACTTATAAATCCTTCGAGGAAGTATCATCGTGAGAACATCACTTTACATCTTAGATAATACTCTACTCGCTGAATATTACCTACTTTTCCCGACTTAAGGGGAGAGTTCAAGTAAAAGAGCAACTTTTTTTATTTATGATTATTTTACTTGTTGAAATTTTTTCAAAATAGGGAGGGTTTCAAACAGAAAATTTTGTTTTTGAAAGATTCATTACTCTTCCCTGTGGGGGGAGGGGGCCCTTTTTCACAAGTTTTTAAGCGTTTACAAGGAACGCCATATCTCAAAAAGTAATAAATATTTTTTTAAATATTTTTTCATTATTTTATTCCTGAAGGACCTGTCTATAAAACTGAGTATGGGTTTCAGATAATTTTAAAAATTAACTATAAAATTGTAATCCCAAACTTCTAAAAATTATAAAACCCCATTTTTTATTTTATGAAAATGTTTAAAAATAGTTACAATTGTTCAAATGGAAAAATCATACTCTGCTTTATGCGCAATATGTTTATGAACAAAATTTAAAAAAAAAATAAGTCTCTATCTTTTCTAGAACTTGAGATATGATTTTCCTTGTTGGGAAAAACACAACTTTCGGGAAACAGTAGACAACAAAAATAATAACAAAAGAAGCGGTTTACTCACTGTGACAAAATACTTCTACAAAGGCATACAAATAAAAGAGCATTTGGCGAGCGTTGTCTGCAAGGGAGCAGCAACTTGGCTGTGCAGCGGCTCACAAATAAATATTTTTTTACTTGAAAAAAAAAATTTTTTGGCCATGTTTTATATATCATCGTGTTTGTAATAAACCACAGAACAAAATAAAAACAAAAAACGAGATTCGAAAAAAATTAGTTTATTAGCCGTTTCTGGCGTGAACTCCCCCTTAACAGCCATTTTAATATTTCACCTTACTAAGTCTTGTACAATCTTAAATCATTAACTTACGAATATTAACATTTAATTATCACACATTACAATAAAATAAGTACAGATAGAATTTCATTACCAGATCACATTACGGAAATGAAGAAAGTGTCTTGTAGGTATAAATGTTGTACATGAAAAGACTGTGTTATATAATTATTATAATAATTTACTTAGATTTCTAAATTTGATTTTATCCGAATCAGGCGAGAATGGTTAGTCTCAGATTTCCATCATATATTTCCCTATTATTATGGTACGTACGTACGTACGATAAGACGGTAAGAATATGGTAAATGGTATACAGCGAAGGTAAATGAAAAATATATATATTGTAATGTACGATAATGCTCCGCCTCCGTGTCGTACAGTAAACTACACACATAAAATATGCCAACAAAACTTCCCTTAATATGTTTAACATAAACATGTGAATGTATCAGATATAAATAACATTTATGTACAGGGAGGTATTAAAAATAATTGGACCTACATAGTGCGTTCAACGTTTTGTTGTTCGTTATTAAGGTTTGGTAAAATTTGATAAGTGTAGATTTATTAAATTTATTGTAATGTACACTTATTTATTATTTCTAAGGCATTCTTTCGACCGACTGCAAAATCATCTATTATTCTGGGAATATTTTAAACCCTGGAAATATTTTAAAGGGTATTGCCGGATAAGTACCTATATAGGTGAATCGGCCCCCGGAAGTGAATAATTTTAGTAACTATATTGACGGTATGGTGAGGCTGTATGTAACTGAGAATTGACAATTTTGGTGGCCAAAACTAAGTAGTTATGGAGATAACGAAAAAAAAATTAAAAAATTACAAAAATTTTTTCTTGGTAACTACCTAAGGGGGGAGAGTCCTCCAGAACTTTCAAATTTTTCATTTTTTTGTTTGGTTTTAAAGTTCATTTGAACCTTATAGAATATATTTCCAATGTTTTAAGCCCAATAGAAAGATTATCTTAGATAACGATAAACTGATTTTAGAGCGATGATGTGAATACGCTCATTGTTTATTGTGTAAGAATATTTTATCGAAGCTGGAGCGGAGTGATATCGGAGTGAGAGCAGAGCGTTAATGTAAATCGGGCCTAAATGTATCGAGTTTCTTAAAAAAAATTATTAATAAACCTGTTGTCTGGAGGACCCTCCTCCCTTAACATAAAAAAATAATTTCAAATCCACATGAAGGCAAATACTGTCCAAATACAGACAAAAATCCGATCCAATGTTATTTTTATAGGGTTCCAATTAAGTGATCACTTTAAAAAAAATTCAGTATTTGTGCCTTAATACACTTAATTACTGCACGAAGTGTCATCCGAATTCAAGGGATACAATATGTTATGTATGTTTGATATTTTTCATTTCCAATCAGCTGAACCGCCCCTCCAGTGGGTCTGACCCTGGAATTATATACATCGCTCGAAAGTACTTTAAAAACAAAGTGTTGTGTCTAATAAAGTGTTTTTTCCTATCTCCTGTAGTTTTCGAGATAATCAAGAACAATCGAAAGAGGTATATTAAGATATAAGCTATCTGCCCCTGATAGGAAGTCCTAATAGTAACTGTATTATGGTTTATGTGACACTACAAGTACTTCATATATATATATATATATATATATATATATATATATATATATATATATATATATATATATATATATATATATAAGGTACCTAAGGCATTTAAGGCCCAGCGGGTAATAAGGCCCATTAGCTATATTTCTTACCAAGAAAAGTTCTCTAACTTATCAACAAGTTTAAAATGAACTTTCAATCATTTCAAAGCCAGATACAAAAGTTGAACTACTCAGAGTAACAAACTCATGTCATATTTTAACAAACAAATTTAGAGGTTACATTTTCGTTCGTTGATATAAAAAGTATGCACATTGTGAGTGTTATATTAATGATTTTTTAAAGGTATGTTTCTTTCAACTTGTTATCAAAATTGAAAAAAATTAATATTCTTTAAGTTTTACATCAATTAATTTAGTTTATTTCTAAAGTATTTATATAAAATGTATATAAGCATAAATATTGACATGTTGATAGTAAGGCCCATGCAAATTTTGTTTGGGCTTTATTACCAACACAATTAAAATCAAACACTACAAAGTCAAATCAATTAAAACAGGTCTGAAGTCATTAACAAATGAAGCAAAATTAGACGCACAACCTTAAATTACTATAGTTACTCTAATATAAAAATAACAAAAAGGAAAAAGGACAAAAAACTAAGTACATTTAATTTTGATTTATTTGTTGCATTTGTTTAATGATGCCAGATCAGTTTTAGTTGGTTTGGTCGAATTTTTATTTTTATTCCTTAGTGTTTGCAAGTATGGCTGATAAAAAGAAGAGAGCGTTGTGGTCTGAGGAAGCACTGGCATCAGCCTTAAGCTATGTCACTCGACATAGCAATCAAAGAGAGGTTGCAAGGAGATTCGGAATTCTAAGAAGAACTCTTAGATTTAATATTTATTTATTTCGACTTAATATATTCAAACACCTAGTACTTGACTTATTCGAAAAATATGATAAAAAAATTAAAAATTAAAAATAATGACTTAGGTAATTTTTTTCATTGTTGTTTTCAATAACAGTCACGCAGTCAAGCGGGATTCAAGGATTTTCGAAACTTTTTTGAACGTGTAAAAATAAGAAAATATTTTGATATATAAGTTCAAGTTATTCTTAAAGTATTTTCAAGTTCAAGTTATTCTTAAAGTAATTAAAATCCCCCAATTAATTTAAAAAAAAATAATAAATGTACTATTTTAGGCAGTTGTAATAGGTGGGCCTTATTTTCTACACCAGTCGGAAATAAGGCCCAATTGCAGACACTTTTTAGAATCAAATTTTTGACTTGTATAATTACAAATTCATTAATTTTTTTAGGAATTTTTATCAAAAAATAAGTAAATTTTTATAATTAAATACTATATTTTTGATATTTTATAAGATATATAAATAATAAGCATATTTTGCTTAGGTGTGCCTTAATTGCCTTAGGTACCTTATATATATATATTATACTTTCCTAAATCAAAACAAAACCATTGTAGAAATGTCAAAAATGTGGTGTAATAGGCTTTTTTAACATGTAGCGTATAACGCTCATTGGATTTTAATATTTTAATACCCTTTTAGTATCATCGAGTATGTTTTATATTCACCTGTATTTACACCTGTATTTAAACATACGACGTTAATATTTATATAAGTACTCACTTCAATGTTCAGCTAAACTAAAATTTAAACACACTATTTACTTCACATAAACACACTATGTATGATCGAATCATAGTAATCGAAAATATAGTAATCCAAATTAACCACAGTCTATTAACGAATAATTAAAAGCAATGTGCCATGCAAATACGCCACACCGTGTCGTGTTCTAGTGAATGCTCGGCTTAAGACTTAACTACGAAATTCTTCGAAATTCTTCGAGAATCTGGTGTACACTACCAAAACCAAAATTATTTTTTGAAATCGATAGAACCTTAAAATGATTATATATCTTTGTTGTTATGAAAACCAAACTTTAAGATCCAGTCCAGGGGTCTCCAAACTACAGCCCGCGGGGCCAGCATCGGTCCACGAATACCACCAAATCCGAATTTGGTGGTAATTTCCACCAAATCACACAGTGGAATGTAAATAATATTGTGAATATTTTTTAACACCATATTTCTCACGTCTTTTTTCATGGTTTTACCCACAATTTTCTATCATTTATTTTTGCTTTTCTTTTCTTTTTAACTCCTTTTTGATAATATGAGCTAATATAACAACTTCTGCACTAACTAGTTCCGTCTACTAGAAAACTGTAGCATTTTATTTATTTTTATGAAACAACTACCGGCCTACTCGCAGCTAGTTCACTAGCAACTATGCTGACACACGGCTAGTTTACTAGCTGACAAACTTGATCAGTGTCATCGAGGCTTTACTTGAAATTCTGGCGCAAGACTCTCTGTGCTAATATTAAATAATTTTAAAAAATGTTGATATCGCTTACAATTACATGAAAATCCGAAAAACTTGACTCAAAATTTTGTTTTTAAAGCAACAAATGCATCGATTTCGAAATCTAACTGAAATAGAGTCTCATTGACTCAACACGCGTATCACCTACCTCCACTGCAACGATATGTCTAAAGGATCGATGACACTGAGCGAGTTTACTCGCTACTAGCCGGCGAGTTTACAAGCGGGCGAGTCAGCGAGTGCGCTAGTGATGATTACACAGAAAACTTTCCACTCGCTCACTAGCCAACTAGCTAACAAGTTTTAAACCGTGTATCGTAAATATAACCTTATTTTTTTCTTTTATTTGTTCAACGTTTATGGGCTAGTAGCGAGTAAACTCGCTCAGTGTCATCGAGGCTTTAGACACTTGCTCGTAACTACCACAATATAAATTGCAAATAAAGCAGAGTCCATCCATGCGCCCCAGTAAAAAAATTTGCGTCTAGTTGAAAACTATCATGTGTCAGTATGATGAGCTAGCTTGGTCCTTGTGAGTCAAATGAAAAATGTACTTGGCCCTTGTGACTCAAATGAAGAATGTGGCCCCTTTAGGTTAAAAAGTTTGAAAACCGCTGATCTAGTTTCACCTAGCGTAATATAACACTTCAAATAAAGTTATGTTTACCGAGTTATTTTGAGTTAATTGACAGAATTCCAGGAATCCAACTACAACTTTTAGGGCACTGTTAGGTTAACAAACAAAAAGTTTATCCTGTATATTGTATGTAATGTGTAGGTATATATTATATAAGTTTCTTTAATGTTTCGAGGTAGGTATATATTCATACATCTATGTTGGGTATATTTCTTTTTTATATTATCTAAAGTTATTCCACTTACATTTACAAAAATAAATTTTATACAAACGTAATGAAAATATTCCAGATGACGAACAGAGACTTGATTTATTTCACGATCATAATACACCCATTGCCATTGCCGCTCTGCTCTTGTAAGAAGACGAAACAACTTATATTACATACATAATATGTATGTAGATGTACCAGATAAGTACGCCTTACTAGAAAAAACCGAAATTTTGGGATAAACTGATAGCCTAAAACGTACCTAAAAATATATCACAAAAAAGATCGCGAAGACTATTAATTATTGTAAGTTGTAACTCATACTGTAGACGTGGTGCTCCTAATTACTGTAGTAACAATGATTTAGGGCATTTAAGCCAATGCGGCTTCGTTTAGAAACAAAATGCCTGAAACATTACGAAAAATATAGCATGTTACTCATATATTAGTCGGCTTAGAAATCCAATAAGAGATTATTACTTCTTGTTGAACATTCATTAACACTTGCAGCTACAGACCAGAAAACTTTGACAGAAACAGGTGTAACAAATATAGAATAAGAGAGGAGTAACCAGATATGCACATGACTAAATTAAATTAAATAAGTATTATATGATATTATTTACATTTTCATAATGAAATAAACATAAAAACAGAAAAATATGGAAGGTATTTGCAATCAATAATAATACAAAATAATATCCTATTTTTTCTTCCTTATATGTTTTGGTTACCACACATATTTCGGAAAAATGCAAAAATCCGTGTCCCCTAATTTTTGGCACTCTTTCTATGTATGATAGTGAAAATTTTATACATGGAACCACTCAGGCTGTACAAGAAAAATACCCCCATTTTCACACCTCCAGCCCCTCGCATAAACCCGACCCTCGTTTAACCTATACAGATGAATTGATCTTTTAAAGAGGAACATTTCGTCAATTTAAAATTTTTCTCTGTCTTTTATAGTTTTCGAGGTATCTTAAAAAATACGATTTGAACCTCCAACTTTGGGGGCTGGTTTCACCCCGTAAACGTGGAAGATGATCGATAAAAAAGTACGGGTTGCTTATTTTTGCCAGTTCTACATATCAGCAAAGTTTCAAGAAAATTAGCGATTGATACTCGGGGAGTGTTACTTGTGAGTTGTAAGATTAGAGTGATTATAGGCACTGAGTAGTAAGGTCATAGTGATTATGAGTCATTGGGTAGTAAGGTCATAGTGATTATGGACTATTGGGTAGCAAGATTATAACGATAATGGACCTGCTTTTAGCATTTTTTCGTTGTAAAAATTGGTAAAACTTTTTTTTTCACAGTAAGAACGAAAAAAACTACAATATTCGTATGAACTTAATATACACAAGTTAAATTGTCAGTAATAAATTTTATCTAATTTCGGATACAGTATGGACATCATCTACTCTATATACAATATACTGTAAATGCGTAGATACTATCACACGGAATTTAAAAACATTGTTTAAGAATATACACAGTTTCAAGTACATTTTAAAATGTAAGTTCAATAATGGAATAATTGCAAGATAATACAAAAATCAAGAATAGAACATTTTAAAAATCGAATTTCCAAATTCTTTCAGAATTCTTGTTGAATTGTGGAAGAACTTAAAGTTGGTAATGGATTTCTGTTAAATTTAAATCAAAAAACTTGTTCTAAAAATTTTCATAATATCACTAGCTGGCTCGGCTTCAGAAGTCGTCCTTTCTTTTCTGGTAGATGGCACGATAGTGGCACTGAATAAACATATAGAGAAACCAACGACAACTGCAAATGACTCATTCTCATACATTTATCTTTTAGACACACTCGTAATATAGCTATCTCTGACAAAATCTACCATCTAATATATTGAAAAAGGATAGTAGACAATATCTATAATATCTTTTATATGTGACAAAACTTTATATTTGAAATGAAATTATAATAATATTTTGTTATTTTTCACGAAGAATTTTTTCAACCTTCTATTTAAGGAGAAGGTTGAAAAAATTCTTCGTGAAATTTATATATCCCAAAAAAATATTGTTGTAATTTTGTTATTTTTGTTAGCTTGGAACCATCGTCTCGGCAAAACATATAAGTATATTGTATGAATATGATCTCAATCGGTCAAATCGCTCAGAAGTTCACGATACAAACAGACGCACCACTGATTATATGTATAGGTATATAATATATAATGACTATGATGCTTAAAATATACTGATTTGCCAAAAATTTGTTACAAATTTTTAATATTGTTTTAAATTTATTTCAGTTGTAATTTTAATTTTTACTCTTGTTGGATTATTGAATTCACTTTTGGGTTCAGCCTACTACATATGTGTTTCATCTATCTCCACGTATTTCTATATCCTATCTCATCATCAAGCAAGCAAAAACCCAGCAAGTGAGCTCTGCGCTATGTTTCTTAAACATTAGATATTGTCAAGAGAGAAAATGAGAAAAGAAAGATTCATCGTAATATCGCAAGATATATATTTGTTTAAAGTATGTAAAGTATACACAGAAATATACAACCATTGTAGTTGTATATTAAAGTAAAAATTTACCCCGTATTATATTATGCAATGTGATACGGGATGATTGATATGTCCCCATATCAATAGAATATGACGAAACTGTGATAAAATCTCAAACTTAACATTTTCCCAAGAATTATTAAATTTTGCCGTAAATTAACAAAAGGACAATTTATTGAGTAAAGCTATATGTTTTCCATTACCTATACTGGAGCTTAAAAACACAAATACATTTTATGATATTACACCGTTAACGAAAGGGAAATGTCTGTCGTACTTAAGTTTTCCAAGAAATAACTTTCATATTTGTACTTATAGAAAATTGATGAAATGGTTCTCTGTGTAAATTCGAATAGAGGAAATTAGAAAGGTTTATGAAGCTATGGCTTATAGTCCTGTTATTAATTATTCGAATGGTATCTGGAAAACCATTTGTTAATATTGCTAGATAAACAACTCATTTCATATAAACCGAATAAGTAAATATACCTCTATATAGAGATAATTCGTCAGAAAAATCTGCACCTGAAAATATAATGTGTGTAATAAACATTTTTTTTATAATCAGGTTAAAATAGTCACATATTCTAACTAGTGAATAACTAACAATACTAACAAGTGAAAATTATTACTTATAAGGAATTCTTTTAACGAATTTCCATTCTGGAAATTCAGTTATAACAACGGCCCTTATGGTAGAACCTGAATTCTAGACTAACAAGGAAAGGTATCCATCTGTATCTCTCAAAAATTCTTGAAACTTTGGTGGATTGTAGATTTTATTAAAACTAATCACGAGCCATATTTCTTTCGTGCCCATAAGCGGCTTAAGGGGGTGAAACTCACTCCTAAAAATTTGAGCTTTTTTTATCTTTTTTTTAAATATCTTGGAAATGGTAAGAGCTTTGGTAGGGAAACTATTGTATATATATATATATATATATATATATATATATATATATATATATATATAGGGTGGGCCATTAAAATTGACATAGTGTTTGAAAAATTACCAAACTGGATCGGCTGGGACTCGAACCCGGATCTCTTGGTTACCAGCCAAGCGCCTTACCAACTAGGCCACCGATCACTTGTTCGAGTGCCACTCCAATTCAGTAATCAATCAAACACAACCTCTCTCTAATGCGAGACGCAGTTTTATACTTTTAATTTCAAATGTTATCGAGTGCCTGTGAAACATTATTAGTGTATGGCGGATTTTTATCCGTATTTTTAAACATACACCAATATTCATATGTTCACTCAATGTCCAGCTTTGGCTGATACTTGAGCACTCGATGTACTTTGGCAAATGGCCAATTCATTATGTTAATTAAAATTGACATAGTGTTTGAAAAATTACCAAATTGGATCGGCTGGGACTCGAACCCGGATCTCTTGGTTACCAGCCAAGCGCCTTACCAACTAGGCCATCGATCACTTGTTCGAGTGCCACTCCAATTCAGTAATCAATCAAACACAACCTCTCTCTAATGCGAGACGCAGTTTTATACTTTTAATTTCAAATGTTATCGAGTGCCTGTAAAACATTATTAGTGTATGGCGGATTTTTATCCGTATTTTTAAACATACACCAATATTCATATGTTCACTCAATGTCCAGCTTTGGCTGATACTTGAGCACTCGATGTACTTTGGCAAATGGCCAATTCATTATGTTAATTAAAATTGACATAGTGTTTGGGCCATTTTAATCTATGCATCTAAATATCTCGCCAGAGGTGCCACCTATCAAAAAATGACCTTTACAAAAGTTGTTAGGTACGAAGGGGTACATTAAATGGTGACCTTAAATTTGACCTTGACCTTCATTCTCAAGGTCATTTTGAGGTTAAGTCGTATTTTTCAAATGGAAAGAGGCTGTTACGTGTAAATAAGAGAATTTTTAATTAATATATTTTACATCACATCAGTTTATTTCTTCATATTAACTTGGGAAAAATTTTAACTTTTTGATTTAATAATGAGCAAAGTTGTGGTCAAAGAATGTCGTATTTAATAATGAATTGTTACACCACAATCTCCTCCCCTCATAGTCACAGTAAAAAATCTTTAAAAAAAATTGTATATAATAGTGCGGGGGGTGGGGGTCAGCAGAATGTTATGATAATATAAAAATATCAAATATATAAAATTACAAATTATATTTTTGTTTAGAGACATATATGGTATATAGCTAGATAATACATACATACTATATATACATCTTCATATAGTGATGTACCTATATACGATATAGAAAACAGAACATTCGGATACCGACATATAATACATAATATGTGTAACGAAATTGTTTAGAGTGAATGAGATTGTTCCAATTGATAGTAAAAATAAAACAATATGTTCCCAGCAATCCGAGCAGCAATTTATTGCCATTTGAAAAATAAAGTACGTTATATTTTATTTTATTACGTAAGACTACGTTTAACGTACGTAAGTATATACGTACACACGAGATGTATGTACGTAAACAGATTGTTGTATATAATACTCTTTATTGGTGTATCTGCTCCTGCAGATACACTAAAAACTCCATTTCGCGAAACAAGAAATAATATTAGCGTATAATTGCATAATTGAGATTGTAAGTTACATATTACACACGAACCCGAAAGTGAACGCGGGAGTCGCGACGTAAAATCGGAGTATGTATAGGGCAAATTAATTGAACTTGGTCTGACGTCATTAAAGAAATGCAACAAATTAAGTAAAATTAGATGTATAGGTACTAAACTTTTTGTCTCTTTTCCTTTTTGTTATATTTATATTAAAATAACTATAGTAACTGTTACGTACAATACATTAATTCTGGTTAATTTGCTTATTCACAGTTGGTAACATTACTTTAAATTCATATTCTCCCACTTATGCACCATATTTTTAAAACAGTTAAACCACCGATCCACTCTCTCATATAGTGAGTACAGAGCAGCCGGTGCTCTTGTACAGTAGTGAACAGTACAGCCTAGTACATGGTGGTCAGCAGGACTCGTTGTTGTAACTCCAGTCAGTTTTACACAATAATATACTTCATCATTTATGTATATGGGTAGTTTTTCAAACGACGGAATTTTGGACGGCCCAACGCATTTTATATATGAATATTTTGAATAGTACATTTTTTCTAGATGGAAACTGTAAACCGTTACTGCATCTAACTGGTCACTCAAAATAAGCCGGTTTCGAAATATATTTTTTATAAAAAATGACACTTAAAATGTAAAATTCTCAGTCTCCTGGTATGTCTCCTCTCCAAAGTAAAACATACCAGACTAAATAATTATTTTTTCTGAATGTATAAAAAAAAAATTTATACTGCAGTAGTAATCTATAATGGGTTAGCGTGGGCCGAAAAAAGTCGATTTCATCGGATCAAAAACATGTATGTCTTAAAAGTTGTGTAGTAGGCATAGTATGAACATAATAAAATATTAGGCCTGAGAGATAATATCTTTAGACTGCGCAAACAGCTTAAAGTTTAGTTTTTTGGCGAAAAAACTGCATTTTTGGGCAATTTTTTAAATATATTTAATTTTGTCGGATCGTAAACATGTATGTCTCAAAAGTTCCTGTATAGATCCATAATGAATACCGTAAAATATTAGCCTTGAGCGATATTGCTTTTAGACTGCGCAATCAGCTTAAAAATTCAGTTTTTTGTTGAAAAATTCGTATTTCTTTTCAAATATTTTAAATATTAGGTCAAAGTCATAATTAGCTCGTATAGTCGGGGTAATGGTCTGGGACATGTTAAAAGGTTCTATAACCGCCTCCGAATATCCTAAAGTTGTAATTTAGCACACATTTTGACGGCCCAAAAACTGTAAATTTTGCTCAAAAACTGCAAAATTTACAGTTAACGTTTACGAAACGTATCGTATATATATATATATATATATATATATATATATATATATATATATATATATATATATATATATATATATACTACTAATGTAATATATTATTTATATTAAATAAATAATAAATTGTTTAATAATTAAAAATTTAATAACAAAAATAATAAAAATTGTTTAATAATAAAAATAAATTGTTTAATAGTTTAATAAATTGTGCTTAATAATGAAAATGAATATAAGAAATTCTCTTGTGTTAGTTTTTTACTCATTTTTCACCTTCCTGGATATCTTTTTTTATAATGGCATAAAATTTATAATCCTTAATTTTTTGACTGGCCACTTTCAAATAGTCTAAAAAATATCATCAACTTGAAATAAAACTACTTTCCAAAGCTTATGCATGAAAAAAATGTGTGGCCGGAATTAAGTCCATTTTCGTCTCTCGTTTGAAGTACTACCCATATACATACCAATAAGCATATATATATAGAAATTACGACCATACCAATAAGCATATAGGTATAAATTTCATATTCCATATAGAATCATGGAGCTATTTTTGAAATATTGAAAATAAGATTAACAAAACCATGAATATTACTTTTGCCATTGTAATACAAGAAACGTAAATGTAGAAGAACGAATTTTATACGATTTTGAGGCCTTTCTAAGCCAAAGATTAAAGGAGAAACAGACTTTATTCATCGCTCTTTCTGTAAATCCCTTTATGGAACAAACAATTTTCCCTTTTATAACAAAAAATTTCGCCTTTACACGGCTTTGAGGCCTCCCTAGGGTAAGAAGCCTGAGAGTACGCCATTCTTGTTTCTACCTGCCCTGTCAATTCTTTTTTTTTATAAAATTAACTTTATAAAATTTCCTTAAAAATAGTTTGCACTGTACTTGTACTATGGATGTATTATAATGCAGGTATTTGTAAACTTATATTACCTTTATTTATTTTACCCCAAAAACACATTCGGTTAATTAATTAAAATTAAATTATCTTATTATTCCCCGAATAATTTCTATGTAATTAAATTCTGGAACCGCAATCAAATTTATGGACATTTAAATTTTAAATTGGTACCTACATAATGGATTTTTTCCTGTTATTAACAAACAAGTATTTATAAATTAGTGACACAGTTTTTAATAAGTATGCAATCATTGTTAGGACCCGCTCCAGGGGGGGCAACCCGGGAATTTGCTCGGAGCGGCAAATTTTAAGGGCGAGATTTTTGGAAATTTTTGTAAATAAGAGGGTGAAATTTTAGAAGTAGCGAGGCAAAAAAAAAATTGGCCCGGGGTGGGATTTTTTTAATTTTACAGCTGACGAGCAAAAAAAAAAAAAGGTTGCCGGTGTAAAAAAAGGAAAAGAGGGTGGCATTTTTATACCCAATGTCCAAAAAAATAAATGGTCATTTTACACCGGGGTGGAATTTTTCCCATTTGCCCGGGGCGGCGTAAAGGCTAAAGCGGGCGCTGTCATTGTCAACGTTCTTTCGAGTGACGTACATATAATTATTTGATTTTCCGATGTGTTACACTTTGTATACAGTAGACCAGTGTTTCCCAACCGCCAGTTCAGCGTGTGTGAACATGTGTGAACTCGAATAACAATGAAAATGTTTATAAATTTTATTTTTGCTTTAAAAGTAAGAAAATGACAGAGCTAGCTTTATAAAAAAAATTTTTGGCGATATACAAACGTTCCGCATGTTTTAGAATTTAATTTTTTTTAAATTTATGGCTCATGATACGTCTAACACGTTGACGTCATTTGTAAAGCACAATAATTTTTGTTTAAAAAGGAAACAGCGGGACCTACTTTAGGCCCAAAAATAGTTTTTAGCTCTAAAAAAGAAATTTTTTGGAGCTAGCTTCTTTATTTACAGTACCTGATACACAGTGAAAAAAGTTGTGTTAAAATTAACACATTTCACATGTCCAGAACGGTCCACTCAATTTTTTGTGTTATTTTAACACAAAGCATATGTGTCAAGTCTATACACAAGATTTGTGTCAATGATTTAACACACAAGATGACATACATACATTTTGTGTTGTATTTTTCAGATTTATCAGAGTTAGTTGTTTTATTACTTTTTTATTGTTTTATTACTTTTTTAACTTTTTTATTCAATACTTTAATTCCATTGAAGCTTAAGATATTTGAAGATCGTCAAAAATTATAACGATTTTGTTGATATATTATTATAAATGAGACTCAAAGAACACAAAGTAAGTCAGTTCGTTACTTCATTGTAACAATTCTTACTTGTGTCCATATATATCTATGAAAATATATATAATAAAAAAGATGAGAGTAGTTCTTATTATTACACAAAACCGAAAAATTGTAAGTTTTTTCAGTTATTTACGAATATAGTTTTATTAAACGTTTAAAAATGAAACAATTTTCTTACGTTTTAAGGTTATTTTGTTACAGATTCAGTTTAAAAAAATCATGTAAGGTTACCCGAGATTGTATTATACAGGGTGGTCCAGAATTATGTACCGTAATTGCTAGAGCTGATAGTATGTTACCAAAATAATGGTACCTTTTCATCTACACTTTTTTCCAAAACTCAGTACTAAGGGAGATAAAGCAGCGGGGTAAAATGTAGGGGGGTGGAACGAAACTGACTTCCTTTTTGAATTTTTTGGGCGCTTTTGATTACTGGATTCATATTTTAGTGGGGCGTATGGACATTAGGATAATTAAATCTATGGTATCAATTATCCAATCATACTTATGATTAGGGGATAATTTGGAAATAGATATTTCTACTAAATTACTCGAAAACGGTATTATTTATCGAAATGTAACAAGTATACATTTTTTGCGTGAAATTGTCTGAGGAATCATGTTACTAAAAATTTTGTTTAAATAATTGCAAATTAAAAAAGAAATTTTTGTGTGTTCTAGGCGTAGTTTCCGGACGATAGTCGATCAGTTTCCTGGTAGCATAAAATATTCTTTTGTACCTCTTTTTAAATATATTTGCGTATAGGTATATAGGTACGCCGATTGTGCTGAGGGCTTCCTGACTATTGGTTTTTTAGTGAATTTTCGAATCAATTTTTAATTTAATATTTCTTTAGGCTACTAATCTGATCAATTTTGACTTTCTGTTCCATTATTTAAAAATATTAATATTTTATGTTTAAAATGTGACTTCCGTTACCAAGAACGAGCTTTATGATTTAATAGTAAAAACTTTTTTAAAAAAATCAAGGCTATTTGTCGTAGAATTGTTAACCAATACATTACTACTGTCAATGAGATCCAAAGTCCAGGGCCGTGGAGGGAAATTGCAGACCCCGGGAATAAAGCAGTTCTCTTAAAAATTTCTCCCGAAAAAATAAATAATGAGCAAAAAAAAATTTATTTTTTCTCGGACTCCTACCGACCGCAAATTAAATTAATTTGTGGAGCTGGCAAAAACTAATTAATACCTTTTTCACAATTATGTAATGTTGTAAACTTTTTAAAATTTTTTCCTAATTGCAATATTTTATTTAAAATTAGTTTCAAAGTGTATTTATTTTACTTATTTTATTGCATCTATGAAAAATGAAGGTACTTCGAAATAATCATTAAAAATTTTTCATTGAACAGAATTTTTATTTCTTTGAAATCGAAACTCATGTTAAAAAATTATAAAACTTTCTTATTGCAGTAATTACCAGTGATTATGTTTAACTCAAACTTTTTTTTTTAACTTCAGAAAACTTTAATAATATTTCTAATTTATAATATAAATAGTAGGTATACCTACTAAAGATAACTCAAATAATAATATTAACTAAATAACCGCTTGATACATTCGTAAGCTTTGTTATTCGCTTTGCCGCTCTTCTTCATTTTTAAAAGATGTAAAAAAAAAATTTAGTAGTATGTGTACATACTACATATTGAAAAAAAAATTGTGAAAAATTGCAATTTTTTCAGTGACAGTTTCAACAATTTATATAAAATTCGGTAATTTTTTTCAACTTGTTGGTTAACGACCTCCTTTTTGTCGTCGATAAATACGCACGCACGCAGACACACGCATATGAATTTATTTTTATTTTATCAAAAAAACCGAAAAAGAAACTACTAGACATATAAAAGACGTATATTTTTTGCGTTTTTAGTACTACAATATAAATTTGCTAACAATATTGATAACTTCTATAAATATTTTATTACAATTTTATGTTGTAGCAATAGTATAAAGGAGCGGAACAAAAACAGCCGCATTGGTGTAAGTTTGGGAACTATATATCTTGGGAGTAGATAGGCTATGACAGAGCTGGAGCACCGCAAAACTAAGCAACTTGAACCCTTTTGCCAATGTTTGAAATCGTGTAACTTTACGGTACTAGACATTCCTAACTGATGAGTCATCAAACTGTATCGATGTGCAAACCTTAACCTTTGACCCTGCACGTACTGAGTACATGTATTTAAAATTTGTTGTTGACATTTGACCACAACACTCGCTCTTACTGTTGGCCTTGAAATTCCAAACACATGAGTCATCACCATCAACCAAATTAATTTATGTTAACCCATTATGCGTCACCACAATTTAGTTATTACCCACCATAGTTTTTGAATGCAAACCTAACGCATGCGCAGACTGAATTTTAGTATACGACGCATGCGCAGACTGAATTTTAAGTTACAATTTGATAGATGGGGTACACTACCGCGTTAAAAATGTGGCGTTACCCTGACTCGGGGGTGGCCCCAAACTTTTGACACCGTACTATACTTAAATTTTTGGTACACTGCCGTGTCAAAAGTGCGGACCCCCCCTGACCAAAAAGGTATCCGATCACTTTTTGAAGCGTACTGTACGTGCAAACCTTGACCCCAACACGCGCTTGCCTTAATTGCGTCATCTTAAACGAACTATCACGTCAAAAAATGTGGCGAATACCCTAACCCAGGAGTGGCCCCAAACTTTTGACGCCGTACTGTACTTAAATTTTTGGTACACTACCGTGTCAAAAGTGTGGACCCGCCTGACCAAAAAGGTATCCGATCACTTTTTGAAGCGTACAGTACTTATTTTGTGTACGTGCAAACCTTGACCCCAACACGCGCTTGCCTTAATTGCGTCATTTTAAACGAAAATCGGGGAGGCCGCTAAATTTTGTGGGGGCACTGTACCATGCGCTAGCCGCAATCATGACTTCAGACTCCAGATTTCAGACTCCGGGGTCCAGACTCCAAATTTCAGACCGCTACTGTACTGCCGGAAATTTTGGTGTCAATTGTACTTGAGGTTTTTTTTTTTTGTATATGAGTCAAGTCTTTATAAGATTAATTTATTTATTTAATAAAAACTCGTGACTTTATACGGTTTGTGTTTGTTTATTTAAGATTTTTTAGCTGACTTTGGATGATGTAATTTCATAATATGTTTGCATCATAGATAGAGGGGAATTTTATTTAAAAGCAAGTCACAACTTGTCAGTTCCAGGAATTTGTTTACATTAATGTCATCGTAAATTATTAATTTAACTATGTTTATTTAAGATTTTGCTGACTCATATTCAGATATTTTTTTAATTTGTTTATTTATATGTTTTAATTTAAAAAATGTTTATTTAAGATTTTGACAACACAGCAATTTCTTTGTTTGATTTCAAATATGAAATACTTTTCTCGGAATTTTTAATTTATGGCCTGATAATAATCGGGGGTTTTTTCAATTTGTTTATTTAAGGTTTAATTTTAAAAAATGTTTATTTAAAATTAGTCAGCAATTCTTTTATTACTTTTCAAATGCGAAATAAATTTCTCGGAATTTGACATTTGACCTTCGGTTATTTGCGTTGTAAAAATTCTGAGCCAGCATTTTTGTGATTCCCCTCCAGAATTTTTCGAGCAGTCAAAATCGTATAAATTGAGGTCTGCGTGTCCCCTCAAATCACTCCTTCAGCAAACTTCAAGCAGTTAATATTGTTATTGTTGCAAGAATTTGTATCGAGATTTTTTTAAAATTAAAATACAATGGCTTCGTTAAACGACGTGGCAACTAGAATGGTGGAAAATGTACGAAACGCGCTATCATTACTGGAAATGGATACCCGGGATGCAGATGAATTGGAAAAATGGATGAAACATACAAATACTAACATACGACTAATCAACAAGGCTATACGTGGAGCGGAAAATTTGGGACAACGGAAACACTTCGAGTCATGTGCGGGAAAAATGAAAGGATTTCGAATCAGAATGAAGGCGCTACGAAAACATGGTAAGTTTTTTCAAATATAAATTTATTTTTTAATGATTTTTTTTTAATTTTGATATATCAACATGGTAAGTTTTTTAAACATAAATTTTTTTTTTAATGATTTTTTATAAATTTGATAAATAATTTTTTTTATGTTGATTGTTTTAGGTGCCGGCATGAATCGAAATCAACGTAAAAGATCTGATAGAATTCAATGGGCTGACGTGGAATCCGCATTTGCAAGTCGAATACGAACGGGAGTGGTTACCAACATAACACACCTAGAGCCAAAGGACTTTTTAGACGACGCTACATCGATGTTCACTCGGCGAATACAAAATATATTAAAAAAATACTTAACGATAAAAGTCAACACAACGTTTTGCGGGTTATTTGTGAAAACTGATGGTGACGAGGATAAATACGACATGAAACACTTCAATACACCGAATATCATAATAGATCGTGGAACAAACCTAAAACAGTGCTACATGGAACATGTACGGGAACCAATTTTGAGAAAATTGAGCGAGTTTACCGAGTCGGGGAGCGGATGGGCTTTATCAAGCATAATCAACCTAGCTGTGAACATCAACAAGTATACACCTTTCCGTGGATCAAGCTACATCGAATTACCTCAAGAAATAAAAACGAAAAAAGCATGTATCAACGTAAAAAACTTCAACGATGACGCCTGTTTCGCGTGGGCAGTGGTATCAGCACTTTATCCAGCAAAACAAGGGTGTGTTAACAGAACATCAGCGTACCCACACTACTCAACGGTGTTAAATTTAGACGGGATACAATTTCCAATGACGATCCAACAACTGAGCAAATTCGAGAAACAGAACCCAACAATATCAGTCAACGTGTTTATGCTAAAAAAACAAAATGGACATTTCGAAACCGTACCTGCTGCGCTAACGAGAGAGAAGAAACAAAACCACATAAACCTTTTAATGATCCAGAACCAGTATTACGAGGATGAAGACAACGAACAGGACAACGATCAAGATTTACGCTACCATTTCTGCTGGATTAAGGACTTATCAAAACTCGTGTCAAGACAATTATCAAAACATGACGGGAAAAAATACATCTGTGATCGATGCTTAAATTACTTTCATACGGAGGATAAACTGATTAAACATACGGAAGACTGCGTGAACATGAACAACTGTCGGGTGATAATGCCAGAAGGGAAAAGCAAATACATATCGTTCAAGAATTATAGCAACAAAAAACGTGTTCCATTTATAATTTACGCGGACGTCGAGTCATTCCTGCAACCTGTGACGGATAACGGAAATCAGAAGAATACAACAACGTACCAACAACATCGGGCATACAGTATCGGTTACTACTTTCACTGCTCCTACAACAACCAACTAAGCTACTATCGATCATACCGCGGACCAAATTGCGAAAAATGGTTCGCGGAAGAACTGGCAACGTTACGTGAAAATATCTTGGAACCCATATATGACAACATAATACCAATGAACGAGTTAACACCAGAGGAACAACAGCAACTTAAACAACGAAGTACCGGGTGCCACATCTGCGAGAAACCATTCAAACCTGAGGATATTGTGGTTCGTGATCATAACCACTTCACCGGCGAATACAATGGACCTGCGCACAAGGGATGCAACTTGAATTATAAGGATTTTCATATGATTCCTGTTGTATTCCACAACTTGAGTGGTTATGATGCACATTTCGTAATAAAGGATATAGCAACAGCATTCGAGGGACGTGTCGACTTACTACCAATCAACAAGGAACGATATATTGCATTCACTAAACATGTTACGGGCAGCGAAATTACATTTAGATTCATCGACTCTTTCCGATTTATGGCATCAAGTTTGGATAAATTATCTTCATATCTCAACGAGTTCAACATAGTTAAATCACAATTTCCGGATACCGACTACAAATTACTAACGCGCAAAGGTGTTTTTCCGTACGATTATATATCAGGCTGGGATAAATTGGAAGAAACATGTTTACCATCACGGGAGAAATTCTACAATCAACTGAACGATAACGATATTACCATGGATGACTATACACAAGCACAAAAAGTTTGGGATACATTCAACATACAGACCCTTGGAGAATACTCGGATTTATATATGAAAACGGACATACTACTACTCGCGGATGTTTTCGAGAATTTTCGGGATACGTGCATGCGCACACACGGATTGGATCCTGCTCATTACTACACGACGCCGGGACTTACGTGGGATGCAGCCTTAATATATACAAAAGTAGAGTTAGAACTGATATCTGATGTGGACCAATTATTATTCATTGAACGTGGTATTCGAGGTGGATTGAGCCAGTGTAGTAACCGATATGCGACAGCAAACAATAAATATATGAACACCTACGATCCGGACGAGGAATCAAAATACCTGATGTACTATGACGTGAACAACTTATATGGATGGGCAATGTCACAATACTTACCAACGGGAAATTTCAAATGGATGGATAATACCGAGATAGATGTTCAACAAATACCTGATGATTCACCAATAGGATATTTACTGGAAGTGGATTTGGAATACCCGAGAGAACTGCATGATAAACACAACGATTTACCATTATGTCCAGAGAGAATGTGTGCACCCGGTACTAAACAGGAAATGTTACTGGCAACGCTATACAACAAACAGAAATACGTGATACACTATCGGAACCTGAAACAATGTCTACAACACGGGATGAAATTAAAGAAAATACATAGAGTGCTACAATTCGATCAATCACCATGGCTTAAATCCTACATCGACTTGAATACAGCTCTAAGACAAACGGCGGGAAACGAATTCGAGAAAAATCTCTACAAGCTACTCAACAACGCGGTCTTCGGGAAAACGATGGAAAATGTACGGAAACATTCGATTGTGAAACTGTTAACGAAATGGTATGGACGATATGGTGCGGAAGTTATGATAGCAAAACCGAATTTCCACAGCCGCACCATATTTGACGAGAATCTTATCGCAGTCGAACTACGGAAAACGGAAGTGTTTATGAACAAACCAATATACGTCGGGCAAGCAATTCTGGATATTTCGAAAACATGTGTCTACGATTTTCACTACAACTACATACAGCCAACGTTCGGAAACAACAGCAAATTACTCTACACAGACACGGATTCATTGATTTACGAGATAAAATGCCCAGATATTTACGAAATAATGAAACGAGATATTCAATACTTCGATACGTCGGATTACAACGCGGATAATCAATATAACATGCCAAGAGTCAATAAGAAAATACCTGGGTTAATGAAGGATGAGCTAAATGGTCGAATCTTTACAAAATTTGTGGGCTTAAGATCGAAAATGTATAGTTGTCAAGTGGACGGCGAGGATCACACGAAGAAAGCGAAAGGTGTAAAGAACTCTGTGGTTAAGAAAACGATAACTTTCAACGATTACGTGGACTGTCTAAAACACAATACAATCATAAACCGACAACAAAACCTGATACAATCGAAAAAACATAACGTGTATAGTGTAACTCAGAACAAGGTGGCGCTCAGCCCGTACGATACGTAACGATATATTGTGGAGGGGGAAACGGATACTTTAGCATGGGGACATTACTCATTAAATTAGTACGCAAGTGGAAATGGCATCGTCATCATCGGCTTACTGGAAACGGCTACAAATATTTTCAAGTGAACTGGATAAACTACGTAAACGGGTTGATACCTACGAAAAAACAATTGATGCTATTGTAAAAATGCAAAATTTGAAATTGTCTGAACCGGAATCAATGGACTGGGATAAAATGGATGTTTCAATTGGTGAATTTTTCGAACGTGAACCAATGCTGCTGAACGAACTGACTTTGGAAACATTTCTTCAAATCTACAAGTGGATCAGTTTGAATGTGTTGAAAAGTTATGGTGCGAAAATCATACAACGCGCCTGGATTTGGTTACCAGCCGATTATCGAGCCATGTTTCAAGAATGTGAACCATGTTTTGAACATTATAATCGACCCTGGCAACAAGATCATATTGATGGGCCACCTGGTTTGAAAATTCGCTGTGACATGTGCAAGAATGGTGTGAAAATGGAGGAAAACTTTCAACCGCCTGTTGGTGAACCATTGACATTTGCAACACGGATTTCACACGTTGAAGACATATTTCTGACTCATCCTTATTTGTATACAAAAGTCAGAAATTTCGATATGTTATTATACTTAACAAAACAACTATTGAAATATGATATTTGGGTGCAACATCTGTATGCATATATGATACCCAAATATGCACAACGAATCTGTCAAGTATGGGATCAGTTACCTGAAAACATGAAACAGTTACGTTCGGGTGTTATTGAATATATAAACAAATCATACAATTTTTAATATTTATTTATTGTAAAAAATATTTCATATACATTTATTGTAAAAAATTATTTCATATACAAAACATTTATTGTAAAAAGTATTACATATACATTTATTGTGAAAATATTTTGTATTCATACTTATATTTTAAAAATAAAGAACAATAATTATTTACATATATGTGTTATTTATTTGAAAGAAAAAAACCTTTTTATCTTACAGATTATCAAAAATTAGATTGTTTAAACAATATCAGATTCTTGAATCCAGCTGTTGTTATCCGATGGGAAACCAAGCCACTTGACCAATACTTTCCCATCACGTCTCTTCAGAATTCGTTCCACGAGGTACACATCAGGATATTTAACTTTCTGTAGTTCATACTCGTAAAAGCTGCCTCGGATAGGCCGTTGATTGATATCTTCAAGTAGATATGTGACCGGATTTGTATGTTGAACTTTGACGATTTTAAAAATTTCCGTAGACCAATTCGGTGTGTAGCCTTTTTCAAAGATCGATTTAAATTTGCTAATTCGAACAAAGTCGTTAACTTTATACTTGGCTGCACCAGCAATTTTTATATTACTGTATACATTAGATAATAAATATGCCTCATTATCAGCAGTGACATCTCGTGGAGCCATTTTGATTGTACGATGCTTTGTTCTATTATATTCATCAACTAAATCGTTAATTAATTGCAACCATTTATAATTACCGTTTAGAGAAAAAGCACGCCAAAGTTTATTCTTAATGGTACGATTAAAACGTTCAACGATTGAAGCTTTTAACGTACTATACGTAGAGTAATGATTAATATTATGTTTTTCCATTAACGCCTTAAAGTTACTATTAAAAAATTCTCGGCCGTCGTCTGTTTGAAGGTGCTTCGGTGTGCGCTTGCTCTGTTTGAATATTGATTCCATGGCAGCAGTAACAAGCGCTCCAGATTTATCTTTTACCGGTACAGTCCAAGCATACTTCGAAAATGTGTCAATAGCTGTCAACAGGTACCTATATCCATGATTTTCTTTCGCATAAGCACCCATTTCAACAAGATCAGCCTGCCATAAATCATCAATACCCTTAGTTATAACACGACGTCTTTTGAAATTTTTACGAGCCGGTTTGTGTAATTCGCTTACAACTTGTTCTTTAACTTTACTCATCTTCAACTGTTGGCATGGTATTTACAGTGAGTTGCTTATATAGGTTCGAAATAAATTGTATTTTATTTTCTAATTGCTTAAATTTAACGTGAAATTCCTCTTTAAATACCGCATTTGCAATAGTTTCCATTACCATTTTCAACTCATTATCCATGTTCTCCAAATGACTAAGTTTTGCGGTCACAATTGATTCAAATTGTTTATGTGAATTTTCAAGTGTTGTCATACCGTCCGAAATTTTATCAAGCGCTTCATTAAGAAAAGCCAAGTTAACAGCATCAGCTTTATGTTTAGGTGTGCGAACGTTTGTCAGACGTTTACGTTTCATGTCGTAATCACCATTCGTTGTTAAATTAATGGAAGCGGCCTTTCCGCCACTGCTGAATCGACCGAATTTGTCAACGCTCATGTTTGAAATGACTATCTAATCAGATTGATCACCTGTATTTATTCTATTACATCAGCCTCGCGCAATTCCTCTAAAATGGCTTGTATCTCATTTTGATGATTGGTGTGTCCAGCTTGCTGTGATGCAACCAATAATATTAGCCTATCGATAAGTTCGTCTATATCATTCCAATAACGATAATCAATCGTTTGATTAGCATCATAATGCATTAAACCGGAACCGGTTGGTTGTCGTTTGGGTGTTGACGTGTACCTTGGTGACGATGGAAAAAGTTTTTTTATAATTATTCTATACTTATAACTTTGATTTGAATTAACTGGTGCATTAATATTATAACTTTTTTTATGCGCATTAGTACTTTTTAAAATGGTCTTATAAGTATCTAAATCCGACTCTGTGTATACATGATGATTTGGATATTTTTTAAACATTAACTCAAAGAGACCTTCAGTACCGGGGTAAACGATGTTGTTAATAATAAAATTATCATCAATTATATCCAATTCAGAATTACCAATCATCCATTTATTTGTTCGCTCATCTATACGCGGTCCATAGGTACGATCAAGGGTTCTTTTAGCTCTACGTGTGGTTGCTAACGTGAGATATTTTTCAGCTAGTGCACCAACATAGGGTTTTGCTGCAGGTTGACTACTTTGTTCCATCACATAAGGTGTTGCTGTAGGTTGACTTGTTGTAGGTTGACTACTTTGTTCCATAAGCGTTGACCTAAATATCTCAGTATCATCATCATTACTAAGAAAATGTGACTTTATATCGACATCAGAATCGGTTGAAAAACGTGCTTTTTTAATTTTAGGTTTTTCATCTTTAAGCAAGAAACTTTTTATTGGTTCGTTTCTTATTTCAGCAGCTAGTTCCTTAAGTGGCTCCGTTATTGGCTTAAATGATTCTTGTAAATTTTTCTCTCGTTTAAACTGACTATCTTTGAGCGCACGGTATTTGGCGCGTATAGATTTTGTAGCGTTGATGATTTTTCGTTTTAGCTCCCGTTCGCTATCCATAGTGTGTGCGTGCTTATGCTATTACAGTTTACTAGCAAATGTGTAGTGTGAACGTGTACACAGCCATTTTATAGCTTTTTCGAACCGAATTGATGAACTGAACAGAGATTTCGGTTGAACCGCACACTATTTCGGTCAAACCGCACACTATTTCGGTCGAACCGCACACTATTTCGGTTGAACCGCACACTATTTCGGTCGAACCGCACACTATTTCGGTCGAACCGCACACGTTTTCGGTCGAACCGCACACATTTTCGGTCGAACCGCACACGTTTCCGGTCGAACCGCACATGTATTCCGTCCAAACGCACTGCATCAGTAGGTATGGGGCCACTTGGCAACGCAGTGTAATTGCCTATATTCAGGGGCAAATATTTGAATATTGATGCTGAGTAAGTATAGTATTATCTAGCAATGAACTATATGTAAATGGTAAAATGAGTTAGTCTATTTCGGTTCAAAACATAATGGTATTTCATATAGAAATAATCTATATGTTATTGATCAGTTTTTAATTTGAATAAAGATATCGAAATTTTTACGATACCTTCCGCTATTCAACTCACTCTCTTTATCTATAACCAAAAAGTTGAACCTTTCACGCCAACATTCATTGCAAATTTCTTTGAACTGATCGAGTGACATGTCACTACCTACATGTTCTTGGAAAACATGTTTGATATTAGTCAAATCTTGTTTAAATAAAACTATTAAATTAGCATTATCTCTAAGTAATTGTTTTGGTATGAAACTGTACGTCTGACAAAGATAGAAGACTGAAACATCTTTATGACGCCCCATACTGAAATATGCTCTAATATTATTTTGTTTATCCGTTGCAACATCGTCAAATATAAAAATTGAATTATTTTTTACATCTTCTGGCGCTATAACATCATCATTATTAGAAAAAGTAAAATATCCTAAACCCCTTATCGGTTTGAGAACGCGTTTCAAATACTGATACTTTGGTTGACAGAGTGATTTTGAATAAACATTTTCAAAACTTAATCCATTCGGATGTTCTAATAAATTTAATAAAATGCTAGTCTTGCCACACCCCGACGGACCAGAGATTATACATCTTATACTATTCGGTAATAAGGGGCCATGCTTTTTTTCAGCTAATGTGGTTGATACAAAATCCATATTTTTGATTGGCAGTTCAACATCTTGTTTTACGAAACGCATTTTTAACGCTACTGATTTATTATATAAGCGCTCAGCCCCTTATATACTTACGCGCAGTAGTCATCATGAATCACTACAGCGTGGATTGGCGCACCTTAGGTCTTGAATGTATACTCGTCAACAATGAATTTAATTGTTGTAGTGATCCACAAGTTACCGACAACAATGAAATTAAATGGTTTAACGATTCTGATGAACCATTGTTGTCAATAACTTTTAATCATATTGAAAAGGATGATATTATGCATCTATGTATTATAATTTCTAATTGTTGTAAAAAGAGGATTTATTTGATTGAAAGTGATCAAAATTGTAAATTAGCTGTTCATGAAATTGATTCATTTCAATTTTTCATGAATCTATAAATAGCTCGAATCAAATTTTATTAGCATTCAGTTCTAATGTTACGTCACAACCGGCAACAACAACGAAGTGGTCGTGGACTTGTTAATTCATTAATTAACAAATTGCCATTTGAACTTCACATACCTGGCTATCAGTATTGTGGACCGGGTACAAAATTACAAGAAAGATTAGCAAGAGGTGATCCGGGGATCAATAAATTAGACGAAGCTTGTAAGGCACACGATATCGCTTACTCGCAAAGTAAAAATCTCTCTGATCGACATAAGGCGGATTTAATTTTAGCAAACGCAGCCTGGGATCGAGTTAAATCTTCAGACGCAAAATTTGGTGAAAAAGCTGCTGCGTGGGCCGTAACAAACGCCATGAAAGCTAAAGTAAAACTTGGTATGGGTGTGAACAAAAAGGCTACACTCGGTCAAGTGCGAAGAAGTGTACGCGGTACTGTTAAAAAATTAAAACGTGAACCAATTAGTAATGCTGTAAAGCTTGCTCTTAAAGCGGCTAAAGTTGCAGCTAGGGGTAAAAAAATTAAAACACCACGTATTATTCCAATACCTAAAACGGGTGGTGTTCTACCACTTTTACTAATTTTTGCGGCACTTTCGGCAGCCGGTGCGCTAGCCGGGGGTGCATCAGGAATTGCGAAAGCTATTAATGATGCTAAAGCGGCACAAAAACAGTTGCATGAAAGTGAACGCCATAACCGAACGATGGAGGCTATTGCTATACGTAATGGCCGGGGTTTATATATAAAACCATATAGAAAAGGATTAGGATTATACTTGCAACCGTATCCAAAAAACTTATAATGAAATTGCCCGAGCGGGCACTAACAGATAGAGATTTACGTAAATATGCGAAATATTTACCCCATTTTCGTGGTGTATTTATGCGCGATAATTTACCCAAACGTGGACCGTGGTATAATGAATGTGGTATTTTAAATTTAGATGGTTCTACCGGACCTGGTACTCATTGGACCTGTTACTGGAAAAATGGTAATCAGGTAGATTATTTTGATAGTTTTGGTAATTTAAAACCACCGCTTGAAGTGGCTCGCTACCTTAGTGGAAACAATATTACATACAATTATAATAAATATCAAGATTACAATTCCTATAAATGTGGTCATTTATGTTTAGAGTTTCTTTATAATAAATATTACGGTGATGGTGATAAATATTTATAAAAGAAATCAACGCTCACGTATGTTTGTCATTTCGAAAAACGAAGTCATGGCGTTCACATTAACTTTGTCGGGAAATACTTCTATACTCACTGCACACTATTTTCCGGCAATTCAACTTAGAAATCAATATGAGTGTGCTCTATTAGATTTCCAAGTATACAATTCAATTCCTAATGTAACTGCTAAAAATAATTTATTACATTACGGTGATAATGATGTAATATCATTTCCTACCGGCACCTTTGAAATAGATGATTTAGCTACATATATAAACAAAACTATTTACAACAAGTATGGTAATATAATATATAACAACGAAAATGATAAACCATACATACATCTAAGGGCTAATAATAACACACTCAAATGCGAAATAATTAGCAATAAAGCTATTGATTTCACTAAACCTAATACAATTGGTTCACTTTTAGGGTTTACTAAACGGATATTGGAACCAAACAAACTTCACTCATCTAATGAGCCTGTCAGTATTATGAAGGTGAATGCAATACGCATTGAATCTAATATTACGAGTAATGCTTATATGAATGGTATGCTAGCTCACACACTTCACGAATTTTCACCTCTTGTTGCGCCAGGGTATAAAATAGTTGAGGTACCGCGAAATATAATCTATTCACCAGTAACCGTTAGAGAGTTAACATCTCTTTCGTTGAAAATTGTCGATCAAGACGGTGATTTGGTGGACTTTCGCGGTGAAACAATCACAGTACGTTTGCATTTGAGACCATGTTAATTTACAATCTGGAGCAACCCGCCGCTAGGCTATATAATAGAGCGTTTTTACAGCCTGAGCTCATTCAGTTGAATACCATTAAACGTAAAGCATTTAAGCAACAGCGTATTTCACCTGAACGTTTAGCATTTCTTGAAACATTGGGTCACAAAGTTAAAAGAAAATGGTATACAGCGACGTATTAAATATTCCTGGTGGCTCACAAATTGATGATAGCATTACGAACTTTGAATATCATACATATGCGCCCTTTTTACAATCCTTTAAGAATAATGACGAAGTTAGAATATTAATTCAAAACCAGGACTTGTACATTTTACCTAGTGAAAGTTTTATTTACATTGAGGGGAAAATTTTAAATAATGAAAATGCCGTTCCAGATATAAAATTGGTTAATAATTGTATTGCCTTTCTATTCGATGAAATTAGATATGAATTAAATGGGGTTGAACTTGAACGTGTTAGGTATGTTGGTCTAACATCGACATTGAAAAATTATTTATCGTTAAACGATGGTGAGAGTAAACAATTACTAAATGCTGGTTGGTCGATTGATAATGATTGTACAATAAAATTACCACAAGCCAACTTTAACTTTTGCATTCCGCTTAGAAAATTATTGGGATTCGCTGAGGATTATGGAAAAATTATGTTAAACGCAAAGCATGAATTAATTCTTATTCGTGCACGAACTGACAACGATGTAATTGTTTCAGAATCGGATTCGTTGAAATTTGAAATAAATAAACTCGAATGGCGTGTTCCACATGTAACTGTATCAGATGAAATTAAATTATCACTGCTAAAATATGTTGAAAAAGCTGAACCTATACAGATTAGTTTTAGAGCGTGGGAAACTTATATTCAACCTGCATTACCCACTACACAACAAAACACTTGGGTTGTAAAAACAACTACACAGCTAGAAAAACCGCGATATATCATTTTCGCTTTACAGAAAAAGGATAAAAATGTTTCTAAGTTTGATCATTGTGATTTAAATAATTTCAAAGTTTACCTAAATTCACAAGTGTACCCTTATGATGATTTGAATATTAAATTTGATATTAATCAGTATGCAATACTTTATGATATGTATACCCGCTTTCAATCCTCATACTATCATCGTTCCAATGAACCGCTCTTAAATTGGGAAAATTTTAAAACTATAGCTCCGATAGTTTTTATCGATTGCTCACATCAAAATGAGTCACTGAAAAGCGGTTCAGTTGATGTTCGTTTAGAATTTAAATGTAATAAAGATATTCCGGCTGGTACGACAGCAATAGCCATTTTAGTTCATGATGTCATTTTCGAATACATTCCACTAACTAACCTGGTTAAAAAGTATACCTAATTACCCCCACCACTTTTAATTATTCTATATAAAGTTGTGGATTGTGTGAATAATTTCAGTTCTACGGCGGCGGTAAAAAATGGCGTTTCTTGACATACAAGGCTATCAAGGAGCTAACAACGAATTTTATTTTAAAGAAGTTGGTATTGCTGCAGAAAATTCAGATGATATATTACATCTTATATTCGACGCACCGTTTGATTTCAACGAGTTGCCGAAGAAATATCAACGAGTAGCCCGTTGGCTTTGCCGAAATTGGCATGGGATACCTTGGTCGTATGGATTTATTCCGTACAAAAAACTTCATACCATATTGAAACCTATATTAAAGAAGTATGATGTTATATACGTCAAGGGCGGTGAAAAGAAGAAATGGATATCAAGTTTGTTTGATGGTACCGAAAACCAGCCGTGGATTCTGAATTTGGAAGAAATATTTGATGTACCGAAGATTTCTATTCTGCGAGATGAATATTATTCAAGACGCTGTATGCTTCATTCAGATAAAATTTGTTCATTAGAAAATTGTATTCTTTTAAAAAATTTTTATATGGAAAATAAATAGATTTTAAGTAATATATAGATTTAAGCAATTTAATTTTTTGTATACATTTATTCTATAAATAAAATTTAAAAAAAAAAATGTGTGTTTTATTTAATAGTTACCCTGAATTACCCTATTTTTTACAGCAAGAAGTTACTTTCATTAACCTATAAAAGTATTGACAAAAATCTTATGAAATTTTTTTTATTCTAATTGAAAAGCATATTTCATGATACACCCTGTATAAGAATACACTCATGCATACATGCATTTATACCTGCACCTATGTATACATGAATTTGTATATAATAATTATATTATGTATGTGTGATGTAAGTTTTAAGATGATATTCTATAAATTTTTTACCCCAAAACTACTAATTTATAAAAAAATTTAGCAAATCTTAATGCTGTTATAATTTTTATATTAAACAACATAGTTAAATTATAGTGTACATATTAAGAAATAATCCAGGTATTTATTGTACAGTAATATATACGAATTTATTTGCAAACATATTACTTTTTGCTAATTAAGCAAATATTTTTCCAATGCTGATAAAAGTGATAAATTATTTTAGTTAGATTTTGTTGACATAAAGACTACAATCATTTACTAGCATGTATTTATAAAATTAAAATTAAATAGGGATATACAGAGTGTATACATAACATATTCTTAATATACAACCGGTCAGAAATCTGGACTCTGGACTCTGGAGTCTGAAGTCATGATTGCGGCTAGCGCATGGTACAGTGCCCCCACAAAATTTAGCGGCCTCCCCGATTTTCGTTTAAAATGACGCAATTAAGGCAAGCGCGTGTTGGGGTCAAGGTTTGCACGTACACAAAATAAGTACTGTACGCTTCAAAAAGTGATCGGATACCTTTTTGGTCAGGCGGGTCCACACTTTTGACACGGTAGTGTACCAAAAATTTAAGTACAGTACGGCGTCAAAAGTTTGGGGCCACTCCTGGGTTAGGGTATTCGCCACATTTTTTGACGTGATAGTTCGTTTAAGATGACGCAATTAAGGCAAGCGCGTGTTGGGGTCAAGGTTTGCACGTACAGTACGCTTCAAAAAGTGATCGGATACCTTTTTGGTCAGGGGGGGTCCGCACTTTTGACACGGCAGTGTACCAAAAATTTAAGTATAGTACGGTGTCAAAAGTTTGGGGCCACCCCCGAGTCAGGGTAACGCCACATTTTTAACGCGGTAGTGTACCCCATCTATCAAATTGTAACCTAAAATTCAGTCTGCGCATGCGTCGTATACTAAAATTCAGTCTGCGCATGCGTTAGGTTTGCATTCAAAAACTATGGTGGGTAATAACTAAATTGTGGTGACGCATAATGGGTTAACATAAATTAATTTGGTTGCTGGTGATGACTCATGTGTTTGGAATTTCAAGGCCAACAGTAAGAGCGAGTGTTGTGGTCAAATGTCAACAACAAATTTTAAATACATGTACTCAGTACGTGCCGGGTCAAAGGTTAAGGTTTGCACATCGATACAGTTTGATGACTCATCAGTTAGGAATGTCTAGTACCGTAAAGTTACACGATTTCAAACATTGGCAAAAGGGTTCAAGTTGCTTAGTTTTGCGGTGCTCCAGCTCTGTCATAGCCTCTCTACTCTTGGGTTTAAAATCATTCATTTAATATACAGTGTGAATAATCTAAGAGTTGCTATTTTCATTACACTTAAACTATTGACTTTTACTCAGAGAAGAGCTCTAGTGACTGTCAGGAGTAATCAACTGCTATAGTCGGTGGTTTTATAATTCTTTTAATTTTCAAACTATGGTGCAAACTTGTATTTTTTTTCTTTTTTAATGGAAACCTACTTTAGACAATTGTGTTCAACGTGTTAAGTTATTATTTCTGCATATATCATTCTTTTCATATTTTCAGACTTTTACACTCAAATATTAAAGAGCTATCAAATATAATAAATACCCCTGTCGCAGCATCTGCATAACATAGCGAATTTCCAAATCTTGGGCACTGGCGGATCTCATCTAAGACCTGTACCTATTTAAAATAGTTTAGCTTTCTAAGAGTAAAATAATTTTTAAAATCGGTTGGGTAATTAGTTTTGGTATTTTTGGGGACCCAAGAACCCGAACGAATTTTGTGCAGCATAGTTGTATCCATCTAAAATAATTTAGTTCTCTAGCAGTGAGAAATTTTTTAGCATCGGTTCGATAGCTTATTACTGGCGTTTTCGGATCTGCAAGATTCCGGTGGACCTCATTAAAAAATCAGCTCGACCGTATATTCTAGGCGGACTTTATGTAATATATATATATATATATATATATATATATATATATATATATATATATATATATATATATATATATATGTATATATATATATATATATATATATATATATATATATATGTATATATATATATATATATATATATATATATATATATATATATATATATTCAAAACCCGTTGTGTAGCATTCTACGCCGCATTTGCATCCGCAGGACAGTTGCGGATCTCAGATAACACAACCTGTACCTATCTAAAATAGTTTACCTCGGTAATAGTAAAAAAGTTTCAAAATCGGTCAGTTATTTTATTTTTGACACTTTTAGGTCCTACTGACACTTCAGACCTTACATAACGTAATCTATATGTATCTAAAATGGCTTAGCTCCCCAACAGTGAAAAAATTTTCAAAATCGGTCGGTTAGTTTATTTTTGACACTTTTGGATCCGATGGACCCTGGCAGACTTTACATAACGTAATCTATATTTATCTAAAATAGTTTAGCTCTGTAACAGTGAAAAAATTTTCAAAATCGGTCGGTTAGTTTATTTTTACCACTTTTGGGTCCCATGGACCCTGGCGGACCCTAAATAACGTAATGTATGTCTATCTAAAATAGCTTAGCTCCCTAACAGTGAAAAAATTTTCAAAATCGGTCGGTTAGTTTATTTTTGACACTTTTGGATCCCATGGACCCTGGCAGACCTTACATAACGTAATCTATATTTATCTAAAATAGTTTAGCTCTGTAACAGTGAAAAAATTTTCAAAATCGGTCAGTTAGTTTATTTTTGACACTTTTGGGTTCTATGGACCTTGGTGGACCTTACATAACGTAATTTATATTTATCTAAAATAGTTTAGCTCTGTAACAGTGAAAAAATTTTCAAAATCGGTCAGTTAGTTTATTTTTGACACTTCTGGATCCTATGGACCCTGGCAGACCTTACATAACGGAATCTATATTTATCTAAAACAGTTTAGCTCTGTAACAGTGAAAAAATTTTCAAAATCGATCAGGCAGTTTATTTTTGACACTTTTGGGTCCTATGGACCCAGGAGGACCTTACATAACGTAATCGATATTTATCTAAAATAGTTTAGCTCTGTAACAGTGAAAAAATTTTCAAAATCGGTCAGTTAGTTTATTTTTGACACTTTTGGGTCCTGTGGACCCTGGCGGACCTTACATAATGTATTCTAAATCTATCTAAAATAGTTTAGCTCTGTAACAGTGAAGAAATTTTTAAAATTGGTCGTTTAGTTTATTTTTTACAATTATGGGATCAGTAAATCCTGGCGAAACTCATACAAGTCTAGTACTCTAACAGTAAGAAAAGGGTTCTAAGGATCTCATATAACTTATGGCAGTCCGTAAGCTTCTTGCGGACATCATTTAATTAATTAATTCAAATACTTTAACTTACTAACTGTGAAAAAATTTTTAAAATCGATTGGTTAATTAATTTCTGGCCTTTTTAGGTCCCGAAAACCTTGACCTCACATAAAATACCTTAAATCCATTTGAAATGGTTTAATTTTTTAACATTATTAATTATTAGTGAAAAAATTTTCAAAATCGATTCAAAATATTTTTCCGTACATACATATGTACATTGTACATATTTTGTTTTGTTTCATATTTAATAATATTTATATCATAACATAATCTTCAATTTCTTGTTTACTTAAAAATTCAATAAAAAAAAAAAATTCTTCATTACATTAGCTTAGAAAATCTGTTTAATTTACATTTTTTAACATGAGATAGAACCATGCTAATTATAATGCAATAAATGAGAAACAAAACTCTATACATGTTTGTGTGTTATAACACATATATGTGAACAGTCTTCTCTTGTTCTCACAAAATTCTTTAATAAAAAAGTGAAATATTTTTATACTTCATAAAGAACTGAGATATAAATATAAATTACTTATTAGACTAACAAAGAAAAAATAAAAGTGAAAATTTACATTTTCTCGAAAAATACTTAAAATAGAAAGAAAATTATAAGAATATTTTCTTCATAATTTTTTTTTTCCTTTTCAACGATGTAAAAATCGAACTGCCTTATGATAGGATCGAATGATAAAAAATGGCCAGAAAACCTACTTCTGGGCATCCGACGTGTCTGGCTAACGAACTTAGCCAAGCCAATTCAGAATCCAGTCCGCACACAAAATTTCATAAGCGTTAGACGTTTCGTTCGAGAGTTATCGTGGGAACACATAAATATATATATATATATATATATATATATATATATATATATATATATATATATATATATATATATATATATATATATAAATTTTAGTGAATATCATTTTCGTATTCTAGGGACCTCAAAACAGATTTCTGGCATAGTCCCGGACTCAGATTGCGTCATGAGACCTACTGTAATAGCTGAATTTCGAGTTTTCGAAATTCGCTAAAATGTACCTATTCTTAAAATTGAATCGTCTAACATAATATTGTCTAATTCTTGTGCAAAATCTACAACTGATTTAAATATAATGTAAGTAAATATGAAGAGGACCTTTTATTATATTTATATGCATAAATTACAGAATAGTATATTACGTGATTGAGGTTGTAAGCTGCATATTACACACGAGCGAAAAAGTTAGAGCCGCGCAGCCGCGAGTGTGTAATATGCCTTACAACCGAGTTACGTACTATACTTTATCTACGATTAACATGAAATTCACAATAAACGATAAAAATTTGGTACAAATCTACAAATACCAATACATTAAAATAATGTAGTATTTGAAATTTATTAATACCCCTGTCGCAGCATCTGCATAACATAGCGAATTTCCAAATTTTGGGGACTGGCGGATCTCATCTAAGAACTGTACCTATTTAAAATAGTTTAGCTTTCTAAGAGTAAAAGATTTTTTAAAATCGGCTGGGTAATTAGTTTTGATATTTTTGGAACCCAAGAACCCGAACGGACTTTGTGCAGCATAGTTGTATCCATCTAAAATAATTTAGTTCTCTAACAGTGAAAAAATTTTCAAAATCGGTCGGTTAGTTTATTTTTTACAATAATGGGAACAGTAAACCCTGGCGGAAATCATACAACATAACCTTTATTCATCTAAAATAATTTTAGTAAAAAGTTTATCCTAACAGTAAAAAACGGGTCCTAGGGATCTCATATAACTTATGGTAGTTCGTAAGGTTCATGTGGACATCATTTAATTACTTAATGAATTCAAATACATTAACTTACTAACGGTGAAAAAATTTTCAAAATTTTCGACATTCGCTAAAAAAATCATTGAAAAATATTTGATATGTTTCGATCAATTAATGGTCAACATCAGCAAATAAAAGTTACTAAAATCGAAGAAAAGAATGAGTTATTTGTCCGTAGAAATTAAAATACAAATTCTGAAAACGAGCAAAGAAATATTGAAAAAACTAGATCGGCAAAACATTCTGACAAATAACACTACCCAACTAATACTTGCCAATTTGAATGAAACTTAACATACTTATTAAACTGCGAAAAATATTAAATACGTGTTTTTTTATTTCGGCTAAATACGCTTTTTAGGCGTAGAAAACACCATTCAACCTCTGTAGATGAAAACAGTTATAGCTAAATATTTTTGAAACGACATATTTTTTGAAAAAAGGGCTGAGTACCAAATTTGTAGAATTTAAAGCGATGCACTTGATAGTGACCCTGAAATCGATTTTCAAGGTCAGTTGAAAATGATTAGCCATTGCCGAACTTTGACCATATCCTGTACCTATAAGCAGTAATTTCATGTATTGACTCAATCTATCTTCAAAATTGATTTGTTGCGTTATTTTTCTAAAATAAAAAAAATAAAAACCTGACGAAATGAAAAAATAGGCGCAAATTTATAGAAAAAATTAGAAGAAAACATTTTTGTAAGTAATTTTAGAAGTAAAGTTAAGAAAAGATTTAATATCACTCCAATTGTAAGTTAAACATTAACTTTATGTTATATTAGAAATTTTCAAAATTTTGTAAAATTTTTATTGCTACTCTATAGTTATCATATTAGGAATTCAATTCAACATATGATTAACTATTATTTTTCCGATTGCGATTGAGCAAGTATTTTTCAAAATTACTTCTTGATCACTTATTTTCTATCTTGCATGTGAAATTCGTTCGAATATACTTTGAACCATTTAGGGAGGAAAAGTAAACTACTCCTTTTGAAAAATATTAAATGATTTTCAAATGACTTTGGAAATTGACCTCAAGGTCAACTTCAAAGTCATCATCAAGTGCATCACTTTGAACTCTATAACTTTGGTCCTAAGCACTTTTTTCAGAAAATATATCGTACCATAATCCACTTCTATGTTGATTCCTGGTCTCTTTTCCTGCGTTTCTAATATTTATGTCAATAAAAAATGTGCTACCGTAGACAAGGATGAATAGGTACGCATTCAGACTTCACACCGTATTTTTTTGTATTTATTTTATGAGTACCTAATCTTTAATATATTAAAAATTTACGCGAAGATGGTCACTTTATCAGCAGTATCCAAAAAAATTTAAAAATATCGGTGGTTTTTGAAAAATTAACAAAAATCGTATAATTTCTTCTCTATGAAAAATTGGGGTCAAAAGAGACGAGAAAAGAGTAAATGGGGACAACCCGTAGGGTCGACCAAAATTGAAATTCTAATATAAAATAATTTCGAACTTTTTGTATTTATACATTCAAAAAAGAAATAATAGGTACTTGATGATTTTCTGTAAAAATAAACGTAGAATCTAAAATAAAGTTTATATACTCCTGTCGTTTACCCCTAAGTTTATATTCCTCCTATTCTTATTTTAGTTCAAAAAATAATTTTTCAAAAGACTAAGACATAATAATTAATAACAGTGAGATTCTACGTCCATTTTCAGACTTTTGTTTATTAAATTGCGTAAAAGCTAGTAAATGCAATAACAGATATGATGAATTTATAAGGATTTTCTTGTACTACAAAATCTTAAAAATATGGAAACGCGTACTTTTTTTTCGTTAATTGTGTTTTATTCTTTTGCACAAAATTTTAAAAATACTTTATTTTCTTAAGAAAGGGAGGCAACTTTAGTCACAGATATGCCTATGAACAGTTTTTGGTAATCCGGGAAAAACGAAAACACTTTTTAAAATTTTTTTATTGTTAAAATCGAAATGTTCTTTTAAAGAGGGTTAAAATTACCATATTTTATATTAAAATTTTAACACAATCACTCCCTAATTAACGAGCCTTACTTAATATTAGCAAATTGAGAAAAAACACGTCAATTAGATTTTTTTACACAGATTTTATTTGTTATATAATTCAAAAGGATATTTTAAAAATGTGTATGAATGGCTTTCATTAAATAAATTTCAATATATTTTCCATTTATTTTAACAGTGGAATGTCCTTATTAGTGGCTATACTTTCGGCTTGGAGCGAATTAGACGAAGATTTTCTTCTAAAACCAAATTTAATAATTAATTAAAGAAATAAAAAAAAATTTGTGGATTTCCTACCGTTCAAATATAATCTTTATTGTATGTAAAAATGTTATTACATTTTTTCAAAAAACTGTAAGTAAACTGTAAAATTTTCTTTACAAATATGTTAAAATAGAGAAATGTTTCCTTTTTAATTTATTTTTAACTCTTTTTAAATGATTCACTTTAAAATTTTTTAATATTTCTTAATCGAAATTTCATAAAAGAATGTGTCAAAATTTAAAAAAATTTTTCTTTGTTAAAAAAAAAAATTGAATGTGCAAAATTATTTAATATTAGAATGCTCTGATTATACAATTCTAATCATAACTGTATTGTCAATTGGATAAAAAATTACGTAAAAATATTATTGTTTGAATATGATTTAACGTAATTTTTATACGATTGAAGCAAACTCTTATTAATTTTAGGAAGGTGTAAATATAATCTAAATTCTGATCATATCACATAACAGATATCGTCGGGATTTTTTTTGTAAAAAAAAATGGAACAGAGATACATTATAAAAACATTTAACTGACAGAGAAATAGAATATAGCCGAATCGTTAAATTGGATTAAAAAAATCATGACACGCTACTTATAAAGCGGTTTTTTTCGAATTTAGCTCGCAAAAAATGAGACAGAAAAAAAAAGAATGCGAGTGCGAGTGAAATGGAGAACGACATATTTCCTAGTTTTTCTCGAAAAGTAAGTAATTTAGAGCAAAGGTATAAAAACATTTTTTATGCATTTTACCTTTTACAATGGCTTAGTGTAAAAAAAAATTTGAAAAATTGCTTAATTCTGGCAAAAAACTCATTTTGTTGACAAAAAACGCCCGGAAAACCTACTTCTGGGCATCCGACGTGTCTGGCTAACGAACTCATCCAACGATTTGGAAAATCGAATTCGCACACAAAATTTCATAAGCATTAAACGTTTCGTTCGAGAGTTATCGCGCGGATACATATATATATATATATATATATATATATATATATATATATATATATATATATATATATATATATATATATATATATATATAAATTTTAGTGAATATCATTTTCGTATTCTAGGGACCTCAAAACATATTTCTGATATGGTCTCGGGCTTAGGTCGCACCATGACACCTGGCGTAAAAGCTGAATTTCCAGTTTTGGAAATTCGCTAAAAACAAACGTAAGCATTCAGTTGCTAGGTAAAATTTTTGTACAGATTCTAATATGTATAATATGTATATTACTGTATAATAATGATAATATATGATATATAACATAAGAATTAATAAATGTGTAGTAGGCGTTTGTATTTTTCATGTACATGCGTGTAAAAGGCCATTTTTTGTACAACTGGATATGATTGTGTGTTAAATGTAGCTTACTTAGATAGTATTTTGTACAATAAACAAGCAATTTCAGCCGTAGATAAATATTTTTATGGTTAAACAATACATAGCACGCTCCCATATCGTACACCCCCAATTTAACAATTCCGTCGCACACAAGATGTGTATAATAGCACCACTCCCTGTTTTAAAGTAAATATATTTAAATGTGTTAGTGTCTAAGTAATAGTTTGTAACAGTAAATCATACAAATATATAAATCAGAAACATTGACGCCCGTGAACTTTGACTATCTCATTTAGCAATTTTGTCCCAGTGGATTGCGTAATGGGAGTTTCCTATGTATCTAATTGGGTATATTTGCCTTTAATAACTTATTCATTTTTCTATGTAATAACATGGGCGCCCATACCTATGGGCAGGGGGGGCCCTGGCCCCCCCTAGCTAGCGAGGATTGGAAGAAAATTCGAAAAAAGGAGTTCGAAGAGAGCAAAACGACGTCGTTAATGGTATTTTTTGTGGGTTATATATAGTATAGCCCTCGCGATTTGTAGGGGGAAAAAAAGATCGAAAAAAAATGTGCCGAAATTTTCTCCGGAAGTTCACTTTTCACCCTTCGCCCCCCCCTGGAATCCATCATATGGGCGCCAATGTGTAATAATATTATAATCTTACAAAATTCTGAAATATACCATTTTTAATTTATCAACTTCTGTAATTTATAAGTAAACTATTAAGCCGGTTTACCGGTATTAAAATTCCTAGCCACAGTTATTTTAATGTAAGCCCAAGATGTATGAGTTTCAAACATGTAGATATACGAAATGAAACATTTTTTCCTGGAATGAAGAACATTATTAACTTGAAGCATCTAGTCTTATCGTACATTATATTATATTATACATACATAAATGTACATATACATTGAGGCAACTCGTTCACTATTATTCACTGCCGCTGATACTCCTGTGTTTCGCAAACTCGCTCGAATCTACCTAGTGAGTACTCTATAGTACTCAACTGTTGTAAAATATTTAAGGAAATACCAGGAAAAAAAATGATACCGCTGCGCTGCTGTGTTACCTACGTATATGTAATTGTATACAGTGCAAATATAGGTTGATCCATGAAAACTTATTCGTAGCCGTAGGAATTTCCCGTCCGGTTTTATTTGAGGGGCGAAGGGATTGCGGTCAGTTACTGATAAGATACTGATATATAAGTACTTATGAATCATAGTTAAAAAGTCCCAATAAAACGACCATTCCGGCCAAAGCCTACAAAGAATTAAAATTTATTTTACGTTGTTATTACGTTAGTAAATAGTGGTACTTTTAAATGAACTTGTCGGAAACAAAGTTTTATCAAATCGAAATTGCTAAACATTATATTGTTATAATATTTTACCTCCGATACCCTTCCCTACCAGGTGAAAGTTCATATTTCAAGCTGTACTCACCCATTGTGACGCCATTTTGGAAAAAACAATTGCCGATATGCTACCTTGTAGCAGAATTTCAAAAAAGTTTTTCAATTCTGATAAAGTAGATAAGGGTCTACCTTAAAAAATAAAAATAAAAAATAATGGGGACTTATTCCATACAGATTTTTGGTTTTTTGAATTCCTTCGGCTCTAAAATATCAAGATCCTATGGAAAACGTTTGTGCCCAAACTGATCTGATGATCAATTTCCATTATTGTAGTTAAAGCTTCGCTATATCCCGTCCATACATACGGGAAAGTAAAAATGGACAAAACTCTCGTTTAGACTTAGGCAAAGGTATATTGACAGTGAAGTCAACTTTAAACTTATTCACTTGCGGGTGGTCAGAAGCAGTTTGGACTTTTAAATTTTTAGCCGCAGTTTTCTGTAGTACGACGTGTTTATTCTGTATTTATACTGTATAAATGATCAAGTTGTTAAAAAAACAATATAATTTTAATAAAAAATCTACTGCCAGTGGGGTGTGGCACACAGCTTCCTCGTAAGAGATTTTAAAACCGTATTCTACCAAATATATATATACTGTGAAATTATATTTTCGCCTTAAAGTTCATAAAAAATTGTTGTCACTCAAAACACTTAAAGGCTAAATTATAAAATAATAGCAAAATGATTTTAGAAACTAACCCCCAAAATACTTTGACAATTTTAGCGGAGTGGGACTAGCAGTAAATAAGATACTGACATTTAATGGGATTTCATGGTAGCGGCGTAGCTACCGTTACTCCGATTACGATTACATGCATAGGGGACCATCTAGGAACCAAACTGCATAATTTCTGAAAATTTCATAAAAAAAATCGAATATTTCAGAAGTTATGCCACTTAGTGCAATTTTTGAATGACATGGTAGCAGCGTTGCTACCGTTACTCCGATTTTGATTAATTTCATTGGTGACTATCTAGGAACCAAACTGCATAATTTCTGAAAATTTCATTAAAAACAATCGAATAGTTCAGAAGTTATGCCAGTTGGTGCAAACTGGCGACACACGACGGACAGACAGACACCAAACCAAAATTGTTCAGGAAGCTCTAAAATGTGAAATGTGCCTAAAAAATTTTATTTTGGACGGAAACCATTTTTTAATTTTCAAAAGTGATCACAATGCTTCCGCTACTTTAGTAGTCTCGGAAGCAAAAGTGTTTATTCAATTTATTTAACATCACTAACATCTTAAATAGACACATTTTATTAGCGAATTTCGAAAACTCGAAATTCAGCTATTACAGTAGATCTCATGACGCAATCTGAGTCCGGGAATATGGCAGAAATCTGTTTTGAGGTCCCTAGAATACGAAAATGATATTCACTAAAATTTATATATATATATATATATATATATATATATATATATATATATATATATATATATATATATATATATATATATATTTATGTGTTCCCACGATAACTCTCGAACGAAACGTCTAACGCTTATGAAATTTTGGATGCGGACTGGATTCTGAATTGGCTTGGCTAAGTTCGTTAGCCAGACACGTCGGATGCCCAGAAGTAGGTTTTCTGGCCATTTTTTATCATTCGATCCTATCATAAGGCAGTTCGATTTTTACATCGTTGAAAAGGAAAAAAAAAATTATGAAGAAAATATTCTTATAATTTTCTTTCTATTTTAAGTATTTTTCGAGAAAATGTAAATTTTCACTTTTATTCTTTCTTTGTTAGTCTAATAAGTAATTTATATTTATATCTCAGTTCTTTATGAAGTATAAAAATATTTCACTTTTTTATTAAAGAATTTTGTGAGAACAAGTGACGACTATTCACGTATATGTGTTATAACACACATACATGTATAGAGTTTTGTTTCTCATTTATTGCATTATAATCAGCATGGTTCTATCTCATGTTAAAAAATGTAAATTAAACAGATTTTCTAAGCTAATGTAATGAAGAATTTTTTTTTTTATTGAATTTTTAAGTAAACAAGAAATTGAAGATTATGTTATGATATAATATTATTAAATATATGAAACAAAACAAAATATGTACAATGTACATATGTATGTACGGAAAAATATTTTGAATCGATTTTAAAAATTTTTTCACTAATAATTAATAATGTTAAAAAATTAAACTATTTCAAATGGATTTAAGGTATTTTATGTGAGGTCAAGGTTTTCGGGACCTAAAAAGGCCAGAAATTAATTTACCAATCGTTTTTAAAAATTTTTTCACAGTTAGTAAGTTAAAGTATTTGAATTAATTAATTAAATGATGTCCGCAAGAAGCTTACGGACTGCCATAAGTTATATGAGATCCTTAGAACCCTTTTCTTACTGTTAGAGTACTAGACTTGTATGAGTTTCGCCAGGATTTACTGATCCCATAATTGTAAAAAATAAACTAAACGACCAATTTTAAAAATTTCTTCACTGTTACAGAGCTAAACTATTTTAGATAGATTTAGAATACATTATGTAAGGTCCGCCAGGGTCCACAGGACCCAAAAGTGTCAAAAATAAACTAACTGACCGATTTTGAAAATTTTTTCACTGTTACAGAGCTAAACTATTTTAGATAAATATCGATTACGTTATGTAAGGTCCGCCTGGGTCCATAGGGCCCAAAAGTGTCAAAAATAAACTGCCTGATCGATTTTGAAAATTTTTTCACTGTTACAGAGCTAAACTATTTTAGATAAATATAGATTACGTTATGTAAGGTCTGCCAGGGTCCATGGGATCCAAAAGTGTCAAAAATAAACTAACCGACCGATTTTGAAAATTTTTTCACTGTTACAGAGCTAAACTATTTTAGATAAATATAGATTACGTTATGTAAGGTCTGCCAGGGTCCATGGGATCCAAAAATGTCAAAAATAAACTAACCGACCGATTTTGAAAATTTTTTCACTATTGGGGAACTAAGCTATTTTAGATAGACATACATTACGTTATTTAGGGTCCGCCAGGGTCCATGGGACCCAAAAGTGGTAAAAATAAACTAACCGACCGATTTTGAAAATTTTTTCACTGTTACAGAGCTAAACTATTTTAGATAAATATAGATTACGTTATGTAAAGTCTGCCAGGGTCCATCGGATCCAAAAATGTCAAAAATAAACTAACCGACCGATTTTGAAAATTTTTTCACTGTTGGGGAGCTAAGCCATTTTAGATACATATAGATTACGTTATGTAAGGTCTGAAGTGTCAGTAGGACCTAAAAGTGTCAAAAATAAAATAACTGACCGATTTTGAAACTTTTTTACTATTACCGAGGTAAACTATTTTAGATAGGTACAGGTTGTGTTATCTGAGATCCGCAACTGTCCTGCGGATGCAAATGCGGCGTAGAATGCTACACAACGGGTTTTGAATATATATATATATATATATATATATATATATATATATATATATATATATATATATATATATATATATATATATATATATATATTACATAAAGTCCGCCTAGAATATACGGTCGAGCTGATTTTTTAATGAGGTCCACCGGGATCTTGCAGATCCGAAAACGCCAGTAATAAGCTATCGAACCGATGCTAAAAAATTTCTCACTGCTAGAGAACTAAATTATTTTAGATGGATACAACTATGCTGCACAAAATTCGTTCGGGTTCTTGGGTCCCCAAAAATACCAAAACTAATTACCCAACCGATTTTAAAAATTCTTTTACTCTTAGAAAGCTAAACTATTTTAAATAGGGTCAGGTCTTAGATGAGATCCGCCAGTGCCCAAGATTTGGAAATTCGCTATGTTATGCAGATGCTGCGACAGGGGTATTTTTAAATATAATTAGTTTAATATCTAAAAATAGTACTTAGTACCTATATACGTACCTCCAGATTAAAGAGCAATTACTATTCAAACAAATTAAAACTTTCCTAGTATTGATTATAATTTAAACATGACCCTGCTAATATGATATAAATAAATCGGCGCTGTTTGCGTCTTAATTTGGTCACCTGTAGAGTATTTATATGAAGGCTAAAACCGCACACTGTACATAATGTATACCTCTACGTACCTACGTATCTAACAGAAAATAAAACAGTTGGATTCGAAGCTATGTTCAGAGTTAATATTTTAATTAAATGAAGTAACAGAGAATGTTCATTGTTTTCGTAGAATATAAAAATATAATGATTATAAAAAATTTATTTCTAAAAAAAAAAAAAAAAAAAAAAAAAAAAAACTAGGAAATCTGACAGTTAATCACTGTGGTGTACAAAGTAACGAACAAATAGTGTCATATGGTTACCTGAAAGATTATGGAGTCTCTGCAGTGATGGTGGGAACGCAGTGAAACAAATTTTATAATAATTACTTGCATATTACATAGTTACTTGCGCAATATAAAAAAAAAAAAATTATCCATTTTTACGTTTGACTGTGCATGACAGAACACTTACGTAGCGTTTCAAGTTATCCTTGATCATACACGAATCAATCCCTATCGAGTTCTCCAATCAAACCGATACCAAATTACCCTGTCTCATAAATTTAAAATTTTTATATAGTGTAAAAGTATTATTAAAAGGAAGGGTATAAATTTCCGATTTTTTTAGTAAAATACAGGACATTAACTTAACGCTAGACACTAATTTAAAAGTAAAAGTGACTACCAGGACTGGATTAACCCTGAGTGCCACTTTAGGGACCATGAAAAATGCTGCCCCCACCTTTTGCTTAAAAAGAAGAAAATATTAACTTTTGCTACGTTCTTTTCGAATTTTCTCTTAGAAAAAAAAAAAAAACTGACGAGCAAAAAAAAACCGAAAAAAATTACAATTTTTACCGCTCTCTTTTCAAAATCTGTCGCCCCTAGGCCATGGCTTAGGCTGGCCTATTGACTAATCTGGCCCTGATGACTATAGAATTTATCCTTTTTTAGTATATCGAGTTTTTTTTAGACGTAAGCGCATTTTTTAGCATTTTAAAATTGTATTTTTTTATTAGATGACATCAAAAAAATGCGCTCACGTCTAAAAGAAAAACTCGATATAGTAAAAAAGGGTGAATTCTTCCAAAAAAAGCCATTTTGATCACAGTTTGTCGATTTTTCTTGCGAAGAAAATGTAGTCACTTTTACCTTTAAATTATTATAGCGTTAGGTTTAAATTATAATAGCCTAAGTGTCCGATATTTTCCTAAAATAATGAGAAATATTAAAAAAAAAAAATCTAGTTAAATTTTTTGTCATATTAGAGGTTAATTTTTTTAATGTATCGATAGGTACTCGCCTTTGAAAAACCTTAAAAAATAATATCACAGAATATTATATAATTCTTGTCTGAATTTTAAATATTTTTCTACGAAATCACTCTGTAATCGATTTATATATTTTATACGTACTAAAATAGTAAAAAGAAGTAAAGCATTTGAAATGTAAAATGTGATGTATATCGTACAAAAATAGGAATTATTTAGATATTCTTCTTACAACTATAGACCTTATTGGGGGAAGGAGAGAGGGATGACGAAAATAACGTTATAGGTTATATATAAGTTGACAACTCGGAAAAGAATTTGTTGTATGAGAGACATATATATATATATATATATATATATATATATATATATATATATATATATATATATATATATATATATATATATATATCTTGCTCCATAAAACCAATAATCCATTCATTGTATACAGGAAAATAGAGGCTTATGGATATATACGTAGGCATATGTATAGGTGAAGCCATTTCCTACCTGCAAGTATTGCTAATATTGTCGGTTATATAGCTTTTTTCATTGTAAATTCTTCGTCTCATTGTGTGTTAGATGAATAAATCGGATTTTGATGTTTGATCTGATTGAATCAAGAAACAATAATTAATATTTTTTATTATATGATTTTATTTAGTTTAAATAAAATTTAAATCTTTTTTTCTACTGTATTGTAAGTAAATTTATATCTTGTTATGCCATTTGTGTTATTTACAATGAAAGATTTTCTGCTGTCCCCCTTCCAACTTATGACATAAGTTAAATTGTATCATAATAAAAAATGTTTTATAATCTTTTGAACTCAGGTACCTACTAATATTTTCAAATATCAGAGTTCATTATGAAATAAACTGTTAAGGATTGTAATATTGAAGGAGATGTATAAATTAGCATACTTATTATTAAAACAGTTTTTGATTCATCTTGAATCTTGACCATAAGTTCCTAATTTCATTTTCATTCATCTCAGTTATTGTTAAGGTATTTTAAGTAAAAAATTAAAAATAATTCTTAAATATGTGATTTATTCAAGAACAAATCTATACGGAAAAATATTCTTTTCAATTTTAATAAAGCAATCACCTTTTTATAACACCCGCTTCTAAAGTTCAATATTCGAGTGTTGTGTAGTGAGCGTTATTGTAAAACAAGCGACAGTAACTGTACGTGAAAGTAGCTAAAACTATGCGAGAAAATAATGATATTCATTTGTCAATGATAATCATATTCAAATTAAACATGGAAACGATTAACAAATTAATAAAAAAATAAAAATTATCTACAAATTAATAAAAAAAAATCATTTCATATAACATTATAAAATAAAATTAACCCTACTATTTTCTAAAATTGCTTAAAAATAATTAATTTTTTTCTCTCTATTAAACTTTAGAAGCTGTCGTTATAAAAAATTATGTTCGATACGTATACGTAAAGAGAGGTATCTAATAGGCTTAAACTGGGGCACTCGCTAAAGGCACTGACGCATACTCAACGAGATCTCGTGCGCTTACCCCCACTCGTCTACCGGCTCGTGGGGGTATATAGCGCACTCGATCTCGTTGTGTATACGTCAGTCCCTTAGAATCGTGCTCCAATTTAAGCCTACTAGAATACCTCTCTTTACGCATGTGTATCGAAAATAACTATTCTTTCCTAATGATAACTCTAATACAGCAGAAATCAATTAATACTTAAATTTATTTTTATTGCAAATCAATAACGAAATATTCGTTTAAAAAAATAATAAAAAAAATAAAAACCAATTAACATAAGCAAGTGTAGAATATAATATACGTACCTACAACCTACATTGTTTTTCATAAAATTAAATGCATGAGAAAAATGATTTTTGCACATAAGATTTGTAAATGAAGATTCTAATTTTGTAATATTCAAAAATGGATCCTTTACAAGTCATCAACTTAAATCTACAATTTCCATGAAATCCGGTGCCTTGAGTTTTGAAAACACCGTTTACTTAAAAATAATGTGCTCAGTATAATTATCTGAAAAATTATTAATTATGTATGTCTGCATAAAAAGCTTAAAATAGCAGCGAAAAGCTAAATAGCTGGAAAAAGCTAAAATATGTACGTTGAAGTCAAATGCCTTCATATAAAAGTGTACTTAATTTTCATTCCACTTTGACATCTTTGTGCCAAACTGAGCAGTAAGCCAGTCTTTAATTATGAAAATTATTGGATGATATTTTAAAAAAATTTGTGTTGCTGGTTATTCACACTTGTATTTTTAAGGATGTTTGGGAGGTGCAATCGGAGATAAAAGTACATGAAATTAGAAATTCGTGAATAATTGCCTTCTATAACAAACTATGAGGTAAATAAATAGTTATCTTTGTTAAATAATAGTTATCACTACAACTGATTGTACAATACATCAAACTATTGCTCTGAGCTGACTACAAGGGCTGAGTACATTCTGAGGATTTTTCGGAGAATTTCATAATGCTACGAGACGATTTAAAATTTAGTAGAATGTTCCTCATTAAATACTAAGGCCCCTGTGAAAATTTCGAACCGATTCACTAAGCCGTTAAAATGTTATAAAAAAAAAAAAAAAAAAAAAAAAAAAAAATTTACACGTACTCTTATGGAAATTCGAAAACAGAACAGATTAAATAACTTTTTAACGGCTTAGTGAATCGGTTTGAAATTTTCACAGGGGCCTTAGTATTTAATGAGGAACATTCTACAAAATTTTCAATCGTCTCATAGCATTTTGAAATTCCTCCGAAAAATCCTCAGAATGTACTCAGCCCTTGTAGTCAGCTGAGAGCTATAGTTTGATGTATTGTACAATCAGTTGTAGTGATAGCTATTATTTAACAAAGATAACTATTTATGTACCTCATAGTTTGTTATACAACGCAATTATTTACGAATTTCTAATTTCATGTACTTTTATCTCCGAATGTACCTCCCAAACATCCTTAAGTAATACCGGACGCTCTCTCACCAGTATTTTTCAATGTATTGAATCTTAAAATAATTTTTGTATTCATACCACGTTGACTACATTATATACTGACATTTAAATACATAAAAATTTTAACCGACCTATTACTCCATGATTACTAGTACTGATAAAATTACGTATTATACATTTTCCACTACCTATAAACTATACTTGTATATATTTACAGTTTCATAAAATTACTTTTTTTAACGCAATCAATTATTAGTAGAAAACATAAAAAAACAATGGAATATTATGTTAGTTATGTTTCGCTGAAAAAACATAACTTTAATTTTGTGTTATAAAACCATTAAATTGTGTAACATCGCAATATTATTATGAACGTTAAAAATTTCATTTTTGTCGACGTTCTTAACATGATCAAAACGTACTAGACGAATTATACATGTAACTTTATGTATATGGTTATTATATTAATTTTTATTAGAATAATAATAATAACATCGGTTAGTACAAACGTATCATTAATAATACGAAAAAAAAAAATTGTTCAACCCCGAAAAAATAAGTTATTTTATTTTTAATAGAGTTTGTATAGAGGAGAAACATGTCATGTATTGAATTCAATAATGCATTATCTGCCATTTTGGCGAATTATCGAATAAAAAAATCAGTTATTACAGCCACTGTCATGACGGAACTTGAGCTCGGGACTATGATAGAAATTAATTTTGAGATCTCCAAAAGTACAATTTTTACGAAATTTTATGAAAAAAGCCCAAAATTTGTGGTTTTGGACATTGACATGTCTGGTTAATGAATTCACCCAACTGTCTGGAATTTCTAACGATTCGCCAAGAAAATATGATTCTACGTCCGATTATCATGCTTTTTCGATATTTTTCTAAAAATATTATAATATGTAAAATAAAAGATTGTACGATACATTTTATTTCCAATTATAAAAACAAAATTTATAAAATAAAATAATTCATACCTCAAGAAACCACTTTCATTTCGCAAATACCCTATTATTGAGCTTAATGGTTGGTGAAAAAAAATGATTGTTTACGGTTTGTGCTTTCTCATTTTTTTTCCTTAGTACTTATTTACTTTATGACAACCTAAACTGGTACACATACATAGAATAGAATTAAGCAAGGCAACACAAGAAAATCGAAACAGAGTCAAACAGACACTAGGTATATTTATATAAATAGATTAAAAATCTATTAAAAAAAAAAAGTTCAGTCTAGAAAAAAAGAACATTCCGTATTTTCTCTGTTCGTGTACGTTCTCTACAATTTTTCTTTTTCCTTTTTTTTCTTTTAATATAATCAGTTTTTTACGAGTAAATTTTCCGATAAAATATTTCAAATACTTTGTTGTTCTTTTTTTGTTAGTCTTAGTTTTGTTTTTAATATATCTTTATCGCAAAAAAGATAAATAACAACAAAGGAAAATAAAATTGAACGGTGACTGTAGAAACGAAAACTAATTTAAAATGGAGACTTTGTCGAACGAGCAGTGTATTATTAAAAGTTTATATCAATATTTATCATAGTTATTATTATTTTTCTTGATCGAACGAAATAATGGTAGGTATATATTTCCGATTTTTCCCCAAACAAAAATATAATTGAAAATTAAAGAGAAAACTCGATTTATTTAAAGTTATTACCAATATTTTGTGGATTGGAAGTGAATTAAAATTTTAAATTGAAATTGTACAAAATGAAAAAAAAAGTTTCAGTTGTTCGAAGAAGTTTTACTATGGGACAGACAACATGTATTACAACTCCTTGTAGATATATTAATTTCGACCGAGTACAATGTTGAACAAAAACAAAAAAATACAATTTCCGGACAAATTGAAGCACGTAACGAAACAAAAATTGGATACTAGGTACAGTGTAACGAAATGGATACACTCTTATAGTTCGCTTAAACGAATTACGTTTGGGAAAAAAAATTTACAACTGTTTTTGATGGTTCCAGACTAGAAAATTTCGATCAAAGAATAAGTTTTCTCCTTTAGGAGATTAAAACGAATCAGTTTATTTACATTGAAAAAAGTCAGACAGATGACCGTGTGATTAGAAAAAGATGATATGTATACCTAGATGTATTGAAACAAAAAATCACTTTATATAAATTATATTACCATTAGTTCTAATCGGAAAAGCTACAGTTCTTTTGAAACTTTGAAATATGTGACGAATTAAACTTGTTATTTAATTCATCTACGTCAAGGCGAATTCGACATTTTCGGTGATCTTTTGCGTTAAAAGGGACTAGAAAAAAGATAAAAGTAACAAAAAATGGAAAAGAAAATAAAAAAATAAATAAAAATAAAAATGTAAATCTTTTCTTGGAGTAGTACCGTAACGTGGTGCCAGAGACTTATATATCATTCAGTAATAAAACCTAATCTTTCTTAGAAATATACATTTGCCTTTTATTTCAAAGGTTATCGGATAAAAGTTTTGAAATGCCTATCGAGATTTGGTGTTTTTAGTAGAAAATACCGACTAATCTAATATTTTCAGCAAAAATCCTGATGTTTTCCTGTAAAGTTGGCTATATCTCACTTGAACAACGTTTTTGATAAAATACAATGATAGATTCGAAAAAAAGGTAAGAATTTATCTTTGAAAATAGAAAATATTACACTTTGTGTATTTGTGAAACTTGAACACAATAAACAACATTGTCAGGAATGATTGTTAAGGTCAACTAACAGGTTCGACTCGTCGTATCTCCAAAACAAAGCTATGTTCGACTGGAAGTTTTGTCTACTTCGAATTCATGAAGTCTCCAAAAGGAGCGAAATTCTGGATTATTCTTTGGATTGTTTTTATATAGAATATTTTCCTTCCGGGCGTAGTTACACCACAAATCCAATTTTACGTAGTGGTCGGTGCAAATTTAAGGGGAAGTACGTAAAATCGGAAGATCAAGGGCGTCGATAAACTTTTGTTTCGGGGGTTGGTAAATATTATTTATCTGAATTTATTTAAAACAATATTATCTTAAGAGACAATTTATACCTAATTTTCGGTTGTGTAGACAAAGGAAATCGAATGTCATACTAATGAATATGAGTGACGACTTTTAGAAAACTATCGAAAAATCAACTTCACTATCGCATTCATCAACGTAAAAGATGCCAAATAGTGGAAGCTGACAAAAATTCTAGAATATATTCTACTCGTGAACTAGCAAAGATACCAAAAACCAAAATTCACTATTGAATTGGCCACTAAAAATTAGATTAAGCAGCGCATTTTGACAAAAATTCTAGAATGTTCTATTCGTCAGTTAACAAAGATATCGAAAAATCGATTGCACCATTTATATTGTCATCGAATAAAAGACGGAATAGCCCATTTTGATAAATGTTCTTAGAATATTCTATTCGTCAAATAGCAAAAATTTTTTGTCAAAATCGGACATTTGGTTTACATGGCTCGGAACTTGGCTACAAAAAATGATCCTTTTACAAAAAAAATCAGCCATGTAGCGATAACAAGCTTTTTTTTTAGGTAGCCAGCTCACCCATACTGCTTTGTAGCCTCCTCGCTAAATATAAAAATTTATAAGAATATATAAACAGAAAAAAAATTGACTTAGTTTTTATAACACTGCCTTGTAAAATTTGTTACTACAAAAATATTTAATTTTACTACCTTCTTAAAATATATTTTGATAGAAGCACTAAGCATATATAATAAAACTTATTTCTAAATTTTAATAAGTATACTTATATTTGAAATTTATCTTGTGGAAAAACCTTCAAAACATGTTTTAATAAACTTCATGCTCTGTATATGAATATTTATTTAAAGTTATTAATGAATTAACTGCCTGTCTATATGGTTGAGTTGGCGAAATATCTTTTAAAAGCCATCAATTTTCAACTCAAAATCATCTACAAAATAATAAATGTCTACATAAATTGTATATATATATACAAATATAATGTATATTTCGGTAAATATATTTTGGTTATAAAAACATGGTTACACATTATATCATGAAATATTATATTCTGTCAAAATTTTTTAAGAAAGAATTGATGGTGTCTTCGACTTCGTAAATTGCACAGCTGAAAAACGGAGGAAGGAATTGTGTTTTATTTTTAAGAAATTTATAAAAGATAATTTGTATCCAAAGATAAAACTTGAATTTCAATATCATTGGCATTAAAAGTTCTGAAAACAGTAATACTTCTATAGTAGTTTATGAACTTTAATTTTTTTTAGAGAAATACTTATTTTTTGTTTCATTGGCATTTTTTAGTAATATTTTGTCAGATAGTGATGCGTTATACTTTTGTGATACATGAAATGATCAGCCATTTTCAATATTCTCACGTATCTATAGGGCACTTGTACACCTCAATCCAGAAGTGATTTTGCTTTAGTAATTATCATACTTATTTAATCAATATATTGATGTAATAAATGTAAGTTTGTCCGTGCGTACCACTGTAACTTCGCAATTCACCCTCCGTAACCTCATGGGAGTTATATTCTTTGGTAGTCCTCCAAACCATGAAGAAGGTTTTTGTTTGGAACTGCATGGGTTGGGTTCGGAGATATGGGTGAACGGGCCGAGAATGGCCAGAATGTTCCTGGTTATTCTAGAAGGCTCCAGAATTTTTCCAGAATATTTCCAAAATATTCTAGTATGTTCCAGAATGTTCTAAAATATTCAAGAATAATTGCGAATATGCTAAAATATTTCAGAATGTTATCGACTCTTTCAAAAACTTCGAAAATATTCCAGAAAGTTCTAGAATTTTTTAGAAAGTATCAGGATGTGCAAGAATGTCATAAAATATCCCTAAAGGTTTTGAATCTGAACTAACTGATTTTATCTAAACGAAGCAATAGTATCTTAATTTTTATAATTTTAAATTATCCGGAATTGCAAAAAATAGTAGGTACATACGCCACAGGACTAAAGTGCTTTTTGTTAATCCCTCGTGTGAATTGTTGTCCTCAAGCCTTTACAGGCCCTCTGACAACAAACTTGACACTCGAAATTAATCACAACCGAAAAACGACTTTTCTTAGTTAAATACATACATATTTAGAAACTTAAGGTTTAATTTTTAATTTTTTTTTAAATATGTTGTTACCTTAATAAACATTTTTTGCATTAACAATAGTGCACTAGTAACAGGCCCAGCCTGGCCCACCGGGACACCGGGACGGATCCCGGTGCGCCGTCCTCCTGGCAGAGAATCGGCCCCCAAACGTTGCATAAATTTTATAATGTTGCAATAAACAATTACTTCATTAAAAATATTTGTTTGTGTTGCCTTTTCTTGTGATTGTTATTGCAACGATCCAATAGCTAGTGCTGTCGAATCCTACTTCGATTCGGTTTGACTTAAAATTATTAAAACCCGTCTTCGTTCCACTATGACAAATGAAAGCTTGGAGGCTTTTCTGATGATGGCAGTAGAGAAGGATGTCCTGAACAAAGTGGAAAGCGAAACCGTCATAGAAAAACTGTGTATAAGTAGTACAGAATTGAAACGTCTTCTTTCATACTGAAGGAAGGTTTTAATGACAGTCAACTTAGTTTCTTTACATTTAGCCAACTTTAATAATGTTATTACAATTTGTAATATTAAATACCTTGTAATTCACACTTTTTTACAATAAATTATGTTAATTGAGTTTGAATCTGGATCACAATTTGAGAGTCAGTCCACCACCCTTTAAGGTTACCCAGGCCGGGCCTGACTAGTAACAGTAACTCTCAATCTTTTGTTGTAAACATATAGTGTAAATTGATAAAGTTTTTAGTCAAACTCTTTAAATTATAACAGCCAACTTTTTAGTCGAATTTTCTCCGAAAAATTAGACTTATACAGTCTATACGATAAGAGCTGCGAGAGGCGAGAGTAGGGGCGCTATCCGTTTTCGGACCCGTAGAACACGAATATGTAGAAAAAAAAAATGTCTGATATATATATATATATATATATATATATATATATATATATATATATATATATATATATATATATATTCCCGCCACCTTTTAATTTGTGTAGGGCCCCCCTATGGAAGTTAAGAGATGAAATTTGGTAAATGGGATTCATTTTCGAGGCACCTCATACTATCAAAGTGGGGTCAAATTTTGGGCAAATTTTCTTTCTGGCCCGACTTTTAAGGAGGTGGTGGGGGGCGGAAAAGCAATAAAACTTTTCCAAACCGGTTGTAAATAATGTTTCGGTCAATTATCTACAACATATCCAAAATTCAGCTTCCTAGGATGATATGATGGGAGTAGAGGGGGGAAAAACGATTTTCGCTGGATCTAACAGGCCCCCAGCCCCCCAGAATTAACGTAGAGGGTTGAAATTTGGTGTGTTGATAAGGTTCGTACCTAGGTTGTGCTTTTTGAAGGTTTTAATATTTTACCTCCACCCACCTCATTTTTAAGCTACAATTTCATGCATTTTCGACGTTTTCGAAGTTTGTACCACTCGCATAGGTCACCCGAATAAACCTAGAGGGCTGAAATTTTGTATTCGGATTGAGTTAGTATCAAGGGGGTGCCTTTTAGTACCAAGGGGGGGGTCTCGACTTTTAACCCCTACCCCCACCATTTTTATACCCAAAAGAACATGATTTTTCTTGTTTTTTAACAGTTTCGTTCGGGTCAAAATCTCCCCAAATAAACCTAGAGGGCTGAAATTTGGTGTACAGGTTAAGCTAATAGCCAGACACTGTTTTTGGAGGTTTCAACTTTTAACCCTTACCCCCACGATTTTTACGCCAATATTTCCTTAATTTTTTTGCTTGTTTTCTAACACGTCTAGAGACTCCATAAGGAAACCTAGAGGGCTGAAATTTTGTACGTATATTTAGTTAGTATCCAGCTAGTACCTTGTAGGGAGTCCGCATCACTTTTCCCCCCACTTCTCCCATTTTTACATCGGAATTGAATGCTATTGTTAAATGTGTTTTAAAAGCATTATGTTTATTCTAAATACAAGTAGGCGAATAGTAATTTTAAAAAATTTAAAAAAAAGTGAACTTACTCATATGACAAATGAAATACATACATATTAAGTAATTTAAAAATGTTATTAAAGTCACTGTTTATTTATAGATTAGGAATTTTGGATTTTTAGTATTTATAAAATAGAAATTTTGGATTTTTTTGGAAAGAAAAAATATCTTTATAAAGGCCTTCCAGTTTACTATTTAAGGTCCTTTTTTAATTTTTAAAACTAAAACATAAAGGCAATTAGCGGATAAACATGGGCAGGAATGTCCTCGTACGAATTGTGTTGGCTTTTTTTCTGCTACCTGTTTTCGGCACAAAATTGAAATTTACTGAGATACAGCCCTTAAATACTTACAACCTTTTTTTAAAGCCTCGATCAGCCGAACACTCATCACCAGTTTTGAAACCAACAAAATGACAATTCGGTTGTAGACTTTCAATCACATTTCGCTTGTAGACATTCAATACCGAAGATGAAGGGGAAAATTCGACTACCGTGATGGGGCCCCGCTGCTCACGGCGTTTTATTTTTGTTTAGGTGACTTTATTTATAGTAACGTAAACTACAAAAGTTGTTAGATCACTATTTGAAATTAACTAAATGTTTCTTCAGTGTATATTTAAAACATTTTTTATGTATTCCGTTACAAATAACATTTTGTCATTGATACAGAAACATCTAGAATTTCGTATTCACTCGCCAACTTGAAATGTGTCCGAATAATATTTGCGATGCGGCAATAAAATTCAATTCAAATTCAAATCTCATCGAGTTAATGTGATCTTTGTCAATACGTCCTTCCAATATACTGTAGGTATAGTATGTCTCTGTTTGAATGGAAGTGCTTGCTTGCATACTATTGACCGGACCGTTCGATAATAGATTGACAGAGCACAGTTCCAGTATCGTATAATATTATAGTGGAGTTGAATTCATGTTCTTAAACTAATTTTCGTCTTGTTCCAGTCGATGCATCCGTACGTGATCCAAATGGCGAAAATGGCAACGGACCGTCACATCATAAAGGTGGCGGCGGTGGTGGTGGAAGTAGTAACACGTTGGTAGCAACGACAGCGTATCGAAAAGGACCGCATTTTGACCGTGCGGCATCGAAAAATGTTACCGCAATGTTAGGAAAGACGGCATATTTGAATTGTCGTGTAAAAAATTTAGGTAATAAAACGGTAAGTACCAACAAATTTTTATTATTTAATCAATAAATTTTTAACTCAAAAATTTCTAATCAAAACGAATGGAGCTTAGTTAATTCAGAGTTTGCGAAAATTATGTATATAATTAAAGGAGGCACTATTTTTATTTAAGTAACTAACCGGGAAAAAATTAATTTTACTCCAATAAGATGACACATAATTTATTATTATTATATTTTTTATCTCACTTATATATTCTGCCACTTCTCACCCCAGATTAATGTGATGCCAATCATATGTCAAAACTTCATTAGGCAGTTTAATAGAGGTTATTCCAATATAATATATTACCCTGATAACATTTAAAAGGAGAAAAAGTTGAATATCACGCGTTATAGAATTAGAGCTGTGAAGAAAATTACTTAAAGTGTTGTAGCTGCTGGCTTAAGTTCTGCATTGTACAGATTTCTTAGTTCTTTTTTGGAGCAAAGTACACACACCGGCAGAATTAGCGGAACATACAAAATATCTGTAAAAATCAAACAAACAATTTAATTTCAAGAAAATATTAATCTTATTTAATTATTCACTTAAAATTACATGTTCACAAGTCGAGATACCTTTACTTTCGGTAGCAAAACAAGTAACCATATAAAATGGCAAATTTTTGGAATCTTATGTCGTCTAAGAATAATTTAAGTTAAAGATTATTTAACAAATAGAAAATGAAACACAGCGTTTTAATCCCGCCTGGTTCCTCCCGTGCTCTTATCAAAGCTTCCATTCGCACGATGTTATATATGGTTTCCTGGGACAGTCTTTGCCATTCTCCAATTACGGCAGTTTGAAGCTCGACCACATTGAGAAGAAACGGCATTTGATTTCGAAAGTGACAGACCTCTTAAAAATAATTGCATCAATAATAAATAAAAAAAATTCTATGGAAAGCCAATTGATTCGTTACTTCAATATTATTTTAAGTAAAAATGAAAAAAACCACCAACTTTGTTTAATAAATAGGTTTTTATTTTTTTTTTTATGTTCCGCTAATTATGCCGGTGTGTGTAGTAAACTCAGCCCAGCAAGTCTTATTAGACACTATTATTTACCTATATAACGAAACCTTTCTTTTATAATTCACATATTTATTCAACAAAAAGATAATTATATTAGAGATAATATTTTTTTTCACTGTCTTGTCGTTTCCAAGGAGCTAGCGGATTAATTTTTTCTAATAAAATTTACAAGCAACAAGATTCATAATAATCATTTTTGTTAATGTCAGCATTTTTCCTGATATTTATAAGAAATCTACGGCAATCTATTTTTTGACATCTTACAAAAATAGCACGTCAGACATAATATAGATACAAATCTATAGGCATACAAATTCTAAACCGGTACAAAACACTAAGTGAATCGTTCAGAAGCTTCTTAATATTGGTTCTTAATACATAATGGTCCAAAATTTTGTACCGTAATTGCTAGCGCTGTTAACACGTTCAAAAATAATGGTACCTTTTCATGTACACTTTTTTCCAAAACTTACAAATAAGGGAGATACAACTCTGTAAGTGGGTAAAAAAAAAACAAACAATTTTTCCAAAGTATTTTCCAAACGCTTTTGAATAACGGACTAATATTTTAGGGGTACATGTTTTACATTATGATAATTAAATTTATATTAACATTTACTCCGCCAATTCTGATTAACAGTTGGTTTTGGATGGTAAGTGTAAGTTATTACGTCTTTTGTTTTTAATTTGCAATTATTTAAACAAAATTCTTAACAATATGATTTTCGATTCAATTCCACGCAAATCGGTATAATTCTTACATTTCAATAAATAATACCGTTTTTGAGTAATTTAGAGTACAAGTATCTATTTCCAAATTATCTTCTAATCATAAGTGATAGAATAATTGGTACCATAAATATACCTAATTATTCGAATATCCCTACGCATCCTTGAAATATGAATCCATTGTTCAAAAGCACCTAAAAATTTTTTAAAAAGGAAGTCGGTTATTTCGTTCCATTGAATTTTAGAAAAAAGTGTATATACGGAGAAGTTCCATTATTTTTGAACGTACTATCAGCTCTAGCAATTACAGTACTTATAATTCTTGACCATATTCCTGTAGTCAAGTTTTCTATAAGAATTTAATAAGACGAAAAATCATATTATGATTAATTCACTAAGCCCTATAGAACTTTTCAATCTAAGAAAGCATTTCAGAACCTTTATAACTGTTTTATGAATGGCCATTATTTTTTTTTTTTTCAACTAAATTAAGGAAAACAAAAAATATAGAAATAATATATTGCTTTGCGAGCTATATACTAGATGTTTGAAATATGGCTAAAGGTTTCGATTTTATGTCTATGATTATTTAGACATGTATGTAAATGAAGAGTAAAAAAAGTCAATTTAGGCAATAAAATAAAAATAAAAAAAGGATGGTAAATTGATGTGTTCAATAAAATCAAATGATATTTTTATTACGGTATAATAGTTTACCAGTTCGACTAACCAACACAGTGTGTTCACAAATGATTGATCTTACGTATAATCATTTGTTAAAATTTTCGTTTCTGCCATTTTCATCAACGAAAATATCATACAAAAATGATAAAACTAATTTGAGCACCTTATTACTTACTCAGTTGATTCGATCATAATAATCGCAGCACGTAGTACCTAAATTAGAACATTAAAATACAAACTATGATTCTTTCTCTGTCATGGACGTGAAAAGCTGAGCGTCCATTAGGTCGGAAACGCGGCGTGGCGCGGTTCTTACATCAATAAGATCTCCGGGGCGGTACCGCGCCGCTCTGTCGACCTAGTGAACGCACCTGCATTTATTCAGATGTATTTATTTCCGAGAGCACAACTGCGCCGAGCCGCTCCGCGTTTCCAACCTAGTGGACGCTCAGATTAATAGACCTTCCGTGGGTGACTTAAAGACTTTTTGATGAAATTTTTTTTATAAAGCACTTTGTCAACAAATAAACTTACATACCTGGTCAAAAAAGAGTAGTGATAAATAATTTATTGAAACTTAAACTTGTTCATTATTTTAACACGTAAACGGTCATGAACGGCGTTAAGTGAAACCTGACTAACTGCGAAACAACGATGCACTGAATCAAAAATTCCATATAAAACGTATTAGCTGTCAGACCATTATACCAGTTGGACATTTCGTCATTATAGGTTATGATTGACAACGTGTTAAATAAGTAGTTCACGAATTTTCTTTGCTAATGGATTGGTACGGCTTTATATATTTCGCATAGAAATTGGTCATAAAGGAGAGAGCAAAGTTATTTTTGCTATTTAGTCCCAGAATTACAGAATACTATATTATACATCAAGGGACTGAAAAATGACTTTTAATCCCGATTGTAAAATTTGTTACTTAGGGGTAGAGTGTGGGTCCGAAGACGTCCCCCCCGTCCAAACATAGAAACCTTTTCTAAATTTAATAAATTCTGATGACACGATAATTTATTTTGAAAATATCAAGCTTTTTGCCATTAAAAAAAAATTTCAATAACGAATTGAGATAACATTGTTTAAATTTTACTGTATTACCTATATACTCGTATTATAACACTGGGTTAAGTTTCACTGTCAAAATTAAAAAAAAAATTTGAAAATATCAGTTAGTCTTTAAGCCGCAACCCCCTATTAGTGAATTATCGAATGGCATTCCATTTTATATATAATTAGTTACTTGCAGCAAAGGGCAATTGAAAAGGGAGAAAAAAGCCAAAATTTATTACATTTCATAAAGAAAATAAAAATTCGGGGTCCTAACTCGAAAACGGGTAGTCATAGAAAAATTTTAACAAGGTATTTAAATTCTACTTAAAAAATGATAAAAATACTATAGTCAGGCCCGACGAGAGGGTGAGGTAGCGGAGGTTGCCGCCCCGGAAACCCGGGCTGGAAGAGGGGCCCCGTAGCAGTGGGTAGGTGCCCAGGAAAAAGTAAAACGAGCTTTGTTTTGCTCGTCACTTATTTTCTTGGGGAGACATTTTTAAGGAACGTGCTTTAATCTCTCCATTTCTCCCCACGTCCCTGACTATAGTTTTTACCAAAAAAATTTAGAATTATGGTTTTTTAGCTCTGGCTTCTAAACTATATGGAATTTGAGAAGTTTGAAACTAACATTCGACGCATAACTAGTATTTCTGCATAATTCGTCTACTTTAACCAAAACTGTAGTTCTCACCGATTTCGGTAACAAGTTAATCTTCAAATTTCGTACCTTTTGTTACCATTACCTACGTACTTTGGTGGACATCTTTTCACACAACCGCACGAATAAAAAATCGCATAAAAACGGCCGAACAAAAATAGGTTTCAGTGTATACCTACTATAAATATTCTAACAATATTCAATTAGGGACACACAGTAAGATATATTGATGTATATAGGTGTACATATGTATAACATACATGGGAAATCAATCGTGCTACGCGTGGATTATTATTATTAGTGTGGAGTAGTAAATGGATATTAAATTTATTGCTATAGAAATCAAATTTTAATTTTATTATACACGCCATTTCGTTCGGCCGCTCTAATCGCGCGCCTACATTTATTATTAATATATCCATTTGATCGTTTGCTAATGTCTGCTGCTTGCCGTCTGCGTCTGTCGTTTACTATATGTCAGTCATGGCACTTAAATTTATTTGGAAAGTTGTCGAGAATTATTGCTATAAAATAGTTTGGCTGCTATAATGATTGTTGAAATATTATTGCAATCCAGTGATTGCAAACTAGTGACTAGGAGCTGACAAACAGTTAGTCGACACTAATCGATTAAAAATTAACGAATAGTCGTCCAATTGACGAAAGTTTTAGTTGAATAGAGGAATAGAGTTATATTCAATACCCATATAAATCTAACTAATAAAATAGTTTTTTCTACTCCTACTATTAAAAGTAACATTTTGTGCACGGCTAACTATATGTAAAAATTAACAATTGCCCACACTGTACGGGAATACAGTGGGAAATTATTTCGCACGCCTTAATATAATAAAAAAGTAGGCTGTTCCGTTAGTTTAATATATAATATATAGAAATAATACTAAAAATATACATATGTATATTGATTATTTATTATTGTTTCCATAGTTTCAAAGTATGCTTTGGCAAAAATTTGAACATCTTACCCCTGACATTATAAATTTAAAAATTTTTACTACTTATTTAAATTTTATTTTAATTATTTATGTTAAATTTTACGAAAAAAATGTGCTCGTAGAAAAAGTATAGTGTAAAATAGGTGGGAAAAGCTTATTTCTCACTTATACGAATTGTTGCACTCGCCCTGCGGGATCGCGCAACAAACTCATATTCGTGAGAAATAAGCCTCTTTTCCCACTTATTGTACAATATACTATTGATCATTAAAAAATAGTATTTTTTGCACGAACGTGTATTTTCATGCATTTACCGATGCTGTTGACAATGCTGGTAAGTTATATCTCCCGAACGTTTGTTTATATCCATGGAAACTAAAAAATAACAGTGCGGTAAGTGAAATAGATGCGTGGTAAGTGGATAGAAGTGTGGTAAGTGAAATTAGCTCAAAAATGATTGTAATTATTTATTTATATTGAAATTAAAGGTACAATTAGTCTACACATTATTATTATTATTGTTGCCATTAGTCTTCATATTTTATTGACGATTCAAAAGGCCGTCCAATCATTAAAATTTTCTCTGGTTTTCATAATCTTCCTTTCATTTTACGAGCATAAATTTGCAGCGAAATAGAATGCTTCATCAATTTCATTATTCTCACTAATATTATAGTTTAACAAACTATTTTCCTCAATTTCTGTAATAGAAAATTCAAAAAGATATTCACGCCAATGAAATGTTGACACTTAATTTTTTATTTATAAATATAGTTGTCAAATATCACTAGAAAGATTCGTATTAGTTGCTATAAATATTTATAATATTCATTTATGGCATTCTATGTGATAAAATGTAACATAGAAATATAAATTTCACCTATATTATCCGAATTTTATTGTTTATTTAATATATTTTTATTCTTTAATTATTTTAAATTGATCGTGCAAAAAATATTATACAATACACAATGCGTTAAGTGCATTTACTGATCCCGAAAATTTCAAAAACTCGATCTCGGTAAGTTGCTTTTACTGATCTTCTCGATCAGTAAAAGCAACTTACCGAACTTATATTGTGATATACTATTACGACATAAGTTCGGTAAGTGGCCTTTACTCATCGAAAAAATGTTGCAATAATTATATATCTTTCATATTCAATAAAAAGAGATAAATTGTACAAATAAATGAAAGAGAGATAATTATATATCTTTTATATTTAACAAAAAAAGATAAATTTTAACTAAGAGGAATTTATGCTCTTTCTTTTAGTTAAAATTCTACTGTATTTCTCTTTCTAAGATACCCTAGACTTTAAAATTAAAATTGAAGCATAGCCAGCCATATTTTGTATTGCAAAATTGGAAAAATAATCTAAAAATTTCCACTATTTTCACTTTTTAAATTGCGTTTTTCGTTGTATTTTTTTAAAGAAAATATTATGGCAACTAATTCGACTTAAAATATAAAACCCCTATTAGGAAAAAAGCACAAGGAATAACATTTCAACCATAAGATTTTTTTGACATATTTTTGACATATATTAGCCGTCTCTTTGAAAAAATATTTGGGTAGATAGTTAGTATAGCATAAATATTGTTAGTTTTTGGTTGCCATATATATATTTGGTTGCCTTTGTTTATATATCTCTCCCGTATCAGTATCACTTGCTAATCTCAACCCCCACCACTCTGTGCACTCTGCGGATTTCAAATAAAACCAAGCGGGAAATTCCTACTAATGTGTAATCAGCTTTTTTTAAAAATATTATCATCCAAACCATTAACTTTGATTAGCACACCTAATATAAAAATGGATGTAACTTTTTTCCATCAGTAATTTTTTTCTTTTCTTAAAATTTATGCCTTTTAACTTATAGAATAGTTAATTTACTTAAGATAAAATTTAGGTAATCCACTCCTGTGTTATATCCTTCATAATGTAAATAACTCCTTTCCTGCAAATATAAGATTCTTGAAGGTAGATTCATACTTGTAGTTAAGCAATTGGGAATATTCCTCATACTTACATTAGTATTACCTGAGCACCTCGAAATTTTAACAATAAAAAATTGAAAAAAGTAAATAATTTTTACATAAAATGTTTGAATGTCCCTGGTGTACTGAACATGTTGTCATCATTATTGTATGCTTAATATGATTGAAAGTTTATTGATTATATATTTTCAAACTTAGGGAAAGTGTACCTAATACTGGATACCTGATTATAATAATAAAAATTAAGCATTTCAATCTATGCAGACTATCACATGACTTAAGAAAAAAATTTGTCGTTAGAATAATTGGGACCTTTTGTTGTGTCCTTCGTCTAAATTTAATCGACTTTCATAAACCAGGAACAAATTTGAACAAATTTTGCTCCCCTAGTGCTCGTAAGTCTGGACATATTCATTAATATAATTTAGATATTAATGAATTCCCTAGGCCCCAAACATCAAAATCCGATAAAATTAATGCGGCATACATTCAATTTAGTCTATTCTACTTTTCCGTCTTGCAGTTATATAGGCTATATAGACGAATAATTGAAAAAAATAATTAAAAATTAATTATGAGAGTTAACGTTTAATATCTTATTTGTTTTTATAATAAATAAATATTATAATCAGAGATGGGAAGAAAAGGTCCCTAACAGAGTCGCCATATAAAATATTTTGTACTGGGGGGCTACGAATAGAATTGGAGGGCTGTCATAAAACGTAAAAATATTATCAATCTTTTTAAAAATCAGTTTTACGACGTTTTACTATTAATACCACATCGTTAATGTTATTTTGTGTCTGTTTGTGTTTTTTAATTGCCAATATTATGAATCATTTTGCTTGTTATATGTACATACTCGTACATATCTTATATTTTTCTAATGCAAAAACAAAACCATCTTCAATCTTGTGAGCGACCTACTAGAGTGATACAATCTACTAATACAATCAATTTTGTTTATATTAAAGCAGGTATAAAGAAGGTAACATATACATATTATTTAAATAATCACAAAGGAAATAGAGATATTGTTTACATTATAAATGTTTTGAATTCGTCTAAATTAATTTCTATTACAGTCGACCACTTATTTATTCAACATTAATTTTTTTAAATTATTTTTAAAATTAAAATTATATATTAAATTATGAAAAATGGGTAATTTTTAATTTTTACTAATTTGTTCTTTAAAGCTTCCTTAGGCTAGTCATCAAATCCAGGGGAAAATCCTCAGCCTTGTAATAAAATTTATAGCCCCCCAATTCAAAATATTTTATATGGCGATTCTGTTAGGGACCACTGTTCTCCCAAGTCTAATAATAATCTAGGATAAGACTTTAGTTTTGCCTTACATTTTCAAAGGTATCTAATATTTGGCATATCTCCCCTATTACTTAATACTTATGTATATTTGCCAATATATGTACATACACATAATATCATCAACATATAGAGAAAGATCGATAGTAATCTATCATCATAAATACACACACAATACACACATTAACATATGTACATATACATATCATTTTTTTAAGTTAGTTCTCTCTCTCTCACTCACCCATTCAATATTTCTCTCTCTCTTACACTTTGATTGTTCGTATGAAAAAATACAACATAGAAGTTAAAAAGTTTGTTGAAGTAATAAAAGTCGTCATCTTCGCGTGTTTAAATTATAATTTACCATAGTTTATTGGTTCTTATTTTGTTTGTGTGGTTCTCATACACGAGCGCCACAGTAGGTTTATGTATTATAGGTTCCTTACCTAGTTATTACAAAATCATTATTTAAGTTCTATGTATATGTGTATATTAAGACGGGTTTACACCAAAAGAATATTAGGAAACATTTTTTAATAATACATCTCATTAAAAATAAACATTTTATTTACACCAAGGGAATAATGATATTTCTTTATATATGCACTGCTGATTATAAAACTGAGGCAAGTCTACTATCGCTATTTAGAAATATTAGTTTCGTACTCTAAAAGTGTGTATAAAATCGTTTCAGTACTCCATTTTTTCTCACAATGACTCATATACATTTATTTGCGAAACACAATGCAACGTATAGTAACAAAACGCGTGTAAACCCGCCTTTACATAACCTATATATTGTGTTTTTTTAAAGTGTTGGAAAGCGGTTAAAAATTTAGGTGAAACATAAGTTATTAAAGTTTTGTTTTCTTTGGGAAGTAAAAACGAAAGAAATACATGTAATGCATTATTTAGTAATTTATTAGTAAAATGTTGATCATAAAATAAGTTTTAAGAATAATTTTTTCGGGAAAGTTTGTTGGAAAAGTGTAATTAATATAATAAATTTCGAAAATGTGATATGGTGGCTAATAAAAGTAGCGTTGATTTTTATTCGAGAAAATCAAAAATCTTTGAACTTAATTAGAAAATTACAACAATATTTTTTTTTGGGATATATAAATTTCACGAAGAATTTTTTCAACCTTCTCCCAAATTGCGTTAGATTTTTAATGAAAAAATGTTCTTTGCAGAATCTAATTTCATCAACGTTTTCCTATCCCAATATGGCAGGCATAACTTAATATTATTTTTTATGAATTCAGGAATTATTCCCTTTCTTTACGCAATTTGGGAGAAGGTTAATTAGAAAATTTTTACTTAGGTGTTTTAATATAATTAGACATATAGCCGAACTGTATATATTAAAATATATTTATTTGATTGATCATAGATTCGTTTCCTTGGCCAGCTATGCTTGTAACGTTTTTGTTTTTTGTTTTTTTTTTTTTTATATATAGAACTTCAGTTTGCCTTTAGAACTACAAATGTGTGCCAGCTACGTTTCAGATCCTAATCCGCTACCACATTCCTTGTCTTCCATTCTCACTAAAATTTTCGAAAACGGATATAATACCGTATTATTATCATAAGTATTAATTTTGTACATACCCTAATCAAAATATAAATTAAAATATCAAAATGGCCGTCTATGTAATATAGAAAATTAAAAGATGGAAACTGGATGAAACATAAAAGAAGAAAAACAAATAAGGAAGTAAGGCAATTGGAAGTTTCAGGCATTTCTGTTGTTAGAACTTGTTATCCCCAACTGCTTACTTTTACGTACATACAACCTCAACACATAATCTTCCTTCGAGAGCAAAAATTTAGAACTGAATAAATGATACCATTAAAAAACTTATACTGAGAAAAAAATACGGTAATTTTTACGGAAATTTCTAGTAAAAAATTACGGAGCTCTCTGATAATGCGTGCATAAGTGACAGGCAAAGGAAAAAGTACGATGAGAGTAGTAGAAATATGGGGCTACGGTATCCTCCATCCCTCCATCCGACTTTTTGAGTGACCTCGGATGGAGGCAAAACTACCGAGGCGGTTCTAGAAGCCTCCGGCGGTGTGTGGAGCAAAATTTGATCTCCAACCTAACGATATCTAGTGAAATTTTTTCTAACCTAACAGAACCCAATGGAACTTGACCTAACCTAACGAAACCTAAGTGAACTTAGCTTAACCTAACAAAAGTTTTTTCTAACCTAAGAACTGAAAAATTCCCTAACAGATGGCGCAGCCACCTTCGAGCCTGTGAATTCGCTACTAGATGGCGTTGCTAGTCTGGATTCCTGTGTGTAAGTTTGAAAAATTGTCAATAGATGGCATCGAAAAACTTTTTTTTTGATAGTTAAACTAGCCATTAAAAGATGGCCTTGCTTTCATAATTTTATAATATTTTTATCTGAAAACAGGCTTAAACTGTCAGCTGACGTCACTAAAGGTAAACTGATATCAAACAGCGAAGATTTCTCTCTAATATGCAAAAATGAATTTTATCATATGATTGTATATTTTTATCTGAAAACAGGTTTAAACTTGTACTAAAATTGCCAGCTGACGTCACTAAAGATAAACTGATATCAAATAGCGAAGATTTCTGTCTAATATGTGAAAATGAAGCAGCAGGTTTTAACCTATATGGCTACATAAAGTGTGACAGCTGACGTCACCATACTATTTTTTCTGCTATAAAAAAGGGCGCGACAGAATTTCATCAGTTACAATTTTGTTCGAAACTTTAGTGAAAAAAAAAAAAAAAAAACATTAAACCTTATTGTTGTGAATTTTCAATTGTTGTGTGTTAAGAGTTAATTGTTGCCAACAATGGAATCCATTACTGCTGGTGCTTCATCTGGAAACAGAGACTTAATTCAAAAAATGGCTGGAAATTTTGTGGATGAATTGAATCATCTTGGCGCTGTTAAACGATGGATTAAACTTTCTGATATGGAAATTGGAAAAGTATATAAAATAATGGGAGCCAGTCAACTACCATCGAAATTCGATTCATCGAAAATGAAGACAATATTGGAATTGGAAATTGGATACATTTCGTTACCAGCGAGATTTGACAATTTGAACGAGCAGATGCTGGCATGGTTGCAAAGCAATCCAAAACTTGGTATTATGAATAATGGACCCATTGGACTAACTCATAAATTGCAATTTAAAACGTTGGATCTTCTTGAAATCGTGGAGGATGCTGAATGGGGAATTTTGTAATTTATTCTCTTCAAAATGTATTATTTAATTGTACTATGTATTTTAAAAATTTCAATATTGTATCAATTTTTACATATATTTAATAAAAAATTATAAAAAAACAAAAAAAACAAAACAAAAAAACAAAAAAAAATTTCGATTTTTTTTCAATACCCATCGCTAGACATTGATTTATATTCTAGTTTTGATTATGCCAGATTAATAAATAAACATTATTTGGTGTTTAATAAAAAATTTAAAAAATCGATTTTTCAATTCAGGTCTCGTCTCTAAATCACAATTTTTGAACTAAGTATAAATCAATAATACATATGAGTAATATTTGATATGCATCGTATTATTAGGTTTTATGGTGAATAATTATAAAACAAAAAAAGATTTAATATCCCCTGAAAACGAAAAATTTAATTTTTCACATGCTTAATAAAAATTATTTTTCAAGTTTAATAAAAATTATTCTTTATAAAATTGTCTATCAAATATTAGCCTTGCACATACATATAAGAAGTGCTGATTTGCTAAAATATAAATCTTGGAATGTGGATACATAATGTTATGTATAAGTCCAATACGTTCATACATATGTATATATGAATATTACATTGTAATACAGGTATTCGCTATATCTATATGAATCGTGTTTAAAAGCCAAATTTATTTTCCTGAATTTTTTAAAATATATATAGTAATATAATATTTCGCATATATACAGTACTCTGTTAAAAGTACGGGTTTCTACACCGTTAAAAACATATATTTTACAATATCAATATATTGTAAAAAATCATATTTCTTAATATTTTTAAAACTGAATATGTAATATCAAGAATTTAAAACAGTTTTGAAACATTAATTTCTCCTCATAATTTTTTTTTTAGTCTTAAATTAATAGCACAATGTTCCATATATTTTAAGAAAATTTTTCTTTTAATATTTTATAACTTATCTAAAAAATTTATAGCTATTTTTTATCCAAAAATTTATTACTTGCTATTGTTAAAAAATTAGTTAAATATATCTATAGGTATTAAGTGACCCCTAGTTTTGTGAAAGACGGTAGTAAGAGCAATTCATCTTAAATACGAAATTATTTTATCAATGCTAAATAAGCGTTTTTTTTCTCATATTATCATACTCCAATATATTGTATATTATTATAATTTATAAAAATGTGTTTTATTTATTAAAAAATTTAGCAAAATTTTAAATAATATCACGTCAAAATAATATTCAGAAGTCAATAAAAGACAATAGCAATAAATTTATTAAGATAACTATAAATAAATATTAATCTAATGTTGAAATATTTATTAACAAATAGTACTGCTTAGTAGAAAATTAGGTACCTATTGTTTTGTTTTCAAATTTACCTTTTTGCAATTAAAGAAAATTTTAGTAACTATCGATACCTATATAAAACGATACCCATAAAAGACAAGCATGCTCTGATCTCAACAATTTTTTCCCATGTTAAATTTGTATGTTCTTACTTCGCTGAAACTTATTATGTTTATATATTCCCCCAATATTTTCTACCATAAACAATAGTTATAGCAAGCTAGATAGGTATTGAATAAGTATTTTTTGTTTGTTAATTTATTGATGATAGAGAAAAAAAATTTATGATTTTATAGACAGTGAAATACATTTAAACTATTTTTTGCAGTTTAATTTTGTAAAAACACCTAAAAATTATCAGTCACAGACAGATATTTCTAAGCAAACGAATTGAAAATGTAGTTTTATATCATAAGAATAAATGCGTATATATAGGGTGGACAGTAAATAACTCTCATAATTTTTAAAGAGCGGATGAAAACTTTAATTTTGGATTACGAAATTTTATTTTTTTTCCGGAGTTAAGCTGCATTCAATTAATTAACCCTTTCCTGCACAGCAGTTTTAGATCATTACTGTGCAAACGATACTTCAAATTAGCAAATCATTAATAACATGGGTAAATACTTATTAGCAAGAATTACATAGTTTACACATATGTTCTATCGCACCAGAATGTTAATAGGACAATGCGATTTAATTGCCTATATTCAGGAGCAAGCAAAAACATTACCTATTTTAATAACTTAGAAAATACACATTACATAGTTCGTTGTAAGAACAATCATTTCGGTGATCTTTTTTTTTTTTTAACGAATTACTAAATTTGCTTAAGGACTATGGTATGTAAGAAATAACAACACTCACATAATTTTAAAATAATTAACATATAGCTATTGGAAAAGTTACAGAGATTTTTTTAACAACTTATTAAATGCTGATAGCTTATTTTAATATCTCCTATAGGGCCTTAAGTATAACCCTTCACCCGAAATTTTTTCATCACCATCGTTGGCGACTGTATTCTCGTCATCATCAGCTTCTCCTTCGCTCGCAGTATCTTCGCTATCGCTAGTAGATGTTTTTTCATCATCATTGAATACATATTTTAACACTGGTTCAATAATATCATGCTTTTCCAATTCCCTGGTTATTGAGATAATCCGCTTTCCAATGTCACTTTCCTTTAAATTATTAAAATGGCTTCGTTTTTTCTCGTTTTCGATATAATCCGCGAAGCTGGGATTTATAATATGACTCCTTTCCATTAAATTGCACACAGTATTAACCATTTCTTCTCCAATTTGCGTCTGAGTCGCTAAACTTCTTAGTTCATCAACTAAATGGTTCGGGTCATCAAAATATTCTTCTCCATCAACAGGTTTCGAATGGCCATTATGAAGGTTAGTATTTTCATCATCATATTTGAAACGTTTAGCTTCTCCATTTATTGAATTAGATGTTGAAGGTTGGTCCTTTTCTTCCGAATTTTTATCTTCTTGTTCTTCATCCTTTGCGCATGCGTTCTGAAGCTCTTTGACCATTAATATGTCTAGAGCAGTTTGTAAGAGACCAGCTATCTTTGGAGTAAAACTTGTTTCTTTGTAGTTATCAGGCGATGGTAAATGCTTTTGTTCATCAGATCGATTATCTTCGACATTTACCGATTGTAGAATATTATGCGAGTTTTTTAAAGCGTGGAATTTACTTCTGATTGCTTCTGCTGCAGCCATCATACTTTCATCAAAAGTATTCAAGTTTCTTTTAGATAGATCTGTATCATTTTCGTGTTGATTTTGAAATACTGGTGCTTTATCTTCCTTTTCTTCATTTCTTGCTTCAAAACTATATTCGGTTTCATTATCATCATTTTCATCATTAGATTTTGACGATTCACTTTGTCTCCTGTTCTCCGCGCTGTTCACTTGTGTCCCATTATTTACCGTGGTATATTCAAACTGATTATTTGCGATCTGGTCATTATTGTTTGTTTCATGTTCCTGAGTATGCACTCTTCTTTTCATATGACGTAAAAGAGAACTTCTCCGCGAAAATGTCTTGTCACAACGTATACAGCTAAACATTTTGATAGATGTGAAGAGTTCGATTTATAACATAACACTGATTAGTTTTTATATCGACATGATCTTATATAGTACAACCAGAGCAGAATTGACGTAAAGTAATGACACCAAAATGCACCAAAGGTGCACCAAATGACACCAAACTGCACCAAAGGTGCACCAAATGACACCAAACTGCACCAAAGGTGCACCAAATGACACCAAACTGCACCAAAGGTGCACCAAATGACACCAAACTGCACCAAATGACACCAAAATGCACCAAAGGTGCACCAAATGACACCAAACTGCACCAAAGGTGCACCAAATGACACCAAACTGCACCAAAGGTGCACCAAACTGCACCAAAGGTGCACCAAATGACACCAAACTGCACCAAAGTTGCACCAAATGACACCAAACTGCCCCAAATGACACCAAAATGCACCAAAGATGCACCAATTGACACCAAACTGCACCAAAGGTGCACCAAATGACACCAAACTGCACCAAAGGTGCACCAAATGACACCAAAGGTGCACCAAATGACACCAAACTGCACCGAAGGTGCACCAAATGACACCAAACTGCCCCAAATGACACCAAAATGCACCAAAGATGCACCAATTGACACCAAACTGCACCTTTGGTGCAGTTTGGTGTCATTTGGGGCAGTTTGGTGTCATTTGGTGCACCTTTGGTGCAGTTTGGTGTCAATTGGTGCATCTTTGGTGCATTTTGGTGTCATTTGGGGCAGTTTGGTGTCATTTGGTGCACCTTTGGTGCAGTTTGGTGTCAATTGGTGCATCTTTGGTGCATTTTGGTGTCATTTGGGGCAGTTTGGTGTCATTTGGTGCAACTTTTGTGCAGTTTGGTGTCATTTGGTGCACCTTTGGTGCAGTTTGGTGTCATTTGGTGCACCTTTGGTGCAGTTTGGTGTCATTTGGTGCACCTTTGGTGCATTTTGGTGTCATTTGGTGCAGTTTGGTGTCATTTGGTGCACCTTTGGTGCAGTTTGGTGTCATTTGGTGCACCTTTGGTGCAGTTTGGTGTCATTTGGTGCACCTTTGGTGCAGTTTTGGTGTCATTTGGTGCACCTTTGGTGCATTTTGGTGTCATTACTTTACGTCAATTCTGCTCTGGTTGTACTATATAAGATCATGTCGATATAAAAACTAATCAGTGTTATGTTATAAATCGAACTCTTCACATCTATCAAAATGTTTAACTGTATACGTTGTGACAAGACATTTTCGCGGAGAAATTCTCTTTTACGTCATATGAAAAGAAGAGTGCATACTCAGGAACATGAAACAAACAATAATGACCAGATCGCAAATAATCAGTTTGAATATACCACGGTAAATAATGGGACACAAGTGAACAGCGCGGAGAACAGGAGACAAAGTGAATCGTCAAAATCTAATGATGAAAATGATGATAATGAAACCGAATATAGTTTTGAAGCAAGAAATGAAGAAAAGGAAGATAAAGCACCAGTATTTCAAAATCAACACGAAAATGATACAGATCTATCTAAAAGAAACTTGAATACTTTTGATGAAAGTATGATGGCTGCAGCAGAAGCAATCAGAAGTAAATTCCACGCTTTAAAAAACTCGCATAATATTCTACAATCGGTAAATGTCGAAGATAATCGATCTGATGAACAAAAGCATTTACCATCGCCTGATAACTACAAAGAAACAAGTTTTACTCCAAAGATAGCTGGTCTCTTACAAACTGCTCTAGACATATTAATGGTCAAAGAGCTTCAGAACGCATGCGCAAAGGATGAAGAACAAGAAGATAAAAATTCGGAAGAAAAGGACCAACCTTCAACATCTAATTCAATAAATGGAGAAGCTAAACGTTTCAAATATGATGATGAAAATACTAACCTTCATAATGGCCATTCGAAACCTGTTGATGGAGAAGAATATTTTGATGACCCGAACCATTTAGTTGATGAACTAAGAAGTTTAGCGACTCAGACGCAAATTGGAGAAGAAATGGTTAATACTGTGTGCAATTTAATGGAAAGGAGTCATATTATAAATCCCAGCTTCGCGGATTATATCGAAAACGAGAAAAAACGAAGCCATTTTAATAATTTAAAGGAAAGTGACATTGGAAAGCGGATTATCTCAATAACCAGGGAATTGGAAAAGCATGATATTATTGAACCAGTGTTAAAATATGTATTCAATGATGATGAAAAAACATCTACTAGCGATAGCGAAGATACTGCGAGCGAAGGAGAAGCTGATGATGACGAGAATACAGTCGCCAACGATGGTGATGAAAAAATTTCGGGTGAAGGGTTATACTTAAGGCCCTATAGGAGATATTAAAATAAGCTATCAGCATTTAATAAGTTGTTAAAAAAATCTCTGTAACTTTTCCAATAGCTATATGTTAATTATTTTAAAATTATGTGAGTGTTGTTATTTCTTACATACCATAGTCCTTAAGCAAATTTAGTAATTCGTTAAAAAAAAAAAAAGATCACCGAAATGATTGTTCTTACAACGAACTATGTAATGTGTATTTTCTAAGTTATTAAAATAGGTAATGTTTTTGCTTGCTCCTGAATATAGGCAATTAAATCGCATTGTCCTATTAACATTCTGGTGCGATAGAACATATGTGTAAACTATGTAATTCTTGCTAATAAGTATTTACCCATGTTATTAATGATTTGCTAATTTGAAGTATCGTTTGCACAGTAATGATCTAAAACTGCTGTGCAGGAAAGGGTTAATTAATTGAATGCAGCTTAACTCCGGAAAAAAAATAAAATTTCGTAATCCAAAATTAAAGTTTTCATCCGCTCTTTAAAAATTATGAGAGTTATTTACTGTCCACCCTATATATACGCATTTATTCTTATGATATAAAACTACATTTTCAATTCGTTTGCTTAGAAATATCTGTCTGTGACTGATAATTTTTAGGTGTTTTTACAAAATTAAACTGCAAAAAATAGTTTAAATGTATTTCACTGTCTATAAAATCATAAATTTTTTTTCTCTATCATCAATAAATTAACAAACAAAAAATACTTATTCAATACCTATCTAGCTTGCTATAACTATTGTTTATGGTAGAAAATATTGGGGGAATATATAAACATAATAAGTTTCAGCGAAGTAAGAACATACAAATTTAACATGGGAAAAAATTGTTGAGATCAGAGCATGCTTGTCTTTTATGGGTATCGTTTTATATAGGTATCGATAGTTACTAAAATTTTCTTTAATTGCAAAAAGGTAAATTTGAAAACAAAACAATAGGTACCTAATTTTCTACTAAGCAGTACTATTTGTTAATAAATATTTCAACATTAGATTAATATTTATTTATAGTTATCTTAATAAATTTACTGCTATTGTCTTTTATTGACTTCTGAATATTATTTTGACGTGATATTATTTAAAATTTTGCTAAATTTTTTAATAAATAAAACACATTTTTATAAATTATAATAATATACAATATATTGGAGTATGATAATATGAGAAAAAAAAACGCTTATTTAGCATTGATAAAATAATTTCGTATTTAAGATGAATTCAGGGCCGCGCCAAGCGGGGGTGTTAGGGGTGCCTAGTACCCCGGCGGCATGCTTTGGGGGCGGCAAATAAAATATAAAATTGTTACTATTTTTATGTGGTAATTTTGATGACACTTAAATGTTACCCGCATTTTGCTTAAATACTTGTCTATTATGATTGTTGTGACCCATCGGTAATCCGATTATTCCGATTGTTGACCAGCGACAACAATCATTTGCGCGGTAATCGGCGAGATCAAACGGGATCGGGATCGAACATGCTCTTGCACGCTTTAATTTTATAAAAACCGTCGTTGAATTCTACACATAAAACATTTATCAATCTTGCATTTCATTAAAGTAAGTATATATAGTAAGTAAACTGGTAGCCGGGAGGCATATATTTTATTATCAAAAATGTATTAGAAATAAGTTTGGGGTTTTAGGGGCGGCAATTTTTGTCTTGCACCCCAGCGCAAATGTCCCTTGGCGCGGCCCTGGATGAATTGCTCTTACTACCGTCTTTCACAAAACTAGGGGTCACTTAATACCTATAGATATATTTAACTAATTTTTTAACAATAGCAAGTAATAAATTTTTGGATAAAAAATAGCTATAAATTTTTTAGATAAGTTATAAAATATTAAAAGAAAAATTTTCTTAAAATATATGGAACATTGTGCTATTAATTTAAGACTAAAAAAAAAATTATGAGGAGAAATTAATGTTTCAAAACTGTTTTAAATTCTTGATATTACATATTCAGTTTTAAAAATATTAAGAAATATGATTTTTTACAATATATTGATATTGTAAAATATATGTTTTTAACGGTGTAGAAACCCGTACTTTTAACAGAGTACTGTATATATGCGAAATATTATATTACTATATATATTTTAAAAAATTCAGGAAAATAAATTTGGCTTTTAAACACGATTCATATAGATATAGCGAATACCTGTATTACAATGTAATATTCATATATACATATGTATGAACGTATTGGACTTATACATAACATTATGTATCCACATTCCAAGATTTATATTTTAGCAAATCAGCACTTCTTATATGTATGTGCAAGGCTAATATTTGATAGACAATTTTATAAAGAATAATTTTTATTAAACTTGAAAAATAATTTTTATTAAGCATGTGAAAAATTAAATTTTTCGTTTTCAGGGGATATTAAATCTTTTTTTGTTTTATAATTATTCACCATAAAACCTAATAATACGATGCATATCAAATATTACTCATATGTATTATTGATTTATACTTAGTTCAAAAATTGTGATTTAGAGACGAGACCTGAATTGAAAAATCGATTTTTTAAATTTTTTATTAAACACCAAATAATGTTTATTTATTAATCTGGCATAATCAAAACTAGAATATAAATCAATGTCTAGCGATGGGTATTGAAAAAAAATCGAAATTTTTTTTTGTTTTTTTGTTTTGTTTTTTTTTTTTTTGTTTTTTTTGTTTTTTTATAATTTTTTATTAAATATATGTAAAAATTGATACAATATTGAAATTTTTAAAATACATAGTACAATTAAATAATACATTTTGAAGAGAATAAATTACAAAATTCCCCATTCAGCATCCTCCACGATTTCAAGAAGATCCAACGTTTTAAATTGCAATTTATGAGTTAGTCCAATGGGTCCATTATTCATAATACCAAGTTTTGGATTGCTTTGCAACCATGCCAGCATCTGCTCGTTCAAATTGTCAAATCTCGCTGGTAACGAAATGTATCCAATTTCCAATTCCAATATTGTCTTCATTTTCGATGAATCGAATTTCGATGGTAGTTGACTGGCTCCCATTATTTTATATACTTTTCCAATTTCCATATCAGAAAGTTTAATCCATCGTTTAACAGCGCCAAGATGATTCAATTCATCCACAAAATTTCCAGCCATTTTTTGAATTAAGTCTCTGTTTCCAGATGAAGCACCAGCAGTAATGGATTCCATTGTTGGCAACAATTAACTCTTAACACACAACAATTGAAAATTCACAACAATAAGGTTTAATGTTTTTTTTTTTTTTTTTCACTAAAGTTTCGAACAAAATTGTAACTGATGAAATTCTGTCGCGCCCTTTTTTATAGCAGAAAAAATAGTATGGTGACGTCAGCTGTCACACTTTATGTAGCCATACAGGTTAAAACCTGCTGCTTCATTTTCACATATTAGACAGAAATCTTCGCTATTTGATATCAGTTTATCTTTAGTGACGTCAGCTGGCAATTTTAGTACAAGTTTAAACCTGTTTTCAGATAAAAATATACAATCATATGATAAAATTCATTTTTGCATATTAGAGAGAAATCTTCGCTGTTTGATATCAGTTTACCTTTAGTGACGTCAGCTGACAGTTTAAGCCTGTTTTCAGATAAAAATATTATAAAATTATGAAAGCAAGGCCATCTTTTAATGGCTAGTTTAACTATCAAAAAAAAAGTTTTTCGATGCCATCTATTGACAATTTTTCAAACTTACACACAGGAATCCAGACTAGCAACGCCATCTAGTAGCGAATTCACAGGCTCGAAGGTGGCTGCGCCATCTGTTAGGGAATTTTTCAGTTCTTAGGTTAGAAAAAACTTTTGTTAGGTTAAGCTAAGTTCACTTAGGTTTCGTTAGGTTAGGTCAAGTTCCATTGGGTTCTGTTAGGTTAGAAAAATTTCACTAGATATCGTTAGGTTGGAGATCAAATTTTGCTCCACACACCGCCGGAGGCTTCTAGAACCGCCTCGGTAGTTTTGCCTCCATCCGAGGTCACTCAAAAAGTCGGATGGAGGGATGGAGGATCCCGTAGCCCCATATTTCTACTACTGATGAGTACAGTAAAAATTACCCTATGCCTCCGTAAAAATTTCGGCGCTGTACTGGAAAAATTCTACTCTCTTACCGTATTATTTATAAGGTTTTTTTCTTATTTATTAATAAATAATTGAATTAAAATATTTTAAAAAGATATTGATAGAAGGGTAAGGATTGAAATCGAATTATTAATATTGAAAAAATGTTCTGTGGTTTTTTATTATTTGTGGAAAAACATGTTTCAATAAACATCAATACATATAGAAAACATACAACAATTAAAATAAAAAATAAACAACAATTCATGAGACACAAATAACAATTCTTTGCTTTAAATATAAAGTCCATTAAATAGTTCATTGTAAAAAAATAAAAAAAAAAAAAAAAACGGAACGAAAAAGAATGATGACACTCCTACATGGTACACATCCACTCACTAGCATGGGTCCACTGCTACTAAACTGATAACGGTTGCCGGTCGGACTGCTATTGAGTTATTCAAAATGACTTTGGTGTGACCTGTTTATCGTCAGTTATGTGTGATGCTTGTGTGAGAGAGAGTCTACCTTCTAGCTTAGTAAAAATTACAGTGTGGCTCCGTAAAAATTCTTCTATTTCTAGTATAATTTTACAAAAATTAAGTAAATTTTCCTGGTATCCACTTGAAATTTTACTAGCCCATCGAATTTTACGGAGCTGTATAGGAAAAATTCTTAAGCTGTACAGGAAAAATTTTCAAATGAATCGTAAAAAATAATGTTTGAACGGCATTTTTTATATTTTTGCTTGATAATTTCCTACCGACTGGTCACTTGAGCCTGGTTTACCGGAGGCAGCTCCGTAATTTTTACTGCAATTTTTTCTCAGTGTAGGGTTAACTGGAATTAAAAAATTCGTTACGCTCTTAGAAAAAAGATATCCTAACAAAGCTTATGATATGTCTCTTGAAACAAAATATTGCTAATAACAACGGTAGTGATGAGAGTGCTGTGATTTATCAAAAGTGAACAAGCACAGCATACTCCCGGATATACGAAAATTACATAGTGAATCTCCTAGAGCTTGAACTAACCGAGCACAATTTCTTTTTCTATTTTCGATTTCTTTGCTATATTTCAGATCAAAAATTTTTCCCTACTTTCGATTTTTCGTTCCGATACTTTCGATTCTCTCTCGTCCCTGTACCCGGCTCTCTATGATTAAACTAAAACTGGTATGACGTATTCGTACAAATATCTATTAATATTTAACTTTAATATTTATCAATTTTTATGCAAAGTTTTTTTTTTACATTACGGCAAAAAGAAAAAGTTCTTTTTAGATGAGTTTCTTGGATTCATATAATAAATATTTTATTCAGTTTTTCCCTCGAAAATGTTCTAAAATTTATTTTCACCCTTTTACATAAAATAAATATGCAATACCGCATATAATATTTCGTAGCTTTCCTCGACAGGTACGCTGTTTCTTTTTTTTTTACACACCTAAATAAATACAAGGATGTGTAAATAGGCTTAATATATCTTTTGTTTACAGAAATGTCAGTACGAGGTTTTGTCATAAAATTATTCTACCAAAAATTATGTATTTTACACAACGAAAATTTTATAATAAAATACTTCTCTTACGCACGTTTTCACTGGGACAATCATTTAGTAAATAAAATTTCAATATGTAAAAAACGGATCGTAATTAAATATTTATTGTATTATAATGAAGAAATTGAAAGTGTTTCAATACGCTTCAACAATTTTCAATATAATTTTTGACAGAATTAAATAATAAAATATTTTATTTTTAATTTTTGGTAGGTATTAAAAAATTAAATTAAAATGGTCTGATATAAATAAATAATTTACGTCTACATCTTTGTTCGGATCGCAGAAATATCTTAACACGTTGACGAAGACAGCTTCTGTACAAAGTTAAGCTACGCAACGCTGTACAGCGTCAAAAATTACTATTGACTTTACATAGTACGTTGCCCGGAGCCGGAACTAGTGATTCCTCCATCCCTAACTCTGTCATTATTTCACCGATTTTAGATAATATTGTTTCGTTGAAGTATTCAGAACGTATGATTAAAAATATTTCGCAATCACAAAATCAAAAAAAAAAGTAACCAATACCACTGTTTTTTTTTTTTTTTAATTTCAAATGTTATCGAGTGCCTGTGAAACATTATTAATGTATGGTGAACTTTTGTCCGTATTTTAAACATACACCAATATTCATATCTTCACTTAATTTCCAGCTTTGGCTGATACTTGAACACTCGATGTACCTTGGCAAATGGCCAATTCATTATGTTAATTAAAATTCACATAGTGTTTGAAAAATTATCAAAACTGGATCGGCTGGGGCTCGAACCCGGATCTCTTGGTTACCATCCAAGCGCCTTACCAATTAGGCCACCGACCGTTCGTTTGGGTGCCACTCCAATTTTGATAATCAATCAAACACATCCTCTCTTTAATGCGAGACGCAGTTACACTTTTTAATTTCAAATGTTATCGAGTGCCTGTGAAACATTATTAATGTATGGTGAACTTTTGTCCGTATTTTAAACATACACCAATATTCATATCTTCACTTAATTTCCAGCTTTGGCTGATACTTGAACACTCGATGTACCTTGGTAACCAAGAGATCCGGGTTCGAGCCCCAGCCGATCCAGTTTTGATAATTTTTCAAACACTATGTGAATTTTAATTAATACCACTGTGTTACTCTTAACTTAAAAAGTAAATATTTTTATTTAAACGTTAATAGTATAATTATCCAATTTAAGTGTTTCTTTGCGTTTACAGAAATGGATAAACAATTTTATTTTACGTTTAACCATAAAGCTCATAAACGACCCCGCACAAACCTTATGGAAATTTGGTCCCGGTTAATTTTTTCGAAACTTGACCTGTAGAATAAAAGTCTTCATAGGTGCAAAGCTCAATAATGGATAGATTTTGAGATATATGTAGTTAAATATACGTATACTATTCCTGTAAAGTCGATCACCTATCAAATGGTGTCGGCAATCGATTCTACTTTTCTGCAAGTTTTTTGCCGACACCATTTGATAGGTGATCGGCTTTACAAAGACAGTATGTGTATATTTAACTACATATGTCTCAAAATCTGTTCATTATTGAGCTTTGCGCCTGTGGAGACTTTTGTTATACAGGTCAAAAACAATTATTTCCCAAAGTTTCGAAGAAATTAACCGGGACCAAATTTCCATAAGCTTTATGCAGGGTCCTTTCTCTAAAAAAGAAAAAAATTCAAAATTTTTAAGAATTCGTAATTTAGGAACGAAATAGGTATATAATATATAAACGTATATGCTTTCGGCCATTAGTTAAGAATAATTAAAGTGACGCAAATTTTGCTTAGAACTTATTCAACGTAATCTTTTTTTGTGAAATTATTTTTCGGAAACAACAACTATTGGGAAAGTTAGTTATATTAGCTATAATCTAAGAAGTTAGATTTCATATGACATATTGATTGGCTGTAGCTGTTATTAAACACACCAATGCTATGCTCATTGAAAATACTGAGAAATTATTAAAATTTCCCTTTTGTCAGTGCTATCAACTCTTATATTGCCTTTCCGAAATCTTTTATATTCATATATGTTTCCTTCATAGATATCACCAATAAAAGTATTACCATAAGAAAGAGGATATATTAGTTTAGTATATAGACCCTGACCCATTTGTTTCATTCCAAGTAAAAGTAAAAATAATAAAAACTAATTAGTAAGTGTCCGGGTCTACACCCTAAATCGGTTTTGACCCGGACACTTACTTAAATAATGTAATAACATGAAAACTAACCTCTCCCCTCGGGTTTAAAACAGTGTTTTATATCGTCTGATGTCTCTGAACCTGTTAAAGACTTCAAAATATTTTGTGGGAAGAGAGAGGGGGCAATGCATAGTATGCCTCTCTATGAAGTAAACATACGATATGACACCAGAAGGAGGCATAAACCGCGTAATTCGGGGGGGGGGGGGGAAATATTAACGTATGGGTGGTGGGAGTTACAGCTGGTGCGAATCGCGGCCATAGTGTAATAAACTGATGTGTCCGGGTTCTAACGGATATACGTATATAGCATGTATTTTTTTTTATATATACATCGAATATAACTTCAAACATCGTTAAATAATGCGCGATAAGATTCTGAACACATACATATCAAAACTAAAACAATATGACAATTATGACGAAAATTACACACATTACAAGTTAGACACACATCTTATTTCTTTGAAAAACTGTAAGATAATAATCCTGTAAAATCAGAGAGTAAATGTTGAAATCCGTAGTTTTGATTGGTACAGCTGTTTAGAGGATGTTTTTCTCTCTCTAATGACGTCAAGAACAAATGTTTATTGTTGCAGGTTAATGTAGAAATTATTTACTTTGAAGATTGGTGCAAAGTGTCCGGGTCTAGACGGTTTTACGATATTTCTAATTTGAATGTTGAACTCTCAAAATTATCTATTAAACGTATTATATTGCCTCTCATTGTTTCCAAGAAAAATCAATATTTAAGTAATAACAAAAATGAGAAGTTTTTCATACACCTTTCAAAATATTTATCTAGTTTTCCGTTTTCCATTTTACGATAATTAAAAGTTTTCCATGTAGATATTAGAACGAATTGTACCACCTACCAGGTTCGCATCGTTTGACCATTCTAGGCCAACAACTATTAGCACGTATAGCGAGCGTTTCAGTATTTCATATACGTATATCTACACCATTATAACATAGCATGTTATTTACTGCATTTGGAAATATTTTCGCCATTTTGTAATATTTGTTATACCGGATACGGATATGTTCAATATCCTATATGGTACATTTATAAACGTAGATATAATAAATGGTTTGAAATGTTGACCTGAAAATTTTTGTTTTGAAAAGTCCGCACTTTTCCGCTAATTAAATATTAACCTAAAATTTTAGGTATTTCACATTTGATTACACTCTGATAATTTTGTTTATTCTTGCAGAAATTTCAGCATAATAATTTATAGGTATATTATTTCGTATACCTTTTGATAACCTTTGAATTAATTCTTATCGGTATCCATTTTGTAAGAGTAATCCATATTTGTTATGTCTATCGGTATTCTTATTCCTGATTGTAATTATCAAGGACATATATAATTAATATTTATCGGATATTTTTCGGATCAAACAACATCGTGTTTTGTATATGCAGGCAGACAAACAGATAGTATGTGTGGGTTATATATATATATATATATATATATATATATATATATATATATATATATATATATATATATATATATATATGTATGTATGATATATCAAAATATCTACAGTACAGTCACTGAAAGACAAAATAATGTAAAAGCTCCCAATTTTTTCGGATTGAATGGATTTTCCTGAAAATTTGTATACCAGCTCATCTGACCCTACACTTCAAAAGTTATATTGTCTTGATGTGTGCTTTTTGATAATTAGGGGTAAAAACTACCCTTGTATGACAAAAATACGAAAAGTCCAAATTTACGTATTTTAAAGATTCAATTTATGTTCAAATATGTTGGATAAAATTCCTTTCAAGTTTTTTAATATAATTTATGAAATTCAGTTACTTTTCTACCCAAAAAATTCTTAAAAACTACCCCTTTGTTTCCGAAAAAATAGGAAAAAAGTTTTAGCAGCCTAAAGTAACCTTTTGGTGCATTCACAATGTATTATATCTCTTTTATTTTTCATTAGAAAACTTTTCACTCATTAAAAAGCTGCAACCGTTAAAAAATAAACCACCCCTTATAATAAAATAAAGAAGAAAACGATTATTAACGGCTTGAGATATTATATACTGGTGTACATATTATGATGAATTGTAACTTTTTAAAAGTTCTCAAATGTATAATTATATTGTAACTTTTTAATCTCCCAAAAACCCTGATAGAAGAACTACCCCTTATAAAAAATCCTACCCTTTATGGAAAAATTGCATAAAAATTATATGTATGGAAAAATAGCATGTGAATTATACATTACATGTTGATATAATTAATTTTTTTTCATTCTATTGAATTTATTTTTAAAATTTTTTAACTAAATTATTAAAAAAACGCCGTGAGCAGCGGGGCCCCATCACGGTAGTCGAATTTTCCCCTTCATCTTCGGTATTGAATGTCTACAAGCGAAATGTGATTGAAAGTCTACAACCGAATTGTCATTTTGTTGGTTTCAAAACTGGTGATGAGTGTTCGGCTGATCGAGGCTTTAAAAAAAGGTTTTAAGTATTTAAGGGCTGTATCTCAGTAAATTTCAATTTTGTGCCGAAAACAGGTAGCAGAAAAAAAGCCAACACAATTCGTACGAGGAGATTCCTGCCCATGTTTATCCGCTAATTGCCTTTATGTTTTAGTTTTAAATATTAAAAAAGACCTTCAATAGTAAACTGGAAGGCCTTTATAAAGATATTTTTTCTTTCCAAAAAAATCCAAAATTTCTATTTTATAAATACTAAAAATCCAAAATTCCTAATTTATAAATAAACAGTGACTTTAATAACATTTTTAAATTACTTAATATGTATGTATTTCATTTGTCATAAAAGTAAGTTCACTTTTTTTTAAATTTTTTAAAATTACTATTCGCCTACTTGTATTTAGAATAAACATAATGCTTTTAAAACACATTTAACAATAGCATTCAATTCCGATGTAAAAATGGAAGAAGTGGGGGGAAAAGTAATGTGGACTCACTAAAAGGTACTAGCTGGATACTAACTGAATACGCGTACAAAATTTCAGCCCTCTAGGTTTCCTTATGGAGTCTCTAGACGTGTTAGAAAACAAGCAAAAAAATTAAGGAAATATTGGCGTAAAAATCGTGGGGGTAAGGGTTAAAAGTTGAAACCTCCAAAAAACAGTGTCTGGCTATTAGCTTAACCTGTACACCAAATTTCAGCCCTCTAGGTTTATTTGGGGAGATTTTGACCCGAACGAAACTGTTAAAAAACAAGAAAAATCATGTTCTTTTGGGTATAAAAATGGTTGGGGTAGGGGTTAAAAGTCGAGACCCCCAAAAGGCACCCCCTTGATACTAACTCAATCCGAATACAAAATTTTAGCCCTCTAGGTTTATTCGGGTGACCTGTGCGAGTGGTACAAACTTCGAAAACGTCGAAAATGCATGAAATTGTTGCTTAAAAATGAGGGGGGTGGGGGTAAAATATTAAAACCTCCAAAAAGCACAACCTAGGTACGAACTTTATCAAGACACCAAATTTCAACCCTCTACGTTAATTCTGGGGGGCTGGGGGCCTGTTAGATCCTGCGAAAATCGTTTTTCCCCCCTCTACTCCCACCATATCATCCTAGGAAGCTGAATTTTGGATATGTTGTAGATAATTGACCGAAACATTATTTAAAACCGGTTTGAGAAAGTTTTATTGCTTTTCCGCCCCCCACCACCCCCTTAAAGGTCGGGTCAGAAAAAAAATTTGCCCAAAATTTGACCCCACTTTGATAGTATGAGGTACCTCGAAAATGAGCCCCATTTACCAAATTTCATCTCTTAGCTTCCATAGGGGGGCCCTACGCAAATTAAAAGGTGGCGGGAAAATATACATATATATAAACTCGTGGACAAAATTAACGCACCACTTAATTAAATAAGCACAAGTTTCCCTGTATTCGAGTGATATGATTTATAGATTCATAGAAATTTGTGAATGAAATAGGGAAATTGTTTTGAATAGAAAATCGACAAAAAAGACCTTATTTTAAGTTATTATTTATTAAATGCAAAAAATTTATAGAACATAAATGGCACAAAAAAAACGTAAACAATGAAATTAATGTGTTTCAACTGATTCTAGTACCGTATATGGCCTCCTCTACTTCTTATTACCGCATTCATCCGCCTTGGCATACTGGAGATCAAATTTTCGATAACATCTTGGGGAATATTTTCCCATTCTTCTATTACTACATTTATCAGTTGATTATGGTTAATAGGTGAGGGCCTACGACTGCGAACTCTCTTCTTAAGAGCGTCCCATAGATGCTCTATGGGATTCAGATCGGGACTGTTAGTTGACCATTCTATTAACTGAAGATCAACTGCATTTAAGTATTCAGTCACTTGCCTAGCCACGTGGGGACGAGTATTATCTTGCATGAGTACAAAATTAGGCCCTATGAAGGGAGCAAACGGCATTACATGTTCAACTATGATATTTTCGAGATAATAGTTCGCATTCATGGATCTCGTCCGGATAGGAACCAACTCTGTACGACCGCTAAAACAGATCCCTCCCTAAAACATTACAGTGCCTCCACCAAACGGAATTTTTTCAACAATATTGCAGCTCGCAAATCTCTCTCTTGGCCTTCGCCACACATGCTCACGACCATCCGAAGATTTTAAGTTGATCCTAGTCTCATCTGAGAACAACACTCTCTTCCAATCATCAACTGTCCAGTTTTGATGATTTCTAGCAAAGCGTAGTCTTGCAACTGTATGTTCTCTGGTTAGCAAAGGCTTTTTCGCCGGTCTTCTACTGCTCAATCCAGAATCATTTAATCGTCTTCTCACAGTTCGAGCCGATATCAGGACATTGCGAGCAACTACCAACTCATTTTTTAACATTCTACTAGTGATTGTTCTGTTTCTAAGAGCAGACTGTCTCAAAAAGCACTCATCTCTTGCATTCGTCGACCGTTTGCGCCCTTGTCCTGGTCTGCGATTGTAAGATCCTGTCTGATTGAAGCGTTCAACCATACGACTTATAGTAGAATGATTCCTTCCTAACAAACTAGCAACATAACGCATAGAGTATCCTTCTTCCAGTAAAGTTGATGCCTTTACTGCGTCCTCAACCGATAAATTTCTTTGGCGATTCATTTTTTAGCATTAAAACTTTTAAAACTACTACTAATAACAACACAACACCTTCTAACAAATAAAATCGTATGTTAATCAACGATTTTCGGAGAGCTTTGGAGAAAATTTAAAATTATGACAATTATGATTTTAAAACAAACGATTTTTTAACAGAATGTGTCTAGATTACCAAAAAAGATCCATCCCTATTAGTAAAAAAATTAATAACCTTAATCACGATCACCATCTTAAAATTAACACAGAAGAATTAAGTGGTGCGTTAATTTTGTCCATGAGTTTATATATATATATATATATCAGACATTTTTTTTCCTACATATTCGTGTTCTACGGGTCCGAAAACGGATAGCGCCCCTAGTCTCGCCTCTCGCAGCTCTTATCGTATAGACTGTATAAGTCTAATTTTTCGGAGAAAATTCGACTAAAAATACAAAAAATACACAAAGATGATGGTAATTTACCTGCTCCAAAAATTTTACCGAAAAAATGCAATTGGTTTTCTTACTATAACTTTTTTAATTTTTAAGTTATCAATTCGCTTAAACAACCATTTGGTAGGAAATTTTAAGCACTATAAGTCTTATGATTTACAATTTTTTTGAGTCCTTCAATTTTTAGATTTGCAAGTTTAAAGGGCTTAGGAAAGGTAGTCTTCGCGTTCTGTTTTGAGCTTCTAACGATCATAACTCAGTCAAATTTGGACGTACAAAAATGAACAAAAAAGCAAATTTTTCAGCAAGAAAAGAACTACAATTTTCATTCTATAATATTTTTTCATAAATTTGTTAGTTTTTTAAATATTTTGAAAAAAACTATGATTTTTTTAAAAATTAAATTTTTTTTTCAAGAGTATATCAGTCATTTTTTCGAATTTAAACTTCTAAATCCGTTCAAACTCCCAGAACCCATTGTTTATATATGAATAAAGTAAACTGGCGACGGATTACGCTTAGTTTCAATGTTTGCCGTCAAGTAATTAATTTTGATACCAATTTTTTTTCTCAAAAATCAAGACAACCATTTTGCTTTGAATGTAACTCCGTTAATTTTTATACTAATGGCTTTTAGGACAGCTCAAAATAAAGGTCTATTCAAGTACTTTAAAAGGTGTAATATGAGTTTTTTTCGAAAAACCTCCCATTTTTCCTCCCAATGACATTGAAAGTTTCGATTTTAGCTATCGTCAAAATCGATTTTAACTTCAAGGAGTCATAACATAGGTTTTGTTCTACCTACAAAAATAAAAAAGTATGCAATCTCTTTGTTACTTGATTTTCTTTATTTTTGCTTATAACCATTTTTTATGTAAAACTTGCAGTTTTTGAGATATTTGCGAAATATCCCTCAAAAACATGCATTTTTTGGGATAAAAACGACCACATTTAGGCGCCAATATCTCAAAAAGTATTGATTGTACAAAAAATTCTTATAGAATATTTTTTGCTTAGAATTTGTCCCTCTATCAAACGGTGAGGTTATTTTTCACAAAAAAATTTCCAACCCCTAGAAGGGGTGCCTTCCACCCCTAGGGTGAAAGCACACATCGGCATTATATAACTTTTGTTTCTTGGGCTACTCCCTAGTTACCGTTCAAATTTCAAGCCTATCCATCCCATCCGAAAAAATTGGTAGCCAAATGCTTCAGTTACTGTACTAATTAATCACATCAAGTGCGATATACCTGCATACACAAAACACGAATGCTGTTTGATCCGAAAAATGTCCGATACCTAATAATTTCATTATGCTGTAGATTATTTTTCAATATACTATTGATTTTCAGACTATAGAGAATTGTTTCTAATGAATAATAAATAAACACTTGAGATCATTTTAAGTAGAAAATACTTAAAATAATTCAAGCATCAATTTCCTCAATAAAAAATTACAGCAATATTTTTTTTTTTATTTGATTCTTATTAAAATTCAATTATTGCTTATTTAATGAAGCTTTGTTATTTCAAATTTCAATTTTAATAGGTGTTTTATCTATTAACTCATTAATGTCTACTTACCGGATACTTCATTAAATTATCTATGAAGAAGAAATACTTCAGTTTAAAAATTTTATTAAGGATTATAATAATAAAAGTATATTATTTGTACATGTATTCCTTTTACTAGTGATGTCAGATAATTAATCGATTAATCGATTTAGTCGACTAATTTTGTTTACATTTAGTCATTTTTAGTCGACTATTCTATCCACGATTAAATGACTAAAATGATTAAATTTTTTTAAATGACTAAAAACGACTAATTTAACAACTTTTCTATATTATTTACTGGATTTTAAAAAATGAAAACTAAAAAATTTTCTATTTGTATGATTTTTCACTTTTATGTGACTAACACACTGTCATATTTCATATTTTTTTTTTCTTAAAAGAAGAATTTTAAAAGTCAATAATTAAATTAAAAAGAAAACCTCGTTTTTGAAAGAGTTACATAGGTTACCCTATTCATGAATTCGATTAAAAATTTAGTCGGTTAGTCGACTATTACATGGTCGATATTTTCGACTAATGACTAATTTTGTCTGAAAAACAATTTTAGTCGATTAATCGACTAACTACTTCTCGGTTCGACATCACCACCTTTTACCTAACTGCATGATCACAAATAGATATCTCTACCCGAACCTTTTCTTTTAAAAAACACGTCGTTAATAATAATTAGTTAATCACCCTCTAGAATGACGTCGTAACTAAATAGAAAATATTTAATACCTACTCCTTAAAATATTTCAACATTCCGGATTCCATTTTATGTGTTAGAAAAGAATAATATAATATTCAATACCATCCTCTATATAAAAAATGGCGAAATATAATGAATAGTTTACCATCACATTGGGCCTTACTGTACTATAATTCTAATATTTGAAATCTTATTAAAAGTAACTTTTTGCAGAATACTCAATATAATTGTGTTCCTTTTTACAGTGTTGTTGAAAGTAGATAACGACATCAGCCGCATCTTAATAAATTATTTACATTAATACTCTGTTTCTTTTGTTGTAAAATACTATAGCAGCCAATCCTGGCTTCGCTCAGGTGTCTATTTTGTTTTCATTTTGGTGTTTTATATAATTTTCTACATATATATATTTTATATTTTACAACTTTTGTTATACATATTTTATGGCTGTGAACGACGGTTTCAACTACGTAAAAATATCTGAATTATGGTTTCAATTACTCTTAAATCATATATTCTGAAATTCTGTACGAAACGTTATTTATAGTAACTGGCCTCACCCACTAAGCGACTCTAAAATAGAGGTATCGAGAGAAGTAATTTTTTTGCCCCATCCCTGTCCATTCGGAAAGGGAGGGGTTGAGCTTACTAGCTAATAAGAGATTAATATTTAAGTACTTATGAATAAAAGCCGAAAACAAAACGCAATGAAGAAAACCATTCCGCTCAAACGTTACCAAGAATCAAAATTTGTTTTGCGATTTTACTGATCCTTAATCACAATGACCTTGCTACCTAGTGGTCCATAATTACTGCGATTTTGCTAATTAATAGTGCATAATCACTATGACCTTACTACCAAGTGACTCACAATCACCATGATCTTACTACCCAGCTGCCCATAATCACTGTGATCTTACTACTCAGTGGTCCACAGTCACTATGACCTTACTACCTAGTGGTCCATAATCACTACGATCTTGCTACCCAATTTTGACCTTATGTTAATTTTTCTCATAATTTAACAGTATTTGAGGAAAAATTTCTCCGGAATCCTGGGAAACCTATAATATAATAGCCTATGTCAATCTGGAATAGTTTACTTTTCTAATAGCGAAAATATTTCCGAAATCGTTTCTAAGTTACTATGAATGCTTTTTGGGTACCTAGAACCTCGCGAGACCTCATAGTTTAACTATCTAACAGTGAAAGAATTTTCAAAATTAATTGGGTAGTTCACTTTAGGCGCTTTTTAAGTCCCTAGGATTAATCCTACGTTAATCTGGAATAGTTTAGCTATCTAACAGTGAAAAAGTTTTCAAAATCAATTCAGTATTTTTCGACATAGAAACAAATTTTCTCTCTTTATTATATTAGTATATAGATAAGAGTCATCAAAATTTAAATTTTTGAATATCTCGCTTTTCTGGAGAATGATCCTATTTCTAACAACGAAATTTAGCAAGAATACTAACGACCCATAAAGAAAAATTTGTTTCAATTAACCTCTGCAGGTTATAACCACTACTGACGTCGTCCTTGATTCACATTTAAAATTAATAGAGCATTAACTCTAACGAGTGGTAACGACGGAAAAATTTTTACACACACGTTTTCTTCTCCACCCATCCCCATGATTTATATAAATAAATGCGGAACAGTGAATTATAAAGGAATTTGAAGGTGATCACTTTGGAAATACCTACGCTTATTTCCGTTCAAAAAAAAAAAAAAAAAAAAGATAAAATTTTTGACTACGTCTATGTATACGTACTTTCATTTTATATTATATTTATAAAGTTTAGTTATGATGAGATATATAATTTATGGTTATTTGATTTTGAGAAACTTTCCATCTATTCAATTTTTTTTTATTTACATATTTATGAAGACATCTTCGACGCTGTAAAAAATTTTTTCTAACCATATTGACTTTCCATACGTAAAAAAAAGGAATTTACACAAATTCGTTGTATTATATTAACAAAACGGAAAAAGTTTTCTGCAGTATTCCGATAAACTTGCGTATTCTGTACACAGGTACGGTTATATTCTTGACACGAATAATTTTGTTTCATATTTCACAATATATCACTTAGCGCGGAGCGTAAGTCGTATTTTTGTAGTCTCAGGTGTAGTTTGTAAGCTGACGTGTGTAGAGTCTTTCCCCTCCTCAAATAAACTTAGGAGGATGAAAATTCTGTTGAGTAAGTGTTCAGCATGTACCTATTGAGATATCAACTTTCACATCCCTTTCATCTATGTTACGTAAAAATTTCATATTTTTGCGCGATTTTTGGAGGTTCCCACTCGTTTACGGTCTATGACGACTCCTCGTTCCGGCTTTAATCACTAACGAAAACTCGTGTAAAATAGCAGTGAAATAAAAACATCTTTATATTTTCTCAATTGTCGTATTAGACCCACTTTTATTTTATTATTTTAGTTGCTAGGAAAACTAAATCAATAATAATAATTTTTGATTTTTATATTTTACACGGCAATCTATATTCCAATATTAAAATTTCCAAAATTAGGAAATTTACATTTTCACGGCAATCTTTGTGTCGGTACAAGTCCTTCAACTGAACTCAGGGGACTAAAATTTGTATATTTATTAAGCAAATATGTAGAATGGGCCTTTTGTGGGTATTAACGTTCATCCCTGACGCCTACCATTCTTACGACAAAAATTCATGTATGTTCATGGTTTTTACAGACACACTTTGAGTAACCACCCTCTTCCTGAGTTAAAGCTGGCAGTCTGAAATTTTGTATATGAATTGAATGAATGTACCTTTTGGTGGTTTTTACTTTCACATTGAAATTTCATATTTCTCTATGATATTCTGCTGCACTAGCTCCTACCCTCCGCCCCCATATGAAGCAAAAGCTAGGAGATTCACATTTTGTATATGTATTGAGTTTAAAGATGGAAGGAAAGCTCGATTCTACTAATTATGCCACTTACGACAATTTTTATTGTGCTTTTAAATCTTACTTAACATATTCTTTGTACCGTCAGTTGGGACAAATCTAGACGATTTTTTCAGTTTTTTTGGCAATAAATTGTTTAGAGTTTATCTAAAAAATTCTAAAAAAATAATTTAATTGCTTTAATATCACGAGCAAATAGGGCAGTAATAAAAATATCAAAATTGGTACTGCAACATTTTTGGTTATATAGTGTCTAGATTCACCCCTATGTGTGGGGCGAATCTGGACAGTGCTTTATTTGCAATATAGATCACATTCAGTCATGCATATGGGTAAAATCGGACATAAAAAGATAAAAATAGCTGAATTTCCAACTGGAAATTCGCTAAGATAAATAATTGCATCAGCGAATGACTTTTGATGGGTGGGACAAAAGATTTTGTATTTAAATGAATTTTATTTCGATCTGCCTTTGAGTCTATCATGCAAGGTCGATTTGGGAACATAGAAATATTCAGCAGCTTGTCTGAGCGACTTTCTTTTATTTTTAATATCGAAAAGCAGGGGTGCAACAACTACATATCTACAGGGGGTCCAACAAAAATTTAAATTATTAAATTTTTTGATAACGCAGTTCTCCGATAACAATGGAAAATGTTGTAATAAAATGTCGTCTCCAAAAATTTGATTTTCAAATAAAAAATATTAGTGAATCACTAAAAATTTTACTTTTTAATATAAATAAAATAAACTGAAGAAAAATTTCCAGGTAATTTTAGAGGATTCGGTCCCCTTGGACCTCCCCGGTTGTTGCGCCTCTGTCAAAAAAGCCCATTTTATGTTATGGTTCATTTCAGTAAAATTTAACCATGCTTTGTCATTTTGAATTTAAATAATTTCCGTTTTCTTGGCTTTATCTCTTTTATTATTGCATTTACGTAAATTTTAAATTCTCAGTTTGTTTTTAGAAAAGAATGGAAGATTTATTTGTTTCGAATATAAGAATTATTTAATTTTTTAACTAAAACTCATGATCAATAGTATCTCAATGGGGTATATCTAGACTACAGTTTATGTAGTTTGTACCCACTATCTTTTTATATTGACGCACCATGGTGTATGAATTCGCCTCACCTATAGACAATTTTTTGTTAATCAATTTATAGAAAAAAAAAATTAAGCACAATACAGCTTTCATTTTTGGTACATATATTGTCAAAAAAACGCCAAACATTTTGTTGCCAGTCCCTACTTTATATATATATAACTGTTTTTTTTGTACAACAGTTTCTTTATAAGATTTCAAAACGCGTGTTATTTTTAATAATTATAAACAATTGGCCTGTAAAATAACAAAATACAAAGATGTCACGTTCACCGCTTTTCTTTGATGACTAACTCATAGCTGACAAAATTCAATAGCATAAATTGATTTATGACCTTGTACGGTCATAACACTGACGAAGAAATATCGAGAGGCAGCTCTGTCTAGATTCACCCCAACTGATGGTACATTAATTTGTTGTCGGAATATTTAAAGTGTATAATACCACACATTATTCTTTTCGCTTCGAGGTAAAATTATTCTTGTCCAAATAAGTATAAGTTATATTCCGTACAATTCGTCATTATTATGCATGACATTTGCGCCAGACGTAACGGAGCGATATTAAAATTTATTCATATTTTTTAAATTTAATTTCATCTTCTCTGCGATGTTTGTGTACGAATTTTGAACGTAACCTAGCTTTGTGTAACGTAACATAGGCACCTTTATGCTTGTGTACGAGTATACGTACATATGTATATTGTAGTGAGGAGGACGTACCCATGTACGTTTTCTGTATTGTATAGGTATTGTATATATGGATTTACAGTGGAGTATTTTTATGTTGTCCCTAACGTTGTTAACCTTTATCAAAAAATATATCGTCACAGCTTATTTATCTATCCATTCATCATGGCATACGAAAATATTGTGTACAGGGCGTTGTAGAAGAAAAAAATAAAATTATGTATATATAGTTGTTATAGAGCGCACTCTCGCAAAGTTCCTGAATCAGTACAACCAATTTACAGTAGGTGGTGCGCGCGTCGTACCAACAAAAGTGTGCGTTTCATAAGTACAGCAAAAATCCTCTGGTCGTACACTCCAAGAAGTGCGAGATCGACATTAAGTGAGAGGGGTGAGTCTATACCTCGCTTACACACGTACACTACTTCTTAAGTATGTGTGTGTCTACAAAACGTATTCGCCTTAGTTATAGACGGTCATGTATCGTCATATTGTATTCTTATCTATCTTCTTATTAGCGAATTTCCTGAATGGAATTCAGCTATTACAGCCACTGTCATGACGCAGCTTGAGCCCGGCACTATGGCAGAAATTTGTTTTGAGGTCCCTAGAAACCGAAAATAATATTCACTAAAATTTATATATATATATATATATATATATATATATATATATATATATATATATATATATATATGTACATATATATATATATATATATATATATATATATATATATATGTGTGTGTGTGTGTGTGTGTGTGTGTCCGCGCGATAACTCTCGAACGAAACGTCTTACGTTTATGAAATTTGGTGAAAATATTGGAACTCCCAAACCGTTGGACGAGTTCGTTAACCAGACACGTACGATGCCCGGAACATGATTTCTTTGGCAATTTTCGTGAAAAAAATTAGTTTTTTGCAAAATTTCCCCTTATTTAACAATTTTTGTGAAATTTTTTTATAACATTGGAAAGAGGAGAAAAAATCACATAAAAAAGGTCTTTAAACTATTATTCTATGTCAACTAGTTTCCAAGAAAAACTAACTTTTTTAAACGGAAATTCGCTATGTTATGCAGAATGCTGCGACAGCGGTATCTTCTTTATTTACCTACGCATGTTATACATATTACAGGTTTTGAATCGATTCTTGCAATTGTTATGCATTGTTGATTTTATTACAATTTATTATTTTTCGTTATTATTAAAAAACATAATATTTGTTATTATTTTTCATTTAAACAGAGTTTAATTATATTTATTTAATAGAGTTTAACGTTTATTATTATTATCATTATCATTATTTTTATAAAAATGTGTTTTAAAAATTTATTTTACAATTTTTGTTGAATTAGAAAATATAGTCTCTATCTTTCAATTTGATATTTTGTAATTTTGTTACTATAATTAGTATTGTGCCACTAGTAAATTTGAAAAAAAAAGTATTAAAATAAATATATACTCTGATTATTTTATTAAAAAAGAACTCAGCAATGCGAAAACGGGTTCATCTAAGTTTTGAACATAAACTAAAAATTATTCAAGATCTGGATTCTAAAGTAGCTACTGTTAGCAGTTTAAGTGAGAAATATAAAGTTTATCGCTCAACCATTACTCGAATTCAAAAAAATAAAAAAAATGTCATTAAAATCTATAATAAAATTGAGCAAGAAGGGGGATCTTTCAAAAGGAAGAGACCGCAACATGCCAAAGACTTAGAATTTGATGAAGCTTTGTATTTATGGTTGAAGCAAGCACGAAGCTTAAATATTAATGTATCTGCCCCCCCCTATTGCAAGAAAAAGATACAATAATAAATATTTTCTCTTGATTTTCTTTTTTCCTTAAAAAAAATTCCAGCAACGTAGGGTTATTACTAATTTCATTAGAATGAGAAACTGTCGCTGAACCGTCACTGGAACTCCAAGAAATGCAACTAAGGAGGGAAAGGGAACATTTTGTTGCATTTCTTGGAGTTCGATTGTATAGTTTATTGTAATGAATCTCGAGGTGAGTTGTTAAATATTTGTGGGTTTTTGTTATGACTCGCATTTGCAATAATCATCAATATAATATGGGGACAATAATTAGACGCATTTGCAATAATCATCAATAAAATATAGGGACAATCAAGTGTGTGAAGAGCGGCTTGCTCATGCGTCCGAAAATCTTTTAATTTATTCATGTCCGGACCAGACGGAAAAGCAAAAAATATTGTGTGCTCAAAAAGACCAATAAATAGAACTAAAACATTAACATTTTCCTTCTTTGAGTGGCATTGCAATGAATGTCGGGTACTCGCTAATAGTATAGAAATATAACATATATTTCAATCTTGTTTTGTCTGAAAAAAATTAATTTATTAATTTTTTTTTGAATAGATGAAGAAAGCTGGTGAAACTTTTTCATATTGAAAAACAACTTGCTTCCTGATACCAAAAGAACTATACAATGGACAATGGTATTTCTCATTGGAATAAAATTACAGACTAAAATGGCAGGCAGTATTTTCTGAGAAAAGTTATTGTCTAATAAATAATCTGTAGCTATTCACTAACCACAACAATTCGGACTTCATAGTTTTTAATATAGGTAATAACATTTATTAATGCTTTAAATTATACTAATTACGTTATTTTTGGACAAATGGAGCTTAATTTTGATAAAATCTGACAATCCTTAGCTAAAGTAAAATTTTTACTACACAGTAAGAATACTTTGTAGTTTCTGAGTCCACTTTTTAAGTGTTAAACATGCGTTAAAAATTTTTGATGTAATTTATCCGTGATGATAAATATTTATGTTCACAGTCTTAGAAAATTAATCATAATGTAACTATAAATACTATAGCATTCTTCAAGCCGTTGCTGTGGTTTACTCTGCCTGATCCTGTATTCACATATTTTCATCTTTACAAGCCAGTTGATGTCAACATTGTATGATCTCTTGTTTTTTTCCCGAATGTTATACTATTTTTTTTACGATATTTTCTCTTTTACAAATTTGCGTTACACCATTTTTCGTCGGTATAAAATCGACACTACTTAAATATGAAGAAAAAATTATGTACTGTTAAATTTTATACGTTTTCCGTTTTTCTTTTTCACTGCGTTGCTTGGCTGCTCTTTAGAGTTTAGAGTTTCGACGAGATAACAACATTTTACGACCGACATGTTTGATGTTGTGATTCATCATACCGTTTATCTCTAAGTATTTATTTTTCGTCTCTTTGGCCTCTTCGTCGTGTTTTTTTCTTCTTGTGTAGGTACTGCTGAATAAAAATGGCAAAGTAAGCTTATTTTGGTAAATAACTGAGCAAACATTTCGCACTTATTACCCATCCTGGCTGTCATAATACCGTTTTTTTATAGGTGTGTCTTTTTATCGTCTTTTTGTTATTTTAATATAAAATGAAATGTAACGCTCCGGTGGTGTTTACCTGCGTGCCACGGATGTAAGATGGAATGATTTAAGTGAAAATTTAATGGGATGTTTAGAGACAAATTAATTTCGTGGAGGAGTTTGTTTTAGTGAATTTACATCCGATAAATTTGTAGTGGAATTATATGTTTAACAATTTATTGTATAACTTGACCACACAAAAATAGGTAACTTTCTGAGTCGACCAGTCCAGGACTCAAAGTATTACAAAATATTTGTTGTTTTGTTTGATCACTTATAAAGCCTGAACCAGAGTGAACTTTTTAAATTATTAATAATTTACAAAAATTATTATTTATATAGTCGTAGCATCTTTAACACTTAACATTTTAAATTCAACAATAATTAAATTATCGTACAATTGCTACATTCAATTCATTGTACATAAATTGTGCAAGTTGATTGCACAATATTATTGAACGTGTAGGGGCCGTTTAAAATATAATAGTAGTCACAGCAGCATGTAGCCGTTCAGTATGGTTTAGTAATCGTGTAAAATTAGTATAGAACAAAAATAGCAATCGTGTCCATTCAGGGGGCCAAGTCTTGAATTCAAATATCATGTAGCACATGTGGGAAAACGACGTCATGTAAGAAATTAACACATTTTGTTCCATTTGCAAGTCTTGAATAATTTATCACAAAATTTAATGGTTACTAATTTCACAGTGATATAATATCAACAAAAATATAACCACATCTATATAGGTAGTGCTATTTTGTTTTCACATGTGATACCAATTAATTTTTTAAGTAAAGTCAAAATATTATCAGCAGATTTTTTGAAAACTCAGGCCTTTTCGTAAATTTTAAGTTATTACATCTCAAATCTATTAAATTTACTAAAAGTTTACTCAATTTTAGCCAAATATTTCTTAAATATTAGGACGCTTTGAACATTTATTTAACATTTATTGTTAGTCTATTGGTGGTGGATGTATATCTAGATTTTTGACCCTCTGATTATATTAATTCCTTATGCTTGACCATATCGTACTTTTAAACGAACTTCAATCATATAACAAACAATAAATCTAGATAAATTTCAAAAAATTATTTTCTATATACCAGGTATCCCATTTGGATGTACACATACGATATGCATGTTAATTTTTAACATTGGATTCCCATATTATATTTCCTTGAAAATAAAATTTTAAAATAATAAAAATTCCTTGAAAATAAAATTTTAAAATAATAAAAAATATTCTGTTGAAGAAATAGAGCAGATAATTTGGTGGAAAAAAATTATTTTATAAAAGAAAATTACCAAAAATAGGAATATGTTTATCCAAAGCACTCTTGTGATATAACTTTTTCTTTATGGGAATCCAATGTTAAAAATTAACATGTAAATCGTATGTATACATCCGGCCGGGATACCCAGTATATAAAACGCAGTATCTACAAGGAAATTTTCTTTAGAAGTTTATTCCGATTTTGATATTTGAATAAAAACTTTACAATTTTCTTCAAAAAATTTAGAAAATATGTAAGAGAATTTTCTTTTACTTGCGTGAAACGCTTCTAAAAGATAAAATTAGTCCCTGAGGTTTGAAGTTTCAGAAGATTGTTGAGAAATTTCGTACATTGTACGAATAATCTGTATAATTTTTGGTAATATCAACTAATTGAATGAGACCAATTTCAAAAGAATATCTAAGAATATCTAATAAAAAATATGAAGTGTACGTTTACTAAAATATTGAATGAATTAACAAAAGTCTTCAAAATTTAAATTAATTATAATATTATGTATCTCAATGGAAATGTTTTGTATCTATAGGTACAGACAAAAATTGAGAATGTCGAAATCTAAACCAACGGCGATAATTAGATGAAACTTATATAGGTATTTCGCGCTATTTTCGCGCTCGACGTAACTGCTATTAAAATCTTTCCAACGTCTACAGTTTCCCGGAAAATCAAAAAATACATTTGACCAGCATATACAGACAAAAATCGAAAATGTCGAAATCTAAACCAACGGCGATAATTAGATGAAATTGCAAATGTGACAAAAATAAAAGCAGTGAAACTGTGATATCCGTTTCACATTTTCAAGACTTGGCCTCCAGTTCGTAGACACGACAGTACTTCAGTTACAGTCGTCACCTGCGATATGAGATTTCCAATACGTCCGACAAAATCGCGGTTGGCGATTTCATATAACATCTTTAATTAAAAGGAACGAACTCAGCAATAGTTCAACATATTATATGACGTATGTGAAACGGTGGTTAACGAATACAAGAACGGAACTAAACAAATTTGTGGATCTATGCACGCGGAATTAAAACGAGAAATACTTTTAAAACGTCGAAAAATATTAGTCAAACATCTTAAAACTATACTCTCAAACTTTCCGAGCGATATTGGAAGCTTTTTGTATGTTTTAACCTCTTCACTACTGATTTTTTAAAATTTTTTACTCTCAACGTCTGTATTTTGATTTACCATATTGGACATCATTTTAAACAAGCGCTTATTTTAATTAAATTTTTTAATCTTATATCTCTAAACATGCGTAATTTGTGAAATTTTAAATAATATTTAGGAATTTTGAGTTCTTCCTACAATCAGTTAAAAGTCATGCTAAAGTATCCCTAAATTTAATGTCCAATATAATGGACGTCAATAGCGAAGAGGTTAAACTGTAAACACAAAACTCGTTCGAGAGCATCCCGTTTATGAAATGAAGCCACTCTATAAATTAAAATATAAAAATTCCATTCAAAACTAAATAAGTAGATTCCTAAATGTATAATATTTAAATATAAGAATATTCAAATTAAAATTCTAAGAAAAAGTCATTGCCGAAAATTCATTTCATACAAGATAAAGAAAGCAATAGTCATTCGTGAGCATCGATCTGTTAAAATCTAATTAACAATCTAAGCATTCTTAAAATTTTTACACACCATAAATAAAGTATTTAAAACCAAATTCTATATTACGTCTTCAACAAAACACGACATAATATACGAGTATATAATAACAAAAAATAATGGGAAATATATAAAAATAAACAAAAAAGAAAAACATTAAACAAAATTACTTATAATCAGTGAATGTGTCGCTTGCTACTCGTTGAAAATTATAAAATTCACGCTACTGTAAATTAAAATAAAAGCGCCGTTTTTTTTTTTTTTTTTAATATAATGCAAACGTTAATTTTTGATGTGGTTATCATATATTTTATAAAAGTACAAAATTTATGAAAAATATAAATAAAATAAAAAAGATTTATATAATACACACCATAGCAAGTTTATTCAAAACAATTTGTTACGATTAGTTTATATACGAGTTATATATCTTTTCACAAATACGAAAAAGGTATTTATTTTTTATGTATATAGATACCATTTGCTAGCTTAAATTTGTCAAATTAATATTGGAAATATGTGGTCTATTTTAGTTTAAACTCTTATAACATGTAACACATTTTTTACATGAGAACACAAGAGAAGTTAGAAATATTCCATTTGAGGTCAAAAAAAATCACTTTTTCAAAATTTTTGCCGACATCTACTGATATTTAAGACTTATCTCCAAAAACTGTGTTCAATAACTAGTAGTTCTACAAGTATTCTTGTTTTTATACTCATTTAAAAATTTGTCTTCCAAATTTTCCTCAAATAAAACATTCAAAATAGATAAATCATTCTTTGTAACATTTTTTTATTTTGTTTTTTGTTTACAACTTAAAATATAGAGCAATGTAAATTTAAATTGTAACATTGTAACATATGTAGAACATATACGTATGTAGGTATAAGTATGCATAACAGGCTATGAATATAGAGGTACAATTTCATATATATATATATATATATATATATATATATATATATATATATATATATATATATATATATATATATATATATATATGTATATGTATATATATATATATATATATATATATATATATATATATATATATATATATATATATATATATATATATATAATAGACTCACACATCAGATAGACTTATAGACGAATATAAAAAAGTTAATATAAGCCACAATGAAGTTACAATACATATAAAAATACACGCAACACTCTATTTTCACAACTAATAAAATATGAAAATTAACCAAAGTAGGGGAGAGTTGCTTTGAGATAGACCGCTTCGTACTTTTTTCTTGTTCCTTTAAAAGTAAAAGAAATGTGTTGTATGTACAGCAGCGATTTCCAAACTGGAAGGGGGGGACGCAGTTTAATTGCAAATATCGTTTTCGTTTTAAGAATAAGTGCTCAAACATAACTACCAAATAATGGACATTTTATATTAAGCAGTTACATGGGTCTTTTTTAGCAAAAAAAAAAACAACCTTTTTTTCGATTTTTTTTACAATATAAGAAAATATAATTTATTTCAATTGTTCGCATATTATTTATTATATGTTATTTTGAGACACTGTAAAAAAACTTTTATGAAGAAAAAAAAAATAGGCCATTGACAGCTGGTTTTCGAAAATCGCTGATTTTTCGCCGTAGTCAGAGTAAATTCTTGTCTAAAATAGAAAACAAAATTCTTTCTATTAGTAGATGCTTATGGCTTGTACTTGAACGAAAAATTACTGTTTCCGTTCTTTACATCTCATTTTACAAGTAGAAAGTCAACGAAAAACAGTAAAATTTTTACCAAAAATCAAAAGTTTTTGTTTAAAACACTTTCAAAAGTTGAAATTTCATTTTTTAAATCCCTTTGTTAAAATACAAGCTATAAGCATCTACTAATAGAAAAAAATTGCCAAAATTTGGAATAAATTAGGTTTCTTTTTAAAAATTAGGTACGCAATATTTTAACAATAACAATTCTCAGGCGGTCAGAGTCATGTTAGCCCGTAAGTATCAGATCAACGGTTTCCTCTCAAGTGTCGTATAGACCTGTCGTCCGCCAAGAATATGAGTTTTTTGAGTAAAAAAATAATTTAAGAATTGTTTATAAATTTTTTCAAGAGGGGGCGGCAGTGGTAAGATTTTTTATACGGGGAACTTTAATGCATAAAGTTTGGAAACCGCTGCTGTACAGTATTAAGTAAGAAGTTAATACATTTTTATATACAGTTATATATTTACATATTTTAAATATTTACAAAAATTTTTATCATTAAAAACTGAATAGGATAAAAAGATATTATATACAAACACCTTAGGAAACTAAAGCAAAAAAAAACTGTTGGGCTTAGTTTAATTTAAGCAGAGTCCGAATCAATAAAATTGAAAATTGAAAAAAATTACATACGGATATTCTATGAATACGTCAAAGATATGCAAAAAATGAAACAAGAAAAATATCATACAATAACAGCCCACCATGGGCTTTGCTCAGGTATTTATTTTGTTTTCATTTTGGTATTTTATGCAATTTCCTACAAACAAATTTTATATTTTACAACTGTTATAATACATATTTTATAGCTGTGGCCCACAGTTTCATCTGCAAAAAAATATCTGAATTATAAGCTCAATTAATTTTAAAATAAGATATTCAGGAATTCTCTACAAAATACTGACTCTAAAATAGAGATATCGCCGGAAGTATCTTTTTGTCACATTCCCGCCCACTCTAAAATGGAGTGGTTGGGGTCAGTAGCTGATAACGGAGTGATATATAGGCATATACAAACAATAGTCAAAAGAAAAGCGTCATGAAGAAAACATTCCGCACAAAATCACAATTTTCTCAATCACTGTGACGTTACTCCTCGTTAGTACATAATAACTATGACCTTACTACCTTGTGGTCCATAATCACTATTATCTTATTACCTAGTAGTCGATAATTACTTTTGACCTTACTACACAGTCCAGCTGTTTATTTTAAGCTCTTTTTGGGTATTTAATACCCTAATTGACAACTTTGACCTCACGTGGACTGCTCTGATAATTCAATAGCATTTGAGAAAAAATTTCTCCAAGATCCTGGGCAGCTTAATATAATGTAGCTTATGTCAGCCTGGAATTGTTTAGCTTCCCAACAATAAAAAAATTTTCAAGATCGTTGGTAGTTAATTTTGGAGCTTCGGGGTCCTCAGATTCCTACCAGATCTCATGCAACATAAATAATATCAGTCTGGAACAGTTTATGACAGTGAAAAAATTGTCTGAATCGATTGAGTAGCTCCCTTTGGATCCTTTTTGTGTCTCTAGGATCTAGGAAACCTCATAATCTCATTAACTTTCTCCGAATCGAAGACTCAAAGTTTGGAAAAAGTTTTATTTAAAATCACATACACCAAAGACTCTCAAATAATTACGCACCAGTACTGCAGTAGGGGGAATTAGAATTGCAATTAGTTACTATAGCTTTTTGTATCTAACTATAAGTTTTTTTCCCTTTTATTATTTAATGTAATGTGATGGTTCAATCAAGACAAATCTGCCCTACTATCCAGTGTAAATTAAAGTCGCGTCCTAAGTAAATTTTATTGCACAACACAACAGTTTTGCAATGGTTTATAAAAGAACAAAATAGTCCGTAGAAAACAAGAAACACATGTACATTTATTGCACATTTCCCATATACACACATCGAATAACGTATTCGAAGTGTAATTCTGAATCGAAAAAAAAAGAAAGTAGGAAAAAACAAGGAACTGCAGAGTGTGAGGTGGCTGAGAATCAGAGGTTAAATAATAAATTATATTTCAAATAGTACAATACTACCCGCCACCCCGCCCATGGACTTTTATAAAGTGACACGTACTACGTGTACGGTACATCCGTTAGGTTGGCAGTACTACATACAAATAAACACGTGTATGATGAGTTTATATGCACGACACACACACACACACATAGCTCAACTCATAGCTCATTTCATAGTGTTGAATTTTTATAATTAATTTTGTTGGGTGGAAATTATTCAAGCAAATTTATTAATGTAGAATTTTTTTTTTCAATGAAAATATGTGTTTTTTGTAAATGGTTGCTTTTGTTTAATATTTAATGTTATATTTGTTTGTCATGTGATTTGTCATCACAATGTTTGAAATGTAGGTATGAAATAAAATGTTTATTAAATAAAATTGTTTAGTCGAATTTTTCCACTTTATTATAATTTGAGTAAATATTTTCCCTAACGTTGAAATGCATTATTAAAAATCGAGTCAAGTAGTTGATGATGTGGCAAGATGGGACAGGAAACTTTACGCACTCGACTTCCTTGGTTAACATGACCAAAAACCACATATGTAAATTAAAAATCACAAAGTGACTGAAAAAATTATCCGCATCGGCCGGGAATCGAACCCAGGATCTCCTGGTAACTAGCCAGGTGTGCTGTCGAGCAAAGGACCGGTGGTGTAATGAATAGCACACCTGGCTAGTTACCAGGAAATCCTGGGTTCGATTCCCGGCCGATCCGGATAATTTTTTCAATCACTTTGTGATTTTTTTTTCTTTTTTTTTTTCTGTTGGTTTTTGGTACGCAACAGCTTAGGTCATATGTACCCTTGTAATGTACTATTGAGTTTTGAGGTTGGAATGGTTATTGATGGATAATGCGGTATGGTAGTGTAGATGACGTATCTCCCCCGGTTGATACCGAACTCAGGATCTTATCAACCAAGAGCGGAGTTGCTAGACACTAAACCAGCTCGGGGTCTTGTGATTTTTAATTTACATATTTCTATGTGATAAATGGATCTCACTAATAATTTAAATTTCTAGCGGAAAACGTAATAATCTTTTTACTACTTCGATTTAAAAATTAGCCATGTTAAGCTAAAATGTTATTAAATAGCATTTTTCAATATAAAATGAAATCACTCAAGCACGAATATCAGAAGTGGGATTTTTGAAACGTAATTACTCAAAAATATTATACAAAACAATGGAAACTTGAGTGTTACATTCTTACTGGGACAATTTTTTGATTAACCCAACAGTTTTCTTCTAACAAAAATGGAAACTTTCAAAAAATTCATGCTGTATATAATATACATGTGGTTCAATAAAAATGGATCACATTATACCGCTTAAATTTTTTTTCAGTTTTCCGTCAGATGTCTTTGCTCTGTATGTAAGTACGTATTGCTGTCTGTATTATAAATATGTATATGTATACTGAAGTCATATTTTTACAGTTTTACAATCAGTGCATATGGTTTCTTTATACATATATGTATGATTGTGCAATGTGAGATATCATGAAGATTTTATACATTTGTGCTTTCTCTATATTCCATGGAATATATTTACATCCATTTGTTTGTTCCTCTGTTTGTTTGTTTAAAATGTTGCATATCCGGCAATATTGCTAGCAACGAACAAACAGACAAAAGTTCACAAATAAAAATCATTTCATCACCTTAAGAAATATAAATGCTACCGAGTGAGTTTAAAAATGTATTTTTTCTGCACGTGGTTTCAAAAAGGGCGCGGCGTGGCGGTGCGAATACTGCGATCGCACTAGATCCTGTATTTCTGAAGATTCAGTACCACTAACTGATTCTCTAAAATTACAAGAATTAATTGTAAATTTTACATTAATTTTTTTTAATGAAATCAACAACTTGTTCCCGATTGTTGTGTTCGAGGATCACAATACTTAAAAAAAATGTTAAAATAAATACTTATCAGTTTCATGAAGTTCGTCCCACTCCTTACTTTAAGAATTTGTACAGTGTAATATAACTAACAAAATGTAGATAACTAAACAGTAAATTTTCGCACACCGGCATAATTACCGGAACATACAAAATATTTCTAAAAATCAAACAAACCATTCAATTTTAAGACAAAATTTAATTATTCACTTAAAATTACATGTTCACAAGTCGATATACCTTTATTTTTGGTAGCGAAAACAAGTAACCATATAAAATGGTAAATTGTTGGAATCTTATGTCGTCTAGGAATAATTTAAATAAAAGATTATTTAACAAATAGAAAATAAAACACTGGGTTTTAATACCGCGCGCTTGCTCCCGTGCTCTTGTCAAAGCTTCCATTCGTCTTGCTATACTCAGAATGATGTTATCTATAATCTCCTGAGGCAATCTTTGCCCTCCTTTAATTATAGCTCGACCACATTGAGAATAAGCGGCAATTGAGTTCGAAAGTGATAGACCTCTTTGAAAGATTTGCATTAATAATAAATCAGAACAATTCTATGAAAAGTCAATTGATTCATTACTTCAATATTATTTTAAGTGAAAATGAAAAAAAACAGCCAATTTTGTTTAATAAATAGGTTTTTATATTTTTTTTATGTTCCGCTAATTATGCTGGTGTGTGTATATAGGATTATTTCATTATTTTACTATAGCAAAAAAGTAATTTTTTAAGTTAACTATGATAATAATATTTTTTTTAATAGAACTAGCAATGACGGCTAGACAGCTTTTACTTGATTATAATATTATCGATTATAATTTCAATATGAATGTAAGTAACTATAAGAAAATATTCACAATTTCCTAACAGCCTTGGAACGCAAAAAGAAAAAAAAATTACGTAAAACAAACTGTTTAACTTCGAAATTTGTTTTTATTGAACTCACAGTCTTCTAGCATAGAATTGGAATTAGTATAATTGTCTAGCAAGAGGCAGTTTTCTGGACTTTTATTATTTTAAAATAATTATAATCGTTACAATAAAAATGAAAAATTGTTACTCTTCTAGTTTTATGTAGCTCGAATGCTATATTTTCAATAGATACTACCTATTAAATTTTTTTTTGCAAAATATGTCCCGTAACCAAAATTTTCCGTCAAATGAAAGTGTTACCTTCTTCTTACAAAATATACAGTCGTTATTTCAATTAGACTCGGAACCCTCGATTACCACTACCTAACACTTTAGCAAAAAGAATATTCAGAACACTCATCTATTTTTGTTGGAATATTTGAGACATCTAAAATCCGTTTACAATCGCAAACTATTTTAAATTTCAACCAGTTGTACATAAAATCAGTGTGAACCAATTTCCTAGACCACCCTCTGCTACCTAGTTAAAATATATCATATCACACAAAACATTGAATTTTATTTGTAAATCAAAAAAAATTTTATTTAGTGCATAAAATAACAATAAATATTTATTATATAATGTTGCCTTCTGTTCGGCCTACAGACATTCTCTGTTGTCTGCTTGTAGCCTTTCATTTTTTTCTTCCTTATATGTACACATACCTTCAAAGTAATGGCCACCGGCAGACAGACAGGCGTACAGTTTGCTTGGAACAGTTGTTATAACACTTAAACGTGATCATATTATTCAATATATATATTATAGCAAGTGTATATATTCTACAATAACATAATATAGAGTACAATATTTGTATTTTACTGAACGTTTTAGTCATCTGTCATTGCTCTAACATGGCGGATGAAGGGCAGTGGTATGAGGCACGGTATCATGACACTAATATTATAAACATAACCATTAAGCGTGTAACATAATATCTCACTCAGATGATATTGCATGTTGATACAGAATGAACCCGATATGTTCCGCTAAAACTTTACCACTAAAAATTATTAAAGAAAACATGTTAGAGTTTCAACAACAGGCTAGTGACTATGACAGATTTTATAACAAGCACTCAGACCAATGAAGACTATATTATATTATACTACTAGACAAAGCGTCAAGCCAGTTTGTAGGCATTTTTCTTGAAGTAGATATTGTTCATTTTTTAACAAATGCAACTATAATTATTGCAGAACATAATTTGTGTACGTACGTATTTTGAAAATAAAGCGAATAACCACTTTTTTTATTTAAAATATTTGTAGTTTTTCCTCAAAAAAGTAAAATTTTATTATCAATATTTTTACAATAATTATTTGAAAACGTTACTACGGACACCATTGGCTATTGCATTTATTTTAATATTACAAATTACTATATTAGGTCGTATCCTCGTCGTATCTGGCTGCCTCAATTGATTTAATTAGTCTATATAATGTAATATGTAATATGTTCGTTGGTCTGTGATAATAAGCTTACTTGAAAAATTTATTAGTCAGTTTCAAATTGACATAGTATATAGATGATAACCACACATGTTTATATGAGTATCTTCGAAATTAAGACCAGTGCGTCTGTATATTAGAATAACAATTTTATTCCTAACAGAATAACAAATTGTTATATAAAATATGAGAATAATTTTACTTTGTCACATTTCACTAAACTATTTTTTTCTGTAACGGGCCAGCTTTCTGCTTTCGAGTCAGTGGCATAGCGTGCCTTAGAGGGTCCCTGTATCAAAATTAGTTGCGGGGCCCAAATGAAGGGTAAAGTTTTTTCACAAAAGAAACAAAAATGCTTGCATTAAATTAAAATAAATATATATTGATTATAAGTTATCGCTTCCTCCTAGAATTTGAGCTAGCCAAACAATTCTAATTAAATATACACTTTTCTTGCCTTTTTTTCAGCAAATTGATTTATTAAATCATCTATAGCTGAAGACTGTTTCAGTTTTCCTAAAATTTCTGCCTCTATAGACAATAGAGACAAGTCTGATAGCCGTTCCTGCCCCACCGAAGTCCTTAGGTAATTTTTTATCAGTTTTAATTTTGAAAAACTTCTTTCAACTGTTGTGGTTGTAACTGGAAGGGTCAAAAATAGAAAGCATGCTGTTATTACCTCCGGAAAACTGGATACAAGGCTATTGAATCTTACCAGAAATAATTCCATGAGTCCTTAATGAAATGAATTTTTTGAATTTCAGATTTTCAGCATGTTTTCAGAGCAATTAACCCGGGAAAGAAAGTGATGGCTTTTTTGATTTTTGTCATTTCTGAAGTGAAAACTCTATAGGCACGTATGACAGTTTTTTTTACATGATTTTTTCCCGGGAAGCACGAGATTAAGTGACATTATGGATAACATTTTACTAATTTTTGCTTACACATATTAGGGGCCTCTGTAGCCCGGGGGCCCCGTATCATTGATACGGCTGATACGGCGGTAGCTATGCCCCTGTTTCGAGTACATATTTAACTCATCCTCAGGCTTAAGACAATTGAAAATTTTGTTACGAATCACGGCATTTTATTGTCTCTTGGATGGTGATGTGTGTGTGTGTAGCACACATACATACATACATACATATATACTTCCCAAACATATAACCCTCTGATGTAGTCGGGTAAAAAAAAAAACTCAAAAATATTTTTTTAAAGTAATAAAAAAGAGTAAAATAATAAAAAATGGTATGTGTAACTTGTTCGGTGTTGTCGATTGCTCACTCGAGCGAATGATCGCACTCACTTCGATCATGCACGTGCGCTCAACTTCACTCTTGTGGGAAATCGACAACTTCCCGCACTTATTGCACAATATTGTCGACGCGACGTATAGTTACTATATCGTTATAAATAAAATTCACTATTTTCAACGACTGTCCTCAAATCTGGTGGACTATTTTCGTATCACCTTGTAATGTACATATTGATATGTATACAATATCTATTACAAAGATCATTTTCATCAATAATCTGGATGCGATTCGAACATAATAATATGATGAGATATTTATAGTTGAGATACTCATCGGGAATTTAATAAGCGGACAACACCGCGTAGTGTAGGCAGTAGAATGGTGACTTTGCGGTGAACTGGCAAATCGGCTAACTGATACCTCATTGAATAGTCAATGAAATCATGGGTTTCATGCAGTTATTTTATCGATCCTTTATGTCCCTTTTTCCGTATTCATTTGAATATTTTTATATGGAAGACATTATGTTGTAAAATATACCCAATCGATGTCCCGAGACTAAAAATGATGAAATATTATTTTCATAAAACTATTCAGTGGTTATCCTGAGAACATAAATTCTGGTGAAATGACTCTTCATCCAAAAATAAAGCAAGATTAGATTATTAAATCGGATTTGAAAATTTAATGCCAAGAACGAATAAAACTCAGCGATGATTTCAAGTATTATTGGCAGAAACAACATAGCGCAGTAGAGACAAGACGAGGTTTTTTTTTGCTCGCCACTTCTATTTTTTACGAAAATTTTTAGGCGACGCTTGATTTAAGTCGCTCCAGGGCGTAAAATTTGGAGTTACGCCATTTGAGTATTATCACTTTTGTTCTTAAGTTAAAAATACCAACATAAGATTACATTAATTTGACACTTAGTACTCTACCAATAATTTCCGTTATTTCTTTTGGCTAATTTGAAGCTATATGATTGAACAATTCTTCCAAAATTCTGATTATCTTGGTTTTGGTCTTCGAAATTTCTAATTTTAAGTCAGCGAAACTTGATTTTTATTAAACGTTTTTGCTACGTTTTGTTTATTTTTTATTTTTAAGTCGTAGGGAATAAGGTTCGTTTTATCATTGCCGCTCACTTTACAAGACAAAAGGTTTATAACCCTGCGCTATCCCTAATTATGACAATTTTCTCCGTTTAAATAGTTTGATATTTGTGACGATAAAATTATTAAGAAAAAGAGTGCCTATTCAGCATCTACGTGTTTCATTTTGAAAACCATTAATATCAATTTTAATGAAACATATCCAATAAGCACGTGAAAATTGTAAAGTGTCTGCTTGAATAACCTAATGCTTGCAAAGAGTGTAAATCATATTTTCAAAAATAATTTCGACTTTTCGATTGCGGAAAAAGAAAAAAATTTCTTCTAGCATACTAAAGCTGCACTGATTTCGCAGCAATTCACTAGGTATGTTTTCATAGTTTTTCCTGTTTCTAGATAAAAATTTGAAGAGAATTAAAAAAAAAAAACTCATGTAAAAAGAACGACAATTTTAAAATAAATTTAAGAATTTATAGTCTGTAAAAAAACCTTGTATTTTTATATTTAATATTCCTTAAACAGTTTTTTTTTTCGATTTTAATGAATACTTTACGTTTTGTTTAAAATTTTCTTTATAATAAAAAAAATTTTATATGTATATACTTTTACACACAACTGAACCATAGGCGAGCAAGCACTATTAATTCAGTCGTGTGAATATAAGTTTTTCACAAAAACAAAAAATAATATGCAAAAGCATCCGTGTATACTTAAATACACACACACATACACAATATAATGTTTGTACACAGATGCAAACAAGTTGTGCTTTCGGATGTATAAATAAATACAAACAAGTACATCAAAGCTCATATATATGTAACCAAATGTGAAATATAAATTATTTTAGTGGACACCTGGGCATGAACATGAATAAGAAATTTGATTAATAATAAATAAATAACTGGCATTATAATTAGTGTAAATTAAAGCATGATGAAGCACGGTGAGAGGTAAGGGAGGACAAGTGGCCTAAACCTGACGTCACGTTTGGAAATGTTTGTCGTACAGTTGCCAAGTAAAAAAGAACAATATTTTTCCAAAGAAAAAAGTATAGTAGGTAAGCAAAAAAAAAAAAGAAACAATTCTTTTTCAAAATTTTAAACAAAAGACAGTTTTGTACTAGCGAACACTCCGAATCTAATCCGCAAAACCGATATACAGTATGGAATTTTATTAAATCTCAGCTATATAAAAATTTTACATGAGTTAAAAGCTTAAGTAGCGTATAAAAGTAAGCAGGGGCATTTTTACAAAATGGTAACAAGCAATATTACTGCTAAAAATATAAAACTATCAGAAATCTAGAATTACACAAAATGAGTAGTAAATTTTTTAATGATTGTGGTGTTTGAATTTCAAATTCCTTTTCATTTCAGCCTGAATAAACCAAAGTCTTTTATATTTCTGGGAGATGAATACAGAATCAGAGTTATACATTATATGGCAGCTATCTTTTCCTTTTATTGCAATGACTCCCAAGCTATTTGGTATTTTGTCAGTCATGTTTTCAGTCCGTCACAAAATTTCAAAATTCAGAAAAGTACTTGAGTTAATCTTTTAAATCCTTTTAATAAATGATAATTTTCTTTATTTTTTATTTTCGAGCCGCTCTTTTTTGGGAAACGGTTAGCTTTTTCAGGATCGGTCAAGTATCTGGGAGTTACTCTCGATGCTCGGCTAACTTGAAAAGAGCACATTGAAAACAAGGTAGCTAAGGCATGTAGCACTTTTTGAGTCTGCCGGAGAGCTGTTGGGGCCATGTGAGGCCTTAAACCAAAAATGGCTTATTGGCTCTACACAACAATTGTTAGGCCGGCGCTTACCTTTGCTTCCTTGATTTGGTGGCCTGGTACTGAAGCAGCCAGTGCTAGGTCAAAACTGAATAGAATTCAAAGATTAGCGTGTTTGGGCATCAGGGGAGCGATGCTTACAACGCTGCTGGTCGCTCTGAAGGGGCTGACGGGACTGTATCCGCTTCATTTAGAGGTGCAGAGGCAAGCCGGGCTGTGCGCCTACAGACTTTGGTGTAACGGGTGTTGATCTTTCAAACATCCTGGACAAGGACATTCGGCCGCTTTATCTGGCCTTCAGGAGTCGCTTGTCATCACTCAAATAGTGTTTGCCATTTCAGCCTGTGCGAAATTGATACAAAGTAGGCCCGGCTGGAAGGAACATCACGTAAGCATATGCTCGGAGAGCCAGGCTGCTCTCAACGCTCTTAATGGCGTAAGACAACGTCAAGATTGGTGCACGAGTGCCAAGAAACTCCCGATCCATTGGCCAGTGACCTTGGTATGGGTACGAGGCCATACGGGAATAGATGATTTAGTTAAACGAGGCTCAACTCAACCTTTAATAAGTCCAGAGTCGGCCCTAGGAATATCATTCCAGAGAGAGAGGTGTGCTGTGGATGACTGGGCTAAAAGACAACACGCCCATCTCTGCAAAGTGTGTACAATGGCCAGACAGGCCTGAGAGTTTATAGTACTGCCCAGTTTAAAACGGAGAAAAAATTTCTATCTCTAAGCAGGGTACAGCTAAGTCGGTTAACAGGTATACTCACGGGGCATAACGTCCTGAGGAAGCACATGCATATCATGGGATTAGTGGAAAGTCCTCTTTGCCGAAGGTGAGGCTTTGAGGACGATTCTTCGTCCCATGTCAACCTTGAGATACAAGTATCTGGTACTCCAATACTGAGTTCCGAGGACGTCAAGATTGCAGACTTTAGTGCAATCCTGAGTTTCTATGAGGGACTGGGAATTAGCTAGTCCCTCTTGGATGCCGTGGGGTACAATGGGCCTTTATTTAGTGGCCTATGTACAACGGGAGGTTCGAATCCCGACCCACTTACAGCATTCATTCATTCATTCTTTATTTTTGCAATTTTTTTTGTAGGCCCGATCTTAACACCAAAATTACCGCTGACTATTGTAGCGTCGCATGAAACAGGCGCTGGGTAAGATCAAAAAGTTTCCATTTGAAATTTTCCAGAAAATGAAAATCTTTGTAATTAAACTAAGAAAATTAACAAGTATCAGTTTTAAAAGAGATTAGATAATAGTTAGAACATTCATGTTATGTCAGTTGCATAGAAATTGCAGTAATGCAAATTATAATATCATGTATTAGTGAGAGTGAGAAGAAAGATAGTGTGACAAAGATGCTTCAATAACAGATCTGATTGGTCAAGAGAACACCACACAAGGGGTAGTTCTGAGAATTAATATTATGTATTTAAGTGATTTATGTATCTCACTCTTTCATATGATGAAAAATATGTTTATCTCAAATAGAAGCACATGGAATGTTCTATAGAAAAAATAATAAGAAATTTTATAACGAACTTTAAAAAAGTTGATTCATTCTAATTTTATCTTTACTTGTAACAACAACTAAATAAGTTTCGGGTCCCCTTTCCCTCAAAAATGGTCTAAACTGATACTTATATTATTTTGATATTGTTGCAAATTCAATTTATGATATTGCTATTAATTTTGTTAATTGATTAAATATTTTAATAGATACTTATATTCGTATAATTAAAAATACGCGAGTGTTTTATTTATTGAATTCACCAATACGAGCGATCACGCGTTGTGGGCGTCGAAACCAAAGAACCCATAGCGACCTACAGAGACAACACCGAAAGGTGAACATCGCGTGGGCGTAGAAAATCCACAACCTGCACGAATCTAGTTCATCTAAATTTCCCGAACCAAGGGCGGCCTTTCACTATTCAAATAATTTTGTGACGGATTGTACATATTATGTATACACACATTTCTTCCTATAGTATAATATATGGTTTATACATACGAAATAATAAAATGACAGAACATGTGTAAAAAGTTCTACTTGTCGATTTGACGAGAGATATGATGTACCTAGATATTTCATTTTTTCCTCTGTGTGTAGTCAATAGCCATATTACGATAGATAACTACACCATGACACACTGGAGTTATAGTGGGATGATATCACAAAGTATGTATTCCACACACAAATTGCTTTTCTCTTTTTACATGAACGCGTGTGCGACATATTTATATTTTTACAAATGTAGGATGTGTGCTATAGTTTTTGTGTTAGTGTTACACTGGGGTGACACACTTTTCATACGATACGCCACTGATTTGATTGTTGTCAAATCAAATACAAAAATGGGTTAGAATGGGGACGTATGTCATTTCTTATTATTGTTATTATTAAAATGATTGTATTGGTTGCGTTTTGTCTCGCTTTTTTGCCTTATTTTACCGTACTTTTGTGCGATATTTATGTATGTTTGTGGATTATTTTAATACAAGTTTTGTTGCCTTTTATACAATTTTCTTTTGAATTTCCTTTATATTTGAGATTTGTTTATGAATGATTATTTTTATTTTTATTCAAGTTGTTTTGTAGGAAGACGATTTTGGAAGGTATTTGTTTAGGTAATGTTTTCGGTATTGTTATTTATATTGCTTAAGTAAATTTACAAAAGGTAAGATAATCATAAAGTGCTTCAAAATATCTTCCTATGGAGATATTAACAAAAGAAATCGTTATATAAAATACAGAAATAAAAAATAATAAAAAAATATATTAAATAAAGATATATCTCTACTTGACTACAATTTGAATAATGTTGTTCTAGATTAGTAATTCGTAATCCAAAGCAAATTCGTTGTTCCAGTTTCTTTGATCCAAAGTCAATTTCGAACGCGTTGAAGAAAATAACTAGATTATCAATAGTGAAACGCAGTAATCGTTATATTGCTGATGGTAAAGCTGACATCAACTGTAAATATCCCTGTCACAGTATCTGCATGACATAGCGAATTTTCAAAGATTGGACACTGGCGGATCTTATATATAACAAACGGCATTCATCTAAAATAGTTTAGCAGTCTAGCAGTGAAAAAATTTTCAAAATCGTCTGAGTAGTTAATTTTTGGCGCTTTTGGGCCCCCAAATGCCGTTGAATTTTTAATATTTTTCTTTTATTTCCCCTTTATCATGCAAAACGTATATTTATGTAATTTAACGATAAACATATTTCCAATGGTTTCAACTTTCAGCAGCTGTAACATTTTGAAATATTTTTATTTAAAAAAAAATTATCCAGCTAGGTATATTCTATATTTTAAGACATGTTTTATGTTATAAATAAACTTTCTTATTTTCTTTTTAAATATCTTGGAAGAAGGCGTCCATTTACTTATCTTTCTCTCCTTAACAACTACACATGTTTTCATATTGCACATAGATTAGATTTTACTTATATGGCATTTATAGGGTTGCGTTCGTTTTTTATTCCCGTCTTATACCTTATCCAATTACATTGAACCAGTTCAACATAATATGTAGGTATACACATTTATATGTCATTATCATATGTTTTAAATAATTTATTGGTGTATGTACACTAAACGCTCGTTGTGCACGCATATACAATTTACATATACTGTCATTATAAATCGTTTTCGTTGAACATTGTTCTAAATTATGTGAATTGTTTGTGAAATATTTTATGACGATTTATGAAATCTTTGTATCGTAACAAAATAGATGTTATAGTGAAGTCCTAATTTTATATCATAGAATGAAATATAAATTATAAAGTTAGTCATCTAAGTGAAATAATACCTTTAGACCGAAAAAAAATTTGATATTTCTTTTCTTCATCGAACTGTAGGAAATCACAAGAATATACTAGCGATTACTTACGTTCCTAGGAAGGCAATTGGTGCTTACGTCACAAGTTACCTGGTATGTAAACGTCAACTTACGATTCAAGAGTTTGGAAAAAAACATTTTTCTATTGAAATATTTTCTATAGACGCCTACAATTTGTTTTATTAAAATTGCACTTTCGATGTATAATCCATTTCACTTAAATTTAACCATGCTTCATCATTTATGAATTTAAATAATTTCCGTTTTCTTGGCTTTATCTCTTTTATTATTGCACTTGCGAAAATTTTAAATTTGCAGTTTGTTTTTAGTAAAGAATATAATATTAATTTGTTTCGAATAAAAGATTTAATTCTTTAAAGATGACTCATGTTCGGTTGTATTTGAAATTGGGTATATTTTATTATTTTCTATTCATTTTAGCGAATTTCCAGGATGGAATTTAGCTATTACAGCCACTGTCATGACGCGACTTGAGCCCATAGAAATTTGTTTTGAGGTTCCTAGAAATCAAAAATAACATTCACTAATTTATATATATATATATATATATATATATATATATATATATATATATATATATATATATATATAGACATGCCGATGCGCGAAACATAGTCTTTTGGGCATTTTTCGTGAAAAAAATTAGTTTTTTGTCAAAATTTTCCCAAGCTTAAAAGTTTTTGCAACATTTTTTTACGCCATTAGTAAGAGGAGGAAAAATCACATAAAAAAGATTTTTAAACCATCATTCTATGTAAATTGCTTTCCGACAAAAACGAATTTTTATAAACGGAAATTCGCTATGTTACGCAGTATGCTGCAACAGGGTATTTTTAAATTATCATTTGTGGGCGTGCATACTTAAGAATTGGAGTCCACAAAAATAACACTTACGGTTCTTGTCAAGTGATATACTATAAAACACAATTGGATGAATACAGAATGGTATTTGCTGCAGTTTAAAAAGTTTATAGTTACCAATAATACTCTCTCAAAAAGTCAATTCAAGTACGGATGAGCGAAGTTTACATAATATTATTTAAATTATTGAAACACAAATGAACATTAACGAATAGACTTTATCATTTCATTCGCATTTGTTCATATTTGTCTTGACTCGTGTTGTTTGGCCATGTTTGTTCATGTTTGTTCACATTCGGTTTTGGTTGCTCGTGTTATGCGTGGATCCAGCTTAAGAATCTTCGAGACTCCTAAAAATAAGAAAAATCATAACTATAAAATATGCTCATTTAGTTCAGTTTGAAAATTAGTAAATAAATAAACAAATCCCAACATAATATGAATAAAACAAAAAGAAGAAAACCACATCCTATTAAATCTTTTGCGCGTACCAACAACAAAAGAAATACCAATAAATTTAAATAAAAAACAAAATGTACCATTTTATTATTTCTACGTACAATAAACATAAATTATACAATATAACAGGAAAAAAATACATAACCCAAAATTTCGTTTATAAAGATATCCATTTGTGATTAAGTTCACTGGGTTACGTATACTAGACAGATACAACTGAACCTACTTAGAGCGCCGCGCGAAAAGCGTTTTACGAGTCGATATAATCAAACCATACAATATTTATCCGCTTCACCGTTTTGCATTGTGGCGCTTCCGCTGCGTTCGGAAGTAGTACCTATAGCAGTTTCCATGGTACCTATAGCAGTTTGAAATGAACAAAATATAAATCATTATAATATAAGAATTAAATTAGACAGACAACTTGATTTTCTGTTGTAATTTATGCGGTTACTACGTGAACATTTACCATGGCACAAAAAAAAAAAAATGTGGAAAACACAGACACATACTTACTTGCTCACTCAATGTTTTCTTTTTCTCTGTTTTCTGTTCTGGTGTTACGAACGAACGTATCAAATAAATATGTATGAATATGACTGTAATAGTCGGAATAGAATTATTCCAGCAAGATCGGCCAAAAGGTCGTAATATTAAAAATTGTTTTCCGAATCTTCTTTAAATGGAAATTATTAAGTAACATTGATATATCAAAATTAAGGGCTGGGAATGCCAGGCGCGTATATCGGAGGGTCAGGGGGTCATGACTCCTTCCAAAAATTGAAAATATACTAGGGGAAGGTCGCCCAAAGCCTGTAAGCTAAGATTAAATGCCCAAAAAAGTGACTTTTGACCTCGATAAACAGATCTTTTTTATATTATCAGATAGAATAGTTATCGAACTTTAAAATGAAACTTCGCTTTAGAAATGTTTATACGATATTTATTTTTAATAAAAAAAATACAAAACCTCTGCAAAAACCCGCTTTGCCCGTATAGGTATCCTAAAGCGGGTAACCCCCTTTGGGCAAAGCGGGTAAGTACATTATCTATTTAAATGCTGTTAGTATTTTTTAATATAAACTTTCTTAATCATATAGAACTTAACAATAATAATAATTAAGTAAAAAAAATTGAAAAAAGACAAAAATAATAAATTTATAACAATTAACTGTAACTTTCTTCACAACCTCCATATTGGAATATATTACTTCAGGTGATTCCACATCAAAATCACCACAAACAAGGCAGAAATATTTTTTTTAAAGCTTTTTCCCTCATTCCGTCGTAAAAAGAAGATTATTTATTTTTTTCCCCTTCCAACAGTCTTTTCCAGTAAGATGCTTCTATTTGTCTACCCGCTTTACCCATACCCGCTTTGCCCAAAAAGACTTAATTTTGTTAATTTAGAATAATTTCAAAATTAAAGCCGATACATGTCTACCTTTTTCTACATTAAAAGTCAAATGATGATAACATAATATGGTAATACCAAAAAGATTACAAATAAAAAGGTTTGTGACTAGTCACAGAATATTTATCGTCAAAATTTTTAACAAAACCAACAAAAAAATTTGATGAAGCTTAACTAGGACATTAAACGACACAAGCGTTCAAGTGCAACTGATTGACATTGGTTGATATTCGGTTAATCTCGGTATATACACGACCTGACAAAAACATTCGATACAACGATATACAAGCGCTTACCCGCTTTAAGAGGGGTACCCGCTTTGGGCGACCTTCCCCTACATATTATTACGTAATAATGAATTTTGATTATATTTTGCCATACTAGGAATATTTTTAATATACAGAAAGTCCGTAATTTTTAATATAGCTACATAAATTTTTGTTTAATTTTTTTGTGACCTCCTCCGAGAAGTTAGGCTGTATACGCGCCTGGAAAGTGCACTTTGAAATTCCGTTTAATAATATAAAATCTACATTTGTGCAATCTTTTAAAATTTAGAAGAATCATTTTGGCCTAACACGATTATGCTAGTGTCTATAAAAGACAAACATGTCGTTTATATAAGCGTGTAGTATGTTCATTCATTTCATCCCCTATTCCCTCCAATGGTTCCGTCACTGTTTGTAGATGTACACTCAGCCGCATATGTAGGTACAAATCAGCTAACGCATGAAGAAAAATATATTTAGATAAAACATAGAATAAATTTATTCATCCAAATGTGACTGTATTGATATGTACAGTATGGCACAACGGAGGGTCGACCAAATTCAAAATTGTAAAAACTTGTTTCTTTGAATTGATTTATTTCATTTTTTGCTTCAGCTAAGAGGTGTATAATATGTTGCTAAAGTTATTTTATCGAAATAAGAGAAATAAGAGTCATTTTCATAACAAAAATTAAAGTTACTAAAATTAACTTTATCACTTTAAGTTGACTTTAATTTTGTGGATAATCACCTACCATATCTCTCACTGTATAACTTTACCAATTTAAATAAATGAATATTTATTTACCTATGAATACATGAATATCACATCAAATTTATTATGAAAACGAACTACATACTTTAACAAATGTAACTTGAAGCCTTAATCTGCAATTTAATATTTTAAAGTCAGTTTGATTATAAAAATGGCCCTAAGCAAATTATGTCTATAACAATCAAGGTATCCACATTACCATCCAAGATCAGCTACCACATCAATTAAAATAGATTGCTTCACACAAATGGAAGAATATGAAGTAGGCGAAGTATTTTTATAGGATACAGGACCAACAGATTAATAATAAAGTAAATCATTTTGTCAATCAAAAACTAGCAGTAGTATATTTTTGAAATATTATACTAATAATAATTTATGAAAAAGATACTAATTTTTTTTAGTTTAAAAAAAAGGTATTTGTACAAATGAAAAAATTTCTACTGCAAAACGATTTTACAATAATTTACAGTACTATTACAGTAATTTACGATAAAACTCCTGATAATGATGTTATTATAAATAACAATAAATTAAAATGACAATATCATAAGAATAGTTTTCTGCCTGCTTGATTTATAACATCAGATTTATTCTGGCCTGAACTGTACACAGGATGAGCTTGATAATACACACATATGTATGTAGGTCTATATACTTACATAATATTTTTTACATGGCACAAATGTGAAATTTACAGATAGTACACGTCGTACAAGTATTACAAGTAGGTAAAATGTACGTGAATATTACAAGTAGATGCCCATAATATGGAACTGACTTATACGTATTTCATATCGCACGTAATACGTATCAATTTATATACACGTAACATATAACATTGTGTATAATACACAAAAATATATTACGGTAGCTGAGAAATAAATTATTCACACACATATATAGAGATCTACTCCAATAAAATATATAGACATGTGTGATACCTGCACACTCAATTTGTAATAAATTAAATAATGCCGGCAGTAGTCAGGACACAATTATTATATAAATCAATCCAAGAAAGGTTTCGTTCAATTCAATGAAAAAAATTTACATTTGCATAAATATCTTCCGTTATACATACATATATTTCGCCAACTTCATTAATATCATACATATATTTGATTCCTCCCACAATTATAAAAGAAAATACGCTCGTTATTCGTTTAGAGGATTATTGAGGATTGGAGAAGTTATAGAAAAATTATAGCGATTCAGATACGACCATATACTTTATAATTAATGAGAAACTATGGATTACATAGGGGACGGACGGGCAAGAAGGATCTGTTAATTTGATCTCTAAAAAAAAGTATGAGATTATAACAAAATTATTTATTTATCTCAAGATAACAAGTCTTCAGTTACTTAAGATTAATAAAGTAAACAGAAAATTAACAAAAATTCTTATCTTACCACATTAAAAATCACTTGAAAAAAAAGTTGCAATTATTCTTTTTGCCCTACTAGGGCGGGTAAAAAATGAATATTTGGACGGGTAAAACTAATACTAATGAAAATAAATAAATTAATCGTCGCAATTACCGCAAAGGGGCGTAGACGAGGATCGCAAAAGGACGATCGACCTGTGTAGAAAGAATACGCTTCATGGATCCATTCCTGGCAAAATTTTAGACTGCATCCAGTCTTCTATTGCGGATGTACCTATGTATTTTTCTTGACAGACAGTACAAAAATAATTATCTTTTTGATTTTCTTTGATTGACTCGTTGTGACTTTGTTGATTGACTTTTTTAAGCGAATTTTCTTTTCTTTTTCACTGGAAGGTCCGGGATTATTTAAAACAATTTTCCTTTTGACTAGAGAAGCTTGATGATGATTTTAGGTAAAACGCGAAAACATGATTTTAGGTAAAACGCGTTTGAGGTTTTACATCTTTTATATGTATGTCCACAGTCAGTTCTTACATTAGTACAGGAAAAAGATAAGGAAAATAAGGGTCTCTACACAATTGAAGAAAAATCATATTTACCTATAAAAATATTTTTGTTATTATCAGACATGGGAAAAAATGGTCCCTAACAGAATCGTCATATAAAATATTTTATAGCGGGGGGCTACGAATGGAACTGGAAGGCTGTCATGAAACGTAAAAATATTATCAATCTTTTTAAAAATCAGTTTTACAACGTTTTACTATTAATACTACATCATCTACGTTGTGTGGGTCATGTGTGTGTCTGTTTGTGTTTTTTAATTACCAATATTTATGAATCGTTTTGTCCGTTATCAATACATACATTTATGTTTATATTTTTCTAACGCAAAAACTAAACCATGTCCAAACTTGTAAGTGAACAACAACTGGAATACCTGATATATACATTTTATTTATATTAAGCAGTTACTGTTTTTATAAAGAAGGTGAGATATACATGTTATTTAAATAATCACAAAGGAAATAGAAATATGTTTACATTATAAATATTTCGAAGTCGACTTAATTAATTTCTATTATAGTTGACCAATTATTTATTCAACATTAATTTTTTAAAATTATTTTTCAAGTTAGTATTATATATTAAACTAGCTGACCCGGCCACGCGTTGCTGTGGTTCAGTAGTTATAATTGATTGAATTAATTTTTTATTATCATTTTGACACAATCAAATCAATATTTACTAATAAAGATGAAAATAGTTTAGCCAATTTTAAATCATATGGGATTGAGAATAGGCGCGAGAATAAAGTGCTTCGCTTCACTCGCTAAACAGTTCAAAATTCTATAAAAGGTTAATTCCATGTAATGCTTCGCTCCGCTCGCCATACGCTCGCCATACGATTACGAAAAATTAAAAAAAATTTATCTAAAAAATATAAAAATAAAATTTGGGGTGGACCACGCACCATCTGGTGGTAACTTCCATTAATACGAATATCATATTCATCTTACCCCTTAAAAATACATCATCATACTGATTTTCGTGACAATTGGTTGAACGGGGCAGAAGTTGCTATTCTGCAACGCCACCTGGTGGCGAGTGGCATCAATGAGCATATCATACAAACCTTCTCCGTGGAAAAATACATATATATACCAATCTTCATAATAATCGGTCCAGTAGTTGTTGAGTTCATCGATGACATACAGACAAACATTCATTTTTATATATAAAGATTATTAAAAATAGGTAATTTTTAATTTTTACTGATTTGTTCTCAAAAGTTTCCTTCGGCTCAAATCCAAATGAAAATCCTAAGTCTTGTAATAAAATTTACAGCCCCCAATCCAAAATATTTTATATGGCGATTCTGTTAGGGACCACTGTTTTCCCAAGTCTTGTTTATTATTAGCATATTAGTATATTTTTCATAAAATAGTATATTATACACCAAGGAATTAAAGTATGAATTTTGATCCCGAGCGAGCCGAGCATGAAGTATGTTGGCAGAAGACCTGTTAAAGCCCGCGGGCAATAATTCGCACCAGGGATGAACAAAACAAGGCTTCAGTTCTGTGACTTTATATACTTTCTTTCATTGCAGTTTGTTTAAAATTCTAGAAATTAAGAAAAAAATTATTTAGCTGCCGTTTAAATTGTGTGAAATATTCTATCAAGTACACAGTAGAGATATGAATCAAACTGGAACTGTTTGTCAGTAATTAATAAAACACTTTACTTGGCAAAAATGCCACTTTTATTCAATTAATTTTAGCATGTTTCGATCCATATGATCATCATTAGACGAGTGGATGTTATATTTAAAATTTCGAGCCTTATATACCGTCAACTGAGACTACTTTAAGTAACTTTTGAGTTTTTTTATTGTGTAACTTTTTTTTAGCCTCCAAAACATATATTCTCATTAACCTCATGTGTACGGTTTCTTTGACAAGACATTGAAATGCAACTTTATAGGTATACGTAATCGGTTTTATAATTATCTTTGGAATCAAAATCAACTTGAGCAACATGACAATCAACTTTAATAACATTATAATGAACTTGAATAACAAATTTGACTAACACAAAAAAAGTAAAATGCATTAAAAAAGAATTGTTAGTCAGTATCCTTCGCACACCGTATATTCATAGGCAGGTTTGATCGAGCCTTTCTTACACATTGCCACAGACCCAATCTTTGCAAGTGATGCAGCATATCCAGTCTGCGGCATGGGAGTAGAACTGGAAGTCACGCCTACAGGCGTGACAGAGGTTGTTGCCCTTCTCTCGCCCTTCTTTATTCCCTTCTTGCGGGTCAAATCATTTAGGGAAACATGTTCATCAGAAAAAGTTTGGCCTTTCTAGAAGTAAAACTAATCATTTACGGTTTGAACTGACCAATTATCGTTTTGTATTTATAACAAACAAAAATTTCCCTTAAATAAGAATTTCCGTTAAATAACAATTATCTATATAAATAAGTTTAAATTCTAATTAGAATATCCAACACAGATGCTCGACTAAAATCTTCCTATGATGCCGTTGCAATAGTTAAAATTTCCGTAATGGAAATTCGCTAGTACATACGAAAATTAATCAAATTGAGTACGAAGTTAGTTTGAAAGTATGATGAAAGCATTAGGTAGCGGTTACACTACATACGAATTCATCCGAAAATTCATTCGTACGAATTCGTACGAATTTATACGAATTAAACAAATGCATACATTTAGACATGCGTGGTTACACTGCTTACGACTCGTTCGTACGAGCTCGTACGACTTTTTGATACGACCAAAATATTTTGTTTTTTGATGCGAATTCGTACGAAAAAAATGCAATGGATATAGAAAAAATAATTATTTTTGTTGAACAAAGGCGGTCTTTAAGGGATCAAAACATTAATATTATCATAATCGAAAGTTAAATAAAAAATTGTGGAATGAGGTGGCAGAGGAAATGTTTAGATAATTTTTTAATTAAATATATTATACTATAACAAAGCTAACCTAAGCTAACAAAAACATTTTAATTATGTGTAATAAAAAATTAATTAACTAAATATTGAAGCTGAAATTCAGTAGATTTTAAAATGTAATTCAATGTGACTTGCGTAATCTAAAAATTTCTGTTCGTCTTGAAAAATTTCCTCAAAGTAATTCCAGAACTCAGCTTTTTTTGCTTTACATGATTAATAAATAATCGTTAAATAATCGTTTACCCAGAATTGTTTTCTATAATTAGAAATTTTGGAAACGGTGATTCTAATAAATAAGATTCGGTAACTGGATATCATGCAATATATATTAACGGTTTTCAATTTAAATTTAAATACGAATTCATATGACGATTCCGTATCCAATGTAACCACACAGTCGTACGAATGAATTTCGTACGAGCTCGTACGAATCAATTTTCATACGAATTCGTATCCAATGTAACCGCAGCCTTAGGAGACACGTGAGGAAGCTTTTCAATAGAAATAATTGTTTTTATTCATTCCAGGTATAAAATTTCAGGTTTAAACAAAAACAATATTTTAAATTTGATTAAGTTTTCTATGGTAACTCATCGTCTCTCTAGAGCAATGAATTAAGGAATATTTTACAAAATGGAATACATTTCAATGCCACTACGTCAATTTGTTTTGTCTTTTATCGTTTTGAGTAAAGTAAAAACAATTACAAAATAAAATTTCAAAATTTCCTTTAAACGACTTTTATCTTTCCACTTCATTCCATATCTTAACATTTAATCTGCAATTTACATTTAAAACGCTGATAATTATTATACACATTTAGGAAAATTTTTTACCATAACCAATTTTCTCCTATCTTTAAAATTAAACAAAAAAACAAAAAACAAAAAAGATACAAAAAACACGGTGCCTGGTTATAGACCATCTGCATTAAAAATAAACAAATATTACTTGTCTGAAAAAACAGACACAGCATGTTCACATAAAAGGAAACAATTTTTTTAAAGATTTTTCGTTGTAATATAAAACGAGAAAATGTCTGACTCAACGTAAATCTAATTACTATAGTACTTTCAAATTTAATTAAATTTATTAAAAAATAAAGTAATAAAAAATAGAATTAACAGTAACCGTACAAAGCAAAAGGTCGAAGGCAACTCGTGGTTTTATAGTCTTGTTCCGTTTGTTTTTCATCTAATACTTTGCAACAAAACAGTATGTATAAAATTTATTTTATCTACATGCCTGAAGCCAGGCTGTTTGAATAGGTAGTTACTGGGTATATTACATTAGAAATTATTTTTAAATTAAGATAGTTCTTTCGGGAAATAGTTTCATTATAGAAAACATTTTAAAATTTTGTGCACTTTCTATTTACATTTTACTAATTACAACTTGTTCTGATGGAAAAATTAATTGCTAGATCGGAACAGAGAAAATCAATGTAAAAGTGTACGTTTGCTACTCCATTTGAATTACGTAGTAATATTATATAAAAATAAGCGCTCTTAGAATGTTAAAAAAATTTTTTTTAGTAATTCCGGGACTAAAACACATGATTTACATAATAGGGAGTAAAGTCACTTTTAACTCCAAGAGACTAAAATATTCTTTTGGTCCCGATTTTAAGCCAATCAACAAGCAGAATTTTCAGATCATCAATCAGCAAGCAAAATTTAACTTAAATAGCGATGCTAGATAATAATTAAAAAAAAAAAAATAAACAAATTCAAACTTGTAGATAAAGACAAACAGTTATATTGTATAATTCGATTGATTTATCCAAAGTCTTGATGTAATATTATTAAATTCAATTTGAATGACAATTTAACTCATGTGTATCAAGTCCCATTAGAATATTGTAGTTTTCTCACTCTTCGCCGCACACGGATGACTTTTGTCACCGTAACATTTCTGTCACTCCTGTCTAATCTGTGTGTTAGAAAGAGAGCTACAAGAAAGTTAGCTTTCTTTCTAACAGACATATCAGATAGGAGTGACAAAAATGTCAGGGTGACAAAAGTCCTCCGTGTGAGGACGGGATTACTGTGGAAAAAAGTTAGGACAGAGTTTTATAGCGAAAAAAATGACAGAAATCATTTCATTGGTCATTTCATTGTAGGTAAACACGATAAAAACGAAACAAAAATTTGTATTGGTAAAAACTGATTTCAGAACCATAGTATAACAATGCATTAAATAACAATATGAATTATACTAATTTATTTTCTTCGTTAGATTATCTTACCGTATTACATACACTTGAGTTTTATATTTGTTCTGAATAAATATGTGTTTTCTACAACTCAAATTTCTTGCAATTTAACTCGAAGAACTATCAACCCAAAAACGCTTCAGCTTCGCTGTCGCGTTTTTGTTGACAGTTCTTCTCGTTAAATTGCTAGGCAACCAATTTTCGTTAGACAAACCCAAATTTATTCGAAAAAATACAATCCTCTCGTGTAATAATATAAGTGACAATTAAATAATTTTTTTTTAAATTTTTATAATCTTAAATTATCCGGAATTGCAAAAAATAGTATATATACGTCATAGGACTAAAGTGGTTTTTTTATCCCTCGAGCAATAAACTTCACCTCTGGAATTAAAAATCAGACTTTAGTGTCCCTTGGTGTATAATATACCATTGTCAAATAGTTACATATGGTACACGGAGAGAAAAAACATCGAATATTTAGTGTGCAGCATATTAAAGTGATCACAGACCAAATGTTCTAAAATTATTGTTGACTTACACAGTAAAGATTAGACGGCCAGCACTAATAATTAAATATGTAAATTATTTTATTTTTTTAGTGCTGGCAATGTCATCTAAACATGCACCTAAACATGGGATCACTGATCGTATACAGATGTATGATCACTGATCGCCATCGGCCTCTACGGTTGTTCTGGCCATGACACAGACGCTTTATCATCAGACCGTAAAGTGTTATGAAAGAAATGAAACATGAAACAAAATGAAAATAAAATAAAAAATAAAAAAAAATCCAATGAATCTGTTAGACAAATCGAAGGATAAATATGTTTTACAAACTTGAATTTTATATCTTAAATAATTTACAAAAAGAAAAAAAGTTCTTTGAATTGAAAATTTAAACATATTTCCTTGAAAGAATACATAAAACAAGAAAAGAAGTACCTAAGGAGTGTATTATGTACATATGTATGTAGGGTGAATGCGGGAGAGATGCCGCACATTTTGAAACGACTTGATAATTCTTAAAGTATGCATTTAATTGAATTGAAATTTGGTACACAATAAATGTAAACATTGTTCTTTAAAATTATTTATAAATAATTTTAAATTTTGAGTCATAAAGGATTCATAATTAACATCTTTGTAGAGCCTGCAAAGCGGCGTCTCTCCCACATCTATTGGAGAGATGCCGCATCAAAGAAGGTGAGACGCCGCATAGTTCATATTAAAAATTTTGTATTTTACACACATCTCCATACATGATGCATGCCATATGTAACCATTCTTGGCACTTTATACATCTTAGCCACTCAACTTTTTTTTGTTTCTGAGTACCTTTCAAAACATTCAATACACAGGCAATCATCATTATTTTCGTTATATTCACTAATATGAGAACTCTTCCTAATCCATTAATGGATCTTTTTATTTACATGGTATAATTTACAGTCCAAAAATAAAAATTGCATAATTAAGGTATAAGTCTATGTTTTTAATATGTAATATGATGCGACATCTATACGAACTTTAAATGCGGCATCTCTCCTTTTTGTTGGGATAGATGCCGCATGTTGCTATAGCAAGCATAGTGCGGAATTCTGACCTAAAATTTTATACAGTACTTTTAAAATATACCTAAATTAATAACAAAACTCATCTTCATTAAAACAATGAAATATGCATTCTTAAATTCTACGGAATTAAATGCTTAATAAAATATTATGTTAAAAAATTTACTTTTCAATAATAAAAAGTTGGATAATTACTAAACTGATGGACTAATCATAAATGTTACCATATACAGCTTAAATAAGTCACTTATTTTAAACATATAATGCATTAATAGCTCTATCTATCAATCAACGGACAAACTATGGCTACTGCGGCATCTCTTCCGCACTTACCCTATCTGTATTTTTTATTTCACCTTTATTTTGTATGTTAAATCAGTTGTCTACATTTTTGAACTTGTTTCAAAGACAAAAATATTAAACCATATAATGTGTGTATTACTGACAAGTATATGTTACTCGTATTTTTTTGTCGAATTTCTAGTTTCTAATTGTCTCTAGTTGTATACGAAATACATAGGTAACATTCTCTGAGATTTCATTAGTGACATTATTAATTTACGGAAACAATAATATATTCAGTAATTTGATTGTTTTTGATTTTTTCATAAAAATTAAAATTTAATTTAAAACTATGTGATGTTGATCGACATTTTCAAGTCGTGTCACTTACACTCGAACACAGCATAATACACGGTATAAATAGTACATGGCATAGTGTATAGAACCACATTTACATTATTTATGTAATATTGATTTACTACAAACTGACTGGCTTGCTCTCGTTATGGGTTAAGTGATGCATTCAATTTTCTGATTTTTTTGCTCTCAACATTTACATATTTTTCCTCTGATTTTAGCACAACATTACATACACATGCATATTTGTGTACGTACATATAATTAATTAGTCTGCTAATTATTTTGTCAATAAATGGCAATAATATTCCATCAACAAAAATTAGGTCACAAGTGAATTAAAAACACACTAATTTACCATTAAAATTGTTCCGTTGATATGGAGGATATTAAAAATTTTATGTAGAGACCGCGATCATAATTTTTTTCATCAAATATATTAGGTACCTGTATCTACGGAGAGCAATTTGAAACATTTTAAAGCCAATATAATATTTAAAAATTGTTTATTATATCGATTGCCTTTCAACCCGAAAAAAAATTGAAATTTAAAACAGTACTTTCAATATACAACCCAATATTAACATTTATATAAAAAATAAACGACTATTTTTTTTGCTGTTCCTGAGCTAAAGTTCATACTTTGGCACTTCGTGTAGGAAGCTAAGTGCCACTCTCAGTCTCCATGGAGCAAATTACTGCTGCTTTCATGCCAATCAGCAAGCGAAATTTATAGAAAAACAACAATCAGTAACCGAACTTTAAGTTAAATGCTATTAAAATAAATACTATACATAGTACATACTGAATTACTTACTTAAAACTATCTGGGACTTGTGATGCTACTACCTATACGTTGGAATTACTTTAATTGTGAATAGAATTACTTTTCAATCAAATATTCCGACATTCAGATAGAAAATCAGCTAATGGTAGCCTTATAAATTCCTCCCTGTATTCATTTCAATTTTCGCAACATGTTGTATCAATAACTTCTTTTTAAAATTACCGCTCATAATGCTACTTTAGACTTTCAAAACTTTATATTTCAAGTTAAAATGAATATAACTGCGAGGGGACACTTCCGTAACTTTTCTTGTAAGTCCCAACATTGAGAATCAAACAATTAAAAAATTATTGGTAAATAGAACTACACTAACTGTATCTATAATAAATGTCCCGCTCTAAATAAAGCTCTTTAAATTACATTTGTGTTATATAAAAAGAAATGACCTTCAAGAAATTACAAACTTACTTCTCTCTCTTTTTTATTTAGAAACATATATTAAAAATTATTCCTGGAAAAAGATCTTATACCCACATAGAGAGCTAAAGCGCTCACAGAAAAACATAATATAAGAAATTTATTTTTACAAATTCAATTTTATCGAATTCCTGAGTCAACGTTTATGTCGTTCCTACATAGATGTCACTTTAAAAAATAAATGTACCGTATAATAATAATTTTCTTACTCGCTTCATATTTTACTTATTTTCAAAAAAAAAAAAAAAAAGTAAAATGAAACGTACTTGAAAATAAATTAAGCTTAAACTTTAGTGGCATAACACAACAAACAAGCTTTACGAGCTTTGCGATTTTTTTAAAAAATGAATCGTGAATTATGTATGTACAGAAAAAAAAGAAATATGAAGGAAAAACTCCTAAGTGAACAAACAACGCTATACCTATAAAGCAAAGCAACGTTTTAAGTTTTGTAAACGTTATATTATATTCATATAAAAAATATTATTTTTTCATAACAAACATTTTATCCTTTTTTGTAGTATTTACTTTTTTTTAAACAACTAATCAATAACATATTTCCAGTGGCGTCGTACCAAGAAAAGGATAATAATAATAATAATAACAATAATAATAATAACAAAATTCATACGATGCGAATGATAGGTATATGGCCCTTTGTCTACTAATTGGAAAATCACTGTCCCAGGTAGATTTTATATAATAGATCTTATTATTGTTGAGTTTTATGTATTAATAAAGACAGTATATTAGCTATTCTTGGCAGGCCATATCCCATTTTGTAATATAATATTTTAATATTCAATTTACAATCACCTTTTACAGTCATTTTACAAATATTTATTTTCGGTATCATTACTGTCTAAGAAAAAAAAATGTGAATAATACTAGAATAGTGTAAGTATCTTTGTAAAACGAGATCATATTTTTAAAATAAAAATTTCCTTATAAAACCAGTAATCAAATGTTGTCCTCAAATTTTTTGAACAGTCCCCTGTTACAATTTGATAATGGTACTGAAATCACACCGTGCATTGGCGCGATCGTTATGAAACGTATATCATGAATATATAAAGCGTATATAAAGCGTATATCATGAAACGGAACGCAATCGGTGTGAAGTTCGTTCGGTTGCAGAGTTAAGTGCGCTGACATCATTTTGTTCACTGTCACCGCTGCATTTGTAAGTAAACTACACGTCTGGGTCGCTAGTTGTAACAGTCTCCTGCTAAACAATTTTTCTATTGTTTTAAGTGATTAAGTTACAACAAATTTATAAAATAATTACTTACCAAGTATACTATCACGCCTACCCCTTAAAATTGAATAGATTTAAAATGATTTTATCCTAGGAAACTTTCTATGTAAAATATCAGTCCCCTGACAAACAGTCCCCTGTCATTTCATAGCTAAATAAGTCAGTAGAAGGTAGTAGTTTTCTTGTTCTAATATTAATTTTATAATATATAATTTTATGACTTTAGAGTTATAAGTTCAGCTTCTTAAAAAGGCAATTTAACCAAAAATTTGATTTTAATGACAAACGTCCTATAGCATTAAGAAAATTCATTATAATGTTTAACTTACTTAGAAACTTTTAATTTATTCGTACGTAATATAGATTCTAAAATTTATAATAAATAAAAACAAAGATTTTGATTGCTTCTATTCAACGAAAATATGTTTTCTCTTCCCCTGAAACAGTCCCCTGTCGCGATTTTTCATAAAATCATCCATAATTCACAAATAAAGAGGATAATTAATAAACTTTCTTAAGACACACATTTCTTTATTAATGCCTTCCATTGTATTTACTAATTTTCTTAATATTTACGAAAAATATGCTTGGGACAGTTTTGTATCAAAATTTTCCAATTAGTAGAGAAATAGAGTCAGAAAACGAACCCAAACTTTAGAATTTGTCTAGTATATTTTTCTCTGGAAATTTTCGGATTTTGATGGAAGACTTTGGTGTTTTACAGAGATAAAAAAAAAATTTTTCTAACAACAGCCTTTTGTTAATTTTAATGTTTTTTAGAAAATTTCTTATTTCACATTTCTCAGAAACGATAGATATAATTTTTAAAAGATTTCTCAAAAATAATCTTTCTCCGTTATAACAACAAAGACAAAAAAAACCCACTAGAATACTTAAGCTAACAAATTTCAATAACCTGAAATACATATATTTGTTTTTTATTAAAGTTTATTTTTAACCCTCAGCAACCGCTTTGTGTGTATGACACCCAGCAATTTTAAAAGAATTTTTATTTAATTTTAAAGTTATAATAGTGTGATAAAACAATTTTTTCCTTCAACATATTTATTTTTGATAAACAATGATTTGTTGTTGAACTGCAAGCTGTAAAAAGAAAAGTTTAAATATAAGGCAGACTAAGCAAACTTGAATAACTTTTCATTTATTTGTAAGTAAACTGAATGAATTCATTAAATAATTTTTTTAACTGTAAATTTTCATAGACCGATTATTATATATTCTTGACATTTTTAGATATCAAATTTCACGTGAGAATGATTACAATATCGACAACAATTCAAACAAAAATAATAAATATGGAGACTCATCTTCCTCTTGGCTTCTCTAGTTTTACCGAGAAACTCAACTTACTCTATCTCTGCTAAACACATAATATATTACATTATGTGCTCTATGTAAAATATAAACCCTTAATAAAATTTACCTAATATACCTACTCATAAGTTACCACTTATGTCTGTAGAAATTTCATTTAGAAGTATTTAATCTATAAGCCTGAAATTAAATTCTGCCTCGTATGCAAAATGTTTACTACACTGATAACAGAAGAAATCTTAAAGCCGAACCACGAGTACTGGGCAGTTAGCAAAAAAAAAATATTTTTTTTACTTCATATATTTTAATTACGTAATGGGTAATACATTGTAATATTTTATGTACGAATATAAGATATTTAAAACAGGTGGATTACCTACATCAACCACGAACCGACCATTCTATGGTTTTACCTTACTTAAATGTATTCGCATATATAATTCACATGGATACAACTCCTCGCGTAATCTCTAATTGTAATTTTCTCATGGCAAATAAACGAGCACACTGAAAGAATGAAGACTAAAGAAAAATAAACCAGGATACAATTATGAAAAACTCCATAACAATAATTCCAACAAAAGCAATAAAACATCCACAAATAATATACTTTATTTAAAATTTATAAAATATGTAATATGATATGTCGCAGCCAACTAGCTTAATTAGCCATTCAGTTAATAGCCAATATACATTAAATGGGGGTATTTCAATATCAAAAGAAAATGACCAAAACAATTGTTAATAAAAATCGTAATATTATAAATGCAAAAGTCAGTTTGTTGGTTTGTTTGTTTGAATTGCTTTCACGTTTCAACGTACCCGTTCTTGTGTCGCGCTTAGGATACGTATAGATTTAATCAGGACCGGACCTACCGTAAGTGGCGCCCGGAGCAGGGTTAAAAAAGACGCCCCTATAAAAAAAAATATTTATTTCTTTCCTCCCAAAAAAAAAGTGACGAGCAAAAAAATAAAAAAAATCACTTTTTGGCGCCCCTTAAGACATGCCGCCCGGGGCACGTGCCCCGCTTGCCCCCCCTACCAATACATTTTTCATTGTTTAGAGTTTAATTTCTTCTTTTTTTTGAGGGTTAATATAACAAAAATTGAATAAAAATGTTTTAGTCAAAATATTGGGTTAAAGCGCCACTTTTCTACAACTGACCTATTTCAGTAATGCTAGCAGTATTAAAGTTTAAACTTTCTGTTTTAAAAATTTTGTCAGAATTGCGTTTTTAAAAAAAAATAATTTTAGCTAAAAATTTACGGGTTTTTATTAAATAAAAGAATTTTTGAAAAATACTTTTATTTATTTACTTTACTGGCGGTAACCATATTATTATAAAGCCGTACAAAACATAAGAAAATAATAATTTTTCAAAAATTGTTATTGACGGAAGTCAACGTCTAACGTGGACTTTTTAAATATCAGTGGCGATTTTATGTAGGCCCGGGCCGACCCAAAAATTTTGAAAAAATAAAAACAAGCGAGAGGAATATGTCTAGGGCCCCAAAGTGGATTAATTCGCTCTGTCGACACTTGTTTAAAAACACTATATGACAACTGTTTAAAAGATTTAAGTAGATTTCTTTTAGCCTAGAATTATTTTCACCGGTAGTTAGAATACCATTAAGTCGTGTAATATGAAATTAATATCGTTTTCCGACCACTTGGTCGATTATATAATCCAGACAAATTTAGACACTTTTTTAAGCATTTTAGATCGTGTAATACGAAATGTCGTTTTCCGACCAACCATACTTCGCCAACCATCTAATTCAGATAAATATTATCACTTTTTTAGGCATCAGAGAAATGTTGAAAAACAGTTCTTTAATTTTAAATACAATTCTTGTAGTCTGGAATTGTTTCCACTATTATCTATAATATTATTATTAGATCCAGGTTCGGATTATCGCCTAGGCGAATTAGACAAATAGCTAGGGCCTGATATTTTGAAGAGTCTGGTCAAACTGTCTATTTTAAATATTTGAATAAATATTTCTATATCTATTTTTAATATTTGTTTTAGTTTCTCACATTATTTAGTTTTTTTTTTTTTTTTATTGTTTTATAATTTGTGTGCTATATACATATTATCTTGTAAGGGCGGGAGGGGGCCTGGTAACAAAAAAATATATAGAGCCCCAAAGTGGGTTAATCCGTTCCTGGTTATAAGTATATAAGCTCTATTAAGTGGTATGTGATTACCTGAAATGGCTCGTAAATGTTGCTATAAATTACAATCCCGGGACTAAAAGACATGATTTAGTCCCCCAAAGGACTAAAAAATTCACTTTGGTCTCAACGGACTAAAAAATTATTCTGCTCTCTCTTTTAAACCAATCAGCAAGCACAATTTACAGAAGTTTAACTTAAATTAAATAGCGTTACTATAGGTAATTGAAAATAATAAGGGAATTCAGACTTGTAGATAAAGACAAACAGTTATATTGTATTGTACAATTCCATATTGATTAATCCAAATGATACTAGATGGAATATCATTACATACAATTGGAATGCCATTTAAATATTTTTAAATTTTTATAATTTTAAATTATCTGGAATTGCTAGAAATAGCATATACACCACAGGACTATAGTAATTTTTCTTCATCTCTCGTGTGATTTGTTGCCCTTGGACCTTTACAAGCCCTCTGGTAACAAACTTCACACTCGGGATTAAAACTCACACTTTAATCCCTTGGTGTATAACATACACTGACAAGGAATGTTACGGAAGTGTACCCCTGCGATTTTGTTCATTTTAAGATATATTGTAGTACTTGACAAAGTATAACAAACATATTTTAATTATACGTGCCCAATCCCATCTTTAGGGGGTAAAACACCCCTTCAAAAATTTCCTAAAAAATCATATTTTGGTATTTTTCCCATACTAGACCTTAAGCAATTTTGATGAAAAGTTGTCAAAAGATTTAGACTGAGGTTACATTACTATAGAATTTTTTTCATTGGGGTCACTTAATTTTTAAGGGGTGAAACACCCCTAAGAGTGGGTTTTTAAAAAAATTTTTAGGGAAATCAAAGCTCAAATTCTTTAAAATTCTATAAAAAGACTACAAGTTATTAGTTAATAAATAATACGTGTTACCCACTGTAGTGGCACAGCGTAACTGGGGGGCTATGGGGGGCTCTATATGAGAACGAAATTTTTAACAAAAATTAAATATTTTGGATTTTACTCGCTATAAAATTTATAAAATCTCAAAAATAAGGTTAACTGGCAAACTCCTTGAAATAGATAGTTCTGAAACACTGAAATAGCATCATGAAAAAAAATTTTCGATTGTAGCTTGTAATTAAATGTGATGGGTTATGAAGAATAGTGGAAGAATATACAAGTAAAAATATAATTTAAGTTTTATTTATTATTTTGAGTAGATGTTGAATAGTGGTACAGTGAACGGATGTTAAAGTGCTTCAGTATGCCTGTATTTTACAATGTATTTATCAAATATTATAGAAGTATTAAAAAATGTTATTTAGAATTATGGGTAATAATTTACGCAGTAATGATATTCTTCAAAGAAGTGTCTTAAGCAGAGCGAATTCGTGCACCAACAACATCTTATAATAGATAATTCTTCACAACCTTCAATTTCGCATTTGGGGCACAAATTTTCTTGGAGAGCAAAGGCAACTGGATTCTCAAATTTTTCTGGTTTCTTACTTATGTATCCGCTTTTGTACCATGAATAACGGAATAATTTTTGATATCGAGGAGAAGAAAATTGGTTATGAATCAGTGATTGCAGATTTATTATGTTGTTACGAGAATGAAGATTGATATCGTAATTGAGTAGCATTATACTATCCGAAAACCGCTTGATAAAATTATTCCATATTCGGAATCCGTATACATCTAGTGGTTGTATCTTCCCTGTAGTCCCTTTAGGTATTATCATGACTGTTATTTCTTTGTCTGTAGATGTTAATTCGTTAATGGTAATCGGACAATTTACACTCCACGAATCTACTAAAAGGACACTTTTTTTACCGGTATTTGGCAAAAAAACTTCTTTTATTCACATTTTGAAAAGATCCACAAGCCATAAAATAAAGTAAAGAATTAAATAATTTATTGATAATTAATCTTGAAAATTTTATAAATTTTATAGTGAGGAAAACCCAAAAAATTTAATTTTTATTAAAAATTTCGTTCTCATACAGGGCCCCCCATAGCCCCTCAGTTACTCCGCGCCACTACAGTGAGTAACACGTATTATTTATTAACCAATAACCTGTAGCCTTTTTACAGAATTTTAAAGAATTTGAGCTATGATTTCCCTAAAAAAATTTTTAAAAACCCACTCTTAGGGGTGTTTCACCCCTTAAAAATGAAGTGACCCCAGTGAAAAAAATTCTGTAGTAATGTAACCTCAGTCTAAATCTTTTGACCACTTTTCATCAAAATTGCTTAAGGGCTAGTATGGGAAAAATACCAAAATATGATTTTTCAGGAAATTTTTGAAGGGGTGTTTTACCCCCTAAATATGGGATTGGGCACGTATAATTAAAATATGTTTGTTACTTTGTCAAGTACTACAATATATCTTAAAATGAACAAAATCGCAGGGGTACACTTCCGTAACATTCCTTGTGAGAAAAAAATACGGTAATTTTTACGGAGCTCTCTGGTAATGCGGGCATAAGTGACAGGCAAAGGGGAAATTACGGAGCTGTATAGGAAAAATTCTTAAGCTTTTCTGTAATTTTTTCTGTACAGTTTAAGAATTTTTCCTGTACAGTTCCGTAATTTTCCCTTTCAACATACTCGCATTTCTAACAGGAGGGATTGTAGGATTTTTATTTTGGGTAGGCCCGAATTTTTCTGTTTTGTAAACATATAATTTATGTGTAGAATTTTTCTTGAAGGTGCAGACATCTTTTTATTCCATAATTTTAAACTGAACAAATATAGTACACTGAGAAAAAAAATACGGTAATTTTTACGGAGCTCTCTGGTAATGCGGGCATAAGTGATAGGCAAAGGGAAAATTACGGAGCTGTATAGGAAAAATTCTTAAGCTTTTCTGTAATTTTTCCTGTACTGTTTAAGAATTTTTCCTATACAGCTCCGTAATTTTCCCTTTGCCTGTCACTTATGCCCGCATTACCAGAGAGCTCCGTAAAAATTACCGTATTTTTTTTCTCAGTGTACTATATTTGTTCAGTTTAAAATTATGGAATAAAAAGATGTCTGCACCTTCAAGAAAAATTCTACACATAAATTATATGTTTACAAAACAGAAAAATTCGGGCCTACCCAAAATAAAAATCCTACAATCCCCCCTGTTAGAAATGCGAGTATGTTGAATCCGAAGAGTATAAGCACGTGCAGTATTAGCAAGGAGAGTATTTTGAGAATGTTTAGCAATAAGTACGACGGGCATAATAAGAATTATTATAGATACGACTCATTGTTTATAATCTATATTTCTCTTACATATCGAAGTAACATAGACAATGATAGATTCTAATTATGGCGGCTTTGCATCGAACGCGTTCAGTTCACGGACAAGCTATATCTGTTGTTGTTCATATTTCATTAAATATGAAAATGGGAGAAACTATATAATAGATATATTCATGTATATTTACAACACATCTAACTTCTAACCCAAATATAGTTAGGGACAAGATAAGACAAGATAAAATCATTTGGGACCACATGAAACGGTTGATAGGCGTTCAGTTGTTCACCATCAATTTTCCCGAATATCAAATTGATGATAAATAAACTAATTATATAAAACTTTAACTAATTTATTGAAATAATTCGAAAATTATGTATTTCTACGGAACGGTATCTGTACTTTCATTTGGTAAGTACAGCGAGTGTATGAAAATTGATATGTAAACTAACACATGTTTTAAAAGACACTACACTAATTATAAATATCTTACATGAAACGAAAATTTTTAGTATTGGATGAATTAAATTATAATTAGAGCGGATATTATAATTGAAATTGGACAACTGACCCATTTTTTAGTAGTTTAAATAAAATAGCTTGGTTAGATTTAGTAAAATATTCATAAATAATAAACAATTATATTTTACAAATATGAAATACCATAAAGTAACGCTCAAATCTATTAATATTAAAATATTCGTTTTTAGAAAAATTTTTTCTTTCCTTCCTTTTTAGAGAAGATTATTCGTTTTTAAGGTTTCGTACCTTAAAAGGAGCAACGGAATCTTTATAAAATCACTCTCGTGTCCGTCCGTCCATCTGTCACAGAGGTTTTTCTCGAAAATTATGTAATGTAGAAATTTGCAGTTTTTGGCATAACGTTAGGTCTTGATGACGTGCACATATGTATATATCGCCAGTCAACAAATGAAAAAAAATTTTTTGAGTCAAAAACTACCTCCTAAGTGCGGGGTCAATTTGGTCCAAAAAAATTCTTTTATATACTAGTTATGTAATTATGTGATGTATAAGCAGGGTTGTTGAAGAGTAAGGGGGTGAACTTAAAGATCGAAACTATATATATTAGTTCAAAAGCTTTGTAAATTCTACCGCTAAGACTGATTCGATATTTTTATTTTTTTAATTTGTGTGAGGCTGAGTCAGTCTTGATTCAGATACAGACTTCGCTATTGGTCTAAGTATAGCTTATAAGAAAAGCTACGTACATTTTAACAAAATGGTAACAAATGATAATGTTGCTTCCATGAATACAAAACTATTAGAAATCTAGAGTTGCACAAATGAATAGAAAAATTTTTTGATTATGGCGTTTAGACTTGAAATATCGTTTCATTTCACCCTGAGTAAACAAAAATCTTCGAGGAATTATTTTAAAATCATAATTAAACATTAGATTGTAGCTGTCTTTTCTTTTTATCACCATTCTTTTTCTTTTTATAGCAATTACCCTCGAAGCTATTGATTCTTTATCCAGTCATGGTTGATCTTAATGGCGATTTGCTCATATTCATATGCAGTAAGTTCGTTTAACAGAAGCTGTATCTGCAGATATCGCCAAAAAAATTGTCAAAGTTTCAAAATTCAGAAAAATGCCGGACTTAAGATTATTCTTTAAACTTTTTTATTAATTTTTCTATTCTTTTTCTTCATTTTATCAAAATTTTTGGATAAACTATAGGTTTAAAATTACCACTGGGTGTTTTATTACTTTAGAGCGACTATTCCTTTTATTAGAAGAATTAAGTGGAATCTCCTATAGACGTCAACTTATTCTTTTAGTTTTAATAGAGTTATTAGGAAAATATGATTCGATTCTAAAAGTTGACGATACATTTACTTTCACATGAAAAGTAAATTCGGCCTTTCATTGACTGTACTTTTCCCGTCACTAATATAATCTACGTCAATGTTGAATGATTGAATTTCTTAATATTCATATTCAACAACCACTACTCTGCTGTACCCAGTGGCTCATCAAAACGCTTCAGACCAAAGTCCTATACAACGAACCGAAAACTTATGAAAAAGTAGTGCGTTGAATAATGTTACATATTAATTCTATTATCACAGTTCAGTAGCGACACATAACACCTGCGTTTAGTTGTCTGTTTGTTGTACTAAACTGAATCCGAAATGTTTTGCTGAACCACAGTGTACATTCTACTGTATAGGAACTATACAACTGATTCCAACTGTATACTTTCAAAGGACAACATAGTAACAATTCGGAACGATATTAATTATTAATAATACACATTTATTGAATACAAACTTTAACCATACAATTAACACCAATGTTACAAGCCAACTGAACTTTCAACGAAGTTGATATCATTACAAAACTCTCTCCGAAGTAACAAAGTTTATTTCATTATATGCGTCATAAATTATTTGTATTATAATTTAATAGTTAATAATTTTAACCGTATTATATTTGGCCATTCAATCAACAATCAATTTTTAATTGATCATATTTCGTTCAGGGAAATGATTCTGTTTTGTGGTTAAAACTAAGTGAGAAAATTTGATTGAACTGCGGTTAGTAAACCATGTATACTGCAGAATTTGAAGATAAAAACATTTTTATTATTATACGAAAGGCTTGTATATTTTCTAATAATTTTGTATTTATTTATTTAAGGGAAGGTTTACTTGAGAGTCCTTAAAAATTATGTATTTTTCTTGAATTTTTTTCTCAAGATCGGAAGTAAATATCAATTTCAAATTTTGTACGCATATTTATTAAGTATTAAACTATACAAAAAAAGATTTTCAAGGAAAAATATAAAAAATTGTCCATTTTATAGATAGTGCAGTATGATGATCCGAAAATCCGATGCCTTGTTGGTTGACATCATAACGCCGGTAATAAACCACTGAAATTCAAAAACAGAAAAGATTTATAAAATATATGAAGAATACCGGCAGCTATACCTATAATATCGATAAATTGCTGAAAGAAAAAAAAATGGCGGATGTGTGAACTTTTGATTACGATTTTTGTCTTACTTTTCCCTCTTTAAAGTAAAATAAAAAGAAATAAAAAAATATTGAAAGTTTTACGGACTTAGGTATAGGTGCCGGAGAATTGAATTATCTTTAAAATAAAAAATTTAAAAAAAGGATCCATCGAATAGTTTTTGAGTTATCGTGTCAACCAGTTCCAAAAATGTGGTTCCAAGATATTATAAAATATATATAAAGAAACGTATTTTCAAATTTTTATATTTAATACTCATTATTGCGTGAACTAGGTTTTTTGAGTTTCTTTTTATAGAAAGCTGGATTCGGTTAATGTGCAAGAATCTTTTTTTTAATTATTTTCAGCAAAATCACTTTGGGAACATATTCTACACATAATTTGCTATCAATTTCGGTAAAAAAAATCGATTTTTTGATCAAATCTCAAGTAAACCTTCCCTTAAGGGAAATTGTTGCGCCGCCAATATCTGTTGAAGTCATTTATAAAATTACTCTAAACAAAATATACAAGATATGAAAATTTCTTGAATAAGTACACTTATTTTTTAATTAATAATATAAAGGACAATAAAAATATAATAAAACAAGATAAAATAATAATCAATCAATTTTAAATTAAAAAGAAATACTTACATAATTTGCCGGGCGTGCCGTTCTCAAGGTATGTAAATAGGCGAATGATAACAGAATAATATGAAAAAAAAAGTCACTTCCATTCAAAATTATTATTCCTGCTTCCTCCGCTCACCATCCACCTGTGCAGCGCCTCCAGCACAATGTCATTTGTTTTATAAAATTAGCTATCAATCATAACGAAATTGTCATATTGAATAATTATATTTTAAAAGTAATTAAACTTTTTCACAGTCTTTAAAGTATTCTAATTATATTGTTATGAAATGAAAGTTTTCCCCATTGCATCCCATTCCCGGTTTGTTTGAATGAAATGAAGATAATATTGATTTTAATTGTCAATTTTATATTAATTAACACAGTTATAATAAAAATATCGGAAAATATCGATTGAATCTTTATTTAATTAGTTCAATCTGTCAGGACGTTTTACCTTAGAAAGATTGTGTTTGATAGGTGTCGCTGAACTTTGTTGTTTTTATTGGCGAGGCAAATGTTACGCGAAAATGGTAAATTGACAAGCTATATCAAGTGAAAGATGCACGTATACGTTCAGTTAGCATAGAAATATACATAGGTATATTATTATGCAAATGATGTGCGGGTGTGGTGTATATTACCTACTTATTGTGTATTGGCATGACGAAGAAAATTTACGTTTTGCTCTCCAAACTCGTATTTATTTCTGTCTAACATACCATCTATCTTTATTCAACAAATGAGTTGCCTAGTTTCAAAATCTACTAATTCCATTTTATTCCAAAGAATTCCTGAAATTTTACTTTAAAAATTCACTCTTTTAAAAGAGATTGAAATAAATAAAATTAATATTCAATAATTTTATTGGCTTTTTAAAAAGTAAAAAATTAAAAATAAAACTTTGAAAACCTTAAGAACCAGAACAATTCTTTAAACAAAATTTATATAAAATCATATTAAATATGTAAATTATAAACCAATTCAGTTGCCTCAGAGAGATCGCTACTATCTAAATTAATACTTGATTCAGCGATTTGGATGTATCAGTGTTAGACGATACAATTTGTTTTGTAATATTCTAAAATATTTTCATTTTGGCACTTAAAATCAAAGTCCTTACTAATTGTAAGTAATTCATTTACATCTACGATTTCATTATTTAAAATTTTAGATACATACTAAAATACTAATTTTACGCGAAAACATAATTTTATACTACGTACGTCGCGCATGTCACTGAAAAAATTAAAAGTTGTAACAGTTAAAATCTAAAATATAGGTTATGTTAAGCTTAATTTAGCAGTTTTTGAAACTAATACTTGTTTTTTTAATGTTTTTTTTTTTTTTTTTTTTTTTTTTTTTAAATTGGGACACTGCTGCCGGTGGATGGCGCGGTCAACAGCGTCCGGCGGCATCGCCAACTAAGGGCATGCGCCGCCAAACACGATATAAATAAAAACAACACATAAAGACAGGAACACATAAATGCAATAGACAAAGGACAAACATACACATAATAAAATTCAACGATGGACCCTGCCATCCCAGGGCTTCACAAAGAGTGGACAGTCCTCGGTGGCGGCACGCTAAGTACTAGCCAGAGCGTCCGGCCACCAAGGTCTGAAAACCAACGATGAAACTCCGAGGTGTAAAGGGCCCCGGAGTGGAGAAAACTGACTAGAAAACACAAAAAATTTATCAGACAATATTAAAAAACAAAAAAAAATCTTATTACGTCACTGGGGAGCCACAGGCCGACCAGTGCCGCAATAAGTAGTTAAAACCAAAACCGCTGAAGGGCCACAACAGCAAGCCCACAGCGGCACAACAAAATATCACAGATAAGAATAAAAAGATCATGTACCACCTCGGGTGGAAAGGCCCTCAGTGGTACATCGTTAAAACAAAACAGATTAAAACAATCTTATTAAAAAGTAAAAACAACAATATCACAGATTTTAAAAAATTTCTTGCTCTGTGGCACGATTCCGCTCCCCATAGTCTCAACAATTCCGAAATGGCTTCGTCAACACCTAGGAACTCACACGTATAGGGACAGTGACATCTGATTACTGAGCAACATGTACTGTTCTGTCAGATAGCTGATTACTGGGTACATGTGCCGTTCTGTCAGATGTCGGGGTCAACCTACACGGGAGACCGGTACGATGACTAGGCCACGTTCGTCCGAGTCGCGGCTACAGAGAACGGAACAATGCCACAGAGTATCACAAAGCCAACATCTGACCTGTGTTCGTATCACTTCGACGGGGCGAAAGCCGCCATATCAACGCCCACGAGCGCATCCGTACGAGGGATGACGACGTCTCCTTACTGGGCGAGCTCGCTCAAGCTGTTCGGGCAGACGTCGACTCGTACGTGTGGCCGATGAGTACGAGTGCGTCGGGAGCCGCATTCCTACCCATCGAAATGACAAGAACAAGGCCAGGGAAACATCACAGTAACAATTAAAAAGTACCACCGCAGGCATGAAACCCCAAGGTGGCATAACAACTATCACAGACACAGATCACAATTTTTACATAAATCACAGACGCAATATCACCTTTTCGATACATCCGAACGGTATCGTCGGACTCCGAAGATCACGCCCACTGGAGTATGCAGCACTGGCGACGCGTTGAATTCCGGTCAAGGTACCAATTAAACCAAATCAAACTGACGCAGGCATAACACTCACTCGGGGGATACAACATCGTCCCCTCCACACGATCATTCTTGTCGAAACACAGTACCAGAGCCTCGTCAGCCTGCTAGCCGAAGCTAACAGTTGCCCGCCGGGCACGAACGGGGACGTGAAGGTTGGATTTTAGCCCAGCTTTTTTAATGTTATTTGAATAGTAGGATTTGAAATGAAAATACGATATTATTTATCAAAAGTTTTCAATGTATACATTGAAAATTTTTGATAAATAATATCGTAATTTACGATAAGTATTATCGTAATTAACTTTTGATAAATAATATTGTAATCCTGCTAACTATAGTTATAGCAGGATTTGAAAATTTTGTTATATTTCAGTTGCAAATTTCTTTAGTAAACAATTAAAATTATAACAAAAAATGTTTGGGGGCATTTAAAAGTTAATGGCCCTAAAAAAACAAAAAATTTGAAAACTGGATTTAGTTGATTTTGAAACTAGGCAACTCAAATATTGAAACGTCAGTGATATTTATAGTAAACAATTGTTTGAATGTAAAGGATTTATAAAATATAAAAATTTTTATAACTTTTTATATACTATATTATACACAGTTAATTAATCAAACGGTACTAAAATTTTTGATCGATGATTTCGATCGAAAATTCACTCTCTAATTTCCAGATGGTGAAAATATTAATAGAGATACCTTAAATGCGGCACAGTATTATTCGTATGTCCCAGAAGTATATACTTCAATCAATGATAGTATAATGCATACAATACTTTATTAGTGCACAGTTTGCACTTAAGGAAAATATTTATACCAAAATCAAATAATACGTGACCACAAATTAACATTTTGACCCTTTCATCCCAAATATTTTCAAAAACCTATTCATTTTGTGAAAAGGGATTAAATTTTCAACACATTCCTAATTTTTTTCATAATTACATTAATTTTTTTTATATAAAATTTACGGTAGACAAAAAATAATTTCCATACATTTACTTTACATGGTTATTTTTTTTTTTAAATTTTATTTTTGGTACAAAGTTACATTACATTATTATAAATTACATCCAACCCATTTGAACGTATTACGTCTAATGAAAGACCATATTCATACCCATACATATATATCACATGTGGACGTGAATGAAGTGCGGGGAAAGAGGGAAAGTACTGGTTGTGGGAACACATGTAATTCATACAAACAGTATTTTTATCAGTTTAAATTTTCTACATAACAACATAATGAAAAATGTACTCATTTAAGTAAATCGCTCTGTATACATATTTGTATACATAACTGTACGTATATGTGGTGGTTCTATTGTATATTATATTGGAGTTTTGCCAAAGCATCTGAATTATTCAGATAATAATATTTTCAGTTGTATTTTGCGTTGAAAATTGACGATAAAGTTCTGTCAGAATTATGATGATGAATTCACGCTACACAATGTACATGATGTGTGTATATGTATGTTGCTTACTTCAGTCTGTTCTCTTTCGCTACTCAATTCATTCCATACAGTTACACTACCCTAGTCTACTCTATTCCAAAAACTCTTTGCTCTACTAACTATTAACTATCAAGTGTAGTGTATATGGAGAAGATATAGTTAACTTGGATCATTCAACATACAAACTAGCGTGAAAATAGATGAATATCGTGCCATTGTCTCTGTCACTGTCTTTCTTTTTTCCATCTCAAAATGATATTATCTTGGAAATGTTGCTATTTTCATTTAAGTTTTATATAACGTCGCATTCCATAATTCGCATACAATAGTTATATATGTATTAAGAGTGCAAAGTGGTACATTGCCGCTCGATTGAGAATGTTGGATTTAAAACAAAAATTGTAATGAATAATTTCACACAACTTTCGGAGGACTGACGGAATACTTTCGCGGACCAACGGTTGAGAAACACTGGTGTAGATAGTGACCGATATACATAGATGTACCAAAACAGCAGTTTTTGAGAAAGCGAACGACGTCGCGGGCACATTTAGTAAGTATATTTACTTGTCAATGACATTACAGGTTCTTGGAGGACATTACTCAAGATGACCGCCTTGTAGGTGGTGAAATTGAGTGGATCCTACTCAAAACTTAAAGATTAGAACTTAACCAATATGTAAACCAAAATTGGTGCTTTTGTCCGGCGTGTCCACGTCTAACCAATATTTTGCATTAATCTGCCTAACTAATGGATTCTAAATATGTATTTAAAAAATTAAGAAGTAGAAATTACAGAAATGCCAGTTTCCAAGTTTTACAGTTAGATGTCTCAATTAGACGTCTTAATATTAATTATAAGCCCTAATAATGACGTTATTCTAACGTTATATTAAAAATCGTATATTAAGTTATCCATCCATTGGATTAAATTACATCAAACAATTTTCTTTTATACAATTTTCATGAAAAATTAAAGTTTAAAGTTACTAGTTTATTTTAATTGTAATGAATATGATAGAAGTTGGAGTTAGTACGTGTAGGTATAATACGTTAAGCTAACCCAATCCATATAGCTGTTCATCCGGATCCAAGCGAAGCATTTGAAGTTGAAACGGCGAACTGAAATGAAATGAATAAATTCAATTCATTTTTTATCCGTTTTGTTAGCTAGCGTTTGTTAGCAGTGACTTTGTTACGGAAAGAAAAAGAATTTTCTCGTCTTTCACAATTCAATTAAAAGAAATAATTTTTCACTTATGATTAAAACAATGATTCCCGTTTCATGAATAACAAATGAGCGTGGAAACTTTTATACCGAGTGCATCATGTAAAAGACATATCAGAGTGTACATATTGAAGGTTTCGGTAACCAATTGTTTATTCCAGTGTCACCTAGTGCTTTACAATTCGAAAAGTAAGAATATATCTTACGATATAAGTGGCTCAGTCTACTTAAATAATAGTAATCAGACTAGCTCTTTGGTTCAAAGGACAGCGAATGAATGCAGTATTTTTTTATGAAATTAAGAAAATAACTAGCAGAATTAATAACTTGAAAGACTCATCCGGTTACTGTACCTACTCCAATAAAAACTTTTATGATAATTAACTTTTTATTAATTGTGAAATGTTTACTTTGTAAAAATCCATATCAACAATTATTGAGATCATTGCTTTGTGATTTTTCACAGTGAGATTATATGCACGAGTTTACTTTCGGTTCTTACACCATCGTCAGGTGAAATATAATTAAATATTCTTCACCAAGCGAACAATTTTCTTTTACAGAGGCATAATTCGACTTATAGATATTATAAGTTATCGAAATTGCTCGCAGTTTCACTCAACTTATAGACAAACCCTACATAACATGTAACTATTATACAATAAGTTACATGAAATTGTGAACAGTATTAATAGCTTAAGAAGTCTATAAGTCGAGCTACGCCTGTAATAATTTATTCAACAATCTAGTCCTATCATGTAAATTAGGCTTTTCTAATTTCATATATATATATATATATATATATATATATATATATATATATATATATATATATATATATATATATATATATATATATGGATTACACACAACTTCATTTTACTCACTTCAGGAGAAAAATCTTAATGAAACTGAAAATATTTTTGTTTATTTAAAAATTCGTGATTTTTAATCCTACAACGAACATTTCTAGCTAAAATTATCTGACATCTAAAGGTCCAAATAACTACGTGAGATTTTTTTTAGAGAAATTTCAAGAAGCATTTTTTGTAACGAACAAATTTTACGTCAAGTAGATTTAGAAATGAGCAGTACAAAGTTCCAAAATTGTGGTATCATCAAAAAAGACGGAAGAAAATATCATTAATTAATTTTAAGACAAAATACAAAATAATAATTTTGAAATAAAGTAATCATTTGACTTGTTTTGAAGAAAACAAAGGTTAAAAAATTTAGTTAAAGATGAGTCAAATTAATTATTCATTTTTTCGGAGTTTTAGTAGTTTAGAAATTTTAAGCAAAAACTGATAAACATACAATTAATCAGTATTTAATAAACAAAAAAATAAAAATATAAGAAAAATATTTGAAAGATAATTAGGGATAGAACATTGGTCAAAATTAGTCCTGCGATCGGTCGGTCGCCATCGACGACTGGAACACTGTTAGTATAAAAACGTATAGGTAATTAGAAACTTATTTTCACATTGTTCAAACAATTTTTTTTTTCTGATTTTATGAACACATAAACAGATGAACTTATGATACCACAAGTATATAAAGTATATAAAGTTTTTCAAGTATTAAGAATGTTAATTTTAATATTCAATATTATTATACAAAATTCACTATACGTTAAGAATACTCCTACAGAAGCGAACTTTCATTTTCCCATTCTCCAAAATCAAAATTCCAGTAAAATATCATTTAATTTTTAATGAAATTTATATTGTATTGTATACAAGAAAGTATTCTAGTAGAATATATTAATGTGTTAAAATAAGTTTTATTGTTTAACGTTAAATTTAATCAGTGAAACAACACTCTTAAGAGGATTAAAAAGATCTGTATATATACATAACAAATAACTATCTAGTCAAGGTATTCAGGTATTTAAACATTGTAATATGTATTAATGTTCTTATTTCTTACTTGAATGTATCGTACATTGTACATACCAGGTACATATTCATCCATCTAAAATTGGTTTCTTAAATACTCATTGTATAGTACTGTTCCTAAAAGTACAACTTTTTTATTATATGTTTCCATAAACCAAAGAATAAGCATTGAAAAACATGAACAGTTGCTATTGTACTAAAGAAATCTTAGTTAACTTGAAATAGTTGCTCTAATGACTCTACCATAAATAAAGAGTACTATAAATAAAATTACGAGGATAAATAAAAATTAGTTGTAATAATTAAATACCCCTGTTGTATCATCCTACATAACATAGCGAATTCCCGGTTACAAAAATTACTTCTTCTCGAACACACCCACTTTCATACGATATGAGTAAAAAACGGATCCTATGTGATTTTGATAAACTGAAATTTTGGTAAAAAACTCATTTTTTCGAGTTTCCGGGCCTCGGACGTGTTTGACTGTGGAACTCATCCAAGGATCTGCGATTTTCAACATTTTTATCACATTTCGTAAAAAGAGAATGTTTTGTTCGGAAAGATATCACTTTTATCCAATCAATTTTGACATATTTCGATGCATATGACCATCGGTTGAGAGCATTGGTGAAAATAAAGAATATTACGTATATTTATACAAAGTTGAAACACAAAAACTTAGGTTAATTGCAAAAGTTGAAAAAATATCCTCATTATCTTATATTTCCAACAATAAATAATTTTTCATTCGCGTTCTAATTGTTATGTAATTTTTAAATTCATACGTGTCCTTATTAATTATTCACTATTAAATTAATTAATATTTGAGAGATTTACTTTATAAAACTTCATATTACAAAATATGAGGACTTTTGCCACTTTTTCACGAAAAAGCAAATAAGTGATTACATTAGCCCAAGAATCACAAATCTTATTTCATATTTTGTTTAGTATTGTTAACCGTTGTACACGATTACTTAAGGAGATTTACAACCCGTGAAACAATTCTTTTTTATTTTCAAATTTTCCTATGAATTTTTGACAGTTATATAATCATATAAACTTAACAATGATAAAAATAATTTTGTTTAAACTTTTTGAGTTTTGCGTTACCATAATAATCCATTTTTTCAAAAAAAAAATTGTAATTTTTTAAAATTGATATTCTGAGAAAACTACTCAATCAATATTGACGAATTTGGTGTCAAATTTAAGGTAATTAGATACACTAAAAATTCATATATATTCATTATTGCATCTAAAAAGGAAGTATAAAAAATTTTCACATTTTAAAATTAACAAAAAAAAAAAAATTGAAACAATGTTGTCAAAAGTATTTTTTTTTATCAGAAAACCAATATTCCAATATTATTCAAAATTCAAGAAAAGTTAGCTTATATAACTGTTAATATGCACAAACAATTCTTCTATCTTTAACGGTTTTCGGGTAATGTCCAATTTCATTGCTGAAAACATAGGAAAAGTAAATTTTTTGATAATCGCAATCAAAGTTGAGATGCACTGTGAGATGAGGTGGATAAGGTATGCAGTTATATTTTCTAGTGGATAAGGTATGCTATTCAGTTATGTTTTAGTCATATTTTTTTATTTAGAACTAAATAAAGTATAAATTAAGAGAACATTTTTTTTTTGGAAATTAAATTCAGTTTTTGGTTGTTTACGGGTAGCAAAAATTTTCTAAAATTGGCATCATTTAATACATTTTTCGTTAATTTTGGTAATTTCTTGGAACAATATTATATTCATTTCTAGCAGTAATTAAATTTACCTGTTTCTATCTATATTCTAAATGCTATACAGCATATCCTGTTACTATGCCGTAGATAGGGACCACATAAAAAAATGCCACAAAAAATATTCAAAAGATTCATAAATAGGTAGCTATAAAAAGTATAGTCCGCTCCAGATTGTGAAAAGAAAGCTCTACGCGTAAAGCTGTAAATTGTCATAGAAAATACTCAAATAACTAAAAATGCTGAAAATATCACGATTTCCTTAGAAGTTGCTTTTCTAAATAATATATAGCATTAAGTAGGGAGTTCAAATAAAAAAGCAACTTTTTTATTTATGATTATTTTGCTTGTTGAATTTTTTTTTCAAATTAGGGAGGGTTTCAAAAAGAAAATTTTGTTTTTGAAACATTCATTACTCTTCCCTGTGGGGGGAGGGGGCCCTTTTTCACAAATTTTTAAGCATTTACAAGGAACGCCATATCTCAAAAAGTAATGAATATTTTTTAAATATTTTTTCATTATTTTATTCCTAAAGGACCTGTCCATAAAGCTGAGTATGGGTTTCAGGTAATTTTAAATATTAACTATAAAATTGTAATCCCAAAGTTCTAAAAATTATAAAACCCAATTTTTTATTTAAAAAAAAATGTTTAAAAATAGTTACAATTGTTCAAATGGAAAAAGCATACTCCACTTTATGCGCAATATGTTTATGAAGAAAATAAAAAAAAAATTAAGTCTCTATCTTTTCTAGTACTTGAGATATGATTTTTCTTGTCGGGAAAAACACAACTTTCGGGAAACGGTAAAAAACAAAAATAATAACAAAAGAAGCGGTTTACTCATTGTTTATTAAAACTCTCCAGCCCCATACATTGTCCGCTCTTGTTCCTTTTTCTTTTCTTTATCCTGAAGATTCTTCATCTTCAAATAGTTATATTACTAATCAAATCGCGAGGAGGGGCGAGCGTTGTCTGCAAAGGAGCAGCAACTTGACTGTGCAGCGGCTCACAAATATTTTTCTACCTGAAAAAAAATTTTTTTGGTCATGTTTTATATATCACCGTGTTAGTAAAGAACCACAGAACAAAATAAAAACAAAAAACGCGATTCGAAAAAAATTAGTTTATTAGCCGTTTCTGGCGTGAACTCCTCCCTTAATGTAGGTACACGTGAGAACATTTTATTTCATTTTCATGATGCTATAAAATTTGCGATAAATATATCTGTAAAAATACTTAATGATGCAATATCTTATATTCTCATGCAATGTACTTTTTAAATGCTGAAAACAATAAATAAGTAACTTTATCGATAAATTATCGTAAATTAATTCTTATATTTCTTATTTTCTTTTGGTTTTTATTCACATTATGCATTTTAATGTACATTTTTTAAAAAGCCGCATAAAAAACGTCCCACGAGAAAAGACCGCATAAATAAAAATTATTTTGTATATCTGCTTATATTATATGTATAATTTGTGACAAGAATGAGAGTTTTAATTAAGATTCACGCAGTACTGTAACCATTCAGTTGAAAAGCATTAAGTAGTAGGAAACATTATAAAATAAAAATTGTCTACACTATATCTTAATATAAACCATCTCCGAAAAATTCGACATACAAAAAAATAACAAGAAAAGGAAATTTAAAAAGGAAGGCCAAAAAATTTTGTTTCTGATACTAGAAAAAAATGAACGTAGGGCATGTTACATAACATTGTATATAAAAATAAGAATATCTAGACACATATACGATCTGCATAATATATAATCGGCTTTTATTGGATTTTGTAAAGCCCTTCTATTTATACCTATATATTATCTTGTTCAAAACAAATTTTATTTTCAAATAAACGTAAGGCTGTCAGCTTTTCTTTATTTTTTAAAAGACAAAGAGAAATTTTTTAATCAAAGATTTACAATAAAGGTTTAATGTTCAATAATTGGGTAATTTTCTGGTAACCGGGGCTATCCAAAATACTCAGCTTAAAATTTTGTTGATTCTTCCATTTTTATAATTTATAAGTAATATGTAATGTGTGTTAAGCTATAAACTATGAGACATATTTTAATTTTCATAGACATGGGAAAAGTAACTCATGTGTAATCCTACTGTAATAAATTTTTCCGATTTTCTCCGAATTAATTTTCACACAAAACGAAAAGAATTTAGAGTTAATTTGATAATTCAAAATTAAGTCGCTATTTTTGAAAATGGTTTCACATTTCCATCGATAGTGTCACGCAAATTAAAGATATTTGTTTCCAAAAAATTTTACAGCCAATAATGCAAATTTTATTCTCTAAGACTTAACTCACCAGCGACTCCTGTCAGTGTAATCTTGAAAAATATTACATCCTTGAATAATTAAAAAAAAAGAAAATAGTTATTTGTTACTTCAAAATATTTTGTCATTTTAAAAATTTTTAATTTTTATTTAATTATTGTATAAAATACGTACTATCTCCAAGAATAGAAATTATAAAAGAAATTATAAAAGATTGAAATTTTTACAATATTTCGATAGATTTTGCAGGAGTTGAATGCTTGACCGAGTTGCAACTTGCAACCAGCTACCAGTAAATAATTTCTAAGCCTTTTAAACACAATTTTCTCCAAACGGCAATTTTTGTCGTTAATATGATTTTTATGATAAAATGTCTAAGAACGCTGCCTTTATAAAAATAATGAACTAAAACATTTTAAAAATATTAAGTATCCATAAATTTTAGTCCCAAAAAAAAATTATTAGTTTCTTTATTTTAGTTGGATCAATTCAAATTACTATAAACCGAAGATCAGAAAGAAACGCAAGTATTAAAATTATTTTTTTAAGGCACCATCACAATGTGATTTGCCGAAAAATAGACAAATTTTCGCGATTTTTTTTCGGATGGATAGGATGGGGGAATGGGGATGAATTTTTTTTTACGATTAATACCACAAAAATATTTAACAATACAAAAATATTTTTTTATTCATTTTTAGTTATTTTTTATTACTCATGCGGGAGAAGTACTAATTTGGTGCACACATTTCTGTACGCAAAATAGCTGTTTGCCCACTGTACTCTTCCCGCATACTTTTTTGCGTGTGGAAAGTAACTTTCCACACGCAAATTGACAATAAAACACGCAAAATTTAATCAAAACACGCAAAGCCGCCTCTTAATTTTTCATTTAATAAATATTTCATAATTATTTCTATAGAAACCACCAACAAAGTAATTTAAACGACAATTAATTCAGAAAAAAGACGAACACTTAAAATATATTATTTTAAAAAGTAATAAAAATGTCAAAATTAGTGATAATAATAGAAAAAAGTATGTGAAATTCGTAATAAAAAATAGTATGTGCAACTCGTGCGGGATAGTCGATTGACCCACTCAAGCGAATGAGCGCACTCACTACGTTCGTGCGTTCAACTTCGCTTTCGTGGGCTCGTGGGCAATCGACAATTTCCCGCACTTATTGCTCAATATACTATTTTATAATTATTATAATTTTTTTTAAAAAGTGTCTTCAAAAAGGGCGGAAATCGGTACACACGATTGCGGCCGTAGTTTTCATCCGAAAAAACATCAAATAGATTATCAATCTGTAGGTTTAAACCGCTACGTACCTATGTGAGCTTTTTTTGAAATTTTCCTATTTATCCACACGAAAAACTATAAAAAAATTTTGTACTTTTTATTCAAACCGCCATTTTTTTTTTAAATCTCAAGAAAAAAAGCTTCTATAGGTACCTACTTAGCGGCTTACTTACAGATTGATAAAATTAATGATACAATTTGATTTTTTTTTCGGATGAAAACTACGGCCGCAATCGTGTGTACCGATTTCCGCTCTTTTTTAAAGACACTTTTTTAAGAAAATTATATCGTAAAACCGTCTAGGCCCGGACAGGGGGTCTAAACCCGGACACTTTGCAATCTTCAAAGTAAGTAGTTTCTACACTAACCTGCTACAATAAACATTTGTTCTTGAAGTCATTAGAGAGAGAAAAACATCCTCTAAACAGCTGTACCAATAAAAACTACGGATTTCAACTTTTACTATCTCATTTTACAGGATTACTATTCTCCAGTTTTTCAAATAAATAAAATGTGTGTCTAACTTAGACATGTAATTTTCGTCATAATTGTCATATTGTTTTAGTTTTGATACGTATGTGTTCAGAATTTTATCGGGCATGATTTAATGATGTTTGAAGTTATATTCAATGTATATATAAAAAATACATGCTATATACATATATCCGTTTAGACACGGACACATCAGTTTATTATACTATGGCCGCGATTCGCACTGGCTGTAACTTCCATTATCCATGCGTTATATTCCCGCCAGAATTACGCGGTTTATGCCTCCTTCTGGTGTCATATCGCATGTTTACTTCATAGAGAGGCATACTATGTATTGACCCCTCTTCCTTCCCATAAAATGTTTTGAAGCCTTTGACAGGTTCAAAGACATCAGACGATATAAAACACTGTTCTAACCCCGACGGGAAAGGCTAGTTTGCATGTTATTACATTATTTAAGTAAGTGTCCGAATCAAGACGGATTTGGGGTGTAGACCCGGACACTTACTAATTATTTTTTATTTTTTTATTTTTACTTATAATGAAACAAATGGGTCAGGGAGATAACAAATAATATACGCTCTTTCTAATGGTAATATTTTATTGGTGATAGCTATGAAGGAAACATGTATAAACATAAAATTATACCAAAAAATTTAAAAAATGTCCGGGTGTAGACGGTTTTACGGTAATAATTTTAAAAAATAATTAAAAATGAATAAAAAAATGTTTTTGTATTATTAAATAGTGGTATTAATCGTAAAAAAAAATTCATCCCCATTCCCCGATCCTATCCATCCCAAAAAAAATCGCGAAAATTTGTCAAATTTTCTGCAAATTATACTGTGATGGTACCTTAACTTACTGTTGATCACACATAGCATATTATGTGTTGAATAAACGTTATCCATGTCCGATTATAAGTATCAATATAGTATAATAAAACCAAAACTACTCGAAAGGAAAATATATGTATACAACCGATTAATACACCTACGTAAAATAATTTTCCGATCATTAGCTCAATCTTTCAATATTCTATTTGAACGTTGTTGATAAGAAATTAGGAAAAACTTTTAACTTTTCCAATATACTTATAGCTACCTATAATAAGCGTATACAGACAGGTATCTAACTAATTATTTAACTTTCGATGTTGCAAGAAAGTTAAAAGCGTGAAAAAGTTTAACGTAACGTGTCTAATTGATAACATAGTATCCCGCATAATTTTCATTTTTCAATTAGTTAGTCGTTATACAAAAACCCACACCATGAATGAAAAGTTCCTAAGCAAATAAAGTTATAATTGAAAATTAAATTATTTCTTCAAATTACTTCATAATTTTTCTTTATTCGTCGATCGTAAATATATGCTCACACGTTGTGATTATTTTTATTCTTGAGAGAATAGTTTTTTGGTAAATTTAAGTAAATTATTAATTTATTCTATGTGTGATGTCCTGATTTTTGTTGTTCAGTCGACCTGAGCTAAGAGTTCAAAGGCAAAATAGTTCAACCGTTGCCAAACTAGTTTCGAAATTCTAATTTGTTTAATACATTGAGGTGAAGAAGATTAAGTAGGTTAATTGACAAGATTGAAGGCTATTGTAAACCACTGTTTGTTTAAAGCTGTATATGTTAGCAGTGAGGGTAAACCGAAGATTACCTGGGTAAAATTAAGATTAACTAAGAACCTATCAAAGCCTTAAAATAAATGGCTGAATGAATCTTGACCAAATTTGATCAAGCAAAAAAATTTGCGTTATGTGAAAATTGTCTCCAAGAATTCTAGGCTCCAAAAAAATAATAAAAATAAACGGTGGGATGAATATTAACCAAATTTTACTCTAATATAATTGAAACTCGGAAACAAATTAACACCAGTTCAGAAATTTCCTCCAGAGCGTTTGGACCTTGAAAAAGTCAGAAATTAAAATGAATATCTACGAAAAGATTTCAAAGTATGAAAATTAGATACTCTATTAAAATATAACAATGGGTACTTTGGAGTGGCTGGGCGAGCGGACTATAAGAAACCGATTTTGTACAAAATTTCAGTATCAAATTTAAATGAACCTGTGGTCAAAATTGTCTGTTAGTGCTACAAAATAGGATCCAAATTAAAAAGTTAAAGAAGTGTTAACAAAATTGTGCTCAAATGTCTCCGAAAAAGATGAAAATGAGGTTAAATGATCTCCCAGTGCCTTGGTGCCTCAAGAAGGGTCCAAAATAGAAACGCTACTAAAACTGTAGGTGCTTACGTAAAGGTCTTACGATGCAGGCAGTAGCCATGCTATTGAAACATGAAAATGGTTATTTTAGAGTCATTCGACTAGCATAGTCAAGCACTATAAATACTTAATTTTGTATAGAATTTCTAAATATCTGATTTAAAAATAATTTAACCCATAATTCAAATAATTTTACGTAAGTAGAATCCCGGATCTCAGCTAGTGTTTTATATTGTTCAAATTATTTAATTTATCCACAACAACCGGTGATATATATTATTTAAATTCCTTGAATATTCCTTATCTTCCTTATCAGTTGCGACTATGATCATTTTTATATTTTTGTATGGTTCAAATATTGGTTCAGCCATTTATTTCATTACTATTGATGTCATTATTTTGAGCCATTTAAACTAATGTTTAAAAAGAAAAATATCCCTCTCGCAACATCCTGCATAACATAGCGAATTTCCGTTTATAAAAATTAGTTTTTCTCGGAAACTATTTGACATAGAATAATAGTTTAAGACCTTTTTGTGTAATTTTTTCTCCTCTTTTAAATGGTGTAAAAAAATTTCGCAAAAATTTTTGAATAAGTGGAAATTTTGGCAAAAAACTAATTTTTTGCAAGAACAAAAACCATATTCCGGGCATCGGACGTGTCTGGCTAACGAACTTGTCCAACGGTTTGGGACTTCCAGCATTTCCATAAAAATTTCGTAGACCTAGGACATTTCGTTCGAGAGTTATCGTGCGGACATATATATACATATATATATATATATATATATATATATATATATATATATATATATATATATATAAACTTTAGTGAATATTATTTTCGGTTTTTATGGACCTCAAAACAAATTTGTGTCATATAGTCCCGGGCTCAAGTTGCATCATGACAGTCGCTGTAATAGCTGAATTCCATTCTGGAAATTCGCTAAGATTTGCATTTATATAGGACCACAAACTAAAATGCTATTATGCTAATAACAGTTTGTTCGTACTATTACATAAAAAGTCCATTTAGAATTTCATAGTTTCAACCACGAAATTCTTACAGATTCATCCGATCTATTATCACAATAGATCGCATTTGACCACTTTTTCATACTCATTGTCGGATCCTACCCACTTTAAGAGACAAATTGTTGTTTCTTAAAACCATTAGTGAGTTTCTTTAACTCATGTAGAAAGTAAAAAGCTCAAATAAACATATTATTAACAAATTAAAGGTTATTTTTAATATTAAATGAAAGCAAGAAATATTTTATCTTGAAAATTGTGAAAAATTAACTTAGTTCGTGTCTAGCACGCACTTGTCGAATTGTTTGCTTAGTGTTTTAAAAAATATTAGAAAAAATCGTAACCTTTCCTATTTAAGTCCCTCCTGACTCACACATCGTTATTTTTATAATGTAAAAGAATTGTACAAATGGTGGAAGTGCTATTAAAAGTAAGATATGAATAATTTATTTGTAAAATAATTTTCTACAATCACATAAAATAGCTAGAAAATGTTACGAATGTTGTGTTGGTACTTGAAAACGTTTGGCAACATTATTCATATTTCAAAACATGGTTCATAATCATCTAGGCACATTAACAAAATTCTGTAACAACCGAACCTGCACATTATATTATTTTGTCATTTTTTAGTTCGTTTTTCTTTTCTAGGTTGTAACATTAACGTACAAAAATCAATTGTAGAAAAGTATAAAAATTAGTTTTAGCTTTATTTTTCTGTCTGTCTTATCTTGGCTCAAAGCAAAAAAACGAAAAAAAAAACTATCTAGAAATGTAATGTAAGGTAAAGGAAATACGGTCGATACATATTATGTATTGTATTTTAAAATATATCATTTGTTCCTTCATGTTGTTTCTCATTTCCACCAATCAGCTCGCAACTCGTAACTCGGATAGAGTATCTTACAACAGTATTTAGAATGATTGACTTTCTGTCAACTGGAAATAAATGAAGTTATTTACGTGCACATTTTTTTATTTTTCTGTTGCAGAGAACACTTCAAGTATCATGGGTAAGACATCGAGACGTACATTTACTAACCGTCGGATTGTATACGTATACATCCGATCAACGATTTCGTGCAATTCATCAACCCCATTCGGAGGATTGGACGTTACAAATAAAATATATACAGCATCGTGATTCCGGCATATACGAGTGTCAAATCAGTACAACGCCTCATCTCAGTCATTTTATCCATTTAAGCGTTGTCGGTAAGTTCATTTTATACTGTTGTTTTGTTTTTCATCACTCACTCACTCGCACCCACTCACCCCATTCCAACGCCATCAATCCGTTGCCAGTTTGTTTTTTGTTTTTTTCGTTTTTTATTTTGATTGTCATTTATTTTTCGTTTAGTCGATTTAATGTGTTGAATAAATGAAAATATTTAAATATAAATGATGTAGCGTTTGTTAGTACGATTTTACAGTTAATAGTTCGAGAAACGATGTCACATCTCAGAGGTATAAAAGATAATATTTAATAATTTATTTTGTAATTGTTCATTTTCTGTCTTGGAAATTATTTTTATTTGAAAACGAATTATCAATTTCAATTTTGGTTAAACTATAGAATAAATATTCCAAAGTATTATAAATAAAAAGAAATCTCAAAAACAGGTGGTTTGTATTCTACAAAACGATTTCTTTATTCAAAATTGAAATATTTATTTTATTTGGTTTTCTTTGAATCAAAGAAATATTTCCTTGAACCATGAAATAAAGAAATATGTATCTTTTCAGTAGTCAAAGAAATATTTCCCCGAATCAAGAAAAATATTTTCTCCAATTAAAAGAAAAAAAAAATTACAGAAATTTTTTATTTTTTATAAAGAAATAGTTTTGACAATGTACACACGACCAATGACCATGGATGTTTTAGGCAATGTCTCAAACAGACACGTGTAAGGTGCGGCCCGTGGGCCAGCATTCAATTTTGTCCAGCCTTCATAACAATTTTCATATCTGGTCTTCAAAAACTTAAAGCTTTAAACTTAAGAAATTTAAAATCATATGTAGTATCTATAGTCAAATCGACACTTATCCGATCTTTCTTTTTTAAATGGTATTTTAACGTTACCTTTAAGAACAAAAACACTCAGTTATGACAGGAAGATGAAACTGTTAATAGATTGATCTTACCATAATCTTGCATATATCATTCTCTTATAGTTTGTCAGAAACCGAAATAAATAAGCTAATGTACGCTTTTTAACGCAATCTTTTAATACATGCGGGTTTAACATTAGTTGGACATCTTCAAACAAAATGAATAAACAATACTCGAAACAATTGCCACATTTTAAAAAAAAAATTTTAGTTTTCGTTTTTGTTTTTGAAGTAATGAAATCTATAATAGTTGAATGTCTAACAAAAACGGTAATGCCTTTGACTATAAACGATAATAATGTAATAAAATTAGTAATAGTTGTAGTCACTCTACACTCCACTGGTTTATATAGTATATTCGGAAAACAATAAATTTTTTAAAAAAAAGTGTATTGCCTCTTTACGAAATAATTTTTTATAACACCCGCTTCTAAAGTTCAATATTCGAGCGTTGTGTAGTGGGCGTAAAGAGCAGTTTTCATATCATTGTAAAACAAACGACAGTAACTGTGCGCCACGGCGAAAGTACAACTTTGCGTGAAAGTAGCTAAAACTATGCGAGAAAATAATGATATTCATTTGTCAATGATAGTCATATTCAAATTAAACATGGAAACGATCAACAAATTAATAAAAAAAAATAAAACCGATCTACAAATTAATAATAAAATTTTTTTTTCATATAACATAAAATAAAATTAACCCTACTATTTTCTAAAATTACTTTTTTCTCTCTATTGCTTCTAACTTTAGAAGCCGTCGTTATAAAAAATTATGTTCGATACGTATGCGTAAAGTGAGGTGTCCAATAGGCTTAAACTGGGGCACTCGATAAAGGGACTGACGCATACACAACGAGATCGAGTGCGCTTACAGTCCCTTTATCGAGTGCCCCAGTTTAAGCCCATTGGACACCTCACTTTACGCATTCGTATCGAAAATAACTATTATAAAATATGAAAGAAACTATTTTTGAAATCACCAAGGTGAATATGAATTTTTACAAATTTTAATTCCTAAGTTGTTATATGATTCATTAACATATTGACAGAATCAAAACCGATAACCATCACAACATCTGCTACTGATAGAATACACTAACATTCTATATATCATTTCACATATTATATCAGTGTACGTTATTTAAATTTGTTATTAAAGATAATACGCAAACTTTGAGAAAATTTTGCATATATTACACAAAAGTAGTTACATAGTTTCTCGTCGTGATATATATCATATGTTACAACATCTAAAGAAAATTTTAAATTAGTGTCGATATATGTTGCCTAAAAGGCTAAAACAAGAGAGACTAACCGACCGAGAGACGACATCGATGATAATAAATGATACACAGTCGAACACATTCGTTGTGTCAACGACTCGACGCAAGTCAACAATTCTTGCTTTCAAAAACACAATTTTTTCTTTTTTTGCTGCTGCTGACATTGCTCAAGTACAATAAAAACGAAGAAAAATAAACAATTTATTTACTTAACGACAGTTTTCCTTAGTTTAATAAGATTGTTGTTACACAAATTTCGTAGCTTGCTTTTTCATCTAGTTTTTCTTTTTTTGTGTGAACTGGTCGAATACACAGTATATCGTTGTGAGCTAGTTCAAGTTTCATTGTTCACCACATAGACACCATACAACATGCAGTTAATTCATTAAGATAATTATATGAATTTTCTTTCAGATTACATTCGAACTCAATTTTCCAATTTTCACAAATTGACATCTTTATTTTATCAATTTTTGTCTTGGAAATGTTTTTTTTTTTTTTTTGGAAATTGTTTTTCATTATTATGTACAAATAAAATATATAGATTTATTACGGTCTGCTTCGGTTAATTTCGTTCTTTAGCTATTAGAGGACAATGTTTTGTGTCAATTTGTAACGTATACACGTGAAATTAGTAGCGCTTACCATCAGTAGTTGCATTTCTAAATTACAAGATACAAGCGCTTGGTTAATATTGTTATGGGAAACTATTAAGGTTATTAAGGTTCAACGATAGAATTTTCAGCATAAGATAAGAACTTTAGAGATTCACTACAATTTATAAGTAAAATATCAGTTACAGGTAGGGCTGCCAACTGTCCCGATTTTAGGTGTATATGTCCCACGTCCCGACGACAGTAGTGGCGGGACACTAATTGTCCCGATTTTTAACATCTACTATTTGTTTTTTACTTTTTTAATCCCAGCAGTCTCGCTATTGCTGTTTCCAAATTACCGCGCTTACATATCATGTCGTCGCCCGGCCAAGGAAGTAAGTACCACATAAAATGTACAGTGTTCCAGCCTGACTCATCAAAATTCCCCCAACAATAGTCAAAACCCTTCCAATAAATGCATTGTAGGTAGAAAAAGCCTCAAAAAAATGAAATAAATTATTTAACGTACATGAATTACACAAGTGGCATCCGAGCAGCTCAAAAATATCCAATATCTAAAGCTGACAACGTTTTGAAAAATTGTCTTTCTTAAAAAAAAAAGTACAGTTCGCAGTAAAAAAAAAAATTAATAATAACAATTTCTGGCAAAATAAAAAAAGTATTGTAATATTATCTTCAAGCAATGGTTTATTGTATTTTTTTAAAGGCTAAATGTCTTAAAACGATAGCACACATTAAAATTTTAATGGTTGATTTTAAACTGATTATTGAGTAAGAATGATAAATACACGGAGAGAAAATTCCTATAGAAATTACTGTGCTCAGCACTACAATCGATGTGTAAAAGACGAACATATTCAATTCTGTAAGGTAAAAATATAAAAATTATAATTAATCATAGAAAATTTAAAGAATAGAATGTTTTTTCCGTAATATTATCTCCGTAAAATTTGTAAAACAGCACAGTAAAAAGTACCATTGCCGACAAAAAAATAATTTTTAATTGTTTTTATTAAAAAAATTACCATGCTAACATGCTAATAATAGAAAGAAAAAAAACAGAAAGAAGGTTGGTTGTGTTAGGAACGCTGTTGAAATATACCTCACTCAAAGCGAGTCACATGCGAACCATAGGTGTGGCCTGTGGAAGACCAACTTGGTCGTACGGGTCGCAGCAAGCACCTTGATTTGTCAGAGTGTGTTAGAAGCAGCTGGCAGTCAGTTTCTGTTTGACTCTCTCAGGACGATGTCAGCGTTTAATTCATCTTTTTGTTATTTCACTATTTTTAGTATTAATTAGAATATATTGTTGGCAATCATTTTTGTATGCATGTTTTTACAGGTACAGTGCAACCAACATAAGATCGCGAGTCAGATGCGCAAATGAAAGAGTACGACAACAGGAATTAAACTATAATATATATGCATAAGAGTGTGATAAAAGTTGTGTTAGCACCATATTAAATTTTACCATGCTAGCACATATTTTTTATTTTGGTTGTCGATCGCGTACGGATTATAGGGGAGCATGGTAATTTTTCTGAAATTTTCTCTACAAAAATTATAGGATTTTTCTCTCCGTGTATAGTAAGTATTGTATGTAACTAGTAAATAGTTCTGTGCATGTTTAAAGTTCTAGTGGAAATTTTGACCTTAAATTGTTTGTGAATGATTAAAAACGTTTTTTTTTTTTTTTTTTTTTAGCAGTCCCGATTTTATATCTTCCGTCCCGATTATTTTTCATTAAATCCCGAAATATTTATTGGAAGAGTTGGCAACCCTATAGTTACAGGCCAAAATCAACTAAAAATGGTTTGACACGTTATTAACAAATGAAACAAAATTAGACGTACGTTACTATAGTTACGTTAATACAACAAAAAGGAAAAGAGGCAAAAAACTAGGTACGTCTAATTTTGTTCTTTTACTATATTCTTGGTGTTTCGTTCTTGAGTTATCGTGCGGGTACGTATGGAGTGAGTCATTTTAATTTAACCAGTCAATTATTTTGGATGTGAGATCATTTCCTGAAAATAAACCCAATAAAAGTTGTTAGACTTTTTGGGGGCCACCTTGTGATCACCCTGCATTTGACCTTGACCCACATTTTCAAGGTTATTTATTATTTATAGGTCAACTTATTTGTTTTTACTAGAAACGTCTATTTTCACTTCAGAAATGAAAAAACAGGAAAATTTTACGTCAATTCATAGTTTGATTTTTTGTGAAAATGACTTTGAAGGTCATCCCAATTTACTCTTAGTATATATATATATATATATATATATATATATATATATATATATATATATACATATATATATATATATATATATATATATATATATATATATATATATATATATATATATATATAATTTTCGTGTTCTAGGTATCTTACAAAAATTTTCAAACCAAACAATTTTTTTTAGGAGCAATAAAAATTGTTTGGTTTTACTTGCAATAATTTTTATTATAGAAAAAATGACCATTTTAATGTCATTTTTGACGTTTTCTTCATTGGGCTTTGGCCGGGTGACTTTGTCCTTACTCTGCGGCATCTGGATAGATAGAGATATATATTGAAAACAAACTTACCTATAAACCTCTGTAAGAAAAGTAATGCCTTGTACCTTAGGACCGTCCCAAGGTACAAAAAGTTTGCTGTCCCAAGGTACAAATTTCAGTTGCATACAATAAAGTGTGGTTATATTTTTTAATTAGGGAACTCCAGTGATATACGTCAAAATAAATAGTTACGAATGTGTATAATAACTATTTGTATCTTCAATCATTTACGCACCTCAAAATACTTCGAGTAAAATGAGGATTTATATGGATTACAAAAAAAAAAAAAAAAAAAAAAAAAAAAAAAAAAAAAAAAAAACACGGCAAAAATCTCACAACTTTGCACATAGTAGAAACGAGTCAAAATGGCCGACTTTACTGCGTATGTTTTGAGTATTTGCGTCAAATACTCATTAAATGTCACTACCAATCATTTTACAATACATTGGTTCTCAAATTATGGGCTTGTCCCGAGGAAAATGTTGTCCCAAGGTATAAGGATATCTCCTATCTGTTTGATGGCACTCAGATAAAATTAGTTTGGTTTGTTTAGTAATAGCTATTTATACCATCGAGATATAACACCCCACGCACCCTTATCAGTCTCTATTTGACTCTATCATCTCTTAAATCTTTTAATAATAGTATAGTAATACTTTGTAGAAAGCATCAAAATAATTCCAGATTTTTCATTTACCTTTACATATTTTTCATATTTTTTAAATAATGAACACCAACAAAGAAAAAAGAAGGAATAAACGAAAGACTGGTAAAATGAAAATTATAATAAGGCCATTGTAAAAGGGTCTATAGCACAAAAAAAAAAAAATGAGAATAAACACACAAAAATAACATAATCACGAACATAGAAAATGTAAAAAGATATAATGAAAAATTAAAAAGGTCATTTTAACGAAAAAGATAAAAAAATTTCATCCTCTTACACTCGCTTCCCCACCTCTCTTCAACATTCAGTCATTCAATGAATGTCTTGATTATTAAAAATTGTAATAAGAAATTTTTGTGATTAACATTTTACTTACATAAAAGGTTTGTATTAAGTTATTGTTATAAACAGGAAAATGATATTTTTAGATAATCTAACATGAATAACGTTACATGAATTGCGTAGTAAATTTGAGAGGAATGCGACATCCTTACGATCTACAACTCCAATCACTTTTTTCATATACTTTCATATAGATTTTACAAGTGCTTTTTTCAATAAATGATTCAATTTTGTAACATTAATTGTATATTTAATACTTGAGGTTGTAGTTTGTATATTATATACGAGCGAAAAAGTTACACAAGAGCCATGCATTCATGACGTTGCTGTCTAATGGTCTTTATTTTGCAAATATTTTTAAAATGATACAGATACATAGAAAAATTAATTAAAACGGAAGAGAAGAAAAACTAAGAAAAGAAATACTTACTAATGGAATATACATTTATAAAAGATTACAAAAATCCAAGAATCATACCAAGAAACTACTAAACACGCACTGATCTCAACAATTTTTTCCTATGTTAAAATTTATATTATGTTCTTAACTTCTCTGAAACAGACTGTATTAATTTCATTTTAAGACTTTCGTAGATCCTAGACCAGTACTTTCCAAACTTTTTTGTCTCATAGACCACTTGTCATGGTCTTCGGTTTTAGATAGATCGTCTGTATGCAAATTTAAAAACAACTTTCGGAAATATAACTCCGAAAAAATGGAGGTGGCGAGCCAAAAAATAGGTTACCAATAAACAACTTCTTATTTGGACGATTTTGGAAAGCAAAAAAATGTAAAAATGCAGGTGGAGAGCCAAAAAAAAGGTCACTAGTCACTAACTTCTCATTTTAGGGTGAGAAAATGCCGCTGTACGTCTACTCTGCTTAAAAACGTCTACCGCATAAAAAAAGTTTCATCGAAAAAACATAACTCAAAACGATCGAAACTTAGAAATATCCTTAGAAGTTGCTTCTATAAACAAGATAAAGCATTAATTTACACGTAGAAATATTTTATTTCAATTTTATAATATGTATTATGAAAGCTTTGAAAAATCCATCTGTAACAAAATTAAATGATGCAATAATTTATGTTCTTATGCAATATATTGATTAAATGCTTAAAAGCCGTTAAAAAGTATTTTTATCAAAGAAAGTTATTATAGTAAATGCTTAAGTTACTTACTGTCTCTTGATTTTGATTTATTTTACGCATTTTAATTGCCATTTTTTTAAAAACCACATAATAAAATCGCATTAAAAAAATCGCACAAAAAAGGACTGCATAAAAAAGAGTTCAGCTGTACTTATATTGAAACGAAAATTTTATACGCATTTCACGTTTAGTTCATTAAATTATTGTTGTCAATTAATATGTAGGTAGGTACCTTTTTGTACTTCTTTACTTGACGCTATACCGCTAGTCCATCGACATCTTATTTTTGGATATTAGATAAGATTAATTTTACGGAAACAGTACGGTATTATTGTTGTAGCCGGTTATTCAAAAATATCAAAGAATTTATTAATTTTTACGTCGTTACAACACATAGATATTTATATAGCCATCGTATTATTTGTGTTGAAAGAAGATTTTTTGTATTACAGTAGATAAAAGGGTCTGACAGAAAATCAGAAAAAAATGAAGACTTAAAGAGTATTAGGGGAAAACGGTATCAACTGTAACATTGCTGATAAACAGCACTGTAAGTCCGGCTGCACACTTAAGTGGTACAAAATGTACAATACAACTTACACGACATACGATATTTGTCGTAAAATATATGACATCTGTAGCGCAAATTATGATTTACATAAGTGTACACCTATACAATATAAGTGTACACCTATACGATCTAGAGATATCGATTTTAAATCGATTAATCGAAAATCGATTAATCGAAGCTTAAAAAATCGATTCTTTTTTCGATTTTTTTCTTTTGAATCGATTCATAAATCGATTATTAAAAGTAAGAGATCGATAACCGATTCTTTCCAAAAATAATTTCATTTTATTTGTAATTCTACAAAGGAACATGTGTTAAAATGAAACAAGAAAAACGTTATTGTTAATTGTCACTTTTTAGTTTTTACTCTTTGTTATCAACGAACCCCCATGTGGCTCTGTACCTATAACTACATATGTATACGCACTATCTTGTCCAGTAGTCCCAATAGTATCCAATAGCCGATATGTATATTGTATACACTTATACAGTATAATGTATATTAAGTACTACTATGAAGACTATTAATACAAAAGAAAGCAAGACCACCTATCTGGCAAACGATCCCTTTCCCATATAAGCGATTTATTTAGAAAACATTTTTTTGTTAGTTTGTTTGAAATTTTTGAATAAATTTGGTTCATTCCGTGGTATTTTTCCTACATATTCAATTTCGTTGTTTGTTTTATTTGCTATAATTATAATTGAAAAGTTAACTCATCGCCTTTATAAGTATAATGTAAGGCGTTTTTACACGATATTCCCCATGCACTATCAATTAAGTCCCTTAACAAAAATTATCAGCTAATTTTACTAAACTTTTCAAAATTTCGATTTTTTAGATCGATCTTACAGAATCGATTCTTGTTTAGCCGATTTTTTTAATCGATTTTTTTAATTTAGATTTAAATCGATCCAAAAATCGATCTTTTTCTTGAAAAATCGACATCTCTAAATTACGATCCACACGATATTTTAACAATTTTAGCATTTTAGCGATTCAATATTTAGTCATGGTTAAACTTAGCAATATTTTACATTACAATTAATGATCAGTGTTAATAACATTGAATAACATTTACCATTTTTGATTTCGATCGAAGAATTTTGAACATGAAAAGTATAATTTTGTAGCTGAGAGGTAAAGGGTAATAAGTCCATTTTTTTAATATTCGTTTTTGAACCGATTTTGCTTAATGGTCATTAAGTAACTCAAATGCGTTAAAAACGAATATTGATGAAAGTGAACTTTATCCTTTATTGAATTTCGTTTTTAAACGGATTTGAGCTACTTAATAACCATTAAATAAGCCAAATCCGTTCAAAGACGAATTTAAAAACAGAATTTAGCAGGTATGATATACCTATTTGAAAAAGTACTTTCTTTGCTTATATCATCCATTTTGAAAATGTCGTTATTTTTTATTTTCGATAACGAAAATTACATTTTGATAGTCGTAAAAATTATGTTTGGAATATTTATAACTTGCTTCGCGCAAGCCTTCAAAGATTTGGTTTTTTTTGATAGGACACACCGTTTACGAGCTATTTAGGATTAAAAATTTACGATAACAAAAAGTATCATTTAAATACAAAAACCTTAAATACGACCAGGGGCGTATTTCCCATAAGGCGGAGTAGGCGTGCGCCTAGAGCGGCAAATTTTGGGCGAAAAATATAATTTTTAGTATCCACATTTTTTCTTTGCTCGTCACTTATTTTTTGATAGGAAAATAAGAAATATGGAGTTGTTTTTTTTTTGCACGTCACCTATTTTTTGATAAGAAAGGGTAAAAAAGCGAGAAAGTTTTTAGAAAAATAGCAGGGGCGGCATTCTTTTCAGTTCCTCGGCGGCACTTAATGTAAATACGTCTCTGCATATGACAGTCCAATTTCAAAAGTACTTGTTGTGACATTATTACCCACCGTTAGTGTGTTAATATAATAAGTACCTATATGAAAACTATATAGTGTATGATTTAAGAGTCCAACCCATCCTCCTTTCCAATGTTGCTCAAACTGAATCTTCAATTCGAAAATTTCATTCCTACGTTATTCTAACTGTCTTAAACTATTTTCCATGAAGAAGTTCTTGAATTATTGAAAATAGGACGATTATGTTGACACAGTCACCGCCTAGTTAACTACCCCTATATAGATTTACTTGAGCAAAACCGAGTCAGTTCGATATTTACGTAAATTTGAAATCTGCAAACAAAATTTTAATATATTTTATATTTTGGCCTTTTTCTGCAATTTTGCCTTTTTTCGCAAAATTAGCCCCCAAATTTTAATTCCCAACTATCGCTGTTGATGTAATTTCAACAAATTGCATATTTAGAGATAGCTCTTTAAAAATAAGCAATATCGTCAATTTAGCTTCACGGGCATGCGCACAATTCAACAAAGTTTCATCGCAATCAGATGGGTGACAGGAGCGCATATGGTACAAGCAAAAAACATTTTTTTAACAATCAAACAAATGTCCCTTATTTTTTGGTGGAAGTATTTTAAGTATAAAATTTTTAATTACTGCTTGTTAATTTTGTTAATTTTAAACACGCTGTTTATAAGGAGAAAACTAAAAACTTTGATAATCAAATTTCCTATTCTATTAGTTTAGGAAAATAGTTTTGCTTTTATGTAGCAAACTAAGACATCTTATCTACAAAATTTTCACTTGTTCATATAGCTACAACAGTGATGAATGTAAAAGTTTTCAAATACTATAGTTAAGTACTATTTTAGTAACATTATATCCACCTATTCGCTATATAGGTAATTATACAAAAGTTGACGGACTGACTTCATTATAGCTTTGAATATAAAATTTTATGTTTAGTATTCACCTATGTTATTTTAATATCTGCTATCACTAAATCAAGGGTTTCTAAAGTATGATCTACGTTTATTAAAATCAGCTGTCATCTCGAATTCTTAAAGATAGAGAGTTAGATTTTCTCCAGGAAATATAATCGTTGATAACTAAGAGCGAATGCAACATCAATAGTAGTCGTAATCTTTGGTCTGGTAAAATTCGATTTTATCTCGGTTTGGATTTCTGACATTGTTCAATAATGCTGCACGATAAGAAGACTGATCTTCCTCAGTATTACTTTTTTCAATAGGGTATTTAAAATTTGTTTTAAATATTAAATAATTTTATGTTTTATTCTTAAATACCGGGCTTTCATTATATATCACGTGATCAAATTTTTTTAGGGCGCTTGGTAATTTGTTTACTGTATGTTGGTGGCACTGTAGTGAAGTTAGTTGCTAGCTGAAAACACTAAAAATAAATAACGGAACTCATTCATATATTTCAGTGATTCGTATATTACATTAAAAATTTAGTTGAAGAATGTAATAAATTTCATAAATAATCTTAAATTAAATTCTTATTATATAAAATAGTATTGTTATATAACAGATTTTTAAATAATACCGCATTTAAGGTATTTTTTATGTCATCGAAGGATGACATATTAATATCGTTGTGTGATCATAGTGGGAGGAACATTATTATAGAGTTGTACATGCATATTGAATAAACGCAAGAGAGCTGTAAAGTTGTACATGCATAATGAATAAACGCAAGAGGTCTGTATTCTCACTGTACTTAAAAAACGAGCCAAAAAATCATAAATTAACACTTTCACTGAGGTGACATTACTTTGTGCGTGTCAAAAACACGCATTTGACGAATTTTTTTTTAATAATTACCATACACACAAATATGGCGGAAATTATATTTGGTCACGTGGGTCTCGATATATAATGAAAGCCCTGTATATTTAATTTTAATAGTGACAAATAAAAATATTCTTTAGTTATTTAAAAAATTAAATTATTATTTAATTTCCAAATTATCCCGTAAAATTAACTCCTCGAGTCAAAATTTAATTTTACATTATAAATCATTGGGCCACCATGCTCTGTCTTTGTGCTAAATTTAAAATTTTCACGTCGAATAGTTTTTGAGAAAATCTCAAAACAAATGGCAGACGGATGAATACCGAAGTGACTCCATATGTATTCTGTTTTGCAAATTTTGGTATTGGGTATAGACATTAAAAAAGAAGCAACCCTTACACAGAGTTTAATTTTTCCAAACTAGAGTCGCTTTTTTTTTATTATATTATAACAGTTTTTAACACTTTTATAGTGTTAAACATATTTAGTTTTATGATTTTTCACGCCTACATAAGCCATCATTGAACCAAGAAAAAAAAAAATAGAATCACTTTTCTCAAAGTTGTACATATTACAGAACTTTGTCGAAGTGCCTATAAAAAATTTGAAACGGCAATAACAGTTAAAAAAATATGTTTTTTTCCACCTTTACTTTTTTTTCACTTTTACAGTCTGTTTTTTTTCACTTTACTTTTTCCACATTCTTGATGGTTATATATATATATATATATATATATATATATATATATATATATATATATATATATATATATATATATATAAAACATTATTCCAATGATTTGTTTGCATTTCATTAATAAAAAAATTCGCCAATCTTTTATCACCTCGTCAAGCTTAAAATTATGAGATAATGATTCCGCCCACGTGGTATTCCGGTCTTTTCCTTCTTTATCGTCTTCAAACTGTCTTCGACGCTACCGGAATGGTAATTATTTGCTCTAAATGGAAAATGCCGTTACTACAGCTACTCTCATGATGAAACTTGGGCCCGATAACATAAATTAATTTGTTTTGAGATTTCTAAAAGCCGAAATTGTAGCTATATAGCATTCAGTTTTTATGGAATTTAGTGAAAACATTGAAAGTCCCAAACCCTAGGATGAGACGTGATTGATGTAAATAAAAGGTGGATAGATATTTTGATAAAACATACGCATATAACACACACATATATACATATGTATGTATATAAAAATATTATTTCTACATATTTTATGTAAATAACCATTTAATTGTTTTTATTTATCATATGACAACACTGAAATGTTCAACTGTATTTTGTATATGTATATGTATCTGTTTTTGTTCATATTATGTTATTTTGTATTAAATAAAGTCATTCTTTTTTATTGCTTTCAATTTTAAGAGATAGAAACACCAGTTTATTAGAAATTTGTTTTTCAATAATAATAAAAATCTTAGCAAAGTTGTATTATAGTGGGCCGTCTTAATTTTCAACAACTTCTCAATGATTTTTAAAGAATTTTTTTATTTTCTGTTTTTTCTTTTTCTTATTTTTCTCAAATAAAGATATCGTTATTATTCTAAATAGCGAAAGTTAGAGGCTAGATAAATTCATTCCAATAGGCACAATTTCATGTAATTTAGTTGTAAAATTTTATTATAATATGTACGTTCCTAACTTGCCCGAAAATGTCCCCTTTCTAATTATCCCATATGTATAATAGTCAATTTTTGTTTCTATTATATTAGTTCGGGCTCCAAAGAAAACTCCCGAAACTCATAACTTCATGAAATTTTGCAGGTAATTGCTACAGACGTAGATCACAATTAATAAAACCGTAAAAAAATTCTTAAAATTTTTAGGTACCCACCTACTTTTTCTTATTAGACAGTGGTATGTTAGAAAGGTCTCTTAAGGTACCATCACAGTGTAATCGGCCGAAAAATAGTCAATTTTCGTGATTTTTTTTCGGATGGATAGGATGGGGGAATGGAATTGAATTTTTTTTACGATTAATACCACTATTTAACAATACAAAAATATTTTTTTTATTCATTTTTATTTATTCTTATAATTATTATAATTATTTGAAAAAACGTGTCTTTAAACAAGGGCGAAAATCGGTGCCCACGATTGCGGCCGCAGTTTTCATCCGAAAAAAAGTCAAATAGATTATAAATTTGTAGGTAAGCCGCTATGTTCCTATGGGAGCTTTTTTTTATTTTGAAATTTGAAAAAATGGCGGCTGTTTGAATAAAAAATACAAAATTTTTTATAGCTTTTCGTGTAGAAAGGTAGGAAGATTTCAAAATAAAAAAAAGCTCCCATAGGAACGTAGCGGCTTACCTATACAGATTTATAATGTATTTGACATTTTTTTAAATCTTCCTATTTTTCCACACGGAAAACTATAAAAAATTTTGTACTTTTTATTCAAACCGCCGCCATTTTTTTAATATCAAGAAAAAAAAGCTCCCATAGTTACATAGCGGCTTACCTACAGATTGATAATCTATTTGATTTTTTTTTTTCGGGTGAAAACTGCGGCCGCAATCGTGTGTACCGATTTCAGCCCTTTTTTAAAGACACTTTTTTCAAAAAATTATAACAATTATAAAAAATAAATAAAATGGATAAAAAAAATATTTTTGTATTGTTATATACCTAGTGGTATTAATCGTAAAAAAAAATCCCCATTCCCCCATTCTATCCATCCAAAAAAATCGCTAAAATTGACTATTTTTCGGCCAATCACACTGTGATGGTACCAAAGGCGGATCCAGGGGGTGGCTGGAGACTGCAGCCCCCCCCCCCCTTTGACCTACAATAGGTAACTTTTTCTAGTTAAACATACAATTCAGAACACACAATTCCCCAAAATTTCTCCTAGAATTTGAGGCAGCTCCCCCCTTTTTCAACAGGCTTGATCCGCCCTTGGATGGTATCTTAATGTGAAATTAAAGATAATTTTTGTAATAGGAAATTCGCTATGTTATGCAGGATACTGCTGCGACAGGAGTATTATTTTATTTTTAGCGAATTTCCAGAATGGAAACTCGCTATTCCAGCCTTGCTCATGGTGGAAGTTCAGCCCGCGACTATGGCAGAAATTTGTTTTGAGGCCCCTAGAACCCAAAAATAATATTCACTAAAATTTATATATATATATATATATATATATATATATATATATATATATATATATATATATATATATATATATATATGTATGTATGTATGTATCGGTTTATGTATGTATATATGTATCAGCACGATAGCTCTTCAGGAAAAACTGCTAGATTTACGAAATTTGGTGACAACGTTGAAAGTCCAAAAATCTTGGATGAGTTCTTCAGCCAAGCACGTCGGATGCCAGGAACATGGTTTTTGTTCTTGCAAAAAATTAGTTTTTTGCCAAAATTTGCTATAATTTAAAAGTTTTCGCCACATTTTTTTACACCATTGCAAAGACGGAAAAAAATCACATAAAAAAGGTTTTTGAACTATTATTCTAGGTTAGCTAGTTTTTGAGAAAATAAGAAAACAAGTTCTGGACCCACCATCCACTACCGGGGCGGTTCTAGAAACCTCCGGCGGTGGGTGGAGACTCATATTTGTTTAAAATATTGCTTTTAAATAAAATGATTTTTTGAGTTTGTTGCTGCCAAATTGATTTATTCTGAAACTAAAACAAATCTTCAATTTATATACGTTAATGACTTATTCTTTTCAAGCCTGAATACCTCAAAAAACGGCAATTTTGTCATTGAGTGATAGATTGACTTTCCACTTATCATCAAAAATACCCCTGTCGCAGCATCCTGCATAACATAGCGAATTTCCATTTACAAAAGTATGTTTTTCTCGGAAATTAGTTGATATAGAGTAATTGTAAATAAAAAAACCTTCTTTATGTGATTTTTCCGCCTCATTCCGCCAAATTTTTTTCACGAAAAATGTCCAAAACACCGTAAACGTTTTCATGAAATTTCTTAAAAATAAGATGTTTCGTTCTTGAGGTATCGTGCGGACACTTAGTAAACATATATATATAAATGTGCCGCACGATAACTCAAGAACGAAACATCTTATTTTTAAGAAATTTCGTGAAAACGTTTACGTTGTTTTGAACATTTTTTGTGAAAAAAATCTGGCGGAATGAGGCGGAAAAATCACATAAAGAAGGTTTTTTATTTACAATTACTCTATATCAACTAGTTTCCGAGAAAAACGTACTTTTGTAAATGGAAATTCGCTATGTTATGCAGGATGCTGCGACAGGGGTATTTTTATACTATGCTCTTCTTAACTTACTGACTCGCTGTCTTGTGTATTCAACCACATAATATAAATTATACAAGTACGAATAATATTGATGTGCCGATAATATAACGGTATTCTGTTTACCCAATCATTTGCGTTCATCTGACCTTGTAACCTTTTTATAAATTCGGTTTTTTTCCTGTTCGCCTGTCGTTTTCGTTAGCGACATTATAATGCGGTTGGTTCAATTTTTTTTTTTTTTTTTTGTTTTTTTTTGTTTATATATGTAAATCTGTGGGATTGATTTGGGTTTCAGTTGCGAAGGGACTAAATATTTAATTTCGATTACGAATTCCCTGTTTCAATTTGTGGTTCTTCAGCTGTCCACCACTGAAGCATTTCAAATTAAATTTAGAATCAATTTTATTCAATATTTATTTATAAAAATCACACGGAAGAAAAGGAGTCACCTTCTTCGAAATTTGAAATATTCTAGTAAAGTTCTAAATTATAACCTAACTAGTCAGTGGCCTATTAATCACTGTAATCTATCTACTCAGTGATCCATAATTACTATGACCTTACTAGACAAGTTTCGTATAGGTGTTTATTATAACCTCTTTTTGAACCTCTATACCCTGACGGACAATTTTGAACTGACGTTAACTTCTCTCATAATTAAATAGTATTTGAGAAGAAATTTTTGCAGAATCTTAAGCAACCTAATATCATATAAGCTATGTCAGCCTGAAATTGCTTGTTTCCCAAAAGTAAAAAGATTTTCAAATTCAGTTAATTTTGGAACTTTTTGTGTCCCTAAAATCCTGGCAGATAATACAACATGACCAGTTGTCAATTTGGAACAGTTTAACTTTGTAATAATGAAAAAATTTTCAAGATTAATTTTGTAGTTCACTTTAGACCCTTTTTGGGTCCCTAGGGTCTGGAAGACTGCATAATTTCATATAATATAGCCTATGTCAATCTGGGATAGCTAAACTTTCTAACAGAGAAAAAATTTTCAAAATTGGTTGAATATTTTAGATACCTCTTGGGTCCCCAGGACCTCAGGAAACCTTACAATCTCGTATAATTATTCTATATTAATTTGCAATAGTTAAGCTGTCTGGCAGTCAAAAAATTTTCATAATCGGTCCAGTACTTTTTGACTTTACTGCGGACATACAAACAAATTTTCTCTCTTTATTATATTAGTATAGATTACCCTATATTCCTATTGCAAATTTTAGAAATTTGAGACGTATTACATATTTCGAAAACTAAGCAAGATATCGAAAAAAATTATTCTATACCTATAATATTCTATAAGAATTCGCCTATATTTTTTGCTATCATGGTGACGGAAACTTTTTAGTTTCGCCTGTAGTCAAAGGGTTACAAAATACATTTCAAATCCGTGTTCCCAAAAATTAGTTAAAGAATGACATTTCAGTTCAATCGGAGGTATCCCATAATATATTTGTCTATATAGGAGGTATAGGTACTTATATCTCCTAAACTAATTTTTGCTACTTTGGACCCTCATATATACAACTTCCGGTCCGTGTCGTCAAAAATTCGTTTAGAGCGTAAATTCTTAAACCCTAAGAGATTATGTAAACAAAATTTTAGCTCAACCGGCGGTATGTGGTGTTAGGAACAACAGCCAAAATTTTTTAATTTTCTTCGAAAACTAGAGAGATATTTGGACGTTCGTTTTCTTTTTCCTGGAATATATATGAAATCATCTATTTATCTGAATTCTTTTATCTGAAAACTTAGGAAATGAGGGAAGGGGCACAGTATTTTTTGGCACATTTTTGAGCATAACTCAAAAACTAACGCGATTTAAAATTAACCCTAGAACGGCAAACCGAGATAGATATCTACCCCAGGTAAACTTTAAACTACCTGCGTTTTTAAATTAGTCAGTGATATTATCGGCTGGACACCTATACCATAATTTAGTTGAATGTTCTAACAGTAGGGTGGGGTGGAGAAACCTTTCAGTTTCTTGTCTACTGTGACGGAGTGAAGACGTCAAGCTAGTGTAGGGTTGATATCTACCCCGGTTTGTAGTTTGCGTCAGTGTTTTGTGTAGGTAAATTATTTTAATTTTTCTTGCTAAAATAATTTTGATTCACTTACGAGTATAATAACCTAATTTTGCAATAAAACATTAGATATATAATTTTCGGTAATGATTTTCATGTTTTAATTACCCATACACTGGGAATAGCAAAAAAAAATAATACGCGTTACTTTTTTTTGGCAGATGACGACCTGCGGGAATCATAGAATACTATATTGCAGCGATTGTAGCGCCTTTGGATAAGTTAAATTCTTTTTTTTTTTACATTTTGCATGACAGAAACTGAAATTCTTAGGAACCAATATTTCATGCATTGTTATTTGATTTTTCCACATATCAAATTCCCAATTTTTTTTAATTTTCAAACTCCCAAATCGACTTTTTTAGCAAAACATCATAATGTCATTTTTTTCTTGGAGTCTTTTATGTCTTCTTTAAAATCCCGTCTCAAATTTAAAAATCGGTTCATTAGAAAAATATTTATCAATTTTTGTTTATTAAATGACAGTTTGACCGTTTTTGAACACTTTTAGCTACTTAAATCGATTTTTCACCAATTAAACTTTGATTAAATTGAATTTGCTCTTCACCATTCTCTTCAACATGAAAAAACGAAAAAACTAATTTACTTATAAGTGAAATTACTGCTGTTAGAACGATTTTACGACCAAAAATCCCGTGGGGTAAATATATACCTCGGTTTGTATATAGTTGAACAATAGAAAAAATAGGTTTTGTCGTTTAAGGGTTGAAATAGTTTTGAAATATGTAAACATCGCCATTTCATATGATATCCCACATTTAAATTTCAACCTCTCATTTCTAACCTCTTTTCGAATAAAATTAAAAGTATTTCTAAAATCATTCCATTTTGAATACATGCAGACAAATGATTTCTATCAATGTACCAAATTTTAATTCAATTTTGGTTAAACTGGTTACTGAGAAAAATGGCTGTGGCAGATAGACATTGAAGTTTCACCCACCCTACTAATAAAAAAGTTATTAGATTTTTCAAAATTAAAAATTTTAATAAAAATCATTGCAACTAAGTAATTGTATTTTCTGCCTTTTTTTGTTTATTTATAAAAAATTCTCTTTCAAAGCATTGCACATACTGAAAAATTGCAAATTTGCACATATGTATGTGGAAATGTACAAAAGCCATTTAATTTTTGCAAAAAAAAAAAATACCATGCAATGGATTAACAATTTTACTTTGAAATTAGAATCATATAAAAGGAATTCCTTTTAGATAATTCCACAGTATTTTTTGTCGTTTTTCTATGCTTTTGTAGGTAAATGTATAAAACAATATAAAATGCTCTCTATATCTGCGCATTCATATACACAATGTATGTAGGTTACCTATCCATACTAAAGTAATTAACAATAACGCGGTGTACTGTAATACTGTCATTTTAATATTAATGGAAATTACCTCACTGGATATAATCTAATGCATAGGTACACATTGTGTGTTAACAATAACCTACATAATATACACATATTGCACACCAAGTACTTCAGAATTCAATAAACACTCTGCCACAACAATATTTTTTGGTTCCAAGACTATACTAAAGTAACGAAAGCATTGTGATCAGTTTTTGAAATAAAAAAAACAATTTTTCTTCCCAAAATTAGTATATTATCCCTAGAATCATACGTCGGGCTACGAGTCAAGTTAATCATACATCGGCGTCGTTTCGACAAATGGACTTTTTACAGGGAGTCTTAGAGTTTATTTGCAAAACCATTTTTTTTTACATAACAATACTATAAAAGCGAATAAAATATTTAAAAAAATTGAATTTGGAAACATTTCTTAATGTAAATATTTATTAATTTTTTAAATCTTTTTATCAAAGCATATTTTCACTATAAAAATTAAAAAATAGATAAATACATCAATTGTATCATAAAACATGTCTTTCAAGTAATTAATTTATGAACTATTATGAGTCAATGGACATGTGTGACTTTACAGAAAGTGAAATTTCTCAGACATAAATATTCCTATAGATATGCAGTTATTTCCCCATTAGGCACATTTGTAAATTTTCTAAAATTTGTTAGTAATTTTTCAAATAAGATCTCAAAAAATAATAAAAATTAAAATATTTTCCATAAAATAAATTGTTAACCTTTTATTAAGTCACTTGAAACGCATTCTTTAGTTTTCGATTCAATATATTAAAACTTCAGTATTATGTCGTCTCTATAAGTCAAATAGCTGTAATCATCTTTCACATTATCATAATCATTGAATAAATTAATTATAACAGCCATATCATTAATAAATTTTAGAAAAATTAGGAAAACTTTTAAATGTGGAGTACAAAATCTTTTAAAAAAAATGTGGATTAATCATACATCGTCGTCCTTTTGACGCACACTATTTCAGTATAAAAAAAACGACAATAGCTATAAACAAAGTTTATACGTCTTATGTGTTATAATAACAAATAAATTAGATAACAGAAGTTTCACAGCAAGCAGGAACCGACAAGTTGTAGTATTGGAGCAGGTAGAGAAGTTCGTTCGTCGTTTTGACGAATATGTATGATTCTAGGGCTATTCAACCAGCTGGTAATGATAGCTATTACTCACAAAGATGAAATTGCGACACGAGCCGAGTTTTCGAGGCGAGTGTCGTAATGCATCTGAGTGAATAGTAGCCATTGCAAGCGAGTAGAATACGATATTTTTTCTACGACTTTTTTCTTTTTTGATTTAAATAAAATTGAATATAATACAATTTTTAATCTATCTCTAATTTCATTAAATGTTTGTATATTATGTTGTACAAACGATGAAAACAAAATACAAGTTACTTTGTTTACTTAGACGTTACTACGCAACATATTTGAAATTAAAATGCCTCATTTCAGATACAATTGTTCATGAGTTTTCGTTAAAAAATTAAATAATTCTTATATTCGAAACAAATCAATCTTCTATTCTTTTCTAAAAACAAACTGCAAATTTAAAATTTACGTAAATACAATAATGAAAGAGATAAACTCAAGAAAACGGAAATTATTTAAATTCATACATGGTTAAATTTAAAACTGAAATGAACCATACATATATTATACAGAAAACAAATGCTAGCCCACTGAATAACGGTTAATACGGTGCTTTCATTGGTCGAAAGGTATTGAATAATGATCATTCCTCCACACCTTTGAATAATGCCTAACTTTCTCAACAATTAACAGATATATAATGAATGTGTCCTTCAACAGGAGTAGAAAAAGAAATTTCACGCACATTTTACCATAATTATCACCATAATTATAATTATTCTTTTTTAATAATATAATTTAGATTATGGGCGAATATTGTTACCAAATTTCGACAAAATTTTAATTTAACATATTTTATTAAATGATCAAGTATCACTACAATGAAATTAAAATAACCACATAATACGTAATTATTACTCTATTGAACTGAATCAATAATTATTTGCATATGTTTAATTATGCTTTGTTCCTATTAGCTACGAACTATCTAACACACTAGTGGTGACTATAATATGACTATCTATATTCAATTTATAGCTAATAAACGAGCTTAATTAGAACAAAAATGCGCTTTAATCTTTTATTATATACCTATCTCGGTTCTCAACATTGGCAAACATGTTTTAATTATTTTATCTGTAATTAATTAAAAAATAATAATTAGTACTCTTTACATTTTTTTGAATTGAACTTTAATTCAATTTTTATTATTACACTGTATAGACTGCAGTGTTGAGTGTGCAAATGTGCTGATAACATCGGTATTGAATTGTTTATTGAATAGCTAGCTCATCGTTGCAAATGCAATTTAATTTTTTCCATATCTGTTTACCTTTCTTCTTCTTTTTAATTGATTTTCCTATAGTATTATTTCAAGTATTGTGTACTCAATTATCCATGATAATTATTTGGTAGATACCTAACGCCAAACGGCGTTACACTGACATTATAAGGATAACTTTTGAAGCCACTATAATAACAGAGCGACAAAATATGATTTAAACTTATAGGGTTAGATAAACTAAGGTATCTATGTCTGATTTTCGAATTACATTTTAAACTTAATTATACAAACATTCGTTATTTAACAGAAATTCTTATTTACAGAATTCTTATTTGTTTGTTATAAATACAAAATGGTCATTTGCTCCATTTACTTAAGCTCCTATTTTACGTCTCCGAAAGATGCCGATACTTTAAAGTTAGGTTCTTCCTTTAAAATGTAATTTTTTATTGATCTTTGGTGGTCTTTACAGCTCTTAAGGTCAATTATAAAAAAATTCGGTTATAGCATTTTCGACGTGAAATTTCACGCTCTTTCAGAATCCGAAATAAAAAGTAGGCCGTTACATTTAAAAAATACGACTTGACCTCAAAATGACCTTGAAAATGGAATTCAAGGTCAAATTTAAAGTCACCATTTGATGTCCCCCTTCGTACCTTACCTACCTTCGTACCTATATATATATATATATATATATATATATATATATATATATATATATATATATATATATATATATATATATATATATATATATATATAGGTACAATCAAAGCTCCGAATAATTTCAAGTTCGTCCAGTAAGGGAACCAAATTCTGCGAAAAGCTATATCACTAACCTTGCCCCGTGTCATCAATATTACATTTCGTTTCGTTTCATTTGAATAATGCTAGCGATTAAGAAAGTGTATTTGTAAAATTTGATTTAATTGTCTGTTAACTCAGTTGCAACAGCTATATAACTGTTTATATTGTACAAAATCCTAGCCACTGAGGATCCCTTATTTAACACGTGTCCAACACGCAACTGGCAAACTTTTTATCTTTTAAAAAAATATTATCCAGACTAAATAATGGTCAATAATTTCTAGTAAATCGAAAATTAGTTACATTCTTCTCCTTTTTTTATGTTCCGAACTACCTTCGTGTAAGTTCGGAACATTATAAGATTGGTGAGTAACCGAAAATTTGAGAGAAGTGGTAAATCAGAGAACAAATGGTAAATAATAATAGAGTTTTACATTCATATATTGAATATACGCAAGAGGACTATGTATTGTATGTATTTCATGTACCTGTGAATTCTATGGTTTGGTGGCCAATGCACAATCAAGTTTACTTGATTGTACACAAAATTGCAATAAAAAAAAAATTTCTCTTTCTATTTCTATTTTATAGAAGCGTGTATATATTTATCTCTTTCTTTCGCTGTTTTTTCTTAAAATTATTAATAATGGAACAGATTCTAAAAATTGTTATCTTTGTCTAATAACTTATTTTAATACACAGAGAGCCATCTTTACGTATTTGTGATAATTACATACTTGCCGACCAGTCCACATAATTCATAGAAAAAATTATATACATATAGAATCCTATCAAAAATAGGGCCATATTGCTCATCATTGTATTTCTCCCCAACTGTAAGATGGCTCTCAGTGTCCGTTTTTTCGCTTATTTTATACCTATTCGTTTCGTCATAGTTCGTCCGTTTCCGTTCGTCGTCAAGTGTTACAAGTGTTAAAATATACTAATTACATATATATTGGGATAATACCAGTTTTAATATTTTTTTCTGATTATTATTAATTGTAATTTTCTTTTAAAACATGTTTTTGTTGTAAAAAAACTGAATAATATTTGGGAAATTCCAGTATTTGGATAAGGGTTAATATAAAATATATAAGGTAACTGCGGGTAATAAGGCCTAGCTAAGGGAGATCTTAAATAACATGAAAAATACTGCAGATAATCAACTTTTTTATTAATAAATAAACTCCAAAAGTGTCAATCAACCAACAAAAAAATATAAATTAGGAATTAAAATATTGGATTAGAAAATATGTAACATTTTTGAAAACTCTGTTCTTAAGCTTATGTGTAATTTTGATAGCCCTTATTTGCCGCCGATACCCAAGTAAATAAAAAAAAAAAATTAATTATTTTGACAGATGTAAAATTATTTAATGCACTGAATTAACAAAAAGAAGAACTGAAGAACAAAATTAGGTGAACAGAAAAATAATTAGCAGCATTAATATTATAATTACTTGAGATAATTTTCGTTGATATTTTATTATTCGAGCTCGAAAATCTCACTTTATGATATATAGCTCGTTACTGGAGACAATACGCGGGATGGCGGCAAGTGGAACATATGTTGCAACTTATTGGTGTCTGAGGCTTGCATGCGTCAAACATTGGTACGCCTGTACGAATGTTTGAACGAGTTATGAATTTTAGGCCTTATTACCCGACAGGCCTTATTACCCGCAGTTACCTTAACTGAGGTTACAGTTATATAGGTTTCTTTACAAGTGCATTATATAAATAATTCAATATATGTAATTCAAATTTTTTTCTTTTTTGTGAAAAGGTTGTATTTTATTTAGATACAAAAAAAAAAAAAAAAATTAAAATTTTTTCAAAATTTTCTGTTTTATGAGACCGCATGTGAAAATATGTATATCTCTTTTGAAATAGAGTGTACAATATACATACAAATATAAAGTATCTAGGACCATAAAACAAACCTTTTTCAAAAAAAAAAAAAGATTATTTTCAAAAAAGGTCGGAAATAGCAATAAACTTTACATTCCCCCATTTTGAAGTCAGTTCACCCAATATTTTTCCTAATAAATAAATCTTATTCCTAAAGTATAACCTATTTTTTGATTTCAGAACGATCGTGTTCGTATGTGTCACATCGTGAACGTATGTGTCCGGACTGTTATATTTTAACCCTAGAATCATACGTTGGTCTACGAGAAACGTTAATCATACATCGACATCGTTTTGACGGATGGACTTTTTACGGAGAGTTTTAGAGTTTATTTGCAAAAAACATTTTTTTTGACATAACAATACTACAAAAGGGAACAAAATATTTAAAAAAATTGGATTTGGAAAAATTTCTTAATGTAAATATTTATTAATTTTTTTAATCTTTTTATCAAAGCATATTTTCATTATAAAAATTAAAAAATAGATAAATACATCAATTGTAATAATTAATTTATGAACTATTATGAGTCAGTGGACATGTGTGACTTTACAGAATGTGAAATTTCTCAGTCATAAATATTCCTATAGATATGTAGTTATTTCCCCATTAGGCACATTTGTAAATTTTCTAAAATTTGTTAGTAATTTTTCGAATAAGATCTCAAAAAATAATAAAAATTAAAATATTTTCCACAAAATAAATTGTTAATCTTTTATTAAGTCATTCGAAATACATTCTGTAGTTTTCGATTCAATATATTAAAACTTCAGTATTATGTCGTCTCTATAAGTCAAACAGCTGTAATCATCTTTCACATTATCATAATCATTGAATAAATTAATTATAACATCCATATCTTTAATAAGTTTTAAAAAAATTAGGAAAACTTTTATACGTAGTGTACAGAATCTTCAAAAAAAGCATACGTTAATCATACATCGACGTCCTTTTGACGGACACTATTTCAATACAAACAGAACGACAATGACTATAAACAAAATAAATATATGTGGTGTGTTATAATAACAAATAAGTTAGATAACAGAAATCTTACAGCAAACAAGTAACAACAAGTCGTAGTATTGGAGCAGGTAGAGAAGTTCGTACGTCGTTTTGACGTGTACGTATGATTCTAGGGTTAAGAAGTTTTAGTTATGACCACTGATTGTGAGGAACATTACTTAGTGCGTGTCAAACACGCACTTGACGAATTTTCTTTACTGTATTTTCCTAGGTACATAAATAACAATTAAAAATTAAAAAATTTATGAAATGAAAATTTTGATATATTACTAGTATCGAAGAAAATAAATCTTTATAAAACACACCACCTATACAACCAACCAAGGAACCCATGTAAAATACGAAATTAAATTAATTTTAATTTAATTATAATCTTTCCCTTTAATCAGAGTACTTTCTGAAAACCGTAATTTTAATGCTGTGTTTGAAAAATAATTTACATTGTATAATACGGAATGTAGATACACTGCAAATTCAAGTACATGCTCTAATGATACCTACATAGTAGACAGTAGTAATACCGGACCGTTACGTCGGAGCAATTAACCGATAGATCGATTAAAGTCTTTATTTTATCTTTTCGGACAAAATTAGTCACTAGTTAAAAATATCGAGCATAGAATAGTCGACTAATCAAATGAATATTTAGTCTAGGTTACAAACCAGGAAAATTATTAAATTACTCGTTTTTAGTCATTAAATAAAATTGATTATTTTAATCATTTATTGAAAAGTCAAGTGATCAACTAAAAATGAGTAAATATAAATAAAATTGATTGACTAGGCCGATTAATCGATTAATCATCCAACATCACTAAGAGACAGCAATGTTGGCTGCCAACAAGAGCACTTCGATCGTACAAATGTGCGAGATTATCGTATTTTTCGTATTTCCGAGGTAAATTATTATACACAATATAATTTAGTGAATTTTGCTTTATAATTTAATGAAAAATTATCGTGTTTTCGTGTGAGATAATAAAAATGTTATCGTACGTTACCATCAAATTATCGTACATGTACGATAATTATCGCACAGCTGTCAACACTGGCAGACAGTAACTATAGAACTGTACTCTTCCCACATACTTTTTTGCGTGCGGAAAGTAAACTTTCCGTACGCAAAAGGTATGTGGGAAGAGTACAGTGGGCAAACAGCTATTTTAGGTACAGAAATGTGTGCGCCAAGTTAGTACTTCTCCCGCATGAGTAATAAAAAATAAAAAATCTCGACAGCGTTATCTCGTAATTTATGTGTAGAAAGAGTTTGTAAAATTTCAAATCGATCAGTCCAGTAGATTTTGAATTAGAGAGTTCACTGACTTTGAAAATGTTAAGTGTGAGAAAAACACGTTTTTAAATGTTAGTTTTGTATACTAAAAAATCAAAAATTATAGTACGGGAGCTACGGCACCTTTTCCATTAGTAATTATATACACAGTAGGATATAATTTTGATAATAGTTTATATATTGCTTAATGATAAATCGAGCGTCAGACCGCGCGACCTCGGTAAGTAAAGTTGTAGGAGGCTTACGAAGTTGTCGAAAAAAATTTTCAAAATAGTAGCAGTATACACGCTACAAATTATCACATTATTTATTCATGATGTGAATTTAAGAAAAATAATCGTCCGACGTCGATATGCCGGTAAGATCGTCGTCAGTTATGTATGAGTAGTCGTCGGAAAATTCTAAAAATAAAGTAGTAGTATACAATCTGAAGCTTATAGTGGTAATAATTTATGATTAATATAACAAGAAAAAATCGTCAAGCTGCATGATAATAGTTAAAAGTTCGTCAGTCGGGCCTCTACAGTGTAGTGCAGTGTTCAAAATCATTGAGCACGCGACGTCTTTTGCGGCCCAACTGACGGACTTTTAACTATTATCGTGCAGTCTGACGATTTTTTTCGTATTATATTAATCATAAATAATCACCACAATCAATTTCAGATTGTATACTTCTACTCTAATCATATTTCTTGAGTCATGAATATAAATACTAAAATTAACACACAAAACATTAGTTTAATAGAGAAAATAAATTTTTTATACTAACCTCTTTTAAGTTTTTGAATGTAATATAATATTTTTAGATTATATTAGAATTTGATTACATGAAATGAAGTAATTGACTAACAAATTAATTTTATTAATTAATGAAAACGAATAAAGTATAAATTTTCATACTAGAAATTTTTACTAAATAATTCAATTTTTTATTGCTTATTATCTAAAATTTACTACTTGGTGGGTTATTTGACGCTAATTAGGAAAAAAAATCAAAAAATCAAAAAAACCTACAACTTAATTGTAGGTTTTTTATATGTATACTTACTCTATTTTACTCTTAATAATGTAACTGATCGTCAGACCTTTGGGAGGCGGTAAATTAAGTTGTCTCCTTCAACTTAATTTACCGCCTCCCAAAGGTCTGACGGTCAGTTACATTATTAAGAGTAAGAAAACTCCTATAGTGAAAAACTTATATTGTATACTTTCACGAGCCAAAAATGCCCGTAGCTCCCGTACTATTAAGCATGAATAAAACGAGTGCTTTTCTTTCATACTTCCATACTTCGGTACTAGCTCCATAAAGCAATGAGTTTTCAGGCAACCTCAAAACGAAACACAGCGGCCAGGTACTTTCCCTGCGCATGCGTCGAGCAGCTGTTCGCTGCAGCTCTATTCCGCGTCAAAGGGACGGAGACTTAAAACTCAAAGCGTCAGATTTCCTGTTCTTTTCACTATTTACCTGGCAATATAGGTATCCACAGTATCGACTAAAATATAAACCACATTATCTAATTTTATACACTACTAATTTCATATAAACCTAAACCTATTCAAAAACTAAAAAATTTGGAACCACTAAACCACTAGTGGGACACTGTAAATATAGAAATTACCTAAAATAACATCGACTATCAGAGCGTTGCCTATAATCTTTCCGCAAGAGCTATTTCATTCGATACAATGCACCGACATTTATAACTCTATTGACCGTAAAATATTTATAATATGTGCCGATTTCAATTTTGTGCTTCACGAGTTGAACTTTTACCTTTCGTATCTATTTGAAAACTCACATACACCTTCATAGAATACCTTTTTCTCATAAACACTTACGTTAGGGTAACTGATAGCTGTCTATTTCGAACATAGACTACAAAACTATAATTCATTTCAAATAACTTGACCCTTTATTTTATGTAATTTCAATAGTAACAGTGGTCAATTAGTGGTTCAAAAAGATGTTGCTATTTTAAGCTTTGGCTTTGACGCTCCGTAAGTAGTATAAAATACATCGTCATCGGGAAAAAGGAAAATAATTTTTTTTTGGTATATAAAGAAATGCCTGATAATATGTAAACGGTTCCAGATCGATTATATATAAGGTTTTGCTATAAAAAAAATTATTGAAAATGTGTTTTTTTTAGCTTCTAACCCTTAACTTTCTTGAGAAAGAACTGCAAAATTTTAAAAAAAGAAATGGTACATATTGGTTTTATTTTTCAAATGCGTACGGGTGTATACAAATTATACCTTGCAATAAATATGTTACCGCTTACTGAATAATAGACAGCACATTATGTACCTCATATTAAGGGGTCTGTCTTTTAGAAATGATGTACTAAAAAAAACACTTTTTTGGGAATTTTTTTTTTTTAGAAAAACTATTTATTGTAATGAAAAAAAAGTTTTGTACATTAAAGGTAAATACGTATAATTTACTGTATCTTGAATTTTTTTTCTTTTTATCTGGCCTTCCAAGAGCTCTTGTAGGCCTGTTGAATGTCACATGTAAATTTTGTAATTCAAAACGGTGCCAACGATTCAAAAAAAAAATTCTAGATAGGCTTATAAAAAACACCATAATGAAGAGAATGCATCCAATAATATTAATAGATTTGCGCGTTACTTTATGGTATTCCATATTTGTAAATAATAAAAAAATATTTTACTTCGCAAAAATACCACTTTTATTTTGAAACTGTGACAATATTGTTTCAAAATAAAAGTGGTATTTTTGCATCCAATTTTAGTCCAATCGGACTTATTGAATCAACCTTACCTTTGAATCACTGGCACCGTTTCTCTTAGGCCTGTGACCTTCGTCAGGCTTACAAGGGTAAAACGGCTGATCAAAAATAAAAGAAAAAATGTTCAAGATACATTTAATTATATGTACTTTAATGTACAAAAATTTTTTTTCATTAAGATAAATATTTTCCCCCGAAAAGAAATTCGAAAGGAGTGTTTTTTTTTATTAGCACATGACTTGTAAAAGATTCCTTAAATCCCGCTAACTGCTTCTATAAACTGGTTTTACCCGCCGTCTAGTTTCTATAATATAGTAGTGCTTTTATTAAATTTATGGATAAAATTTGTAATATAGTTAATTATAAACTAACTTTCGAAAAAGAAAATTTACCTTCTTAGGAAAAACTAGTGTTTTTCTCTCATGTACATTTTCTATGAGACATGAATTTTTTATACGTTTATTAAATTTTTTTTTCTAAACATATTTATTTTTCCGTTTATATTTTCTATCCGGTGTTTTTCATTTTTTCATTTTCTTTTTTTATTAAAATATTAGTAGATTATTATACGTATATTCTTAAGAAAATGCAGTTGTGCATAGATGAAAATGGAGAAAATATTATTTTCTTTATTACTTGAGAGGAATTGTGCAATATAATAATAATAATAATAACAGAATAGCGAAATATCTATTTGGCAATGTGGTTTTCTTCTCAACGGTGTTTCGTGGTGAATATAATAGATAGACACTCGTACATGTATGAGACATGTGAAAGATATAAGGAAAGTACCCAAATTTTTGAAACCATTTCTTAAACGTATATTGTCAGTATTGAATTGTAATGTATGAAATTTGCATATTCGGTACTTCATTTCATTATGCAACAATTCCCTGATGAGATGCAATAACTTTGTCAGATTTAATAATAATTTGAAAGGTATTTTATACTGAAACCTTGATCATTTTAACTATAGTAAATGAGTTCTTACTTTCGGATGCGCACTGAAAAAATAAACATATAACTATTGTAACATAGTTCATATAATAAGCATAATGCAATATTTCTTATGAAATAATAAATAGAAAATAGTATTTTACAATATAAGTTCGGTAAGTTGCTTTTACTGATCGAGAAAATGTTAAGAAAACGGGACCCGCAGGATCGGGTTGTTGCAATTTTCGAGATCAGTAAAGGCACTTAACGCATCGTGTATTCTATAAAATTTTTTGCACGATTGATTTAAAATAATTAAAGAATAAAAAAATATAGTAAATAAAAAATAAAATTATGATAATATAGGTGAAATTTATATTTCTATGTTATGACATAGAATGCCATAAATAAATATTATAAATATTTACAGCAACTAATACGAATCTTTGTAGTGACAAATGGCAACTGTATTTGTAAATAAAAATTAAGTGTCAATATTTCATTGGCGTGAATATTTTTTTCTATTAAAAATTTGTGGAAAATAGTTTGTTAAACTATAATATTAGTGAGGATAATGAAGTTGATGAAGCTTTTTATTTTTGGTTGCAAATTTATTCTCCTAAAATGAAAGGAAGATTATGAAAACCACAGAAAATTTTAATGATTGAACGACCTTTTGAAATGTCAATAAAATATGAAGACTAATGCCAACAATAATAATAATAATGTGCAAACTAGTGAAAATTTTAATATTTTCAGTTTCTTATCTAATTACTAAATATACATGAGTAGTATTCGCAAGTCAGAATCATGCTGTATATTTCAAATTTTTTTAATTGAAAGAAGAAAAAAATATAATTTCGATTCTTGAAATAGTTCCCGTAATAGTTGAACTTTTGTTATTTAAACAATTTTTTGTAGTGATAAGAAGCATTATTTTTTTAATTAGCTAAAACCTTTAATTTATATTTTGATTTTAATTTACATTTGGATTTTGGTCATACTAACCAAAAAAATCGAGTGCTTAAAGTTTCAGTTTGGCTGAACGATGGGTGGAAATATAAATACTGCGTGTGTTTAAATGCAAGCAAAAGTTTGTCATACGTAGTAATGTTTCACAGACACTCGATAATATTTGAAATTGAAAAATTGTAACTGTTTCTCGCATTAGAGAGAGTACCAACATACATAGGTGGTTGAATGATTGTCTGGCTCGGGTGGCTGTCGAACACAGAATCGTTGGTCTAATGGCGAAGACACCTGGCTAATTACCGGGAAATCCTGGGTTCGATTCCCAGACGATCCGGATAATTAAAAGCTTTTATTTAACTTGATATGTTAGTATGTTGGTTTAGATCAAATCTTGGAATCAAAATTTAGACAGGTTCTAATTGAGCTAGAGGTTTCAAATTTTACATACGTGTCTAACCTTGATGACAATGCAATATTGTATAATTAGTTTTGTCCTACATTGCCCCAAAAAAAAACTGTTGATTTTTAGTCCTGTGCAACTTTTTGACATTTAGAATTGTTAAATATTTGTCCATTGATTTTACATTGCAATTTTTTGTTTCCATAGTTATGCTTGATTAAGGTAAATTAACCCATTAAAATATAGGTAAAAAATTACTTCTTTAATTTTTCTTTTCAAATTAATTGTAATCAGACTAAAAAGTAGAAAATAAATTAAAGTAAAAAAAATGTTTTTTAAGAAAAAGCTTTTATTTAAAAATGGGCTAAAAAAAATAAAATAACCTTTGAGTGAAGTTTGAAGCAATATGCAACATAATTTATAAAAGCTTGAGGCGTTTAATTAAGTTTGATAACTACTGAAATGTAAAATAGCTGTTATATCCACAACAGAAATAATTAGTGATAACGCCTCAAGCTTTTATAACTTATGTTACATATTGCTTCAAACTTCACTCAAAGGTTATTTTATTTTTTTAGCCCATTTTTAAATAAAAGCTTTTTCATAAAAAACATTTTTTTTACTGTAATTTATTTTTTCAATCACTTTGTAATTTTTAATTTAAATCCTTTAGCTTTACCTTAGCTTTCTCTTTGAATTATGTTATTAAAAAATAATATTATAAGTAGATTTTCAAATGTATATTAAAAGCTTTTTTAATTTTTTTAACCAATTTATTTAAAAAAAATATATATATATTCTGTGTTCAAACATTCAGTTAATATATTCCACACAAAAGAATATTGATTTATTAGAATCAGGGCATTTTTCGTGCCTCTATATAAAGCATTTATTTTGAACCGTGATCAGTCTTTCCCTTTTCGCACCTCAGAGAATAATTTAAAATAATTAAACCTTTGGATTTTAGATATCCGAAATTAAAGTAATATATAAAATTTCACTTCACCACGCTTGTCAACATAACGTTAAATATCACAGGTACCTAGTATTTGTAGATACACATTCAAAATACACACCTCTGACTAAATATCATACATTAAGCAAACAATAGTTAAACTCACCTTCCAGTAGTCCACAAATTTTAGAAATCGACGTTGTAAAATATTTAAATTTTGGAAAAATCTATTGACGACGCAAAGATTATAGGCGCACCTCTAGTAGTAAAATTAGAACCAGTATCAAGTAAAAATATATAGATTCACAGATTGGTTCTGACCGTTCAAAATCCAATTCTATTTGTTATGTATCCTTTTTTATTGTATTAGTACAATACCAATACAACATAGTGTAACAAAGATAGGACACATGTTCGATGGGCCAAAATTAATCTGTTGTACTATACGTAGTTATACGATCAATTGGCATAGAAATACGTATTAGACAAATTATGTGTGAATTACTATAGATTTTACATCACCAACTAGACGTATACATAGATTTTTACTTGATACTAGTTCTACTTTTACCACTAGAGGAGCAAGTGAAAATCTTTACGTCACCAAATAAAATTTTTATTAAAAAAACAGACGTTCCTACGCTGAACGGAATAGCACAACAGACAACACCTCAGTGGTGTTAATAATGCCATTTATCGTTCAGTTATCAATATTTATATTTTCATATCCGAAATTAACACACTGTTCGAGATTTGGGTACTTTCCTCTACATTCGTATAGGACAGCACTCGAATCACACTCGAAGATATTCATATACAATAGAAGACAAAACTGTACGAACAATAAATTATTTTCACCATGTTTTCGAATTAAGTGCACGGTTACACGAACGTTTTTTTAACACCGATATTGGACGTTAAATGACGCTAGAAATATGGACAACCTCTAAATTTCAGTGGTTATACACGTACCGGAAGAGATGTACATCATCAAGGTTATAACGCCAATTGATAGACTCGGACCTATAATATTAGCGATGAAAAGCGGGTGTAACTGGCTACACGAGCTATAAATTCTAAAGGAGATGCTGGTTGATGCTTCATTTTGCTTATACTTGCTTGGAATTTATAACGATAAAAATTTAACTAAATAAAATTTGACAGTAAACAAAGAATAAAAGCACAAATTTTTTATAATTATTGTGTCTCTAACCCATTATTACAAATATATGAATGCGTAGATGAATGTATGTATGTGAAACGGTTGTCAGAGATTTTTGAAGGAATAAGGACACAAAAGAAGTAATGTCCTTTGAAGTGATGCTTAATTTTATCATAGGGATTGTAGGCAAAATATGTGGACTGATGGAGGTTATATAAAAAGCTGCGTTAAAAAAAAGCTTGTGTAGCCAATTCTTTTATGAAACAGGCTTCATTTTATACCTAATAATGTTTATTTATTACGATAAATATTTTTGCTAACAAAACACATTGTAAGATTCTCTTAAGTATTTAAAACTGTTTGAATAATTTTATCGCTCATTGTACTTGTATTTTATTGCGTATGGTTATGTATAGCTAAGCATGTATGTACATGAAATTTTCTATCTGATATATTATAGTTCAAGTTTTCACAAGTGTACGGAAATGTAGTAAGAAATTGACTTTTATAAATTAAAACGACTTTTTATTATAAGACGGGAGTAACAATTTTTATTTCCAAAATTTACGGGCGATTGGTTCTTTTTCATTTTTATCTATATATAATATATATATTTTAGTTTCTCGCATATATATCTAATGACACAGAGAAATTAGATGAAGAGAAAATTTTTAACTTCGGAAAAAATTTCGGAGAGGTGGATAAACGAAATGTCAAAAGTCCTTATCGATTCGAGTACCGTTAGAAATTTTACCCAAAACGATGATCAAAGGTCACCAAAAATTGTAGTTCGTGAGTATCTCTAAAAATCAAATTGTGGCTTAAAAAATTGCCTTGCCCACCTTATAGAAGACTTTGTCTATTGTGTAATATGGACATTTTAACACAACACATAGATAATTTCAGAATGAAGAGTTTTAATATTGCTGTGAACGATTTATATTTCAAAACCACTACCTAACAAGAAGCGTCATGAAGGTATAACCTCCAAAAATTATAACAAAATACCTTAAAATAAAACAAGAATCAAATCCATCCGCCATCTGGTTCAAAAGTGATCCATCCATACCCATTTGAAAAAGGTATTTTTTTGTAAAAAACGAGTTTAAAGTGTCACTCACAAATATTCAATTTCCGAAATAATTTACCTCGTGGTTATAATGTGCTATTTTCTTGAGTTGTATAATATAATCCTTCTTTTACCCCCTATTCTTTCATTTATCTCACATTGTCTACTTTATTTGACATAGCAGCTATTCTTCCACAGCAAGTTAGAAATTTTAATTATTCTATATGTTGCAGCGATATTGTTAAGAGGTTACTCTAGTTAAGAGTTATTATGATAAAACGGTAAACGGTTAAGAGTTATTATAATAAAAAAAAAAAAAACGAAATATTGTCAATTCATTATGTTTCTTACAATACATCTAGCAAATTTCAGTGTTATTATAATTTTGTTAGACACATCTAGAAAAATTGTTAAGTATAATGCTTTTTGACAATATAACTAAATCGGCGTACAGAAAAATATTGTAAATATAAACATTACATGAGAGAAGGTACGAAACTAATAATGTCAAAACTATCGAGCCAATTTCAATCAAATTTAATTTAGATTTTTATATACTTTGGACTAACCGACAAGAATTTTTATCTCGATTACAAGTTTCCGTGGGATGTGAATACTAAAATAATAATAAATAGTGTCTTAACTAGATACTAAATCCATTTCAATAAGTTGGGATACTTATATGGTTTAGAATAATTAACAGGATAATTTATATCCTGGTTGAAGTTCCCTACAGGGCATGAGTACGAAAAAAATCAGTATCAAAACTACAAAACCGACTTCAACCAAATTTGATATGGATACTCTTATGCTTTCGAAAAACAGAAAGGGATATTTTTATCCCGATTAAAGATTCCCAAGGAAAACAAATTACTTGGTCAGATCAAATTTAGTGCAACGATTTCAGTTAGTTTTATTATATGGATACTGATATACTATGAAACAACATACAGAAAAATTTTCATCCGGATTAAGGATTCCCACAGGGAACAAAACTATTAAAAATTTATTCAATCATGTCAGAACTACTGAACAGATTTTAATTAAATTTAATTTGGTTATTTATATATTTAAAATAACTGATGGCATAGTTTATATCCCGATTGAAGTTTCCTAAGAGATAGGAATACGAAAATTAATGTCAAAACTACTGAATCGATTGCAATCAAATTTGATATGAAAATGTATAAGATATACGAAATCAGACTGAAATTGCTCAGTTTTGACCTGACTGAATAATTTATTTTGTATCCCACGCGAGCCTTTAATCGGCATACAAATTTTCTTTTTTGTTATTCCAAAGCATAAAAGTGCCCCTTACAAAATTCTATTGAAATCGGTTCTGTTGTTTTGACACTAATTAGTTTGGAATTAATATCCCGCAGGAACCTTCAACCAACATGTAAATTATCATCCTATCAGTTATTTTAAGGCATATAAATGTTCCTAGTAAATTTTATTGAGATCGATTTAGTAGTTTTGATACAAATTAATTTGTTATTCACTTCACAATTTCTCTAAAATTGTCTAGCGAAATTATGATAACACTGAATTTTACTAGTTGAATTTTAAGGAACATCATCTGTTGACAATAATTCGTTTTTTTACAATTTGACTAGAGTTATTATAATAAAACGGTTTTGACAATATAGCTGCAACATATCGCGCGTACTCTATCTCAACCTCGTATATCAAAAACTGCATGTTCTAGAACACAAAAAAACATTAAATATTGTATTTGTATATATACTTATATATATATATATATATATATATATATATATATATATATATATATATATATATATATATATATATATATATATATGTACATAGGTAGCCAACATCAAAGGGTGTAATTAACATAAATCTTAAGTTCATAATGATGAAAACACAGATTTAAATACGTTTTTTTTATGTGTCGAAAAATTGGGACTTTTCAGATACGAGGTTGAGAAAGAGTACGCGTGATATACACTATCAACTTTCAGAGAACGTAATAAAACTAATAAATTTTTTTTATTAAGTGTCATATTGCGGCCTATTTATTTATCCAATCGGTTTGGCATGTTCAAGATCATACAGTTTGTTGTACAATGGTCCCACTCTTGCTTTTAACTGTTATTAGTTACATCTATCCACTTCCGGTGATCGAATGAACACGTTCGATCCACCGATTATAATAATCGACAATCTTGTAATGAAATTTTACTTTGAAAAACTTTTTAAATGAAATAGCAATTTAACGATTTGTCGAATATAAAGTTAACGTTTCAAGAGAAGACTAAGTTCAATTGTAAATTCAAAACGGATTTCCTCTTTCTAACTTACTTAAAACAAATAGTTAGCTATATATACAGATACCTATAGAAGAATGACTTTTACCGTAGAAATCTCTAGGAATTGTCTCACGTACATATCCTATCTATATATCTTTTATCTATACAGATGCCTGCCGGTACTTAAGTATACACACAATGTACAAGATGTTTCAGAATAAACATGTCTGCAAATAGTAAAAAATCAACTTGAAAATTCTTTTTGAAATGTACAGTATCAAATTTTTTTCAAATGTGTAAATTCTTAATTCAGAGTTTTTTAGATTTTTATACTAAAATTGTAGTCAACAATTTTCGGTGCACATTTCCGTCACACGTTGTAAATGTTTTTAATAGTTCAAGCCAAGTAAGACTTTATACGTGAAACTTTGACTCTATTACAACGGCTCCCTATTATGCATTCTGTGTATGTATAATATTTCGATATCGCTTCTTCTACACTATTCTATGTTGTTGCATTATGAAAAGTTTTGGTATTTAGTTTAATGCTCTTTTAAAATTGTATAAAATCAAGTCATATGTGACATTTTCCAATGCATTTCTACAGTTTTAAATTTATTGCGATATATAACATACTACATATATATCTAGATACGTAGTGAGAAACGAATGAGCGAAGTTTTTCGGTATTTTAAAAGCAAAATTGTGTTTATAAATATCAAATAGTCAATACTGATATCGTAGTAGGTTGGTGTATTGTAAGTGAATGTCAGTTGTTTGATATGATTTTGAAAAATTGTTTAAAATTTACTTGTTTCTTTACAGTCATAAATAATTTATATTCATTTCGAAATAAGAAATGTTGCTTTAAGTAAATGTATCATTTTTGTGCTAAGAGGCACCGCTATTTACTACCTAGAAAATTTTATCACTCACAGCACTTAATAGAAATATTATTGATTAATGAAATTTCCCGCTTTGGCTACGTTATTGAGTAATGTTTAACGGGAAATGTTCGTGTAACTGAGCCTTTTTCTCTGGATTTTTCAGAAATGACCAACTTTATTGAATTGAAACATAATAGGTACAGGTGAAATTATTTAAACTTGGACTGACGTCATTAACAAATCAAAAAATTTGGGGGACAGGTCTACCCACACTGTCAACTTCCCATAGGATGCCCTTAAAGACTATTGCAAATGAATAACTTCTTTTTAATTCAGGGGACTCCTCCTCTGGACCCTCGATAGAGGCTTTGCCCCTTGCACCACACCGGGGGCTTCGCCTTCTGTACCTAAGGGTGGGGGCTCCACCCTTATCAAACAAATGATAACATCATTTGTTCTCAAGATACGCGAGACAAAAAATATTTCACAAAAAGCTTCTTATTTCGTTTCTCCGTTGTTTTTTTTCTTCTTTTAAATTTTACAATAATTTACTGGCGTTTTTAACATCACGGAGGGTTCTTAGGCCATTATATAATAAAGACATGGTAAAAAATCCATATAATCTATGTTATATTAATAAAGTTAATTCCGTTTTTTATCACAAAAGACAAACTCTAATCCGAATTTGCTGAAAACTTTATCCGGTCTTCATTTTTTGATTACGCATCTAATAAATTTAGTCCGGAGTTGATATCATCAATTGTTCTCGAGATATGGGAGACGAAAAAAAATTCAGGAACGAACGAACGAACGAACGAACTAACGAACGCACACACAGACATCACGCTAAAAACGATGGATTCGGATTCTAGTGACCTTGAAACGTGCAGATATGTCAAAATTAGCGATTCGTAAAATCGGACCCATTACAATAACTTCCAATGGGAAGTCAATAAAATTAGACGTACAATATTATATTATACTATAGTTACTTTAATACAAAAATAACAAAAAGGAAAAGAGACAGAAAATTTTGGTACGTTTAATTTTGATGAATTTATTGCATTTGTTTAATGACGTCAGTCCAAGTTTAGATAATTTCACCTATACATTATAGGCTAGGAACTTACCCTTAAAAAGATGCTTAGAAATTGAAAAAGTAGCCACGAGCGTTCTAGTGGCTGGTTTTTTTTTTAATCGATGCAGAATTTAAAATAATAAAAAATTCAAATACTATTTTTTGATTAAACAGCGGCTTTAATGCTAAAAACTGATAAAAATAAATAATTCTTATAAATGTTTGGTTTTAGTCTACGTATTCATTCTAAAATATCATATTTGTCAATAGTTTTTTCTCTCTCTAAAAAATGTTATAATCTTTTTTTTTTATATATCAATTGTGCTTATAGAATATTACTAATACAAAATTTATACATGTATCTTACCTATTACTTTCATTAATTTCAACTTTTCACAGCGATGCCGGCATTTGGTAAAAAAATAGTATTGGGATTTTTTTATTCCTTTTTAAATTTTGAATCGATTAAAAGAAAAATCAGCCACTAGAACGCTCGTGGCCACTTTTTGTTAAAAGTTAGGGTTAAGTTCCTACTCTATTATATTATTCATAACTTAAGCTACAAAAAAATTGGTACATTTACTAGTGAAACTTTTAAAATCAAACTTGACTCCTCGAATTTGCACTGAACAATCTATCTAAAATTTCAAATCTAAAAATTCTATAAAATTCATAAAATTTCAAAAACGGTAGCATAATAAAAAAAAAATATTTCGTGTTTTTGTGTAAATAATTGTTAACAAATATTTTTAAATGCAAAATATTATACATTATAGCTATGGCACGCGGTGTTACTCGCATAAAATTATTTAAATTTTTGGTCAAATTATTTTTAAATCAGGTATTCCGAAATTTTATACAAAATTAATTAGGTATTTATAGTTCGCTCAACGACTCTAATAGAGGAACCATCTTCATATTTCAGTAGCAAGGCTAATTCCACACAATGAGACTTTTATGTAGATACCTGTACAAATAGTTTTGAAAATATTTCTATTTAGGCTTCTTTTGGGGCGTCAAAGCGCTAGAGAAAATTTGAACCTTACTTTCATTTTTTCTTGAAGATCTGAGTAATATTTGAGTAAAAGGGATTATAACCCTTTTAGTTTTAACCTTTTAAATATAGGTTATATTAGGATAAACAGTAGAATCTGTCCAGTGCAAAATTTTCACACACCGACAAAGAAATTATTTGACAATTTGGAATGTCAACAAATATTTACTGTTAACACAAAATTTAAGATAAGATACAGTTTAATCACAAAATCACTTTAAAGATTGGGTAAAAGGGTCATTCTTTTTAAAACCAACCAAACATAAATGATTTTCAACCTGACTATCACAGATTTTTTTTTGAGACTTTGGCTAATTATACTCTTTAACACTCTAAATTCAAATAAAATTTTTAAAAAATTTTAACTCTGATAGTTTTTGAGTTATATATTTTTAAAAATTGCAAAATACCCTTTTTTGTTACTCAAGCCCAGCACTATAAAATGTTCTAATTTCAGTTCTATAAGTCCTAGAGAGTTGTATGACTCGTTATTTTAAAAAAAAATTAATGGGCCTTAATTTGATACTAATCTTGAACAATGGGCTTTAATTTAATACTAATTTTTGGGGAAAAATATTTTTTTTGGAAAGCCTCAAAACTTGTTTTTGAAAATTTTTTTTGAGATAGTGTTTTTTGAAAATTATGAAAATAATATTTATATATATATATATATATATATATATATATATATATATATATATATATATATATATATATATATATATATATATATATAATAGTAACTTGGGGAATGCACCATAAAAATTTCAAAGTGGGAGCATGATGGGATCAGCCGTTATGATAAAAAATGCATTTTAGTGTATAGTATTTTAACGTATTCTGACATAAGAGCTTGGTTTCAACGAAGATTTCTGTATATTTCTAAAGAAATATAAAGAAGTCATGTATTATAAATAATAAACAAATTATTTACTTTGCAAAATACCACTTTTATTTTTGAAACTGATAATATTGTTTCGAACCGTTAGTTAATTTTCAAACAATAAAAACTTATATTCGATACTTATATACTAATTTTATCTACCTATACTTATGAACGGTTGTGGTATATGGTGTGGAAGTGAAAGGGGCGGGGGTAGTGGGAGAATCCGAGAAATAAGAAAAACAAGATTACATTACATGTAACAAATGCGTGACAAAAGACTGAAATTGATAAACAAACAATATTACAGAAAAATACAATTTTAAAGGTTTAATTAAATTATAATATTGAAAATGTATATAACTCAAAAGTATATAACTCAAAAACTATAAGAGCTAAAATTTTTTTAAAATTATATTTGAATTTAGGATGTTAAAGAGTATAATTAACGAAAGTTTCAAAAAAATCTGTGATAGGTTGAAAATCATTTATATTTGGTTGGTTTTAAAAAGAATGACCCAAAAGTTACGAAGAAGCTATGTGTCACCCTCATTCATTTTTTTATTTTGACAAACAGCGTATTAGTTAAGGGCGTAACAACTAAAGGCATATGAATCGTTTGAGTAATTCTATAAAAGAAAAAAAAAAGAAAATTTGGTAGGTACTTGGGAATTTGAGATGAAAACATATTTTTCTAAATTTTTCCTTAACATAATTTTAATTTTGCATTTAACTACGGCTTTTTCTTTCATTACGTTCGATTATTTCTATAATTTTGCTTTTTAGGGAAAACATTTAATTGTATATCCCACACGAAAAATATAAAAATAGTTAAGATAAACAAACCGACATACATAAAACTGGTGAATAGGCACCGACACAACAAAAATATTATAAAATTCTCATTTTCATGTAACAGATTCTTGCCCGAAAAAAGTAGTTAAAATGAACAACACTAGGCAACAGTGTGCAAGCAATATCATCAATGAAAAATTCAAAATAACCACGACAAAAAGAAAATATAAAAAAAAGGAAAAAATTTTAACATGACATAGCAATATACACATTTATGATTTTTAATATAAAAGAATACAAAATGAGAAAATGGTGAAAAATACCAGGAACTATATATATTCCAATTTTCCGCACACACAGTGATAGCGTTAAAGGGGGAGAGAGACGGTTATACAATCCATATGGATTGGATCGAAAATAAATTCCGGAGAAAATGACGAGTCAATTGGAAAAGTTGTTGAAAATTTGTAATCTTATAATCAAAGTTCGCACATTTTTATCGCCAACTTTTATTTGAATTTGTATTGAGATATTTTTTTGTTTGATATTCGGTCCATATTGTTGTAATATATACTGTTTGTATGGTAAATATTTCCGTTTACACAGTATGTTTCCAAAAAAAGAAATAGAGCTCGGATTGTTTCAGTAACAACCGATACATCCACTGGCGTAACTAGACTCATTGTACCCTGGAGCGTTTCCGCCTTTACACCCATACACGTACAATACGGTACAAGTTTTCCTATTTTACTTAAACGGTTGATCGACGATCGCTAAAATTTTCAAGATCATGTAAGGCAGACGTAAAAATGTTTGAAAAACTCACCACCGAAAGAATGTTCCAAAAAGTTACAGATAAAGATTCTTGGAATTTCATATCTCAAATTTCATTATAATTTAGATTACGCTAATTTTCATTCGGACACTTCACGCAAATACCATTATACTTGACCACTTTTTTTTCAAACATGGCCAAAAACTATTTCGCAATCACCAACTTTCAAGGTAGTTCATTTTTGATTTTACTCTTATCCTGAACATCCTGAAATTTCCTAGAAACGGTTGGGCTCATTTTCATCAAACTTGGTGAAGGGGGACCACTAGTGTGACATTTTGAAAAATAAAAATTTTTTGCGTGTTTCGATAGTCTATACCTTTAAGAATAAGATACTAAAATTTCAAGTGCATATCTCAAATAGTTTTTGAGTTACAGCCATCCGAAGAGCGAATTCTGATTTTCATTGTTAACTTTGAGGTATTGAGAAATGTACGAAGGTTGATAGTTCGGGAGTTTCTGGACGTGCACGTGGCTGCCAGTCACATGTTGTGAAGAGGCTAGACCCTGACACATTTAAACGACTCATCTAGTTTTACTATGACCGTTATAGTGAGTACATCGTAAATAATATTAGTAAAAATTCTCAGTGATTAAAAGGTAAAGAAAAACTATATTTTTTAAATTTACTGCAGTTATAACTCGAAGACAAGTCATCCGATCGATTTGATTCTTATTGCAGCTTCTTTTATATATGTTTCTTCATGGTATGAACCTCCAGTTTTCCGATCGAATAAAAAATGTAATATTTGCAGGCCAGTTTTGAAAATTTCTTGAAAAAACTCCGCCATTTTGTTAAATTTCAACTATTTGTTCCGATTGAAGTTCATGACACGGGCAATACCTTCTAGTTTAATAGGCTTTTTGGTTCTTTTTGATTTCAGGCACTATGAAGGTTGCTATCACTGCAGCAGTGAGGGAACTTTTTTTTTGAAGCCTTGGAAGACCTCGAATAACTCACTGAATTTTAAATTTTTTTGGTCCAAAAATTGTATCATGAATTTTGTTATATATATATATATATATATATATATATATATATATATATATATATATATATATATATATATATATATATATATATATATATATATCAACGAATATACCCTTAAAATATTAAAACATTCCATACAGTAGTTTTCTTTAAAAAACTACCCAAAAATCGCCTTTTTTCAGACGGTCACACTGGTGGTTCCCCTTAAGAACCTTCCCACAATTACCACCTTTCAAAGCGGACTTTGAATATTTTTATTTTTATCCTGAAAATGCCGAAATATTCTGGAAACTATTGGGCTAATGTTGGTCACACCTAGTTCAGAACCACCCCGCAATTACCAACTTTTAAAGTGAGTTTTCAAAACTTTTTAATTTTATTTTTACCTTGGAAATCCTAGAAACGGTCCAACAAATTTTCATCAAACGGTCCAGGATAAGATTCATCCTGGAACTACCAGCTTCCAAATGAAGAAATCCGCACTGAAATTGGTTAAGCCGTTTGGAGATAAATGGTAACAGACAAACACACACACACACCTCTGGACCCAAACGCATATACCATTCGCCGTTCCATCGTGGGTAAAATAATAATAAAAGGTGTTACTAAAATAATTTATTTAAAAACATCATTTAAATCAAATTAGCCATTTTTTTATATTTCTGCGTATAAAAACGATTTTCCAGCAAATTCTAAAAAACACTCTTCTTTGTTGGTTCAGTAGCAAAGAATGAAATTATGTCGTCGAAGTTGGCTTTACGTGCTCTGGTTTTTTCAATACAAATAATTGCCGGCAAACTAAGCAACTGAAGCAACTCTAATGTATCATACTTTTAAAACTGACAATTTTTAGTTCAAGTTCTTTCTGCATTTCTGCATTTGCTATGGAGGCACGCAAAGTAACAAACAGCATCGACTTCGACAATATCTGAAAAACTAGTAGTTATCTACTTTTATGCTGATGACAAGTAATGAAGGAAAGTCATATTGTGAAAGACGGTTGGTTGTGTTTAGCAAGTTTTTGTTTCTAAATATTTCTGGGTATTTTTATTTTTTTAATTTTCCTGTTGCGCGCTTTTTAGTCGTACGTTCTGGAGAGACTGCTCCACTTGCACCGTTGTAATTACGCCACCGCGTACATCTAAATTTGTAAGAAAAGTCTCTAACAGGAGATTATCTTCACATAATCCGTATAAATTATATTGGAAAAAACTTGTAGGAAATAACAGATTGATAACCTTGAAAGGTTGATAACCTTTTGTGTGGCCGTATGCATTCTCTGTTAATGAATTATATAGTGGGTGACAAAATTTGGGTAGGCGACAAAAAACTTCTTTCTTTAAATACACCCAAAGATTTTCAATTAACACAAAATTTGTGGGTATGTGAGAGTTGCGTGGTAGGAATGAAAGCTTATAACAGTATAGCAGTTTTTGTTACACTCGAAACCATTACAGATTTCGTTTCATTCTCAAACAGTTATCTTCAGTATTGAAGTCTCACTTCAAAAAGCCAATTAATTGAGATGAAGACATAGTCAAATATGTTATTACTAAATTCACGTAATTAACTATAGATAATTTAATTTTGCAAAAACACATTATAATTATGGTGAAATATTTATGTTCCAATTTTCAATTAAATTTGAAACATACTTTTACATGTTACTATACCTTACTACCCAGTGGTCCATAATCACGGTAATCTTACTGCTCAGTGGCCCATACAATCACTATGACTTTACCTCCGGAGCCGGACAATCTGATCGAAAACTAGACGGTTAGTAAGCCTGATGATAGACCAGTTAAAAAGCTGTGTGGACAAAATACATCAATCTGACACTCTTTGCCAGAGACATAAGTCAGATACATGTTATTGTCCTATAGCCATTTGTCATTTCACTCACCTTCGTCAAGATGAAGTTAGTGATTTCCAAAATAATACGTTTATAAACATTTTTCTTCACTAATATTTGGATTTGCCAAATAGGCGGAACCTAGGAAAAATGACTGATGAAAAAGTGAAGAAAAAATGATAAATATTAGAACTCTTTGTATTTGGGTTGATACAAGTCTTAAACAAAGGAATTTTGTTGAAGGAGAGAAAAATTTTACATCTATAAAATAGTTAAAATGTGGTAAAAATATGAAAAAATGCGTGAATGAGTTAACGAATATTACGTCCTAAAATAACTGGAGAACTGTAAATGAATGGAAAAATCAAATCAATTGTATGTATTCCCAGATCTACAAAATTCAGCTCATGAATTCAACAAACGTTTATTTCAGTAAACCGGGTTCTACACGATGCTATGAACGTTCCTTCCAACGTTCGATCGAACGTTTGAGGCAATTAAGTCCGATAGTTGGTGCGACGAATGTATCTGCTACACGGTGAATCGAATGTTTGATCCAATACGAATGATGATGTGTTGGTACAAACGGTACAAACGTTTATTCAGTGGACGAGGCTGTTATCTGTCTGATGTTATCTCTAATGTTATACACTGATGTTGTCTCTCTTCACATGAACGAGTCGTGCAGCTGCTGAGTCGAACCAACCAACGCAACTAACATTGACCTTCAAACGTTCGAAGCATCCCTTTGACTCGGTGCAAGAATACCGACATCGAGCGGAACATGGCCAAATGCGAATGTTTGACGCTCGACATTGGACACTCGTAGGTTCGAACAACGGCCACACGATGCGATGAACCATCGAACGTCCAATGTTGGAAGGTGTTCGTAGTATCGTGTAGAACCCGCTTAATAAATATTTATAAATGTATACGTACATGCGTATATCACATAGACACATTTAGTTTGCAATTGTTTGATTGATTCTACGCCACTGAGGTATACATGCATTTGAAAACTGGAACCACAAAATTAACAAATCTGGTTAACCTGTCTACTAGTCAATTAAGCCATCTTGGTGTTTGAAAAATAATCAAATAATTTGTAGCAAGAGCTAAGCTTCGATATAACACAATATTGTCTGATGATTTTTAAATTTTTTTGAATGTAGTAGTTTACATAATTTTTTTTTTCGATTTGCCAGAGCCACTACAGATTTTGTTGCCGCATTCCTGTTTTTGTTACCAACCCAACAATTACAAACTTCATTACATTTTTACCAAACAAAGTTACCATTCCTATAGAAATTTTCACTTCAAAAATTAAAATAACTTCTTCATTCTGTCTTTTCAGAACCTGAAGCTGAAATTTTAGGAAGCAAAGAAGTATATATAGACCGAGGAAGCACTATAAATCTCACATGTGTGATCCACAACAGTCCCGAGCCGCCTGCATACATATTTTGGAATCATAACAATGCGGTAAGTTTCACTAATTCAAACTTAATAAAACAATTCTGAAAATGTTTCTAAAACTAACTTTTGTTCAATTACAGATTATCAGTTATGACAGTCCACGAGGGGGTGTAAATATTATCATGTCCAAAGGTGAAGAAACATCGAGTACACTGCTAATTGAAAAGGCGATACCATCTGATTCGGGTCAATACCAGTGTAACCCATCAAATGCTCAACCAAAGAATGTTACAGTACACGTTCTAAATGGTATGTAATTCTACAATAAAAATTGAAATTAAGTACCGTAAAATCAGCCAACTTTATCTATTTAAATCAACTTTATCATAAATATAATACTTTGTATTCGAAAAAAGTAAAATTTCACGACTCATAATGTCTATAACAGTGACGAGAAAACTATGACACGTAGTAAAAAATTCTGGGCGCGGTACTGACCGTAGCACAAATTCGAAATACAATACAATTTTCGTCATAAAACATCCTTTTATTGAGTTATCTGCAATTAAAATTATTTTCATTGGCTTTCGCGGCTACTCTCGCTTAAACTAGTATCTACTCTAATAAAATCTCAATCTCATTTAATTTGTTTACGTCACATTCTTGTCTTCTATGTCGATTATAAACATCAAAGTTTAGTATTGTTTTTCGTAAACAAAAAAATGTTTTTACAATCGAATATTTAAGTTTATTCACGTTAATTATATGGACAACTTTATATATTATTAAATACTAGCTGTACACACGACGTCGTTTGCGGGACGCACTGTCGATCGATTTGGTATTTCCCATGGGACTGAGACATTTCCCTGGAGTAAACAGTATCTTAAATGTTGACCCAGGTAATAAGTAGATCGCATTTCCATAAGATCCGTTCAGTAGTTTTTGCGTGATGCGAGCACATACTCCATATTATAGTTTTTATATTATCCCATGGGAATGAGATGTTTTCCTGCAGTAAACAGTATCCTAAATGCTAACACAAGTAATAAGTTATCACTACACCAACTCTCTCAAAATATGTTTAATAGTTTTTGCATAATGCGTTCATATGCTCAAAATGGCTTTTGTATTTTCCCGAGCGAAGGAGACAATTCCCGCAATAAAAAGTATCTTATATATTAACCCAGGTAGTAAATTAACATCAAATCAAATTTCATCAAAATTTTCATTTTAGCAATAATTTTCAGATTTTCGTAATCGAGCGTCTTCGAATAATTCAAAATTAGTGTTCTTGAACAACTGGAAATATTATTTATCAATGATATTCCTAGTACAAATGGGAAAAATATTTAATTTTAATTTGAATGTGTAACAACTGGACCAAATGCCCAAAATTTTTTAACCTGCTTCGTTTAATCATCGATAACATTATTCTAGAAATTAACAACAAAGTGCGAAAAAGAATAGTAATTTTAACAATTTTATAATAACTTCTCATTTCTCTAGACAGCATGGGTAGGTAAAATTAAAAAATCGGTGACATCTGAACCTATTACCTTTTTATGTTTTGTTAAATGAATTTTAGTAAATGACTCAAATCTACAAATTTTTATCATTTTATTGCATTAACACAGTTAAATATAATTAAATTAAATTCGTCTTGGTTTCGTAGAATTCGTCTTGATTTTATTTAATTAACACAATTAAATATAAGAAAATGATTTTCGTCTTGATTTCATAAAATTATCTGATTTTACGGTAATACTCGTAATCTTATAATTTATTTATTGATGAAAAGTGACAAAGAAAACACTTTTACATTTTCTATCTACAAAGAATATACAGTATTGAATCGACCTATTAACCTATACACAATCAGTTAAATGCAGTGAATTATAGAGAAACATAATTATAGAGACACAAGAACAAAATTATGTATACATATACGAGAAAATTCGTAGAATTGTTATTGTAAAATGTGTTAAAAAAGAACTTCCAACCATGGCGTACAATATAATATACGACTTCATTCTCTGTACATTTATATTTTCACAAAAAAAAAATGCAATGCAGTGTTGTTTGTTTGTGAGTTACAAGCAAGCATAATATATAACATTGCGGTATAATGGAAAAACATAATGATATCGGGAATACTGGTCAAACAGTCAGGAATAACCGGGAATAATAAGTTCTATTTACCATATGCAATCTCAACCGTATACATTAATACCCACGTACTTATAACTAACGCTACTATCTAGGTTTATGTTGATATCCACTGACTGCATTACATTTATATTGTACTGGTATTTTATTTTTATTTTTATATCATAATTTTAATTTGAATAATAAATAAAAAATTATAAAAAAAAAATTACAACAGATTTTTTAACGATTTTCCCAATTAAAGTTGATATCGTAGCAATAAACATTTAATTGCTCCAGTTTAATAAACAAATTTTTATTTTAATTGTTGAAAAAAAATTAAAATTTTTGGAATTGTCCTCGAGTTAATATAAATTTTTAGAGTATTGCAGTCAAGTTGGGTTAAAATAGACGTCTCCTTTAAATTTATATTACACAGTATATAAGGGGAATTTTCATAAGAACTCACAACATTAGGACACAAAATTTATATAGCGTATTAATAACGATTGGAATGTGACACCGATATAAATTGATAAAAACACCTGTCGCAGCATCTGCATAACATAGCAAATTTCCAAATTTTGGGGACTGGCGGATCTCATCTAAGAACTGTACCTATTTAAAATAGTTTAGCTTTCTAAGAGTAAAAGATTTTTTAAAATCGGCTAATTAGTTTTGATATTTTTGGGACCCAAGAACCCGAACGGACTTTGTGCAGCATAGTTGTATCCATCTAAAATAATTTAGTTCTCTAACAGTGAAAAAATTTTCAAAATCGGTCGGTTAGTTTATTTTTTACAATAATGGGAACAGTAAACCCTGGCGGAAATCATACAACATAACCTTTATTCATCTAAAATAATTTTAGTAAAAAGTTTATCCTAACAGTAAAAAACGGGTCCTAGGGATCTCATATAACTTATGGTAGTCCGTAAGGTTCTTGTGGACATCATTTAATTACTTAATGAATTCAAATACTTTAACTTACTAACGGTGAAAAAATTTTCAAAATTTTCGACATTCGCTAAAAAAATCATTGAAAAATTTTTTCAACCTTCTCCCAAATTGCGTGGACTAGCTTTATAGAAGGATGGACATAATGAAACCAATATCTTCTATTTCATAGCTTTTCTTTATTAAAATTGCCAAAATATTTTCGATATGTTTAATATCATCTTCAGTGGCTTTCTGCCACTGAAGATGATATTAAACATATCGAAAATATTTTGGCAATTTTAATAAAGAAAAGCTATGAAATAGAAGATATTGGTTTCATTATGTCCATCCTTCTATAAAGCTAGTCCACGCAATTTGGGAGAAGGTTGAAAAAATTCTTCGTGAAATTTATATATCCCAAAAAAAATATTGTTGTAATCATTGAAAAATATTTGATATGTTTCGATCAATTAATGGTCAACATCAGCAAATAAAAGTTACTCAAATCGAAGAAAAGAATGAGTTATTTATCCGTAGAAATTAAAATACAAATTCTGAAAACGAGCAAAGAAATATTGAAAAAACTAGATCGGCAAAACATTCTGACAAATAACACTACCCAACTAATACTCGCCAATTTGAATGAAACTTAACATACTTATTAAACAGCGAAAAATATTAAATACGTTTTTTTTTTTATTTCGGCTAAATACGCTTTTTAGGGGTAGAAAACACCATTCAACCTCTGTAGATGAAAACAGTTATAGCTAAATATTTTTGAAACGACATATTTTCTGAAAAAAGGGCTGAGTACCAAATTTGTAGAATTTAAAGCGATGCACTTGATAGTGACCCTGAAATCGATTTTCAAGGTCAGTTGAAAATGATTAGCCATTGCCGAACTTTGACCATATCCTGTACCTAAAAGCAGTAATTTCATGTATTGACTCAATCTATCTTCAAAATTGATTTGTTGCGTTATTTTTCTAAAATAAAAAAAATAAAAACCTGACGAAATGGAAAAATAGCCGCAAATTTATAGGAAAAATTAGAAGAAAACATTTTTGTAAGTAATTTTAGAAGTAAAGTTAAGAAAAGATTTAATATCACTCCAATTGTAAGTTAAACATTAACTTTATGTTATATTAGAAATTTTCAAAATTTTTTAAAGTTTTTATTGCTACTCTATAGTTATCATATTAGGAATTCAATTGAACATATGATTAACTATTATTTTTCCGATTGCGATTGAGCAAGTATTTTTCAGAATTACTTCTTGATCACTTATTTTCTATCTTGCATGTGAAATTCGTTCGAATATACTTTGAACCATTTAGGGATGAAAAGTAAACTACTCCTTTTGAAAAATATTAAATGATTTTCAAATGACTTTGGAAATTGACCTCAAGGTCAACTTCAAAGTCATCATCAAGTGCGTCACTTTGAACTCTATAACTTTGGTCCTAAGCACTTTTTTCAGAAAATATATCGTACCATAATCCACTTCTATGTTGATTCCTGGTCTCTTTTCCTGCGTTTCTAATATTTATGTCAATAAAAAATGTGCTACCGTAGACAAGGATGAATAGGTACGCATTCAGACTTCACACCGTATTTTTTTGTATTTATTTTATGAGTAACTAATCTTTAATATATTAAAAATTTACGCGAAGATGGTCACTTTATTAGCAGTATCCAAAAAAATTTAAAAATATCGGTGGTTTTTGAAAAATTAACAAAAATAGTATAATTTCTTCTCTATGAAAAATTGGGGTCAAAAGAGACGAGAAAAGAGTAAATGGGGACAACCCGTAGGGTCGACCAAAATTGAAATTCTAATATAAAATAATTTCGAACTTTTTGTATTTATACATTCAAAAAAGAAATAATAGGTACTTGATGATTTTCTGTAAAAATAAACGTAGAATCTAAAATAAAGTTTATATACTCCTGTCGTTTACCCCTAAGTTTATATTCCTCCTATTCTTATTTTAGTTCAAAAAATAATTTTTCAAAAGACTAAGACATAATAATTAATAACAGTGAGATTCTACGTCCATTTTCAGACTTTTGTCTAATACAGACGTTACCTAGAATTTTTTTATCTACAAAAACATCAGTCTACAGAATTTAATTTATTAGTTAGGAAAATAATTCAAATATGTCTCACTAACAATAAATGTCTTAAATGAGTTTAAAAAATCAAAACGATACTGTTTATTAAATTGCGTAAAAGCTAGTAAATGCAATAACAGATATGATGAATTTATAAAGATTTTCTTGTACTTCAAAATCTTAAAAATATGGAAACGCGTACTTTTTTTTCGTTGTGTTTTATTTTTTTGCACAAAATTTTAAAAATACTTTATTTTCTTAAGAAAGGGAGGCAACTTTAGTCACAGATATGCCTATGAACAGTTTTTGGTAATCCGGGAAAAACGAAAACACTTTTTAAAATTTTTTTATTGTTAAAATCGAAATGTTCTTTTAAAGAGGGTTAAAATTACCATATTTTATATTAAAATTTTGACACAATCACTCCCTAATTAACGAGCCTTACTTAATATTAGAAAATTGAGAAAAAACACGTCAATTAGATTTTTTTACACAGATTTTATTTGTTATATAATTCAAAAGGATATTTCAAAAATGTGTATGAATGGCTTTCATTAAATAAATTTCAATATATTTTCCATTTATTTTAACAGTGGAATGTCCTTATTAGTGGCTATACTTTCGGCTTGGAGCGAATTAGACGAAGATTTTCTTCTAAAACCAAATTTAATAATTAATTAAAGAAGTAAAAAAACATTTGTGGATTTCCTACCGTTCAAATATAATCTTTATTGTATGTAAAAATGTTATTACATTTTTTCAAAAAACTGTAAGTAAACTGTAAAATTTTCTTTACAAATATGTTAAAATAGAGAAATGTTTCCTTTTTAATTTATTTTTAACTCTTTTTAAATGATTCACTTTAAAATTTTTTAATATTTCTTAATCGAAATTTCATAAAAGAATGTGTCAAAATTTAAAAAAATATTAGAATACTCTGATTATACAATTCTAATCATAACTGTATTGTCAATTGGATAGAAAATTACGTAAAAATATTATTGTTTGAATATGATTTAACGTAATTTTTATACGATTGAAGCAAACTCTTATTAATTTTAGGAAGGTGTAAATATAATCTAAATTCTGATCATATCACATAACAGATATCGTCGGGAGTTTTCTTGTCAAAAAAAATGGAACAGAGATACATTATAAAAACATTTAACTGACAGAGAAATAGAATATAGCCGAATCGTTAAATTGGATTAAAAAAATCATGACACGCTACTTATAAAGCGGTTTTTTTCGAATTTAGCTCGCAAAAAATGAGACAGAAAAAAAAAGAATGCGAGTGCGAGTGAAATGGAGAACGACATATTTCCTAGTTTTTCTCGAAAAGTAAATAATTTAGAGCAACGGTATAAAAACATTTTTTATGCATTTTACCTTTTACTATCGCTTGGTGTAAAAAAAAATTTGAAAAATTGCTTAATTCTAGCAAAAAACTCATTTTGTTGACAAAAAACGCCCGGAAAACCTACTTCTGGGCATCCGACGTGTCTGGCTAACGAACTCATCCAACGATTTGGAAAATCGAATTCGCACACAAAATTTCATAAGCATTAAACGTTTCGTTCGAGAGTTATCGCGCGGATACATATATATATATATATATATATATATATATATATATATATATATATATATATATAAATTTTAGTGAATATCATTTTCGTATTCTAGGGACCTCAAAACATATTTCTGATATGGTCCCGGGCTTAGGTCGCACCATGACACCTGGCGTAAAAGCTGAATTTCCAGTTTTGGAAATTCGCTAAAAGAGGATATATTATATTGATTTTTCTGATTAGATATCCTGCTCATGTTTTGAATGAAAATATTATAATGAAAGTAATGGGTAAAATTTTCAAATAAACTGTATCAAATGTAAGTTTAAAATCCCATTCTATATTTCATTACACAATTTTCCTTAATACGCTTGATATAATTTGATGTTTCTATGAACAATTATAAACCCACTGACGATTAAATTTTTACATGGATCATAACTTCGATAATATTATACCTAATTTAAATTTATTGATTAAAAAAAAAAAAACTTACAAAACAACTCTATTTCTCTCTCTCTTTTTTTTTTTTAATCAAAGACAAAAATTTGCCCTGGAGCAATAATTTATTATAATTAAACAAGCAAAAAAGAAATTTTATATGTAATATTTCTAGCTCCAAACCATACATACTTTACATATAATATGTTAGATCCAATTATTTTTTCCAATTCCAGTGTGATGTGACGACGTATCGCACGCTTAAATGTAGACTGACCTAACTCAAAAAATCAGTTGTTTTATTATTTCTGAATTTTTGTTATCTAAATTTTCCACACTAGAGAAGCCTAACTAAGAAAATAATAAACTCAATATCTTTACCGGAAAGACTACAAAAATTAAAAAAATTAAATAATCAAAAATTTTAGTTATTCCTTTTTTTATGCATACTGGCACTACTAAGGTTCAATTTTAAGTATCCCTGGAATTAGCTGCGCTATCCGGGATCGCTGACAGACAGAAAGTCTCCGGACGGGGGTTCCCACCTCTCGTGCATGCCTTTACTCGAATTACGTTACGTCAAGCTTTTATGAATTATGTTGCAATAATTGTTTCAAACTTCACTCAAAAGTTATTTTACACCTCTTAATTCATTTTTAAATAAAAGCTTGATTTAATAATTATAATAATTATTAATTACAGAAGTAATTTTTTTTTCTATATTTTAATCTGTCATTTTACCCTAATCATACATAACGACGGAACTGGAGAAAAGGATCAACGAGTCATTCGTTTGAGATTAATAGTGTTTTTCAGGAAAAAAGATACAACTATTGATTAAGCACTTATCGTCGCTATGAAAATTAGACTCATTAGATATTAAGTCAGTGTACATCTATATGGACGATATTATAAATTTAAAAACTTTTTTTTTCAAATTATGATAACTAACAAATACAAAGGGCTGTAATCCCAGCTAATTTAATTTTATACCTCATGTAATTATATTTTTTAGTTAATATTTGAAAATTAATTAACAATGGAATGAATACTATAGCGCAAGCAAAACATCATAAAACTATTTAGTCTTAATTTCCCAGAAGTCTATTTAATAAAAATGGAATGAACAACTTTTATACTTTTTTTTAAAAGTTAATTTTGTGAAAATGTGTTTTTATTCTATTATACTGTTCCTATCGAAGTATCGAGTGTTCACATTATTTTTGTTGTAATATAATATTTTACTGAAATAAAATACCTAATTATAATATTCTTGGTAAGCCAAAGAGTAGCTGAAAAAAATTATTTTATTTTTTTATTAACTTTATAAAAATATGTAACCTTATTTATGTTTTGTCTTTTTTAGTCAGTAAATGGACATTCAACATATTATGTATATTTTTTAATATTTTATTACCTCCAGGGGCGCAATAACCGTGGGGTCCAAGGAGTCCGGACCCCCTCCGCCTAAAATTACGTGGACCTCTCATAAAATTACGTAAAATTTCCTTAAATTTATTTTATTTATATTAAAAAGTAAAATTTTTAGTAGCCTACTGATATTTTTTATTTGAAAATCGATTTTTTGAGACGACATTTTCAATAACGTTTTTCATTATTATCGGAAAATTGCTTTATCAAAAAATTAGGCCATTTAAATTTTTGTTGGACCCCCCCCTGCAAATTTGTAATTGTTACGCCCCTGGTTACCTCCAGAATGAAAATTTACACTCACATTGCACGTTAGCTTCCTAAACAATTTTAACTTCATGTCTATCTGCCTATAGATACGTCGGTGTTTTCAAAAATTCTTTCAAAATTGACCCGAACCACTGCTAAGTTCTATTACGAAAAATTAACAAAAATTGTCCCGAATCATTAAAAATACTTCGCTGAAGTGAACGATCAAGATATTCATTTTTCAAAAACTGCCTTGAATTGTCAAAAAATTTTCAAAAATTATATCATTAAAAGTAGAGCTAGATAAAATGACAACCAACTACCCGTAATTATTAAAAGATTGACAAAAATTAATACAATTGGCTCGAACCACACCGAAGTTCTCACATGACTAAAAGAACTCCTACTCCTTTTTCAGCATTGTAGGAGGTTCACTTACACGTTATATATGCTAACGCAAAATACGCACCCCCAAAATATCAATCTGTTGTTCAAAAGCGTGTGGAAAATATTCAAGAAAAAATGGTTTTCATTTCATTTCACCACTTTACAGTGTTATACAGTGTTATATCTTCTTTATTAATGAGTTTTGGAAAAAAGTGTACATGAAAAGTGCATTATTTATGAACGTACTATTTATTAGCTCTGGCAATTACGGTATATAATTCTGAACCACCTATATATGTATATATATATATATATATATATATATATATATATATATATATATATATATATATATATATATATATATATATATATATTACTGAAAGTAATGAAGAATGAAGTATAAATTACTGGAAGTAATCAATGACATACACTCATACTCCAGAAACGCAGAGATGTAGAGAGAAATTCCGGGCCCTAGTAATAAACTAAGGAAAGCTCCTTTTACTATTTCCTAGGCCCTCTACGGAGAGCTACGAGTCCCCTCTTCAAGCCACAGCCACGGAGCTACAGCCCCTGCTGCCCCCCTCTCAACGGGCCTGCAGAAACATTTATTTATTTATTTTTTTGATGCGTTTGTAACCCGGTAATATATATTATGATGTATGCGCAAATACACACACGATACACATACAACTAAATAGTCATGATATGCGTACTTTTTAGTGTATACGTATTTAAAAACTTTTAGATTTGATACAATTGCAAAAAAAATCGATAACTGCTACAGTTCATTACTGAATTTAAAAGAATTAAAACAATGTTTTTAGAAATATGTACCTACCTAGTTAATATATTTTTTTAAGTATTTTATCTAATTGATTTGTGTATTTGTGTCGTATTTTACTTTTTTATCATTTTGTATCAAAAATGAAAAGTTGGCATTTTAAAATATTGAATATATTGATATAATTTTGAAAACAGCAAGTACACTAACTTTTTTTCGTTAAAGCTCAATTCAAATAACATAAAATTAAATGCTATTTTAAATATTTCTTACAATCAATTGTGATAGCCATACAGTTTCTTGTGTGAAGTTATTAATTTTTCTTTTCTTTTTCTTACAGTTCCTAGCAGTTACGTAATAGGGGAAATTAAAGGTAAGTAATTTTTTTACATTCTATCAAATAAAAATGAAACTTAAGTATATTTTAAAACTTACCCAAAATATATTTCGTTCGAATTTCATTTATTTATTAGGTACAGCGTATTTTATTACACTTAGTAATTCAGGCAATCTAATAATCTAAATAAAGTTTTTAATGCAAATAGCTCTCGTATATGTACGTATACCTTCTTTCCTATATGCATTATACAAACATTAAGTCCGCTAGTACGTTTTCGCTGCTCTATATATTATTGTATGCTTTATTTAGGTAGATAATTGTTTTATTTAGAAATAAGTTTTAATCTGTAATTTTCAGTGGAAAGCATAGTAGAAATATTGGGTGATGTCTGCCTCGTGGATCCACATAATATATATATATATATATATATATATATATATATATATATATATATATATATATATATATATATATATATATATATGAATTTATGAATGTGTTAGTGTGTAAGGACTAGAGATGAGCTAAACGGTTATTTTCTAATAACTGTTATTGCAATAACAGTTACTGAAAAATAACTGTTATTTATAACAGTTATTATAATAACTGGTATGGTATTTGAATATTTTAATATATTGTAAGATATTCGATATGCGTGTAAGCGGTTCTGTTAGTGAAATATGCACAGATCTATAATACTGACGGATAATAAATAACATTTGAATGATATTAAAAAATAACATTTGTAATTAAGTACCTATGTTAGGAAATAAAACTATGAGTTTTTCCTGAGGAAAATATAAATGCAAAATATTATAAAAATTAGATCTATTCACCAACTCACCAACGTAGTTTTAATCAAATCTATCCGATTTTAGCAGATTAACTAAAAAATAAGATCAACTAATTGTAAGATCAATTAAAATAAACTACAGTAGACTTTCGTTATAAGTCCGCTCGTTATGAGTCCGCCGATTTATATTTCTATTGTGAACATTCCCCCTCCATGACCGACAAAAATTCATTCAAGTTTCTCGTTATAACACCGGTGTTCTGTGGACCGGAACATTGCTATTGATGTAATGATAATGACCTAGGGTAAAGCGTATCGAAGTAAATTATTATAATTAACGTTTAGGTCTCTTACTTTCTTTTGCTTTTGATTCACATTATGCACTTTAATAATGGCCATTTTTTTAAAAACCGTATAAAAAATTCGCATAGAAAAGTCACACAAAAAAGACCGCACAAAAAAGGTTCAACTGTATTAGAATATAAATTGATAGTTTAAACGATATAAATAATGAAACTTAAATTAAAGCAACAATAAACAGTGCTAAATATAAAATCATAAATTTTTTACAAAAAAAAAAATATACCGCTAGAATTCCTCCCCAATTTAAAAATTGAAAAATGACTAATTAATTGTATAATTAATTGGATCATTAATTAATAATTGATTAATTAACAAATTCAAAAAAGAAAATTTCTAATAATACACATGACACACATGATGTCTCTCTCATAGCTCAAACACATGGATTATTTTTCTATCTTTACCTTTTCATATCCCTTTCATATAATTTCATCTCTTTCACTTTTGTACAATTCGATAACAGCGCACATAATCGGACCTTAATTTTTGTATTACTTCAGGATTTTTAGACATTTTTAAAAACAATATACCTAATTATAATTATACACGTACAAGACTGCTAGCCATTGATTGGCTTCTCTCGCTATGCGTTTTTAAAATAGAGATGTCGCCAGCCTAAATATTTTGTCCAATTCCCGCTTATTCCGAAAGGGAGGGATTCGAGTTAATAGCTGATAAGATATTGTTATATAAGTATTTCTGAATAAAAATCAAAAACAAAACGCAATGACAAAGACCATTCCGCTTAAACGTTACAAAGAATCCAAATTTATTTTGCGATTTTAGTGATCGCAAAATCACTATGACTTTACTACCCAGTGGTCCATAATCACTATGACTTTACCACCCAAGGCTCATAATCACTATAACCTTACTACTCAGTAACCTATAATCACTGTAATCTTACTACCCAGTTGTCCACCATTACTACGACCTTACTACTAAGTCGTCCATAATCGCTATGATCTTACTACCAAAGTTCTGTCTAGCTATTTATTTTAACGTAGTTGCTCTGAGATAATCAGGTACAAAAGTATATCTCAGCAAAAAAAATTTCGTTTATCAAAAATTAAATAACGTATTAATATTTTACAGTTACTATATTTGTATACCACTTGTTTTTTTTAATTTCCGCGCGCTTATGTTGTAGCAATTTAAAAGAATTGTTGAAAAAGCATTGTAAAAACGTTGTAAAATGATGTTTTTAAATTTTATTTCAAAAACGGCGTGGTCAATAATTTTTATTTCTTATTAAATATGGTTTGTAACTTTGTATTAAATAACATATTAAATTTTTATCAAATTCCTTTGACACGTTTTCATTTTACTAAAAAAATAATAGAGTTTTCCCATAAGAGCCCGTGTTAAAATTATAGAACTTTGAAATCGTTTTTCTCAAAATTGGGGTGGTCAATTTTTTTCGGTGAGGGCTCGTATTATTGTTATTTGATAAAATAAATATCTAGAGAAGTTTCGTTAAAATCCTTTGAAAAAATCGTTTTATCGACCAACTACCTTAAGCCGTTTTTGGGTCTGTAATATCCTAACGGATAATTTTGATCTTACGTCAACTTCTCCCATAATTCAATAGTATTCGAGAAAAAATTTCTCTAAAATCCTATACAACCTAATATAATATAGCCTTTGTCAGTCAGAAACTGTGGTTGCTTTTGGGGTCCAATGTAAATTAGGAGCAGTTTAACTTTAGTAACAGTGAAAATTTTCAAAATCGGTTCAGCATTTTTTGAGTTTATTTAGGACATACAAACAAACATCAACATATAGATGTATATAAAAATTCAGACCTACCGTAAAACCGTCTAGACCCGGACAGGGGGTCTAAACCCGGACACTGCACCAATCTTCAAAGTAAATAATTTCTACATTAACCTGCAACAATAAACATTTGTTCTTGACGTCATTAGAGAGAGAAAAACATCCTCTAAATAGCTGTACCAATAAAAACTATGGATTTCAATTTTTACTACCTCATTTTACAGGATTACTATCCTCCAATTTTTCAAAAAAATAAAATGTGTGTCTAACTTAGACATGTAATTTTCGTCCTAATTGTCATATTGTTTTAGTTTTGATATGTATGTGTTCCGAATTTTATCGCGTATCATTTAATGATGTTTGAAGTTATATTCGATGTATATAAAAAAAAAATACATGCTATATACATATATCCGTTTAGACCCGGACATATCAGTTTATTACACTATGGCCGCGATTCGCACTGGCTGTAACTTCCGCTATCAATACGTTATATTCCCGCCAGAATTACGCGGTTTATGCCTCCTTCTGGTGTCATATCGCATGTTTACTTCATAGAGAGGCATACTATGCAGTGACGCCTCTCCCTTCCCACAAAACGTTTTGAAGCTTTTGACAGATTCAAAGACATCAGACGATATAAAACACTGTCCTAACCCGGACGGGAGAAGTTAGTTTGCATGTTATTACATTATTTAAGTAAGTGTCCGGGTCAAGACCGATTTAGGGTGTAGACCCGGACACTTACTAATTTTTTTTTTATTTTTTTTATTTTTACTTATAATGAAACAAATGGATCAGGGATATAACAAATGATATACACTCTTTCTATCAGGGAAACATATATAAACATAAAATTAACCAAAAAAATGTAAAAAATTGTCCGGGTCTAGACGGTTTTACGGTACCTAAAATCAAAATCCTAAAATCGCCTGTGAATTTTGTTAACGACAATCTACGATGGTCATTTATTTTTCAAAACAAATCAAATCATCAAATTTTCCAATTTGCATTAAAATGAAGTCAAATGATTTGAAAATGAGATTATTTATCATTAATTGTGAAATTTTCTAAATGTTACAGGTGAACAGCCTGAAGCAATGCATCACGGGGCAAGTTCGCAAACAAATTTTATTTCATCAGTATGTATAACAATGCTTTTAATATTAAATTTATTATATAATCACTATTGCATTTCATAACATAATGAAAATAATTGAAGTATTATTTATTAAACGTAAAAATATATATAAAATATTGAACTATTTATAAAAAAAAGTAAATATAGTTATGTATGTTTTCAAACAAAAAAAAACTGATAAATGAAATGCTTCCATAAATTCCCCAAAAACAAAAAAAAACCTTAACAAAACGGTTATAGGACCGACAGAGTCGTATTTATACCATCAAAATATTGTCAGTAAAAACAAAGTAGAAAAAACTGATTGTCCGGACCGCGTTTTGTGGCTCGCTGACTGTAATTCTTTAAAATGAATCCCTCTTCTTTAAAATTCAGGAGAAAAATTATATAAATTGGTAAAGTATAAATCAGGAACGAATCCAGCCTTAAGATTAAAGAGAAATCACTTAGATATTCTAGCAGCCTTCAAAGTTAATATTGATCAATTTTAAAAATACTAATAACTCAGCTGCTTTAAATAAAAAATATGATGGGTTGGCTGGTGCTTGTGGGATCCTTAGCTGATAACGCTCATAGGTCTTTCCTCTTCATATCCAAAGATTTTCAAGATTCAGAAGAAACATTCACATTCATTTATATAAGCTTTTGTAACGCAAATTAAAGAATCTAATCAAATTTGATCTAATGAGCGATTGATTTTTAGTGAGGGGTGGTTCGAATTCCATTGACCACCTTTCTAGATCCGCTCTTAATGTACATATTAACCGAAATAAATAATTGTTCGAAACAGGAAGTTTTCCCCACTGACGAAATCGTATGAAGAGTCGATTGTTTAAATCGTGTAAATGTGGCTCTGTCACAGGGTTTAAAAAATCTGTTTTGTAGACTTGTAAGTATTGAACATATTTTAAAAATTTTTATTGTACATTAATTTATTTTTTTATCTATCAATATGAACCAAATAAGACTTTTAAATGTAACTAAAATATTAAATTAATTTTAGTAAATAATATAAAGAACATTATATAAAATACAAATATAAATAAAAATATCATTTAATCTATAATAAATACATATACATGTATAATAAACATTATTACATATAACTATTACGTATATATATAAAAAAAAAAATTGTTTGTAAAATGGTGTGTAATCGATGTTTTAAACAAAAAGTTTATATATACATATTGTAAAATATTAAAAATTTTATTGTATTTAAACAAACAAAAAAAAAACGACAAAACGACAAATATTGGACTTACAGGAGTATTTTAATAAACGTTAAATGATAGCGGTCTCTTAGACCACCGTATCCAATTATGTCATTACGTGTACGTACTGACGTACCTAGATATGTTTTTCATCCTACCCTTAAGATTATCTTCTTTGGTATCTATCAAAAACCCTGATTACACCAATGCTTCTTTAAATTAAGGAAAGACAATTTCGTATGTATTAGTCATACGGGGATCTAGAGAAAAAAATTTACAAGATAGTATAAACATCTTTTAAAATATGCATGGATATATATATATATATATATATATATATATATATATATATATATATATATATAAAGTATATATTTAAAAATTCCATAAAAATCCCATTCTAAATCATCGAACAAAATTTTATTAAAATTCACCAAAAGAAAAAGATAAGGAAAATTAATAAAATTACACCCTGTATAGGTACATATTTTAAATGTTAGTAATATTTTGTAAATTTTTTTTATATCCGTGTAACCAAAGATACGCAATTGCCTTTCCTTATTTCAATGCGTTGGTGTAATTCTTAAAAAATCTGTTTGCATTCAATGGTATATCTGAAACTGTCCAGAATATTGGATAAAATTTAACCAATAATTGCAAAATAATATTTGTTTAAAAATAATCTTTGCTAATCACAGTACACTGAGATCGCTATCTAAAAGCCTGAAATGTAAATATAAATATTACTTATAAAAATTTAGCAAGCCTTTGAAATTGTTAAGTCAAGGAAAACAAATTGTATATCCTGGCTTTAAAGTAATCTGTGTTAATAGCCATATATTATTATATATAGATCTTTTAAATGTTCCGTCAAAACCAAAAAGCAAATCAATACCTACTTTAAACCAACAAACCAACAATAAAATTATTTAATTTCATTTATGTAGATAGTGGAAGTACAAGGTAATATTTATTTTAAACTAGAAAACTCAATTTTAATAAAAAAATAAAAATAAGAAATTGTCGAACGATTGACGTTGCAATCTTCTAAATCTGCACAATAACTAACATTCTTTGCCGTTTTAAACCGACTTCAACAAAAGGAGGAGGTTCTCACTCAGTTCGACTGTATTTATTTTTTTACTTTTTTGGGGGTATGTTCCTTAATATTTTGGTATAATTGGAATAATTATTTTTTTGTTCAAAAAACTATTCTTCCGAGGTGATTATGAACTTCGGAAACATGCCACGGAACTCCTTAATGACGAAAAACACGGATACCGTAATTGACCTGAACAACGAATTGAAAATCACAAATAATGAATGGCTGGTATTGGTTTATTAAGAGGTTCAGGGCCACTCAGAAGGAAAAAATAAAAAAAGTTGGTGCGAAGTTGATCACATAAAATTTAGTAAAAGTCATTACAAGGCAATCTATGGAAGTCGACTTAGCAGTAACTGTTAGTTCTAGAAACATGAAATTTCCCACAGTGATTTCTTAGATAATGTAGGTAGACATTGAGGGATTTTTGGAAATGCAAAAACTACAACGGGTTATGGTCTATCCATTTCGTTCAATGAGCGTTTTCGTTTCTTTGAGCCTAACATATAATTATACTTAACATAGATATAAATAAAACTTGAAAATTATTTTTAATATTTGTATGGTATAATATATACGCCCACAAGAACAACGTTCCAGTTATTCCTTACGATTGTCGCCATGTTAAATATGTCAAATAAATTAGATCAACTTGTCAACAATATGCTTCCTACGTATATCCTCTCAACCTAAATATATATATATATATATATATATATATATATATATATATATATATATATATATATATAGGCATAATATATAGCATATATAATATATAATTGAAACAAAAACAGAAAAATATACAGGTAATTTATTTAAATGTAAGTTGTCTTTGTTGTCAATTGAATTCATTATGATCGGTTCGGGTTTTATGAACGTTTATCGACAGATAACACTGAAAAAAAAAATTTTCACCCACCATGAATGCTAAGCTTGTTCCTCATTTTATTCAGCACACTTACACTCACATCGGAACAGAAAGAGAGAGAAAATTACCTATTGTGTAAACGCAAGTATCGAATATAGTGAACAGTTTGAATGCATAAGTATAATTATATTTACTAAAAATTGATTGAATATTTTGAGTAAACTTTATTGGCTTAAATAATACATTAATATCTGAAAAATGATATTCAAAGGGATTTATAACAGCGAAAGTATTTTAAGAATCGTTTTGAATTCGATTTCTGAAACAATTCAAAACGTTTAAAAGCGCCGCTCCGATGCACGTAGCATTTTGAAATCTTCCAGTTTGGTTGATAACTTTTCCTCATTAATTTATTCCATTACTTTTGCTGTTTTTATACTTAAATAACTCAAAAATCATAGATATAAACACATAAAACAATAAACACACAACTTTACATACGTTTTTCTCAAAAGTGCGTTTCTTTCAAAATGGTGGGCAAGATAGCTACAGCAAGGTTCTGCTTCAATCGACTGACTTGAAATTTTACTTGTAGTTTCTTAAGGTAAATTATTATCTAGGGCGATACACAAGATTTTTGAAATTTGTTGACAAATAAATTTTTTATAAATAACTTAGTGTTGATTTTTTCATTACTTTTGGCCAAACTGATGCCATTTATGGATAAATCATGGAAGTAATATATATATATATATATATATATATATATATATATATATATATATATATATATATATATATATATATATATAATGATACCAAACTATCTGAAGTAAAAGTGAAGCATGTTATTATGCAGTCTATAAACACATTAAAATAAAAATTCAGAAATTTTTTATTGTTAAATACATTTAAAATTGAAAATAAATGTTAAAATAGTAATAGCATTATAATTTATAAATATTATTTTAACCTTTTTCAAAATGGCTGAGGTGGTTTCATTTTTACAATATTAAGCGCATACAGTTAGGTATCCTGCCTATATAGTACATCCATGGGATAAATTAATATTTGTTAATAATCTTGTGTACCACCTTAGTAAAACTAGTAAATGATGAAAATTTTTTTTATGTTTTGGTTGCTGTTTAAAAATTGTTATGCTGCTCGTTTGGAAAAAGAACGTATGCGTTGAACCTCCTCTCACGCCGCAATTTTGTTTTTAAATTGGAAAATAAAATCACGCATAATATATTTTTTAGTGATTGCATTATTTGTTATGGAGATAAAATTCTCCAATAAAACCTACTTTTCTGACATTTCAAAGTGATGTTATACCTTAAAAAAGGGTGCAGCTGAGTAGGCATATCAGAGGTGTCTGATAGAGGCGCTGGGCCGTGTGGAAGAGGAATAACGGACCCCGGGAGCGAATCACATTTATTAAATTTCTCGCCAAAAAATAAGTGACGAGTAAAAAAGAGAAAAGCTCAGTTTACTTTTTCCGAGCTCCAGCCGGCCCCTACGGGAGTGCAACCTCGAATATCCCATCATCTGGTCGAACGTGTAAAGGCGTCTCACCTTACATTTAGTGTTCTTCATCTAAAATATCTTTACACCTAATCTCAGATTTCTAACCCCATACTATCGGGATTCGTGTCGTGCCCGACTACGATTACCGACCTAGTGGACGCTCAGCTTGAGACCTAGAGCACAGTATAAATAAACGATTATTACCATAGGCAGTAGCGAAACGCACTTTCTATCCTTTGTTGATATAAGTACAAACAATTATGTATGTCCTTTTTTACTTATGTGATTGTATGTGTTTGTACATGTGAGATTGAGGGTTGATAATGGTTATGTTAAATTATATGAACAACTAAAAGCAACTTTCTTCAAAATGAATTGAGCAAACGCGAAATTGATGACAGTATTCAACACGAGAATTTAGATCGTCACGACCTATTAGCACCAACCACTGTCGAAATCGAAAATATTAACTGAATTATTATAAAATATTAATAATTATTTATTATTTAACGTATTTTTACATAAGCATTCAAATTATAATAATACTTACAAATTTGCATCAAACGGCACTCAGAAAAAACATAAATTGAAATTTTGTTTTGAATGATTTAAACAAAATTTAGTAGCACAAGAGTTATCACCAGACATTTTAAGCCACCATAATAATTAAATACGTATCAGAAATATCTTACAGATCACAAAACACACTAAAATTACAAGAAAATATCAAAAATAACTGATGACAAGCTTTAAATAAAAAAAAAATTTAATGACAGTTAAAATTCCACTGCCATCGTTGTTAAAAATTTTAAAAAAATCAGTGAAACTTAGACAAAATTAAATAATTTACATAATTATCAACTGTAAATTTTCACAAAATAATTTGACCTGCAAATTTATTTTTCTAAATTAAATTTACTTTAGTGACGATGTTTTCACTGTATTGGTATGCATAATGTTATGCATTATTTAGGTACATAACATGGATAACCCTTTGGAATTTTTGAATTCCAAATGACACTCTTACGTCATCTCGTTTCGTAACTGTTATTTAAACTGTGCCTAAAGTGCTATTTTTTTTTTAAATAAATTTTAATCCCTACTGAAACAGCTGGAATAAATCGGTAGGTAACTCTGTATCCGCAACTTTATAAATCTCATATCATGAACTTACTAAATCACATTTTTTGTCCATATCCGATGCGTTTGTTTACACTCAGTTTCCAGGAAAAACCGGTAAATTGATAAAATGAAACGTATAGAAAGAAACAATAAATGGTAAATAACGAAATATAAAATGCTATCTTTATTACAAAAACAATAAAATATTGATTATATATTCGGTACATACGGCCATAGAGCTACTACCTACACATAAATATCGATACACCATTGTGAACCCACCTCTACATACCATGTACCCTGTACTGTAAACCATATGACGGGTATTATACCATTTTTTATGAATTAATTTCATATTGTTTTGTTTTGTTTTTTCAGTTTTCCCATTTTTTTGTTGTTTTTTTTTTATTCGCAAAAAAATATATCTCATAAACGGACAAAAATATTATGCATTGAACAAATAATGATAGATATTTTTTTTAATTTTTTCATTTACGAGTCTTTCGTATTGTTTTCCAATTTTCTTAATTTAAAATAGTTTCTACAAGATATTCGAAAGCATTACCCATATAGAGTCCATATTTTGATACAGTCAAATCGGGGCGCAACCTCTAAAAATATAAAGTAATTTAAGTACAGCTTAATATGGAATTTGAATTAAAGTGAGATCTTGACTTATCTGAACTATGAACTCAAAACAAAATTATATAATAGTTATTTATGCGACAAGTTGCAAAATGAGGTCCAAAACGAAATGTCCAAATAAGGCTTACTGAGTTGGACAATTACGACAAGCGAAAAAAATACCTATTTTGCACGTGTTGCATACAATTTTTTTTTGCAATTTTGAATTTAAATGAAATCCTAGCAATAAAATATGTGTAATGAATTCTTGAAACTTCTATCTAATCAAACTTTATCTTTCTTTTAGAATTCAAACAGATATTACCCCTTAAATCTGCTTTTCACAATTTTTTTTAAAAACAATTTTTTAACACGTTAGCAATCGTGTGCTCTATACAACGTCACGTTAAACCTGACTAACTGTGACACAGCGTTGTACCTCATCAACAGTTCCATATACAGTGTGTTAGTTTTCAAAGTAGTGTACCAATCGGGCGTTTTGTCCCAGTAAGTTATGACCGTCAACGGGTTAATTTTTTCATTCGATAAATATTACCTTGAATACGTCTTCTATTATCTACTTTTTGAATTGTTACCCGTTTTTCGAAATATTATCTTTTATTTCTTCCAAATGCAATGCCACAATTGCCACACAATATACGAAACAAAAAAAAAATTCAAAAATTTAATTCTACCTCTCCGAAATTGTCATTATCTAAAATTATTTTAAAGTACCAGTTCTTTTTAGTACAAAACTCGAGGAAATTAAAATACTGCACAAGTAAAACCATTTAGACAAAATATTTTAAATAAATAAATAAATCAATTATCTGTAAACTGGGTCGAATTGATACACAATATAGGAGCCCCCAGACAGTGTAAGTTTTGGACTCCTCCCTTTTAATTTTTATTTTGCTCCCAAGTGTACCAAGGTGGTGAGAGGTAAAAACGTATATTTTCAAAAACCTCAACTCGTGTTTTACCAGAGGCCATTACCCGCCTTTACTTTCCGGCTTCTTTTATTCCCTTACTTTGCCTATTTAGGAATCCAACCCTGCGTGTAAATTCAAAAATAAATTACAGAAGTTAGCGGTTTATTAGGAGATTATTTGCAGATTATTTGCAGATTTTATTAGGAGTCAAGACGTGGCGAATTATACCAATATGCAGTTAGGTATCAAAGAAATAAATAAATAATATACTAATATCTAAATATTTTGGAAATGAGTATGATATCTTAGGATATTGATAAAATATAATAGCTATTTCGTATTCGAAGTAGTGTTTTGATATTCGGTATTCGGTCCAATATAAAAAAATGGCCGAATTATCCGATATGGCCGAATAGTTGTCGAATTTTTGATACAAGCATAATAATTACTTATATATTTATTGCATTTTATCGTATATTATTATGTGTCATACACTGAGAAAAAAATGGCAACCTAAAATTAAATACGATCAGCAATGTACAACTTAAAAAAAATGTATTGAAAAGGGAACTTTTCTTTTAATCAATATTTTTCAACTTTAAAATAAAGTTGTTCTACATTGAAACAATAAATTTCAACATTAGGTACTAGACTTTCGTTAATGTTTTACATTGAATCAATATGGTTTTTTATTGATATTAAGTTGTTTTTTCTCTGGGTGTATTAATTATAGGTACTTACGTATCCAGTTGATTCCATCTAGCTTTAAAATTTCTTTTTATTGGTTTTAAAATTGTACTAATGAAATTGACAATTTACGTCAAATTGTTTCAATTGTCAAATTGATTCAATTGTCAAATTTATTTTAGAATTTTTTTTTTTCGTATCAAAATACAATTTTGTTATTATTTTTATGTTTTTATTTGCATCTGTATGGGCTCTTCAAAGTGGAAAAAAAAGCGTGAGTGAGTGATGAGAAGTAAATTTTCATTTTTAATGGTCTGAAACAAAAAAATTAATTCTATTCTGTAAATTTGTCTCAGTCATCGCCATAATAGGATTAAACGTTTATATTAGTAAATAACAAAATAGCAGTGTTGAAAAAAATTTCAAAAATAATGATTTTTTTTATTGAGAATTGAGAAAAAAAAGGAAATTGTTGATAAAAATAAATGATTCTAGATGTGACAATAACCATTACTGTCTAGAGCATGTTGAAATTATTAGAACACCGAAAAAACGTAATTTCGAGAAAAACGTGTTTAAAGTTTTAATAACAAATTTTTCACAAAATATAATTATGAAAAAATACTTTCATAAGAAATATACTCTTACTAGATTTCAGACAAAACGATCCGTAGCAGAGCTAGAGTATACCTACCATATTTTGGATTGGCGGGCTATACATTTCTTTGCTTTTGTTATAAACAAAAAAAAAAAAAATAGTTTTAATAATTCCTTAAAGCTCTGTTTTATTGCTATCAACATTTTATTTTATATGTATGTATATGGATATCTAGTTCAGAACAGTTGTACATATTTTCGACAAAACAATAAAATCTATAGCCGCTTACAAACCAAAATATTATACACTACATAACTCTGTTAGGAACCAATGTATGCTCTGACACTCTGACACTTAGACTCATCAGCTACGCTTGCTTCATACGATAACCCTGTCGCTTATTTAAATCATTTTTTTTTTTTTTTTTTGAAGCGCTAACACAGTCCGTTCTCTTCTGTATGTTAAGAAATTTGAGTTTCAATTTGAAATTTTCACAGTATCCTCTCAATATAATATTTTACTTTCAAAATAAGTATAAAAAAAAGAATACGAAAATTTTAAATCGTCACATAAGAGTACCTTAAAGAAATGGTTTGCAGAAAAAACAAGAATAACTTTATCGTGTCCTTTATGTGGATAATAGCTGGACAAGGATAGCAAAATCACTCAATTCAGTAACAAGGAAAATTTAGCAAATATTTAATTTCAACATATTATCGCTTATCTAACCGAATAAAATGATAAATGCTGATCCTTTAGATCAGCATCTCCCAAACTGTGTTCCGCGGAACACCGTTGTTCCGCAAGCAGTCATTTCTTGTATGCCTGCAATACAGAGGATCGCAAAAGTAAAACGAAAACGGAGCGAACCATTCAGCTCATTTTTGTATCGCTTTTGCGTAGTCTGAATGGTACACATATATTGGGTGCGAACCGAATACACGTCATTTCCTTATAAAATACTAAGATCAATCTATTGTAATATTAAAAATAAAATTTAATATATCACCTAAGTTAGTACTGAGAAATAGGCCGAAGGTGAAACTTTTGTTGTTTAAACAGTGACATTAAGGCCCGATTTACATTAACGCTCCGCTCTCGGTACGATATCACTACGCTCCCGATTCGATATAATCTTGTTGTGTTCACATTACAGTGCTGATATCATGCTGGTACCTATTCGTTCTCTATTCACATTATAATGCCGCCCTGGGTACGCTCTCAGTTCGATCTCAGTTTGATACAAATATCTCTTCATAACAACTGAATGCAAGCGGAGTGGAGTGGACTCAAAAAAGTGTTTACACTATAGGTACAAACCATAACAAGTCTGATATCGCTCCGATAAAATATTATCTGAGTGGTATTGATATTGGAGTGTCACTGGAACGGGAGCGAACCGTGACTGATATCGGACCGATATCAGAGCGATGATGTGAATACACTCATTGTTTATTGTGTAAGAATATTATATCGAACCGGGAGCGGAGTGAATGTAAATTGGGGCTAATTCTAAAATTTTAATATAGACGAAATTCAATCATAACCATTTTCGTGAAAATGATTACACAAATGAACCGAGTAAACCAACGGAAATCTGTCGACACACACATACTTCTTGCAAACGCTCGACGAACTGATTGATTTCAATGCGTTTCCGTTTCCGTTTCTCTAGCTGTATGTAATGTTGTTATTCAAAAGCAAGCTTAACAGAGTGCTATTCACCTGTATTTCGTTTCGGCCCGCCTCCATTTCGCTTTTACTCCAATGCGCTTTAGGGGTACCTAAGTGTTCCACGAAAAGATTATTAAAAATTACTACGGAACAACAATGAATGTTTTTATATGGTTAACACAATCTTTTTTTTTTTGGGTTCCATGAAGCTTTTAGAAATCAAATAGTTTTCGGCGATCAAGAAAGTTTGGGCAACACTGCTTTAGATTAAGGAGATTCTGATACATTTCTGCTTATATCTTCGAAAAAAATGGAAATTTCGATATTACGACGTTATTCGGTTGGGAAATCGACTATGATGCCAATACCAGAATATTAAATTAAAACTTGATTTGTATACTTTATCTGACTTTAATATAGGTAGATAAATATTTTTGGTTCTATGCTAAAGATTTGTTATTGTCCCCGTTGTGAAAGGTAAACGATTAAATCACTCTAACATAAAATCATAACTTCAAAATGGCTCAAAAAAGTGAACCCATTATAACACAGTTCACACAAGTAAACATTTAAATTTAACAAAAAATCTATTTTGCTTTCGTGAACTATATTTATATACATAAACAATACATAATATTATTTGCTAATGTTATACTATACAAAACCGTCTACATTTCATATCCATTCTACAATCTACTGATATCTCACCTGTGCTACCACCGTCTCAATTCCCCCTTCCTGTCCCATACTATTCCAGATACATATTCTAAAAAGCATAAAAATTCATGTCAAGAATATAGAAATATTATTAAATTCATATAAGATAGAAAAATATGAATATTTTAGTTTAAAATGTAATTTATGTGAAGAAATATAAGACAATATTGTATAAATGTTTTCAAAAAAGAAAAAAAATATTTTGATTAATATTACTTGTCTATTTAACTGAACGAAAAGTAACAGGACAGAATAAAATTTAGTATTATGTATAACTGAAATTTCAAAAAGCAAAAGTAATGAAAGACAAATAGAGGCAAATCAAAATAAATTTCAAAAATCCGTAACCACATTGATATAAATTCAAAATATTTTTCAATAAAGTACCTAAACAAAAGTAAAAATAAATATAAATAAATAAATTATTGACTTTTTCAGGATTCAAAAATGTAAAATGTTAATTCCAATAATGAATCTGACCTAAATTAGAAAAATTCGTAACTTTTGCAGAATTTCTCAATCAAACCCATAACTCTTACAAACATTCAATCGAAAAGATAAATATTTTATATAAATAACAGTTATTCGTTAACAATGAGAGATCGTTTGTTTAATTCAAATATTTGTTACCTAAATAAAAAAAAAAAAAAAAAAAAAAAAAAAAAGAAAAAAAAAAAAACTTCAAATTGGGTTTCGCGTGAAGATGGTTTCAAAAAACCGAAAGTCGTCTCGTGTCCATATTATATATAATGTTTTACATTGAAAAGCAAGAAGGCAAACGTTCTCATATTGTTAATCAGGAATTCGATATTTGTTTAATTTAAAATATTTTAATTTGTTCATATGCATCTTATATAACATAAAAGATTTAGTTCCTTAGAAAATTTATTGAAAATACATAAGTTTTTTTACATTTATCTAAAATTTTCCACTAAAATGACTAAAGCTTTCAAAATATTTTCTCAAATGTATCTCAGTGACCTCCATTACAAATATTTTGTTCAACAAAGTCATTCGAACCATTCCGAAAATAAATTTGGATTATTTTCAAAATTTTGAAAAGTATTTTTTGTACTCAAACGATTTATAATTATGGGTTAAAACTAGGAGAAATCACTAAATTCACTCACAACAATCTAACAAAAATGACTATGAAATAATACGTACGGGGGCAGATGTCACACTTCTTGTTGGACCCTATGGCCTTTCATGCTCTTAATTGTTTCTTTTCGATAACCCAGTAGAAGTTTCTTTACAAAAGACAAATTTAATTTATGACAAAGTCTGCAAAGTTTGTTGGCGCCAAAACTTAAACAAAACATACACATTGTCACAACTGGTAGGCAGTATTAAGTGTTATATTTTCCTCGGTTTTATGCAATATTTTTACTAATTCTTTCTTCTTCCGTTGTGGTTTTTTTTTTAAATATACAATAAGTACTTATATCTAGTTTTATGCCGATATAGCCATTTCAACCCATATAAGTATGTATAACAATAATATACCCATTACGACAATCTAAAAAACGGAACGGAAATAGTACTAAACAAATAACGGAAATCGAAATATTGTCTGTCTCTATTCAACAATTTATTTGTCGAATGATAATAAATGAACTGAAAATTATATTTTCATTGTTATTGTGAGGTCACAAAATAAAATCACAAAAAAGGCACAAAATTTTTCATTCATTTTTATAAAGAAGATACACATATAAAGAAAATGAAATTCAATAGACATTTTTTAATTTACTATAGTTATTATATACAATTTTCATAACAAAAAGGAAAAGGAAAAACATATTATCTTCTTTCTTCCACATGCATTAGGATAAATTAAAAATTATTTAGTTAATTTATTAAATTGTGATATCAAAACCACGAAATATTTTAGAAAAAATAATTGTGTTCTTTTCAAATTGTAAAGACGGTAATCCGTGCACTGATTTATTGCCTGTAATAAATATTAGAATTTTAATCGAAAAATATTTTGAATTTATTGCCAACATTTAATTAACAAAATTAACTGTAAGTAATAAATATTAAAATAAAAATAATTATCTTCAGCAATCTAAATAAATGGTCAAATATGGTTTTTATTTAAAGAAAAATATCCTACCTATTTTATTTTTCACTAATTATACATATATAAAAAAAAAATATATGCAAAAAACAATTGTTGTAACATAAATGTAAGTTGTCCTTAACATATTATACGTTTTAAATTGAATAAGAATTTATTTCATACATTATATTTCTAGTTAATAAGATTTCGATATGTATTTTCCTAACAAAAATATGAAAAAAAAATATTAAGCATGGCTGTGATTCTTACTATTTTAATATCTTGTAAAAAGAACATAAAAAAGAATAAAAAATTGTATGCTGTATTATATAAGAAATAAGAAATTATAAATAAAAATAATGTTATTGTCAAATGCAGAATTGTTTTTTATTATTTTTATTCAGACAATATAAATTACTTAACCAATAAGTAAAGCAGGACAAAATTGACAAAGGGGATACATTTTTTCGTTATAGAGGTAAGTAATATTTTTCTTTTCCTTTTTCTATACCATTATAGGATCGAATTTTTGCGTAACAATTAAAGGTTAACAGTGTTACGGAGTTGAGTTAGTAACAAAAAAAATGATGCGATCTAGTTGCAAACTTATACCTGAAGACCTTTACGATCTATATTGAAAAAATTGATTATTGACCATTTTAAAAAGTTTGAATATCTTAGGAATTAACAGAGTCATAGAAAAGAGGGATTGAAAAAGAGGCCAAATTACACATTTTGACAAATTTTCTGGAATATTCTATTCATCAACTAGCAAAGATATCCAAAAGAGACGTCACCATTGCATTGGCTACCAAAAAAGAAACCAAATAGCATATTTTGAGAAATGTTCTAGAATCTATTTGTCAAATATAACAAAAATATTGCAATATCGATTGCATTACTTAATTCTCCAACCAATATTAATAAACCAATATAAACTAAATGTCCCATTTTGACAAACAATTTTTGCTATTTGACGAATAGAATACTCTAGAACATTTATCAAAATATGATATTTCGTCTTTTATTCGATGACTAATTAAATGGTGAAATCGATTTTTCGATATCTTTGTTAGTTGACGAATGGAACATTCTAGAATTTTTGTCAAATTCCGTTGCTTAATTTAATTCTTAATGCACAATTCAATAGTGAAGTTTGTTTTTTGGTATCCCTGCTAGTTCACGAGTAGAATATCCTAGAATTTTTGTCCGCTTCTATTATTTGGCGTCTTTTACGCTGATGAATGCGATAGTGAAGATAATTTTTCGACATCTTTACTAGTTTTCTAAAAGTCGTCACTTATACTCATTAGTATAACATTCGATTTTCTTTGTCTACCAAATTACGCAAATATATAAATCAATAGGATAGGCGCCCATGACCTACGACTTTCTCATTTAACAATTTCTCCTCCAACGGTCCCAGTAGATTGCGTAATTAGAGGGTCCTATGTATTTTACCGGCATTTGATAAAGAAATTGAATTGGAATTTTTTATTCTTGTAAAAATTTGTAATCGATTAAAAAAAATCAGCAATTAGAAGCTCGTGGTCACTTTTTGTTAAAAATTAGGGATAAGTCGCTCGCCTATTTGAGTTGGGTACCTACATTATATAGTATTAACAACAGACATACACTCACAATAGAGAAAATCAAAAAGTTAAGCAATTTAATAAATACTTCTATAAATACACAACTTCAATTTGAAAATTATCCGTTAATGTAAATGGTAATAAGAGAAAAAATTAATAATGATGGATAAAATAACAATATTGAGCCAGCTGAAACCAATGACTGAAAGGTCATTTCATCAGTGTTGCAAAAATCAAATGAACATAGGTTACATCTTGTCATTGTCTTATCAATATCCAACATTCCGTACACACTAGAATCTTCACTGGGAAGCAGGTTCCTACTATTTTCATTTATTGTAGGAATACATGTACCAGGACGACCGCAAAAACGACCAATAAATATTTTATAATTTGCTTTTAACTTCGAATAATAGGAGCGATTTATAGGTATCACAGCTTCTGCAAATTGTATGAAAAATAAAATAAATATATACGTATTGTATTTATTATTTTTGTTTAAAAACTACCCCAATATACACAAGCTGTGGAATTTTTTTTACAATTTACTTTTTCAGCATTCGATATTGCACAATCATATTTTTTCTCAGGCTCACAGAAGTCGTCCTTATAACAGCATAAACCGTAAGATTGATCAATTACTGCTGAAAATTCAGATATAAAACATTGCATAATAGTTATGCTTTTTCATTGATTGATTTGAACATTTTCAAATGAATATTTAAGCTAAAATACACGATCTACTCATGTGACAAAAACAGACTTACTCGAATTTACTCGAAAGCTCTCGGGCAAGTACCCAGAGACCTTCACAACTGAAATCATACAGGGTGTCATCAACTAAGGAGCACTATGTTTAACAGTGTAAGTATTAGCTCAATCAACATACAAAATTGCAGCTCAGAGAATTATTCTGGGCGTAGCCGTGTCAGATCCTATAGAAACACTTTTTTGCCTCCCTAGTCCTTCCAAATCGCCCTAGGAAGCTCGATTTTGGATACGTTGTAGACTATAGACCTACACATTATAACCAACTGGTTTCCACATTCCCCCACGACCACTTTGAAAGTTATAAGTAGTTGCGATTTGCCCAAAATTTTCTAACATGTCTAAATGTTGTACTGATATGAATCACCGACAATGAAAAGCCACCAATATTCCATTTACAACACTCCAATATCAAATAAATACATACGAGTAAATAACTATGGTCTATTTCAGTTAAATTTAACCATGCTTCGTAACTTTGAATTTAAATAATTTCCGTTTTCCTGGCTTTATCACTTTTATTATTGCATTTATGTAAATTTTAAATTTGCAGTTTATTTTTAGAAAAGAATAGAAGATCGATTTGTTTCGAATATAAGAATTATTTAATTTTTTTTAATTTAAAAAAGCTCACATATTGTTACAAAATTCACATATAATTATGTACTTACAGCAATGAAAAATTAAAATCTTCAATAAGTGCAGACCCCTTAGTTGTTTTAAATTCATCTTTAAATTATTTTAATACAAAATTTTGAAACTACTGTTAAAAATTCTTTGTTTAAAGATAAAAATTATTCTAATTTATTCTAATTTTCCATACAGTTAAATTTTAAAAGAAATGTTTCCATAGCATTTAATCAATCAATAAGAAATATTTTAAATTTTTCAATAAGTAAAGACACAAGTATTCCTTTACCTATTATATAAATATTTATATCAAACAAAAAAAAGATCAGAAGTTGTAGGACATAACTTCTATAGTTTTATTGGAAACATTCTCGTTCACCTAATTGAATGAAACATCAAATAGCACAGTCATAACGGAATCGTTTTTGGAGCTAAATTTTAAATTATGTGTTCATATGTTTATTTTTTTTCGCAATTTCTATTTTTAGAAAAGAATTCTGTCTTTAATATTTAGAACATAAAAATAATACTGTTTTTAATTTCACGAATAAGACAGATTTTGAATATTAATTTTCAAAAATATCTTTTTAAAATGTAAATTGGTGTAAATTTATTTTGGAAAATAAATAGCAAAGGTTATACTTAGAATACCGTAACATTTATTTAATAAACGTAATGAAATTTTAAAAATAATAATGAAAATTCCAAATATCAAAGATATATACCTACCTACAATCATCGGCACTGGAGTCTGCAAACTTTTTTTTTATTAGTTTAATTTGTTCTTATTTTATTTGCCTCGGTATGTTAAGAGGTGGATCCAGAAGCTTACCTTGCAGGGAGCGGGGATGATAAACGATTAAAAAGAGACACATTAATAAAATGAATATAAAATTATTTATTGGCAAAGAATTTTAAGTTCAATTTGGCTAGGTTATCACAGAAATCTAAATTTTATTCCAGTTGCTTTTCTTCGAAATACAAAAATATAAACCTAAACACCCTCAAATCTAAACTCTGGTAACTTAAGATTAAGTAGGCGTTAATAAAAAAAAAAGCTGTTCTAGAAGATACCTATTGTTTGATTCCATGAAATTACTTTCATTTCAAATCAAGGCCTTGTGACTGCAGGAACCATTGGAATTTGTAAAATCTGCGTTTTGTTCTTTAAATTTTAATAGAGTTTAGTCTCATTTTTACACCTGTTGCGACAAAATTTAGTAATCAAGGAAAAAATTGTTGGAGCAATTTTCCTGAATTGAAAGTTAGGAATGAAATTTACTACGAGTACTCCCTCATATGCAATATCCTTTAAAATAATTTCTTAGGAAAATTGAGTAAGTATTCCGTTTTTATCAGTTTCCATTTTTTTTCTTAAGTTTTATTTGCAAAATATTGAGCTTCAGAGTGAGCGGCAAGATGTTTCAACTGTAGTTTCAGAAAGTCTGAAGAATTTACAAATAGTGCCACTTGACAAAAACTTTCAACGAATATATAGGCAACGAAATTATCACGCTATGTACAGGGCCGCGCAGAGAAATGGTGAGCTTCGGGCATAAACTGCATTTTTTTTTAAAATTTCCTCTCAAAAAATAAGTAGTGAACCAAAAAAAAGCTCCTAATTTTTTCTTCGGGCCCACTACCGACAACTATTAGCCCTCTCCTCAAGTCCAGGCCGCGAGGCCGCAACCCTAGCTATTCCACCTTTTCGTCAGGCCTTGCTATGAAAGCCAACCGTTAATGTGATCAACACGACATAGACCAACATTTTAAGAAATAATATCAATAGTAAAGTAGATGTGTTATTTACACAATATATCATGTGTTTACTACTACAGTTCACCTGTTTTCTTTTTTATTTCTTGCAAATTTCAGTGGTGAGAACTGTATATTTGTATTTATTTAAAAAAAAATTAATTATTAATTTTCTGTACAAAAGTATTGCCACGCTTAACTAAATTAATATAATTTATTTTTTACTGATAAATATTTGATTAAAATTTTCGTCGTTTCAAAGTGACGGCTAAAAAAAATTAAGAAATAACCAAGATAAGTAAATATAGCTTTTTTTCGCTAGAATAATAAACGATTTAATGGAAATACTAATATTTTTGAAGGGATTTACAACACAAACAAAAAAAAAAATTTGAGCGTATTAAGGTATAAAGTCGAATTTTTTTAACTATTTAATTTTTTCTAAAATAATGATTTTTTGTAATATTGTAACTTGTAAAAATAAAAGTTTGGATATACTGTCAAAACATTATGAACATGGCCCATGGTTATCAATTGTCTGAAAAGAATACAGTATAAAATAGCATATTGTCAAGACCGTGAAGAGAAATTGCGGGGCCTAAGAATAAATCACATTTTTTAAAAGTTCTGCCCCTCTCAAAAAAAAAAAGAAAAACGAACAACAAAATTCTACTTTTTCTCGGACCTTTACTGATATTTACGGGCCTTGTCTTCAAATCCGGGCCCCAGAGTGCAACTCCGACTCCCCCTGTCGTCGAACATACGTATATTGTACAATAAATATTAACATTATGCGGTCCGCGCGTCTACGTACTAAGCTTTCCCAGGCTCCCAGGCAATATTTTTAACACGTTGACGCAACGCTGTCAATAAGAAATACGAACATAGTTCGCTTTTTGTCTAGTTACCATGAGGGAGGCGACGTAGCATCAAACCCGTTTGTAGCTACGCACCTATGCGATAGCATCACATACATGCAGGTTGGTAAATTCTTACCAAAAAGGTTCTTATTTTATCTAAAAAGAGTTATCTGTATATGTATGCAGTTCTGTTAATGTGTAACTTATGTATCTGACTAATAACTGCTTGCAGTGCATAACCGACCAAACTGTCTTTTGGCTATGTGCTTCAAGCAACGCACGTAACATACATAGTTCTGAATAACCCACCCATATGAACGGGTGTGCCTGATTACTGTATATTGTTAACAAGTTTCCTTCTGTTTCCTTCAGTTTCTCTTGTATCTTTTTATACTTGTGTTTTCAAAGTTTATAGTATTTTTATATATTTAATATTTTCATATTTAATATTTTTATATATTTAAAATTAATCAGATTACAACAAATCATAAAACTATAATAAATCAAAAATACAAATATTTAATAATTAAATTAAAAAACTAGTTTATCGTAGTTATGAACGTATGTAATTATACTATTTTAGAAATAGGGTAGATATTTTACTTTATAGTCCTTTTTATACATAAGTAATATATGTAGTACCGAACATGGCATGCATTTGTATTGAAATATTACTATGTTCTACCAACTAAAATTTTTCCATAAAAATATATGTTATAGAGTACTAAGAGGCAAATTATTATTGAACAAAAAATGGTGGGTGTAGCTAACGCGTAAGTACCAAAAAAAAATTTTTCTTAAATTTAAAAATTTAAAAAATTAGTATAATAAAGGGATATAACGTTAATTTTTTTTTTATTACTTCGTCTAAGGTGGGTACACAATATATATTAAACTCAAATAAATCGGTTCAGTAATTTCGTCAAAAAAAATTTTTTTTGAAAATTTTTGTCTGTTTGTGTATTCATAAACTATTAGTCTCGGAGGGTTGAAATTTGGCAGGAATGTATCTGGGGCTAAGAAGTATTATTTCCTATAAAAACAATCAATTTTGCGTCAAGGGCCGTTTTCCCTATCGTACCCGGCTATGTCCTTTGTAACATTTTCTCCATTAAAATAATTTTAAACAATTAATCATAGTGTTTTCTTTTATTTATAATAATCTTTGTGGTCCTTCGAATGCTGTCTAACTTTTTACTGAACTACTGCCCAAATTGCTAACCACAGGCGTTATCGGACCGCAAAGTGTTAATATGGATAAATACCAGAGTACTAGATCAATTACCAACATGAAAATATAAATAATAGACAGCCATCCACCATTTCATTTGCAACAACCCAATAAATAAAATGACGCAAATCTTAAATAACGAAAAAAATCCAATAATTACATCATAAAACACACAATATAATAATATTCTATTGATGGTGGAGTCACTGTGTGGTAAATTGTACCCTTAAAGCTTGGTTTAAAAGAGAACACTTATTCATTACCCTATACATACACATACTCAACGCCAATGTATCCGATGGGTAGAGCTGCGATTTTGTAGCTCCAATGAGTGAACGAGCCGCACAACTCCACTGGTAAATATATGTTACCACTCTAATGTTCACTACGGCAGATAGATGGTATTGATTTTCAACGGCAGTGAATCTATTGAAGCACTAAAACGTGTATAATACAGGTAAAAATAGTTGTCTAACGATAATACACGTACGTATACATACATAGGTAAGGTATATATACTATAGCTTTTTCATATGCGAGTTATGTTGTGCCGTGTTCCCGTAGGAAGGTGTAATACAGATTGTATCGAGAGACATAACAGGAATTTATTTCGCTACAACGGCTCTCTATATCATACAATTTTCTTTTTTTATGAAATTCAATAATATCGAACCAGAAAATAATAAATAGAATTCACTACAAATATTATTTAAAAAAAATATAAATACATAAATAGTATAGAATTCAATTAATAACAAACTTTTCAGTTTGATTAAAATTGTTTCTGGATAACACTTTGTAACATAGTTCAAAATCACTGCTGGGAAATACACTTGATAAAACAGCACCATAATTGCGGGTTACTTGAGCCCTGTGGTGTAACTTGAGCCCAAAGCGGAAAAAGTATTATTTCCTGTTTTATGCTTATATTAGTCGTTAGTAGAAGTAAGTTAGATGTTTAGCTAGTAGGTAACAGCAGTAGGTTTACGGTGTTTAAGTTTAGGTAATTCTGAAAATTGACACTAGAGGTGAGGCAAGTGTTGTTTACTCTCTATTTGAAATTGATGTTTTGTTACATTGCTAACTTTTACTGTAAAAATAACTGTGGTAGTCTACAAAGAAAAGTAAGTGTATAATTTTAATACTTTGTTCATTACTAAACTAAATTCAGATATGTTCATATGCCAACCATTTCGTTAATTTTTTAAATTAAGGTTTTGATAAATCAGTAAAATAACCTTAAATTAGGGTAACTTGAGCCAATTATAACTTTGTTACAAAATGGTGCAAGACTATAGCAAAAATTCCCAAAACTCCTAAACCGTTGGACAAGTTCGTTAACCAGGGACGTCCGATACCCCAAACATGTTATTTTTAATAACATTAAAAATATTAACTTTTGAAAAAAATGAAAAAAATTAACTTTTTTCCAAAATTTCTCCTTATTCAAAAATTTTTACACTATTGGAACGAGGAGAAAAAATCACACAAAAAAGTTCATTAAACTATTATTTTATGTCAACTAGTTTCCGAGAAAAACTAATTTTTGTAAACGGAAATTCACTACGTTATGCAGGATGCTGCGATAAGAGTATTAAATAAGTAAAGTTCCTTACATGTTTGTACAATGTTTTAATTAGTAACCAACATCCTACATGGTCTCAAACTGTTTTCAAATGAAAATCACCTCTAAAGTTAGGTTTGGGCTCATGTAACCCGATCTTGAGGTTAACTTGAGCTCAAAATCTAAAAAGCTATAAAATTTAGGATATCCTAAAATTTATGGGCCATAAGAAAGAGATCCATATTATGTAATAAACTAACCGTAGTCATATATAGATTAATATACTGAATTTCCTATCCCAAATAAGTATAACAGTTACGCTCAATTTTTGAAATTATCAGATGATTTGCAAATCTGGGCTCAAGTAACCCACAATTACGGTATCTTTTTTATATTGATACTATGGAATACCTAATTTTATTAAAAAACATCAGGGCCATGAAGAGAAATGGTGAGCCTCGAAAACAAAACACATTACTTTAAAAAAAAAAATAAGTGATGAGCAAAAAAGAGCTCCTTCTACTATTTCCGGAGCCCTGGAGCTGCAACCCTGGGTACCTCATCCTCTCTTTGGGTTTGAAAAACATTCTTGCAATTCTGAATTAAAAAGTTAACATTATGATTGGCTAAGACAGTATCAAAATGGCTTACTTTTTTTCACCCGTGGAAAAAAGTAGATACTTCTTACAATATATTGCACAATATTTTTGAAATAAAATAAACAATTTTCGTTTCTACGGTGAGGGCCGTGGAAAGAAATGCCGGGCCCCAGGTATAAACCAGTTTTTTTCCCAAAACTGGGGGACCAGTAGTTCAACATATTTTAATACCTATATGTCAATAAAACGGTCGGGATAATAAAATAACAAATTTTTTATTACTCATGCGGGAGAAGTACTAACTTGGCGCACATATTTCTGTACGCAAAATGGCTGTTTGCCAACTGTACTCTTCCCGCATACTTTTTTGCGTGTGGAAAGTAACTTTCCACACGCAAATTGACAATAAAACACGCAAAATTTAATCAAAACACGCAAAGCCGCCTCTTAAATTTTCATTTAATAAATATTTCATAATTATTTCTATAGAAACCACCAACAAAGTAATTTAAACGATAATTAATTCAGAAAAAAAAGACGAACACTCAAAAATATTATTTTAAAAAGTAATATAAATGTCAAAAATAATGATAATAATAGAAAAAAGTATGTGAAATTCGTAATAAAAAATAGTATGTGCAACTCGTGCGGGATTGTCGATTGCCCTACTCAAGCGAATGAGCGCACTCACTACGTTCGTGCGCTCAACTTCGCTTTCGTGGGCAATCGACAATTTCCCGCACTTATTGCACAATATACTATTTTAATTTTCCAACAAATAGGTACATAGTTTCCAGGGTCTGTGTTACTAAATATTACGGAATAACAACTATTGTATTTCTTTTCATCACACTTGTTAATTAATAAATGATTTATTAATCGCAAACTAACAAACACCTGTCCACATTTACACATAAGTATAAGTAGGGGAAAGAAGGGTAAGATGTGGTAGTTAAGTGCTGATAATAAATAAAATTCAGACTTTTTGAGACCAAGACTTTTTTTTTTAAAAATGTTTCTGCTATCTCACAACAAACGCTTAATATTTTCATAAAATATATAAATATAACAATTTGCATTTCTCCTCGTCTTGCTCCACCTAAAGAGCAAGAAGGAATACCCAACAGGACAAGATGTTACATATATATATTTTCTAACCGTTCTGCACAAAAAACACACTTCTTTAATTAATAAATAACTAAACAAATTATTAAAGAGCAACCAAGTGAAATTCAGTCACGTTAATAGTGAGGGGCAATATGGGGTCAGGGTAAAACGCATGCCCCATCTTGCCCCTTACGTAACAATCTGATATTGAAATGAAATTCTCTATAACTTTAAAACAGTGTTTTTCAACCTTTTTGATGACGCGACTCCCTTAGTATGGAAAAAAATTTCGTGACCCCCTACCCTCCGCTATTACTAACTTTTATTTTTGTTATATTATAAATATCGAATTCGTTCATCATTATTGATTATTTTCATAGTTAGTTATCGGTTAAATACGTAATTAAAAACTTGAAACAGGCATATTTTTATATCGACATCGAAGTTGACGACTTATAGTAGCTTCTGAACGCGTGCTTGGCATAAAAAGTGACACGCGCACGCGCGACGGTCGTTGCCGTTTAACACTTCCGAGCGTAATCCATTTGAATTCTTTGAATTGTGAACTCGCGTTACTGTTTAAATTTATTGAACTGTCTTGTTGTTTGTTTAGTAGTTACTGTTAGTAGTTACTGACACTCTTTTATTGTCTAATATTCAAAATTCTGTGCTCTTTGTTATTATTGAAAACATATAGGTTTCTGGAAACACACGCACAATTGTCAATTTCAAGTTCTAATAAGACTTATAAAACAATAACAAAGAAAAAGTGTCTATATGACGACAATTATTTAAAATTCGGATTTAGTGTTATTGAAAATAAGTCGCAATTTTGAAACTTTATCGCGCGAAGGTATGAAACCATCACATTAATGTAGCCATCAATTATCTTAAATTAAATATTATATGTTGAACTAGAGTGGTTTTATTTGTAAAGTAACTGCGACCCTCTTAAAATGGCTTCGCGACCCCCCAGCAGGTCGCGACGCACAGGTTGAAAAACACTGACTTAAAAGATATAGATAACGGAGTAAAATATAATTTAACAATCCATTTCATTCTCTATTAAATGTAACCTCATACCTACAAATTCAATAATCTTTATTTTGATAACTTTTTTAAATGTAGAATTTTCTGCTAAAAACTAGTGTTGGCAACCGTGATAGAAACTTTGCTGGCTGTAGTAATGAAAAAACATAGAACCGCAGTCCTGTTACTGTGTTTACTTATCTGCTATATTTAACCGTTAACCAATTAACAGTAAACAATGGTGGTGGAAAACGGGAATAAATGTATCTTCAGACCTAAGCTAACAACACACATCATGTACAACAAAAATCGCAGGGGAGTCACCGCAGTGGCAATCAGAGCAGCTTGCTTGGAACTCAGCAGCGAAAATAAGTAGACAATCTTGCAGCAAATCAAACGTCGTGTAAAGTGGGCTTAACTCTAATTGATAGGATAGACTGAGCGTGGATACTTGTTTGGTGGATATTCCGTCTTACCCGCTTCCCCATCTTGCCCCACCTACCCTTATAAATAATGAGTGAATACTTACATTATACGACAATTGTAAATTGAAATAACATAGTGTATGATACGAAACAGGAAATGTGTTGTTCTAATTTAGCGTAATAGTAAATTAGGTATACAATTGATTCCATTAGACAGTATTTTATTGAATGACAATTAGAACTAAATATCACACTTGTTCGCCATATTCCCACACCACCATTTTGAATAGTAGGTATGCTTATTAACAATATTTAATACCAAAATAGGGAATGGTAGGATCATTGAGATATTCGTATAACAATATTATAATATAACAATATTAAACCCAAAGAATATCTTACTGTAGTCACAAACTCTATTGACACAAACTTATTGTAAGTAGAGATATACATACACGAGTACGTTTAATTAGCGATATAAAATCTGGTAGCTTGCACATAATTTGTGTAATACTTATATATCTCTATACCAATTGAGCGTATACGTATATTTTCACTTGATACTGCTTCTAATATTACCACCCAAGGCAAGACAATAATTACCAGCTAAGGTGAAACCGAGGTTGAGTAAATATTTAAAAAATCAAAATATAATAATTCTAATGGGACCTCATTATTTATTACACTATAACATCCCTACTCACGGCAATTATGCTGCTGGTGGATTTGACAGACTTTTTTGGACTGTCAGTTGTGCAGTAAAGTACCGAACATTCCACAATTACCAAAACACTTTTTATAGCGCCATGGTTTCAAAAAATTTCTCTTATTTTTAAAAAAAAATCATAGAATATAGATTACTGAATGAATCAACCAGGTTTATTACACTTTTCAAGTTGTTGTATTACTTTTCAGCTCAACATTACTTGAATTACCACATGGTTGACAAAACTATCAATTAGTAACTACAGAACAAAATTTTAGATTTTTAAGAATTTGAAATTAGTATTTGTTTAATGCTGCTCGACGAATGTCGTAATAAATTTTTTATTACTCATGCGGGAGAAATACTAACTTGGCGCACACACCTCTGTACGCAAAATAGCTGTTTGCCCACTGTACACTTCTCGCATACTTTTTTGTGTGCGGAAAGTAGACTTTCCGCACGCAAATTGACAATAAAACATGCAAAATTTAATCAAAACACGCAAAGCCGCCTCTTAATTTTTCATTTAATAAATATTTCATAATTATTTCTGTAGAAACCACCAACAAAGTAATTTAAACGATAATTAATTCAGAAAAAAAGACGAACACCTAAAAATATTATTTTAAAAAGTAATAAAAATGTCAAAAATAGTGATAATAATAGAAAAAAGTATGTGAAATTCGTAATAAAAAATAGTATGTGCAACTCGTTCGGGATTGTCGATTGCCCCACTCAAGCGAATCAGCGCATTCACTACGTTCGTGGGCAATCGACAATTTCCCGCACTTATTGCACAATATGCTATTTTTCCAGGAAAAACCAGAAAAATCTAAAAAATTTGTATAGCTACCCAGTACTACATGCAAAAAGTAATTCTAGGTATATAAACAGTTAGATCAGTTTCGTAAACAGTTAATAAATATTAGATCAGAAACACTGGATTAAATCCAATGGTCGTAGTCTGGCAAAATTAATCCACAATCAATGCCCTTCCATATATATAAGGAAACTTCGTATAGCAGACTTGTAATAGTAAAGATCAAATGTTTTAAAAAATCCGTTCGTGTATGGCTATAAATTTTTGTATTCGTTTCAAATCCGCTACATCACGCTAATGTTGAGTCACACATGTGCGAATTACACTAAAAGAACGACTCTTTTAAGTGTTAGATCTTAGATTAACGTTTACGATTAGGATTAGCTCAGAATTATTTTTAATTTATTCATATATAAATTTAATATACTTCTAGACTTCTTTTAACCCTTAGTTCCCCTAGACATATTGATATATATCATTACAGTAGCCGTCCAAGTTAGTCACTTCCAAGATAGTCACACTTCGAGTGAAATAGACATACACATACGTCATCCACGTGTAATACTTGCATACTCGGCACCTGTACCCGTACCTACATACCGCGTGTACCTGCCGTGTGGTACTTTGTGAGGTAGCTACCGTGTAATGTGTGTCGTGTGTGATACGTATGTACGTATATTAGTTTAGAGTGAAGACACTGGTCCGCACAAACGAGATCACACATTTTTTATAGTGGGCTCTAGTACACACTACGTCGTCAAAAGTATGGTGACACCTTGACCCAAGGAGGTGCCCACACTTTTGACGCGATAGTGTACTTAATGTTGTGGTACACTGCCGTGTCAAAAGTGTGGGACCCCCCCCCCCCGGGTCAAGGTGTCGCCATACTTTTGACGACGTAGTGTGTGCTAGAACCCACTATAAAAAATTGGGAACAAGTTTGTGCAGACCAATGTCTTCACTATTCATACTAATTTAAATAATAAATATTTGTAATGTCTTTTTCTAAAAATTCAAATATGTGACGTAATTATAACGTAGATGGCGAATTTCACAATAAAAGCTTATTTTGGTTTCAAATGTAGTGTACCTTTCTCTGTCTACTTTGACTTGAACATAATTTTTTATAATAATATTGTTGAAAAAATTGTTGTGTTAACTAAACATTTACCCCACTTGACGGGGTAATCTCACTAGAGGAACATTTGTGTGACTATCTTGGACGGCTACTGTAAGTATATACGATATTGCATGTGTGTACGTACGTATTTTGTAAGTTTTCTATTTAAATCGAACTATTCGCTTATAATGGGATAAAACTAGAATATTGAACAATATTCCAAAAAGGATTGTTCGTATCCCATTGTAATTATATTGTACCATATTAAATTAATTGAATGCTAGCTAACTCGAGCCAGAGAGCCAGGGAGTTCGGGAGATAGATATGCTAATCGATGCGATCGGATAATATATGTATTTCCTAATACGTATTCAATAATTAAACAATAAATTAGATATAATAATTTCTATACAAATTTGAATTCGTTTAAGCATTAATAAATATCCCCAAGTATTCATTCAAATTATAGATAGGTACATTGTTATTATCTAGGAAAATTGGAAATAATTTGATACGATAATAGTCACGTAAGTGGGAATGCCTTTAATTGTAATAATTAAAGACTTCGACAAGTGTATAATTTTAAAAATATTACCGGAAAATCTCATATTACATAAATATTACATATAAGCAGCTAGCTAGCAGTGGTCGTCTTCAGAGCTTATTAGCGGAAAATTTAGAAGAAAACGATTTACTTGCTAAAATTTTACTAATATTTCGAGTCAAATTTCAAATTCCATCTTATTGTCAGGAAAAGTACAATTGATTATAAAAATTGATACATACTGTAATTGTGTGATACTGCAATACTGTGATTTTGAAATTTTTTTGCTAATTAAAATTGATAAATGGAGGTGGAATGGGATTGGGTATAATTTGATAATTTGTTTCGGAATTGCGAACGGGTAATAATGGCAAATTAACTTTAGCATTGGGCAGACGCCGAACAAAAATTTCGGAATATCTGACCATACAGCCAATACATAATTTAGCCATTTCTTTCAGAATGGTCCAGAAATTTGTACTGTAATTACTAGAGCTGATAGTACGTTCAAAAATAATGGTATCTTTCTATGTACACTTCTTCCCAAAATTAAATAATAAGGGAAATACTGTACTGTAAACGGGATAAAAGGATTAAATGTAAGGGAGTGAAGAGGAAACCACTTTAAAAAATATTTTTTAGACGCTTTTGACGAATGGATTTATATTTTAGGGGTATATATGGACATTATTATGATAATTAAATTTATGGTACGACTTATTCCATGATTATAAGGAATAATTTTGAGATAAATATTAAATACTTTTATTCTAAATTACTCGAAAACGATATTTATCGAAATGTAACAAGTAAGTGCGGGTAACTGCGGGTAATAAGGCCTGTCGGGTAATAAGGCCTAAAATTCATAAATCGTTCAAATATTCGTATAGTTGTACCAAAGTCTGACGCATGCAAATCTTAGATACCAACAAGTTGCAACGCATGCGCCACTGGTCGCCATCCCGCGCTTTGTCTCCAGTAACGAGCCATTTATCATAAGATGAAATTTTGTTGCACAAATAATAAAATTTCAACGAAAATTATCTCAAGTAATTATAATACTAATCCTGTTAATTATTTTTCTGTTCGTCTAATTTTGTTCTTCAGTTCTTCTTTTTGTTAATTCAGTTCACTAAATCATTTTACATCTGTCATAATAATTAAAATTTTATTTTTTATTTACTTGGGTGTCGGCGGCAAATAAGGCCTACCAAAATTACACATAAGCTTTATAATGCTCCTAATACCTGAAACTGTTTTACACCCTCAATATTGTCCGAAGTTCCAATGGAAATGATCCCTGATAATAATTAAGGATGAAAAGCCAACTCATCAAAGCTGTATTCATCACGTGTGGTATCAACATCTGAAGCAAACGTTCGTTCTGGTCAAATATCAATTAAGCGTATTAAAAGAAGCTGCTAGCCCACGGTTTATTCCTTAGATTCTGATGACAATGATGAAGATTCTTACCAAATACTGTTTAGAATTTTAAATTTTGCTGTTTTCTGTCATTTTTTGTTGATTTTTTATAATAGGCCTTAATATCCTACCATAGTAAAATAAGGCCTAAGAACAGAGTTTTCAAAAATGTTAAATATTTTCTAATCCCACATTTTAATTCCCAATTTAAATTTTTTTTATTGGTTGATTGACACTTTTGGAGTTGATTTATTAATAAAAAAAGTTGATTATCTTCAGTATTTTTCACTTTATTTAAGATCTCCCTTAGCTAGGTGTTATTACCCGCAGTTACCTTATACCTTTTTACGTCGAATAGTCTAGAGAATCATGCTGTTAAGAATTTTTAAATAAAAAAGGTAAAATGTGATAACTTACACGTATCATCCAAAATCATCCTTTAATCGTAAGTGATGCAATGAATGTTAACATAAGTTTAATTATCCTGATGCAAAATACACATCTCTAAAAATATCAACCCGTTATTTAAAAGTGTTTGATAAATATTTAGAAAAATATGGTTCTCATCTCACCCCTTTACAGGGTTAGGTCTCCTTTATTAATGAGTTTTTGGGAAAAAAAGGTACTCAAAAAGGTATACCATTATTTATGAATGTACCATCAGCTGTAGCAATTAATGTACATAAATAGTACATAATTCTAGACCAACCTGTATATAATTTCTTACATCTAAAATTTCGATAAAACTTTTTACATTAGTTTACTTAAACATACATGCGCATGTATATAAAAGCACGGACCATAAAAGGATTAAAACGATTAATAGGAATATATTACTTTTATTACTTAATGTATAAATAAATGATTTAGGTACATTCGTACAGTATACACACATACCCACAAGTTGAGTGCTAAATACGCATAGGTACTGGTTATATTTAAGGTGATTATAATAATATTGATATAACGATGAGTATCAAATAAATTATTGTTAAGTTTAAGAGGCATTGTCTACTTGGTACCATATATAATATTACACGTGGGTTCCTATAGGAACCTATTTATATATAGGTGTAATCAGGGCTGGGAACTATTTAAAATGATTTCATTTTAAATATGTATTTAAAGTACAAAATGGCATTTTGCATTTTCTATTTTAAATAAGTTCGGTCAAACCATTTTCCATTTTGTATTTAAAATGGAAATTTAAATCCATTTTGCATTTAAAATTAAAATGCATGTATACTCAAATTTATGTGTATATGTATGACACTTATGACTCATATTAATCATAGAACTCGAATTGAACGCAGTCTAACAAATTGTGTTAAATGTAAGTCGATTTAATTGACTCAATTTTTTTATAATTCGAGTTTCAATGTCACTTGAGTTAAATTTGTTACTAGAGCTGCAGTTCTGTCAAGTCAAATTTTTCTGACTCAAGTTGTGTGCTATTATCTTTAAGACACGTCGATAAGAAATGCTTTAGTATTTCGAGTAGATGATTTTCATGATTTAGAAGTCACATTAGTAGCGTAGTCACGGTTTGATTATGTCAAGTCTGAATTAAATTTTACAATATTTTTGAGTAACAATATTTCAAGAGCTAAATTTTATACTTTATAAAATTTTTTCAAAAGACTGCGCTGCCCTTATTTAAATTCAATACGTTTGACATTTTCTTAACTTTTTTTTATTAATATAAAAAACGATAAAAGATTTATAGTATAAAAAAGTAAAAGAAGGATTTTGCATTTTATAATTCATTAAATAGCTATTTTCCATTTTCGATTTTAAATATGTTCATAGAAACCATTTTCCATTTTCTATTTCAAATGGTTTCGATGAACTATTTTTACCAGCCCTCGGTGGAATGATAAAATATATTATCAAATAGAGTAATTCAATAGTTATTAATGTTTTATAATACTTACAATGTTGTAGACATATTAATGTTTTTAGTGCTAATTATTAAAATAAATAACTATGTACCAGTCTAACAACAATTACTTTTAATTTTTTTCTGGTCTTCAAAAATTGTGAAATCAATCGACTCAGGCTCGGATCTAGGGGTGGACAGCGGGGGCACGTGCCCCCCTGCAAGCTTTCAGGGGCGCCAAAAACGCAAGTTGAGGGGCGCTAAAACGGTGAAATTATATTTTTTTTTGCTATTGTCACTTGCTTTTTACAATGTTAGGGGCGCCAAAACCCAACTTGAGCGCAAAAATGCAAAGTATTGACGTTTTTTTTTTGCTCATCAGTCGCTTTTTGCAGGGAAAAATATTAAAGAAATATCGATGTGCCAAATGCGCGTAGGTCCGGCCCTGAATCGACTTACCTGCTTTTAAATGAATAATGAAATCAAAACACTTCTGAAGAATAATATCTACGATTATCTTCAATATTCAATCTCTTTTTAGGGTTGCGTACCTTAAAAGGCAAAATGGAACCCTTAATTTCGGGTCTATCCGGCCAACTATCAGAGAAGCTTTTCTTAAGAACAATGTAAGGAAAGAATTTGAAATTTGGATGTTAGTTCTTTATGACACTCACAGGTATCGTCGCGGGGGGGAGGGAGGTCAGTTTAGTCCAAAAAGAAATTTATTAATATAACGTGAGAGGTGTCATTTATAAAAAAGGTACCTTCAAGGACTAAAAATTTTTTTTTATAATTTTTGGTCTAGTGGTTTTAATGACATATAGCTAAAAATCCTCCTTGATCTCTGATGGCCGATACCAACATTATTAATCGGTTGTTAAGATGTTAATTCATGATTAACTTTAACTGTAGTTAAAACCTTTGATTATCTGTTGCACTGTACTGATGATTAAATCGTCCGTTAAGTTGATGGATGGATATTGGGCAATTAAATATTTAATCAGCGTTTAGTGCATATTTTGATGCTAGTTTCCATAGTATCGCTAATATTTATATTTATTTTCTACTATTGAAATATCCTTTTGTACAATTTCAATTAAAAATATTTTTTCCTTTTTTGTCAAATTTTGGTATCTGTTTCATTTTTCCATTCTTAAATTGAAGAATATCTTCACAACTGTCAAATTACAGTTTCAAAATCTTTGACGGAAACATAAATTATATATTTTCTAATATTATATAAATCAAGTAAGCTCTACATATTTTCAAAATACGCAAATTAATTTTTTTTTAACCATATGATATCAACTTACTAGCATTTACTTCTCTTGTGTCTCATTTCATATCCCATAAAAACAAATCAGACACCGTTGCTAGTCAAAATTAACCGTTAACGTACATTAGTTAACCATTGGTATATTTTTAATGGTGCAACAGACAAATCGGGGTTAGTTAATCTCTGATTTACTAATGACCATTAAGTTCTGATTAAATTAATTTTGGTGCAATCGGCCATGAGGTTTCTAAAGTTAAATTTTGATTTTTATAGAGTTAGTATAGGTACCGAGTTAGAAAAACTGCAGCTTTAATCGTCAGTATAATAGTCGCTGAAAAAAAATATTTTAAATAACAGTAATTGACAACGTATTTACTAATGTTTCAATGCAATATAGGACAACTCATGCATTTTTCAGTTCTATTCAACTCGCTCTGGATCGATTTTTATAATCATTGGCTATATCTGGGAGACAGGGATAATTCTTTAACCTGCAAACACCACAACTAGAGTAGTCTACTTTATAATTCCAGTTTTTTTTTATATTAGCGAATCTCCATTGTGGAAATTCAGTTCTTATAACAATTCTCATGGTAAAACGTATGCTCGGTGCTATGACCGAAATTTATTTCGAAGCATCGAGAAATCAAAAATGACCTTCACTAAAATTTTCATAATTGCGCGATAACACTCGAACGAAGCGTCAAATTTTTACGAAATTTAATTCAAAGGTCAAAAGTGCCTATTATTTCTTGTTTATAAGACATTATTAGTATGACGATTAAAACATTCAACAGTAGCATAAAAAATAACGCAAACACACTAAAACTAAATCGAGGCCAAATGAAAGAAAGAAAACCAAAGAAAAAAAAAAACAAAATAAAATAAAACCATTATACACTTATTCTATTTACTTACCCGGTTCGTGGATGCAATAATATATTTCTCAGGAGACAAGTGTGCGAAAATTTAGTGACTATTAACCTGACACTCGAAACATACGTAGAACATAACAATATATAAATTTGAAGTGCTTTAGTCGTGCTCTATATAACCTTTTCTCTTTCTGGGGGAGTAAAAATTTAACAAAGATAACCTAACCTGTACAAATATTACAAAACAGTACCTAACTATACAGCAACGGAATAATGCTGTAGTACATAAACTATAGACGTATTTTATCTTTTACTAATGCGTAATAATAAATACGCAACAATAAATTATTAACAACCTATTGAAATGACAGCGAAACGGGTATATAACAACATAACCCATATATTTTCTGTTATAGGTTATGTAAGGGCCGTAAAATGTATGAATGATGAGAAATATTGATTTTATGTAAAGAAAAAAATGATGCTATTTTAATGTGAATGTGCGGAGTCAAACAATTTTGTAATAAAATTTAAATTTAAAGGCTCAGGATTGGTTGATCATGTTGCTATGTTGTCTAATATTTTGAAATTTGTTCAGTTAATCAATTTAAAATCGAGTTAGCTTTTAGCAACGCAGCCGCCGCGCACAGTTTAAAACATTTGATTAAATTTTGAGTCATAAAGGATTCATAATTAACATTTTTGTAGAGCCTGCAAAGCGACGTCTCTCCCACACCTATGGGAGAGATGCCGCATCAAAGAAAGTGAGACGCCGCATAGTTCATATTAAAAATTTTGCATTTTACACACATCTCCATACATGATGCATGCCATATGTAACCATTTTTGGCACTTTATACATCTTAACCAGTCAAGTATTTTTTTGTTTCTGAGTACCTTTCAAAACATTCAATACACAGGCAATCATCATTATTTTCGTTATCTTCACTAATATGAGGGCTCTTCCTGATCCATTAATGGATCTTTTATATTTACGTGGCACAATTTACAGTCCAAAAAAAAATTGCATAATTAAAGTATATGTCTATATTTTTAACATGTAATATGATGCGGCATCTATACCAACTTTAAATGCGGCATCTCTCCTTTTTGTTGGGATAGATGCGGCATGTTGTTATAGCAAGCATAGTGCGGAATTCCAACCTAAAATTTCATACAGTACTTTTAAAATATACCTAAATTAATAACAAAACTCATTTTCATTAAAGCAATGAAATATACATTCTTAAATTCTAATGAATTAAATGCTTGATAAAATATTATGTTAAAAAACTTACTTTTCAATAATAAAAAGTTGGATAATTACTAAACTGATGGTCTAATCATAAATGTTACCATATACAGCTTAAATAAATAACTTATTTTAAACATATAATCCATTAATAGCGCTATCAATCAATCAACGGACGAACTATGGCTACTGCGGCATCTCTCCCGCACTTACCCTGTTTCGTACTTTTTCAAGTAAAAAATTTAGTAATGTGTTTAGTCAAGTAGATAGAAGTCTATTTCCGTTTAAGGCGTATTTCTATTTACGTGTTCAATAGGAAGCATTGCGGCCTCGAGACACGCACGGTTTTGTAATGCTAGGCTCTTCTTCCAAACACGTGCCTAATTCAAGTCCCCCGTCCTCTAAACGCGTACGGATTTGTAACGTACATTGTTCTTTCAAAAACGTATTCAGGGAAACGCTATAATTAGAAGGTTAGTCATTAGCGCTGGCAGCCAACACTAATAGTCATAAAGGTTACACATTTCAACTTAGTACAAAAATTGCTACAGAGGGTCTGGTGAATAAAAAAAAGTAAATGTTTATCTTTCAATTTTTTTAAGTGAACACTCACATTGGATAGAATATAATATTATAAGTTTGTACTCAAATTTGAGACTCTTCTATTCTTCTGACCTATGAATTTTTCAACATTGAATTTATATGTGCAATGGATTAAATGAAAGCTTTTATAAATTTTTATGATGAATCATGTTATCGACAACGAAAAACTATAAGCTATAATAACTTAAAAAAATTTATACTTGAACCTAATAATGTAAATTTTTCGATAAATCAGTTTATCTGAAGATGACGAGACCAGAGGTAAAGAATTAGGCCAAGAAGAAAAAGTGAAGATGTTTTTAAGATGTGTCAGAAAATATTGGATTTTCTTGTTGGTAAAAGTTCTATCATTTCTTGTTCCCAATCATTTATTTTAATTGGTTTGTTGACTATAATATTGGCATAGGTTTTTTTTTCACTATTGCTTTCATTCCTCGTAATACTGGGCAATAGAAAGTATTTTGCCAGTACAGTGAAACCTGCCAAGTTGGACACCTCTGTATACTGGACACCTGCTCAAGTTGGACACTTTTCAATTGGCCTGGCGAAATTACATTGTTTTAAATGCATATTAATACTTATAAGTTGGACACCTCTATATGTTGGAAACCTGTCTAATTTGGACAGTTTTTTAAAATGATTTTTGATATTTTGACCTGTTTACGTTGGACATTCATGTATTTTACACGTGACCGAAACACGTGTTAGTTATGTTATGACAGTTATAATAATTGAATTTTTACACTGACCGAAACACGTGTTAGTTATGTCCTAAAAATATAAAAGCTCGGCAGTCACAATGGTTATTAGTCAATAATCAGCAGTGATTTCATGTGTACAGATCTCTTGAATATTTATTTGTTACAAATTTAGTTATAAATACCGCCATTAAGTATTTAACTGAAAACCCATGCGAACTGTTAGAAGATTTATTCAAAATTCAAAGCAAATTAGAAAGCAAAATTTTCCTAAAAATTGTATCCAAACAAACTAAGATAAGTGATTTTTTTACGAAAGATAATGTTTAAATATCTATAATATGTATGTATTACGATTGTTATTCGATAGTTTATTTCAACAAATATTGATACGTAGATGTGTGTATATGTATTACTTTAAAAATAATTAATTTTGCATTATATTCTAAATTAGTGTTAACCTTAAAATTACTAAGCGTAGATGATTTTGGTATTTTGCATATGTTGGACACCTGTTTATGTTGGACAGTTTCTGATTGCACCGCGGGTGTCCAACTTAAACAGGTTCTACTGTATTTTGGACATGAATCTCTTGAGCCGTAATTCAAGCTTTTATTACCTTTGCAAAACTATCCTTCTAATCAACGCGTTCCCTTGAACACGTATTTGGAAGAACAGTCTACATTACAAACCCTTGTGCGTTTAGAGGACGGCAGACTTGAATTGTACACGTGTTTTGAGTGTTACAAAATCGTACGAACTTCGAGGCAACGCACAGTGGGGCCAAATACCATTAAAGGTGAAAAAAATACAAAAAATTAAATTATAAGCTACAATTTATATGACCCCTTAAGTCAATAACTAAAATATTCTAGCAACGGCCTCTGTAATTAACTTATCTAAAATAGCGCGGGAGGTGCAAATATATCGACTGTTATTTGTTATTTCTATAAATTGATTGCTTTTTAAACCATATCATTGTATGTAAAGTGGTGATTTGCGGGACGGTTAATTAAGTTATAAAAAAAATAAATTAAAATCGGTTATAATGGGCGATGTTCCCCATGGTATGTTATTTTTTTTATGTATCTTGTTTGTTAAAATCAGTACTCATATTGATACTATCAAGCTTTAATGAAACATGGCTGAATTATCTAGAAAAATTCTGTAAAAATTAATTTCTCAAAGAATTTTAGTTACGTATCCAATCGAATCCAACGGACATATTTGTGGCATTTGATAAAGCAGTTAGTTTATTTTGGTATTATGATTACAGAGTTTGCACCAAATTGCACCTTTTTTCAAAATTTGCTGATTTTATTTTCATTTTGTTTGAGAAAAAATCATCAATAAGAAGCTTAGAAAGTTCATATAAGCTCTCAGTGGTGCATAAAAATATCAAGTAATTAAATAAAACACTCAAATTTATTAGATTTATGTGGGTACCGAATATTCCAGTTATGTTAAAGCTGAAATTAAGCGTACCTTCGAAATTCGTTGTCAAAAATTCCATATTCCATTTAAAATTTATAATTTGATACCACGTGGCTAGAAACAGTAACCGGAAATGAAATCGAGTTGTATGAAAAAAGTCTCAACCTAGAGTCAAACAAAATCTGCAAATTTCAAATTCATCCACCCTGTATAGTGGGACACCCAGTATTTTATTAATAAATATCAAGTAAAAGTAAAATATATTGTTATATAACTATTCTGTAGTCAACAAAAGGACTAAATAATTTTTGCCATCTTTTACCTACTTTGGTCCCACTGTGCAACGGTGCCTCCTAGTGAACACGCAAACCTAAATACGCTACACGGTGCAAACGCATTAGTTTATTAAAGTGTCTAGAAGTTCTCAGCGTGCAGATATACGCGAACTGAATTTTTCTTTATTTTCGCCAGTGCAAAGGTATTTTTCCCCTTAAGGTGAAAACAAATGTTTTAATGCATTCAAACTTTCTATTAATTTTTGATTCGATTGAAAGTAATTTCAATCATTAACTCACTCTGCCTGACGATGATATCATTTATAGAAATTACAGCTATCAGCTCCTTAAGCGGGTTCTACACGATGCTACGAACGTTCCTTCCAACGTTCGATCTAACGTTTGAGGCAATTAAGTTCGATAGTTGGTGCGACGAATGTATCTGCTACACGGTGAATCGAATGTTTGATCCAATAAGAATGATGATGTGTTGGTACTCAGTGGCGAGTCTGTTATCTGTCTGATGTTATCTCTAATGTTATACACTGATGTTGTCTCTCTTCACATGAACAAGTCGTGCAGCTGCTGAGTCGAACCAACCAACGCAACCAACATTGACCTTCAAACGTTCGAAGCATCCCTTTGACTCGGTGCAAGAATACCGACATCGAGCGGGACATGGCCAAATGCGAATGTTTGACGCTCGACATTGGACACTCGTAGGTTCGAACAACGGCCACACGATGCGATGAACCATCGAACGTCCAATGTTGGAAGGTGTTCGTAGCATCGTGTAGAACCGTCTTTAGCTAAAAGCGGTTTTGATAAATATTGAAACCGTTCTATGCATATTAAAACCACTTTGCGCATAATCTTGACAAGTAGGTATACTTTTCAAAACTGTTACTTCAACGAACCTATTGAGTATCTCAAATGTGTCCGTAAAAATCTATATCTTGAAAACCATAAAAGGCGAGCCATACATTGCTTCGCGGTCACCCTGTATTACAAATAAAATTATTATAAATGAATACAATATTATACTGCACTCGTGCAATTTACCTACCTTTACCTACAGCTGTCTAGCTAGTAAAAGTATAGTTTTCGACCTCATACTATACTTATAACATACAACTAACAAACGGGTAATAACAGAGTGATAACGGGGAAAAGTTTATCACAACAATACACCCATACACTCCACATAAGTTACAAAACATGAAACATAATATAGAGTAGTAGGTATAATACATATTATTATCAACATACAAATACTAAGCCCTTCGGCCAAATGACCTCATATAATCTATATACACTGCAAAAGTGAATATGTTCACACCACATTACACTTTATTGGGTTGGAAAGATCTTTTTCGAAAGTATCCTTTTGAGAAGTATTATATTTGAATGGTATTCCTTAAAAACTACATAGATGGAAATTCTAAATAGGTACTTTCCAAGTTCTAAATGATGATAACGCCAGGTACTATAATGAGTATACACTTAAAAAAGCAATTTGATGAATCAGAATACATTTACACCAACAAAACGTAAAATTGAACGTCAAATACACCCGCTTGTGTGTAAAGTACAGCAGCTTACTACTTTTCATTAATTTTTGTCTTGTATATTATATTACAACCTGCATATAATCTCACTCACTTAATATTAAGTTTAGTAGGTATGAAAGTAATCCATAATAATATAACTCATTTACATTTAAACTGTACTTATTCCATAGGTTTCTAATAGGGTTGTTACGGACATTGCATCCGCATTCGCAAATGCGAAACATCTGCATGAATTTTTTATATCCGCAACAATCCAATTACGGAATCTTCAGGTACCGATGGATGAAATATATATATAGTATAACATAATGTGATAATTTTTATACCTTTGGTGAGAAAACTCCAAAACAAAAAAATATAAATTCATAAAATAACTCACCTAACTCTAAACAAAGAATTACTCATAGATATTGAATTTATGAAGCTGACGTTGCAATTATTTTTAAAAAAAAAATAATTTTTGGGTTATCATTTCTTGGTTTTCAATTGAATCAGTTAATGCGGTAAAATAAAATTTCAGCCTCTTAAAATTATTTCCAAATTGTGACTGTCTTTATTTTAATTTGTATATTTTAAATGAAACCCAGAAATGTTTCAGCTAATAGACTTATTGTTAGTACCTGTTAGTAAAAAAAATTGTGAAGTATTAAAAATGGATCTATTTTTTCATTTTTTAAAATAGCGATAATGAAATTTTATTCTAGTTAATAAAAAAGGACATTGTTAAACTTTCAAAAATTTTACAATAGCACCAAAACTGTTAATTCTAAAGTATAGCTGAGGCCTTTTTACTTGGCAGTAACTTGCGCATGATACAGATAGATATATTTTAATATACATTGCAAGTAAGAGACAATAACATCTAAAAAATATTTAGGTTTAAATCAAATTAAAAAAAGACATACAAACATATTGTTCTTTTTCGTTCCCTCTTTTATTACCTACTATTAGATATACGTGTTAAATTCGTTTTCTGCGCACTGCCAAGCAAAATGCCAAAGCTATACATGATTTAGTACCCATTTTAAAATTAAATTAATAATTTTTTATCTTTCGTTAAGGGCAGGGTAAGGTATTAAAATATTTTTTTTTGCTTTTTTTTATTTTTTTAACTGAATGCATAACATCTCAAGAATATTGTCTCAAAATTCCAAGTTGATTGGAGCAAAATTGACGAAGTTATAATCATTTTTGTTGTTACCTGACAGATGTTTCGCTCTCTATATATATCTGTCTCTCAGTCATAGAAATTTAAATGCAAGTACAAACGTGTTTATACCTGTACTGTATATTTTGTCAGTGTAGGGTACAAAATTTAGTTTAGCAGTAAGTATTCTATATCAGTTTTATACAAGAATTTTTAAGTGTTCAAAACTTTAAAGCGTTTTCCACGCAGCTCACGTTTTCAAAGTCGATGCCCCTCATAACTTCAAAACTACAGCACCGACCATTTTGAAATTTTGAACACTATTTCTGTACATAATTTACGAGCTAACGCTGGAGAGATTTTTTCAAATTTGTTAATAATTTTTATTTTACAATAACAAATTAGCCGATTTTTTTCCAAAAAATCGTGTTTTTCCTTTCTAAGTGTTCCAAAAAAATTAAAAATTGAAATTTCGAAAAACCCTCCCAGCATTACCTGAGGAAAACTATTATCTAACGAATGAACTTTAATTTTTTTATTTCGGATGATCCAGCACCAAGTTATGAGGGGCACTACAATTCTACTTTTTTCCGAGACACGTCCGAATAATTGCTGCCATTACTGTATTTTTTAATATTTCTTCGTGAAAATTTTATACAATATTCTTCGAATGTCATACTTTAATGTCCCACTGGTTTTAATAAAGAGATTTTAACTGTGTCGTCAAAAAAAAAAAAAAATAAAAATAAAAAAAAAAAACATGCCTTTTTTTGTACGAATTAACCTTACCCCCTCCTTAAGGAAAAGAAAAGTAAAAACTACTAAATTTCAATTTTTATTTCTTTTGATACCTAATTTTTTGTGTAATAATTTTTTTTTAAAATTCCTTCCCTAAGAAAAGTACATTATTTTTAAACATTCGCATCCGCATCCGCATCCGTATCTGCATATATTGCTCTTAAAAAATCTGCATCCGCACCTGTCCATATATTAAAATATCATATTCGCAACAACCCAGGTTTCTAACTAATAACATATATTGAACAAAACTACTCGAGCGATATGAGCAACATAAAAGGTAAAATATTGTATTGAATGTTCGTAAATAATTGGCCTACTCCAGCTACGACCGCATTGATTATCCAAAATTAGTGCAGTGAAAATCTGTACATATTGATGATAATAACAACTCATAACAATTCATATAACAAATATCGATTTTGAAAGTCCCAACTTTCCAAAATGGATAGCTAAATATATTTCAGTTACTTACATCAACTTTTCAAGAAAACATTTTAGTTAATTTTGATTTAAAATAAAATGGAATAACGGTAATTTTTAAAAGTTTCGTTAAACAATTTATAAACTTATTTCCAACTGACCTTTTACCTTGCATTGAATTATCGAAAAAAAGAGCATCACGTCGACAAGAGTAAGTTCTGAAGATGATAAAATTCAATTTACTCTCCTGTTTGATCGAGTAATAAAAAAACAACGTTCACAACAGAAGTGAAGAGATACAAGTATGTACCTTTTAGTAATATTATTCATGGCTAATAAGAAAATAGAAACAAAAACAGCAATGGCCAGGAAATCTTCAAACATAAGAATATAGAAAGAACAAAATGATATCAAAAATATTAATATTAAATATTAATAAAATATTTTTACAAAGTTTTCCTTTTTTTATTAAGCAAAATATTTTGATCTAAAAAAAAAAAATGTATTTGTGTAGCTTTATCGGTCTGACTCGCCCGAAGAAATTCTTAAAACTGCTAAAAATTTCCATCTATTGAAATAGACAAATAAAGTAAAAATAACTACGATAACTTTAACAAAATTATCTTTGATGATTTTTGTTTAATTTAGATATCAGAGCAGAAAAAATATATTCGTTTGAATAGATCCCCCTATATTTCCTTCCAATACAACTAGGCAAGGCTCCGGCAACCTATGAGCTAGGTGTCATTAAATTATATAGATTTTTTAAGTATAATATATAGATATAAATTATAAATACAGTGTCTCTGGACATTTTTTTTCTAACTCTACATACGACGTCTTTATATATAGAACTATTTTTTATTTTTTCTTTAAAAAGTTAAAAATTAATTGTTTTTTGTCTCTTGTTTGCCTTTTTTTAACGAAATAAGGGAGAAGTGTAAAAGCCATATGGCTGATTGATAATTTTTTGAAAATTGCAATATTAGTATATTATTCAACGAGCTAGTAATAATAGCTATTACTCACAAAAATGAAACTGCGACACAGCCGAGCTTGCGTAATGCATTTAAATGAGTAATAGCCATTGCAAGCGAGTAGAATACGATATTATTTCTACGACTTTTTTCCTTTTTTATTTAAATAAAATTGAATATAAATTTTAAATCAAATTTTTAATCTATTTCTAATTTCAATAAATGTTTGTATAATATGTATAAAACGATCAAAACAAAATATAAACTACTTTGTTTACTTGAACGTTACTACGCAACATATATTAAATTAAAACTTGATACATACATTATACACAAAACAATCACAAACCCATTCAATAATGGTTAATACTGTGATTTCATTGGTCAAAAAGGTATTGAGTAATAATCATTCCTCCACACCTTTGAATAATGCGTAACTCTCTCAACAATTAACAGATATATAATGAGTGTGTTCTTCAACAGGAGTAGAAAAAGAGTTTATTATTACTCGCACTTTTTCAAATAAAGCAACGAAAATTTGTTGGCCAGCAATAATTTGACTTCGATGTCAGTTAACAGTTATTCTCCATAAATTGCTTTTAGACAACAAATTTTGAGTTGTAAGAAACACAAATTTCAATTTATTTCCAAAAATTATAAAACTCAACTGTAATACTATAAGAAAATTTAACGAATAAAATAAGTACAATTCATATTACTATTTGATATTTTGTTGCTATGATTTAAAAATCAGTTAAATATACTTTCATTTCATTTTTGTTGTGTGTCTACAACGAAATAGAAAATTAAATTATTTATACTATTTTTTTTTTCACCTTAGTGTATGCGCACACTAGCAACTTTTAGTTGTACAACTGTTTAGTCGTTCAAATAGTATGCATAGGATAAAACTGAGGCGCGCTCATAATTATAACGATCCAATCAAAAAGTAGGCAAGTCCGATTAAAAAATCACGAATCACCGTCGACAGCAGTCCAACTCAATTATAATATAAATAGAAAAATATATTTAGTTAATTAATAAAGCTTCACCTAAAGTATCTAAAGTCTAAACCAATCACTGAGTACTGAATCGAACATATTAACATATGTTTCCTAGAGATACCATAGGCATTAAATTGTGAAGCATGACTCCATTTTAGTAAACCCAACTTGTAACCCTTGTAACCACGGAGACTTGCTTATAAATATTAGATATTCATATTAAACCATTAAATTAATGGTTTGACCGCCATTAAAGTAATCACATTAGTTAATTTTTTTGCTACAGTTTCTTAATGTATTTGTAATACACAGCATTCTCTCTAAACCAATCAACTATAGTTGGTAGATAAGACTTCAGGTTCTGGTATCGAACGTAATTGAACAGACCACCTAAACTTTGTCTCCTCAAATCATATTGCCGCATGACCAAAAAATTTTAATTTTTATGGCATCAGAAATAATAGGAAATGAGATAAAAATCAAATTTATTTTTTTTAACGAATAAACCATACACCCAAAAAAAATACTAACAATTTTAAATTATTAAATTTCGTTTATTTATTTGCTTGATAATTTGTTATAATTGACTAATTACATTGTCCAAAAATCGTCCACATTTTATTGACCATGTTTCGCGGTTCACACTATACATAGAACATAAAAACTGGAAAATAAAATTAAGCTTTAAGCTCAACATTTACATGGCAGTTATATTATTTTCAAAACACAATTGAAATTACAAAACAATTGTTTATTCCGCACGTCGCGTCGCGTCGCGCACACCACTATGTATGTATGACTCACGGGTTAGAGCCCCGCACCACTCTTGTTCGCCCAGTATTCAACCAACCATCAACCAACATTAATGTATACACATGTATGTATGTTGCATGTAATAAATATGTCTCTTAACATAGAATGCGTAATAACTAACAAATTTTATATAGGTAGTGCTGAATTTATAAAGTGATTACTTGTCTTCAATGAAAATTAAAATACCTATCAAAGACTTCCAAATTTTAGGATTATTGTTGTAGTCAGAGTAACTAGCTGTGCAATACGGAATAGTAAAAGGAACTAGAGAGTGAATGAGTTAGAGCGGGCCAATTTGCTATACAAATTTTTCAATTTCAATTGAATCTTACAGTTTGTAATTTAAATAGAAACGAGACCGTTTATCATTTTTTCTGTGAATATTCAGTTTATCAAGCCATACCAGTCCATTTCACCCACAGACCAACTAGATTAAATGTACATATAAAAATCTGTCATTAGTAAGGTGCAATGCTGTGCAATTTACACCGCGTCTGATTTAGTCTGTTACTGTTCGTTATAAGCGTCATATCGTACATAGATTCATTGTTTTTTTTTAATCAACTCGTGAAATTTGAAAAGAAAAAAATATGATTGTGTGTCGTATTTAAGTGTAAAAATTGTATTGAACAAAAAAATTTTCAAAAGGATATTTCTTAAAATAAATAAATATATTTTTAGTTGTTGGTTGTTAGTAAAATATGGCAGTATATACTAATGTGCAAGGTGCGCACCATATTGTACAAACACATTCACATGTTTGTGTTCATACAAATGATGTGTTTAAGTGTAATGTGTTGTATCATAATCGTTTGGTAGGGGTAGCAGTGTCCATGTCATTTGCTGGCTACAGAGGTCACGGTAGTTATGAAGTAAGAAATTGGTATGTTGTGAATCTATGATTTCATCCCTTAAATGGCTTTAAAGGGGGACCACTAGTGTGACTGTCTAAAAAAGGTGATTTTTGGAAAATTTTTTAAAGAAAACTACTGTATGGAATGTTTTAAGATTTTAAGGATATATTCGTTGATATACATTAAATTCATGATAAAATTTTTGGATCAAAAATTTGAAAATTCAGTGAATTATTAGCGATCTCCCAAGACTCCAAAAAAAAAGTCCCCCCACTGCTGCAGTAATAGCGACCTTCATAGTACCTGGAATCAAAAAAACAAAAAAGCCTATTAAACTAGAAGGTATTGCCCGTGCCGTGAAACTCAATCGGAAAGAAAAAGTTGAAATTTAACAAAATGGCGGAGTTTTTAAAAAAAAGTTTCAAGTTTTGCGTGAAAATTTGATGATTTTTAACCTGCAAAAATTACATTTTTTATTCGATCGGAAAATTGGAGGTTCACGACACGAAGAAACATATATAAAAGAAGCTGCAATAAAAATCAAATCGATCGGATAATTTGTCTTGGAGTTATAACTGCAGCAAATTTGAAAAATGTAGTTTTTCTTTACCTTACCATTTAGTTTTAATCACTGAGAATTTTTACTAAAATTATTTACGATGTACTCACTATAACGATCATAGTAAAACTAGGTGAGTCGTTTTAATGTGCCAGGGTCTAGCTTCTCCACAACATGTGACTGGCAGCCACGTTTAGAAACTCCCGAACTATCAACTTTCATACATTTCTCAATACGTCAAAGTGAACAATGAAAATCAGAATCCGCTCTTCAAATGGCTGTAACTCAAAAACTATTTAAGATATGCACTTGAAATTTTATTATGTTATTTTTAAAGGTATAGACTATCGAAACATGCAAAAAAAATTTTTTCAGTTTTTCAAAAATGTCTCCCTGAAGGCAGATAAAAAGAATAGGTATGTTATTTTTGCCTATTCTGAGACGTGCTCTGTATGTTCACTGATATATGAGTATGGAGTAAGAGACAGTAAGTAAACCAGACAGTAAGCTCTCAAATAAGAAAAATATTAAAGGAATTAAAATCCCACGAAGAGTTCTTCTGCGCAGCTTAGATATTCAGTTATTCATTCTTACTACAATATACATAAAATAAAACGTAATGTTGTATAATTGTATTATTTTATTCCATGATATAATAATTAATTGATTAGTACACATAGCAACATGTGCTAATTTTTGGTTAATTGAGCTAAAGATTATTTATAATTTAAAATAAACAAATAAACAATTTTTTTTTTTATATCGTGCTAAATGTAAATGAATGTAACGAGGGAGTAAAGTGGATAAAAGCAGGAGTTGGAGCGGCGATAATGAACAAAACAAACAAATTATTTAATATTATCTTGAATTCCTTGAAATTATATTCCAGTTGGGAACTAAAATAATGTTTCGGTACATGAAAATTTGGTGAAAATACGGATTCATCATTGTAAGTTGTGTTTTGTAAAATTACACTATTATTGTTAATTATTAATTCTAATTTTCAAAATTGTTTGGTTGAAGTAATAAAAGTTATTAAGTATATCTACGATTGTTATGAAATTGCTTATTTACTGTACAAAATACTATCTCGATTCTCGGACCATGTTTTACATACAATTATGCAAAATTTAATATTTTACACACGACTGCGTGTCAAGATCACAGCTTATTGGCTGGGTGCATGATGCCAACGACATCTATAGTATACATTTTATCATGCTATTAAATAATGGTAACCGTGGAAATGAATTTAAAATATTTTCAAAAAAACCGTAAAATCTGAATACAAATATTTGTTATTTACAATTATTTTTTTTTTATAAATAAATTTGAACAATTTGAAGTATAAAATACTGGATGAAATATAATAATTGTATTAATAAAGTATTTAAACAATTTTCGACGTTAAAATGGATAGAATTATCAAGACAGTATTTCCTTCCAACCCCGGACTATGCAGAGGAAAAAGTTGCTGGTGATGGTGAAGCACGTCAGGGAAATTCGAAAATTAAGAAATGCTGACATAAGTCATTTAGCTGAATGTACAGTCATACATAAAGCAAACATCAATAACTTCTTATGAAACATCATTGTATGTGAGTTTAAAATATCTCAAATATTTTTAATTCTGTATTTATGGATTGACGTGTAGACGTTAATACGTTGACAGATAAATAAGGAACGACATATTAGTGGCAATTGCGTTTATAATCAAAGTGGATCAATGTATTATATTTTTATTTAATATTTTTTATTACACTATAAACACATATGAGCATGTATTATTGCCTATTTTCTCCACTACTCTCGCTGCAATCGATTTAATTATCCCCACCATATACTACGCACCCTGCCAATACTGCACTTTTATTAATCTTTATAGATACTGTATATTGCATTAAAATATGTACAAAATTTTTGCCTAACAACTGACGAGCGGCACTCTATTTAATACGTAGTTTTAATGTATAATATTCGTATCAAATTTATATTATTTATTATGAATTTCATATGAGTCATAGAAAAAGTATGGTATGTAGCTCGATTATAAGTTATATTACAAATTCGTGCAATTACTCACTCGCCGCTGTGTAGGTCTTGCGTAACTCGCGCTTAATATGCAAGAGACAGAAATATTTCGCCAGATATTATTTCGCGCTGTTCATAAGTGTATCAGAAATACAATACGACATATTTATAGGTCACACCAAACGAAAATTTAAATAAACACGAAACAATTGATCATCAACAAACTTTCTGACAAAAAATAAATTGAAATCTCTCCCGCGATACCGTTGCAAAACCCCTATCTATATTTAGATACACATTGATAGATAGGTACCTAATCAAAATAACTAAAAAATCAGTCAGCAAAAACAAAATAAAATATGATTTTTGTTTTCGAATCGGCAACAAAAAAAGAACAAATTCATCTTTTGTTTCAATAAACTTGTAAATAATGTAAACAAAATCGGAAAAATGTTTACATAAACTTTTAACCTAAGAAAAATCCGTCTCTTTGCCTGCCTTTTTCTGCCTGGTGCTTGCCTGGTTGTTTACTCTTTTGTTATTCATACACATAACCTCAATTTACCTGTGTCACTTTTATTTTTTTCTTATTTATTGAACAACAACGAAACGTATTATGTACGAGTAAAACTGCTGCCCCGATTTTATTTATTGTAATATATTTTATTAGTTGAAGGTTTTTGTACGTGTAATCTTTCGACAGAAGTTACGTTTACATTGTTGGAATTTTATTGCGTTTATTGCACGGTAATTTTTATTTTTTCTTCATTTATAAGGTATATATGTGGTGCAGAATAGTAAATCGTTTAAATAAATACTTACATACCTGAAGAGTTCACAAGACAAATCAACTAGATCCATAAAAAAGTAACCAAATGTGATGGTCGATCAGTTGTAAAGTTGGTATTTAGTATGGGAACAAATTCCGACCCAAACTATTTTCATAAAATTGTTAGTTTGGACGTCACTAGAAAATTATAAAGTTTTTCCATTTCAACGAACACAGAGTACCCGTCTTTGAGAAGGGAGAAGGAGTTTACTTTTGGGTCAATTTCTTGGTTATTTTTACGGGTAAAATGGTTCGGTATAAAATTAAAGCTTATAATGTTGTCCACAAAAATGTTTTATACCTGTTTTCCTACATAGAGTAATATTTCTTCAAGAAATGACTTTATAAAGTTAAATCACTTGATATTAGTAAATAAAAACACTTTACTTTGCAAAATACCACTTTTATTGAATATTAAAACTCTTATGACATGTTTCGGTCAATATGACCATTCTCAAACGTGTAAAGATTACATTCAGATACATGCCTATTATTTTATTCTAAATCTTAACTTACAAATTGTAGCAATGGATGTCGTATAAAAAAATTATAAAACAGAAAATAAATTGGAATTGTAAATATCGGCATAATCATTTAAAAGTAATTCAGAATTGTGTTTGTAAAGGGCATAGCCGGGTAAGATATGGAAAACGGCCCTTGACGCAAAATTGATTGTTTTTATAGGAAATAATACTTCTTGGCCCCAGATACATTCCTGCCAAATTTCAACCCTCCAAGGCTAATAGTTAATGAATACACAAACAGAAAAAAATTTTTAAAAAAAATTTTTTTTGACGAAGTTACTGAACCGATTTATTTGAGTTTAATATATATTGTATTGTGTACCCACTTTAGACGAAGTAATAAAAAAAAATTAACGTTATATCCCTTTATTATACTAATTTTTTTAAATTTTTAATTTTAAGAAAATTTTTTTGGCACTTGCGTGTTAGCGACACCCACCATTTTTTGTTCAATAATTTGTCTCTTAGTACTCTATAACATATATTTTTATGGAAAAATTTTAGTTGGTAGAACATAGTAATATTTCAATACAAATGCATGCCATGTTCGGTACTACATATATTACTTATGTATTCACTCGTAAATTTTTATGCAAAAAAAAGAAAAAATGGCGGCGCTACAGCTGTTCCAAGTTGACTCTTTTAATTTGCGCCATGGAATGCCCAGCCTCTTGTAATCAACTGAATTCAATCGGACAAAAAAAATTTATTAAAATAAGTCATTGCGCTTGACATATACCTATTTCTGATGAGAAAATATTTTTTTTTCACAATTTAAAATCAAACAGAAAAAATTTCTCATTTTTTTTTTTATATTTTTGTTTTCTCGAAATTTTTAATTCAGTGCTTGATTTTTCAAAAAGCCCCCAAAAGCTCTTATTTTCTTGATTTTTCAAATTCTTGTAGAGTATGCAAAAAAAAATTTTTCTGAAAAAACAATGGCTAATCCTTGTAGAGAATTTATTCGAGTTTTCGAAACACACCTTCAATTTTCTGTGTGGTCATTGGCTGCTAAGATATCGATGGTCAAAAGTGAAACGATCCTTTTCCATTCAAAGTCCGATATCTCAGCGGGAAGTAGTCGTATAAAGGTCTAAAAAAAAAGCAAATTAATGCTGAATGAACAAGTTATCCAGTCCATATGGTGGTTAAGTCGGAGAATTTTTTTCCAAGTCCGTGGACCAAAAAAAGCAACCGAAAAAATTTCGGAAATTTTTTTTTCTTTGTACTTATTAGGATTGAGCGATACACGTTGCTTTGAAAATTTTTTTATCGCAAGTTCTGAAAACTAGAAACTTTCAGCTTTAAATTGCTTTGCTTACGACTTCGATACGACCATTTTTCACGAAGATACAGCCATTCGAAAAATCACTAAAAATTTAGAATTTTTTTTTTGATCCTTTAATTATTTCCGCTAGTGTATCATTTCATCATACTTTCCTACATTTGAATTTTTTATTTAAATTTCTCGAAAATGATTTTCCTTAAAAAAGGAGAATTTTGGGCTTTACTAAACTAACTCCCTTATACTAATGTTCAACCTTATGCATCTGTAAACCATAATGCTACAATTCGGTGACTAAAAATGAAAATTTTTTTATGATTTATACAAAAAAAAGAAATAAATAAAATAAATCAAACGTGATGTTTTCGAAAATAACTTTTGTCTCGTGTAAAGTACATAAGAATTTCAAGTAATTCTATAGTTGATACTTTTAATACTTTATTAAAGCTCGAGATTCAATTTCCTTTCACAATTTATAATGTTGAATTTTGTTTCTGAGATAAAAATAAATATAGGTAAATAAAATATTTTTTTTTTTTTGCAAGGATGGAAATGAAAAAATCAAAAGATATGTTGATGGTGTATTTGTGTAGGTATGTTAGTTACTTCAAACCGGCTTAGAAATATTTTTTATTGATTCCACTTGATTTTTAAATAAAAATTTATGTAACGCATTTTTAACGTAAAATATCTTTGTAGTCAAACAAAACTTTCAACTCTTTAGTTTCGTAGAAGGACCATCAATTTCCAAATTTCTAAATAAGCCTTTCTTTAGTATAAGAAAGACTCTAAAAATCCCAGTCTGATAGATTGAAAATTTTTTAATTCAATCTAAATAATAGCTTACGATGGCACACTAGTCCAAAAAATTTTGAAATGAACGTAGAAATCGCTTCAAAGATGAAGTTCCTTAAAACTATTCCTTAAAAGGTTCTTACATTCGTGCTATATAACATTACCCCTGCCGAAGCATCCTGCATAACATAGCAAATTTCCGTTTATAAAAATTAATATTTCTCGGAAACGAGTTTACATAGAATAATGGTTCAAAACCTTTTATGTGATTTTTCTCCTCTTTCCAATAGTGTAAAAAAATGTAATTTTGGGAAATTGTGGCAAAATACTAATTTTTTCACGGAATTTGCTCAAAATACAATATTTCAGGTACCGGACTGAATTTTAGCGAATGATATTTTCGGTTTCTAGACACCTTAATACCAATTTCTGTCATATTCCTGGACTCAAGTCGCGTCACGAGAGTGGTTATATTACCTGAATTTTCAATTCGGAAATTCGTTAAAAAATGGATATACTTATTTCAAATTTCGGTCGTGAATATTTGTAAATAATATATTCTCAGTACATTTCATTTTCAAAATTGGAAAAATAATCGAAAAATTAAAACTGTTAAAAACCTAATTTAGTAACAGAATTTTTTTTTATCTTAAGCTTATCATGACCAATGATTTTCAAAGTGGAGCTCGCAAAAAAATTGATTACAAATCATATACCCAATTTTTACATATTTCTACATTTTCTATACCCTTCCGCTCTGTTTCTTCAGGTGGTCCTTTAAAATTTTTAAGTGCAAAATGCTTGAGAGACACTAACATAGACAGCATCCTGAGATATACCTTGACCACGATTTACCGATGTATAAACGTTTAGTAACACTATAACATATCCTGGAAACTTTTTATAAATGAATAAATATGAAAGTAATTTGCTTTGTCAACTTTTCACTATATTTAAATTGTTTAAATTACGAACCAGCAGTTTCAAGCGATTAGCTCATCATCAGGTGTCAAACAAGATTGAGTGATATCTTTTGGATTACAACTCTTTATATATATATATATATATATATATATATATATATATATATATATATATATATATATATATATATATATATATATATATATATACAAGGTGGTCCAGAATTATGTACCGTAATTGGCAGAGCTCGTAGTACGTTCAAAAATAATGGTACCTTTTCATGTGCACTTTTTTTCAAAACTCAATAATAAGGGAGATACAACTCTGTAAAGGGGTGAAACGAAAACCATTATTTCTTAAATATTTTCCAAACGCTTTTGAATAACGGATTGATATTGTAGTGATACTTATTTTGCGTCAGAAGGATTAAATTTATGGCAACACTTATTCCACCACTCATGACTAAGGGGTGGTTTTGGGTGGTAGGTATGACTTATCACGTGTTTTCTTTTTTAATTTGCAATTATTTAAACAAAATCCCTGATAATATAATTCCTCAGACAATTTCACGCAAAAAAGGTATACTTGTTACATTCCGATAAATATTACCGTTTTCGAGTAATTTAAAGTAGAATTATCTATTTCCAAATTATCCCCTAATCATAAGTGATCGAATAATTGATACCATAAATTTAATTCTCTTAATGTTCATACGCGCCCCTAGAATATGAATCCAGTAATCAAAAACGCCTAAAAAATTTAAAAAAAAAGAAGTCAGTTTCGTTCCACCCCTCACCATTTTACCCCTCTGCATTATCTCCCTTATTATTGAGTTTTGGAAAAAAGTGTAGATGAAGAGGTACCATTATTTTTAAACATACTATCAGCTTCAGCAATTACGGTACATAATTCTGGACCAGCCTATATATATATATATATATATATATATATATATATATATATATATATATATATATATATATATATATATATATATATATAAACTAGGTAACTATGGTGGTGTTACGTGTGCTAATTGACCATCAGTATTCCGACAAAATATAAATTGAAAAGAAGAAAACAGAAAATTTAACACCTGTGTTCATGAGACAGGTAAAAAGGATACAGGTTGTAAAACATTTAGTAATAAGAACCGCAGGAATTTTTTGTTATTACCGTAGGATTTATTTTCATATTTATTTATAATATGGATTTTCGCAAAGTAAATCTTTCTAGTGTTGATTTTTATAAATGAAAAAAATTGTAAAATGTAATAAACCAAATACTAACATTTGAAATGAAAACGTAAAATTAAGGTAGAAAAAAGAAACTCATGTGGGTAAAGCTGCCAGTAACAGCTAGTTTATTTAATAAAGTCTGAAAACGATTTCTCTAGTCCACCAATACTTAGGTACATAATCTATAGTCCGGTTATTGTACATTTAATTTCATTCTTTTTCGTACATTTTTACCTAAAATATACTTTCTACTTACACATTAGCTGTTCGCCGACCCAGCAATCTCGAATCATCAACATCCTCTCATAATCATACAATATACCTACATATACAAACGTAAACTACATATATGTCAGTGACTCTTAACCTTTTTTCTTGCCGACAGGCATACGCGAATACAGAGACAAGATATTCTTAGAGATGATAAAATGAACTTTTAACAACATTTTGCCGACAGCATTTTTCTGTTTACGTCTGTATGTGTCCTTTTTTTCCTTTTTGTAATATTTTTATTAGTAAAACTCATGAATTCTTGATATGGCACGATGACAAAAATAAAGCAAAATATACATATACGTTTATAAAAAGATGTCATAATTTTCTTTTGTAATAATTAGTTGAGGCAGACGACAAAAATTTTTTGGACAAAAAAATTCAAAATCTCTAGGCTTAAAAATAACACTCTGAAACATAAAGCACTAGAGATAAAATACATATCTCTATACTACTGGAACCAGTGTAACCACTTGAGATAGAAAATATGTTGTATACGTGCACGGTGTTTACTTTGTATTTGTGCGGTAAACTCTGTTAATGTGAGTGACCTTGGTTCGCATACATGTGTGTGATATCACAACGCTACTTGTGCCGGTTCAACAATCAAATTTATTGTTGTTTGACTGACTTACACTGAGCGACGGGTACTGAGCAACTGACATTAAGCAGCCTAAAGCGGGTTCTACACGATGCTACGAACGTTCCTTCCAACGTTCGATCGAACGTTTGAGGCAATTAAGTTCGATAGTTGGTGCGACGAATGTATCTGCTACACGGTGAACCGAATGTTTGATCCAATACGAATGATGATGTGTTGGTACTCAGTGGACGACGCTGTTATCTGTCTGATGTTATCTCTAATGTTATACTCTGATGTTGTCTCTCTTCACATGAACGAGTCGTGCAGCTGCTGAGTCGAACCAACCAACGCAACCAACACTGACCTTCAAACGTTCGAAGCACCCCTTTGACTCGGTGCAAAAATACCGACATCGAACGGGACACGACCAAATGCGAATGTTTGACGCTCGACATTGGACACTCGTAGGTTCGAACAACGGCTACACGATGCTATGAACCATCCAACGTCGAATGTTGGAAGGTGTTCGTAGCATCGTGTAGCAGCGGCTTAAGATGCACATACTTTTACATAAGTGATTGCAGAAAAGAGATAGTTATATTCGTTCTATTTGTTCTGTGCTCTGAAAGGAACCTACTCTAAAATTATTAAGCGGTATTCATAATAGTCTTATTGTATTTCTCAAAACTATTTTATAACCCTAATTTTAATCAAAGACAGGTAGTAAATATTGTAGATAAGTACACTGGTTTCTCGTTGTAAGCAACATCAAAATTGAAATAGAATCATATGCCTTACTCTTTTTATGTATATGCGAATTTTATTATCTAAAAAGAGTAAGATATATGATTTTATTTCAGGTTGCTTATAACGAGAAATCAGTGTATTTAGTTATACTTTTTACTTTTTTTTTACTTATTCAGTTAACCGAGTAAAAAGCTGAATACCTAATCTTTTAATAGTAAACTCCTTCTTCATATTATATAAATACATATTATATATAGATTTTATTATTGATTTATTCACCATAGGTGTCCCATCGATTTTCGTTTAAGTTTTAAACATAAAATTTTGTAATTAAAGACTTAAACTCTGTGTAAAACTCTGTATAATTTTGTATTATTTTTTCTATCAGCTGATCTTGCTGATCAAAATGTGAAGATACTGAAAATATAAATCCTTTCCTTTCCTTGAAAGTTTGGTATATATTAGAATGGTACAATTTAGTAGTCGGTATAATATCTACCCAACATTTTAGGAAAAAATTCGGTTAAAAACGAATAGGGACTCACACAGTAAACAATCAATAGACCAAATTAAACTAAAAATATTTTTAATTATCACAACCGAAAAAACTAAAAAAAAACAACCGTAAAAAAATTCTAATGGCTAAAAAAAATTGGGTATAACAAATACTTAACTAGGTACATATTAGTATACTAATAGTTACACAAACAAAATAATTTTACTAAGTGTTTAAATCTTTGTCTCAATACATGCTAACCTTATTATAATCAAAATTTTAGCTTTAGAATCTTAGGATATCAGAGGATATAGTAATTTCTATAAAATTTTAAGCTATATCTTACATTATAATCTCTAATTTTTGAGCAATGTATATTATTCAAAAAATACCTCAGACGATATATTAATTAAAACTTTCTCTTGAACCAAACTAGACCCTCATATTAGTCCAAATATTTTTTTCAAACCGTTTCATATTCCTACGTTATACAGTTTTCGACGAAAAACTTGGTGGCCAACAGTCAAACGGACACGAAACTGGCCAGATAAGGGTTCTGTTTTTCTTTTGACGTATGAAAATTTATGACAGACAACATTAAAAAATTCTAGAAAAAAGCTATTTTCATCACTTTCTAACTTTTCAACACACTTCAAAGCTTTTTATTTTATTATAAGGGTTTTTATTTATATATATAATTATAGTCATTTAAATAGCTCTAATTTTTTATATTATGTTTTAAAATGAATGCATCTTTAAACAAGTAATATAATTGAGACAAAAACATAAGAAAAGTGGAACTTCACTATATATTATAATAAGTATATTTTGTACAAGAAAGGATCACACAAAGAATGATTTTACAGTCCACTTGAATGTTCTGTGTCATTCTTCCTTAAGCATGAAATGCATATAAATGAAGAAAAAGGAATTAATGTAGCTAAAGACTAAGTATGGACTAAGGAGTTTATAAAGAGTGCATACAAATGAAAGACAATATACATATTATATTAAAAAGTAGTGTCACAAGTGCCTACTTTACTTTCGTATGTAAATTATGCCTATTAAAAATATCTATACATACACATAGCGGCGGTATACAAAGTAGACATCAGTGGCAAAACATATACCAAAGAAATTGTGAAAAACATAAAGACAAATTTACTTTGCTTAAGACTAATATTAATTTATATTGTTAGTTCGTCATTCATTAACGTTCGATTTAAAAAAAAAATTGTTTTTAAAACAGCAATATTAAAACCCGCTGTTAATGGGGTGTAGCACACAGCTTCCTCGTACTCGTAAAAGCACCTTAGTAATTTAATGCCCAATATATCTTCGTATAATTTAATATAGGTATATAAATTAATAAAAATACTGAGCGAAGTGGGACTAGCAGTAAATAAGATATTGACATTTAATGGGATTTCATGGTAGCGCCGTGGATACTATTACTCCGATTGCAATGAAATTTATAGGGGACCATCTAGGAGCCAGACCACATAATTTCTGACAATTTCATAAAAAAGAATTGAATAGTTCAAAAGTTATGCCACTTGGTGCAATTTAGTATATTAATGGAATGACATGGTAGCGGCGTAGCTACTGTTACTCCGATTTCGATTAAATTCATAAGGGACCATCTCGGAACCAAACTGCATAACTTCTGAAAACTTCATTAAAAACAATCGAATAGTTCAGAAGTTATGCCCCTTGCTGCAAACTGGCGACACACAGACGGATAGACACCAAACCAAAATTGTTCAGGAAGCTCTAAAACGTAAAATGTGCGTAAAACATTTTATTTTGGAGGGAAAAAAATTTTTATTTTTCAAAAGTGACAATGCAAGCAGAAATCGGAAGCAAAAATAATAATAATTATAATGACAAATAATAACCAAGTGTGTACGAGCCCATTGCCTACTACTGGAGGTGGACTTAACAGCAGCTCATAGTGAACAGCAATTATAGAAACCAATTAAACTAAAGAACAGTTTGCAATAGCAGTGATCAAAGCAGTGATATAATCACAGATTTTATTTTTTGGCCTGCCAAGTCTTTTTTTTGTCATTATCGAATTACTCTGACTAATCTGCTTTTAACACATGATATTTTCATACTAAAATAATTTAAAATGAGAAATTATGAACATTTTTTTTCAAATAAAAATTAGAAATCTGTAATATATTTTTATACAATAAAAACGCTATAAGCAGCAGAGCGGTATTCGAATTAAGCGCAGCAAGTTGTAGGTAGGTATTCCAAACATATTATGATTATTAAAATATGTATAGTTTTCATTATCGAAAGTTTTCGATATAGGAAATACGATATTTTAAAAATGGATGATATAAGGAAAGGAGGCATCATCTTAATACTTTTCCTTCAATCGAAAATAGATTGTAAATAGCGTACTTATTGTATTCAGTAAACCAAACTTTAAATATGTAAGAGATTTCAGATAACGCGGTGCCATATGATTCACTTAATTTGTATTAATTCTGAATCTCCTAGAATATGGTCTCCATATAACCCGATACGAATTAATCGCATTACAGGGGACTTGACAATTACAAAAATATGACAGCTCTCACTTAAAAATTATCAAGGTTAATTAATTATTTTAATGAAAAGTCTGCTATTCCAAATTTACAGCGCTGCCACCATATCATATTGGCATTAGAATTTAATAAAAATTTCGAATCAAATAACAATTTTATAATACCTATTTAATCTCATAAATTAATTATATTAAAGATTGAAACTTTTGAGTTTATACTTTAATTTATTCTTAAGTGACGCCATTGATTAGAACATATTTACATAAGTTACATTTTACAGAATGATTTCCCAAGTAAGTGGCTTATAGAGCTGCAGGATAAAAGAAAATGTGGCAATAGTTTCTAAAACTACGTAGGGTGCGCCATAAGTTCTCGGCCTGAGTATTAAAAAATACAGAGAAAACAGTGACAAGAATTTATTTTTCTATATAACCTCCCTCTATTTCAATACACTTATTATAAGGTGGGATAAGCATGTCTATTCCTTTATAATAATAAGCAAATTCTTTGTAGCGATTCTACAAGAGCAATGTTTTCGGAAGTGATCGAATCTGCCGGATGTCCAGAACGATCATCGTCGTTGAGGGACTCGTACCGCAAACGAAACCTTTGGCACGGCTTTATCGTATACACCATCAAATCTGTCCTTAATTTCTTCTGGAGTTTGTCTTTCTTTTTTCAGAAATTTTATGACTACACGATATTCAATTTTTGAAACGGTCGACATATTGAGTTTACACTTTTACAACAGAATAAATAAAACACATGTAAACTCGTCCACTGCGTTTATGATTACTAGAGACTTAATACTTTCTGTGAGTATAAATTACGTCACCTTTAAATATGTTGAATCATATTAGCCCGAGAACTTATGGCGCACCCCACGTATATAGCTTCAAAGTTTCTACTATTGTACTGTTTCTACTTGTTTAAAAACAGCATTTTTGTATAAAAAAAAAAAAAGTATTAAAAGTCAACATTCTCAAGAATAAAGTTTTAAATCTACTACCTAGTCTTTTCCAGCGTCCCTTTAATTCTTTTAGGATAATGTTGAATATTTACACATAAGTGTCCAAGTGTGCCAACTGAAAGTTAAATGAAAATTTAGGAGTTGAGTCATTAAGGCTCTGCTACCGGTTTCGAAATATAATTCCATATTCAGGCAGATGTTTTATTTAAAAAATATAAACAAAATATAAAAATGTCAAATTACAATAGTAATAAAAAATATACATGCATTTTTTTTAGTTCCAAAGGTACCTACTTTTCCTCTCAGTTTATGTCACCGAAAATTTTCACCTATCCTCCAGTCCATTTACTCCGGCAATGTTTATCCCGGTATCTACTTACATCATATTATATAATTGTATATACATTTTAACATGACTTTCTTCACATTATTCTTAATTAACTCATTTGTAGAAAATACATAGAGTGAGGGCTAGACGAATGCGAGTAAGTGAAAAAGAGCGATACGTTTCCATCCACTCCCAGACTTGCTCTTCTTTACACGAAAACAATAAAATTAATGATCCTACACGTCTTTATAGCGAAATCATATAATTATAATTAAATTTTTGAATTTAATGTAATTTGTCACATCCAGATTATAGCAATGACAATGACTATAAAAAAAAAATTATTATTATTACTATATATTAAGATATTAAAGTGAATGTTATTATTAATGAGCATAATTAATATCTCTAGTCTCTTATTGGTAATGTGAGAAAAAGATTGTTTTATGATTTAATTTAACATAGAAACAAATAAAAAAAAATTATTATTACTACTCTGACAATTTAATACACTAGAGCATACCAAAGATTAATGAGTGATTTTTAATGAACGTAAAAGACACAATATCTAAAAATTTGAGCCAGTTGTGACGTATAGATTATCTAATAACAATTTTCAAGTTCTCTTTTTTTATTAACACACCAAATGAAGGAATTCCGAAAAAACATCCAAAGCAGTTAATAGAATAAATACCTTCTGGCAAAGATTAACTGATACAAATAGTATATTACTATACTAGTAATGGACCGTAAAGCAAGGACCGTAAGTGTTATTTTTGAAGCCTCGGATGCAGTTTGAGAATCCAAATCTGAATTTTAATCTATGACAATAGGTGAGTTTTTTGAAATTTAATAATTACTTAATCCACAACGCATCAATCGTTTTAAGGAGTTATTCAGAGTTGTAGAAAAAAAATCGTGACTTTTTAGCGAATTTCGAAAACTCGAAATTCAGCTATTACAGTAGGTGTCATGACGCAATCTGAGTCCGGGACTATGGCAGAAATCTGTTTTGAGGTCCCTAGAGTACGAAAATGATATTCACTAAAATTTATATATATATATATATATATATATATATATATATATATATATATATATATATATATATATATATTTATGTGTTCCCACGATAACTCTCGAACGAAACGTCTAACGCTTATGAAATTTTGTGTGCGGACTGGATTCTGAATTGGCTTGGCTAAGTTCGTTAGCCAGACACGTCGGATGCCCAGAAGTAGGTTTTCTGGCCATTTTTTATCATTCGATCCTATCATAAGGCAGTTCAATTTTTACATCGTTGAAAAGGAAAAAAAAAATTATGAAGAAAATATTCTTATAATTTTCTTTCTATTTTAAGTATTTTTCGAGAAAATGTAAATTTTCACTTTTATTCTTTCTTTGTTAGTCTAATAAGTAATTTATATTTATATCTCAGTTCTTTATTAAGTATAAAAATATTTCACTTTTTTATTAAAGAATTTTGTGAGAACAAGTGAAAACTATTCACATATATGTGATATAACACACATACATGTATAGAGTTTTGTTTCTCATTTATTGCATTATAATTAGCATGGTTCTATCCCATGTTAAAAAATGTAAATTAAACAGATTTTCTAAGCTAATGTAATGAAGAATTTTTTTTTTTTTACTGAATTTTTAAGTAAACAAGAAATTGAAGATTATGTTATGATATAAATATTATTAAATATGAAACAAAACAAAATCTGTAAAATGTACATATGTATGTACGGAAAAATATTTTGAATCGATTTTGAAAATTTTTCCACTAAAAATTAATAATGTTAAAAAATTAAACCATTTCAAATGGATTTAAGGTATTTTATGTGAGGTCAAGGTTTTCGGGACCTAAAAAGGCCAGAAATTAATTAACCAATCGATTTTAAAAATTTTTTCACAGTTAGTAAGTTAAAGTATTTGAATTAATTAATTAAATGATGTCCGCAAGAAGCTTACGGACTGCCATAAGTTATATGAGATCCTTAGAACCCTTTTCTTACTGTTAGAGTACTAGACTTGTATGAGTTTCGCCAGGATTTACTGATCCCATAATTGTAAAAAATAAACTAAACGACCAATTTTAAAAATTTCTTCACTGTTACAGAGCTAAACTATTTTAGATAGATTTAGAATACATTATGTAAGGTCCGCCAGGGTCCACAGGACCCAAAAGTGTCAAAAATAAACTAACTGACCGATTTTGAAAATTTTTTCACTGTTACAGAGCTAAACTATTTTAGATAAATATCGATTACGTTATGTAAGGTCCGCCTTGGTCCATAGGACCCAAAAGTGTCAAAAATAAACTGCCTAATCGATTTTGAAAATTTTTTCACTGTTACAGAGCTAAACTGTTTTAGATAAATATAGATTCCGTTATGTAAGGTCTGCCAGAGTCCATAGGATCCAGAAGTGTCAAAAATAAACTAACTGACCGATTTTGAAAATTTTTTCACTGTTACAGAGCTAAACTATTTTAGATAAATATAAATTACGTTATGTAAGGTCCACCAAGGTCCATAAAACCCAAAAGTGTCAAAAATAAACCAACTGACCGATTTTGAAAATTTTTTCACTGTTACAGAGCTAAACTATTTTAGATAAATATAGATTACGTTATGTAAGATCTGCCAGGGTCCATGGGATCCAAAAGTGTCAAAAATAAACTAACCGACCGATTTTGAAAATTTTTTCACTGTTACAGAGCTAAACTATTTTAGATAAATATAGATTACGTTATGTAAGGTCTGCCAGGGTCCATGGGTCCAAAAGTGTCAAAAATAAACTAACCGACCGATTTTGAAAATTTTTTCACTGTTGGGGAACTAACTATTTTAGATAGACATACATTACGTTATTTAGGGTCCGCCAGGGTCCATGGGACCCAAAAGTGGTAAAAATAAACTAACCGACCGATTTTGAAAATTTTTTCACTCTTACAGAGCTAAACTATTTTAGATAAATATAGATTACGTTATGTAAAGTCTGCCAGGGTCCATCGGATCCAAAAGCGTCAAAAATAAACTAGCCGACCGATTTTGAAAATTTTTTCACTGTTGGGGAGCTAAGCTATTTTAGATACATATAGATTACGTTATGTAAGGTCTGAAGTGTCAGTAGGACCTAAAAGTGTCAAAAATAAAATAACTGACCGATTTTGAAACCTTTTTACTATTACCAAGGTAAACTATTTTAGATAGGTACAGGTTGTGTTATCTGAGATCCACAACTGTCCTGCGGATGCAAATGCGGCGTAGAATGCTACACAACGGGTTTTGAATATATATATATATATATATATATATATATATATATATATATATATATATATATATTACATAAAGTCCGCCTAGAATATACGGTCGAGCTGATTTTTTAATGAGGTCCACCGGGATCTTGCAGATCCGAAAACGCCAGTAATAAGCTATCGAACCGATGCTAAAAAATTTCTCACTGCTAGAGAACTAAATTATTTTAGATGGATACAACTATGCTGCACAAAATTCGTTCGGGTTCTTGGGTCCCCGAAAATACCAAAACTAATTACCCAACCGATTTTAAAAATTCTTTTACTCTTAGAAAGCTAAACTATTTTAAATAGGTACAGGTCTTAGATGAGATCCGCCAGTGCCCAAGATTTGAAAATTCGCTATGTTATGCAGATGCTGCGACAGGGGTATTTACATGGTATTTTTATCTCTTTGTATACCAAGAATCACCAGTTAAAATTTGAAAAAGAAATACTACACAGTTAAGATATATAATATATAAATTTCAGATTAGTTTTTTATAACTCATACAAGGGAAGTACTATTTGCGTGCGGAAAATAGACTTTCCGCACGCAAATTGACAAAATAGAACACGCAAAGCCGCCTCTTAATTTTTCATTTAATAAATATTTCATAATTATTTCTGTAGAAACCACCAACAAAGTAATTTAAACAATATTTAAATCAAAGAAGAAACTACAAAATTAGTTAACTACAAATATTTGTCAAAAATAAGGACTCTTTTAAAACCCAAAACATAAAAATTACAAAAAGTCTAATCATAAAAATAAAAAATTTTCTAAAATTGCATTATACTTGCATATTCAACCTAAAAGCCCAATGTAAATTGAATAATTTGAGAAATCAACAGAATTTTTTTAAACAATTGTTCTTTTTTAAAAGATAAATTTGACTATACATGAAACAAATTTTTTCAGTTGTCTAACTTTTTTGACGTTTGCAAACATATATTGCATTAACCTGAAATCTTAATCAAAATTTGACATTAGCTGTCGCCCATTATAAGTCGACACGGTTTTGAGAGCACTATCGCAGAGTCCGCTATCAAACAGTTTTCCGGAGAGTGAAAATTATTGAAAGTACTCTCAAGTGGACAATGAACTATTAACTTTCTGGATAATTACTTCTGCTAGTTCAACTTTAGAGTTACTTTGTAATTGGACTGAGTGAGACACTACAAATAACTCATTTTGTACAAAATTTCAGTTCGTTAAAGTTTTTTTTTTTGAAATACTTCTAACAGTGTTCAACGATCGCTCTAAGATTTCAAAACATTAAAAATTCTCTTAAATTGCAAATTTTTTAAAAGAATTTATATCAAAATAATAAAACGCAATGAACCATTTTACAAAAATTAATTCCATTTATCTGTAACAAATATTCAAATTAATGTTAAATGTAAATTACATCATAAAACCCAACTTATTCGGCATCCAACAAAAAAAAGACATGAAACTTTTATATGAAGCGTATTTCGTATACAACAATAACGGTTAACATGCAGAGAGATTGTGAGGCTGTACATTTACAGTGTTGGAAACGGATGGGTGAGTGTTATACTTAATTATTTAAAACAGGAATTTGATAAATAGAAAATTTCCATTTTAAAGTTGGTACTTTGTGTTATTGTATCCAACTCTACTTACTACTCGCTCGGTCGGTGAAAGAGTAAAGTTGGTATTATGAAATCCTTACAACATATTTGGTATATTTCAATTATTGTATAATGTATAGTGAGTATCCTAGTTAGTAGGTACGCGAGATACTAACGTATACTACAGCGACAATGTACGAATCACAGAATAACACAGAACGAGCGGTAATATTTCTATACTACTGAAATCAGTGTAACGCTAAAGGATAAAAGATATCCCACCACTACGTTATATATGTGCACGCGGAGTTGTGTGTGGTAGTGCGCTAAATGGTTATGTGTATGCGTGTCTTGTATACGCATATGTTAAAAAAATATATGATATGTATGCGCTACGTAGATGTACGTATACATGGTAACACAACACCAACAATATGACAACAATTGAAACACACCCATTGGTAGCTTGTAAGTCAATGACAACATAGTTCTGTAAAATGCACATACTTGCACATAAGTGATTGCAGAAAAGAGACAGTTATATTCGTTCTATTTGTTCTGTGGTACGAATGAACATATTCATTTGGTATGATTCCCACCACTGCCACTTCTTTTATTTTGGATTAGATAGCAGTTTGGTATCTGTACCGAAGCGTACAAAAATCTACAAACAAGTAAGTAAAATATGTTTAATATAATACTATGATGGCAGCAATGGGAAACGATTGTACATTTAAAATACCCCTGTCGCAGCATCCTGCATAACATAGCGAATTTCCGTTTATAAAAATTAGTTTTGCTCGGAAACTAGTTGACATAGAAGAACAGTTTAAAGACCTTTTTTATGTAATTTTTTCTCCTCTTTTAAATGGTCTAAAAAAAATTTGCAAAAATTTTTGAATAAGTGGAAATTTTGGGAAACAATTAATTTTTTTCAAAAACAAAAACCATGTTCCTGGCATCCGACGTGTCTGGGTGAAGAACTCATCCAAGAGTTTGGGATTTTCAACATTTTCATCAAATTTTGTAAAAGTAGGACACTTCGTTCGAGAGTTATCGTGCGGACACACACACACACACACACACACACACACACACACACACACACACACATATATATATATATATATATATATATATATATATATATATATATATATATATATATATATATATATATATATATATATATATATAAATTTTAATGAATATTAATTTCGGTTTCTAGGGACCTTCGCTTTAGGGAAATTCGCTAAGAGAAAAAGAAAAAGAACCCCTTTTCTACTACTACCAATTATAGGTTTTAGTTGGAAAAAATAAAAATCTATACAGAAACCAACAATTTACTAGAAATTCTTAAAATTCTTATGAGATCATCAAATATACTCAGCCATTTTTGAGACATAAAGTTCATAATTTAATCGTATACATTTGCTGTTATGGAAGAAATTAGTTAAAATAAAATGAGATGATTAATGGAATGTAATGAAAAATATAATTTTTCTACATCCTACAGAGAATATGCTCCTTGGATGAACATTTCACTTGCATAATAACTCTAGTTGTACGATAATCTATACAAAGTAGTTTTAAACGAAGAAAAGTAGGCGTTCCACAATAACTAATGCAAAGCCTCGATATTAACATGATAGAAATTTTATGAGGTGACTTAGAGTAAAAAATTTCTGTAGAAAACACATTTTGAAAACAACAGCTATCGAATCTTATTTAAAGAGAAAATATCTCTTAAAAATCTTTAACTTCCGTGATCAAAAGGTATCAAGCACAATAAAAGACAGAAGTTAAAAGAAAAGATATTAATATGTTAATGTAATAATATCGTTTTTGAAAAATTACAGACCTATAATCTTAACCAGGTGAAAAAAGGTTTTTATCTAAAAATAATTATTTCTAAAAAAGATATAGAAAAAATTCGAATTTGCAATAACACTTCATTAATCCTAAACCTACATCTACATTTACATAAAGATAAGTTTATTTTGTGAAAACTCATAATTAATAATTCATTATACATATAAACGATTTATCGTGCCCTATCTTCACTTAAAACTTAAAAAATCTGTAGTTAAATATTAGGGTGTCCCAAGCAAACACATCCAATTTTAGCATGTTGTATCTTGTTAGTTTTTAGACTTGTTGTAACATGACTAATGTCATTAGAAACGCGACACTATAGGTTTATTCTCAATGATAGTCAGTTCGCTCTTTTGTAAAATGTCATCAATTAAAGAACAAATAATTCATTCAGTAAGTGATTACGAGCAACGAGTTCTACTCAAGTTTGCTTGTTTGTGGGACTGGTCTGTGGGTGTCACTCATTCTAATATTACAAAATCACTTGGCAAAAGAGGCACCATATCTCTCCGCTGGACTTCAGTTGTTTTGCCAAATTGAAGAGGAAGCTAAGAGGAACACACTACAATAACTGGGATGATTTTCAAAAAACGCTGAAGTTAATCGTGACGGAACTTAATAACACGTCAGGTTCTATGACTGACGTACAACAACTGCCTGAGCGATGGCAACGTGTAATAAATTCTGAAGGCTCGTACATTTAACTAATACATAATTTATTGTCATGTCGATCAATAAATGTTAACAATGAAAAAAATAAAATGGATGTGTTTGCTCGGGACAACCTAATAGAAGGCGGCCAATCGTCTGCGGTTTCTAATTTTTGTTGAAATAGTCCCAGAATGAAGCTAATGCGTCCCGGAAGTTCCGCATTCAGTAGATTGAAAATAATTAAAAAATTTAATTGACAAGTAAAGGTTCCGAGGCCGTCCTATCGATTTTGAAAAAATTTGAATATGTTTTAGAACAGTGTTTCTCAACCTTTCTTCAGTCACGGCCCGGTAAGATCTCGGATAATTTTGTGTAGACCGGTCAAATTTATAATCACATATGAAAATTCAGTTGTTTTAAATTACATTTAAGGTGGATAGAGCGCTAGCGATTAAGTACTACTAAGTTCGAAAAAAGTCTATCATTCATTGTCGAAAGTTAATATTATTTAATTACTTTTCTTTTTCTTAATTTAGAATTGCATTGAGAAAGCTCATTTTGTAATAAAAAAGCAATTTTATCATAAAAAAGCATAGTATACCTAATATAAGTTTGATTAGTGGATTTTTGAGAGTAATTAAGTCTGGCAACATTGCGTAGGTAAATAAATATAGTTACAAAAGTTGCCGTTCAATGTTGATAACAGAAATTGCTACCTCTCCTAGGTACACAGTCGATAAAATTGTTACAGTATTTGTAAGTTACAGTTTCGTGAATATTAATATTTTATTCACTTCGATTATAAATTAACAAAATAGATTACAATCTGAAAATCATTTGGCAAAACAATAAGGTCAGTTTGTATTACTACGAAATTGTATTAATCTATCCCATCTATGGCATGTGACACCAACTACAACATATTTATGCCAACAGTAGGTAGATAGAAATATGTTTTATCAACAATATAATGACTGATTTTAAGTACGTATGGTTATGTACGCATGTACGGTATGCATTTTACGTGCAAGATTGTCAAAGTATTTAATTGACGAATTTCCAGTGTGACAAATATAAATGTCCATCCATTTCTCGGTTTTTAAAATTAAATTACTAAAATACTGGACGTCCGAATTTCTTAAATGTATTTTTGGAATGTTCGTAAAGGATTAAATTTTTTTAAAATAAGTTTTTTATAATTTTTACATTAGCAGAAGGTATTAATTAAGTGACTATTTCCGGTACATTTTGAAGGATAACCCTATTACTTGTGTGTTAAAAAAGTAATTTTTAAAAGTTTTTATCTCACAAACTGGACATCAAAAATTGCTTTAAGTTTTAGTATTTTGTGTATTAAGTATTGAAACATAACATATCCAAAGATCATTCTTTTATTTTTCCAAGGCTCTAGCGCTCCAACTACGTTAAACTTAATATGAAATTTGTTTTTTCGGCCACTTCGTCTACCATGTAATTGAAAAATATTTATCGACAATTTCTTAAGCATCAGAGAAATATTTAAAAGATGTTCTTTTCCGCCTCTACTCAAAATAACATTTGGTCGTGTAATATGAAATGTCGTTTTCCGACCACTTGGTCTGCCATGTAATTCAGATAAATATCGACATTTTCTTTAACATTAGAGAAATGTTTAAAAGCTTTTCTTTAATTTTAAATTGAACTCTTATAGTCTGGGTTCATTTCCACTGTTAGTTGTAATAACCTTAAGTTGTGTAATATGAAATGTCGTTTTTCGGTCACTTGGTCAACCATATAAGTCAAATAAATATCAACACTTTCTCAAGCATTAGCCAATTGTTTAAAAGCAATTCTTCAATTTTGGATTGAATTCGAGTAGCCTAACTAAAATCATTTCCGCCGTTAGTTGTTATAACATTAGGTCGTGTTATGTTTTGTCGTTTTCCCACCATTTGGTTGACCAAATGACTTCACCAAGTTAGCTCCACTATTTTCTTTTTTTCAGACAAAAAAGTTATGTCGGCTTCGGGACCTTTATCTGTCAGTGCTTTTTTTTTTCATCAATTGTATTTTTCGCAAAAATGCAATTCTGTTTTTTACTTTTACTTATCAATTGATCAATTTTTGAAAAGAAATTTTTTGTCATATTCCAAAATAACACACGAATACATATTAGGTGTAAGATCGTTATGTAATGTCCCGCATTGACTAGTGAAACGACCGCCTAAGTAATTTGACCGCCTTAATTAAATATGCTAATAGCACATCAAATTAAACCGGTTATTTTTGGACATAGAAAAATGCTGTGACCTTGCTGTATCTTGAAACCATATCTAAAACTACTACATTAACCATCCGAAAGTACTATATTTTTTTATAGATTTACAACAGCCGAATTTACAAAAAAAAATGTATTTTAAAGTGAAAGTTGTTGTTTAAAATTTAAAACTAATTTTCGACATTTTATTAGGAAAAATTAAAATTTTATTTCAAAATAAGTAACTTTGTTATATTGCCATCAATTTAACTTTTGTCTGCAGCTGTACATATTGATGTTGTATATGGTAACGAAACATTAAGAAGCATTAAAATGCAAATACAAACGGATAACGAACAAAAGTATGGAGCAGAACACAGTACTATGTATGTACCTAGTTGTTCTTACGGCTCCTATCCACGGCTCTCACAACTCTCTGTATGAACACCTTGCATGTTTGACACGAAACAACACAACAGGACAAAGACAGATGAAAATGAGGAGGAACATTTGTAATGAAATTAATCGACACAAAAAATAAAGACTTAATTAAAAAAGAAAATTTAATTTTAAAGCTTATTCCTCGCTGCTTTTTTAACTTGCAACGCTCCGGTTGAATTTTTTCATTCGACTTTGTGAACAAAATAAAAATACGATAACAGCCAAGCTCTGACTGTTTTAAATTCACTTTGGATCCCCAACTGACAAGGAAAGTTAATTTAGTACTGGTGAAAATTTCTTCGTGTAAAGATTAAAATCAATGTAATACTGCGTGAGAACTTCTTACAAATTAGCCATTGAACTTCTTCGTCACCTCTTTCACTACTGTCAGTCTAATTGTCCGCTTACATATTAATTTTTGTGATTAATACTGATTAGTACTAAACACGTTTGGACATACAGTGTAAACTCCATATAACGAAATTGAAGGGACCGGGTATTTTATTACGTTATAAAGAGTTTTCGTTATATGGAGAGTAAAAGAAAATATAATTTTACGAATAAAACTTAGGAATTTAGTAAGTGGTTTTAATTTTGACTGAATTAAATGACACTTTTTCGTCAATAGACAAACTGTTTCTTTTACTCGCCAAGTTTACAGTTAAAAAGTTTGAAAGCAACTAAGAATATGACAACGTAAAGACAGCAATAAGACAGTAGTACGGAAGTACAGTAGGCAAAAACATGTGCTAGGCAATTACAACAAACAAATAAACGGATTTCTAAGAATGCCTTTGTGCGTACGAAATATTTACGACTCTGTATCACTATTTTGTTTGAAAGCCAGTGAAATAAAATTTTTTTTTGGCTTAAAAATGACTCATTTTTCGCTATTGAGAGTGGCTATTACGTTATAAAGAGTGTTTCAATATACGAATGATAATGTAAACCAAACAAACCTTTGTAATTTCTACGTTTTAAGGAGTTTTTCGTTAAATAGAAGTTCGTTATATAGAGTTTACACTGTACAATGATTAGCGAATCGTGTTTAGTGCTTAGTAAAGTAATTAGTAGAGGCTGGTTTAATAGCGATTTTTAGTGAGCAGCGAAAAACAAAGTGGTATGGCAGTTTTAAAAGTAATAATATTACTAGTAAACTCTGTACTGACAATGAGTACTATACTATATTATACTATTGTTAGTCGCCACGGTTAATTCAAAACATTTAAAACGTTTTTCTAAGAAAAAAAAGGTTTATGTTTATCAGGAGATTTAGGACTGCTACATTTAAGTAATACTCTTTACAACTTGTAATTATGAAAAAATAAAATAATTTCTTTTACGTATACATATTTTGAACTTTGATATGATTACGTTAATTCAAGAAAAATCAGCCTTACAAAATACTGAATAATTTATATTCATAGATACAAAGATAGAGAAATATTAAAAGGTTTCTTCTTGATAAGGTTGATTCGTCTGCTTTGTGTTAATATTGTTTTATAAGTATTAAATGGACCTGACATAACGTACACTATACCAGCGTTTCTTAAACGTTTTCCTCCGTGTACCTCTATTTAATCATAAAATCAAGTTTGTATCTGTAAAAACTACCGAAAGATACCTCATGTACAGAAAATTAGAAACAATATCACCTTCAACGGAGATATAATTAAAATCAGCCGCGGATTTAAGTTCAGATCCGCCCAGTTCGAGTCTATGGTTAAAAATTTTTATGGACGACGTTAGAGAAAATAAACATTTATAAAAATTGGTTCCAAATTGTTTTTTAATTTGAAAATTTTCAAACTGACTTAAAAAACAATCCAACCGATGAAAATTTTTTTTTTTTATAAACGAACAAGTTACTTCTTTTAAGTGTCACAGTCTTTCTATAAATTATTCATTTAGGTAGTTATATGTGACCATTAATAGAGAAGAGTGCGACTAGTCCTGTGAAGATTAAGTCCGTCCATGGATAAAAATGTAATAAAAAAAAGGTACCAAAAATCTAATAACACAGCTAAATAAAGTACTTATTTCTAATGACACGGGTAGGCTTGTTTATATTCACAATACGGAACTGGACTGCAATTAAAAAATGATTCTAAATGCTTTGTGTTTACGTATTAGCTAATTAATTTTTATTAAATTTTTGAAAATCGTAAAAAAATCACTTTTAAATTTTAAATGAATAAATTGGCGCGAAAAACGATCGACCATGGTGGCGTATGCGATGACGTCACATTTTGATGCAAGCAAATATTAATGTGTTCGCGCTACTGTAACGTTAGGAAACGTTTTGCTACATAAAATTTTCAACAAAAATATATTTTCAATAGTTATATGTTTAGTTTTTTTGTTTAGCAATATTTACAATCACATATTGTGTCCAGTCGAAATAATATTTAAGACACGTGTAAAAATTATGCATCAAACTACAGTAACTATTTACAACATTTACATGTTCCTTATCTTATCTATGATATTTTTCATAGTTGCTGCAAAATATGACGTCATTTTAATGTAACGACGCGTTTTTACTGATTTAAATGAAGGTTAAAAATTGATCATTTTCTAAGTAGAATTTTTAAATAACTAAAGAATATCTTTATTTGTCACTACTAAAATTAAATATATTTACGAGTAATACATAAAATTATTTAATATTTAAAACAAATTTTGAATACAGTCAGGTACCCTATTATTGCTTACATTAGTTATAATATTTCATAGCTATAATATATGTGTTTAATTTAATTTTTTACCATTACAGAAATTTGGTTACGTATCCCTTACACCTGGTGTGGCGTCCCCTCAGACGAGTACGCGTATCGCACTTTGAGAAACACTGTACTATACGTCTAATGCAAGGATGGGCAACGAATCAGAATAAATTTTATATTTTGTCCCCGGGCCATAGTTACCATAGTTACTATTCAACACATTTTTGCGACTTCTGAAAATTCTCGGAGTTCTTTATAGAAATGGTGAGTTTACGTACGCGCACAAATCGCGCCACGCCCATCTACTATTGCAGCGTCGCGTCATTCTAATAAATTTTGTTTTTATTACCGTGACATTCTACCACTCAGTCGAAATTTAAGGGTTATAATCCTCTAAAAAAAGTTCAGAATTTGATTGAAACCTGACCGGAGGAGAATTAAATACATTTTGTGTCCCATAAATTTTAAAAAATCTATATTAATTAAATATAATACAGCTATTTCAATTCTAGTGCTGCATGGAAGTGTTTATTCTACGTGCAAAAAATTATTTTCCAGGCTAAGGATTGAAAATTCTAGCACTTCACGGTTCACGAAGAGAAGCATGCACCTAATAGAAGCGTATGAAACATGACATAAGATACGTATTAATAAACCACTTTCCTCCCCTATACCTATACCTTCTTCTTAGCATCTTCATTTAATTATTTTTTAAAGTCCACGGGCCGGAGGCTGCCCACCGTTGTTCTAGTCTACTATATAGTTAGCTACACTCATTGTCTGCTGCTGACTAAAGTTATTGTTTTAACGACAGTACCATAGTTACTAGGAATCTAATGTTAATTTCCTACATACATAACATAAGTTCATGTATGTTCTTTGAACTTATTAGGTATAATATGTACGTTAACAAAGTATCCACCACATGAACTTGTAATACACATTATACATAAGTATATTGGTTAAGAGTTTTCCAATATTGTCTGGCGTCATTTTAAACCCTCCTGACACATTTCAATTCTGTCCGAAAAGACACCGTAGTTTTAATTCAAATTATAGAGAGTAAGAATGTCGAAAATATATTGAGATATCAATATTTTTTAATATTCTCAATTTTGAGTGATAATATTATTCCAAAGTATTAAATACTAAAGTTCAGGTATCCAAATCATAGTCACGTTACACATTTCCGTAAAAGGTCGATGCAAAATTCATCAGTCATTTTATCGATCAACATTTCGATCAGAATATTGGTAGATAGATAGTCAGATAATATAGTAATATTTAACTAAAAGTATACTAATTTCACTATTAATAATTTTTACTATGTTCAAAAGATCTGAGTAATTTAATTTTTACATTGCTTTTTGAGAACTATCTTCATCTGTTCAAATTGTTTTACCATAAAATTAACAATTTCGGAAAAAGATTGTAAGAAATGTATTTAGAAAATTGAAACAAGAAGTCGACAGCCTGCAAGATTATTAAAATAACTTATAAACAGTTCCTTTTTACTCGACGCGTTTCGATCAATTTATGATCATTTTCAAGAGATATATATTTTGGACAACCATTGTCGAAATAAAATAAAAATTAGTCGACTTAGAAAAAATAATAATGTAAGTTGTATTGTAACAACAAAAACTCGTCAGGAAGTAAAATTTTTAATTTTCCAAAAAGGTTAAAACCATGATTGTAATAACAACAAATTAAGATATGACAAATAATTATGATAAAATTGTAAAATTGTAAAAAAGGTAAAAAACCCCGAAATGGGCACGTTCATGAGTACCAGCAGTACAGCAAATCCAAAAAATAATTGAATTACGGTTGGAACGTCGATGAAATAACAAAAGACAAAAGAAAAGGCCCTTGTGACCTCTATCAAGGACATGACAACGCCCGAATCCTTCGACGAACAAAGAGATTGAAAACACAGAAAAAACCAACCAATTGTGATAAAATTCACTGGTACACCACCATGAATATTAAAAGTTTTTTAAAAATTTTTTAAAAACAGATTTTGAATTAAATAACTTGATGTAATGAATAACACTAATTAATTTTAACAATCAAACAGCACTCAAAAAATTGTCATGGCGACCGGTATTATACATGTGAACTGTTGGTGTTGTCATGTTGAAATGTTGTAGTGAATATGTATTTAGAAATTTGTTCATGTTAAAGAGTTAAACTGTACTCACCTAACTATATATTAGCGATTTAATATAGACACTTAAAGGCTTTAAAGTAAAATTCTGAAAACCCAGCATAACTAAAAAAATTTATTTGTAATAAAATAATGATTGTAGTCAAAGCGTAAGTAGCACCCAACGGGATCGGTACCACACACCGGTGAGTGTTAAAAGGTGCCGCAACTAGTGAACCGCAGGCAGTTCAACCGCAACAGTTGAACCCTGACAGTCCAACCGAAGACAAATCAACCTAACAACAGATCGACTTAACGACAGACCGATCAACGACAGATTAACCGACGATAATTCAACCTAATGACAATTTAACTGAAGACAATTTAACCTTTGCACAATCTATTAACTAATAAGAACAAAATTATTTGAATTTTGTCTAATGAAATCTGGCTGCTTTGAGACTTGAGACTAAACAAATAAGTATTTATGTAGTCCGAAGTTTCAAGGGCGACTCTTTACACAATTAAGGGTATACTATTTGGTTGGGTTGTCTTGCATTTGGTTACCTTTCGTTGAATTTGATTAGTTTAGGTTGTGTTTAATTAAGTTAGGTCTTATTTGGTTAAGTTGTGTTTGGTTAGGTTAGATTGGGCTTGTTTACAATTTGCTGAGTTCGATTAGTTTAGGTTGGGTTTGTTTATAATTTCTTGAGTTCGATGATTTTAAGTTGGGTTTGGTTAGGTTAGGTTAGGTTTGTTTATAATTTATTACATTGGATTAGTGCAGGTTGCGTTTGGTTAATTCATATAATTATTAATGTTAAACAGTTGAAATGTCCCGTGGTTTAACTGTTTTACGGTTAAATTGTTGTTTGGTTGAACTGTCGTTAGGCTGAACTGTCGTCAGGTTGAATTGTCTTCAGCTAACCTGTCAGGTTCAATTGTCGTCGGTTGATCCGTCGTCAGTCAAACTGTCACGGTTTAACTGTCGCGGTTTAACTGTCGTGGTTGAACTGTCGCGGTTGAACTGTCTACGGTTTACTTGTTACAGAACCGTGTTAAAAAGACCTAAAGAGGTTTTTCTGTTTGCAAAGAAACTTACGGGACGTTAAAGACCAACCACCATTCCCCAACAGACCACTGCCCTTGACTTTTTATTAACTGTAACGTAAGAGGGCGCGTTCGAAGCGTTACAATTTTTGCAGCTCACTAAATCAAAAAAAATTCACCTCCTTTCTAAACACAAAATCTTTTAAATTCGTCGATATAATTCTAGGTTTAGTGATCTATAAAAATAGTTTTTGTTAAAACCCCGTTTAATACTTCTATTTCAGGTGACCCGCCGAGGCTTTTTTCTCTACCTCGTCAACTTTAACGTCACTTTTAAAACACATCAGATGTACGTTTCAAACCAACTAAATATAGAGTTTATTTTTGAAAACATTTTAAAAATGTGTCTTTTTTAGCTTATAGCCCCTTAAAATTGATACACGTCCCTTCGTCAACTTCAAAATATTTTCGAAGATATATACATACCACTTTACTGTCTAAATTTCATGCGACAAGATTATTAATTTAATTTTCGTCACAATTAAGTAGACAAAACCTCATAGAACGTCATTTAACATTACAAAAAATCAAACCACACAATTTAATTGTACATAATCATATATAAGTAAGTCCATACTTTCCTAGAGTTAGTTCTGTTGTTGGTTTGTACTCTTTGTCTCTTCATACATGGTATGAATGTGATTGTCCAACCTTGAAAAAGGGTAGTGGAGGTGGTTGTTGGTAGTTTGATGTGGTGGTTAGTAGGAGGGCGGCAGTGGCACCAACATAAATTATTTATAACAGAATTTACGTAAGTTAGCAAGCACATGTAGGAGTGTGTAGAGAAAAGGATTGCAAATTATTCACAACGACCGACCCTACTAATTAACAACAAAAGGAAATGAGATAAACTGTAATTTTATTAAAACATTACCGTTTTCAAAGTGGAAAAAACTTTTTTTTTAATATCTGTTGCAAAACTTAAATCGTATTCAGTGATTTTAAACTTTTTAATGGAATTGATTTGGAAAAATTGTTAATTACATGTCAAATCGCTTTTTTTTTAATTGACTCAACTTGTTGCTAATTGTTTATTTATAAATGGATTTACGATATAAAAGAGGTCAAAACTTTTCCAAAAGATAGAACAGGACTAATTACGTAAGCTTTACAAAAATTCTTTTTTATATAGGGGAGATCCTTGTACCTTGGGACACCTTGTACCTCGGGACAAGCCCATAATTTGAGAACCAATGTATTGTAGTGACCTCATTTTACTCGAAGTATTTTGAGGTGAGTAAATGATTAAAGATATAAATAGTTATTATACACATTCGTAACTATTTATTTTGACGTATATCACTGAAGGTCCCTAATTAAAAAATATAACCACACTTTATTGTATGTAATTGAAATTTGTACCTTGGGACAGCAAACTTTTTGTACCTTGGGACGGTCCCAAGATACAAGGCATTACTTTTTTTACAGAGATTTATAAGTAAGTTTGTTTTAAATATTTGTCTTTATCTATCCAGATACCGCGGAGTAAGGACAAAGTCACCCGGCCAAAACTCAATGAAGAAAACGTTAAAAATGACATTAAAATGGTCATTTTTTCTATAATAAAAATTATTTCAAGTAAAACCAAACAATTTTTATTGCTCTTAAAAAAATAGTATATATATATATATATATATATATATATATATATATATATATATATATATATATATATATATATATATATATATATATTTTGCTTTCAGAGCTTAAAATTTCTTGCATAGTTTGTCCTAAGGTACAACCATTGATGTCCCAAGATACAAGCTGTGATTGTACGTTGGGACAAATATCCTCGATTATTCAATTCAAGTTTTCGCAAAAATGAAACACAATATCGTGATATATTGTATCATAATATTCAGATGTTATTGTGTGCTTACAGAATTTTCAATTTTCGACGTCATACATCAATTTTTACTCAAGGTATGAAGTTTTAAACGAAAGTGTCCCAAGATACAAGGGTCTCCCCTATTATTAATCTCTACCGTACATTTTAACAAATTTTACAATTCTAAAAATTTTAAATAAAACTGTTGAATCTGCTCCATTTTCAAAAACATTCTCAATTCCCAAAAATAAAATCCCACCTAAAAAACATTTGACGTTAAAAATGTAACCAAGACTCGCAGCCCATTTACCCTTAAAAAGTAATGAGATCTAATACAGTGTCAAACTCTAAGTAAATCTGTATCATAGTCAAAGCAAGTTATAAAGCTTAGTTGAATCACAGAACTATAGTAAACAGATAGTCTATGGTTAATAATAGCACAATAATCTGCTATTAGCTGTTGATGTTTACTATTTATGAGAAGGGGCGAAAGTCGACGTACAGGTAGCTGCATGACTCAACGGTAGCTGCGCAAGAGCGTGTGCTATAAATAGCTATAACTTCGGATCTAATGCTCCGATCGTTGCGAAATTTGATGAGAGTATTCTTGAGATAATTAACTTAAAGAATATGCAGTAAAAAAATATTAAACTTTTCCGACCAGCACAACTGTATATAACGCCTTAAAAGAGTCAGTAAAATACGATGGTTGTGTAAATATTACAGCTGAACAAAATGTCGATGGTTGAGAGCGGTGGGGGTGCTGGAAAGAGAAAAAAAGCTTTCCAAGAGATACACTGTCGGAAAAAGTTTTATGAAACAGTAAATAGTAATGTCTCGATTTGGTTTCAACCGTAGAAGTTATCAAGAATATTTTCAAAAATTCGCATATTAATAATTATTAAGCATTATTTGATAAAATTCTGATGACTGGAATACTCAAAAAAAGTTTCTGGTAGAGCAATTATTTATCTGAATGGAGAAATTTGGTAACAATTTAGCCATATAATAAACAAATAGGTTTTTCAACTTCTGACACCATTTTCTTCCAGGTATACTGCATATCTTTTTCACACATTTCAGATATATCCATTCTTTTTACATATTTCAAATTACAAAAATACAAAACTGTATTTTAATCAAAATTGTAGCAGGAAAATATGCTTCTAATATTGCTCTAAATTTTTTTGTCTCTAATCTAAATTTTCGAATTTCTAAGGTTCATATGAGGACTGTAATGATTTTCAATATCCCAAATCAGTTAATCGCGATGAAAATTTATCATTTCTGTCCTAATAAAAATTTCGAAAATTGGCCATCAATCCACCAAACCACACAAATGATTAATAAACGCGCAATATATCAAAAAGAATATACGTTCAATTCGCAGTGTAATTGTTTTTGTTAAAACTGAATACTAAAAAAAAAAAAGTCCATTGTACTTCATGTTCATTTAATTGATGAAAACTGGACTGAAAAAAAAAAATATGAACATATCAACACTGAGTTATGTTGAGCCATTTATAACATACATTTTGATGTAGAGAGGTACATACACCTCAATAGACTCATTGTCCAGTTTATTTGAAATTATCTTGTTAAATTGTTAATTCTTTTCATTATTTCACTACATTGCTGTATAACCTTCGTTATTGATTTTATTTTTTAATATTGCTCTGCTTCCCGAAGTATAGTGAGAGCTTAATCAGAAAACGGTAATCGAAAAACGATGGACTTGATTAAATTTTTATAATCAGCTTAAAAATTTCATAATTTTTATATTTACTTAGCAAAAATTGTTTTTAGATGAAAATTAATATTACAATTAAATTAAAATTGGGTTAGAATTATCCAACTTTAAAATTTATCATAACTTTCTGTACAGAAAAAATTTATACCTATATTAATTTGTTCTTTTCTCTAAAACAATAATTCCATCTAAGTTTTTAATCAGCAAGAGAAAAGTTCTCTGAAAACTTTAATAAGTTAAAGAAATTGGTTTACTTCCAAAAAAAAAAAAAAAAAAAAAAAAAAAAAACAGTTGAAACAAACAAAATTGAACAGATTCAAAAAATTCCAACAAAATTTGTGTATGGATTAAGAAACCCCCTGTTGAGGAATAAGGTGCTACTTAAAAATTAAAATATTTATTCGGACTCTTTTAGTTATCACAACTTTTTTTTGCAGGTGAGTTTATCTATAATACCGTGAATTATAAAAAATTTATTTCTAAAACAACTATTTCAAGTTGGAGAGAAGAAGATTCAAAACAATGATCTACTAAGAACGCATACGTCCACTATTATGAAAAATATATACGAATTCATTGATTCCAAAATAAAATAAGATCACATATAACTCACAATAAAATTTCAAAAATCCCAAATTTTTTTCCAACTGTTCACAAAAACTAAACTATGCAACTACACACCAAAATACTTTAATCATTAGAAATCGAATTTTTAGAATAGAATTTGCGGAAAGGAATTCAGCAGATTATTAGCATATTCACTTTTGGATGACTTGCAGGACACACAATATGATTGAAATTCTACAAAGAAGTACGACCATTTTTTTCTTTTTAGGAAATTCTGTTTGTGCCATAATTTTATATGCAATCCCAGTCTTTTAATGAAAAAATCTAATTTAATTTCATAAAGCAGATCTGTTCTAATGAACTATGTGTTACGAAATTTTTTCCGATCTGTAAGTCCGTTCTGTAGTTATAACTTCCAAATTACTCTAATTATTTTTAACTAAACTTTTTCCCCCAATTTACGCAATAAAATATTAGGTGTTAAAATTTCTAAATATTTACAGTAAATAATTAACGCATATATACCTAAGAGAAAATAATAATTATGGATTTTATACCTTTAAATATATTTTAAAAACATTGCCTCATTTTCTTTTTATTATAAACTCTTTTTGCCGTGTTGCCGAGTGTGTTTAATGTGGAAATTGAAATAGAAAAACATCATCGTCTGTTATGTTCTGTCTGTTGTCCGCTCAACGTTCTCCCAACTCACTTGTTATGGCTCGGTCTGACCAGTACGGACGTCCGTACAGTTGTCCGTACATTGCCCGGAGAAAAACAATTCAGTACCTGTTGTCCTTCTTGTATCAAGTACCGCAGTATAATTAGCTTAGGTAAGTAATTATTTAAGCAGTTTTTTAACATTATACCAGTTATCTTAGTCAGTTAAAAATTCAAACAATCGGCATTAAATTTAGCGGTATTAAATCAACTTGGTCAGTAATATAAAAGAATTCGGGCTGTTATTTAGATATTAATTTATTATATATTATTTGATCAGAAAAATAACCAAATGGTAAAAAAATGATTAAATGGGCAGTAAAATATCTAAATGAACTATTAAATAAATAATTTCCAGTTCCCAGTATTTAGTAAAAGTCCAAAGTTATATTTATTGAAAATAGCGTAAAATTTTCGTTAAAAAGGGTGCAAATTTCGTCCTAGCATAGCACAAAAATTCAATTGTAAATTTGTTCAGAATGTTATAACAAAAAATATGAAAAAGCTAGAAAAACAAAAAAATTATTAATTAATAAATAGTAATAATTAAAATGGCGCTAAATTTTGCTAATACAGGGCGGAAACAGATTTATCGGAGCAAATATAATTAGAAATTTTTTTGTCGATTAGTGTGGTCTCTGATATTTTCAGGCTAATTATATTTTCTCTTTTTTAAAACTAATTATTATTACCATGAATATAATAGTTATTTGTGTATTAAGAGCGCAAAATGGTACATTGCCGCTCGATTGAGAATGTTGACGCGCGACGCCACCAGGCGGAGAGCGTTATTCTCATGAGAGCGGCAATATCATTTTGTGCTCGAATTACACACAAAATTTTTTCTACAATCTTATAAAAGGTATCTTTTATTTAAAAGATACTTGAAAAAATAATAATGGATGTTAATATTTACTTTAATGTTATAATTTTTGCAGCTTCTGAAATATCTGGAGGTGTACTTGAAAAATCACTGTCACTATTACATATTTCCATCCATGTATAAATTTTTTTAAATTTTTTATTCTTATTATTTATTAATTATAGTTATTTATTATTTTTTATTAATATTTTGTAGTTATTTTAAAATTTAATAAAATTAATATTTCACTTGATTACGATAAAAATAATAACTGTAGAATCTGTTTATTTGTTACCGTAGAAAATATAAACAACGCCTACCCGATTTATAATTAAATACAGGTTGAGCGAGCGACAAAGTATTACTTTTCCGCTTTAAAGCGAAAAGTAGTACTTCGTTGCTCGGCAACGACAGTCTTCGGCAAATACACATTATGTGCTCTCTTCACAGAGCGTAAATGCCTACTTTCCACTAAGATTGTAGAAAAAAGATTTTAATTGATATTTATCTATATGTTTCTAAAAAAAATCTAACTAAGAAAATTTAACTGAGTCTATTGTAATCGCTGACTCCGCCGCATTTCTATAATGCAGCGAAACTCTACGGCAAACAACGTATTCACATCGTAGTATTATTATGATCATGTGAATAATGGTTCGAGCGCCCATATTGGTTGGACCGGACCTTTATGTAGTTTCGACATTTAAAATTAAACAGAAAATTATTTTAAATGTACAGTATTATACAAACCTACATATACGAATACACTGATAAAACTAATCCTCAAGGGATCAAATGCGCAATGACCATGTGATCAAGTGATTCATATATTTTCCGTACCAACAATAATGTAATATAATAACTAAATAATATTATTGTGAAAATTGTTTACACAGGGTTTACACACAAATGTTTAGTCAGTGTTACACGGTCTACCAACTTTTTATTTTCTCATACTTGGCAGTTGTCCAGCCAATTGTTTCGCCTGCTGACCGTAGTACTTATATTATAGTAAAAATCTTTCATTTTTTAGTCGAATTTTCTCCGGAAAATTAGACTTATACAGTCTATACGATAAGAGCTGCGAGAGGCGAGAGTAGGGGCGCTATCCGTTTTCGGACCCGTAGAACACGAATATGTAGAAAAAAAATGTCTGATATATATATATATATATATATATATATATATATATATATATATATATATATATATATATATATATATATATATATATATATATATTCCCGCCACCTTTTAATTTGTGTAGGGCCCCCCTATGGAAGTTAAGAGATGAAATTTGGTAAATGGGGCTCATTTTCGAGGCAGCTCATACTATCAAAGTGGGGTCAAATTTTGGGCAAATTTTTTTTTCTGAACTGATTTTTAAGGGGGTGGTGGGGGGCGGAAAAGCAATAAAACTTTTCCAAACTGGTTTTAAATAATGTTTCGCTCAATTACCTACAACATATCCAAAATTCAGCTTCCTAGGATGATTTGGTGGGAGTAGAGGGGGGAAAAACTATTTTCGCTGGATCTAACAGGCCCCCAGCCCTCCAGAATTAACGTAGAGGGTTGAAATTTGGTGTGTTGATAAAGTTCGTACCTAGGTTGTGCTTTTTGGAGGTTTTAATATTTTACCCCCACCCCCCTCATTTTTAAGCTACAATTTCATGCATTTTCGACGTTTTCGAAGTTTGTACCACTCGCACAGGTCACCCAAATAAACCTAGAGGGCTGAAATTTTGTATTCGGATTGAGTTGGTATCAAGGGGGTGCCTTTTGGGGGTCTCGACTCTTAACCCCTACCCCCACCATTTTTATACCCAAAAGAACATGATTTTTCTTGTTTTTTAACAGTTTCGTTCGGGTCAAAATCTCCCCAAATAAACCTAGAGGGCTGACATTTTGTGCACAGGTTAAGCTAACAGCCAGACACTGTTTTTTGGGGGTTTCAACTTTTAACCCTTACCCCCACGATTTTTACGCCAATATTTCCTTAATTTTTTTGCTTGTTTTCTAACACGTCTAGAGACTCTCTAAGGAAACCTAGAGGCCTGAAATTTTGTACGTGTATTCAGTTAGTATCCAGCTAGTACCTTTTAGGGAGTCCACATTACTTTTCTCCCCACTTCTTCCATTTTTACATCGGAATTGAATGCTATTGTTAAATGTGTTTTAAATGCATTACTTTTATTCTAAATACAAGTAGGCGAATAGTAATTTTAAAAAATTTTAAAATACCCCTGTCGCAGCATCTGCATAACATAGCGAATTTCCAAATCTTGGGCACTGGCGGATCTCATCTAAGACCTGTACCTATTTAAAATAGTTTAGCTTTCTAAGAGTAAAAGAATTTTTAAAATCGGTTGGGTAATAAGTTTTGGTATTTTTGGGGACCCAAGAACCCGAACGAATTTTGTGCAGCATAGTTGTATCCATCTAAAATAATTTAGTTCTCTAGCAGTGAGAAATTTTTTAGCATCTTTTCGATAGCTTATTACTGGCGTTTTCGGATCTGCAAGATCCCGGTGGACCTCATTAAAAAATCAGCTCGACCGTATATTCTAGGCGGACTTTATGTAAAATATATATATATATATATATATATATATATATATATATATATATATATACATATATATATATATATATATATATATATATATGTATATATATATATATATATATATATATATATATATATATATATATATATATATTCAAAACCCGTTGTGTAGCATTCTACGCCGCATTTGCATCCGCAGGACAGTTGTGGATCTCAGATAACACAACCTGTACCTATCTAAAATAGTTTACCTCCGTAATAGTAAAAAGGTTTCAAAATCGGTCAGTTATTTTATTTTTGACACTTTTAGGTCCTACTGACACTTCAGACCTTACATAACGTAATCTATATGTATCTAAAATAGCTTAGCTCCCCAACAGTGAAAAAATTTTCAAAATCGGTCGGCTAGTTTATTTTTGACGCTTTTGGATCCGATGGACCCTGGCAGACTTTACATAACGTAATCTATATTTATCTAAAATAGTTTAGCTCTGTAACAGTGAAGAAATTTTCAAAATCGGTCGGTTAGTTTATTTTTACCACTTTTGGGCCCCATGGACCCTGGCGGACCCTAAATAACGTAATGTATGTCTATCTAAAATAGTTAGTTCCCCAACTGTGAAAAAATTTTCAAAATCGGTCGGTTAGTTTATTTTTGACACTTTTGGATCCCATGGACCCTGGCAGACCTTACATAACGTAATCTATATTTATCTAAAATAGTTTAGCTCTGTAACAGTGAAAAAATTTTCAAAATCGGTCAGTTAGTTTATTTTTGACACTTCTGGATCCTATGGACCCTGGCAGACCTTACATAACGGAATCTATATTTATCTAAAACAGTTTAGCTCTGTAACAGCGAAAAAATTTTCAAAATCGATCAGGCAGTTTATTTTTGACACTTTTGGGTCCTATGGACCCAGGCGGACCTTACATAACGTAATCGATATTTATCTAAAATAGTTTAGCTCTGTAACAGTGAAAAAATTTTCAAAATCGGTCAGTTAGTTTATTTTTGACACTTTTGGGTCCTGTGGACCCTGACGGACCTTACATAATGTATTCTAAATCTATCTAAAATAGTTTAGCTCTGTAACAGCGAAGAAATTTTTAAAATTGGTCGTTTAGTTTATTTTTTACAATTATGGGATCAGTAAATCCTGGCGAAACTCATACAAGTCTAGTACTCTAACAGTAAGAAAAGGGTTCTAAGGATCTCATATAACTTATGGCAGTCCGTAAGCTTCTTGCGGATATCATTTAATTAATTAATTCAAATACTTTAACTTACTAACTGTGAAAAATTTTTTAAAATCGATTGGTTAATTAATTTCTGGCCTTTTTAGGTCCCGAAAACCTTGACCTCACATAAAATACCTTAAATCCATTTGAAATGGTTTAATTTTTTAACATTATTAATTATTAGTGGAAAAATTTTCAAAATCGATTCAAAATATTTTTCCGTACATACATATGTACATTGTACAGATTTTGTTTTGTTTTATATTTAATAATATTTATATCATAACATAATCTTCAATTTCTTGTTTACTTAAAAATTCAATAAAAAAAAAAAAAAATTCTTCATTACATTAGCTTAGAAAATCTGTTTAATTTACATTTTTTAACATGGAATAGAACCATGCTAATTATAATGCAATAAATGAGAAACAAAACTCTATACATGTATGTGTGTTATATCTCATATATGTGAATAGTTTTCACTTGTTCTCACAAAATTTTTTAATAAAAAAGTGAAATATTTTTATACTTATTAAAAACTGAGATATAAATATAAATTACTTATTAGACTAACAAAGAAAGAATAAAAGTGAAAATTTACATTTTCTCGAAAAATACTTAAAATAGAAAGAAAATTATAAGAATATTTTCTTCATAATTTTTTTTTTCCTTTTCAACGATGTAAAAATCGAACTGCCTTATGATAGGATCGAATGATAAAAAATGGCCAGAAAACCTACTTCTGGGCATCCGACGTGTCTGGCTAACGAACTTAGCCAAGCCAATTCAGAATCCAGTCCGCACACAAAATTTCATAAGCGTTAGACGTTTCGTTCGAGAGTTATCGCGCGGATACATATATATATATATATATATATATATATATATATAAATTTTAGTGAATATCATTTTCGTATTCTAGGGACCTCAAAACATATTTCTGATATGGTCCCGGGCTTAGGTCGCACCATGACACCTGGCGTAAAAGCTGAATTTCCAGTTTTGGAAATTCGCTAAAAAGTGAATACAATTTTTTAACAAATGAAATACATACATATTAAGTATAAATTGAATACATATTAAGTATAATTTGAAAATGTTATTACAGTCACTGTTTATTTATAAATTAGGAATTTTGGATTTTTATTATTTATAAAATAGAAATTTTGGATTTTTTTGGAAAGAGAAAATATCTTCATAAAAGCCTTCCAGTTTACTATTTAAGTTCCTTTTTTAATATTTAAAAATAAAACACAAAGGCAATTGGCGGATAAGCATGGATAGAAATGCCCTCGTACGAATTGTGTTGGCTTTTTCCCTGTTAACTGCTATCGGCACAAAATTGAAATTTACTGAGATTCAGCCCTTAAAAACTTAAAACCTTTTTTTAAAGCCCCGATCAACCGGACACTCATCATCAGTTCTGAAACCACCAAAATTACAAATCGCTTGTGGACTTTCAATTATATTTCGCTTGTAGACACTCAATACCGAAGATGAAAGGAAAAATTCGACTTCCGTGATGGGGCTCCGCTGCTCACGGCGTTTTTTTTAAGACATAAAGTGAAAATTTCTATCCTTTTTAATGGGTTGTGAATAGAGTAGTGTCGAAATCATTACGTTTTTTCTTCACTCACCGATAAGTGCTTAGTTAAAAGTTCAGAACTGGGATCATCTATTTTTGTCTATAAAAACAAAACTAATGACCCGATTTTAATGATTTTTATTTTTAAATGCTTGGCATTGCAGAAGATCAGTTAAAAAAAAACACTAGAATTGGATACCGATGTTGGGAAGGCTAGGCCATTTTCGCTAAATCTGAAAAACTTGTACATTGATAGAAATAAGTTGACGTGGAAGCATCATTATCATTTTCGGGCAAAGGGCAATTATTTACTATTAAATTGCATTAATAAATTACCTTTTGCCCCGAGGTATGAAAATGTTTTAATAGTGTTCTCCCGTCCATTTATTTGTATCAATACCTATGAATATTAAGTTTTTCAGATTTAACAAAGAGTCCCAGCTTTCTCAATACTGGTATCGAGTCATAGTATTTTTGTTAACTCATTACCCACAATTCCGAATATTACAAAAAAAAAATCATTAAAATCGGAACATCAATTTTATTTTTATAGCCAAGTCCTAGTTCTAAATAATTATCCAGTAATTTATTGAAACAAGTGAGGAATCTATGCATAAAATATGATCCATGATTTTATGATTATTATGTAACAATTTTTATAGTAATCAAAAATCATACTCGTAGAATCGATGAAATTTCCTTTCACTAAATTGCGAGGTAGTGAATGTTCTAGTCGGTGAATTACTGTCGCTGAATTTTCTGGACACGTTTTTCAAGTACAAAAATTTCAACCAACACAAAACTCATTGTTCTAGAAAAAACTTGTATTTCTTCAAGTGCATCTCAGAAGCAATATTATTCCTGCCAATGTATTATTGTGTATATATTTATCTCACAGCGATATAATGAATGTGAGTGAGCTGGTTGATGATGACGTACGGGTATCAACCGATGGTGAGACGGACGACAGTGGGGAACGGACGAATAGAGTTTATTTCCATTTTACAGCTTGTTAAGTCCTTTCTTTTGTATACACAATTGACGACCAACCAAACAAACAACCATACGGTCGGTTGGGTCCCGAAGAATTCTGGCGGAATGAGACCACCATCATCACACACCAGCTGGGTGAGTAGTGGTATGATGGGCGAATAAAATTTTGGTACAGGTTGATTTACACAAAATTAAGTTTTATCCACTTGAAACTTATCATTGTGGGCATTTTTGATAGATAAGGATTATTAACCGAACCTCAACCAAAAGATTTGATTTTCCAATTTAACGAGAACAGGTACCTACTATTAAAGAGGTGAAACAAAGTTCTAAAATAATCTTCTCTAAAATTGCATTATTAATATGACAAAATTACGGTTGACACGTTAGGATTAATGGTAAGTGTTATGATAACATAGGTATATACAAAATTGTGTTATTGTATCTTTTGCAGAAATTTAGAAAAATATATGTATATAATTAATAAAACTCTGATATTCGTAATAATATTTAATATTCGTTAAAATATTGTTGGAAAAATAGCGCTAACACAAAATTTATATAATTTCTTAGGAGTTATTATTTAGAGGTTGTAAACAAAAAAAAAAAAAAAAAATAAAAATAAAAACATAAGAACTATAATTATTTTTTTTATTACTCATGCGGGAGAAGTACTAACTTGGCGCACACATTTCTGTACACAAAGTAGCAGTACAGTATTCTGTACTGTACTGCTACTGCTACTGTATTCTGTACTGTACTCTTCTCACATACTTTTTTGCGTGTAGAAAGTAAACTTTCCGTACGCAAATTGACAATAAAACACGTAAAATTTAATCAAAACACGCAAAGCCGCCTCTTGATTTTTCATTTGATAATTTTTTAAAAAGTTATAACAATTTCAAAAAGGAATAAAAATGTCAAAAATCGTAATAAAAAAAAAAAAATAAGTATGTGAAATTCGTAATAAAAAATAGTATGTGAAACTCGTGCGGGATTGTCGATTGCCCACTCAAGCGACCAAGCGCACTCACTACGTTCGTGCGCTCAACTTCGCTTTCGTGGGCAATCGACAATTTCCCGCACTTATTGCACAATATACTATTATCTGCACATTTTGATACCTAGTACTTTTTTACGTAAAATATCGATATTTTCTTAGAATTTTTGTATGTTTTCAAGTTATGACTTCGTTCTTTTGTTCTTTTTGAATTAATATACCAACAATTCATTACAAATTGACTTAAACTTGGGGTTAACTAATGGGGTTAACTTTTAACTTGGGGTTAACTAGTAAATAATTTTCAGTTATTTATACAATTCAGTACAATTAGCATTTGTTTCTTTTTTACGCAATTTTTGAATATAGACAAGTTGTATACTTTCAAAATTAGACCATTATATTGCCTACGGAAAAAAACTAGTGTTTGGTATTACATGAAATACATAGTTATGTAAAACAAATAACATTGTATTAAATTAATTAAGTTATTATTATTATTTATTGATCATTAAAACAGTTATTTTTTTCGTCCTACGTTAAACTTCAATGATCCTTACAACACAATTTAGTCCAAAGTAATACTTTATACCTGCAATTATAATTATATTAATCTACTAATTATTTTAATTGTATAAGCAGAATTAACCTTTTTGACATTTACAATGGAGAAGTATCGTAGTGTGGATAATGTAATATGTAGTTAGATTTAACTAAAATATAGACCAAAACTAATAAACTGGTGAAACAATTTTTGGAATCCATTAACAAATAATAGAGAAATAGAAGATCAAAGTTTAATGCAAAATGATAGATTTTCAATTCGCCTGTGACGTCAAACATCCGCACAATCGGACACCGAGTGTCTTTTATACAATATTTTTTTTAAATAAATTATATTAAATTACCATGGATTTAATATTTTCTTAAAATTATTTTTTTCTTATATATTTATAAATCTTCAAAAGTTCAAAAAATGACATTTCAAAACGTCAAAATATTGAATTTGTGAAAGATAAAAGATTGAAAATGGTCGAATCCATATAGTATCCGTAGTAATTAACGTATTGACCAGCTTTATAAAAATTAAATAAAAAAGACTCTTCGTTCTATTTGCAATGCCATAGAATAAATGACGTCACACATCTGTCTCAAATGAAATTGAAAAGTGAAATTTTAAAGTCCCATAACTTTGTTAGTTGTTGAGATATCTTAATTTTTCTTTTACACTTTTCTTTAATTTTGCCTTAATTTTTATTTTCATTCATAAAAAAAAATTGGTAAACTTCTCCATTATAATTCCATTAATCTTTTACTTATTTTAATTTAAAAAAATAAAATAAAAGGAAGTTTTTATTATTTATAAAACGCAAGGATTTGTATAGGTCAAATCAATTAAAAATACCTCTTTTCCTTTTTTTGTTTTTTTTTGTTTTTTTTTATAATAGGATAACTATAATATTTAGCTAAGAATTATACTACTGAATTGCTTTATTAACTTCCTATAGGAAGTTATTGTAATGGGTCCGATTTTACGAATCGCTAATTTTGACATATGTCCACGTTTCACGGTCACTAGAATCCGAATCCATCGTTTTTAGCGTGATGTCTGTGCGTGCGTTCGTTAGTTCGTTCGTACGTTCGTGGATTTTTTGTCGTCTCGCATATCTCGAGAACAAATGATGATATCAACTCCGGACTAATTTCATTAGATGCGTAATCAAAAAATGAAGACCGGATAAAGTTTTCAGCAAATTCGGATTAGCGGTTTGTGTGTGGTTTGTGGTAAAAAAACAGAATTAACTTTATTAAGATAACGTAGATTATATGGATTTTTTACCATAACATTATTATATAATGGCCTAAGAACCTTCCTTGATGTTAAAAACGCCAGTATATTATTATAAAATTTAAAAAATAGAAACGAAATAATAAACTGTTTTTGAAATATATTTTGTCTCACATATCTTGAGAACAAATGATGTTATCATTTGTTTGATAATGGTGGAGCCCCCACCCTTAGGTACAGAGGGTGAAGCCCCCGGTATGGTGCAAGGGGCAAAGCCTCTATCGGGGGCCCAGGGGAGAAGTTGCCTGAAATGAAAAAAGAATTATTTATGTACAGTAGTCTCTAGTCTTTAAAGACACCCAATGGGAAGTTGACAGTGTGGGTAGACCTGTCCCCCAAATTTTTAACTTCCCATAGGAAGTTATTGTATTGGGTCCGATTTTAGGAATCGCTAATTTTGACATATGTCCACGTTTCAAGGTCACTAGAATCCGAATCCATCGTTTTTAGCGCGATGTCTGTGCGTACGTTCGTTAGTTCGTTCGTTCATTCGTTCATGCGTTCGTTCGTTCGTTCGTTCGTTCGTTCGTTCGTTCGTTCGTTCGTTCATTCCTTCGTTCGTTCGTTCGTTCGTTCGTTCGTTCGTGAATTTTTTTTCGTCTCGCATGTCTCGAGAACAAATGATGATATCAACTCCGGACTAATTTCATAAGATGCGTAATTAAAAAATGAAGACCGGATAAAGTTTTCAGCAAATTCGGATTAGCGGTTTGTTTTTTGTGGTAAAAAAACAGAATTAACTTTATTAAGATAACGTAGATTATATGGATTTTTTACCATAACATTATTATATAATGGCCTAAGAACTTTCCTTGATGTTAAAAACGCCAGCATATTATTATAAAGTTTAAACAAAAAACGAAATAAGAAACAGTTTTTGAAATATATTTTGTCTCGCATATCTTGATAACAAATGATGTTATCATTTGTTTGATAAGGGTGGAGCCCCCACCCTTAGGTACAGAAGGCGAAGTCCCCGGTATGGTGCAAGGGGCAAAGCCTATATCGGGGGCCCGGGGGAGAAGTTGCCTGAAATGAAAAAAGAATTATTTATGTACAGTAGTCTCTAATCTTTAAGGACATCCAATGGGAAGTTGACAGTGTGGGTAGACCTGTCCCCCAAATTTTTTATTAATGACGTCAGACCATTTTTAATTGATTTAATCTATATAATTATTTCATTCATTCATTAAAATTTTAGTGTAATTTTTAAATAGCTTAAATAGGATTGGAGTCCACTAGTTGTAATTACGTATGGGATATCTATGAAGCTAAAATTTTGGTTATAAGGACGCTAAAAAAATTTCGCTAATTTTTTATTAAAACTGACTTGGGTAAAAATACCTACTACAGAGGCATAAATATCTCTAAACAAAAAGTAACTGGAGAAATTTATCCTCATCAGTACTTTAAAACAAACAATATAAAGCTAAAAACGGTTGTTTTCACTATAATAAAAATGATGAAATTATTCATTCTGATTGTCACCGAAGGTTATTTATTACTTTTTTCGTCATTTAAATCGTTTAAATCCATTTTTATTAACACCTTTCACACTAGAATCTACAAATGTTAAACGTCAATTATGATAAAAATATCACTAGTGCACTCTACTCGAGCTACGCAGCTTGTCTATGCCTTTATATATTATTCATGGGCATTGATGACGCCACATTCATCTGTTAAAAATTTAAATACCATTCCGGAATCCTATTTTTGGTATTTTTGTTTTAAAAATACTATATAACCGCATTTTAAGATTCTTTTTAGTTATCCTTTCCGGGTAGGTCAGACACAATTTTTCCGGAATAGCGAATCACACTGTATATACAAACTTAATTATATATTCCGTTTCAAGAAGATGTCTTATATGAATCATTCAGGCAACTCTATAGCTCTGCTGTAGCTGTAACTGTATGGCTAGCTCGGTGAGCTCGTTTTTAAAACTGTTTTGTTGGATTTAATGTGTATTATTGTTATTATTATTATTGTACTAATGAAGAACGAGTAAGTAAGTAAGGTATTTTATTTTAATAAAGAGCGGATGTCGGTGTATATTTCGGGCGAGTGGAGCCCTCCTCGCTGGCACCCATCAAATGGAAGATGATTAAAACCGTAAATAACGAATGCGTGGATATGTTAGTGACATAATTCAAATAGAAAACCGGGGTATTTAAATAATTATCCTGTATTAAGTACTGGAGAAAAAAGAGATAAAATTATATAGAAGTGAAATAATTTCCCGTGTTTTGAAAAAAGGAAAAATTAAATTTGTCTAAAAAAAGACGAAATAAACTTTTTCTGTAATTAAAATTTTATTAATAATTCCGTTTTCTCAATTCAACAATTCCTTTTTTACAAAATTAATTTTAATATTATTTTAAACATCTTGGATATTAGGAACAAATTTCTTCTTCGTAATATTTTCATTTCGATTATTTTTAGAATTATCTTAACCAGTGCCAGATCCAGAGGGGCAGTCAGGTGTCATGATCGCTCCCCCCTCCCAACCGAACTGAACGTGTTTAAAGTGTTTGGCACATATTTTTATGATTATACGTTAAAACAAATAAAATTAAACAAAATAATTTTCAAATTTCATACAAATTAGTGATTAATATTTTAAAATTTCTATATGACTTGAATTTGTGTTTTCTAGCTAATGTATTGTATGCGTAAAAAATATTAAAGGCATAAAGTAGTCCTTAAAATTCAAAGGACATAATAATGTATTTTTTTTTTTTTTTTTTTTTTTTGAAAAAGCGTCTTACTGGAATAGCTCTATTGAATATTCATCCGGACATTGAAATTAACCCTTATAATACGCAGAACATTTTGGAATCTCTCAGTATGGTTTTTTTATTACTTTATTCCATTACCTTAATTTGGTACTTTTGCTATATTTCCATAAATAATTCAAAAGTAATAGGTATAAACACACGAAACAATAGACACGTTTTGAAATTTTACATGGGTATTTCTCGAAACTACGTTTTCCAAAACAATGGGCAAGATAACTCTAGCAATTTTCATTTGACTGACTTGAAACTTTACCTACAGCTTCTTAGTTAGATTGTTTAGAGCGGTACACAAGATTTTTGAAATTGGTTAACAAGTATATTTTTATAAGCAAATCAAAATTGATTTTTTCGTCGATTTTCAAAAAATTTTTTCAAACTGGTTCCATTTAGCAATAAATCAATATTTTTTAATAATCTTGAAAACATTTTTTTAAATTTTTTACTGCTGTTTGGAAATTGTTATGCTGTCCACCATAAACCTTTTTGGAAAAAAAGCGTCTGTGTTCAACCTGTGTCCGTCCCGCCAATTTGTCTTGTAAATTGGGCAGAAAAATTTTTTGTGTACTCCAAATCTTGTACAATACATTCTAAAAAGTTTTATATTGATTGTGTTATTCGTTACGGAGAAAAAAATTCTCGAATAAAACCTTCTTTTCTGACGTTTCAAAACGATGTAAAGCCTTAATATTCAAAAATATTTAGAAATATAACAATACGATTAATAATTCATATAAAAAATAAAAATTGCCACATGTGATCAAAGTCAATTACAGAAGATTAAAAACATTTTTTTAAGTACGTAAATACTGATTGTTCATTTCGTGAATACTTCGAGATCTTTTTCTACAAGTATATAATTATTCTAATTAAAAGTTTTATATTCATACATGCCTAATGATAGTCATTTTTATTCTACCACAAGTCAGATAATCCATAGGGGTGAGATGTATGATTTGTAACAACGAATCAATAGCAACTTTGCGATTACAATTCAAATTATATACATAATTAGAAATTAGTTTATAATGTATATCTTAAGCCACTGAGCAAGTTTACCTCGCTACTAGCCGGCGAGTTTACAAGCTGCTTGTAATCTTTCTTGCCCAGTGTCATCATGTTCACTAGCCAACTAGCAGATTGTAAAGAAGCTGCGACAAAAGTTGAAAGCCGGGCTACTTTACTCGCTGCTCGTTGGCGTGTAGGCTTGTTAGCTAGTAAACTAGCCGTGTGTCATCATAGTTGCTAGTGCACTAGCTGCGAATATGCCGATAGTTGTTTCATAAAAAGTAAATAAATTACTTCAGTTGTCTAGTCGACTGAACTAGTTCGTGCAGAAGTTGTTATTTTAGCTTATATTATCAAAAATGAGTTAAAAAGAAAAGAAAGTCAAAAATAAGTGATAGAAAAGTGTGGGTAAAACCATGGGAAAAAGACGTAAGAAATATGGTGTTAAAAATAAAAAATTTCCACAATATAATTTACATTCCACTTTATTTTTTAACGTTAGAATATCCCAAAAAGTTCAGCAAATAAAAGAAAAAACACGGCGATATTTACAATACGTGGCTTAAAACTCGTTAGCTAGTTGGCTTCTGAGCGAGTGAAAAATTTTCTGTGTCATCATTATTATCGCACAAGCTGACTCGCCGGCTAGTAGCTTGTAACCTCGCTCAGTGTCATCGAGTTCTCAAACTCGATACTCAAAGTTGATAAATAATTATTTTTTTGAAAATTCAATTTTATTCGTTCCAAAAGATACATTCTAGAATACTTTTTGCCATCTTAACCTCTAAAATTGTCTGGTTGTAATTGGTTTAAAGTTGTTAAGTATTTTGGAGACAGTTTCACGTTTTTTCTTACTTTCTAAAGAGTAAATTTTTGTCACTACTGACACTCTTCTCCCCCAAAAGTGTATAAGGACCATTGTGTTATCTATATACATATAATAAAACTGTAACGAGACCATTTCTGTACATGGAATATTTTTTGAAAATTGTACTGATACTGTAAATAGTTATCAATGTAGTAGATATCAAAACATCAATTTTTAAAATTTTTGTTCGTCTGTCTGTCCGTCTGTCTATCTGTCTGTTCACGCAACACGGAAAACTACTGGACGGATTTTAATAAAATTTGGTATGATAATAACTTATTACCTGGGTCAACATCTAGAATACTTTTTATTCCGGGAAAGTGTCTCATTCCCACGGGAAAATAGAGAAACCATTCTGAGCATGTGCACACATTACGAAAAAACTATTGGATGGATTTTGATGAAATTTAGTACAGTGATAAGTTATTGCCCTTGTCAACATCCAAGATGCTCTTTACTCCGGTAAAATATCTCACTCCCACGGGAAAATAGAAAAACTATTTTGACCATGTGCACACTTTACGCAAAAACTATTGAACAGATTTTGACGAAACTTGGTGTGGTGATAGCTTATTACCTGCGTCAACACTTAGGATACATTTTATTTATTGTTCTATGCAAGTTGTGTATAATTATTACATTTATATACTTCTCATTGAGTTTATAACAATGCGTCGCACGAACGACGTCGCGAATACAGCTAGTTGCATAATATGTAAAAATTTTAAAACTAGTCAACTGGTATTGGTAGGTACATTACTAGATCTAATAAAATATCTCATACAATTATGACTATTACTGCAATGAACTGAATGATGCCGTAGCAGTTGTACGGTCGGTAACAATGGCACTGAATATACCAACATGTAACGGTACCTCAACGATCTCTACCACTTCCGGTCTGTCCGTCATCTTGAACATTTTAAGTGCCACCATTTAAATGAGTCATTTTCCCACTTATGAATAAGAACGAATATGTATACCGTAAAATTGAATGACTTTGAACTTTACACTGTTATAAGTTTTACACCAAATGATATTAATTTTTGTTTCTAGTTACGTTTTATGGGTCTGTATTAGTACTTTTAACTTTGAAATGGAGAAGAAGCTAAATAGGGTAAACGGTATAGTTATTGGACGTTGACAGTTATTGGACAAGACACTGTCTTTTGAAGATTATAAGGCTTATAGACTAGTAATGCAAACTTCCTGATTTTTTAGTTAAACAGAACCTTCTAGTATCTACAGAATTTGTGGATTGTGGAAATACGTCAGAAATTAACAAATGAAATTGTTGTTCAATAACTGTATTTTTCTACACAAATTAACAAATGAAATTGTTGTTCAATAACTCAATTTTTTCGTTAAAAATAAAGCTACAACACGTACTTTTTCTGTACTTTGTTTTGAAAATTTCTTAACTGTCCAATAACTAACTATACCGTTTGCCCTACATTCTAAATATTTTTTTTTTTTTTAAATAACGGTGGCCAAAGTCAGACGACGAAGTTGGGTTATTTTGGCCACATGTTGTTTTATTTGAAAAACGCAAAAAAAAAATATTTTTTTTTTAAATAAAAATATGATAAAAATACTTGTCTTTTTATGTTTTATTATCAAATTTTTTAAACAAATGTAGAAAAAATATTTTATAATTATTTTAAACGCAAATTGCAAAGTAGGTAACAAATTATTTGGTAAAATAAAAAAAAGGAAATTCTTTAGTAGGTAAATTAAAAATTAAAGATACAGGGTTTAATTGTAATTTTCCACTTCTGGTATTTTAAAGAAACCTCTTTTGGATGGGATAGGTGCTTACAGGTCGAAAACAACGCAAACATGTGGTGGCTAAAGTCAGACCAATATTAGCGAATAATGCATTGGGCGATTTTGGCCGCCCTCTAGCGGCAAGACCTAAAAGTTTAAGTTTGCTGCCTTGGCTCGTAAACTTTCCTAAAGGTTGTATGTCAAGCTGCCCTTGAAGTTTTTGAAGGTAAAATTGAAAGTTTTTCGTAAATTTTTCTATTTGAACTTTTTCAGGTACTAAAAATCAAATTGTTTTATGTACCTATATAATTTTTCTCGAGTCCAATATAATCTATAGAATCAGTAAAAAATACTATTCCGTGCATAAATATTATTATAACGTAATCGTGCATAAATAAAACAAATATTGAAAAATGGCCAAAGTCATCCAATTTTACGGTATTGTATAAGTAACGATGAATAAATGTATGTATATCCTCAATATGGTACACGAGCAGAGGTATGACGTAGAGAGGTGGTAAATTAGTGAAGAATTTTACAATATAATGTTCGATTACTAATTTCATTCAGCGCTCGTACGATTAATTATATTTTATCGCAAGTCATTTCTTATATTTGTACAAGGATGGTAGAAATCAAGATTTTTATCGCATATGTCACTTAAATAAGCATCTAATTACCTACGTGCTATAGTAATGAAATGACGTTACTCACTCGCTGCTTCTCAGAGCTTCTTTCATACCCTCCTGACTTTCTTTTTTATACTAATTATACATTTTGCCTTTTTAATTTTAGTTTGACTTTTTTGATATCCAGTAATGGTTATAAAATTAACTAGTTTTCTACACCAATATTGGAAATAATTAATGCATTTATTATTACGGATTTGCTACGTACAAAACTATTTTTATTTTATTTTTTAATTTTATCACACCTCCGTTACCTTTATTGCCTTTATATGTACATCTATATATGTGTACATTTTGAACACCTTATATACGCTTCACTTATAGTAACATAGAAAGAGACAAATCTTTCTTGGTGTTACGTTTTGTGAAGCATTAGTGTAATTAAATGAAGAAGTTGTAGCCTCTTTTTTACTGACTGTAGTAAATCGTTATTATTTTAAAACAATAAAACAATTTTTTTTTATTTTAATTTTAAAATAGATATCAGGAATATCTGGTCAATCACTAACACGAATTACTAGTCAGCGTTTTAGAACTTCAGTCTAAATGAAGTCAATCAGTTTTTTTTAGGATATAAAAATAATATTCAGCCTAAAATTTCATTGTGAAATATTTTTTATGTGGCTGGAATTTTTTTGTTGTACTGATTTCACAGTATTCGAATAAAGATATCAAGAAATTTTTCTGTAAATTATATAATGTTGCTAACATTATCTTTTATTGTAAATAATTTTAAGATCAGCTTCGAAAATTCAATTAACCCTAGCTTCACACATCTAATTGTACCTACAGATATTCTACATACAGGAATACATGACCCCAGAGTTCATCGTAATTATATATCACTGGGCAGTAAGGTCATAGTGATTATGTATCACTGGGTAGAAGGTCATAGTGATTATGGACCACTGGGTGGCAAGATCTATGTAGACCATTTGGTATTGAAATTTTTATGACAACAGATCACCGGGTAGTCAGATCTTAGTGAGTAGTATGGTCATAGTGATTATGGATCAATGACAAGGAGATGCAGCCAGAGTGAAGTTCGCAATTTTAATGAAAACTTTGCTGATGTGAAAAAAGGCAAAAAGAAGGGATCCGTATTTTTTTAACGGCCATCTCACACTTTTACGGAGTAAAGCACTCACCTATATCTGTAAGATATTTATTTACAGTAACATTAAAAAATTTAGAAACAACTACCTATTTTCTGTTTACCCACCTCTCAAGTTAGTGCGCTAAGTATCTCTTCATAAACTTATCAATCAAGTACTTTAAGCTAGAATAGACATTCGATAATATCAAAAAATTTAAATTTAAGTCTCTTCCCATATAGAAAAATATAGACATAATTTTTTATCCTTGCACCTAGAGTCGAAATTAGGGATAACGGTTTCTTAAAAATAACCGGTTTTCGGTTATTTCGGTTTATTTTATGGTCGGTTTAACCTGACGGTTAAAACTGCTTAAAATAACCGGCTTTCGGTTTTTTCTAGAAAGAGCAACCCTTATATAGGCAAAAAATTTTATTTTATAATTATATTTATTTTTAAACGAATTTAATACCGTAAATACAAACAAAAACTAAAAATTAAGCAATTTAACGAGAAAAATAACTATCAACTAACGAAAATGCGAAAGCGAAGCATTGCAGTTAGGCAACAAAGAGCTGTAGGAAACACAAATTTATTAACAAAAAAAAAAAAAATATAGAACGCATTGTCAGTGTAATACGGTAAGAGAAATTAACAGATAAATTCATATATTATTATTAGGTATCGGACATTTTTCGGATCAAACAACATCGTGTTTTGTATATTCAAGCAGATAGACAGAAAATATATGTGAATATATATATATATATATATATATATATATATATATATATATATATATATATATATATATATATATATGTATGTATGTTTTATCAAAATATTTATTCGTTTTTATTCACATTAATCATATCAAGTGCGATATATCTGCAGACACAAAACACGAATGCTGTTTGATCCAAAAAATGTCCGATACCTAATTATTATATGTAATTACTAAATATTCGATAGTGGTAAACGAAAATTTTATTCATCTCCTAAATTTCTCATGATCTAGAAATTTTTAAAAATTCTAGTAAATTACTAATTAGTAAGCCATTTTGAAAATTGAATGAAATTTTGATAACAATATCTGGTAAATTTGTTTGTTACTTGCGTCTTTGTTTTATTTATTTGAATCTTAGTATTGGTCTGTCAGGTTGGACCGAGACAATCGATTTTATTATTGGGTATTAAAGCAAATAAAAATAATTATTAAAAATAAAACATGATTTCATTATTTTCCATACCATAACAACCAAAATTAACTAAATGTATTAGAATTTTAAAGAGATTAATTAATTAATTTTTTTTTTAATAAAAACAAATCACCGGCCACAAAATAATGACTTAAGTTTTTAATTTTTTTAAAATAATAATTTGTCTGGTTTTTTCCTCCACTTATCGATTAAAAAAAAAAAAATAACACCGGTAATAATCGAGTCCAAAAAATAACCAAAATAAACCGGTTAACCGAAACAGAAAAACCGGTTTTCGATTATAACCAGTCGGTTTTGCCCATCCCTAGTCGAAATTTTATATTACACTGCATCTCATTGCAAACAATTTGACGAGTATATATACAATATCTCTAAAGTATATTATAAAATATGTATGGCAACAATTCGAGTGAAAATTCATACATATACACAAAATAACATAAAATATTGTTAAAAGGATGCGCTTTGTTATATCAGTAACACATGTACAATATGTATGTTGTATATTATATCAACCGACACTCGACACTAGCTTCAGAGTTACAGCTCGTGCTAAATGCTATCAGCTCACGCTCGAAATATGTAACAAGATAGAATTCATTTACAATGACGACAACAATTTGCCCAGCTATCTTTCAGATACGTATTTGGAGGTATCAACTGCTTACGTTACTTGTACGTTCGTTTACACGCTTCAGGCAACTATTCACCTTAGCCTTCAATACGATTAGAATCGTTTTTTTTTTTTTGTGTGTAAATTGTGTACGATACACTAACTACAGTACAAGCAGATTGTGGAAAATAGATGTTTGTAAATTATATATTGTCAAATATAATATGATCATTAAGCCGCTTCAACCTTGCTTCTATTTTGAGTTAAAAACGAAATAATAGAAATGTACTGTAGAGGTAGGGTTGCCAACTCTACCAATGAATATTTTGGGATTTAATGTGAAAAAAATCGAGACGGGACAAGTATTGATACGCAAAAAAAAAAAAAAAAAAAAAAAAAAAAAAAAAAAAAAAAAACTAAAAAACCAACGGTATTAATCATGCACTAGGAAAGATATTCTTTTTATTTTTATTATTTGTTACTAAAAGCTACATATTTAAACCATGTTCTTACAAACCTTTAAAAAAAAAAACAATTTCTTGAAGGTAAACTATTGCAACAGTATTTCTTTATTTTATTTTATTAAATTAGAAATCAAGCTTTTTTAATTTTTAGATTTTTAATTTTTTTTTTTTTTTTTTTTGTATATCAACTTTATTATTTTTGGAGAAAAACATTTTTCATAAAGTTGATCGTCTTTGGCATTAACGTATTTCATGTACGTCAAATTTATCGACTAAACCGATTAATCGATTTTCTCCCATTTTTTGGAGAGATTTTAATGTTGGAGGAATTTTAATGAGTTAATCTGGCAACACTGGAAGCTGTATAAGTTATAAATCAGTAGACAGAGTACACTTTATCAGTAGGTACACCAAATATACTTACTTTCTTGGCCGTCATGACATGCAAGCGCGATAATTTGGAAACAACAATAGCGAGACTGGCGGGACTAAAAATTTAAAAAAATTGTAGATGTTAAAAATCGGGACAATTAGCGTCCCGCCAATACTGTTGTTGGGACGCGGGAAACATTGGCCCAAAATCGGGACATCCCGATTAAATCCCGCAACTCTAGGTAGAGGTCTAATGACGTTCAACCTCGAGAAAGAAGATATTTGTTGCAAACTATTTATTTTGATACTAGCCGTATACCCGATAGGATTTCTTATCGGCAAAATCTTTTTATTAGTACTCATTGCTCACTTTCAATATTTTTCAAAAGCCTAAATACCAATTTTCACATTTCTAATTTCAAAAATGACGAACTTCCCATACGAACTCTCATTTCCTGTTTTAACCCCTTAGGGAATGAATTTCCAGAAACGTATACACAACTGACTTTTATTTCTAAATTGAAGCCTAATAAACACCATATCTTCTGTGCTAAATTTCGTCCATCTAAATTCTAAACTCAACAGTTTAGTCTCTGCGTTGTCTGTCAGTCAATGTATAAAATATTATTTATACATTGTACATATTATTTATTTGAATAGTCATAGTAACATATTTTTATATATCTAACTTCAAAAATGATAAATTTCCATAAAAATTTTCATTACCTTTTTAACCCACTTAGGGGGCGAATTTTCAAAAATCCTTCCTTAGTGCTCACCTACGTTGCATAGGTAACTCTTGTGCAAATTTTCATTCTTCTAAACCCAACGGTTTAGGCTGTGCGTTGTCTGTCAGTCAGTCAGTGTTAGAAATTTATTAAGTAGATATGGATCATGATAATAATATTATCTATCGTATCACTTTTCGTCAAAAAGGTCTGAAAAGCGAAAAATGCGACTTAGAGCTTTTCATTTTCCTTAATATTAACGACAACATAGAAACTGATAAAAACCTCTATCGGGGGCAAACCTGACTATACCCTTTTTAGATGTTCCATAATTATCTCGAAAACTATAGGAGATAGATAAAAACCACTTTATTCATCTAGACACGTCACAGCCCGTTTCTGATCTTGTGTTTAATAGTTAAGAAATTACTTTTTGAATTAATTTTTTTTTTAAATTAAAATAAAAAAGAGTAATTGTTTTTAATTATAAATTTTTATTAAAAAATGTTTTGATTATTTTTCTTTAATCCTATCAAATACACTATTAAAACTTTTCTTATAGTAAGGGAAGGCTCGCCATAGTGGCCCAGGCAGGTGAAGTGGTCACCACTAGTATGTAAATGAACCAAGTGTTTTCATTTCTTGTTATTTGGTTTAAATGATAGATTGACAATTTATACAGTGTTATGGTGAATATCAACTCGTTAGGTGTTACTTAGAAAATTTTATTTTAAAAAAAGTGTTTCTTGTGCCGTTTGATCTAAGGTAAGTACTTAAAAATATTGTATAAAAATATTGTATTATAAATACTTGGTTTTTGTGAATATCCCGTGTCTATTGTAGTTCTGAAATAATTAATTTTATAATAAACAATTATGAATCATCCGTTGGGGCGGGACTTATTTCAATTTTTCTATTGTACTTAGTTTTGGGTAATGTGGCCCACTACGTACAAAGGTAAAGTGGCCAGCAACTTTAGTGGTAATACCAGAATTATAATCAGAATCAAAAGCAGAAGATGGCTGGGTACGATATACGATATGCAAAAGATGGCCCCTTAAAGTATGCTATGGTTGCAATGAGGAAGATGATGATTTTACTTGTGAGTTTTGTCTTAAAAATGAATAGTTACCATCTGAGTACTTTGGATAATTAAAAACTGTTTTAATGATTACTAATTAGTATCAACTTGTCATCTTTTTGATTAAAAATTATAATTTCATCTAAAAATTAAAAAGTCATTTAAAAAATGAATTTCATTTACTATGTTAATTTTTAATATTACACAACTTACTTACACAAGGTGAGTAATGTGGTCACTTTGTTACTTACGAAATAATTGAAAATTTGTTATTTTGAATATGTAAACCGTATGTATATTCTAAAATAAAGACTATATTAAATTTGCAATTGTATTATGTCAAGAAATATTAATTTATTAAAACCGTTTGGAAAATATATCAATTCAAACTTTAGGGTGGCCACATTGCCCTACCTTCCCCTAAATAGAAATAACATTGCAAGTATTAATTTCTTTGAAAAGTTTTCGTTTATGAGTTAGATATATCTACGCTACAGGAATGTTTAGTATTACTTTCATCTCACATGACACTTCCCTTAATGTAAATTGTAACAGATACTAAATCCAAGCTTCACTATCCCTAATTTTTTTTTTTGATCTGCAATATTATCCCTGTAATATTATATTCCATGACCATACTCCCTCAACTACTCGCTTATTTCGACAGTTACATACATTTTTTAATCTCACTCAATATAATTTTTAATTTTTATTTCAACAAAACACTACAGTACCGTTCTATAATTGCGAGGTCACGATACATTTTTATAAACTATAGTACTTATCTTACGTTAAAGAGAATTAATTAGGATTTTGTTTCATGTTAGCACAACGACAAGGAGGAAAAGACTCGCTCTTATTTTTTATTGCTGTTTTTTTGTTCTCCGTTCACCTCCTTTTTTCCTTTATCATTAAAAATGATTATTAGAGTTTGCTTACGGAGAAATATTTACTTTATTCTAAATAAGTTTACAAAAGACATCGTCATGGATGATAACGTAAGCAAAGTTACTATTGCCTCTATACATAGGTGGCACTATGCATAGTAAAGTACAATGGGTTGGGTATATACCTATGACGCGGCACAGTCCCGCCACGGCCATACAAACAATATTATTTATATGAGCACATTAATAACGCCATTGTTTACTTATCTTATAACAATATCTACCGTTCTACCCGTTCACTCTATAGTCGGTACGAACAGGGTGTTACAGAGAAAGTTAAACACTTACAAGGAAAGGTACTCACTCAACTGATAATTTTCGATTTCAATAGAACTTGATATAATTATGTAGATCGAAAAAAAAATATTTGTCTACTGATTTCTGACTGATGATGACCATGTATTCTTTAACACACCGTAGTTAACATTATCTTTTCTATCATTAATATTATCTCTTATGGTAAATAATTGCAAAATCAAATCCGGAAATTGAATTAGGCCTCACTTCACACATACAGTTGTCCAGTTGCTTTGAATACACGAATGTGGATGCGAGAAACGACAACTACCCTATTATGGACCATGGAGTAGTAAAATCATAGTGATTGTGAACCACTGGGTACTAAGGTCATAGTGATTATGGACCACTAGGATTAAGGGAGCCTGGGTAATATGGATATGATATTAACTATTAACTTCTGAGTAGTAAGATCATAGTGATTATGAAACGCTGGTTAGTAAGGCTACAGTGATTATGAAACATTGAATAATACGGTCATATAGTGATTGTGAACCATTGAGTAATAAAATTATAGTAATTATGGATCACTGATGCATAGTCATAGTGGTTATGGACCACGAAGTAGTAAAACCATAATATTATTATGGACTACTGGGTAATAAAGTCACGGTGAATATGTACCGCTCGGCAAAAAAGTTACAGTGATTATGGATCACTGGATAGTAAGGTTACGGTAACTATGAACCACTGAGTAGTAAGGTTCTATTAACCCGGCGTGTGTACACTGGGTCTTTAAAGGAACAGTCGAAATTTAAGGACTTAAATTTCTCTCTCATGAATAAAGCGCGGGCTTTGGCTACCCTCCGTAAAAAATCTAGTTAGTAGTGGGGACTCAAGGTCCAATGGATGCCCGGGTCTGGCGATTGACTTGCTGATGCGAGCGAGTGAAAGTTTCATCCGTTCCCTAAAATGGTCAGTGTACACATTTTCATACTCATGTATTTTCGAAGGTAAGTGAATGGTGTTATTTTTATCTTTGTCGTAGTTTTTCAGTTTTTTTAAACCTAAAGTAAATTACTGTATACCGTTATAATTCATTGATGGATCTACCTTAGATGACATGGATAACGTGCACAGCAGTGGAATCGCGACTTTATTTTTTCATTTTTTTTTTTATTTTTTTATATAAAACAAAATTTTGCTAAATTTTTTTTCTTTTCTTTCTTGCTTTTTCTGTTTTTTCTATTATTATTTAATTTCTTTTATATTTTCAATAATAAAAACTCATTTTGTGCCAAATAATTACTGTTCCGTTTATTATGACTTGCCTGTAAATATTCCCCATTTTCAGGTGCTTGAGTAATTTAATTTTTTGGAGCTAATGCCAAAAAAATTATATTCATTTGAAAGCTCATAGTATAAGCTATAAAAACCTAAAACCATTTGTTTTAATATTCCTTCATTGTAGAGTTAGGAATTTTTTTGCAAAATTTTATTTTTCATGCTTTTTGGACTACTGGCCGATTTTTATTAATAACCGTTGTAAACTTTTGACTCTGGAAACTGCTGGGCCATGTAGTAGACACTCCAAAAAGTAACTTAGAATTTTTTGAGATATTTTGGAAGCCTAGAAAACTTTGAAAACACCACTGTTCCCAGAAAGACCCAGTGTACACACCGTGTTCTTGAAAATATAGTGTACACAAGCCGGGTTAATTATAGACCACTGATTAGTACAGTCGCGGAACAGAAAAATCACAGTAATTATGAATCACTGTGTAGTAAGGTCACGGTGATTATTGATCATTCACTACAGCACGGTCATAGTAATTATGGATCCCTGAATTTATAACCACACACGTTCTGTAAAATTACATGAGATTGTAAAGTTATAATCTTTTTAAAGAAATATTTTTCGAAAGAAACACTAAAACCATCTTCCAAATAAAATTCATATTTGGAATATTTATCCATTTATTACAGTTTAATTATATTCATATAAATTCCATCGAAAAATACATCAATTTTATGTGTAATTGTACAGACAAATCTATAAGGAATTTTTTAAGGCTATATATTATTGCTTCACCTTCCGTCACTCAACTGACGAAAACACGTCTATTTTTCACGACGCACCTATATACACAAGTTTCTTTTATTAAAATGTATGATTTTCACTGTAAATCCCTGTAAATGTGTACACATATAGATAGCGAGAGCATTCTTTTCAAAACGATTCTTTTTTTTTATTATTTCTTTTTTTTCTTATTTTTGTTTTATAAAAATAATTATTTTTACAATAATAAGTGGCGCAGACATAAAATAAAGATGGGAAGAAAGAAAAAGTTTAATTTGTGCAGACGAAGAAAAAGAATCAACGAACAAATGAATGAATGAAGAACAAGAAATGAAAAGATTTTAAATTCACAAAAAAGGAAAAAATATTACTTGGCGCTCACGAAGCTGCTATTGTTAAAATCTGTTATGAAACTGTAATTAAGCATCAATATAATTGTAGATAAGATTTGATATATAAAAATGCTATACATATAAAGTGTTTCGAAAACAATCGACTATCCAATTTCAATAGGCCTTTGTTTTATGACAGTTGAATAAAATTATTCCAAAGATCAAAATTGAATTTCCACTGTGAAAATTGCAGGAAGAAGTTCCATTTTTTATAACTTTTGAATTGTTTGATTGATGTAGACGTCTGAAATTCAAGATAAAAAAAAATGGTACCGAATAAGCCGGGTATTGTAATAACCTGAACTAAAAATAATATTTCTAGTACCATGTAGGTTGGTATACCTGTACTTTATACAATACAATATTACTTACAAGGAAAGGGCAAGAAGTCGAAAATTCAAAAAAATCTGAAACTTTGTCAGTATGTAGAGAGTGGCTACCTAATAACATAAAACATATCAGTTGCTGCTAAAAAACGTTTTTAAGGGATGAAACATCCCCTCAAGTTGGAACTCAAAGATTTAAAAATCAATGAAATTTTGTTTATAGGTACCTTAAAAAGTTCTAGTAACAAATATAACATTATTTTTTGCATCTACAAATTTTTAGGGGTTGAAGCCACCCTTTCGTATGTGTACTTAAAAATTTATAAATTGATGATATTTTGTTTATATATACTATATAGGGCTCTAGTAATAAATATCAGACAAAGTGTCAGATTTTTTTGAATTTTCGACTTCTTGCCCATTCCTTGTTAGTTCATCTAATCATGACATGAACCAGATGTCATCAAATAAACATGTAATGTACAACACCAGATATGTAATTAACTGTTTAATAAACTTATTAATTTTAGCGTGTACTTATTAATCTTCTATTTAAACGGTAATACCACATTATATGGCGACGAAGTAAAAATTTACTTGTGTATATAAAAATTTTTTTGAATATTTTATTGAATATTTTTTTAAACGATTAAAAGAATAATTGTTGAAAACAAATCAGCACGTGTGTTAGTAACGGTTTAGGTTTTTATACAATTTATACGACCGTGGTTAAGTGGAAAACATATTTTTTTTCTCTTTTCTGTCCGGTTGGAATTCTAGGCGAATACAAGAGTTTTAATTAGTGAAAATGGCAGAACCAGTTGTGAATAATTTTCAAATTTATGAGAATATTGGTTCATTAAAAGAATACGATGTAGAGAATGACTGGTAAATTTACGAAGAAAGATTAGAACAATATTTTGTAGCCAACGAAATTTTTGGGAGAGAAAAAGGTAGCCGTTTTATTAACAATAATTGGTGGAAAAGTATATAAAACATTACGCGATTTATGTGATCCAGTTACACCATCGACAAAATCGTATCAGCAGTTGCGTGAGTTATTAACGAAGCAATTTTCGCCGCATGTATCCGTATTCAGAAAACGAATATAGTTTTATAAGTTGAGTTAAAATGTGGGTGAAACTATTAACGGTTGGTTTATCCGAATTAAAAATGCCGCAAGAGGAACCACTTTTTTGAAACATTTCAATTTTTTTTAATTTCAAGGGATTAGATAAGGAAATACTGTTAAAACTTGACTATGTCTATAAGAATTACAACCTAATATTTGTATAAATAACTCAAGAAAATTCGAAATAAATTTATGTAGTCTATGTATCCCCTGTCTAATGTACGTGGATAACCTAATTCCAAAATGTATTAGACCCTATTCAAGAAGATTAGTAAATGAATATCACAATCTTCAATTGAAAAATTTCTTTTTTATTTAAATTATGTAAATCTTTCAACATGATTTATTTCTTCATCAATGACTATATACAAACGTAATATAATAACATCGATAATTTTCGATAACGAAAACTAAATTTTGATAGTCTCAGTATATATGTTCGGAGTACCTATAACTTGCTTCACTTAAGCCTTCAAAAATGTTGATATTTTTTGCTACGATGCACCGTTTACGAGATATTACCGCTCAAAAGTTTACTATAACGAGAAGAGTCATTTAAAGACAAACATAATTACATTCAACAATCCAACTTTAGAAGCACTTATTGTGATATTATAACCCACAGCCAATGTGTTAATAGAAACAAATAATATATAAAACCTAGTATGCAATTTAAGAGAGTGACTCCCCCCTTCCAATATTTCTCAAATTGAATTTTCAATACGAGAATTTCATTTCTAAGTTATTCTGATTATCTTAAACTATTTTCCATGAAGAAGTTCCTAAATTACTCGAATAGTACAATTAAAATACTCAAATAATTGACATATAAACTGGTCTATTGAATTTTTTTACGCAGATTTGAAATCTGCGAATAAAATTTTGACATATTTTATTTTTCACTCTCTTTTCGCAAAATTAACCCCCAAATTTTAACCTTCCACCACCCATGTTAATGTAATTTGAACAAATTACATATCAATAGGTAGCTCTTTAAAATAGAGCAATATCGCCAATTTAAACTTTCACTCTATCAATTATCGTTTTCAAGATATTCGAAAAATTTAATTCTTATCCCAATTTTTGAAAAGCGATTTTTCCGCTAATTATAGAAAAGTATCGCTTATCTTTTAGTGCTCTACAACATATTCAAATTTTATCAAAATTGACAGAACCAGCTTCAACACCTTTACTTGTAAGTAAGAAAATTATATACTAAAATACAAAATCGTTTAAAGGACGATTCGCTAAAAAAGAAAAAAAATCGTGTTCTTTCCCTTCATAATTATGTTCTTTAAAGTGTTAGAAATATTCTCCGAAAGTTTTATTTTAAAAATGAAAAATCAAAAAGTTATGGGCATTTTTGTGCACGCACTTTACTATAATTCAATTTAAATAAAGAACTTTAAATGCTATTTCCTCGAAAGTACGTTTTTTGACATCGTTCCTCACGTATCTCAAAAAGTATTTGAGATATCGACATAAATCAAAGTGTATATTATTCCTCGATACCGTCATTTTGGCAGGAACTAGGATCTTTTGGTTCCGTAATATATTTTCAAAATGGCGGCTATTTATAGTCGAGAAAATGCAGTAATTTTTCGCTGGTTTTTTATTTTTTTCTTAGATTCTAGTTAGTGCCATAACTGTATATGTATATTTTCAGAAAGTTCTTGATTTTTTTTATTTTAGTTCACTGGGGATTTCAGAATGCGAGGAACCATCAAGGTGGAAAAATCTCGCAGTGCCGACTTCAAAACCATTTATACTCAGCTCATTTTCGAATTATTTTTTTTTAATTTTTTTCTATAATCTCAACATATGTAGAGACAATGTTAGATATTTAGTTTTTTAATAAAATATTTATTTGTATAAAAAAAAAAATAAATAATTAAATAGGTCGATTTTTGATGTTTTTTTGGCGAATCTCCCCTTAACAAAGTTGCTCTGAGATAGTCAGATACAAAAGTATATCTCAGCAAAAAAGCTTTCTTTTATCAAAAATTAAATAATGTATTAATATTCTTCAGTTATTATATTTGTATACCACTTGGTTTTTTGAATTTCCGCGCGTTTGTGTTGTAGCAATTTAAAAGAATTGTTGAAAAAGCGTTGTAAAATCGTTGTAAAATGATGTTTTTAAATTATATTTCAAAAACGGCGTGGTCAATAATTTTTATTTCTTATTAAATATGGTTTGTAACTTTGTATTACATAACATATTAAATTTTTATCAAATTCCTTTAACACGTTTTCATTTTATTAAAAAAATAGAGTTTTCCCATAAGAGCCCGTGTTAAAATTACAAAACTTTGAAATCGTTTCTCTCAAAATTGGGGTGGTCAATGTTTTTCCATATTATTGGTATTGGATTAAATAAATATCTAGAGAAGTTTCGTTAAAATCCTTTGAAAAAATCGTTTTATCGACCAACTACCTTAAAAAGAAATAAAAAATATTCATTTTTTAACGAAATTTTTAGCAACGTTTTAGCAAAAGAAAAATTTAAACGTCACGACCTCGTTATTTTTTTCAAACATCCTATATAAAAATTATATTGTATATATGCACAGTATAGAAGAATATAACATTCATCATCTTTCTCGCGTTTTACTCCGCGGAAAATTAAATAAAAAACAGGAATAAGGAGTTAAAGTATTTGCGGTAGGCGTCCCTCGACCAACCGACCGACTAACTCTCAACAATGTACAAGTCCCACCACACCTACACCACAGAAAAAAAAAACAGCAAGCGTGGTTTGATGAGTTGACGCCGGTTTTGTAAAGTTTTCTATATATTTTATGCATTATTGTTTACATAATTGATATCGAGTGAGTAGAAAAATGTTGCGAATTAAAATTAAGTTTTACAATGTGATCCGTTAGACCAAGCGTCATATATTTTTAAATAGAAAAAATTCCAGCCTTTCTTATAAATTTTTGAATTAAATGGCGTTAATAAATTATTAAAAAATTATGAAGTTTTGCCCCTCCAACATGCCTATTGCTCTTTATGAACGGGGAACGAGTGAAATATTACTTTCTGGCCAATTTCTTGGTTTTTTCAATTTTACGTGAAAAATAAAGGAATTCACCTCTTCTCCGTCCTCAAAAAGGGGCACGTGGTACTCGTTGGAGGGAAAAAACTTCATGATTTACTAATGATATTTAAACTAATAATAATTTTATGAAAAGGAAACTTGAATTATTGGAATTCCTTCGAAATTTCATACTAAATACCGACTTGACTACTGGTCTATACAAACAAATTTCTGATGAGTATTTCGGGCAATTATAGCTGTGGGAAACAGTCCAATATTTCTTTAATTATTTAAATTCTCCTTTTTAATTGCTAAAGCATCTTTTGTTTTTTTTTTTGTTTTTTTTTTGTCGTATAACTAACTATACATATTTATTTAGGTATATAAATTATTCTAACTACTGTATAAATATTATCGGAATTTAAGTATATGTCGCAAAGTTGCAATTGTAATGAACTAGTGAAAATTGTTTTTCCATTCATTTTCACAGTACAATATTTACAATCAGGTTTTTCTTTTATTTGAAATTTATAAATTTAAATAATGCAAATGTTTTCAAATCTATCGTCGTGTGCTGCATTTGTTTTATTTAATTTTTTTATATAGAGATATTTTTTGAATTAATAAGTTTATACATAATATTTTAGCATTCATTTGAATGGAAAATCGTCTTTGGAAAAAATGTATTTTCACTTCAAGTATTTATGTATTATTTCATCGTTGAAAATATATTCTATATTCAGAAAATTAACTATAAGTTTCAGAACAGAGAAAATGCATGTAATTCGAAAAATCGTAAGTATATTTTTTGTACGCTGTTAATATGTAGAGAGTTAATTGTGGCAGTGAAAAACCTTATTTATAAGTTTATTGAAAAAACTAGTATATTATTTCATGAGCGGGTGCTGATATCTATTATTGTCGATAAAATTTGCTTTGTTTACTTACACATTATTACGCAACATTATACGAAATTGATAGATGTATTTATTCATAAAACAACTGCAAGCCCATTAAATAATGGTTAATACAGTGATATCGTTGATCGAAAGTTTATGAGTAATGGTCATTCCTCCACACCTTTGAATGATGCTTAGCTTTCTCAACAACTAATACATATAATTATAATAAATGTGTTCCTTCAGCAGGAGTAGAAAAAAGGTTTTAATTAATAAAGCTTTTGATGAAATTTTAAAGGAATACTGACGGAACTTGGCATTGAAATCTGCATGTAAAAGAAACATACACTTTTATTTATGAGCCGACTCGCTCTTGATCGATTTTTAATGCCTGATTTCGCATTACCAAAAACCTAAGAAGGAAAGAAACTAAACACTTATCTTCAAACAACAATACAAAATTGAAAATATTAGCTAACACCATTTTGTACCATTTGATAAAATAAAAAAAAATCTTCGAATAAGTATACGGTTTGTGCCCACCTAACTCGCACCAAATCTCCTGGTGGTGTCACAGTCGCAACACGTCTGTCAATTTCCAGTGTTGTTAGTGTGGTAGTGTTAGTCAGATATCAATTTTCCAAGTGTATAAATAATAGCAACAAATAGTATCAATTCCAAGTATATTAGTGGCACCTACCAACACTTGGGTGGTATCAGTGCGTAGTCAAGTTAGCCGTTCGAGCAGACCAGGAAGACAAAAACGAGAGTAGTGGTAAGAAAATATCATAAATAAAGCTACACAAGCAAGGGTATGTTTGTAAAACTATAGGATAAAGTAAAAAGGGATATTTGGTAAAAATCCCATGAGGTAAGTCTATCATTATATTTACCTTTTATAGAGTTATTTTTTTCTTGTGAATATGACCTATGTGCTTGTTCTTTCTCTTGAATACAAATAGTTTTCTTTTTTCGTTTGATAGTGTGATGTAGCTGAAGTACAAAGTTTGACAAAATAATAAGGTATGAAATCAGTGATTTTCAGACTGTGTTACAATACTGTTAAGTTACAAAGTAAAAACTTTCATAAAATTGAGGTTCTAAAGGTTTTGTTGGAGAATTTTGTTCTCCGTAGCGAATAATGCAATCAATATAAAACTTTCTAAGTATAAATGATCCTAGCTAGACAAAGAAGATTCTAATTTAAAAATCAAAATGACAGCGCGGGCGCAGGTCCAACACAAACACATTTTTAGTGAAGAGGGTCATGGTGGGCAGCATATCAATTTTCAAAACTGCGACCAAAATATTAATTTTTTACAATTTATATCAGTTTTATTAAGGAGAGGGTAAGGTTAATTCGTACAAAAAAAGGCATGTTTTTGTTATTTTTTTGTGACGACACAGTTATAATCTTTTTATTAAAACCAGTGGTACATTAAAGTATAACATTCGAAGAATATTGTGAAAAATTTTCACGAAGAAATATTAAAAGATACAGTAATGGCAGCAATTATTCGAACGTGTCTCGGAAAAAAGTAGAATTGCGGTGCCCCTCATAACTTGGTGCTGGATCATCCGACATAAAAAAATTAAAGTTCATTCGTTAGATAATAGCTTTCCTCAGGTAACGCTGGGAGGGTTTTTCGAAATTTCAATTTTTCATTTTTTTGGAACACTTAGAACGGAAAAACACGATTTTTGCGAAAAAAAATTGGCTAATTTGTTATTGTAAAATAAAAATTATTAACAAATTTGAAAAAAACTCTCCAGCGTTACCTCGTAAGTTATGTACAGAAATAGTGTTCAAAATTTCAAATGGATCGGTGCTGTAGTGAAGTTATGAGGGACACCGACTTTGAAAACGTGAGCTGTGGAGAAAACGCTTTAAAGTTTTGAACACTTAAAAATTCTTGTATAAAACTGATATAGAATACTTACTGCTAAACTAAATTTTGTACCCTACACTGACAAAATATACAGTACAGGTATAAACACGTTAGTACTTCCATTGAAATTTCTATAATATAACTGAGAGAGAGAGATATATAGAGAGCGAAACATCTGCCAGGTAACAACAAAAATACTTATAACTTCGTTAATTTTACTCCAATCAACTTGAAATTTTGAGACAATATTCTTGAGATATTATGCATTCAGTTAAAAAAATAAAAAAATTGCAAAAAAAAATATTTTAATACCTTACCCTGCCCTTAATTTACACAGGATTATTAAAAAATATAAACTTATTGACTAAAAGCAGGAGTTTGAAAAAAAAATTTTGAAAGTTATAATAATTAAATAAATAATTAAAGTAACATTAACCTTGCTTAAAACTTATTCGATATAAACTTTTTCTACGGAATTGTTGAGAAGTTAGCTATATTCGAAATTATAAAAACTTCATATATATTTCGACTGATTAAAACGGATTGAACGAAACTTCCACAAAACGACTCAATTATAAATTGTTATTTCGAACATAACTTTGCCATTTTTTCGGAGATTTTAAATATTTTTTGTTGAAATAGTCATGACTAAAAAATTAATAAAACCAAGAAAATTATTAATTAGTAAGTAAGAATAATTGAAGTAGAACCAATTTTGCTTATATAACATGATAAATATATTATTATCACAACTTAAAAGGTGACTTTTTCCATTTAAATATTATATATTTCTACTTTAAAGGGTTTCTACTAAAAAGATTTGCTCCAGATTATAAATATTATGCATAAAAAAAATAAAACATACGAGTATTATGGACCTAAATTTTCTTAAAACGTACGAGTTTTACGGACTTAAATTATGCTAAAATAAATTCCAGCGATATTTGTTCTAAATTATTATTATTGAATTAATGAAAATTTACCCAATGCTGTAAATGAATTTTTTGAATGGCTTACGGTTAAGAAAATAAGAGAGTAAATGTTTTTGTTTTTGCAAAAAATTTGACATAGTTGAATTTATTTTTCAATTTTCGTCTAATGTTACAATGTCACAAGATAATTCAATAAAAATTTGATCTTTCCTAAAAGGAGTAGAAAATAAATGATAGTTTAAAATATGGATTGTTATGATAGATCTTTTAATATACATACTTAAAATGCTCACACGTCGGAAACAATAAATGAAATGATAAAATATTTCTTAAATAATCCATTTCCAAGCAGGAAATCATTTTGGAAGACTTAATTTAATTTTGTGATTTATTATTAAATATATCAACATTGATATAGGTACCGTAAAACCGTCTAGACCCGGACACTTTTTTACATTTTTTGGTTAATTTTATATTTATACATGTTTCCTTCATAGATATCACCAATAAAAGTATTACCATTAGAAAGAGTGTATATTATTTGTTATATCCCTGACCCATTTGTTTCATTATAAGTAAAAATAAAAAAATAAAAAATAAAAAATAATTAATAAGTGTCCGGGTCTACACTCTAGATCGGTCTTGACCCGGACACTTACTTAAATAATGTAATAACTTGCAAATTAACCTCTCCCGTCGGGTTTAGGAAGTCTTTTATATCGTCTGATGTCTTTGAACCTGGCTAAAGGCTTCAAAATATTTTGTGGGATGGAGAGGAGGCAACGCATAGTATGCCTGTCTATGAAGTAAAGATACGATATGACACCAGAAGGAAGCATAAGCCGCGTAATTCTGGAGGGAATATTAACGTATGGATAGTGGGAGTTACAGCTGGTGCGAATCGCGGCCATAATGTAAAAAATTGATGTGTTCGGGTCTTAACGGATATACATATATAGCATGTATTTTTTTATATGTAGGTACATCGAATATAACTTCAAACATCATTAAATCATGCGCGATAAAATTCCTGACACATACATATCAAAACTAAAAGAATATGACAATTATGACGAAAATTACATGTCTAAGTTAGACACACATTTTATTTCTTTAAAAAACCGTAGGATAGTAATCCTGTAAAATGAGATAGTGAAAGTTGAAATCCGTAGTTTTTATTGGTACAACTGTTCAGAGGATGATTTTCTCTCTCTAATGACGTCAAGAACAAATGTTTATTGTTGCAGGTTAATGTAGAAATTATTTATTTTGAAGATTGGTGCAAAGTGTCCGGGTCTAGACGGTTTTACGGTATTTATGTTTATAGATGTCAGTAAGAAATACATAATTCTTTTATCGAATACAAATATTTTTATCGAATTTAACCATTTTCGAATCAATGAAAATGTGATAATAAGAAGTGTTCCATTTTCCATTTATTTCCATTTATTTTAATCAGATAAAATGATTGTTCCCTTGACAGTTATTATAATATTGTATTACGAAGAACACATCATCATTACAAGCTCAATTAAACTCGATCAGTCAACAATTATGTTATTATTCTTAAAATTAATTAATTAGGTAGGTACCAAATTCAATATTTTACAAAAGTTTTCCAAAAAATTTACTGACTCAATTTATTTTTCTGTTTACACAACACAGGGAAAACAAAGGGTTTTTTTTAGAATTTTTATTGTTTAAATCGTTATAGAAACTCACATTAATATTTTTAAAAGTCAGCTTAAAAGCATCATCTATAATACGACAAACGATTGCGATAAACAACTATAGTTAAAAGCTTTTATTTAACTTGCTATGTTAGTATGTTGGTTTACATCAAATCTTGGAATCACAATTTAAACAAGTTCTAATTGAGCTAGAGGTCTCAAATTTTGCATACGTTTCTAACCTTGATGACAATGCAATATTGTATAATTAGTTTTTCCCTAAATTGCCCCAAACCAAAGTTGTTGATTTTTAGTCCTATGCAACTTTTTGACATTTCGAATTGCCAAATATTGTCCATTAATTTTACATTGCAATTTTTTGTTTCCATAGTTATGTCTGATTAGGGTAAATTAACCGATTAAAATATAGGTAAAAAAATTACTTCTTGATTTCTTTTTTTAAATTAATTGTAATCAAACTAAATAGTAGAAAATAAAATAAATTAAAAAAATGTTTTTTAATAAAAAGCCTTTATTTAAAAATGAGCTAAAAAAAATGAAATAACTACTGAGTGAAGTTGAAGCAATATGCAACATAATGTATAAAAGCTTGAGGCGTTTAATCAAGTTTGGTAAGTACTGAAAAGTAAAATAGCTACACTTATATGCAAAACAGAAATAATTAATGATAACGCCTCAAGCTTTTATAAATTATGTTGCATATTGCTTCAAACTTCACTCAGCAGTTATTTAATTTTTTTTAGCCCATTTTTAAATAAAAGCTTTTTCTTAAAAAACATTTATTTTATTTTATTTTTTTTGTTGTAATTTTAGTACTACAGTTTAAACATCGCGCGTCGCATGACGTAACATGACATTCCATGATATCACAAATAATGAGAATGTACGGTCGAAACGTTCGAATTTTATGGTAGACTTATGACGACCGTCATAGGCCTAACAGAAACAAAAACAGTCTACTAAATGTTTTTAATCATTTTTTTGCCTAGTAAAAATTGTTTCCCACAAAATAAAGTGGATTTTTGCAAAGTGAAATCGTTTTTAATATTGTTCAAAATGAATTTCCGTAAAGTAACACTCGCAACCGTAGATAATCTTATTATCTTATTACATTTATTTTTGAAGACACAATTTTTTATATTCCTACTAAACACCCACATGATTGACCGTAAAGAAGTTAGCGCCTTTTTGTTTTTTATATGGCTTAATTGCTCCCAAATTGCTCCTTTGGGATCTGTAATTGCTCCACCTGAAACTTAGTTATTTAATTAGTTATTTAGAAACAAGAAACTTTCTTGTTTCACTGTTTCTATTATCAAAATCTTGTCAAATAATGTATTTTTATATAACTTCTTTACGTCAAAAAATTGCTCCCAATTTGGTCGATCTAATTTGAAAGTTAAATATTAATTTTTCTGAATAATTCAAATAAATTAAAATAAAAAATATTTACAATTAGGTTATGTATTATTAGAAGCTATAGGCAATCCAACATACCTTTAAGTCGTTTGAATATATTTAAGGATAACTGAATTTTGACTGTTAAATAACATTATAAAAAAACGCCGTGAGCAGCGGGGCCCCATCACGGTAGTCGAATTTTCCCCTTCATCTTCGGTATTGAATGTCTACAAGCGAAATGTGATTGAAAGTCTACAACCGAATTGTCATTTTGTTGGTTTCAAAACTGGTGATGAGTGTTCGGCTGATCGAGGCTTTAAAAAAAGGTTTTAAGTATTTAAGGGCTGTATCTCAGTAAATTTCAATTTTGTGCCGAAAACAGATAGCAGAAAAAAAGCCAACACAATTCGTACGAGGACATTCCTGCCCATGTTTATCCGCTAATTGCCTTTATGTTTTAGTTTTAAATATTAAAAAAGGACCTTAAATAGTAAACTGGAAGGCCTTTATAAAGATATTTTCTTCTTTCCAAAAAAATTCAAAATTTCTATTTTATAAATACTAAAAATCCAAAATTCCTAATTTATAAATAAACAGTGACTTTAATAACATTTTTAAATTACTTAATATGTATGTATTTCATTTGTCATAAAAGTCAGTTCACTTTTTTTTAAATTTTTTAAAATTACTATTCACCTACTTGTATTTAGAATAAACATAATGCTTTTAAAACACATTTAACAATAGCATTCAATTCCGATGTAAAAATGGGAGAAGTGGGGGGAAAAGTGATGCGGACTCCCTACAAGGTACTAGCTGGATACTAACTGAATACACGTACAAAATTTCAGCCCTCTAGGTTTCCTTATGGAGTCTCTAGACGTGTTAGAAAACAAGCAAAAAAATTAAGGAAATATTGGCGTAAAAATCGTGGGGGTAAGGGTAAAAAAACAAGAAAAATCATGTTCTTTTGGGTATAAAAATGGTGGGGGTAGGGGTTAAAAGTCGAGACCCCCAAAAGGCACCCCCTTGATACTAACTCAATCCGAATACAAAATTTCAGCCCTCTAGGTTTATTCGGGTGACCTGTGCGAGTGGTACAAACTTCGAAAACGTCGAAAATGCATGAAATTGTAGCTTAAAAATGAGGGGGTGGGGGTAAAATATTAAAACCTCCAAAAAGCACAACCTAGGTACGAACTTTATCAACACACCAAATTTCAACCCTCTACGTTAATTCTGGGGGGCTGGGGGCCTGTTAGATCCAGCGAAAATCGTTTTTCCCCCCTCTACTCCCACCATATAATCCTAGGAAGCTGAATTTTGGATATGTTGTAGATAATTGACCGAAACATTATTTAAAACCGGTTTGGAAAAGTTTTATTGCTTTTCCGCCCCCCACCACCCCCTTAAAGGTCGGGTCAGAAAAAAAATTTGCCCAAAATTTGACCCCACTTTGATAGTATGAGGTGCCTCGAAAATGAGCCCCATTTACCAAATTTCATCTCTTAACTTCCATAGGGGGGCCCTACACAAATTAAAAGGTGGCGGGAAATATATATATCAGACATTTTTTTTTCTACATATTCGTGTTCTACGGGTCCGAAAACGGATAGCGCCCCTACTCTTGCCTCTCGCAGCTCTTATCGTATAGACTGTATAAGTCTAATTTTTCGGAGAAAATTCGACTAAAAACAAAATATTTTAATAATTATTCAAAAAAATTAATATTTAGCTTTTAAATTAAATAGAGCAAATGGGAGCAATTTATTGACCTAAAGAAATTATATAAAAAAATATTATTTTGGGATATTTTGATAACTTAAATAACGGAAAAAAATTTTTTCCTTATAGATAATCAGATAATTATGATTTCAAAGGAGCAATTTGAGAGCAGTTTAATCATACAAAAAGTAAAAAGATTTTTCAACTTTCGGCGCTATTTTCTTTCCGGTACATGATTGAATTTAAACTTATTACAAATATTACGACTGAAAAATTGTAGCCATTAAATCAATCAATCAGTAGATACTATATACTTCTTAAATTTTTAATTTTCTTTCTCTTTTATATGAATGCCTTATTTTTACGAAACAAAACAAAAATACACTGAGAAACACTCCCCTAAATAGGAAACTGTTATGCAATAGGTTTAAAAGATTTCTAATTTCAGATCTATACATTCAGATAAACTATATTTATGGCCTCTTACAAAAGGGCATTAAACTGTATCGAAATATAAGAACAAAGGCACGTGGTAACTTATGTAAGAAACACTAAGAACAAAATAGAGAGATATTTTTCGAACTACAAAATTCATTGTATTTATCTTATAAATTTGTGTTTATTTCAATTTATTTAATGTTACCTACCGCTACTTTTACTTCCTTTCTTTTGACGGTACGTTCTTACACTGTGCGAAGGTAACAGCTTTTAATTTAACGGGCTGTTGTTCTTGTTTTCAAATTTCAAGCTATTTTGACAGTTTTATTTACGTATCATGTAATAAGTAATAACAAATAATAAGAAAGATAAAATTCAGTTCACTGCGTGCCATTCCACCAGTTTATTTTGTTGTAATATTATTAAAATCTTTCTTTAAAAATATTTCATGTTTTATTACAGAAGACAGTTCCCACGTAAACGAACTTCAAGCTTCAATTTATTGACTAAAAAAATGTGTTTATGTTTTACAAAGGAAATACAGTAGAAATAAAATTTATAATCGACCCAATGATATATTATCTAGTTCTGGTCCACCAATAACGTGGTAAATTTCTATCATAACATAAACTTTAATAAAATTTAACACAACTACTCAAACTGGTAGGATACAAAATTTTAAGATGAAAACCCAATAAATATATTTTTCCACCCTTAAACCACTTTTCACCCATTTTAACTTATTCAACCGTAAACTGTAATTATATACCTTTAAATTTACTTATAAACTCGCCATCTTGTCGAAATAGCCTTTATGTAAATGAAAAAAAAAAGACTAAAATATCTTGTTATTATTTTGGAATCTCCAAAGGAGTATCTGACTCTTGTTGACCATGTTCCAGTATATTCCACTTCAGGACAATTTTGAAACACTCTGTCATATTAGAATTTCCTCGAAAGCCATCAGGTTTTTGCATTTCAAATAGATGCTCGTATTATTATTATTATTTCTATTTAAATTCAATTAACCGAGAATCAATCATTTATACTTAAACGATAATAAGAGATGACAATTTTTCCACAACTTCCGTACATTTATTCATTTATATCTAACAAAGATATCAATTTTAATGGAAAATATTTATAAAAAAAAAAAATTTTTCACCATATCTCTGCTGTAGGTGGGTTCATAACTTATTTTTTTGAAATATGTGATAAAGCTTGTCTATTTTTATTCCACATATAATCACAATTTTCTTCACAGTAATTTCACTGCGTTTGCGCACGTCTCAAATTTCGTTCTCATATTTCACATTCACAATTTTCTGTTATTAAATTCATCTACCTATACAATATTAATAACATTAGGTAAATATAATCTTCTTAAAGTACACAAATAGGTATACGCCTCAAGTGAGTAAATGTGGTAAATATACTACGCTTCACTAGGTAATCGGTATGGCACAGTAAGGTGAACGAAGGCGAAAAAATCCTTTCACATTATTCAATACCTTTTATTACTTTAACACTTAATTTTTTTAGGAATTTGCAAATAATGCCTAAAAATAATTTAGCAAGAGATAAAATATTTTTGAGACATTATTACAAAAATTTATTTTTGAATAGGTAATATTTTTTTTTAATAAAAAATAATATAGGTTGCTGAATGTAAAAACAACTCGAGATATTATTTCATTTCTTGAGAATTTGTTTTTACTTGATCTTAATTAAAAAATATCTGTTTTGCTAAATTGAAGGCCAGAAAAAACAATATCCTACGTTGTTCTTAGAATCAGTGCGATCTTTAATATTTTCTGATCAATAATATTTCGTTTTTAAATCGTGTGGAAGGATATACAACATCTTGGCAACGTCGAGAGAGAATAACATGACACACCACCCTGGGGGTATAATTTCATGGGTACCATTAGGCGGGGACTAGGATACACCCAGTCAGCGTGTGTAAGACTAGAAAACTAGCATCCATGCTCCCAATTTACTTTGGGAGTTCGAAACCTCCGCACCGCTGGTCGGGCCGCGTGCTATCTAACACACTTCTAGCTGAGCAGGTTAGCACCCGAGCTGATCGTAGCTCACCCGTCAAGACCCACAGTCATGAATCTTTTGACCGCGAACTTGGGCTATCAAACACTACCACCACGAAACTAAACCTCAATGACCGAGACAAGCACAAGGCCTGGCCACATCTTGACAGTTGCCAATTAAACTTTCAGAAATTTATTTGCTAGCATAAATTACTATAATCAAAGGCAATAACTACAATAGAACAGGTGAAACAGTCTCTCCAGGGTATATAACAAAAAAGGGCGCAACAGAGCATCATTTTTATTTTTCGGGAAAAAGTGAATTCTTCCTAGGGAGGCACTTGACTTAAAGTCGCTGTAAGGCGCAAAATTTGTAGTTACGCGTCTGACTAGTAGTCCACCCGTCAATCACTCCACGAAATCTGCTCCTGTTAATCACGACAAATGTATATGTAATTGAAATGATGATGTGGATGGTGTATCTTACAGGGTAGTTGCCTGATGTTAATCTTCATTATTCTTATGATTTATGACGGTAGGATTGTTGCTGATACACCAGTAATTCGAAATAAGGAAAGACAATTGCGTATGTATAGATCACATGGATATTATAACAAAAACAATTACAAAATTTGGTAAACAACTTTTAAAATAAACCATTATATATATATATATATATATATATATATATATATATATATATATATATATATATATATATATACAGGGTGTAATTGTTACAATTCTTATCAGTTAAATTTCGTATGACAGGCTTATGAGATAATTTTAAATAATTTTTTTTTTTTTTTAACATCCTCGTTTATCGATTATCAGTTCTAAATAGAACTATAAATCGAGCGATGATAGAACATAACGGGAATGGTGATTACCCACTGGTAATCACTCAAAATAAATTATATACTAAATATAATATACTATACATTAAAAGCTAAATAAATCTATATCTTAATTCTAAAATATTCTGTCGATTGAGTCTATACAAAGAGTCACTATTGTCAAGTAAGTTAAGGGCACACACATTAGGGTGATTTTCTAGGCGATGAATGTATTTATCACTGTATCGTACTATTTCTTCACGCACTGTGGGCACTTGAAGACTGCGATGTATGTCATCGTTACGCACGTACCACGGGGAAGCACTTATGGCTCGTAGCACTTTAGACTGAAATCGTTGCAATATCTCAATATTGCTAACACTAGCCGTACCCCAAAGTTGAATACCATAAGTCCATACTGGTTTGATAACACTTTTATAAACTAGAACTTTGTTTCTTAAAGATAACTTTGATTTACGACCTAGAAGCCAATAGTACTTAGAAAACTTAACATTTAGTTGCTTACGTTTAGTCCAAATATGTTTACGCCATGTTAGTTTTCTATCTAGATGTATACCTAGATATTTAGCTTCAGTTGCTAATGGTAACACTACATCATTCAAACTAACTGCAGGGCAGGTTCCTTTTCTCGTAGTAAATGTAACTTGCACTGATTTCGTTTCATTTACTCGAATACGCCATTTATGTAACCATTCCTGTATTCGACGCAAGCTAGATTGTAACTTTTGTGATGCAACATTTGGATCTTCATCAGTAGCTAGGATAGCAGTATCATCAGCAAATGTTGCAGTAGTATTTTCTTCATCAACCGGCAGATCTGCAGTATATATAAGATAAAGAATAGGCCCTAGAACACTACCTTGTGGTACACCGGAACGGACTGGAAACATTTCTGATATTTCACTCTGAAACTTTACATGAAAGTAACGATCTGACAAATAAGATTTCAGTATTAAGTAGAATGATTCAGGAATATTTTTCCTTAATTTATACAATAAGCCAGTATGCCACACTTTGTCAAATGCTTGACTCACGTCGAGAAAAGCTGCTGTACAATATTTTTTTTCTTGAAAAGAGCGGTTGATCGTATTGACTACACGATGAACTTGTTCGACGGTTGAATGTTTTGTGCGAAAACCAAACTGATGATCTGGAATAATTTTAAGGTCATCGAGGACTCGATGCAGTCTTCTGAGAAATAACTTTTCGAACATTTTGGATAAAACGGGGAGTAAACTGATTGGTCTGTACGACGTCACCTCATTTACTGGCTTCCCTGGCTTTTGTATTAAGATGATTTGAGCTAATTTCCAAACAGCAGGGAAATATTTTAGCCTTAAAATGGCATTAAAAATTAAATTTATCATCATAATACCTTTATTAGGCAATTCTCTTAGAATCCTAACTGTGACAAGATCATAGCCAGGAGCTTTCTTTATATTTAATTCATTCCAGATCAATCTTTTAATTTCCTTTGGCGAAAAAGGTTCAACTGGGACAGTTGGCTCTGAAGATGCTTCTAAAAGTTGAGTTTCTTCAATATTTACGTTGTCTCCGTGATTGGGTTGAAAAACTTCAGATAGAGTTTCAGCAAAAAGTTCTGCCTTTTCTCGTGCACTTTTTGCCCAGCTTCCATTATTTCCACGAAGTGGTGGTATTTGTTGTTGTGGCTGTTTAATGTGCTTAGTAGCTTTCCAGAGGGAGTAGTCAGATGCTTCAGTTGGGCAAAGATTTTCGAGATAATCTTCAATAGCATCCTGTTTTAATTTATTCAGTAATCTCTTTAACTTTTGGGATATTCTGTTAAAACGATTTTTGTCTCCTGGAAACCTGGTTTGTTGCCATATTTTTCTTAGCCTCCGTTTTTCTAAAATCAAGTCCTTAACTGTATCTGGTGAGGTAACTTTGACACCTGAGTTATTGACAATGTCTGGAGTGAATTCACAAGCAGCAGATTGAATGATATTAGTAAAATTTACCACTGCTTGATCTAATTCTAATTCTGATTTTAAGGATGTTCTTAAGGTAATTTTTTTGTTAATATAATTTCGAAAGTAATCCCAGTCCGTGTGCTTATTGAACAGAACAGGTGTTTTCTCTTTATGGATTAATTTAGTGCTAACTGTAAGCAGAACAGGTGAATGGTCCGATGATAAGTCAAAACACGACTTTATCTCCATGTATCTATTAGACATATTTTTCGTAACAAATAGGTCCAACAAATCTGGAATTTTATTTAAATCAGATGGCCAATAAGTTGGTTCACCCGTAGATAGATGATTCAGATTGCTGTCATCGATAACTTTTAGAAGATTTCTACCTTTAGGGTTGATGAGCCTAGAACCCCAATGCGTGTGCTTAGCATTGTAGTCACCGCCTGAGATAAATCGATTTCCAAGGATGTTGAAAAAATTTTGAAACATATCCTGGCTGATTGCATATCTTGGAGGAAATAATAAAATTTTTTCCATCAGTATTCAAGAAACCATTAGTATTATTCAGTATACTAATGGGTTCAAAAATTTCCATGTTTTATAGCAATACAAACTGCCTGGTATATGAATTATTAAATCTTTTAAAAGTTATTTATGATATTTTGTAATTTTTTTATATTCGGGTGACCAATACACACGCAATTGCCTTTCCTTATTTTAAATCATTGCATTCCTAGGTTTTTCAACCATTTCCATAGTTGAACCACCTCTGCAACCGTTCCTAGAAATTCGAAATTCGTTCATCTCTTCCCAACGCTCTCACCTGTCCTTTTCCCTAACAATATAAACAAAAAATTATATTTTCTATCATAAGGCCACAAAATCAATCAAGTAGATACCTGCATACTAGAACATCAAGTACATATATCGAGTATTTTTCAATAGTTTGAGTATACTTTTTAAAATTTGAATTATTTAGTTTAATATTTGTTTCTACCTGTATTAGTATGATTTAAAGTCATGGATACCTTGCTCGCTATCTGTCGTCGGCATCATTAAATGTCTTGTACATAATGAACGTTATTAATGAATTTGTATATACGTATGTATACCTAACTACTAGCGAGCTAGTCCAGCTAGCAACAATCACTTACCTGATCACACACATATTGACTGCATCATCACGTTACGTCGTTCAGCTATAATATATGGAAATATATATAGTGTTCCTCATAACTGGTAACAAATATGGATGGATTCGATTAAGTTAGGTGAATGAGAAATGCTCATTAATTTTTTTCCCACAAATCTTCTGTTTCTGCACAATTAATTTGATTTAACCGAATCAATATCTCTTAATTTAATAGATATTTACTAGATCTCCATGCTAGGAAAATTTTATTAGGAACAGCCTGTATACAGATAATATTTGTTGTGTACATATTGTAAATATATTTGGAAGTGCCATCAAACTGGTACTTCACTGTCACCTATTTCAACAATGAGTTTGTAATCTTACAATTAAAAAGAATTGTGAACTAATGGTTATATAGTCAAAATAGTAGAGACACTATTCGAAGTTCACTTTACTCCATTACTAAGAGTGGTCTTTTCGTAAGCTACAGTACCAGTTTTAGAATGTTAGGTTATAAAATTTTAGTGATTTCTACAGGACTGTAAATTTCACTTGTCTTAAAAAACAAGAAAATGTTTTTGCAATTTCGAAACTAAAATCATCAGTTTTAGTTCCAAGGGGCTAAAAATACTTTTGCTCCTGCTTTGAAGCCAATCAACAAGTAGAATTTATACAACATCACCAATTTAACTTAAAATGAAAACGAAATTTAACGAAACAACGTTGCTAGTTAGATAATTAATTTTATTTAAAATACCTATGTAATAAACAAATTCAAACTTGTAGATAAAGACAAAACATATATTGGATTGTCCATTTCGATTAATTTTTCCACAGTGTACTTAATGTAATATTATTTTACACAATTTAAATGTCAGATTTCGGAAATTTTAAGATCACAAGTCAGTTTCGTAAACCTAATTTCATTATATATATATATATATATATATATATATATATATATATATATATATATATATATATATATATATATATATATAGTTGTATATATGTATGCATCGGATACATAAATTATATTATGTATTATGTCAATATTATTTGATAATTGCGGTGTCAATGTTTGTGTTTACTTATTGTACTAGGGTCGTTATGTTGAAACCACTGCTTTATATATATATATATATATATATATATATATATATATATATATATATATATATATATATATATATATAATATATATATATATACATATGTATGTATGTATATAAACATACCAACATTCATGTATTACTACGTATATAATGTGTCAAAAATTAATAATGATTAGTTAATACATACGATTAAATTGGCACACGAATAAATTAACATTTCAATAATTGGTTAATTACAATTGCAAATACACAAGTATTACGCTGAGATAATTTTGAAATAATATCTCATTTAAAAATTTAGCCAAAAAACGAAAAGGTACGCTCCGGATAAGATAGGTGAATCTGCCTAAGGTCTAACCTGGGTCGGGAGTGCCATGGTAGGGTTCGCCCTTACACATGTATTCCATAGCTGCAATATTAGGTCAAGATAGCTTTGCGTTTTCGAGTTATACCAAAATGTTCAATTTTGGACTTTTCCCGATTTTCCACTTTCCTTCCCCCAAGTGCATAAGTATTATATATATGCATGTAGGGTTCTAAGAGCATCATAAGAATTCTAGAATAACTTGTATTTAACTTTTCAGTTTACCTTTTTGTGACAGGAGTTATGTTTTTTGATTTATGATATTTTGTGAGACTTTCCATACTGATGAAGACACTGGTAATGAGCCTTAATCACACACGCTTTCTTTTTTTAAGGGTAAGAGAAAAGCATCGCCATATTTTATGGCTAAACAACCCCACTAAGGCGGCTGCAACACCCAGTATCACTAGAGCCCCTTGTATTTAAATCCTTAAATTACCCTTACTTGGCCCAATTTTACGAAATATTTTTAGACATATATTTACTAATTCAAAGACCTAGATTTCAAAAATCTATGTCTCATTTTGGTCCAAGGTCTCGTTTTGTGTGTTTTCATAGGTCATTTAGAAATTTTTGCAAATATCTTCTTCTAAACACCGTGTTTTGGAGAGCTGCATGCACTGTCTTATGGAGGTCTTAAAACCCTACATGCATATATATATATATATATATATATATATATATATATATATATATATATATATATATATATATATATATATATATATATATATAATACTTAGGCACTTGGGGGGAAGGAAAGTGAAAAATCCGGAAAAGTTCATAATTGAACATTATGGGACAACTCGAAAACGCAAAGCTACCTTGACCTAATATTGCAGCTATGGAATACATGTGCAAGGACGAACGCCCACCATGGCACTCCTGACCCAGGTTAGACCTTAGGCAGATTCACCTATCTTATCCGAAGGGGTCCTTTCTTTGAAAATGTTACCATTTTACAAAAAAAGAAAGTAGATTTGAGATACTCACATTTGAGTCACCATCCTGTGTTTTTTGCCATATGTAAAATAAACTTTTAAAATCTAATTTAGTATTCACAAAAGAATCCCAACAAAAGGTTACATTATACACAAGGAGTCACTATCACCTCGATGTAAGGTCTCAAAAAATGCTATATCTCAGGACCGTTTTATTTCGTTGACAGCAATTATCTTTATTGAGAAAACCAGCCCACGCAAAGCGAACGCAGACGGCTTAATTTTTTTTCAATAAAGAGGTTATTAAAATATTACATATTCTTAAATTATTTTAGGAGAACTTACCTTTTATTATTATGAATAGCACTCTACATGAAACCTCAGCGGGATGAAAGCAAATTTTGGTTAAAACCAAATAAGCCCGGACCGTCTATTGAGCAGGAAGACACTCATGGAAAAAAGAGGATGTTGTTGGCACGTGGCTTGGTGTGGCTTGGTGTCATTTGTTTGACGAAAGACAATCTGTCGTAGCACTGTTGGGCACTGGAAGCCCAAATACCAAAATGGCTGTGTAAACAGTCATTCAGACATCCCGTTCTCTTCCACGATAGTGCCAAATCTCATCGTGCTAAAAAAGTTTAGGACTTTTTGAAAAGTGAGGATATCAATCAGTGGAGACATCCACCTTATTCATCCGATATTAGCCCGTGTACAACAGTTGGACTAGGTTGGAAATTCCGCTTGGAGCAATGATAGCGGATGGTCACCGTAATGGGCGATACAAAGGCATTCGGTCTCCTCCTGAGAGATAGCAGCTATTAATCATTGAAAAAATAGAGAATACATACAGAACACAATGTTAATATAATTCATTTATGTCATTAATAAAGTACTTTTTCAGAGACATATGTACCCCTATGTTTTACTGGGACAACCTAACATTGTTTTACCTTCCTTCTCACCTAGCAAAATCGATGGTCGATTAAATCTTTCAAGTAAAAAATAAAATTTTGTAGCGTGTTGTTCATTTTACTTACTTTAATTATCAGCTTTCTGCAGTAAACACATTAGGTCAAATTATGTAGAAATTTCTCTTAAGGTACCATGACAGTGTGATTTGCTGAAAAATAGACAAATTTTCGCGATTTTTTTTCGGATGGATAGGATGGGAGAATGGGGATGAATTTTTTTTTACGATTAATACCACTATTTAGCAATACAAAAATATTTTTTTTATTCATTCCTATTTATTTTTTATAATTATTATAAATTTTTACAAGAGGGACTTTAAAAAAGGGCGGAAATCGGTACACACAATTGCGGCCGCACTTTTCATCTGACCAAAGAAAATCAAATGGATTATGAATCTGTAGATAAGCCGCTATTTTTGAAATCTTCCTATTTTTCCACACGAAGAACTATACAAAATTTTGTACTTTTTATTCAAACCGCCGCCATTTTTTTAAATTTCAAGAAAAAAGAAAGCTCCCATAAGTACATAGCGGCTTACCTATAGATTGACAATCTATTTGATATTTTTTTTTCGGATGAAAACTGCGGCCGCAATCGTGTGTACCGATTTCCACCTTAAATAAAAATGAATAAAAAAAATATATTTGTATTGTTAAATAGTGGTATTAATCGCCGAAAAAAATTTATCCCTATTCCCCCATCCTATCCATCCAAAAAAAAATCGCGAAAATTTTTTCTATTTTTCAGCAAATCACACTGTGATGGTACCTTAAAAAAATAAAAAATAAAAATACACGAAAAAAATTAAAAATCACCGTATTTGACTTTCTTCATTAAATAACAAGTACTTTCCACTGAAACAAACCAAGAGTTACCAATACACTGAGCCATACATTTCTTTCTTGTACAGTGAATTTTAAAAGAAATATCAATCTATCCTTACCTATGGTTGTTGTTACCGTTTCAAAGTTGGTCTCATTCAATCACATTACCCGTGATTTATTCTGCAAATAATACATGCTACAAACTCACTACATACCTACGTACCATCAGTTGGGACGAATCTGGACTGTAGGGGCGAATCTGGACAGAGCTGCCTCTCGATATTTCTTCGTCAGTGCTGTGATCGCTCAAGGTCATAGATCAATCGATGCTACTGAATTTTGTCAGTTATGAGTTAGTCATCAGAGAAAAGCGGTGAACGTGACATCTTTGTATTTTGTTGTTTTACAGGCACATTGTTTATAATTTTTAAAAATAGCGCGCGTTTTGGAATCGTATAAAGGAATTGCTGTACAAAAAGACAGTTATATATATATATATATATATATATATATATATATATATATATATATATATATATATATATATATATATATATATATATATATATATATATATAAGGTAGGGACTGGCAACAAAATGTTTGGCGTTTTGTTGACAATATATGTACCAAAAATGAAAGCTGTATTGTACTTAATTTTTTTTTTATAAATTAATTAACAAAAAATTGTCTATAGGTGAGGCGAAATCATACACCATGGTGCGTCAATATAAAAAGAAAGTGGGTATAAACTACATGAACTGTAGTCAATTTATTTAGCCTTCAATTTATTTTATTTATATTAAAAAGTAAAATTTTTAGTGGTTTACTAATATTTTTTATTTGAAAATCAAATTTTCGAAGACGACATTTTATTACAACATTTTCCATTGTTATCGGAGAACTGCGTTATCAAAAAATTTGATTATTTAAATTTTTGTTGGCCCGCTGTAGATATGTAGTTGTTGCGTCCCTGCTTTCCGATATTAAAAATAAAAAAAAATCGCTCAGACAAGCTGCTGAATATTTCCATGTTCCCAAATCGACTTTGAATGATAGACTCAAAGGCAAATCGAAATAAAATTCATTTAAATCCAAAATGTTTTATTCCACCCATCAAGAGTCATTCGCTGATGCAAATATTTATTTTAGCGAATTTCCAGATTGGAAATTCAACTATGTTTATCTTTTTATGTCCGATTTCATCCATATGCATGACTGAATGGGATTTATATTGCAAATAAAGCACTGTCCAGATTCGCCCCACACATAGGGGCGAATCCGGACACTATATAACCAAAAAAACAAATAATGTTGCAGTACCAATTTTGATATTTTTATTACTGCCCTATATGCTCATGATACTAAAGCATTTAAATTTCTTTTTTAGAATTTTTTAGATAAACTCTAAATAATTCATTGCCAAAAAACTGAAAAAATAGTCCAGATTCGTTCCAACTGACGGTACCTATACAAATAACATCACAATTACAGTAACATCCAGTTACATCGTACACATAAACACCGTATATTAGAACACTTGTAACAAGATGAGTATTTACTTCATTGAGTTCGTATGTATATGACTGTATACGTATGTGTATATTTGTGTATGTTATAAAATTTAAATTCAAAACCTGCTGTTTATTTACTGTTGGTGAAATAGTTTTCTTGCAGATAAATGTTAGTTTAAAATGAAGTAAATTGTAAAACACGACTCCGTGTTAAACAAATTCAGTTCAATTCACCCAGCTATAGGAGTGTACGGAACTCAACGAGCGTCATAGAGTATTAACAACATCGTAAAGAGACAACCAAGTTTCGTATGATACGAAAAATTTATCTCTTAGACATTACAAAGAAGGTTGGGAAATAAAGACGACCCATTTTTTGCTTATAATAACAATGAAAATTAAAAATTCTTATTTAAGCAACTATTCTGTATCTAGTTGAAGTTCAAATCTTTATCTTAATATGTATTTATTTTAAAATTATTACAGCAAGTTATACAAACGACCCGATATAGCTCGCGATATAGTTCGCAATGAACCACGATATCCCTTTTTTCTGGAATAGTAGAGTTAGCACACGTGCTAATAAACATATTATATTTATTTTAGTTCACTGTGACTGAGCGTATCAAAATGATACAAAGCAAAATATGTAGAGGTAAGTGGGGTAAAGTGGGAAACTTTTTTTGGAGCTCCGTTGATTAAACAAAAGTGATTATTTTTCCATGTTTAAAATTTCTATAGTCAAGAGAATTCAATAAGCTATCTTTTGCCTAAGATACCAACTAAAACTATTGATTTTCTTTTGAGTTACCGAACTTTGACCGACCATGTGCAAAATAGTCAAAAATGAAAATCGTAGGGTAAAGTGGGAAACTTTAAAAAACTGTCCAAACTCAACGCAAATCGTGTAGCAAAGTTATTATATCTATATTTCAAGGCAAAAAAGGTCCAAAGAATACAGAATACATAGTAAATACAGAAAAAAAAAAACTTTGCTGAAAAAAGAAATGAAAAAATGACTTAATTGATTTTCGAGCTTCGATGCGTTTATTTGCCAAATGTTTCTCAACTGCTTCTTGCAACTTGATTTAGATTTGCGAATTGTTAAAGAATCTTGTTTTCATGCCGTGCGTACGATATTTTATATCCCGGTAGCCGAAAAAACCGAAATAAAGTCGTAATTTTGAGGTTAGAGGGACATAAATACATTCACAACACTCATTTAAATCATAAACAATGAATCGACAACGTTTGAATGCAAAACGCCTCAATAGTGATTTTTGACATTTCCCACTTTATTCCATACAAAATTTCCCACTTTACCCCAACACCACATTTTGCAAAAATATAAGCGTCATCTTTTTACAATGTATAAATTACACGAAACGCTTATGCATTATCAAAATCAAGACTACAAAGAATACTTTAAGTGTACTTACAATCTCTTTATCTCTAAAACGAGTGGAAAAAACAATATTGAAACGAGGGGAAATGAAATTTACGATTCGCTTCAAAACTTTGACAAGTGTCAAAGAGCACATGAACACATATGCATGTGTGGGTATACCATAAAGATTAGTTTGTGGTCATTAGTAACAGATAACAGTAGCGCATGACATCTGTACTTTGACAGTTTACCCGGAAGGTGCCATTTCCCACTTTACCCCACTTACCTCTACTTAGTTTATGCGTGAGTTAAAGCAAAATTGTAAGTACTTAGTTATGTACCTACTAGATTTATGTTTTTATTCATTTATTCCTGTATTTATTTTTTAAGAGATGAGTAAAGTGGTAAAATTGTATTGACAATCCTAAACAATTAAAAATATTCCACAACTCTAAACAAGCGTTATACATTTAATAGTATTATCTTAATTTAAATTCGAGAAAAATCAGTCTTTAATCGTGTAGATTTTAAACGAACTAACCTCCAAAGAATCGATCTGAAAAGCCGAAGATTAACTCTCTAAAAATTATTTTCTTCCAAATAAGACTGAAAAAAACTCTAGAACTTACGTAATTAATCTGTGACGCAACATTACATAATGCCATTTTCCTCACATAGTATTTTACAAGTTACAATCATTTCTACTTATTTTTCTATCAACAAATTTTAATTTAAATGTCAGAAAAGGCTATCTATCAGATCAGTCCATAAGTTCGTGCGTATTTTTTTGGTAAATTTTTAAATAATATAAAAAACACAATTAAACACAATTCATCCTTTGACCCACTGTTAATTGTGGCTCTGACACCAGAAGATTTCGAAGAATGCCATCATCAAAATTAACAAGACATCCTGAACGGGGTTCATCATCAATGCTGCTTTGTCTAACTTAAAATTTTTTAAACCATAAATTTTTTAAGCAGTCCTTACACAAATAGTGTGTTCACCACGTACACTATTAATTTTTATCGCTGCAGACCTGGCAGATTCACCACATGAAAATAAAAAATGTAGCACACGATATTTACGAACGTTGGTGATGAACTGAATAATATGTTAGTCAAACAATGACAAGTTTCAATAGGTTTAAAATTGTATTGGTTTAGTAATTCAGTCATAGTGAATTCCATGCATGCTATTTAATACACACAAACTTATGGACTGACCTGATAATTGTACATAAAACTTGAAAAAGTCACTTTATTTTTCAAACTTTTGCATACTCTAAAGTTTGAAATGAACCAAGTAGACACAACAGTCGTCTAACAGTAACTCATTCATTTAATTCTCTATCTGTATATAGAGAGGAAAACGCTTCCACCAGCTTCTACCACATCATCCCCAAGGTTCTCTATGTCGAATTCATTCATTTCATCATTTTCTTAAGTATAATGAGCTTTCTACTGTATCTTCCGCTGTCACCACAACGTTCTTCTTCTGAACATATTAGATACTAAAGTATGTAACTCTACATTTTCTCGTATGTTAGTTAAAGAGTAACATAACATATGTGCTCCACCCGGCTGACAACGTAAATTTCAGTTAATGAAAATAATGATACTACACGAGATGTGAGACGATTGTTAAATGAAATTAATTACAATAAGACAACACGCCTTTTACAATTACTATATCTTGCCTATTTTTGAAATTTTTCAAAAAATTTTAAATAAGATTTAGGCCGGTTACACACGAAGCATATCGTCATATGCGCGTATTAGCTTCCGTTCTTCACTTGGGGTACACCAGCGGTTTCCAAACTGCGGGGCGCAGGGTAATTGCAAATATCGTCGTCGTTTTGACACAACCATATGGTTTTAAGAATACGCGCTCAAACATAATTACCAAATAATAAACATTTTATATTAAGGAGTTACCTGGGTCTTTTTTAGCCAAAAAAAAAATACTATTTTTTTCGATTTTTTTTACAATATAAGAAAATATAATTTATTTAAACTTTTGGCATATTATTATGTATTATTTTGAGACACTATAAAAAAGTTTTGATGAAAAAAAAATATAATAATTAAGCCATTGGCAGCTAGTTTTTGAAAATCGCTAATTTTTCGCCGTAGGCAGAGTAACTCGTGAAATTCTTACCGAAAATAAAAAAACACCATTTTTTCTGTTAGTAGATACTTATTGCTTGTACTTGAACGAAAAATTACTGTTTCCGTTCATTACATCTCATTTTACAAGTAGAAAATCAACGAAAAACACAAAAATTTTTACCAAAAATCAAAATTTTTTGTTTAGAACACTATCAGAAGTTGAAATTTCATTTTTTTTAAATCCCACTGTTCAAGTACAAGCCATGAGCATTTACTAATAGAAAAGAATTGCCAAAAGTTGGAATAAATTAAGTTTTTTTGCTAAAAACAAAAGCCATAAAACCGCTAAACACTGATTCTTCTGCTCGCTACTGTATGTAATTTTTTTAACAATAACATTTCTCAAGCGGTCAGAGTCATGTTAGCGCGTAATTATCGAATACGTGTCTGATCAACGGTTTCCTCTCAAGTGTCGTATAGACCTGTCGTCAGCCAAAAAAAAAAAATTTTACGAATTGTTTAAAATTTTTTTAAGGGGGGGGCAGAGGTTAGATTTTTTTAGGGGGGCGCTAGTGCACAAAGTTTAGAAACCGCTGGTGTACACCTATCTCTCGCCCACATTATTTTAAGTAAACAACTACACACGAAAATGTATAGCTGCGCGTAATTGTCAGCATACATGCTGAAATATGCTAAGCGTATGGTAACAACATTTGCCGATGATTTTTCAAAATTTACACTTCAGTTACAAACATACATAGATTTCGGGGAAATGGTTGTTTTTACTGCGTTTGTTATTAAACATTGAAGAAAAAGGAGAAAAAGATTACTGGGCTCATCCTTTTTGGTCTAACGGGATGTTAAGACGAAAATTTAACACTAGTTATGAAAAAATGGAAGAATATCCGAAATTTTATTTCATTATTTTCGGATAATTACCCTCACTCCCCAATATTATGAATATTTAACTCCTAAATAGTATGAATATTTAATTTGTTATCTATATACTAAGATAATAAAGAGAGAAAATTTGTTTGTATGTTCGAAGTAAACTTAAAAATTACTGAACCGATTTTGAAAATTTTTTCACTGTTAGGAAGCTAAACTATTCCAGATAAACACAGACACTGATATTATCAGATCCCGCGAAGCCCCAAGGACCAAAAAACTAATCAGAAAAACTATTCAACCGATTTTGAAAACTTTTATACTATTGAAAAGCTAAACAATTCCAGGCTGACATAGGCTATATTATATTAGGTTCCCCAGGATTCTGGAGAAACTTCTTCTCAAATACTATTGAATTACGAGGGAAGTTAACATGAGGTCAAACTTGTCCGACATAAACGGAATTTGGGTAGTAAGATCACAGTGATTATAGACCATTAGGTAGCAAGATCACAGTGGTTATGGGCCAATGAGTAGTAAAGTCATAGTGATTGTGGACCACTGAGTAATAAGATTACAGTAGTTATGGGTACCTGGATAGTAAAGCCATAGTGATTATAAGCCACTGGGTAGTAAGGTCATAGAATTTATGGACTAGTGGGTAGCAAGATCAAAGTGATTATCGACCACTGGTTAATAAAGTAATAATAATTGAGGATCACTAAAATGACCCTAAAATTTTGATTATTAATATTGTTTGGGCGGAATGGTCTTTTTCATTAGGTTTTTTTTACAATTATTCATAAATACTTATTTATCAATCCTTTATTCGCTACGGACCCCAAAACCTCGCTTTCGGAATGGGCTGGAACGGGACAAAAAAATTACGTCCTGCGACATCTCTATTTTAGAATTATTTAGCAAGCGAAACCAATGACTATAAATAACTATAGTTATAAAAATTGCCTGGCAAATGAATTATTAAGTCTTTAAAAACGTATTTAAAATTGCGGTTCATTTTTCTTTTCGGTATTATAGTGCTGTCTCATAAACATATCATATCGGGACAAATATATTGTTCGCAAAAGAAAGAAATAATAAGCACATAGCTAAAAAAAATAAAAAGCTGATCTTCACAACTGATACTTTTCTGTCCAGACTTTCTTATACGAAAACTTTATCCAAATCAAACTCATCGCGTCGCCTACCGGAAAAGGCAGAATAACGTCTACCGAGCCAGCTAGTTTCATTAATAATGTTATTAGAGTAGGAACTTAATCCTAATTTTTAACAAAAAACAACCACGAGCGTTCTAGTGGCTGATTTTGCTTTTAATCGATTCAAAATTTAAGAAGGAATAAAAAATTTCATACTTTTTTATCAAATGCCTGCGTCACTGTGAAAAGTTGAAATTATTGAATATAATAGGTACGATAAATGTATAAATTTTGTATTACTGGTATTCTATAAGCACAATTGATATATAAAAAAAATTATAACATTATTTAGAGATAGAAAAAACTATTGACAAATAAGATATTTTAGAATGAATACATAGACTAAAATCAAAAATTTATAAGAATACTTGTCAAATTATTTATTTTAATCAATATTTAGCATTGAAGCCGTGGTTTAATCAAAAACTAGTATTTTTTATATTTTATTTTAAATTCTGCATCGATTAAAAAAAACCAGCCACTAGAACGCTCCTGGTCACTTTTTCAATTTCTAAGCATCTTTTTAAGGGTAAGTTCCTCGCCTATATTATTTTAATAAAATAATTAATAATTCCATTACCTAATAAGGACACATTTGGTAATAAAAAATAATTAGCCAAGTAGTTATGTAAACCTTAAGGTAAGAATGTTGTATAATTTTCTTCCCTATCTGGCAAAAGATTGATTATTTTCTCCAAGAGGATTGTTATAATATATACCATCTTTTTCTGTTGATCACTATAGACATTTCTTTGTTATAATACTATTAGACATCTTTACAAATGCAATTATTATAAATTCATTGTTTTGTGTATATTACGATTAGACTACAGTTGTTGTATACTTCAAAATGGCTTCATATACAGATCTTCAAGCGCACAAGAGTCGTCGCTATTTAACGAATCCAGTACGCATCTATGACCATATAAGCTTCATGTACAGAGTTAGAAAATATGAGAACTTTATCACTTCCCACCAAAAAAAAAAAAAAAAATGTTATAATAGATTACAAACTAGCGGACCAACTTTTGACTAAAAGTAACCACGTCCATTTTACTAGAGAGCTATATTGTTATTAATAATTATCATAAAAATTTTTATAAAATTGTTTTCATAACTTTCTATTTTTGTTTACTAAGCGGAAAAAAAATTTTCAAAATATTAAAAATTAAATTTTCAACTATTACATTTCTAGTTTGTTCGTTCACATTTTTTCCGTAAAATAAAAAAAATATTTATTTTTGATTTTTTCCTCTCTTTTGTGTAGTACATGACAAAAAATTGCTGAATTGATAATAATCCAATTTCTTCAAGTTTGATAGAAATGGATAATTTTTTTTTCACAATCTTAAAAAATAATATAAAAAAATATATCTAATAATATAAAAATGTAATATTTGATAATATAAATACATACGGGGACACTAACAGTCATATAAGAGATATCTGAGCCATTGTTCGATTGTTTTACGAACAACAAAAGTATGTTTTTGTTGATGACCCCATTAAGATGAGTTTCTCACAATTTTCTGAGAGTTTTAGTGTAAATTCTCTTAATTGGGGCCATTGTTTTTTATGTTTCGTTTCAAATTTCGTGAATTATATCCATTTAATTTTCTTCTCTAATGAAAATCCTTTAAATATTAGAAGATACCTTTCTAAATGACAGAAGCAATACCTTAAGGTACCATCACAGTGTGATTTGTCGAAAAATAGGCCGCACTTTTTATCCGAACAAAAAAAATCAAATGGATTATCAATCTGCAAGTAAGCCGCTATGTACCTATGGGAGCCTTTTTTCTGGAATCTTCCTATTTTTCTACACGAAAAACTATAAAAAATTGTGTACTTTTTATTCAAACCGCCGCAATTTTTTTAAATTTCAAGAAAAAAAAAAGCTCCCATAGGTACATAGCGGCTTACCTACAGATTGATAATCTATTTGATTTTTTTTCGAATGAAAACTGCGGCCGCAATCGTGTGTACCGATTTCCGCCCTTTTTTACAGACACTTTTTTTCAAAAAATTATAATAATTATAAAAAATAAATAAAAAAAATATTTTTGTATTGTTAAATAGTGGTATTAATCGTAAAAGAAAATTCATCCCCATTCCCCCATCCTATCCATCCGAAAAAAATCACGAAAGTTTGTCTATGTTTCGAAAAATCACACTGTCATGGTACCTTAACAAATGAGAAACCAAGTAACAGAGAAACTTCTTTAAAGGAGAAGCGTCTCCGTCTTTGGAATTTTAATGTATCCAAGGTCGACTGTCTTAGAGTTAATAGAATTTTCTTCTTCAGACTTCCCAATTTCTGGTGCCGTAACTAAATAACCGTAGACAAAATAGCCGCGAAGAAAATAGTCGAACCGTAAGATAACCACGGTTAACTGTAATACGACGGCTAAATATCGGAAGCCTTAATTAAGATTTTAATGGTGCCCTCCAACCAGTTTTTCTCTAATCTTTATTTAGGATAATTATATATAAGCAGATATCATATGATTAGGATTTTTTTTGGCTCCCAATACACAAGAAATTAGATACAAGTAGGGATATAAGAGAGAGGATATATTCAAGGCGTCCCAATTGTAAATAATTATCTTTCGCTCGAAAATGACGTTTCAACGGGGCTCTCCCATCTATCAATAACTAACAACCAATTGTAATATGCAATTAAAAAAATTATAGGGGATTAAACACCAAAAGCCGTAATGAAAGTTCTAATGGTACTCTCCCTATATTTTCTAGATATTTGAATATTTTTAGCTCCAAATTCACCAAAAATTTAGGCGTAAGAAAGAATGTAATAAGAAAACGAACATGATACTTTCGAATTTGAAGACAAATTTTTTATCAGATTAATTTAGATACGTTATAATATAATTTAATGCTTAAAAATATTTGATAAACATTCAAAACTATTTGGCCATTCCTGTATTTTTTACGTTTTCCCTCAAATTATATTATTTCGTATACACACACATCTATGTAATATGTATACAGTACAAAATGATATTTCCCAACGGAATTTGATACACTCACAGACCATCTTATTCAACACTATTCCGTTACATAGTATACACAATAAGTATTCTTGATCTATCAATTCAAAACACAGAACGTAAACAGAAAGAAGCAAGACAAAAATTCACCAAGAGTTGGTTTGGCAAGTGACTCCGGTCAGTTCTCGATAGACGCACAGTCCACATAAACGTCTATCATGATAAATAACCGAAAACGGAGGCAAAAAAGCATCTTATCTGTTTATTTATTTGTATTTATTATAGCCACGTATCAACTAAATAACATGCGTTGAATCAAATTAAGACGCCTCGCGTGGCTCTGCTGTCTGCCTGTAGCTGAGAAAATAACTAAAAAAGAATATCTGACATGAATCTTTAACGGGAATACGTCAACGTCGTATCTGTCGGCGTTAGACAAGGATGTCGAATAAATTAACTAATTGTAATCGAGTGAAATGTAAATAGAAAATTTGTCGTTTGTAGGTAATGAAATTTGGTCCGAAGGCGATTTGTTACTTCGGTTTCAATCCACGCTGATGGTGATGTTAATACGATTGTGATTTTATTTACACATACGATAATCTTTTTGTTTTGATGATGTGATGATAACCGGGGGATTTCGAAGAGTGGTTCAAAGATTGTTTCTTGAGAAGCGATAATACGTTTTTGTTTAAAAGTTTGTAGTTCTTATCTACAAATCGTTTCTCAAACATAGTTCTGAATATTTATTGAACTCGAGTATAGAAAGAGAAAATCTTTAATTGTACCTTTATTTTTGTAAGTCTATTTGTGAAAAACTTTATAACTTTTGACTTTAGTTAATTCTAACTTCTGACTAAATTTTAATCTTCTACTTTGTCCTTTTTCACCAAAAAAGCACTGTTAGATTACGAGTTAGCTTTTGACTATCATCTCATATTTAGGAAGAATACAATTGACGAATTTTATTTTGGGTACCAACCTTTTATACAATTACTGAAAAATATTATGTAACACAGTGCTTATCAACTTATCACAAAAAACCCGCATTTTATGAGAAAGGGGGGATAAAATTTGACCATCTTTTATTCATTTCCTATTATGAATTTTCACAAAGTAAACCTTCAAATATTAAATATTTAACTTTTAATATTTAATCAACTAATATTCGAAAGGGACACAAATCTTACGTGAGACATACAGATTTCACCCAGTATGAATGAATAAAAATGTTTGGAATGAAGAAGTGGTAAAAGGAGATTGAAAATTAAGAAAAAGTACCTACTTGAACTTCTTGTTAATAAAGAAGATCAGAATTAATCTACTTTCTAGCCTTTTGCTTCAAACATACTATATAACTGTAGCCATTAAATATGATGTCAATAACTAGCGCCTAGTAGAGGTACTTTTTCCCTCTCTCTGTTTTATAAGCAGTAATATTCTGAGTATTAAGAAGATGCCACAAAATGACATAAAACAACCGATCCTTTCTTTCTTTAAGGGGGACCACTAGCGTGACCGCCTTAAAAAAAGGTGATTTTTGGGATTTTTTTAAAGAAAACTACTGTATGGAATGTTTTAATATTTTAAGGGTGTATTCGTTGATATACAATAAATTCATAATAAAATTTTTTGACCAAAAAATTGAAAATTCAGGGAGTTATTCGCTATCTCCCAAGGCTTCAAAAAAAAAAAGTTCCCCCACTGCTGCAGTGATAGCGACCTTCACAGTGCCTGAAAACAAAAAAACAAAAAATCCTATTAAACTAGAAGGTATTGCCCGTACCGTGAACCTCAATCGAAGAAAAAGAATTGAAATTTAACAAAATAACGGAGCTTTTTAAAAATAGTTTCAAAATTTGCGCGGAAATTTGATGATTTTTGGCCTGCAAAAATTACATTTATTATTCGATCGGAAAACTGGAGGTTCATGGTACGGAGAAACATATATAAAAGAAACTGCAATAAGAATCAACTCGATCGAATGATTTGTCTTCGAGTTATAACAGCAAATTTGAAAAATGTAGTTTTTCTATATTTTACCTTTTAGTTTTAATCACTGAGAATTTTTACTAAAATTATTTACGATGTACTCACTATAACGGTCATAGTAAAACTAGATAAGTCGTTTAAATGTACCAAGGTCTAGCCGTCTAGCTTCTCCACAACATGTTACGGGCACAGCCACGTCCAGAAACTCCGCTCTTCGGATGGCTGTAACTCAAAAACTATTTGAGATATGCACTTGAAATTTTAATATGTTATTTTTAAAGGTATAGACTATCGAAACATGCAAAAAAAAATTACAATTTTTTGAAACTCGTCACACTAGTGGTCCCCCTTAAAGTAATTTCCGCGTGTGGCTATACTATTATTAACTAGATTTCCAACTATCCTTGATTCTCAAAAAGTTAATTTTAGATACCTGCCTTAAAAAACAAAGTCTCGACACATAAAGTTAATTACTTAATATTTGAATCATTTTTCTCAAAAAATGTTATCTAAATATTTTTTTAATCAAACTTCTACTGTCCAAACTTTTTAAATATTCGTTTCTTTTTTAATGCATAAACGTCTAAAGATATAAGTACCTATTAAGTTTGTATTTAAATATATTAAATGTAAACAACAAACAACAAAGACAGAACACAACAAAACAAGATAAACAAAAACAGCAATGTACTTAATATGCAGCACCTGTTCATTGTTTGAACAAAATAATACGATTTATCGTTTTTTTCTAATTTTAAAAATTTTATACAAATAAAGTTTCAGTTATTTTTCGTAAACTATTTCTAAATCGGATTACAACGAATACATAGGTATATATTAAAATATATTGTTCCTATATCTATATAGGTGTATATAGGTACCTACCTGGTTTTGTTACTCGTCGAAGTATAAGAAACATCGGTAAGAGGAAAGAAACTTCATGTGTCAAATCAACGTAGCAAAAGTTTTATAACATAAACATACAAAGAATGTCTAACAGGAAAGAAATGTTTGGAGACTTCGTTCGGCTAGAGAAAAGTTTTGTTAAAATAAATAACTTTACTTCATGTTATGTTTGCATATGTTGCAGCGACATTGTCAAAAATTCTAGTCAAATATTTAAATAATAATAATTATACAATATTATACTCTAGTTGAAAGTTGAAAAAAATTATGAGTGGATTTTAAACTTGAAAGAACTATTACAATTAAAAAACAAACATGGTATTTTTTGCTAAGATATTTGTTTTGTTGTTTACAAATATGGAATTCCACAAAGTAACGCTCAAATCAGTGATTATTATACTATCTAATATTATATATCAATTAAAAATATTTTCAATTATATTAATTTTAAATTCATTTTATTTTGGTTTCCATACATTTGTTGAATTTTAGGATCAAAGTTAACTCATAGATAAAAATAATGAAAAGTAATGTAAAGTTACTTTTATCTAATTTTTAGTGAATAGAAATATTAATTTAATCATAGAAATGCACTTGGTATATCTGATGTATACATATTTATATTTACCTATTATTATTAATAGCCCAGGTGCTAGGTGACATTAAGTATGCACTGAAAGAGGTATAGATTTTGACTTTTGATTATTGTTAGGGGGTCTTAGGTGAGTATGAAAACCCATGTCGTCAACATCTACGGCGGTCGACAATTTAGGGGGGAGGGGGGAAAGTTGCGGAAAAGCCGATCGGGAGATCGCTTACATCTTGCTTATTATTGATCATAATAGAGTGATGATTTTTTGTTTTAATTTGTTTGCAAGAAATGGTCTAAAATTTATGTTATATCAAACTTTTAATATACCTAACGGTTTTCGTGTACAAAGTGAAAATAGAAGGCAACGTTAAAATTTAAATATTTTTAGTATACAGGGCTAGTCAAAAATATAAAAAAGTGAAAAATCTCAGCGGGAAAGCAGACTTGCTCAGAATTGCTCAGTACCCACTACACAATTTTGTTTTTACTTTCGTTCTGTATTCTGTGTTATTAAGGAAAAAAATCATTGAAAGTAAGATTTCTCAATACTGACATACTACTATACTTTTAGTATTTATACCGAGTTGAATTAATAATGAGCTTAAATAATACAAAATATGATATCAAGAATGTTGTGGATAAATTAAATAATTTGAACAGTAGTAGTCACCTAACCACTAGCATTCATTACAAATTTCATTACAACCATAACATTACAGATTTCATCACGCTCGCAAGTTACCCTCGCTCTAAAAATTTTTACTTCAAAAAGAAAAAAAAGCAACGAATTATTGTCGATCAATGAAGTTCCTTACAACATTACGAACTTTAATATTATACCTGTATTAAGTTTATTGTCACAATTTAATTTGTACACTGACTGAAGTAATATTTTCAAAAAACATTACACTTCACAATTTTTTTTTTAAAAGTGTTTAGCGAATTATAATAGTACTGAAATTTACTCCATATAGTATTACCGTAATTGCGGGTTACTTGAGCCCTGTGGTGTAACTTGAGCCCAAAACGGAAAAAGTATTATTTTCTGTTTTGTGCTTATATTAGTCAGTAGTAGAAGTAAGTTAGATGTTTAGCTAGTAGGTAACAGCAGTAGGTTTACGGTGTTTAAGTTTAGGTAGTTCTGAAAATTGACACTAGAGGTGAGGCACGTGTTGTTTACTCTCTGTTTGAAATTGATGTTTTGTTACGTTGCTAACTTTTGACTGTAAAAGTATTTGTGGTAGTCTACAAAGGAAGGTAAGTGTATAATTTTATTACTTTGTTCATTACTAAACTAAATTCAGATATGTTCATCTGCCAACCATTCCGTTAATTTTTTAAATTAAGGTTTTGATAAATCAGTAACATAACCTTAAAATTAGGGTAACTTGAGCCCATTATAACTTTGGTACAAAATGGTGCAAGACTATAGCAGAAATTCCTAAAAGTCCTAAACCGCTGGACAAGTTCGTTAACCAGGCACGTCCGATGCCCAAAACATGTTATTTTTGGAAATTTTCATGAAAAAAATTAACTTTTTTCCAAAATTTCTCCTTATTCAAAAATTTTTACACTGTTGGAACGAGGAGAAAAAATCACACAAAAAAGGTATTTAAACTATTATTCTATGTCAACTACTTTCCGAGAAAAACTAATTTTTGTAAACGGAAATTCGCTACGTTATGCAGGATGCTGCGATAAGAGTATTGAATAAGTAAAGTTCCTTATATGTTTGTACAATGTTTTAATTAGTAACCAACATCCTACATGGTCTCAAACTGTTTTCAAATGAAAATCACCTGCAAATTTAGGTTTGGGCTCAAGTAACCCGATCTTGAGGTTAATTTGAGCCCAAAATCTAAAAAGCTATAAAATTTATGAGCCATAAGAAAAAGATCCATATTATATAATAAACTAACCGTAGTCATATATAGTTTAATATACTGAATTTCCTATCCCAAATAAGTATAACAGTTACGCTCAATTTTTGAAATTATCAGATGATTTGCAAATCTGGGCTCAAGTAACCCGCAAACACGGTACTAAAACTGTTAAAAAAACATCATCAATTGTCGATATAATAAAATAGTTTTGACAATATTACTGCAACATAATACATACCCATAGTAATATCTAATATATATACAACAGAATGTAAACAAAACTATTGGACATACATAACAGAAAGTAGTATAAGCTTAAAATATTAAATACTGGAAAAAGAAACCAAAAGAAGAATATTTTGGAATATTAGATGGTTGCTTTGTCACTTTTTACAATAAAATTATAAGATATATACGTGTCGACTTTTGATTTTTCTCCGTCGTCAGGTGAAATACCTACAATTAAAAAATCCTTGAAAAAATAAATTTGTTATACCGTCGCCGTTTTCTTAAAAATTTAAATTTTGATAAGTGCTTCGGTCAGCGACTAGGTGATAAAATATACTAGAGAAATATTTTTGAAATTCTGATTTCGGTTTTCGGGTTATCATGTCCACCGCAAATGATGTCCAAAAAAGGTGCTTCTGGAATACAACTGCAGTTCCACTATTTTCAAATATTTTTCTATGTAAACAATTTAACCTGTATCCCAAAACATCTACTAATCGATGTTGTTATCAGTTTTTAATTAAATATTTATTATGCTGTTATTTTGCCCGCTACAGCTATATATAATTATAGCTCCTTAAAAAAACCCAGTTCCTAAATATATTTTTTATAGAAAACACAGTCTAAAGTGTAAAATTCTCAGTATCCTGGCGTGTCACTTCTTCAAAATGAAAGTTGATAGACAAAAAATATATTGGTTTTTAGAAGAATAAAGACAAATTTACATTGCAGTACCTACACGGAGAGAAAAATCATATAATTTTTGTAGATAAAATTTCAGAAAAATTACCATGCTCTCTTATAATGCGTGCGCGATCGACGACCAAAATAAAAAATATGTGCTAGCATGGTAAAATTTAATGTGCTAACACAACTTTTATCACACTTTTATGCATATATGTTATAGTTTAATTCTTGTTGTCGTACTCTTTCATTTGCGCATCTGACGCACAACCTTATGTTGCTTGGGCTGTACCTGTAAAAACTTCGAAGATACCCGATCTTTTCCGACTTTCGATTCTTTATGATGCATACAAAAATGATTGCCAACAATATATTCTAATACTAAAGATAGTGAAGTAACAAAATGATGAATTAAACGGTGACATCCCCGTCCTCTAAGACAGTGTAATGAATACTGCTTGCTGCTTGTAAGACAGTCTAATGAATCAAGGTGCTTGGTCCGACCCGTCCGACCAAGTTGGTCGTCCATACCTATGGTTGGCTATGTGACTTGCTATGAGTGAGGTACATTTCAACAGCGTTCACAACACACGCAACCCTCTTTCTCTTTTTTTCTTTCTACTATTAGCAGACAGCATTTCAAATATTATAATACAGCTTGGTAATTTTTGTAAGAAAAACAATTAAAAAATATTTTTTGTCGGCAATGGAACTTTTTACTGTGCTGTTTTACAAGTTTTACGGAGCTAATATTACGGAAACAATATTCTATCCTTTAAATTTTCTATGATTAATTATAATTTTTATATTTTTACCGTACAAAATTGAATATGTTCGCCTTTTAGACGTCGATTGTAGTGCTGAGCACAGTAATATTTATATGAATTTTCTCTCCTTGTACATAGTAATCTTTAATAGTTACACCTCATCAACGTTTAAATAATTATCAAATTATTTATTCAAGGAACATCGCCCTTAATATTGTCTCTCGAATTTCATATCAGCCTCCTTCCAAATCAAAACACCTTGAAAATAATAGGAACTTATAATCCGATCAAGTTATTGTTCGTCACAGTAATTAGTTAAATTCTAATAAATATACCTTATAATGGAGTCGGACAACCACCAAATTTTAGTGAATAAGGAACTGTTTCCCCCCCTCAAATTTTTTGTTTGTAGCATGTTAATTACATCGAAGACTATACGAAATGAACATTTTCTACCACTTACAACCGCCGCTACGAAAGTTATCGGCCATTTTGTGAAAAATCGACCATTTTAGTCGTACTTTCTTAATATAGATGAATATATCTCGGTATGTGTAGGTCTAAAAAAAATTAAAAAAATTGAGGCTATTCACTATGACATAGTCTACCAACGGTTACAGTATGAAATTTTTATCTGCACACATAACCTTAAAAAAAAATAAAAACTGCAGATACTGCTAAATTTTGGTTTTTTGGTCTCAACTTCGGATGTTTTAAGTGAAATTTGATGAAATTTTCAGAAAATATACTTTATAACGTGGACAATAACTGGTTAAAATTTCAAGTCAAAATATCTAACACAAACCCCGAAAATTAACGTCAAATTTGAAAATTGACTGGCCAATGATTTTTGTGCATTTTATCGTATGAGGTTCTTTTTTTTCTTAAATTGTAGGTTTTTTTATGCACTTTATGATGGTGAACAAGAAAAAATTTTTAAACTTTAAAAAAGTGAAAAAAATCGATATTTTGTATTTTTTAGTCAATTTTTTTGAAAATTTTCAATTTCTTGATAAAACATTTTTTTTTATAATTAATTTATTTTTGACATATACTGATCCAATTTTTCGAAATTTTTGTTTTTATTCTGTACGTACAATTAGTATTAAAAATTAAGCAATTTTTGGACAGTATTTGAAAAATAATTTAAGTCAAATAAACCGCCATATTTTAAACACGATCTCGGTAGGACGTGCAACTCGAAAAATTTGTTTCAGTAGAACTTGCAACTCGAAAAATTTGTTTCAGTAGGACGTGCGACTCGAAAAATTTTTCCCTGTCTGTGTTATTTTTAGATTTGTAGCTTGAGTGGCCTCGAGGTATTGTTTATTATTGCCTTGCCTTAAATTAATATTCTTATTGAGTTAAGCTTGACTGAATTAAATGACACTTTTTCGTGTCAATACATAAACTCTTTCTTTTACTCGCCATGTTTACAGATAAAAAGTTTGAATGAAACTAAGAATATGATAACGTAAAGACGGCAATAAGAAAATAGTACGGAAGTACAGTAGGTAAAAACACGTACTAGGCAATTAGAATTACAACAAACAAATAAACAGATTTCTAAAAATCCCTTTGTGCGTACGAAATATTTACGATTCTGTATCATTATTGTGTTTGAAGGTCAGTGAAATAAAATTTTATTGGGGTTCAAATAATGACGTATTTTTCGCTACTGAGAGTGGCTGTTACGTTATAAAAAGTGTTTCAGTATATGAATGATAATGTAAATCAAACAAACCATAGCAATTTCTACGTTTTAAGGAGTTTTTCGTTAAATAGAAGTTCGCTATATAGAGTTTACACTATGGTTTACACTGTATATATATTAAAATATGCTTAACTGAATAACAATATATAGCTTAACTCAATAAGAATATTAATTTAAGGCAAGGCAATAATAAACAATACCTCGAGGCCACTCAAGCTACAAATCTAAAGATAACACAGACAGGGAAAAATTTTTCGAGTCGCACGTCCTACTGAAACAAATTTTTCGAGTTGCAAGTTCTACTGAAACAAATTTTTCGAGTTGCACGTCCTACTGAGATCGTGTTTAAAATATGGCGGTTTATTTGACTTAAATTATTTTTCAAATACTGTCCAAAAATTGCTTAATTTTTAATACTAATTGTACGTACAGAATAAAAACAAAAATTTCGAAAAATTGGATCAGTATATTATGTCAAAAATTAGTTATTAATTATAAAAAAAAAATGTTTTATCAAGAAATTGAAAATTTTCAAAAAAATTGACTAAAAAATACAAAATATCGATTTTTTTCACTTTTTTAAAGTTTAAAAATTTTTTCTTGTTCACCATCATAAAGTGCATAAAAAAACCTACAATTTAAGAAAAAAAAGAACCTCATACGATAAAATGCACAAAAATCATTGGCCAGTCAATTTTCAAATTTGACGTTAATTTTCAGGGTTTGTGTTAGATATTTTGACTTGAAATTTTAACCAGTTATTGTCCACGTTATAAAGTATATTTTCTGAAAATTTCATCAAATTTCACTTAAAACATCCGAAGTTGAGACCAAAAAACCAAAATTTAGCAGTATCTGCAGTTTTTATTTTTTTTTTAAGGTTATGTGTGCAGATAAAAATTTCATACTGTAACCGTTGGTAGACTATGTCATAGTGAATAGCCTCAATTTTTTAAATTTTTTTTAGACCTACACATACCGAGATATATTCATCTATATTAAGAAAGTACGACTAAAATGGTCGATTTTTCACAAAATGGCCGATAACTTTCGTAGCGGCGGTTGTAAGTGGTAGAAAATGTTCATTTCGTATAGTCTTCGATGTAATTAACATGCTACAAACAAAAAATTTGAGGGGGGAAACAGTTCCTTATACTTTGTTTATCTGATTCCATTATTACACGCGTTTTATTTAATCCGCGCTTGTGTCAATCAACGTAACGAACATTGTGAGCTAGATTTGGTTTTAGTCAAGCAACTTATCCGTATCCTGGTGTAGGTGTATTGACGTGAAAAATATATTATATTCAAATTACTTTTTTATTCTGTGGTAAACTGGTTATGAAGAAATCTCTACTAGCAACAAGAACTTGAAAACTCTATTTTGGGAGACAAGGGGTTCCGTATCCTGGTGTAGGTATATTGACGTAAAAAATATATTATATTCTAATTACTTTTTTATTCTCTGGTAAATTGGTTATGAAGAAATCTCTACTAGCAACAAGAACTTGAAAACTCTATTTTGGGAGACAAGGGGTTCCGTATCCTGGTGTAGGTATATTGACGTAAAAAATATATTATATTCTAATTACTTTTTTATTCTCTGGTAAATTGGTTATGAAGAAATCTCTACTAGCAACAAGAACTTGAAAACTCTATTTTGGGAGACAAGGGGTTTTCCATAAATGTAATATCTACGAATGAAAAGGGTACGTGGGAGAACAAAGGCTGAGAACCACTGAATGATACATACAACTGTACAAGACAGAAAATTGGTGGCCTAATAGCAGGTGAATATTTTCTTTTAATTCAATTTCTCTCTTCCTTTTAAAAAATATTTAATAATAACCAAATAATATTTTTATACTTTATTTATCGCTGAGTGACATGGCATGTCCAATACATTGTTATAAAATTTTTAATAAAACATCACAAGTATACACGGTCCCGATGATAGATCATAAAGAAAAATATGAAACATCAAAATATAAAATTTAATTTCATAATGTTATATCTAAATTCAACTGACAACATTCATGTTAACAGTAAATAGTATAACAAACACTGTCATGTTGCCAATCTACACTTACCCTCTCGCACCCAGCCTGGTGAAAATTTTACAAAAATTATTATTTAGCTTATTTATTATTTCATTTGTAACATGTTTTCGTAGCATTCATTAAGAATTCCGTTTAATAATTTTATACGTCATTATATTTTGTTGAAATTTACGCGTGTCCGGTGTATAGTTTACACAAACAAAATTGATATTTTTTTTTTTTTTTGAATATTAAAATGGAATAAATAGATAACAAAAAACATTTGTCTAATTATACAACAATGTAATATTTCAGAATAACAGATCGAATAAGAAAAGAAGTAAATTATGTTAAATTTTGTGTATCATTTTTGTTAACGCTTACTGTACGTGTGTATATTCTCCTAAATAAATGTTTAATTTTTAATCCCTAATTTTTTTGTGAACGTGTGTACGTTTAAATTTAGCTTAGAGATTAAATGATTTAAAAAAAAAAAATAGAGTGGACTTTGTGATGTCCGAGCCAGAGAGGTTTACGTAACATTACAATGTCCACGACTTCTCCATTCTACCGTCATTGTTGATCACTTCAAAACTGGCGGACGATACGGCCTAGCGCATTAAATTGGGTATTGAAATTCCATTCACGGTTTTCTGAGAATTTTAAACCATTAATCCCGACCTCAAAATTGGGATTTCCATTCAGTATAATATATTTGAATAAAAAAACTACTATTTCAATTGATTTTTGCACCATTAATTTTATTAAAATTAAATAGAACGTAAAAATTATAGAAATCATACGTGTATTTTGATAAAATCAAAATTACGCTCCTATTTAAAGGCACAATTTAGCAAAGAAAGTAAAATGGAGCATAAAATTTGAATAATGAATTTAGTCTCAATAACGATATGTATATCTCTTTTTATAATAACCGACCAGCCGTTATCACCGGAAAGAAGTTAGCGCCGAAAGTTGAAAAATCTTTTTGTTTCTTATATGGTAAAATTGCTCCCAAATTGCTCCTTTGAAATCAGTAATTGCTCCACCTGAAACTTAATTATTTAATTAGTTATTTATAAAGAAAAAAATTTTTTTTCGTTATTTAAGTTATCAAAATCTCCCAAAATAATATTTTTTTATATAATTTCTTTACGTCAATAAATTGCTCCCAGTTTGCTCTATTCAATTTAAAAGCTAAATCTTAATTTTTTTGAATAATTATTAAAATATTTTGTTTTTTTATAATGTTATTTAACTTGTCAAAATTCAATTATCCTTAAATATATGCAAACGACTTAAAGATATAATGGATTGTCTATACGTTTTAATAATACATACATAACCTAATTCATAATATTTTTTATTTTAATATATTTTGATTATTATTCAGAGAAATTAATAACTAACTTTTAAATTAGATGGAGCAAATTGGGAGCAATTTTTTGATATAAAGTAATTGTATAAAAATGCATTATTTGGCAAGATTTTGATAATATAAATAGTCAAACAAAAAAGTTTTTTTGTTTGTAAATAACTTTTTAAGTAATTAAGTTCCAGGTGGAGTAATTACTGATTCCAAAGGAGCAATTTGGGAGCAATTGAGCCATATAAAAAACAGAAAGATTTTCCAACTTTCAGCGCCAACTACTTTCCGGTGCCATTATCACTTGTAGAAGTAAATTCTTAATAATCGAATATTAGATTTTGTGGTTTTATACTAAAAGTAAGTCGTGATCTTGAGGTTTCACGGTTTCATACTAATCTTCTTTTTCGTTTCGTTTTCGTAACTCTCTTAATTGTTCGGTACCTAGGCCAAAATCACTCTAGGTTGCAATGAATCTAGTAATTACATCATTGGTTACATATCTTCTCTATTAAAATAATAAAGAGAGAAAATTTGTTTGTATGTCCGAAGTAAACTCAAAAAGTACGGGACCGATTTTGAAAATTTTTTCACTGTTAAGAAGCATAACTATTCCAGAAAAAACATAGTAGATGCTTTATGAGTTCCCCTAAACCCTAGGGACTCCAAAAGTGCCTAAAGTAAACTAGCCAATCAATTTTGAAAATTTTTTCACTGTTAGACAAATAAACTATTTTTGATTATGAGGTCCGGCGAGGTCCTGGGAACCCCAAGAGCTCCAGCATTAACTATCCAACCGATTTTGCAAATTGTTTTACTGTTAGTAAACTAAACAATTCCAGGCTAACAAAGGCGATACTGTATTTGGTAGACCAGGATTCTGAAAATTTTCTTCTTAAATACTACTGAATTATGAGAGAAGTTAACGTGAGGTCAAAATTGTCCGTCAAGCTCCAAAAAGAGCTTGAAATAAAGAGCTAAACGGAACTTGGGTAGTAAGATCATAGTGATTATGGACCACTGGGTAGAAGGTCGTAGTGATTGTGGACCACTGAGTAGTAAGATCACAGTGATTATGAGCCACTGTGTAGTAAGATCATAGAAATTAAGGACCACTGGGTAGTAAGGTCATAGTGATTATGGACTGCTGAGTAGTAAAGTCACAGTAATTAAGGATCACTAAAATCACAAAATAAACTATTATTATTTGTAATGTTTGAGGAGAATGGTCTTTTTCATTGTGTTTCTTTTTTTTGCTATTGCTCATAAATACTTACATAGCAAACGCTTATCAGAGACTGACCCCCGTTTTGGAATAAACGGGAATGGGACAAAAAAGTTACTTCCGGCGACATCTCTATTTAGAGTTGTTTATAAGCGAAGCCAATCACTATAAATAACATTTCGTACAGATTTTGGAAATATTTGATTTAAAGGCAATTGAACCCCATAACTCAGATATTTTTACGCCGACGAAACCGTTGGTCACAGCTATAAAATATGTCTAACAGTTGTAGAATATGAAATTGATATGTAGTAAATTATATAAAACACCAAAATGAAAACAAAATAGCCAGGGTGGGCTGCTAGTTAGAGTATACCTCGTTTCAGATACAACTGATCACGAGTCAAAGTTGAAAAATTAAATAAATTAAATAATTTAAAACAATTCAATCTTCTATTCTTTTCCAAAAACAAACTGCAATTTTAAAATTTACGTAAGTGCAATAATGAAAGAGATAAAGCCAAGAAAACGGAAATTATTTAAATTCATAAGTGATGAAGCATGGTTAAATTTAGGTGAAATGGACCATAATATATAAATGTAAATGAATTTTAAAGTGATGTTATGTGTACTGTAATCAGGGCCAGACCTACAGTTATTACAAGGCGGAGAAGGGGGGGCAAACTTTGCTGTTGGTGCCCTCCCCGAGAAAAACTCCAAATTAAACATTTTTCCGCACCGATAATTTTAAATTTTTCCCTGCAAAAAGTGACGAACAAAAAAAAAAAAAACGTCAATTTCATTTTTGACGCCCCTAACACATTGCAAAAGTGGCAAGCAAAAAAAAAAACAACCAATTCACCGTTTTAGCGCTCCTCTACTTGCGTTTTTGGCGCCCCTAACAACTTGCTGGGGGGCATGTGCCCCCTACCTGCCCCCTAGATCCGGTCCTGATTGTAATCAGATTAGAAACTGGGGTTTGCTTATTAATGTTATTTATATAAAATGATTCTTATAATGTTGTCAAACTATCATAAAAAACCTGGAGATTTGCAAACTTTCTCATAATGGGGTATTTGACAGCATCAAAGAAAAGCAATTAAAACAAATTTTAATGAAAATCTATAATAAAAGACAGCAATTATATTATACTAATTCATCTTAACTATCATTATTTGATTTAAAAAAATTTAATTAAAAAAGTAATTTTTTAGTTAAAATACACGTAAGCAGAAACAGGCTGTGACGTTGCTTTCTCTTATATTTCAACACTATCACCACTAGTGTCGCTACTTAATTTCCGGTTAGCAAACATTACTATGGAAATTAATCAAAATTTAATTAATTTTATTAAAAATCAACAATTTCTTTTCCTAGTTACAGGAAAAATAAGCATTTTTTTCTTAGTTACAGGACACCTGTTGCTACCTAGAGAATGTGACGTAACTGACAAAGAATGTGACGTATCTAGAAAATGTGACGTAACTAGTAAACGTTTTCGCGCAAATTTTGAGAACAAATACGAAAATAATTTTTTCTAACAATTTTCGGCATTATTTTTAAAAATTAAAAACGTATACATGCATAATACATAAATATGTGTGTTTTAAAATAGTTTCCCAAAATTAGTCAAATTACCCATTATTAACTACATATAATTATTTATTACTGCTCAGTATACATGATCCAAAACCTACAATAATAAATAATCAAAACAACATTCTCTAGAAATATTTTTAAAAAACTAAAGTTAGGTATACATAATATGATGTATAAACAAAAATGTTAAATTTGACATCAAATTGATGAAACAGGAATATGTATTTTGATATGTATTTACCTTCCTAGAATCGGTCACATTATTCTGTTACGAATTTTCGCTTAAATAAGTAATGCGTACATATTTTCATCTATATAGCAACAACATATCGTATTTTTTAAGTCCCCCGGGGGTTCGTTTCGAAACAAAGTATAACTTTTTTAATAATGCTTTATTTAATATTTATAAACACAATGTATACCTATATACAGTAGATATGTACCTACATGCACTCAACTTCGTTTTATTAGTGTGTATTAATAAACAATTTCGAGTTAAATCTTCTACTTACAAGGAGGGGTCCAGGTATGGTCGTCACCGATTTCCATCAAATTTCATCTACTAGTAGAGCATAATACCTATATCCAAAATCTTAAAAATTAAGTCCACCTCTCAAAAATAAAGAAAATATTTCAACTTAAAGTTTAAACAATTTTATAATATAACTGTTATTAAGTGGCATTGATAAAAACGTGAAATGGCTTGGTGGTAACGCGTCTGGTATGGTGTGGATGTTTTGGTACTGGGTTCAAATCCCAGTTCAGACATTGAATTTTTATTAAATTTTAATATTTTTTTTTTTTAATTTATTAATTATATTGCTAAAATTATGTTATCAAATATCATTTATTGTAAAAACTTTCTAAGTTGAATCTATTCTTTTTCCACCTGGATGTTAATGTGTCATACTCACTTTTAAAGTACGAATAGATTTCTTCGGCTATTTGTTGAAACTCTGATAGTGAGTAGGGTGTGCAAATTTGGTAAAGAAAAATCGGACCACAAACTAAAAAAAAAAGTTTGACTTATACAGAGTTAGTCAAACGTTTGGAAACAGTGAAAATCTCAGCGGGAAAGCATTTTTAGGATGAATTGAAAAATGTCAGCATTTTTTACGGCACATCCGATGGTGAGCTTGACCTTGAGACCAAGGTCAAGGGTCAAAGTCATATCAAGGTCAATTCCGTTTTTTAAATGGTAACCCCCCTTTCGACTCCGGAAATGAAAAGAGCGGAAAATTCTACATCGCAATATGACCTTGATTATGACCTCAAGGTCAATTCAAGGTCAAACGCTGACTTCTACTGTAATTTTTTATTTAGATTTGTTCGGTAATTTTTTAATTTTGACGTTCTGCATTAGGTGCAGTGTGCAGACAAGATGTAGAAGTGTGAAATAAGTGTAGGCAGGATGTAGTCATGCGCAGTAAGTGAAGTAGATAGAAATGAAGTTGAAAGAAGAATGAAAAAAGTAAAATACTTCAATGTTATCCCAGAAAGTTGTAACTTTAAAACATCGGACCCTATAGGCTAACTTATTCGTCTGATATGTTTTAAGACTATAACTTATTGTAAAAATTAATTTTTGGTTTCACTATACAGGATTTTAAATTGAACAAGAATTCAATAAAATATTTTAAAATGTATAAAAAAATACCAAATACATTTTCACTGTTCCACTGCTATTCTGTTGTACACGTGGAATTCATAATTACAAAAAGTATGAAAAAAGAATGAAATAAAATAAACAAAATAATAATAAAAAAAGCAGAAAAAAACGGAAAAAGAAATAATTAAAATAATTTTTCTAAATACGCCACATATAAAAATTATGTTGTATAGAAGTAAATTTTTTACTAAAATAAATTATGGAACTATGAGACTATGACTGACTATGTTCAACTAGTACAATTATTGTGATGCACAGAATATTTTTAATTTTAACGAACATAAGTAATCAATACTTTATGTTGAAAATTTATCATTACTGTCATAAAACTATTAATAAAATAAATCTGAGTAGTTCATACATAAAATACCAAAACTTAAGATATATTTACTAATTTGAGCGTTACTTTATGGTATTCCACATATGTAAATAATAATACAAATATTTTATTATAAATAATATAATTATATTTTATTTATAATTATCATATTTTATTAGTATTATTAGTATAATTATACCATAATAATCTATAATTGTAATTGAAATATTGTAATATGTTAATTCTGTTAAAATCGAACTCTCTTTGTGTGAGCTTGGATAGCTTTAGAACAAATAAAACTATTCTATTCTATTTTACTAACAAGGAATGTTACGGAAGTGTACCCCTGCGATTTTGTTCATTTTAAGATATATTGTAGTACCTGACAAAGTAACAAACATATTTTAATTATACGTGCCCAATCCCATCTTTAGGGGGTAAAACACCCCTTCAAAAATTTCCTAAAAAATCATATTTTGGTATTTTTCCCATACTAGACCTTAAGCAATTTTGATGAAAAGTGGTCAAAAGATTTAGACTGAGGTTACATTACTATAGAATTTTTTTCATTGGGGTCACTTAATTTTTAAGGGGTGAAAAACCCCTAAGAGTGGGTTTTTAAAAAAATTTTTAGGGAAATCATAGCTCAAATTCTTTAAAATTCTATAAAAAGACTACAAGTTATTAGTTAATAAATAATACGTGTTACCCACTGTAGTGGCACGGCGTAACTGGGGGGCTATGGGGGGCTCTATATGAGAACGAAATTTTTAACAAAAATTAAATATTTTGGATTTTACTCGCTATAAAATTTATAAAATCTCAAAAATAAGGTTAACTGGCAAACTCCTTGACTTGAAATAGATAGTTCTGAAACACTGAAATAGCATCATGAAAAAAAATTTTCGATTGTAGCTTGTAATTAAATGTGATGGGTTATGAAGAATAGTGGAAGAATATACAAGTAAAAATATAATTTAAGTTTTATTTATTATTTTGAGTAGATGTTGAATAGTGGTACAGTGAACGGATGTTAAAGTGCTTCAGTATGCCTGTATTTTACAATGTATTTATCAAATATTATAGAAGTATTAAAAAATGTTATTTAGAATTATGGGTAATAATTTACGCAGTAATGATATTCTTCAAAGAAGTGTCTTAAGCAGAGCGAATTCGTGCACCAACAACATCTTATAATAGATAATTCTTCACAACCTTCAATTTCGCATTTGGGGGACAAATTTTCTTGGAGAGCAAAGGCAACTGGATTCTCAAATTTTTCTGGTTTCTTACTTATGTATCCGCTTTTGTACCATGAATAACGGAATAATTTTTGATATCGAGGAGAAGAAAATTGGTTATGAATCAGTGATTGCAGATTTATTATGTTGTTACGAGAATGAAGATTGATATCGTAATTGAGTAGCATTATACTATCCGAAAACCGCTTGATAAAATTATTCCATATTCGGAATCCGTATACATCTAGTGGTTGTATCTTCCCTGTAGTCCCTTTAGGTATTATCATGACTGTTATTTCTTTGTCTGTAGATGTTAATTCGTTAATGGTAATCGGACAATTTACACTCCACGAATCTACTAAAAGGACACTTTTTTTACCGGTATTTGGCAAAAAAACTTCTTTTATTCACATTTTGAAAAGATCCACAAGCCATAAAATAAAGTAAAGAATTAAATAATTTATTGATAATTAATCTTGAAAATTTTATAAATTTTATAGTGAGGAAAACCCAAAATATTTAATTTTTATTAAAAATTTCGTTCTCATACAGGGCCCCCCATAGCCCCTCAGTTACTCCGCGCCACTACAGTGAGTAACACGTATTATTTATTAACTAATAACCTGTAGCCTTTTTACAGAATTTTAAAGAATTTGAGCTATGATTTCCCTAAAAAAATTTTTAAAAATCCACTCTTAGGGGTGTTTCACCCCCTAAAAATGAAGTGACCCCAGTGAAAAAAAATCTGTAGTAATGTAACCTCAGTCTAAATCTTTTGACCACTTTTCATCAAAATTGCTTAAGGGCTAGTATGGGAAAAATACCAAAATATGATTTTTCAGGAAATTTTTGAAGGGGTGTTTTACCCCCTAAATATGGGATTGGGCACGTATAATTAAAATATGTTTGTTACTTTGTCAAGTACTACAATATATCTTAAAATGAACAAAATCGCAGATGTACACTTCCGTAACATTCCTTGTAAGTATTTTTGTACACAGTAGTGTGTCGTATGCTAAATAAATAGAAATAGAAAATAAAACTAAATGGCAAATATCTGTATAATCGTTTAGAAGTTGATTTAAATCTGGAGGTAATAAAATTCAATAAAAATAATTAAGATAAAATTCTAAACGATTGTACAGATACTTACAATTTAATTTTATACCAATATAGTTTAACCAATTAAGCTACATTATGTATACCAACCATCAATGCGTGAAAGACAACGATGTATGCAGTGTAACGTAACTGACACACACATGAATACTTTTTTTCTACTAATGAATAATTTTAAAATCGATTACAGTGGCGTAACCCTTTAATGACTTTCGACAGACACATAAGTATATATTCTATATACCAACAGCAATCTATGTTCAATAAAGCTTGAAACAGTATGTGCCAGATATTCATTATAATTTTACACATACATAGGCAATATTTATATTTATTTACTTATATTTTACTATGTTCCGTTAAATTTAAAGACAGCGATGAGTGCTCGGTCACAGTGAAATTCTCGTAGGAATACACTGACTACGTCCTTGCAATAAAAGTTGATATTTGAAAAAATGATCGACATAACCACATGATAAGAATTATTGTACGTCCGAATTGCGCTAATGATAAAAAAAAGGTAAGGTAATATGCGACCTAAAGTGAAATTGAATAATAAATTTCACTAACACTTTTATTGTAATATTAGTTGACGCGGCGAATTTTCCAAGAATATCATATTATAAACATAAATAACATATTTTTTATACATAAAAAAATTTTAAATAGAAAAGAACATTAAACTTTAACGTCACAATTTAATCACCGTGTAATTGTAACCGTCACAGTATCCTTCCAAATATAAAATCTACTATGGTTAAAGAGATTGTCAATAGATGGCGCCTACTACATTCTTTAAACAATGTAGACAACTCCAACCGACAGATGTCGTGTAAGTGAGTTAAACAGGTTTTCAACAAATGGCGCCTCCTACATTCTTTATTCAAAAAAATACGGCTTTTAAAGTTTTTTTAACGAAAACGTCAATTTTAAATTAATTGTTTACTTTTCGACATTAGCGGGGAACGTAATTTTCAAAATCATATTTCAGTCATTAATTCGGATAAAGTATTAAGGGAGACAGGGCCGGATCTAGGAAACAAAACGTAAGTTGAGTGGCGTCAAAACGTCAATTTTTTGGCGCAGTGATGTTTTTAAAATTTTTGTCTGCAAAAGGAAGTGATGATCAAAAAAAAAAGGATCAATACTGTCCATTTCTAATAGGGGCCTGCTGAACCGAAAAAATGTATGTTGCCCTTTTTTTATCACTTGCTTTTTTTAGGGAAAAAGTTTAAAATATCGGTGCGCCAAAATTTCTTATTTTGCATTTTTACCGCGGAGGGTGCCAACAGTAAAATTTGCCACCCTCCTAATAACTCTAGGTCCTATGAGATATGACGTCTCTAGGAGATAAGACGTACCGACAAAAAAAACACCTTTGATAATATGATGATAAGTATATCTAATATTCGTTAATTATTTCATATCGATGTTGAACTTTTTTGCAAATGGTCACTGCACATCTAATTTTCAATGGTACACTTATGTGTGTCTATACATTTTATATGTGTATATTTGTGGTATCAACAAAAGAACATATATCAAAATATTATACTAAAAGTTAATTTTTTGTGTTTTTTAAATGTTTTGGAAAAAAAATCATATCGCATTACTTTACGGAGGAAAAAACGAAATACATAAATACTTTTTTTTATAGCAAAATTAATTTTTACGATGTTACGGTAAAATATTTTTATGTATATTATATATACTTTTGGGTTAGTTTTCCGTACAGCAGTCAGGTTATATATACAGTGACAACAATAGAAACATCTATGCTCTGAATTGTGTTAGGGTAATTTTCCGTCACTTAAAACTGAACATAACCTATTATCGATAAAGAAAATTTTCGAATTCTACAACAATGTCAATAAAAATCTCCTTAGATATAAGATGCATTCTTTTCGAGAATTTTGACCGAATTCCCATAATAAAAATTCAGCTACTGCAGCGGGTGTTATGGTCAGACTTAACTCCGGGATTATGACATATACCTACTTACATACAATACTTTCGAAAAGGACTTGCCTTTTTAAAGTTTCCATTTTTGTTTCGACCAAACCGTCGTTTTAATAAAAGAAATTGTTCAAATTCAAATGAGAGTTATAGATACCTATTATTGGAGACAACTGCTATTATGTAGACTCATAGTTTTTTGAACGAAAATGTAAGTATGTTTAAAAATCCTTAAAAATTACATTGTGCTTCAAAGCTATCAATTAGAGATGTGCCAAAGTCGTGAATTCACGCGTGACTCGCCGGGTCACGCGTGACCCATCGTGGTCGTGAATAATTTTTTTACGATCGTGCGTGAGTGGGAGTGATCGTGACATTTAATTTCTTGTTGTGAATAATTCGTGAGTCACGAAAAGTTGAAGACCATGAATAAAAAATTTTTAAATAATTTATTAATTTCAATTTTAGGGAATATTAACTAAACCAATTTGATATTTTAACTACAAAAAAATCTTTTTTTTATATATTGGTTTTTACAAACACAAATAGGTAGAAATTCAATAAACCTTACTAACAAATTTCAGTTCTTTACCGAGATACTTGGAGTGTATACAAAATGATTTACAAATTAGAAATATCCAACAGTGTTTATGATGTTGTTCTGATTATTTCTTCCGTTTTTAAATAATTTCTTAAATTTTTAATAAATTCTTAAAATTAGCCTGCATCTCTCACGATGTGTGGATATACGGTCTCAGTCAATGAGTATAATTGTAAATAACAAGGTCAGTTTTACAGTTTTGAACAATATGGTCATGAAGACATAATATAAAGAGCATATTATGGGTTACTTAAAGGAATATTACCTTCTTTAATATTTTAAGTTGTTTTATTATTATCATTATTTAAAAAAAAAATATTATCTATGTATTTATAGGTATATAAAAAATATTTTGTCACAATTTTGTTAAAAAACTACATATTTGGTTTGGTTGTGCTAAATGTCATGTTTATATACGAATACAATAAGAACAAAAATTAAACAATAAATCATTAGATGAAAAATTTTGAAAATTTTCTCACTTTCCAGAAAAAATTAAATAGTATATAACTTGCATCAGTATTAATCTCAGTAATAATGTTAGCCGTATTAACCGTATTCTGATTTTATCCTAAGGACATAGTTTTAACTGACTGTTAAAGCGATAGTGATTTTTATTCAAAATTCCAACGATTAGTTTCAAAGATTTTTATGTTTAATTCGTGATCGTGCGTGAGTGTGAAAGCATAAAATTTTTTTGTTCGTGATCGTGCGTGAATGTGAAAAGAAATAAACTTTCTCGTTCGTGATCGGGCGTGAGTACAAAAGCTAATTCGTGACTGTGCGTGATCGTGAATAAAAATGTACTCACGAGCACATCTCGACTATCAATATACTTAACGACCAAACTTTTATTGTTATATCCTATTTTTGACAAATTTTGTTTTTAAAATCACACCTTTCAAAACTGTACTTAAACTGATTTCCGCCGGAATATACCGCCCAACACGGCCGACTTTCAAATCGAAGCAATTACGGAAAAACAACTTTTATTGTGTTCTACATTAGAAATTTAAAGTTATTAAGTAAGTCAAATTATCATTTAAAAGTGACAACAAAGTACAATAAAGAGATGGAATTTCATTCTATTAGAATGTTGCAAAATAAAATAAAAAGTTTTTGGGACATAAGTGTCTGACAATTACATAAGCATCTAAGCATAATTCTGAAAAATAAATATTTTTAAAGTAAATGGCAGGGTATTTTTTTGAGAATATATTCAAAATAATTAAAATAGTTAATAACTCCAGTCTAGATATGAAAATACTGATAAATTCATTATAACACAAAAAAGAACTTATTATACCATCTTTCCATGCAATACTGAATCTATACATATTACAAAAAACTCCATAAAAACTCCAAATACTTACAATAAAAAGTTATAAGGACAATATATTTAAAATCTGTATGATTGTGTACACAGCACAGACGGAAATATCAAATAGAAAAAGCAATTTTTATCATCGCAACTTTATTAAAAATGGAAAATCCTAATTCAATTTATGAAAATCAAGAAATATAATTTTTAATTGAATTGAATATAGTTTACTCGATAAACGAGCAAAGTATAACCAGTTACAATAAAAACATACCAATCTGACATCTGGTTTTTTTTTTATTTAGCAAAGGAAACATTTATTTGTTTAGGCCAACGATACTTTTTTATAACAGGACTTCTCAAACTGTGCGACGTGAAGCATCGCCAGAGGCGTCGCAGCTGCCTTGCTAAGAAAGGGAAAATAATGTAAATAATTAATTAATTTTTTTTTTTTACTCGTCAAATTTCTATAAAAAGGTAATAATATATTGTGCAATAAGTGCGGGAAATTGTCGATGGCCCACGAAAGCGAAGTTGAGGTAGGCACCTTAAGGATGAATTCTGGAGACTATACCAGAACTGGCAAAGAAGTCATTGAAACTTTGGTGGAAACACACTTCCCCAATTCAAAAATAGTGAGTGTTGACAATGATATGCACCATATTGGACCTCTTAAAAGAGTGAGAAGGGAACATTGGATGCTTGCTAAACAGATAATCACACAAAATAAAATTATATGGGCTATAAACTCTTTTGAGCCCTATAAATCACCAGGACCTGATGGCATACTACCATGTATGCTGCAAAGTGCATCATACATGGTTGCCCCAATCCTGTGTACAATCTTTAGAGCAAGTCTGGCTCTTGGATATATACCAAATCTATGGAGAAAAGCTAAGGTGATTTTTATACCTAAGCCTGGAAAAACTTGTTATGACCAGGCAAAAAGCTTTAGACCCATTAGTCTATCATCTTTCATATTGAAAGTAATGGAAAAAATCATTGATAGGCACATTAGGGATACAATGGGGTATATAAGAACATTACATAAGAACCAATTTGCCTATCAACCAGGTAAATCTACAGAGTTGGCTCTACACCATCTAGTTGGGCGGATAGAAAAAACAATGGAAAACAAGGAAATAGCTTTAGCAGCCTTTCTTGACATTGAGGGAGCTTTTGATAACACCTCATATACATCGATTTCCAACGCAGTATTAGAACGGGGAATTAATCCGATAATCTGCAACTGGATAAATACACTTCTTGCGGATAGGGTCATTCAAACCAATTTCCATGAAGAAACAATTGAGGCAAAACCTACAAGAGGTTGTCCGCAAGGCGGAGTACTTTCTCCTCTTCTGTGGAATCTTGTAGTCGACGACCTCATTACGGAATTAAATGAACAAGGTATCTATGCCCAAGGATACGCTGATGACATAGTCATTCTTATTAGAGGCATGGATATAAACACGATTCTTGATCTTATGCAACAGGCCTTTGATAAGGTTGGTAACTGGTGCATGGAAAGGAATTTGAGTATAAATCCTCAAAAGACCAGTCTTGTACCTTTTACACGCAAAAGATTGGGATTCGACAGGCTTAAAACGCCAACATTATTTAGTGACAATGTCAATATTACGAGGGAGGTTAAATATCTGGGAGTTATACTAGACAGTAAATTAACCTGGAATCAACATATTGACTACAAAATCAACCAAGCGAAAACTGGTCTACTAAGATGTAAGCGAGTGCTTGGAAAAAAGTGGGGACTGAAACCAAGTATAGCTCATTGGATATATACTATGGCGATCAGACCCATCATAACGTATGCAGCGGTGGTGTGGTGGAAGAAGACTGAGCAGAAAACTGTAAAGACCAAACTGGAGAGCTTACAACGCTCAGCATGTCTTGGGATTACAGGGGCAATGTCATCCACACCCACAAAAGCAATGGAAATCATTCTGTCATTAACTCCTCTGGATATTTTCATTCGTGGAGTCGCCAAAATGACAGCCTACAGGCTAGAGAAGACTGGGCAGTGGCTCAAGATTCATTATGAGTCTTCCCACACCAGTATCTCTCACGAAATATGTAGCAAAATTCTACAAATGCCATCTGACATTGTAGAAACTAAATACCTCTTTGAAAGGCCATTTGAAGTTAGCATTACACCGCGAACTGAATGGCGAGAGGAAAACATGGAACATAGAAGTGGGGATATAATATGGTACACTGATGGTTCCAAAATAAATGACCGAACAGGAGCAGGAATATTTGGTGTTTGTCCAGCAGTTGAAATATCTCAACATCTGGGGCAGTACGCTACAGTGTTCCAAGCAGAAGTGTTTGCAATAATTTGCTGTCTCTATGAAAATATAAGAAGATCTTATGAAAATAAGAATATTTTCATTTTCAGTGACAGTCAGGCAGCACTCAAAGCCATTAACTCATTTCAGGTTAAGTCAAAACTTATCCTGGAATGTAGGGAACTCCTACAAGAACTAGGTAGCAAGAACAGAGTTTCTCTGATATGGGTACCAGGCCACGTGGGAGTTGATGGCAATGAGAAAGCTGACAAACTTGCAAAGCAAGGTGCATTAAAAGATGACTACAGCCCAGAACCCTACTGTGGGATAACGATTAAAACCGCGAAAGGGGAAATTGCTGAAGCCATGACAAAAGAAACAACTGCAGTATGGAGAAATACTCCAGAGCAAAGACATGCGAGGCTTATGATTAAAGAACCTTCCATGAAGTTGTCATCCGAAATTCTACTACTGGATAGAATGAAGATGAAAGCTATAGTGGGTTTTCTTACTGGACACTATTATCTAAGGAAGCATCTGCATCGAATGGGAATATATAGAGAAGAACCAGTATGCAGGAAATGTGAGGTGGAAGATGAAACAGTCCACCACATTCTGTTTGAATGTGAGGCATTGGCTCGCATTAGGCACTCAACACTGGGTTTGGGTACAGAGCTTGAGACTATTCATCGGGATCCCGTAAGGGCCCTAACTGACTTCATCAAAGAAGCGGACCTCTTACGCATAACTGATGAGTAAACGGGGTTATTGCACAATATTCCACTGGGAATCAGTGCATGGGCTGACAGGACCCCCCCACCCGTAGGAAGAAGAAGAAGCGAAGTTGAGCACACGAACGTAGTTGAGTGGGTAATCGACAATCCCGCACGAGTTGCACATACTTTTTATTACGAATTTGACATACTTTTTTCTATTATTATCACTATTTTTGACATTTTTATTACTTTTTAAAATAATATTTTTAAGTGTTCGTCTTTTTTTCTGAATTAATTATTATTTAAATTACTTTGTTGGTGGTTTCTATAGAAATAATAATGAAATATTTATTAAATGAAAAATCAAGAGGCGGCTTTGCGTGTTTTGATTAAATTTTTCTTGTTTTATTGTCAATTTGCGTGTGAAAAGTTACTTTCCGCACGCAAAAAAGTATGTGGGAAGAGTACAGTGGGCAAACAGCTATTTTGCGTACAGAAATGTGTGCGCCAAGTTAGTACTTTTCCCGCATGAGTAATAAAAGATATATTTTTAATATAATCTATATTTTATTATATTGGCGATACAAAATTAAAGACAGGTAAATCTGGATTTTGATCCCTTGAAAATAGTGTGTCCTTTTGTATTTTTGGCTGAAAATATAACTTATTTTTTTGAGTTGTTTCAATTTTTGTGAAACAATACGATACTACCGCGCCGATATATACTGAATGGCGATAAAAAAAATTTGTATGGCTTAAAAAAATGGATATCTTTGTGAATTGAACGTAACAATGATATGATATAATTGAATTTATATGGTAAATAAATGTAACAACATTATATTGCATCCTTTTACCACTGCCACTGCTACTCTGGCTCTGAATGAAAGATAAAAAAAAAAGAGGTAACAATATCATCAGGAAAAAAGATAAGAATCGATATGAAAACTAAAATTGAATTCAATAAAATGATAAAAACATTGAACAGAAGCATCCAGTTATAGTTCATATTTTCGTCTCTCTTTCTCCCATTCTCATCTGTCTATCCTTGTTTATCGTAAATAAAATTCACCATATCTTTGTCTAATAGACGTTGATGCAATTCAATTTTTATAGGCGTTATCTCTATCGCACATTTTATCATCATATAATCGTTTATAGCCCAAGTAAAGCATAACATTATTTGGCACATAAGTCAATAAATTTTATAATAACTATAAAAGTAGGAAATCGCGCCCAAATCTAATTTGTGTCTGGGTGGAAATATTTATATGGTTGGAAATCAATGGGCAGAATGGACAGATTATTTACAATTGATCCAAACATTGAAAGTACAGTAAGCTCGTTGGACTTCTAAACAATGTTATTTTTCAATATACTTACTACAGTATAGGTACTAATATACTTACGTCACTGATTAATTTTCTGTATTAATTTTATTCCTGCGTCTAGCACGCAGGCCCGACAAGAGGGTGGGGTAGCCGGGGTTGCTTCTCTGCGGCCCGGGCTAGAGGGCGGGGCCTGTAGCTGTCGGTAGAGGGCCCGGAGAAATAGTTAAGAGTTTTTTGTTGCTCACCACTTATTTTTTTGGAAGAAAATTTTTAGGAAACGCGATTAATTCCCGGGGCTCTCCATTTCTCTCCACGGCCCTGCTAGCACGTCATTGGGTTTTGACATATTTTTGTTGATATTTTTAAGCAAAATAGCATAATAATAGAAACCATTAATTTCCAAAAAAATTATGGAGTTAACAACCAAATTTATAGGTGTATGTCGGTGTTATGCAAACATTAATGATATAAAAAAAACAAGAAAAAGTAAAGAATCTCTTACATATAAGTTTTTAAACTTTACGTAATGCAATGAATTTGTATTTACTTACCTACAAGTAAAGGCCCCGAGGTCGAACCAATTGATTTTCATGAAATCTGAATATGTTGTAGACACAGACCGATGAACATATTATATATTATTATCAGGTATCGGATTTCTTTCGGATCAGACAGTTTCGTCTTTAGTATATGCAGGTATACATATTGCACTCAATGTGACTAAAAGTTCAAAATATTTTCATAAAAACAACGTACACAAGTTACATACACACACATACATATGTGTATCAAAATATTATTTATACGTATTTTATGTAAACATCCTTTTTTTCTTTTATTTATTACCTGCATAATTGAAAAGTGCCACTGTAATTTTAATTGACTATCAAAAGTATTTTTGTTTATATTATGTATGTGATTTATGTGACATGTCATTTAAATTTTAAAAAAAAACATCTTTTTTTATTGTTTTCAATTTTGAGAGATAAAAGTATAGTTGTTTGTTAAAAATTTGTTTTTCAATAATAAAAAATCTTAGTAAATACGTACGTCTTAGCTATTACAGTGGACCGTCTAAATATTCAACAACTTTTCAATATATTTTACAAAAATTTTTTCCGATTTTTTGAATTTTCTTACTTTCGTCAAATAAAAAATGCTGTTAGTATTCTAAATGATGAAAAATGTAATTTTTGACCAACTATATTCATTCAAATGTGCATAATTTAATGTAATTTAGTTGCAAAATTTTATTGAAATAAGTACGGTCCTAACCTGTCCGAAGAAACCCGGTACCTAATTATTATATTATATAGACTAATTATATAAATGTATAGTTGAGGCAGCCAATTACGACCAAGTTCCGACCTAATAGTATTCTGTAATATACTAATCAATGCAGTAACCGATTGTATCCATATAGTAACGTTTTCAAATAATTATTGTTAAAATATAATATTGATAATAAAATTTTACTTTTTTGAGAAGAAACTGCAAAATTTTGAAAGAAAAAAAGTGGTATTCGCCTTATTTTCAAAATACGTACGTATAGAAATTATGTCCTGCAATAATTATAGTCGCATTTGCTTAAAAATTGACATTATGTATATATTATATTCCTTAAATCTCACCCGTCTCACCCTGTTACCTGTTTCAAGAAAAATGCCTACAAACTGCCTTTACGCTTAGTCTAGTAGTATAATATAATAGTATTCATTTGTTTGTGGTTGTAGAACACTAAAAAATAAGTGACACTCATTTTTTTATCGGCAGTAAAACGGTTGGAAGGGGTCAAAATCGCCCTTCAGAAATTGGGGTAAAAATTTAATTTGCCAAATACCTCGAAAACAATAAGAAATAAAGCAATTGGCGATGTTTCTCTTCTTCAAAGAGCTATCTATATAAAATTCATTCACATTACATCAACAGGGGTGATTGAGGGTTAAAATTTGGGGGTTAAATTTGCGGAAAGAGAGTGACAAAGTTGACACAGTCGTCGTCCGCCCCCCCAAATTAACTACCCTTATACTTAATATTAGGGAATCAAGCAGAAATAGGTCAATTAATTCTTTTATGTAGATTTCAAATCTAGATATTATGTAGATTTGAGATCAACCAAAAATAGTGTTTCTTCCAGTTGTTGCCGAATTGAAGGGAAAACTGTAATGTTTTTATTTGTCTGTGTCTAAACAGTTTCCTGATTAGTTATCCCCAAAGGAATTAAAAACATTGCGTATTTTACTTCTAGTATGCCAGGCATATTTCAATTTAAAGTATATTTTCTACTAGTTGTACGCCGCGGTGGTATAAAATCAATGAGAAATATATAAGTATAATATTTATAAAGAACTTGTAAAATAGGGAATACAAATGAACTAAAATGGAATTACCTATATTGACCTAAATCGTAAATATTGATCCATAGGTAAAAAGATAACACCAGACCAAATTTCATTAAAACCCGTTCAGTAGTTTCTGCGTGATGCGTATGCACATACTGAATATGGTTTTTGAATTTTTCCGAGGGAATCAGATATTTTCCCTCAATAAAAAGTATCCTATATATGTTGACCCAATTAAAAAACCCAGAATAAACAGATCAAATTTCATCAAAATCAATCCAGTAGTTTTTGCCTGATGCGTGAACTGACAGACAGACAGACAAAAAATTCAATGTTTTTATATTTAAATCGATAACTGCCTGCAGTGCCAGTACAATTTTCAAGAAATATTCCAGGTACAGACATGGTTTCGTTACAGTTTTATTATATGTATATAGATTACTGATAATTGCGATGGCTTATAAAGAACACGGTCACGGTACTAAATTTATTTAGTCGATTTTTCTTTATCAAATAAAGTTTTATAAAATCTACTAGATCTAAATCACTCTACAATTTTCTGTTTTCTATTCCTATTCAAAACAATATTTTTACATTTAATATAATTTTAAATGGATATGAAAGTTTAGTTGGTTAACCCTTTATGGGCCAAGAATATTTCTAACAATTGTACAAGTCTGATTTTTGGTACATAGTTTAAAAATACCGTAAATATTGAAATTTGGTCATGTATTTACCAGGGAAATGAGTGGAAATTGGTTTTTCCTTTCGTATCCATATGGCACATTGGCCTTTAACTGTAAATGTTGCTTATATGTAAAATGTTGCCATGTGACTACACTGGCTTTTGAATAAAACAAACGTTTCAACAAAAAAAGAATATTTATCAATTTCTACAAAACAGTTTTATTCATTTACAAGCAGAAATAATATTACGATTTATTACTGATGAAATGAAATAAAATATTACTTTGTTTTGGTGAGACGAAGTCGTGTATCACATTTTACACATATTAATCTCGTGTATGATTTTTTACAATGTTATCATCGACATTTGATGGTCTAAACTAGCCAATGATGTATAAAGTTATCTTTTTATGACAATAAGCTAGATTACGAACGTTTGTGACTCTTATTTAAATAACGCCATAATTTCTGTGTCCTCATTATCTAACTCGAATAATCTGATATATCGGATACATGTGGTGGTAAAATAGCTACATCACAGAGTTTACCATAAAATTTGCTATAGCGGACATAACTACACGTCTCATATTCCAAAAATGAAAAATGTTATTAAAGGCCAGTGTATCCATATGGCTACGAATTATTCATAACGGTTATATTTAAAAATTATTTATCTAGGCCAATGTATCCAATTGGCAACAGTAAGTTTTTAGCAAATTTATAAAGGTTTCTAGCCACAAATAAAAAAAAAATAATGCTAGCATATTAAAATTAAGTATATAATTAAACTAGTAACATACGTAAAAAAAAATTATTTAAATTAATAATCAACAAAAAATGTAATTATTTTAATCACTTTAAACAACCGGCCAAACAAGCAAATTCCATGACAGTTTTAGTATATATTTTTGTTCAGTAGTAAACAGCACTGTCCAACACCATATTAAATAAGGACCATTTTATGTCTGTATGCTAGTTTAAAAGTATAATTCTTTATAATACAAGAAAAAATGACGGTTAAAGTTCACGTAGCCATTTGGCTACCATGGCCCATAAAGGGTTAAATAGGTTCAAGATTTTTTGTTATAAAAAAATCTGTCTATTATTTCATTTTCTTGATACAATACAATATATATATATATATATATATATATATATATATATATATATATATATATATATATAAAATCTTGAACAGTTTTAATCAACTAAACTTTCATATCCATTTAATATAATAAATATAAGACATTATGATATTGATTGCTTCACGTTATTCGTAAGACGAAAACAGTTTTCAAGTACTCAAATAATAAAGAGTACTTTACCGTTCCTACTTCATACTGACATTGCTATTATGGTAACAGGAGTAACTATACTTCTGAAGATACATATATATTCAGATTATAGAAAAGATTATAATGTCAACTTTTCATCAAATAAGCTAGTTTAATAGGTATTGGTTTTATTTTTGAATTAAAAAATACCCCTGTCACAGCATCCTGTATAAGGTCAGCGAATTTCCAGGTATAAAAATTACTTTTTCCCGAAAACCTGCTTACAACCCAAGGACGTATTTACCCTAAGTGCCGCCCAAGGCACTGTAAAAAATGCCGCCTCTGCTTTCTCGTAAAACAAAAATTTTAAAAAAATTTCTTAATAACTTTCTCACTTTTTTTTCTTTTTTTAGATAAGTGACGAACAATAAAAAAACACTCCCATTTCTTATTTTCCTATCAAGAAATACTTAAGTGACGAACAGAAAAAAAGACTTGTGAAACTAAAAATTATATTTTTTCCCCAAAATTTGCCGTCCCTAAAATTTGCCGCTCTAGGCGCGCGCCTAGTCCGCCTTATGGCAAATTCGCCCCTGTTACAACCTGCAAGAATTGTCCATCTATTTACTTATTAATTTTGATTCTGATATGGATCTTAGGATTCTATAATCTGAATACTAGTTCCGGAACACTTTAGATGTCAATCTAAAATTTTAAAATTGATTGCTCTAGCTAGCTGCTTGTAAATAATTTCGTTGAAACCGGTTACAATTTCTTATCTAGTTTTATTTCAGTCAACTAATGAAAATCCGGCATAAAAAATTTTAACACAATGAAAATTCATGTTGGCAGTATACCTATAATAAACGTATATGACAATAGTTAACTTCAATTTTTAGCTCTATGTCTGTTTCATCTACGCAGTCAAGAAAAATTATTCTTGTCAAGGTATTATCCGGTGAATTTTATAACAATACCGTATAAGTACAATATATTCAATAGAGACAATGGATTATATGATATCAAAAAATGTATACTGAAAATATTGAAAGCAATTTTTGAACGAGATCATACGAGAAATCTAATAAAAATAAATGTCCATATACTGGTATATGTAGTTGGTAGGTACTTATTATTTCAAAAAATTATTACGTTACAGCGACAGTTTGCTGGTTCAGGTTCGTAGCTAACGGCACACTACATAACGTTGTAACGTCACATCAAAAGGAAAATTTACTTTTATTCCACGAGATATATAAACAAATAATAATTAAACGTCAATATTTATTTGTTTATACGTTTATAAACATTTAAAGCTTATATAATATTTTATTTACAACATAAAATACTTATGCAAAAGTAAATACCTATGTAAGTAGAAATACCAATTTATCAAAATTTTTAACAGGTAAAACATTTAAGAAATACTCAGGGAAAAATTACCTATCTAACAAATTTAAAAAGGAATATAAGAAATAAATTAATATTAAGAGAAAAAACTGCATTATTCCATAAAAGAAAAATCTTTTTTTCTTTGCTTTTATTATAATTCTACAGTGAGACTATATTTAAGAAAATATTGCACCAAATAAAATTGAAAAAGCTTTCAACTATAGAGTTGCACGACTTAAAACAAAACTTAAAGGATGAGGTTTCATAAGGACGGCTTTTGGACACAAGTTGTTTTAAGTTGTTATCTTAAATGAGTAAGAAGACTTATATGGGAATAATTTGGTAATTCTGAACAAATGATAAATCCATACATCTACATATATACAAAATTTCAGTTGAAAACAAACTCTTTGAATGAAATATGTTTAAGAGTCTTAATGCACGCACTTCGGTTAGTCACATCAGTAACAAGTTCAAGTTAGGATATGTTTCAAGGATTATTAGGATCTGACTATGCATATTTTTTTATCGTATACAATATAGTCCAGTGAAATTAAGGCTGAAATCAGGAAATCGGGGTATATGGATGAAAATTGGAGGGAATGTTCTTAGAGTCACTAAGAACAATTCTCCCTATAAAAAAAAGTGCTCTGATCCCGGACAAGGGTAGAAACAACCCCTAAAAAGTTTTTTTTTTCCAATTATCTCGCGAAGTGTGCGAGATATGGAAAACTTTTTCAAATAAAAATTGTAGACCTTTCGATTCTACAAAAAATAGTATACCACCCTCTTACCCCTATCTCTAATAGTTTGCGGAGAAATCATCCCCGAAAAAAAAAACGAAATTTTTTCGCCTAATTCCAATATTTTCAAACATTTAGAGAAAAAAAATATTCTTGGTATTTTCTCTAAAATTGAAAATAGAGAAATTAGGAAAAACAAGAGGCCCCGATGGCGTGGGACTGGTGCTTTCCATTTAAAATTATCAATGGTTAACTAATGCCCGTTACCGGTAAATTTTGACTAGCAACGGTGTCTGATTTGTTTTTATAGGACATGAAATGAGACACAAGAGAAGTAAATGCTAGTAAGTTGATAATATCACATCGTTAAAAAAATTTAAATTTGCATATTTTCACAATAAGTAGTGCCCTCTTGATTTATATAATATTAGAAAATTTAAGAGGGTGGTATACTTTTTTTGTAGAATCGAAAGATCTACAATTTTTATTTGAAAAAATTTTCCATATCTCGAACACTTCGCGAGATAATTGGAAAATAAACTTTTTAGGGGTTGTTTCTACCCTTGTCCGGAATCGGAGCACTTTTTTTCATAGGGAGAATTGTTCTTAGTGACTCTAAGAACATTCCCTCCAATTTTCATCCATATACCCCGATTTCCCGATTTCAGCCTTAATTTCACTGGACTAATAGCCAAAATTTTTAATTTTTCAAATGGTAATTTTTTGCAACAAAAGTATAACTGCAATTTAACTGACGGCTATCAGAATAATAACAAGATCCAAAAACAAAATATTGTTGATCAAGAAATATCAGAGATCACACTGATCTTAAAAAAACTTACCATTTTATTTGCTCTATATATGTTCGATAAATCTGTTACGTAATACATATACACCGACAAGAGAGAGTTAGTCAAATGAGTTTTCGAGAAAACCAAATTATATCTACGTCTTTATATTATACCGGGTGTCCCGTTTATTGGATGTATACATACGGTTTACATGTTAATTGATAACACTGAATTCCCATAAGGAAAAAGTTATGTCACAAGAATGCTTTGAACAAACTATAGTTGAAAAAATATTCCCAGACACTTTTGTAGATTTCCTTCTTTTTTATCCTTGTCGAACACTTTTCAACACTACACCAGTGTCCTTAATCAGTGATTTTTATTTAGTTTTTTAAATATTTGACTTTATAATATTTCATCTTCACAAAGTTAAAAAAAATGATGCAATACTGTAAAGAAAAGTGAAATATGTTATTTTCAATTAGAATAAACTATTTTCGTTTGATTTTAACTGATTTGAAAATTCTAAACAGTACATATTGACATTCACTGATTTTTGTTTTTCAAAATTATATTTTTAATAGCATTAAATATTTTGCAATGAATCCAGTCATTCAGTTATTTTATATATATGTTTACAGTTAAGTTATAATCAGTGATATACATGGATGGCCAACTATGTACCTATTTTTGAAGCAAGTATGTTGTACACAATTGGGATCTATGACAACGAAAACCCCAATATAAACAATTGATAAGTGTGTGACAACAAGACATTAAAGGTTCACTGAGTACTGAATCGAACATATTAACATATGTTTCCTAGAGATACTACAGGCATTAAATTTTGAAGCACGACTCCATTTTAGTAAGCCCAACTTGTAACCACGGAGACTTGTTTATAAATATTAGATAAACCATTAAATTAATGGTTTGATCGCCATTAAAGTAATCCCATCAGTCAATTTTTTTGCTTCAATTTCTTAATGTATTTGTAATACACAGCATTCTCTTTAATCGTTTCTCTCCTCGATGTTAAAGGTTAGTGTATCTTTGTTTATTTCTGACTCAAAATTAGCATTTCTTTAACAAATGTATTTTGTCATTCATTAGATAAAGACAAAATATAGTTGAGAAATACAAATGACTGCTGTCATCTTTTTCTTTGATGACTATTTAACTTTTTAAACGATTTTTTAAGTTGTCTCTCTATGTATCTCTATGGTTATAATATATCATTAATGTCATTTGTTTTCGGTTTCTTTAAGAAATATTCTTCTGTAATCAAATTATTGTTGAATAAACAAAATTTACATAAAAATATAAAATAGTGTTGTTAACTTATTATTTATTATTATTTCGTAACCTAATGTTCAATTAGTACCCTATGCACTATTTATTTGTTTGACTGGAATTAGAAAAAGACAATCATACGTTGACAAAGAAACTATCAAAAGTGTCTGGGAATATTTTTTCAACTATAATAATACAAATTTTATACGTGTTACTATCGTTTTAACAACAATAGTGCAGTAAAATAAAGAAATAAATATCGCAATATTCAAGCAATTCACATTTTCACATAATAAATATTAAGTATTTGTATGGCATTTTTTTTATTTTCTTGAAAATAAATATTAAAATAATAAAAACACCGAAAGAATATTTCTGCTGAAGAAATAGTGCAGATAATTTGGTGGGGAAAAATTATTTTATAAAAGAAAATTACCAGTAATCATAAAAATGTTAATTCAAAGCACTCTTGTGACATAACTTTTTTCCTTATGGGAATCCAGTGTTATAAATTAACGTGTAAATCGTATGTATACGTCCGAATAGGACACCCGGTTTAGCCAGATACACGCATAACATAACCATATACGAGTAGATATACTGAACACATCATAATATTTACGTAAATGGTTCTAGATAGTGGCACACACTTTTAATTTAATATACGACCGACTATACCCAAGCATCCGCCATGAATGTATTATATGTTTATGGCAACAACCAAGCAAGCGGTAAACCAGAAATACTTGCCGTTGGGTAAATTCAGGCCTTTTTTGAAATTAGTCACCGGTTCTATATTATTCACAATTTATAAAAGGCAATATAATATGTTCACAAACCTTTTCTTTTATAATAATCTTCTAGGACAAGTTCAAAATTAACTTTTATATGAAAATGAAATTTGTTATTTTAAATATTTATCTGCTTGGCTCACCCTTTCCACCTTCAACAAATAACTACTAACTGTTTTTGGTTGTATGATATACTTGAAATACGATTATAAATAATTTTACTGGTAACCGGAATATTAGGTAGACGGTATTGAATGGTCAACACTGACACCACATAATATAAGGAGAGCTCGAATGACCGACCTTTTGAATATTTCAACAATGCGGTTGACAGATATATGAGCCGTTTATTTTAAAAGTGGGACAAGTCCATTTTTGAAAAAAATGAAGATAATGATAGTTACAGATAAGACATAGTATGATCTTTTTATCTGTCAACAATTTATAGTAAAAAAATTCAGAAGCCTAATGTTTTAAGATTTAGCTCTTAACAGTATTGTAAATATGTTTATTTTGATAGTGGTGCAAGTCCATCTTACAAGTCAAGTTCCCGAACATTAAAAAATAAGTAGCACGTAGTTTTTTTACCTGCGGAAAAGCGATTTGAGGAGGTGAAATCGTCCTTCAAAAATTGGGGTGAAAATTTTTTTTCAAATATCTCGAAAACGGTAAAAAATAGAGTAAAAACTTAAATTTTCAATATTGCTCTTTCTTAAAAATCTATCTATTGATATGTAATTTGTTCAAATTACTCCAACAGGGGTAGTTGAGGGCTAAAATTTAAGTGTTAATTTTGCCAAAAGGGGTAAAAAATAAAATATAATAAAGTTTTATTTACAGATTTCGTACGTAAGAAAGTCTAATCGATCTGTTTTTACTCAATTTCCTAATATTAAATTCAGGGGTAGTTAACTACGGGGGTGACGGTGTCGACATAATCGTACTATTTGAGCAATTAAAAACTTCTTCAGGGAAAATAATTTAAAACAATTAGATAAAATTTTCAAAATTCATTTTATGCTACACTGCAGTGGGGTGAGTCGCCCTTTTAAAGTACATAGGTACTAATTTTAATACACTCGTTTGTACTACTAACGCACTGGCAGGGGGTAATAATGTCGCAGTACGTGCTTCTGAAGTTGAACTGTCGTATGAAAGGTTTTTATTATGTTTATTTTTAAATGATACAACTGAAATATTATCTATTTAAATTAACGATTACAGTAATTCATTAATTTTGAAAGTGGGGCAAGTCCATTTAGTTATAATAAGACCACTATTTTTTGTAGCCAGCACTATAAACATTATTGGATTATAAACTTGCATGATCTAATACCACAAAATACAAAAAATATGTCTATTAATACTTACCAATATGTTTAAATTTATTGAAACGCAAGCTCTTAAATATCTCGCAATAACAAAATATGGACTTGTCCCAATTTCAAAATAAACGGCTTGTATGCAGATATCTACTCAGGTACGTATAATAACGTAATTTTGCGACAAATAAAGTAAATAAGTCATTTGGCTATTTCTAGTGCTAGAGACTTGAAATTTGATTTGAGTTATTTTTTACAGTAATGCTAATTTCATCCCACACACATTTCTATTTCAGAGCATTCGCAAGGTACATTCTTCATTAGCTCGTGGATCGATCAATACAGTTATGAACTGGAAGAAAATCCGCTACATGGTGGCTTTGTGAATAGATGAAAGTGAACTCGTCCAGAATGGAGACTGGAGAGCAAAACGGCCTATTGGACAGAAACCTGTATAGTGTATACAGGATCAGATTAGCCAATAGGCCAATCTAGGCAATGGCTTAGGGGCGGCAGATTTTCGAAAAGAGGGTGGCAAAAGTTGCAGTTGATCTTTTTTTTTTCTCGTCAGTTACTTTTTTAAGAGAAAGTTCAAAAAGAAAATAGGAAAAATTAAGATTTTCTTCTGTTTAAGCAAAAGGTAGGGTACGCATTTTTTACGAGGCTTAGAGAGGCACTTAGGGTTAATCCGGCCCTGAGTGTATAGCAATAAAGACAACCTTAGGCAGTTATTTCAATGAAGAAAATAAAGTAGTAATCTAGCAGCTGATATAGCAAACATTCAGTTTACTAGCAAACATTGAAATATCAAAAATTCAATAAAAATGCTAAATTTTTCACAGATTTAATGAAAAATTATGCATTTTTTTTAAAAGTACTAAATAAGAATAATTAGAATCTTAAAACAGAATCGTCGAATTTTTAATTTTTTTTAAAACAAAAAATTTATCAAACTGGATCGGCTGGAACTCGAACTCTAGATCTCCTGGTAATTAGCCAAGTGTCTTGCCCCCTATACCTCTAGAATGTCTAAGAGGCAAAACACCTGGTGTTTTTTTCAAAATATTTTATTTTTTTTTAAAATAATAAAAATTAAAATTTCGTAGTGATCGTTGCGCCTACCATAAAGCAACATAATGGATAAATAGAATTCGAGATATCATGTCGATCAATTTGAAAAATGTAGTTTCAAGAAAAATACATTTAAAGTTTTAAAGTGTAATATCTGATATCGGAACCTACCGTATTAAAATGGCTATAATTTCATAAATTTTTTAAAATTTTTTAAATTGCCTACCGAGGATACATTTTTAAAGCTCTATACTTTTAGAAAAAGTTATTAACAAGAAAAGAATCGAATTTTAAAAAATTCTAGACTAGAATACTGCTTTAAAACTAGTACAATTTTAATTGTAGGCAGTATATTTTTAACATTAACTCCTGCGTTCAAAGTCATATTAGTGTTATTATTTTATTTTGCAAATAATAGATTAGAGAGTTAAAATCAAAAATAATAAATTATGAATTACGTAGCAAAAAAATAGTGTTTTATTTTTGAATGGAAAAATAAATTATTTCGATATACGTTATCTTTTGTTCTAGTTAAGTTAAAACTTCTCAAAGACATCAACTTCTAAAAAATTTGTCAAAATTAATAAATCTATCATATACAGTAGGCGCATATCAACATTTATCTACCTACCGATATATTTTTGTATTTTTATCACAATATCAAACAAAAACATTGGAATCCATCAAAAATGATTGACAGCAAAGAGTGAAAATATTATATCATCAATAGCATAACGACACCATTTGCTAAAACACACCGCACTGGGATGTTTACTTTCACTAATATGACAAAATACATAACGTCAAATTATAATCAGGCGAAAAAAATAATGTATATTACCAGAAGAAACGAATCTATGAAAAAAGAAAATAAAGGTAAGAGAATTTTTTCCACTGCATGGAAAAACATTAAAGCATGGGAATCAGTTCAATAGGTATACATACAGAACAACAACAAACATTAGAGATTTATCGGGTTTATTCACGGTCATCTGTACTCAAAGACATATTCATGTAAAAATTAAGAAAAAAATAATTAAAATGCTATCAATACTTTTAAATAAGATATTCCGAAATTCTGTATGAAATGTCATTTATAGTGTTTCACTTCACTCGCTAAACTACTCTAAAATAGAGATATCGCCGGAAGGAATTTTTTTGTCCCATTCCCGCCCATTGCGAAAGGGAGGGGTTGGGGTCAGTAGCTGATAAGGAATTTATATATAAGTATTTATGAATAAACGCCAATAACACAACGCAATCAAAAAGTTGTATCAAAGTATCAAAGCGATTTTAGTGATACTTAATCACTATGATTTTACTACCCTGAGGTCCATAATCACTATAACCTTACTACCCAGGAGCTCATAATCACTATGACCTTACTACTCAGTGGCCCAGAATCACTGTGATCTTACTACTCAATGGTCAACAACCAGGACTGGGAATAGCCTAAGTGGCGCCCGGGACAGGGTCAATAAATGGCGCCCCTGTAGAAAAAAATTCCATTTTTCCTCCCAAAAAACTAGTGACAAGCAAAAGAAAAAACATACCTAATGTTGGCCCCCCCAAAACCTGCCGTCCGGACGTGCTCCGGCTGTCCTTTCTAGATCCGGCCCTGTCTACAACCACTTTGATTTTACTATCCAGTGGTCCATAATCACTATAATCTTACTACCCAAGTTTTGTCTAACTGTTTACGCCCTTTTTGAGTCTTTAATACCCTGACGGATAATTTTAACTTCACGTTAACTTCTATAATTCAATAGCATTTTAGAAGAAATTTCTCCAGAATCCTGGAAAACTATAAGATTACTAAAATAAAATCACAAAGAAGGAAGATAAAAAAGTGTGCTATGAAGAATGGAGTTGATGGCGCTCAGGGAAGTCTAAACAAAGAAAAAAACTACAAACACCCTACAAAAAGAATTAGGATCCCATAAAAGAAAACACTTCATCTTAAAAATAAAGTTAAGACTCACAACTCTTTTACTCTTAAGATACTGTGAATTCTCTTGTAGAGCCAAGTCCTAGGTAAGTATACATCATGGCCAAAGCAAGTTATAAGGCTTGGTCGTTTTGTAAAACTATGGTAAGTAAACCAAACATCAACAGCTCATAGCAGATTGTTGTGACCATTAATTATATTTGCCATAGTTCCGGGAGTCGGTCAAACCTATGATATAAATTTACCTAGGGCTTTACTCTACAATAAATATCATAACTTTAATAGTAAACGAGCTGCAAGTCTTCTGTCTTGCTATATTTTTAACATGAAATTTTTTTGATGGGATAAGTTACTTCAAATTTACTAAGTTTAATTAAATTGGTAAACTAGGCTTTATATTTTATATTTTACCTTTATATTTCCTCTCGGGGAGAAGAACTGTCATTATACCCTTTTCCACAGTAACGTAAATAACTCAATTTTGACCTTGATAAAAAAAGATGTTTATATCTCCCATCATAACTAGACTCTACACCCACTTACAAAAAATATGTAACCAACCTACACTTTTGATAAAACGCAATCTATATTCATTTTTTCCTATCTATATCGAGTTATACATAGACACATATCAGCTTTGTGATAAAGTCGATTTACATATATCTTCATGCTTCTATGTAGTACCAAGTACATTTCTGACAGCCGGCATGAGGACGAGGTCTCGTTGTAATAAAAAAAAAAAACTTTAATTAACATATAAATTGTTGCTGTATTAAATTTATTTGAAAAATAATTGCTCCATTGTGACGACTGATGCTCCTGGCTTCCACTTGAGTATGAAGCTATAACGCGAAATGACGACTACAATATGTAGTGAAGTTTTGTGTTGTTTTTTCTCAGTTGATAAATATGATTTATCTCTAATAGAGCTTTGTATTATAACGCCTGAGTAGATATGTTCATAGTAGATATTCGTATAGTTACGAGTATGGTTTTGACAATATAAGATAAATTTAATTGATGCTTTGAAATAAGAAGAGCATTTTTCATTTTAGCTTCAAATAACATTAAACACATGAGAACGTAAAATTTCTATCTTGTCTTTACGCAAAAGAAAATTAATTACTGTAGAATAAATTTATGTGAAGAATTTAGGACTTAAAAAGCTGCATAGAAAGGTTGAAAATAAAAGTTATATCAAAATAATTGGTAAAATTTATATAGATCCTACATCTGAAAATTTACAAAGGCTCATCTCAGGATTTTTGTTTTGGATAGATTTTTGTTTTGTTTTGAGAGAGTTTTATTTAGGAAACAGATACCCTGCAGAAAATAATTTTTTCCCTACAAAAATTTAAATACAAGATTTTTCTTTTGGAAAGTGTTTAGAGATACCCCAAGAATTTAAATACAAATTGGAGCGATGGTAGGGAATGTGCTGGAGCCGCCATCTTGTATTTTAGTTTTTGCCAAATATTTCTACAGTGATATTTCTAACAAAGAAAATGATAAGAAACAATTTTATAGAAAATTAAATTTGATAAAACTTTCGCTCGAAATATATTTCATTGGACAACTCGCGAAAATGTTATGGATTCCATTTCTTGCCAATATTTTGTTAACGATACCTCTTATACTGAAAATAGTTTTTATCAGATTTTTAAAGTGTGAAATTCGCTACCTTTTCTACGGAAAGCTTTTTGATGTATGGCTAATAATTCAGAAGTTATAGACCTCTAGAGATATTAAACGAAAAGCTTTTCAATGTATTTTCGCAAAAATATAATACACGATATCTCAAAAAATATGAATTCTACAAATAAATGCTTCAAACAAATGTTGCAGAGGGTTTCTGTTAAGGAAAATTCAGATGATAACACAAAAATTAGTTGACCGATCAATTTCATTTAAATGCTTTTAGTTAATAATACTAACCTTAGTCATTTGTCAGTGGCGTAGCGTGCCTGGGGGGGGGGGGGGGGGGGCTTGTATCAAAATTAGTAGGAGGGGGGCCCAAATGAAGGGTAAAAGTTTCTCACAAAGGGAACATAAATGCTTGCATTAAATTAAAATAAATATTTATTGGTTATAAGTTATCGCTTCCTCCTAGAAATTAAGCCTAGCCAAACAATTCAAGTTAAATATACACTTTTCTTGCCTTTTTTTCTGGCAAATTTATTTATTAAATCATCTATACTGAAGACGGTTTCAGTTTTTCTAAAATTTCTGCCTCTATAGACAATAGTGACAAGTCTAATAGCCGTTCCTCCCCCATCGATGTTTCATTTTTGAAGTTACCCATGTTGCCAACTTTTGGGCACACACTCAACCCGGGAAAAAATGGGGTTGCTTTTTTGACTTTTGTCATTTCTGAAGTGAAAACTCTATTATAGGCACGTATGACAGTTTTTTTATATGTTATTTTCCCGGGAAGCACGAGATTAAGTGACATTGTGGATAACATTTTACTAATTTTTTCTTACACACGTTAGGGGCCTCTGTAGCCCGGGGGCCCCGTATTATTGATACGGCTGATACGGCGGTAGCTACGCCCCTGTCTTTTGTTAACCTACAAATTTTACTAAAAAATCAATTGCAGTTTTTTTTTCACACTAGAAAAATAAAATTTTTACTATAAAGGCAAAAAAAAAACTAAATAAGACACGTTACAATTTTATATGTTCTCCTAATTATTTTTTATCAAAAATCTATTTTAGGTAATTATTTTTGACATTACAAAAGAAATTTTTCCCTTAAATAAAAAGAAACTGAAAATCTCATAAATTTAATCTAGATTATCCTCCTAATCAAAAACTTTTTTACAAAACTTGATCTCAAAATAATTCTTTTATGTCGAACTGTCATAAAAATTTTCCTCCATTGAAAAAGAAATTAAAAAAATATCACGGAATTAAACAATTTTCTTCTTCGTTGATCGACCAAAAAAAAAGAAAAAGTAATTTTTTCTCTATAGATACGACGAGCAAAAAAGGAAAGGAAAAGAATTAAACTTTTTTCCCAGAAAATCATTAGTTTCCATTCAACAACATTCTTAAATTTAAAGAATAAATAACCATTAGAAAATAAAATAAAAAAAAAATTGAAAAAGTACTCTTAGGTAAACACATATATATGGAATACTTGTAAATATATGTAGGTACAGGAGACATATTATATAGAAGTTTGTTTTGTTGCTTGTCCACTGTTTATTGTCGGCGCCACCATCATCGGAGTTAACGAAGTGAAACTTATATTCGATGACGATAAGCCACCGCCACCGTTATGTCAACAACTTTCAAGTTACCAACTTTTTTATAACTTCACTATAATAGAAACGTCGTGATCATCATTTTAAAAAAGGTTTTTCCTTTTCTCGAATTCTTTGTCCAATTATTTTACAATTTAACTATAGATATAGGTACATTTAGTACGTTTACATGAATCTGTGTAAATGCTTCGTAAATGTTATCACTGTTATCAGTGCTAAAAAAAAATTTCTATCTGCTAAATATTCCGATTTCCTTTTTTGGGAGGCAGTATATTTACAGACAGAAAAGTCCAGTAAGTAACGTCATAAAAATATTTACTAAAATTGATCTTAATTAATTCATTCATTTAATCTTGAATCCACTTTAGAGTAAATAAAAATGTGCAACCACTTCTTGAATAATTACAATAGGACACCATTTTTGAAAACGAAATGAAAGCGGGGTATTGAAAAATCACCTTAACGGTGCTATTGTAGAGTAGTAAATACTAAATAACTTATATGACCAAAATGTATCTTGTATCTGTATCTAAAATTTATTGAATATTAGACATTGATACCACAGTATAAATAAAAGATTGTTACGATAGGCAGTAGCGAAACGCACTTTTTTGATATAAGTACAAACAGTTATGTATGTTCTTTTTTACTTATATGACTGGTCTGTATGTGTTTTTACATGTGAGATTGAGGGTTGGCAATGATCATATTATATTATATTAATAAGACTTGCATTATTTCTATAACCTATAATTGTTTGAACAGCAGAACTCGTAGTGGGTATAGATTCTGTTTGAGTTTCAATAGAGTTGGACATAATTATATCTGTAACTTTTGACCTAATTAACAGAAGGGTTGGTACTGCACCAGGCTTTAATCGATTCGTTTCACTTTTAAAACAACTTTTTTCGAATTGAGTTCCCGAAAATTATGGCATTATTCAACACTATAATTTAAAAGATTTTCACGACCTATTGCGACTAACCACTGGCGAGATCTAAAATATTAATTGAACAATTATTTAACGTATATTTATTTTTACATAAGCAATCAAGCTAAAATAAAAGTTACACATCCGGACCAGTGAACACTCGGAAAAAACTTAAATTAGAATTCTCTTTTGAACGGCTTAAACAAAATTTAACCACACAAGAGTTGCCACCGCTTTTAGACATTATATATTTAGGTAATAAAAAAATTAAATTTATAATTAAATGTCAAAAATATCTCAATAAAATAACTTAATAGATCGCAATAAAACATACTAAATTACACAAAAATATCAAAAATAAAAAACTAATTTTTAAATAATACAAAAATTTAAGGTCAGTTAATATTGCGCTGCCTACGTTATTCAAAATTTTAAAAAATATCAGTAAAAATTAGACATCAATTTTGATTTCTTACAAAATTATTTGACCCGCAAATTTTTTTTTCTAAATAAAATTTTATTAATGTGTGACAGTATTTTTATTGATAAAATTAACAAAAATTAAGTGTATAATGTATAGGTCAATACACAACCTTTGTAAAATAATAGATATCGTTTTGCATTATTTACCTAACATGGATAACCCTTGGAATTTTAAAATTCCAAACGTACATTCTGACATCATCCCGTTTCGTAACTGTTTGTAGAACAAACTATTATTTAAACTGTGTTGATACCTTTAAGAAAAAGTATCTAGATATAGAGACAAGATACTAAAATTTGTATGTAGATACAATATTTAGGTACTTGTATCGGTTGTATCTAGATACTATACAACACTGACTATATCTATGTAAAATTTAATAGTGTTCTTAAAAAAATCAATTGTACTCGTTTTATATGTTAGAAAAATCTTAATGAATATGAATGTTCTTGAAAACGGTGTCTAGCTCTACCTTCTTCGCCGCCGAACATAGATATAAATCCAACGGTCCGTATAAGGGTTTTGACTTTTTAACATATTCAGTTCGTTCATCTATTAGCCTCCACGATTCACCACTACCATGGTTTCTTACCTCGACTTGTGCTTGTGCTTGTGCTTGTGCCTTTTGCCCTTACAGTTTCTTTTTTCTTCTTCCTTTCTATTTATAGATCTGTGTGCATATAGAACAGATGGCGATGTATTAGTAAGACATTTCCACTTCCAATAGATTTCTCTGCGACAGGATACAAATGTCGGTAATTTGTATTTGGCCGGAGCCAAAGGTCAATTCCACTATTGCATTATCTTACCCACGGGTATAATTCATTTCATTTATGTTGAAGTATATTATCGGTACATTTTATATATATATGGAAAATATTTCCATGTATAGACATATTCAAGTCCCAATATATGTATAATGTTTATTTATTCTATCATTCATTTAACTGACTACTCTACAATGGTGGAAATAAAAATTTGAACGTAATTTTAAAACCGTCTATCTAACAAGGGGGTCTATCCACGTTCGGGTCACCGATTGGGACCAGCTTTATCTCACAAGCATTAGTCACGGGGAAGAAACAATTGCACACCAATGTAAATCTACTACCTATAAATTTTTTATCTTCGGTCATCACCTATCTTCGGTTTACGGAAGCGCAAAAGCGTCTGCAAGTAACTGAAATAATTTGAAAGTAAATACTGAAATAATTTCTCAATGACCTTTTTTTGCAGTAAAATAGCAATACCTTTTTTCTAAGGTAAAGTGAAATAAATGTTACACCATTTTAAAAATTACAATAAATGAGCAATCTTTTAACATAACTTTCCCCGGTAGGATGGTACATTTCTTATGCAGTATGGAGAGTCAAACTTAGCTAATAAAAGAAAATTTATTAAAGAATTGGCAAAAAAGGTTAAATTTTGCCAAGATATTGTGTCTGTTACTCTTACTTTGGATTGTGATCTACAAAAGGATTCTTCCAAGGCTGCGTAATAAAAATTAGAATTTCAGAAAATCGAGTCTTGCGGCTGTGGTTTTCGAAAATTTGATCAAAATTGTCGATTTTCCCCAAATCCATAAAAGTTCCAATATCTTGAAAAGCAACGATATTTTACCAGACGATATTTTGATATTCTGGTCAGGCATGAGCTGGTCTATCATCCTTCCAAGGGATATCGTTGACTTTTGGGACACCCTGTATGCATTTTATGAGTAAAATATATGCAAACAGGGCCGGATTTCCTCCTATAAAGACTTCGGGGCATTTCTCATGTGGTGGCCCCTGAGTAGGCCACGCTTATCCTTTCTATTCTATTCTTCTCTTTTATGTGGGGAACCCTGGCACGTGTCCCAAGTTCTCTTATACAAATCTGGCTCTGTATGCAAAAATATAAATTTTGACAGTTTGCAATAATTTTTAAGGCTTTTATGATCACTTTAGGTGAACATAAAAAAATATGGTTTAGTATTACATTTACCTATGTGTTTATTAGAAATCATAAATCCAAAAGTACAAAAAATATGAAATAAATAGCATAATTATATTTAAGGATGTTTGGGAGGTACAATGGGAGATAAAAGTACATGAAATTAGAAATTCGTGAATAATTGCGTTGTATAATAAACTATGAGGTAAATAAATAGTTATCTTTGTTAAATAATAGCTATCACTACAACTGATTGTACAATACATCAAACTATAGCTCTCAGCTGACTACAAGAGCTGAGTACATTCTGAGGATTTTTCGGAGGAATAAAAATTTAGTAGAATGTTCCTCATTAAATACTAAGGCCCCTGTGAAAATTTCAAACCGATTCACTAAGCCGTTAAAAAGTTATTTAATCTGTTCTGTTTTCGAATTTCCATAGGAGTACGTGTAAAATTAGTTTTTTTTTTAATAACTTTTTAACGGCTTAGTGAATCGGTTTGAAATTTTCACAGGGGCCTTAGTATTTAATGAGGAATATTCTACTAAATTTTCAATCGTCTCGTAGCATTTTGAAATTCCTCCGAAAAATCCTCAGAATGTACTCAGCTCTTGTAGTTAGCTGAGAGCTATAGTTTGATGTATTGTACAATCAGTTGTAGTGATAGCTATTATTTAACAAAGATAACTATTTATTTACCTCATAGTTTATTATACAATGCAATTATTCACGAATTTCTAATTTCATGTACTTTTATCTCCCATTGTATCTCCCAAACATCCTTAAAAAAGGAGTACTCAAATTTTAGTAGCTTTCACTATCATCCTCACCACCTCTTGTTTCTTTGCAATTATAATTTTTTGGGTAGTAATTTTCATAAAAGCGTTACATTTACATCTTTTTGTAAGCAGTATGTGAAAAATGGCTAAAAATTACAAAGTGACGCTTGTATCCCTACAGACCACTCCCTGTAGGAATTTCGGTGGAAAATTAAATGAATCAAATTTGTTTCATTACTCTTGTCCGATATCTATCTAATGAGCTGGAGCAAAGTTCTAAATGAGGCAAAATGATTCAGAACAATCCTTTCCAGCGCGACACTTCCATTAACAAACAAAACAGTCTTAAAAATAAATTTCACCTATCTTGACTTTTACTGTGCTATCAGCCATCTTGACTAAAACGTTAGAACATTATCATTTATAATATATCGTGTCATTGTGTTCAAATTCCTTTACACACTCCTGCATATACACATGCCACATGCATATATACATATACCATATGGACATATTTTTGAACAAAGTTGAACAAATGTTCAAATATAATGTCGTACAAACATATATTTCAATTATGTAATTATTTTTGTTTATTCGGCAAACATTATGTTTGTTTGTGTTTCAGCCAAATTTATTATTTAATTTTCACATGATAAATTCAAAAAATTTGAAATCGAATTTTTTAAACGGGAAAGCAAAAAAAATCACAGTAGATAAATTGCTATATATTACATTAACCAATTACTTGCATCAGATATAATTACACAGTAAAAAAAATTGTGTTCTGCGTAAGAAAAAAAACCGGTGGTTAAAATTTTTGTGTTAAATAAGTAACACAACCCTGGGTTAATGTAACATTTCGTGTTTGTGTTAAATGAAAATATTAACACAAATTTCGATTTAACAGAATAAAAATGTTAACCTGTTTTGAACAGCAAGGAAGTAACACAATATTTGTGTAGAGCAAAAGAATACTATAAGTACCTAATTTACATTAGAATATATATGTATCTACCAATATATATATATATATATATATATATATATATATATATATATATATATATATATATATATATATATATATATATATATATATATAGAAAAGATGAGAGTAGTTCTTATTATTAAACAAAGCCGAAAAATTATAAGTTTTTTCAGTTATTGACGAATATAGGTTTCTTAAACGTCTAAAAATGAAACAATTTTCTTACATTTTAAGGTTATTTTGTTACAGATTCAGTTACAAAAAAAACATGTAACCTTACTTGAGATTGTAATATATAATATACAATCTCGTAAGCTTACATGATTTTTTTGTAACTGAATCTGTAACAAAATAACCTTAAAATGTAAGAAAATTTTTTCATTTTTAAACGTTTAATAAAACTGTATTCGTCAGTAACTGAAAAAACTTGTAATTTTCCGGTTTTGTTTAATAATAAGAACTACTCTCATCTTTTTTATTATATATATTTTGGTACATATATATGGAAACAAATAAAAAATTTTTACAAATTTTTTTCACTGTGTGCCTACAAATAAAGGAAAGATAATATAGTAAAAACCAAGCGCACACATGCCCCAGTTGAAAATATGCCCCACCAAGGTTATCTTATCTCGGAATGTTCAGACAAACAGACAATCCTTCCATTACAATTACTGTTGAAATTAACGCGAATTACGTCGAATCGTGAGACACGTTTAACACCCAGTTTCAACTATTTCCAAATTCAGTGTTATGTTTAAATACAACCTGACTGTCCAAAATTCTTGTGTCGGATGGACAGTTTTGACGAAACTCTAAAGTTTTCGTAGTTATGACTAAGAAACCCTAAAAACAAAGCCCTTTCTCTATAAAATTTTATAATTACAATTTAAAATTAAGTTACTAGTCAAACTAATTTTTTAAAAAACCTCCATAAATATTTTTGTACAGTATAATAACATAAATTAGATTCACAAAAAAAAAATCTTCAAAAGAAAATTAAATTTATGAAATTTTCAACAAATTGTTTGCATAACAAAAAATGTTTGCATTATAATTTCAAACCATTTTTATTTAAAGTTTTGTCTTCGCTTTTAATTAAAAAAAAAAAAAAATTATAAGGAACCCAATGAACATTAACTTAAGAATAAATAATTTTTTCAAAACAAAAACAAAAAAGTTTAAATATTATTCTGAATTGAGATTAATTAATTCGTTTCGAAAAAAAAAATTATAAAAAGTAAGAAACAGCCATTAAATTACATATATTGACAAGAATAACATAGCTTCAAAATTGCGCAATTGAGAAAAAGAACAAGAATCATAATATATAAAATTGTTGTATTGCAACTGATTATAAACTTTAATTTTGTGTAAATAAACTCGACACATAGATTCTTAATAAAATATGAAAGTTTGTAGATTGTTTTGAAAAGATAATTATTAAACAAACGTACATATAAATTGAAAGTTCTCCAAATTTCAATTTATATTGCAATACTTATTCTCTCATGGAAACACCTTCTGATGGAAACAGGACGTATCCACACCACCCTTCAAACATTATTACGTCATCACTTTCCCTCCAATGTCTCTGTTTGTTGCACTACACATGAACGATTTCTCAAAAATGTACAGTGGTCATTGCAACCCACAAACTTACTTATTACATGGAATAATTTTAATAAAAAAAAATATATGTAATTTGGGAATTTTAGTTCTTATTAATAATACCCCTGTCGCAGCATCTGCATAACATAGCGAATTTCCAATCATAAAAGTTACTTTTTTTCGAAAACCCGCTTACCTAGAATAATGGTTTAAAATGTATTTTCTGTGATTTTCTTGGTTCTTTACCACAATGTAAAAAAAAATTGGAAAAACTTTTAAATTTTGGCAAATTGTTTGCAAAAAACTCATTTTTTTGAGGTTTTTGGAATTGGACGTGTCTGACTGGAGAACTCATACAAAATTTTTGGACTTCCAACGTTTTATTGTTTTATTATATTTGCATCCCAAACTAGTATCTATCCTATAAATATAACAAGTTTCATCCAAAATGAATTTCTCGGAAATATAGGCACTTAAATTTTCGAAATTTCTAAATTAATTTAAAATAGAGTTAGTCTCCAGAAATTTTGTATTATGGTAAATTTAATTTAATAAATGACAAGTATATAAGTATAGTAATTATAAAGCATTCGCATAGAACAATAGTTTTAAGTATACATGCACATAAGCAAAATAATTTTTGAATTTTCCTGAAGGAAGGAAATATTTTCCCGTAATAAAAAGTATCCTAAATGTTGACGCAGGTAATAAGTTATCACTACACCAGATTTCATAAAAATCCGTTCAATAGTTTTCGCGTAATATGTGCACATGCTCAAAAAGTTTTTTTATTTTCCTGTGGGAATGAGCCACTTTCCCGAAATAAAAAGTATCTGAGATGCTGACTCAGGTAATAAGTTATCACCACACCAAATTGCATCAAAATCCGTTCAATAGTTTTTGCGTACTGTATGCACATGCTCAACATGGTTTTTCCATTTTCCCGTGGGAATGAGACATTTTCTCAAAGTAGAAAGTATCTTAGATGTTGATCCGGGTAATAAGTTGTCAGCACACCAAATTTCATTAAAATCCATCCAGTAGTTTTTGTTTGATGCGTGAACAGACGAACAGACAGACAGACAGACAGACAGACAAAAATTTTAAAAATCGCTGTTTTGATATCTACATCGATAACTATTTACAGTATCTACACAATTTTTAAAAAACATTCCCTATACAGAAACGGTCTCGTTACATTTGTATTATATCTATAGATTACCTATTAATGGCTCTTTATATAAAATATTAATTTTTTTTTCAAAATAAATCGCCCCCTGTACTAGGAAATATATATTTTTTAAATTTTTATAAAATTTCTTATGAAAGTGAGCTTCTTAGACAATTTTATTTTCAAGAAAATGTATTAAAACATGAATATTTAACTGTTGGCAATTTCTGTATTGTGGCGCTATCAGTTGTCCGCGTTAGTTAACTACTTTATTTAAAAGTTCGAATAAAATTCCAGTCATTTTAATTTTTAATTGTTCAGGAACTTCAGTATCATAGAAGCAAGCAAAATAATATTACAATTTATTTATGTAGATACATATATGATGGAAAGTTAAGAAAAAAAAATGTTTTTTCGGAAGTTCGTGTTTAAGGTAAAATCGAAAAAACTTGGAAAATTTAATTAGTAATTAATTTTTTTTAAATATTTTTAGGTTTGGTTGTAAATGAATCTACTGTTGATCTTTTAATATGATACTGAACTATTCATTATTTAAAATGAAAAATTGTGTACTTATTAGATGATGAAAATAAAAAATTAGTAGTTTGAAAAACCGGAACAAATCGAAGTCAAAAGTCTGTCGGGACACCGGAGCTAGAACCATGACAAATACGGGAAAACCAAGACGTATGGACACTCTACACGGATTGTGAATGTTATAAACTTTAAGTTTTGATTTTTAAGCATATTATGAGTGAAATTGAAAGTTAACAACGTGTGAAATTTGACATTTTAGTTAAAGTGCATATAAAATATAATACCTACATGTTTTTATAAAAATGCAAATATAAATAAATGTTTTCTGTTTTTTTTTTATTTTAATTGTTATTAATTATTTGGCTTTTTTAATAATGTAGAATTTTTCTGTCAAATGAATAAATTCTGAAAATATGAATTTATGACATAATTTCAGTAAAAGTGAAAATGAAATTTTTCACCCACACTTTTGTAGTGCCAATGTACATCACTGGATCCCAATTTTCAAATGGATAGATAATTTCAGTAGCGTAGAAACTAATTATTAAAAAATTGCAAACCAAATGTGTTTATATGATAATACGTGTAAAAAGATGTTTATATACTGTTTATATAAATAATTAACTTTCTCTCGATGAAGTTGGATTGACAAACATTTACATTAGGGATGTTATGGATATTCGTAACCGTAACTAAAACTACCGATATTCCGAAATAATTAAATATCCGAAACCGAAAGCGTATACGAAAATGAAAGTTTATAAGTCTAGCAAGTACTTAACACATTAATATTTTTTGTATATATCAATATCTAAAAATATTTCAGTCCCTTTTTGACAATCTTGCCAGAACTTAAACACTTTTTTAAATATTTTTATTGTTAAAATCGAAACGTTATTTTTAAGCCGGTTAAAATTAATATATTTTACATTAAAATGTCAATACAATCACCCGCTAGTTAATTATCGCTAGATTTGATGCTAGAAAATTGAGAAAAAACAGGTCATATAGATTTTTTTTATTTAGATTTTATTTGTAATGATTGAATTACAAAATTCAAAAGGATGTTAAAAAATGTGTGTATTCACTATGAGCTTTTGCCTGTAGTAAATCCAGCTGCTCAAAATCGGTTCCAATATATCAGTTGGTCAGGACGGCATTTGTACATAATTTTAATATTTTCTTTAAGAAATAGTATTTTTTTTTTTAAATACTTGTTTGATTTTTTCAAGGCGAGTACTTTTTACGATGTGTGTTTACCAAATTCTACAAAATAATTAAATAAAAAAACATTGTAACCCTACTATTTTGAAATTTTCAAAAAAATATCATGAAAATTACCTCATATATGCTTTTTCTGAGTTAATTATTGAAAAATATTCTATTTTCCGAGATTTTTAAGGTAAAACGAGCAGATGTATGGTTTTTGTTAAACAAATTTCAGTTCTTTAATACATTTTTGCCTTAAAATATTTCAAAAATGTATGATACAACTTGTCAAAATTTAAAATTATTTGTTTTGTTGTCAAAAGAAAAAAAAAACTGAATGTGCAAATTTATTTACCACTAAAATGATGGGTTTATACATATAATTATAACGTAGTATTGTCATTTGGATAGAAAATTACGTAAAAATATTATTGTTTGAATATGATTTAACGTAATTTTTATGCGATTGTAGCAAGCTCTTATTAATTTTAGGAAGGTGTAAACATCATCTAAATTCTGATCATATCACATAAAAAACTGCGCCGTGATTTTTTATCTAAAAAAAAATGGAATAGAGATACGCTCCTTTCACATTGTACGGTTTTCGCCGTACGGTAAAAAACCGTACGGCTTTTTGCCGTGATATTGTTACTTTCACATTGCACGGTTTTTTGCCGTTGTAAACTGAATATCTTTATTCGACTTGCAACATTATACAAGTAATAAGTGTCATTAATGTTAATTTTATAAATCAGAGGAAATAGAAAGTAGGATTATTTATTATCACACTCTTTGAAGACCTGAAAAATTACGAAAATAAGTTTTTCAACTATTTTCGGATGTTTACAGACTCATTTGATTAATTTCTTAACGAACTTAACATCAAAACACACAATTTCGAAATTACATACAATCTATTAAAATATTGGTTATCACATTCAACATTAGTTTAATCCATTTCACAAATAAAATTAATAATTAACATGAAATTCAACAAAAAATTGTTAATGCCGTACGTTAAAAAGCCGTCTAATGTGAAAGCATCCATTTAATTACATACACTTTTGAGCTAAAAACGCCGTACGGCAACCGTGAAGTCCAGTGGCAAGAGACGGCTGCTACACGGCACGGCAACGGCATTTTGCCGTGACCGTATAATGTGAAAGGTCCAATGCTCTTCTTCACTACACTAAAAAAATGCGACCGTACGGTTTTTTGCCGTACGGCAAAAACCGTATAATGTGAAAGGAGCGATACATTATAAAAACATTTAACTGACAAAGAAAAAGAATATAGCCGAATCGTTAAATTGGATTAAAAAAATCATGACACGCTACTTATAAAGCGGTTTTTTTCGAATTTAGCTCGTAAAAAATGAGACAGAAAAAAAAAGAATGCGAGTGCGAGTGAAATGGAGAACGACATATTTCCTAGTTTTTCTCGAAAAGTAAGTAATTTAGAGCAACGGTATAAAAACATTTTTAATGCATTTTACCTTTTACTATGGCTTGGTGTAAAAAAAATTTGAAAAATTGCTTAATTCTGGCAAAAAACTCATTTTGTTGACAAAAAACGCCCGGAAAACCTACTTCTGGGCATCCGACGTGTCTGGCTAACGAACTCATCCAACGATTTGGAAAATCGAATTCGCACACAAAATTTCATAAGCATTAAACGTTTCGTTCGAGAGTTATCGCGCGGATACATATATATATATATATATATATATATATATATATATATATATATATATATATATATATATATATATATATATATATATATAAATATATATATATATATATATAAATTTTAGTGAATATCATTTTCGTATTCTAGGGACCTCAAAACATATTTCTGATATGGTCCCGGGCTTAGGTCGCACCATGACACCTGGCGTAAAAGCTGAATTTCCAGTTTTGGAAATTTGCTAAAAAGTCAAGTAACGGAATTTGAAGAAAGTTTCATAATGTTCTTTTCAGAAATCAAAGAAGATACTGAAAATCCGACTTAACCATCGAAAAAGCGTTCAAATAGATATGTTTGACGAAAATCTTAGACTGTTCTATTCGAGAATCAGCAAAAATATCGAAAAACCAGCTCCGTTATCACAAGAATTATTAAAAAAGAAGCTAAATAAACTACAGGTACTAATAAAGATCTCAAACAAGTAGCTTCACCATCAAGCTGGTCAATGGTTAACGGAATTAGAATAGTTCTGGAGTATTCTTTTTGAAAAAATTAATTGATTTAAGAGTTGCAATTTTTCTTTTTGTTTAATACTGATTTTTACATTTCAAATACATAGTAAATAGGCAAGAGCGATAATATTTTTTTGCATTTTTACAAAAATATTTCATATTAAAGGAAAGTATACGTAAATACCTTGGAAACTTCTAAAGTAGTTTGAGACATAACTGCTCACTGTTATATAATAATTCGGTGTTTTCACGAAAGAATAAACACGTACCTTGTCTTTTTCTTTTTAATACAATCTTAATTAGATATATACGGTAAGTTAAAATATAAAAGTTTGCTTCATAAACAATTTCTATAATATATTTCCTTATTATCAAACTATCTGAACCGACACTGGTAATTCTCCAGTGGATAGTCTTTCCTAGTACCAGATATTCAATTATTAATTTCCTATATTTTTAATATACATACATAAGTAAACTACCAGACATGACAAACTCGATCACAAACAAATTTATTTTATTGTTATCATTTTTAAAGAGCCTTAGCTTAGTATAACAAAAAAATTTCCTTGAAATATATTGGCAAAGATTTTTCGATGAAATTCTATATATTATGTACACATATTTTTTCCAACCTATTGATAATATCCTTTCAAAGTGGTTACCTCTACACAGGATAATATTAGATATACTTTCAAACATACGTATTTATGTAGGTATATTGAAATGAATTCGTAGACGTGCCCTTTCTATATTTTCTCTTTTGCCACAAACGAAAGTAAATCGTTACAATTTTCATCATACAATGAATCCTCGGCTTTCGTACTTATCATCATAATCAAAATGTTCACAGCACATAATACTCTCAAAAAAAAGTTATTTATAAAGAGAAACTACATTTTATAATGTTAAGTTTATTATACACACTTACATTCCGATAGCGTGAAATGGTGTATGCAATGTGGAATCCCTAAAAGGTACACTCAGGGGCCAGGATACTAATTCAATAAATATACAAAATTTCAGCCCTCTAGGTTTATTCAGAGATTCTTTAACCGTGTCAGACCCACCAAGAAGCACGAAAAACTATGAAATCTTGGCGTAAAACTTATGAGGGTAAGGATTATAAATTCAAACCCCCAAAAGGCACACCGCAGAACTCAATCCATATACAAAATCCCAGCCCTCTACGTTTAATTGGGAGGACTATAGACGAAAATGTCCAAAAACATGGAATTTTGGCGAAAGAATGATGGGATGAGAATTAAGAATTGAAACCCCCTAAAAGGCACATTCTAGATATTAACTTAATCCATATACAAAATTTCAGCTCCTTAGTTTTGTTTTAGGGGTCTGTAAGCGTGTCAACCCCCCCCCCACGCCAAAAGACACTTTTTTTTCTGTCTCTATCCCTTCCAAATCATCTTAGGAAGCTGAATTTTGAATATGTTGTAAATAATTGACCTAGACCTTATATCTAACTGGTTTGGAAAAGTTTTATGGTTTTGGCACCCCCACGACCCCTTGAAAGTTGGGCCGAATCGAATTTTACTCAAAATTTACCGCCACTTTATTATATTATTATGCTTACGAAACAACCCCACATACCAAATTTCATCCCATTCCATCCATGGGGGCTCTTACACTTGTCAAGATGTAGCGGGAATTATATATATATATATATATATATATATATATATATATATATATATATATATATATATATATATAAACATTTCTTTTTCCTCATATGTAATTGTGTTCTACGGGTTTTGAAACGGACTTAAAATCCACTCTCACCTCCATCCGTTAACCTCAGATACAGTGCAATATTTTAGATTTTTTATAACATACTTTGTAAAGCAACACGAACAAATTTAATATTGCTGGGAGATCGATATTTTTAGTACAGATAGATTGATGAGAAAATTTACACAAAAATGTTTTTAAAACCGCCCATGGAATGTATATCATACGTACATACACTAAAAGAAAAAAACATTTTTTATGTTTTAATGTTTTGATTTATGGTACCACCTGCAGTAACCGTTATTGTTACAATTGAATTTACTGACAATGAGTATTGTGAGTGCAAAACCAACCAAGGAACGGAGGAAATTACATCATGACAAAAATTATACCTTACATCAGTATGCAAATGACAATAACCAGATTAGTCAGTTTCTAATTATGAAGTTTTAATTAAGGATATGAGGTAGAACCAGGATCGACCCAAGGGCCGTGCAAACTGAAGAGCCGTGCACTAAGCCTCGCGTTTCTGAAGAATCCGAACTGCTGCCTGAAACTCAAAATTTAAATGTAACCTTTGAAAAATGATATTTATTTATTTATTAAAATCAAATATTTGTCATGGACACGGAGTGTTCCGTTCTTGAATCACAATTTTACAAATATATTATTGGGTAAAAGCCCCTATACTGGAACGCGATCCAATACTGGAACAGTTTTGACATTTATATATTAATGAAGTTATTTCTGAAAGAAACATCTGATAACAAAAATTATTAGTAATAGAATGATTATTTTTAAATTTAAATTCACCTCGCATTTAATGTTTCCTTACTTAATTAAAGAAATATATATATATATATATATATATATATATATATATATATATATATATATATATATATATATATATATATATATTAGACATTTTTTTTTGAATACAGTATTTTGATCCTTTATTTACGTCTGACACTTAAACCATTCTATATTTCCTACACTGACGTCTAGATGTCACTCTAGGTGTCATATTACTCATACTACACGTCTGTTTGTATATCGGTTCCCAACTCCTAGTGTCATTAATATTTCTTTGTTTGGATATAGATGTCGACATTTTATAAAAGAAAAACATTAATAAATAAAAATTTTTGGGTTGTATTTTTTTATAAACATATTCATTGGATTAAAAAAACTTTGTTTCATGCTTATTAAGAAAAAAAAATGGGTGTTTAATTTATTTGTCAATTTTTATAAGCCATTTTATTTACACACCTAAAAATAGTGTGTTCCGATATAGGGGCTTTTACGTTATTGCAATATTTATTTAAAAACGTACATATAATTTATTTGAAATGTATCCAAATTTTATTGCTATTCTGAAACCTATATTATTTTTATCAATTAAACTATAGGGGCCAGGATTATTATATTTACAAAAATATTTATTTCAAGACTGAAGATTATAAAATATTTATTCGGACCAACTGTTAGTCAAGATCGATTTTTCTCTTCAGTAATTTTATCCATCAAATTTCTATACCAAAAGTTGTGAGGTCACAGCAATAAGATAAAAATAGTACGGTTATGGCAGTTTTCTAGCCAAAAGTAGTAAGATTACAACGGTTCTACACCAAAAGTATAGTAGGGTCGCAGCAATTCTGTACCAAAAGTAGTAAAGTTACAGCGATTCTATATACCAAAAGTAATAAGCTAAATTCTGTACCAAAACTTATCAAATCACAGCAGTTCTATATAAAGAGTACTATAAGATTGCAGTGATTCTATTTACGAAAACGAAATAAAAATTACACATGAATGTGCGATCATATCTAGAACATTTGTCAAAATGGGAGATTTGGTCTTTCTCTCTATGACTAATTCAATGATGCAAGCTGTTTTTCAATATCTTTGCTAACTAACAAATAGAATATTCTAAAACATTTGTCAAAATATGTATTTAGTCTCTTTTGCTGACTTAATTTAATGGCGACGTCTGTTCTTTGATATCTTCGCTAATTCGTGAACAGAATATTTTAGAATATTTGTCGGTAACTTTGTTGAACAACCGCAATTCCATAAGGATCTATACCATTTGTTCAAAATTGTCAAATAGTTTCCATGTAGGTCATTTTACTCCTGACTGTACAAGTTTGTGTAATAAAAAAGTTTTAAAATGTAATAAATTTGTTAGATTGTTGTACGAAATTTGTTTCAAGGTTCCGCAAGTTTACTTCGCACCAGGCTGCACCTTTGTCCGGGCCGCCTCTGGGTAGAGAAAATTAAACCGAGTTTCTCAATCAATTGACAGTAACCAACTATTTTATCTTTATGAAACTAACGGTCGAGATACACTTCCTGGAATGCTGTACTGATTACCACAGATTCAACAAATGGAAAGTTTGAAAATCGAGAAACTGCTGTACACACATCTTTCTGATTCCGTTTTATTGATGACACACAAACTAGCACACATATATATACCTACACACTTACACATATATAACCACGAAAGGAAATTGACGACCTTTTCCTTCTTTCTGTTGCAAAAAGTATCTTCTTTTGTCACCGTTTACACTTTTTCTCCTCATGCAAAAGAAGATGATCACGCAATTGTTAGATACATTCCATACAGCGCATTACAATACCGATTGTGTTACAATAAACGTCATGAAAGATTGAACATAACCTAAGAATTTTTTTTGTGTTCACAGAGACGTACACATTTTAGAGATGTATTGTTGTAATACTTACAATATTATTACAGATGTAGAACGTTCGAAGATATATTTCTTTTTTTTTCTCGATTTGAACATTTACACGACGATAATCTTTAGTATCATTTTGTTCTTTTATTCTCGATACTTTTTGTTTTAATTGTTAAAACAAATGATTGTTGGAAACAAAAAACAAAAAACAAAAAATACCACCTTTGAATGATATCCTTAAAAGAGTAAAATAAAAGATAATGTTCACATAATATGAAACTGGGTAACTAACTAAAAAGGAATTAAAAAGTAGGAATTAAAAAAGAAATACCCCTGTCGCATCATCTGCATAACATAGTGAATTTTCAAAGACTGGACACTGGCGGATCTCATACAACAACTTGTATCCATCTAAAATAGTTTAGCTCTCTAACGGTGGAAAAATTTTCAAAATCGGTTGAATAGTTAATTTTTGGCGCTTTTGGGTCTCCAGGACCCTGGCGGATCTCATATAGTATAGCATATATGTATTTAACATAAATTAAATTTTTAAAGGTGAAAAAATTTTCAAAATCGGTTGTGTAATTTTATTTTTGGCGCTTTGGAACCCCCGAACCCTGGCAAACATCATACAACATAACTTATATCCATTTAAAATAGTTTAGCTCTCTAACAGTAACAAATTTTCAGCATCGGTGATGACGTGTTCTTGAAAAGTTAGTTAATTTTTATTTTGAAAAATGAAACAGATAGAAATATTGTTATTGTAATGATAAAAACGATGAAGCATTTATTGTAAAGAAACTCAACAAATTTCTAAATTTTTCTCAAAAGCTAGTTCATTCAAAACAATGTTTTAAAAGCTTTTTTTATGTAATTTTTACGGTCTTTTCGACGGTGTAAAAAATATCCAAAAAATTTTTGAATTCTGGCCAAATTTTGCAAAAAAGAAATAAAATTGGCCAAAATTGGCCAAAATTTTGGCTTCCCAAAATCGGATGTATCTGGCTGACAAACTTATCCAAGCCATTGGGACTTTTGACCTACACACCAAATTTCGTAACAATTGGAGGCTTGCTTCGAGAGTTATCGCGCAGACACATATATACATACATATATACGAGAGTTATCGCGTAGACTCATATATATACAAATTTTAGTAACCTTATTTTCGGTTTCTCGAGATTTCAAAACGGATTTCTGCCAAAGTCCCGGGCTCAAGTCTTTTCATGGCACCCGCTGTAATAAATGAATTTTTCCAAAATGGAAATTCACTTAATAGGATTTCGAATTAACTGTTTTTCCATCGTCAAAAAGAGTACGATCAAAAATTTTAAGTGATAAAATAATTATTTATACTTAGTACTAATTTACTAGAAATTAATTGTTAATTTTTCTCTTTTGGTAGGAGTGCTATGAATTTTGTATGGTGGTCTACTTCCGTTTATCACTGAATTTTGTGCATAAAAAATAATATATTTGTAAAATATTCGTACCTTAACTAAATAAATCAAATAAAAATTTTATTTATCTGATTTGTCACGGATATATCAGCTGCTGGATATCATGGATTTATCAGCCACAACTTTGTCTGATAAAATATCCCTTAGATCAGTATTTCATTGTTTACTATCCTATTTTGTCCTTTATTTTCTTCCAAAAATTCCCTATTATCATATAAATAAATTTTATTTACAACGACGAAAAAATAAATAAAATTCTTATTATCTTATAATTGTGTCTCTAATTTATTGCTAGTAACTAACTTATCTAAATTGTACTTTTACAAAGATGTTTCGCTATATCCTCTCTTCATAGCTACATACATATTTTCAAAAACTTTCTACATAAAATACGAAAATAAAACAATATGAAATTCCTTCCTTATTATTCAGTATGAAGAAAAACTTATATGTATTCATATGTATAACTTAACACGAATAACAATGCGTTTGAAGCAAATATATGCCTAAAGTATATTATAAATTAAATTAGACGTCATTTAACCACCTGTGTGATGAAAAGAGTTAGCACTGACTTGTGTCACTCAGCAATAAAAATATTTAAAGTATGGAAAGCTTTGCAATTTAAAAGAAACAAAGCCCAATCATACCATATCTGCACGTATCCTAACGCAAAAGTATCATTTTATTATTGAACTATTAAGTCAATAGTTTAGTCGTAATTAAGTCATCTCTTGGGAGGCAACTGCGCCATCCAATATTAATGCAAATAAAAAATTATAAACTTGAACCAGATTTATTAATAAAATGACAGAAGAAAAAGTGTGACGATCCTGAAATTAAGACAAGCATTTGTCGACTTGAACTAGTTTACTATTCTAAGAATCTCCCAAGGTAGTTTTTATACAAGTATTAAATATATTCGTTGCCCCTCAATATTTTTTTTAAATCCCGCCTATGTCTGTATATATTTATAGAACTAAATGTTCGCGATTAAGGACTTTTGGCCGTACACGGAAAAAAACGATTCAGTTCAATGAAATAAAACTGAATGTTTGAAAAGTATTATTTTGCCCAAATAAAATTTTGTCCAATGAATTATCATACAGTTTACCTAATCATTTCTGTTATTTCCAAAAATTAATTTTTTTGTTTGCATTTTTTAATAAGTTCCAAACAAACACATTATTTCAGTTTTAAAAACCATTTGTTTATTTAATTTTATTTGAATGAATTTATTTTAAAAGTTATGCAAACGACATTTAATTTCAGTCCAGTATATTTTATTCCAGTTGAACACAACTTAAATATGTTCAACACATTTGAAACTGCGCATGTAGAATATGGTCATGTGATATACGATATACATATACATCATTATGTACTGTTTCGGCATTCGCGTCGGTTGTATTGAGTAGTTTAAAGTGATTTAACATTAAAAGAAATATTTAAACGTTCCGTTCTAAACATCCAAGTGACGCCATTGTGTGTTTTTGTATTTTTTTCTATATATGTAATAGGTATATGTTTAACATTAGTTATTAAAATGGATGAGGAAACAAAGACCATTTTGAAAAATTGGGGTTTCGAAGAGTATATATCTGTTTTTATCGGTAAGTAAAAAAATAATTTTTTTAACAAATAGTAGGTACATAGTACATATACATATCTTTATCAGCCATATTGTTCTAAATAAAATCTGTTGTTTTGGGTTTTTCATTTATTTCAAAGATATTAGTAATTAGCACCTGCCCAAACTTTTTTACATTTATACTAATTATGAATTTAATTTGATTAAATTAGTTTATTATAATACTAAATCATTTTTAGGTAACGAAATAGATATTACGTCATTATTATTTTAACAAACAATACCTAAGTTATCAGCCGTGTTGTTGTAAATTAAAATGTATTGCTTTTGGTTCATATTTTTTTCAAAGCAATAAATAATTAATATGTGCCTAATCTTTATGCATTCATGATATGAATTTAATTTTATGAAATTAGTTTATTCAGTAGTATAATACTAAATTGTTTTTTGTTAGATAACGAGATAGATATTACGTCATTATTACATTTAACTGAAGACATGATAGCTGAAATATTTAAAAAAATAGGACCACGTAGCAAGTTTATTTCCAAATTAAATGCCTTTAAACGGGAAAAATTACCTGTAACTGTTCTGGTAAATTCAATTAATTTTAAATAATTGAAAGAAAAAAAATAGACGGTTTTTTTTTGTAATATAATATATAATATTTTATTTTAGCCAAATAAATATGAAACCAGTTCCAGTTGCTCGACTGTATCTACTAATTTTTCGGATTTAGAAAATTTTGATCCAGTAGAAGTATCACCAGCAAAAATAAAAAGATATAACGCATGTTACGGAGACGAATTAATACAAAAACTAAATAATTGTCAACAGTTAGATTTTAATTTAAATGATATTTTAAATAATACTTGTAACGGAAAAATTATTCTAGCAACTTATGCGGGAAACCGAATCTTAGATCGAAAATCACGAAATATTCTTTGTGATTTAATCATATCAGAAATATTTAAATCGACTACACGGTATTTTTCAAATTAAAGTTGAATATTAATTATATAGAATTAAAAAAAAATTTCGTTATTAATTTTTAGAAAATTGGATGCAAGCCATTTTGAAAAATTGGCTCAAGATATTATTGATATTTTCCCAAATGAAGTTAAAGAAACTTACTATGTACCATCACTAAAAAAATCTTCTACTGGAAAATGTACGCCAGCGAAAGGCCGTTTAATAGATAAATATAGAAACAAATTACGTTATTTCAGAACTTCAGGTCTTTGGAGTCCTACACCGCCTAGTGAATCCTTAAGTGTGGAGTCTGATGAAGGTAAAATCATACTTTTTTCGTTTTTACAATCTAACAAATATTTTTTGTTTATTTTTCACTTAATTTTAGGTGAATCAAAAAATCTTGTAAATTTTAAAACATGGTTGGAATATAATACTGAACCATTTGATCAAGTTATTGATTTTTGGAAAAAAACTTTTCCGTTGAGGAAACATGAAAGTAATCAATTATTAACCGTAAATGAGTTTGTTTCACAATGGCCTATTCTAAAATGTTCTTTTGGATTTACTTTGGTAAAAAATTAAAAATATATTTCATATTTGGAAACTGTAATGTAAAAAACGTTTCAGTTTTGTTTTTTTCTTAAAATTTTACAGATTGAAAAAGATTTTGCAGAACTTTTCCCAGAAAAGGAGTTATGCCTATTATCAAATTTTTCCAGTTTTATTGAGTCTTTGTTAAAATTAAAAAGGAAGTATTTACCAGATGAGGCTCGGTGTACACTCAAGGAATTAGACAACATTAACTTATCTGAAAGTAAGAAACATTTCTTTTTATTTACTATTTTTCTGTTGTTTTTAGGGTTCCGTAAAAAAATAAAAAACGGAACCCTTAGAGTGAGACTTCAATGTCCGTCCGTATAGAAATCGTTTGTCTACATCTATTACAGGTAAATTAATTTCACAAATCCTTTTATTTTTATTTGAAAAGGGGTTAGAAATGGACGGTTGAAATTTGTAAGTGCGAAACCAAGGTCAAGTGGGATATCATTTGAAAGGGCTTTGTTTACACATTTCAAAACTACTTTTTTTAAAAGTTTAAATTACGTAGGTTCTTAAGTTATGGCCAAAAATGTGCGAAAAAATACCGTCCCCCTTTCTTATCTTCGAAGTTTTCGAACCGAAAACTTTGAAAAAATTCATACAAATAGGAAATTCCATATATATTACAGGAAAAGTAAAACGAACTTCGTCCAAATGGCTATAGTTTTTTTTTTTAGATAAAATGGAAAAATTTTGGCTGGAGTTCCAAAAACCATATAAATATCTCCGATTGAGCTGAAATTTTATTTACATAACCTTTTTGGTTTAGGAAGTTACCCTTTAGGAAGGAAGATATTATACGAAACCCTCCGTGCGTGAGTCAGACTCGTACTTAACTTATTTTAAATACGTATATTTTCTTTTTCAGATAGCAAAACAACATTAAAAATATCATTATTACCATATCTAATACAATCCAGAGCAAGAATATTCAACAAAAGAAAGCAGTGGAAGCCAACAATACCCGAAATTTTAGAAGGACTACTGTTACATTCAACAACGCCATCTGAAATTGACGTCACTATAGAAAATCGTCGCACCCGTATGTTAAAACATGGACTTACAGTACAACCATTTATACTAGTGGTAGGACCAAATTTAAAAAATATTACCGAAACATACGTAATTATAGACAATATTAAGTATCAAATAAATTCATGTTTAAAGGCTTTTGACATTTGTTTTAAAGCTTATCATGTTTTAAACGCACGGTATAGTTCTGAATGTAGTCACATTTTAACTTTAATACAACGTTATATATATAATATTGAAACAAAATGGGATTCCGAAATTCCATCAATTTCTGAACTTATTTCCGATTTAAAGAATAACGAAAATAGACAGTGAAAGTCCATTTGCATTTGTTTATTACAATATTTAAAATTTTGATATTTAAAATTTCAAAGTTACTTTTGAAATACATTTATGATTATTTTTGTAATGTAAATACATTTGTTTACTGTCAATTTGAAGAATTATTTATATATCCAAAATTGAAAATTCATTTCCGAAATATTTTTATATTTGTTTTTACACTTATTGAATTAAATATGAAATACTATTATTCAGAATGGAATGTTTAGAATGTAATATTTCTTTTAATGATATGCAAATATTTTTTTCTCATTTGAAGTTTTCACATCAATATTCTTCAAATTTTATATATTTGTTTTTACACTTATTGAATTAAATATCAAATACTATAATTCAGAATAGAATGTTTAGAATGTAATATTTCTTTTAATGATACGCAAATATTTTTTTCTCATTTGAAGTTTTCACATCAATATTCTTCAAATTTTATATATCTGTTTTTACTTATTGAATTAAATATCAAATACTATTACTCAGAATGGAATGTTTAGAATGTAATATTTATTTTAATGATATGCAAATATTTTTCTCATTTGAAGTTTTCACATCAATATTCTTCAAATTTTATATATTTGTTTTTACACTTATTGAATTAAATATCAAATACTATTATTCAGAATAGAATGTTTAGAATGTAATATTTCTTTTAATGATACGCAAATATTTTTTTCTCATTTGAAGTTTTCACATCAATATTCTTCAAATTTTATATATTTGTTTTTACTTATTGAATTAAATATCAAATACTATTATTCAGAATGGAATGTTTAGAATGTAATATTTCTTTTAATGATATGCAAATATTTTTTTCTCATTTGAAGTTTTCACATCAATATTCTTCAAATTTTCAGTGCAGCATATGTTTACGTTTGTATAAAGATATATGGAATTTCAAAAAACATTTAATTTCTAAGCATTCAAATGAAACAACAAATATAGAAGATTGTTCTTTAGTTACTAAAAAATATGTAGATTTAAGCAATAAAACTGAAAAATTTAATAAAAATAAATTATCTGAAACTTTTGAAAGTTTTCCATTGAATCCGGATATAACATTCAAACAATCAATACAGAAATTTATTTCAAAACTATATAACAATAATACTGTTACACGATCAGTGATACAAGATATAATTGAATTCGTAAGTGAAATATTTAACTGTAATGTTGTGACACAGCTGAATACTAAAATTAACTTATTAAATTCTGTTAGAGGACAGACTGATTCTTTTGAATCCATATTGGCTGATATTAAAAATATTATTTCTGAACTACAATCTCCTTTTAGTGGTTTTGAATCAGAATATTTAAGACTTCAATATTTTGAACGTTCAAATTTTTTAATTAAACCAGTTCCGTTTGTTATTGGAACGTCTGAATTTCAAAAAAGTAATCAAGAGGTTTCATCTATGCAAATAAAGGATAATTTAGGACAATTTGTTTCTATGAAAGAAGTGCTTAAGTGTTTTTTAGAGTTACCGTTTGTATTTCAGTCAATAATTAGTTATATGGAAGATTGTTACGATAGTGAAAACGTACAAAGTGTTTTTAATGGAATAGTATGGAATGAATTAAAATGTAATTTTTATGATAAAACTGTTTTGCCGTTATATATTTTCTTTGATGATTTTCAAATTGGAAATGTATTGGGTAGCCACGCATCTATATACAAGTTAGGTGCAATATATTTTTCATTAGCTTGTATTCCACCAAAGTATGCTTCACGTTTAGAAAATATATTTCTGGCACAGTTGTTTTTTTCACAAGATCGAGTAAATTTCGGCAATAGAGCAACATTTTCTAAATTAATTAACGAATGTGTAGAACTATATGAAAAGGGAATTGAAATTATTGTTAATAATAAAAAATATCAAATATTTTTCAATGTAATACTTATATTAGGAGATAATTTAGGATTAAATTCAATATTAGGTTACAGTGAAAATTTTTCGGGTTCTTATTTTTGTCGTACATGTAAAGCTGATAAATCTCTTACACAGAGTCAAGTGACAGAAGATAAGTCACTATTAAGAAATAATATAACTTACAATACAGACGTTAATTGTAAAACAAACGGAATTAAAGAAGAATCAATTTGGAATCAATTGTCTCATTTTCATGTAACTAAAAATATATCATGTGATGTAATGCATGATTTATTGGAAGGAGTTTGTAGATATGATATGGCAAAGATTTTAAAATATATAATAAAAGATAAAAAATTTGTTACATTAAAACATTTAAATAATAAACTCAAATTTTTTAATCATTCTGAGAATTGTAATGTTGGAAATAAAATTCCATTGTTGTCTAAAGAACATATAAATAATGAGTATGTCATTATGTCAGCATCAGAAATGCTTGCATTTGTTACTTATTTTGGTATTATTGCTGGAGATTTTGTACCTATTGACGATAATGTGTGGGAACTTTACTTGATATTAAAAGAAATTGTTGCTATTTCATTTAGTAATACATTACATAAAGGTGCCATTAAATTATTGGCAACTTTAATACAAGAACATCATGTACTGTATTTAAAATTATTTAACGAAAAACTCAAACCAAAACATCACATAATAATTCATTATCCTGAAATTTTATATCGTTTTGGACCTTTAGTAAATTTTTCATGTATGCGGTACGAAGCAAAACATAAGGAATTCAAAACTAATGCTAATGTAATAGCATGTCGAAAAAATATACCATACACCTTAGCTCTCAAACATCAACTAAAATTTTGTTATCGTCTCTCTAGTAATTTGGGATTTTCAGATAAAATAGATTACAGTACAGATGTGACGTTTATAAAATCTTTAGAGGATTATATTTTCTTTTATAAAAAATTACCTTTAAATTTCCAGGAAAATTGTCTAAGTTATAATCGATATAAATTGAATGGTATGTTATACAAACCTGGTTACATTTTATTAATTAGTTTTATAGATGAAGATTATCCTTTATTTGGTTTAATAAAATATATATTAAGTAGTAAAAATAAAGAAATATATTTTGTTTTAAAAATACTAAAAACTATTGGTTATGATTTACACAGACAAGCATATGAGGTAGTCATAAATCATGAAAATGTAGAATGGGATATTAGATGTGTAAAAGAACTGTACTTTTTATTTCCACATAATTATCATACCATTGGTAATGGCAAGAATTTGATTTCTTTACGCATTTGATTTTATTAATTGGTACTTTTGTGTAATTTTGTTATTATGTAATGGGCGATTCTCGCGTGACGCACAGGACATTTTTACAACAAAAACATTTAAAAAAAAATGCTATTAATAATAAACAAAACAAAATGTTTATAATACGCAGAAAATGAAGTAAATTTTTTTGAGCATATTCTAATTTTTATCTGAAATTCAGTACTCAAGATATAAGGCATAAACTCACGTGACGCACGGGACATCGTACGAAACGAAGTTTATGTCTTATATTTGGAGTACTGCATTTCAGATATAAATTAAAATATGTTCAAAAAATTTTCATCCAGTTGCCTCGTGTTATAAACTTTTTGTTTTGTTTGTTATTAATTTAATTAAAAAAAATTTTTTTGTTGCAAAAATGTCACGCGAGAATCGCCCTAATATTATTTGATTGTCATATTATTAATAATAATGTAGTACATCTTACAAACAAAATACAATATTAACAAATAAACGCGTTTTATTTATTGTATCCAATACATGTTTATTTATGTTTCAGATAAATAAGAAATACAACTTAATTCAAATAAAAATAAAATACAGTGGATTAACAATAATTGTTAACTGAAATAAATTATTTATTTCAGTCAAATAAGAAAATGAATTCACTTAAATAAAAATAAAATACAGTGGATTAACAATAATTGTTAATTGAAATAAATTATTTATTTCATTCAAATAAGAAAATGAATTCACCTATATAATAAAATGTTTAGTTCAAATAAAATCCTTATTTCATTGAAACAAAATATTATTTCAACAGATCGTTATTCAAATTCATATAAGCAACATCTTTGTTTTGTGCAAACTATAGAATTATTTCATTTAAATATGTTAGTAATTGTCTGAATTATACTTTTTATTTGATTAAATTTTTTCTTAATTCTAATGAACTGATTTTCTGTTTGAAACTGAGAATAATTTCAAACAAAAAAATTAATTGGTTGAAATAAAAAGCTTATTTGACGGTATGCAAACAAAAATTTTATTTGACTGGAATAAAATTTATTTGATGGGAATAATTCTTTTTTTCCGTGTATGGCGACCAACTCATAGCAAACACTTCATCATTATTAAAACCAAAACCTACTCTATATCTTTAGTTTATTGTTAGAGGTAGTATTATTCTGCACATATATACACCATTTATAGGAAACTTTCAACTAAAAACAGCTCAGTGATTCCCCCAAATGACATAAACCATTACGCCGTTTTATATTCACCTCTAATTCAAATGCTTTTACTGTAAATATATATTAGGGGGACCGGAAAGTAATGTCGTTTTCTTACATTAAATTCAAAGTAATAAATTTTTAATAGGTCTTTATTTCTAATCAATAATATAATCGCCCTCGTTATCAATAACCTTTAGCCATCGAGTGTACAAATTTTCAATCCCGGACTGATAAAAATTTACTGGTTTTTGAGAGGATAGGATCGATAGGAGTCAGAAAGATCAAAATTACCCGATCTAAACTTGGAAAACCATCTTTGACATTTACGAACGTTTAATGCATTTGGATAAACGTCGGAAATGTTTTTGGTTGCAACTGTTGCGTTACTACCCTTGCGAAACTCAAAAAGCATACAATGCCGGATATGCTCTTCTGGTATTTGGCTGGCCATTTCACCCTAAAAAAAAAAAAAAAAGTTTGATATTGTACTATTTAGCAATGAATAAGTCACAATAACCTTAAAATAACTTAGGCACCCCTTTGAGATACACAATGAGCCGACAAATTACAATCAAATAACGACATGCACAGAAACGACATTACTTTCCGGTCCCCCTAATACTTACATGTGTCTCCTAAATATATGTACATTTTCAAGAATTTGCTACAAACATCCGTTAGGCAATCTGTACACAATCAATAATACTGTCAGTATTTATAGATAAAAATACTAAATCATTATTTTCATAATATCAATTCCTGAATTCCATACGAAGTTACTTCAGTAGTATTAAGAGACGGTTAGTAATACTGACAATATTAATAAAAATAATTGCTGTTAATTCAGTCTATTAGCGAATTTGCGGAATGAAAATTCAACCATTACATTCTCTGTTTTTAGAGCTGACACAGAGCAGCCTATGGATGTTAAAAAGAAACGAATGGATGTTGCAAGAAATTTTTCGAATTTCACGGTTTGAAAAAATCGCAATTTAGATGGCTCCACGATTTTTCCAAATTTTTCTAAATACGTCTGATTAAATTTTACATAAAAATTAATATACATATACGCCACAGGACTAAAGTATTTTTTTTTATCCCTCGTGTGAATTGGGATTAAAAATCACACTTTAGTCCCTTAGTGTATACTACCAGATATCCCATTTGGATGTATACATACGGTTTACATGTTAATTGATAACATTGGATTCCCATAAGGAAAAAGTTATGTCACAAGAGTGCTTTGAACAAGCGTGCAGAAATGAATGTCGCATTTTTCAAGCAATTCACATTTTTACATAATAAATATTTGTGTCATCTGCTGTAAATTCAAAAAGGCATTTTTTTATTTTCCTGAAAATAAATATCAAAAGAATAAAAATACCAAAAAATATTCTGTTGAAGAAATAGTACAGATAATTAGGTGGAAAAAAATTATTTTATAATAAAAAATTACCAAAAATAGAAATATGTTTATCCAAAGCACTCTTGTGACATAACTTTTTCCGTATGGAAATTTAATGTTATTAATTAACATGTAAATCGTATGATTGTATTCATCCGGCCGAGACACCCAGTATACTATTGTCTTTATCTATAAGTTTTAAATTGCCTAACAACGTTATTTAAGTTAAATTTCGCTTGCTCGATTGGTGATGCTCTATAAATTCTGCTTGTTAAGTGGCTTAAAAGCGGGAGCAAAGGTATTTTTAGTTCCTTAGTTGGAACTAAAAGTGACACTTTACTCCCTATTGTAATGGACTACACCATGTATTTTAGTCCCGGAATTGCAAAAATGTTATTTAATCTTTCTTAAAAATTGAAAAAAACTAATACCCATTAAACAGAAAACTTTACATGAATATTTTCTGCAAAATCATAATCATTGTAGTCAATTTCCTCAAGGAATTTATTTTTAATTCTGGAAATAGAAAATTTTACAATTTTCTTGTTATTGACCTTAAGGCAAAATGTATAACATAACCATTAACATAGTTTAATAATTCAATATCTAAAAAAAGAAAGTAATATTCACAATTTCTTTTCAATAAACGTTGAATAGAATTCACTTTGATGTAATTGGTTGATGATCTCATAATAAGAAAAATCAGTGAAGGGGCCAAGAAAAATATCTAGAAAGTTTGTTGAAAATTAGTTTCTTAGCTTCTTCATAAAGAGAAATATGTAGGGGACTGTAAATGAAATGAATTAAGAGGAATAAAAAAACTTACCGGTTGATGTTGAAATCACTTGAAACACAACTTGTACTCACTATAAGGTTTTGGAAATAAAAATAAGAAAAGAGGATTTTGTAAGTACAAGAGTTTTTCACTATACTATATCTGAATTTTCTATAAATTTAACGAATGAATTTACATACACCGGTAACTTGTAAGCATTATAACAACAAAAATAAAGAAGAATTTTTAAGCACTACTAGGTATCTATTGAATTATTTCAATTTTACCACGAAATTTTAAACAGAGAACTATTTTCTATATGAAAGTTGAACTTGATTATGTTTTTAAAAGTGCAATACATAAGTTACATAACTTATTATAAAAATATCTTAATTAGAAATACGGATTCCAGTGAATCAAACACTGGCCTAACCAATCAGGTGAACTTGTTTTTATTACTAGGTGTCTGTTTTGTGTTCATTCTGGTGTTTTAGATAATTTCCTGCAACAGAATATATAATAAATAGAGCTCTGGCCTGCAGTTTTACCTACGTAATCAGAATTATAGTTCTATTTATTTTTAAGTTAGATATTCTGAAATTCTGTACGAATTAAATTATTTCGTACAGACTTCGCTCACCAAACGGTTGCGGTTTTCGGAACTCCAGTCAAAAAAAAAAACAATTACTGGGATAAAAGAATTATTTATTGAAATCTGGCAACCTCTGATAAGGTCGCACGAAATGAAGCACAACAGGAGATTCAAAAATAAAATAAAGTCATATATGTAACTTATACAAAATCGCAGTTCAACACAAAAAAATTCCAAAAAATCGTAGATGGTTTTTCTGATTGTACAATAAAATAAGACTGTATAAACCCAACGTCTTTAAATAACAACACAATCATATATTTTAACAATTCTACATAAGTGATACAATTATTGTTTGATCTATTCGATCTCACGTAGTATAAGATCGCTTAACGGAGCTATCTATTTTATTTGTGAAACATCACACTTGGGAAATATAAGATTCGACCACTATTTACCATGAATCTCTTCACTTTAATATACATATACCTATACAGATACACATTGAACCTTTGTATGTATGTATGCATGTGGATGTAAAGAAGTAAGGACTATGTGAGAGATATAAGATTTACATAACGGTCATCTGATTTTCATAAGGGTAATTCACGTGATTTAATGGTGAATGAGAAAATGGGCTGTGGAAGAAAGGAAAATGGCCACAAGTCAAACGTAAAATGTATATAGTTGAAATGGGTATTGAAAGATAAACTTATCATTAAAAAATATATAATGATAGCCTCTACAAATTCATATTACGATCATCTTCTTCAAGATATTTTTTATTTTTATCACATTTGCAAAGATTTATATTTATTATTATTTGATATTTATTTATTTTTAAAGAAGATATTATATTTATTTACTGTCATTTTGTTTATTAATATTCCCCAATAATTGATACCGCTTTCTGGATATTTCGATTAATTTCGAAAATAAAGAGAATTTCAGGAATATTTAGACAAGAAAAAAATTAGTCTATATTTTTAAAGTGTACTTAAAATGTTACAACATACTCGTACTTTATTTTTAATAGGTATGTATAAAAATGGAGGCTACAAAAGCCTTTCATTGAAGCGTGTCACTCCGCAAGTTCCCAAATTACTGGCATTCTAGTCGCCGTAATTATCATCTGAATTTTTTTTTAAATCTTGGAATATACGAATAGGTCCCAGATACTATTTCAGGCGTGTTTTATGTCCAGAGGCTAAAACATAAGAAGGATTTCGAATATCGCTCTGAAAATTTTAGAGTGTATTCTTGACATGTTTTACTAACATTTTGTAAAAGAAAAGAAAAATAATTTTTTATGGGAATAAATTATTTGAGCAGCAATTTAATTCATTGATCAGCAAAATTTATCAGCTAAAAAAATATTTTAGCAGCAGTAAAATTATCTTGCTAGCAAAATGTGATCAGCATAATGATACAATTGGGTATACTAAAAAATAAATATTCAACAGCATAAAAGATAATTGAGCAGCAAAAAGGATAATTGAACAGCAAAAAGGATAATTGAGCAGCAAAGAGAATAATTGAGCAGCAAAGAAAAAATTCAACAGCAAAAAATATTATTAAGCAGCAAAAAAATTACTGAGTGGCAAAGTGGTGGATTTGCTTAAAAAAATTTTTTTTTAAATAACGTAGGTATAGCTAGAGATGGGATTCTACCCGGAATTTTCCCGGGAAAATTCCCAAAGTGGGTAAAAACGGGGTAAATTCCCGGGAAAATTCCCAAAAAGTGGGTATTTATTTTAATTTACTATTTATCGTAATATTTTTGAATTAAACTGTCAAAACTACTGTTTCATAAAGAATATTTGCTAAACGTAAATAATTAATCTTCAGACTACATAAATACTAATTAATATATCACGGTATTATACAATTTTTGTTCGACAGTTTTTCTCTAGACAATTTATTTTCGTGGCTAGTTGTACAATACGCGTTTCATTTTTCGGTGTCAATTTCCTGGGCCTGCCACGACAGTTTTTTCCATAGTTTTCGCCCCTTTAGATTATGTTTTAAGTACTACAATTTCTAAAACGTCGAAATTTTAGCTCGGTTCTCACTTGTCAATATTGAATTTCGTGGTATTTTAATTTTTTTTTTAAAACGTAGATATTTCTCTGAAATTTGAACACATTGAGTTATAAATTTAAATTAATTGCTAACTTCGTTGAAAAGTCATCTTATGTTGATCCGACATAATATGTATCATATGTATGCATGTATTTTTAAATTTAAAGATAAATAAACATTCAGTATGTACTGAAGTGGTTTTATGATAATAATAATTAGAAAAATTTACATCAACATTATATTATGTAAAACTCCACGCACAATTAACAAATATATACAGATCTAATTAAAAACACATTTGCAAAGAAGTACAGCTAGGTAATCGTTTTTACCCAGGTTTCGGGAATTTTCCCGGGAAAATACCCAATAAATACCCAAATGGGAATTTTCCCGGGAAAATTCCCAGTGGGAATTTTCCCGTCGCCCATCTCTAGGTATAGCGCAGACGATTTATGTATGATCACTATTATGTGTCCTGTTCTCCTGTTCTCCTATTTTAAAGTCATTAGGCGAGCAGGGTCAAATGCTATAAATAATTGATTTTGCACAGAATTTTGGAGTATATGATTGAATTGACCTATAAATTTTACCTATAATTTAATCTAACATCTAGGTTTGACATCTAAGTTGTGTAGACACCCGGTAGATGGCGCTGTGTTTCGATTTCTAAATTATACATTCTATTCCACGTCATATTTGTTTATGTGCACGATGTCAATGATTTATACACAATGACTGTGTATTGTGTTATAATTGTGCAGTGTATCGTTTGAAAAGATGAGAAAAAATTAATTCAACCAATTATAACTACTGAGCCACAGCAACGCGTGGCCGGGTCAGCTAGTTAGGAGGCCTGGGTAACACTGCGCTACGCCACGCAATTGCGTTAACTCACTATACTGTGTTAATTGTGTCAACTCACTTTTTTTAAAACTTGTAACGCATAACTCAGTAGTTAACTCAAATTAAATATTACAGTTTTAGACTCTATATGTATTTCATTAAAGGCTCACATTAAAAGTTGAACTCAAAATAGCGCACTTTTTATGACATGACGAGAGGTTAAAAAATGTATTATAGGCGCAAGCTAAAAAGAGCTTTTTTATCAACATCTGTATTTATCTTTGTCTATCAAATTAATAAATAGAAGTTTACTCACTCACTCATATAAAAACATATGTAATTACTTGGTTTAGTTGGTAACTATGGAAATAATACAATTTGTGTTCCCCTCACGTCAGTTTCTGGAGGTCTTTTGAGCTTGCGACCATACATAAGTATTCTTTGATTTGAATTTTGAAACATTAGTACTAGGCGTACTAGCCTTTGATTTTTATTTATGTTTATTTTATAAATATACATATGAATGAAATGAATCAGTCAGAATGATTGACAGGATTTATTAATTTGGGAATACATGAAATACAATAACACACTGAAATCTGGAAATCTTGATACGACTTTTTGGTAGTTTCATTTGTTTTATGCATGCTAAACAAAATTTATAAAAAAACGCCGTGAGCAGCGGAGCCCCATCACGGAAGTCGAATTTTTCCTTTCATCTTCGGTATTGAATGTCTACAAGCGAAATGTAATTGAAAGTCCACAAGCGATTTGTCATTTTGGTGGTTTCAAAACTGATGATGAGTGTCCGGTTGATCGGAGCTTTTAAAAAAGGTTTTAAGTTTTTAAGGGCTGAATCTCAGTAAATTTCAATTTTGTGCCGATAGCAGTTAGCAGGGAAAAAGCCAACACAATTCGTACAAGGGCATTCCTACCCATGTTTATCCGCCAATTGCCTTTGTGTTTTATTTTTAAATATTAAAAAAGGAACTTAAATAGTAAACTGGAAGGCCTTTATGAAGATATTTTTTCTTTCCAAAAAAATCCAAAATTTCTATTTTATAAATAATAAAAATCCAAAATTCCTAATTTATAAATAAACAGTGACTTTAATAACATTTTTAAATCTACTTAATAAATTTGTAACACTGACTGACTGACAGACAACGCACAGCTTAAACCATTGGGTTTAGAAGAATGAAATATTGCACAGGAGTTCCCTATGTAACGTAAGTGACCACTAAGAAAGGATTTTTGAAAATTCGCCCCCTAAGTGGGTTAAATGGGGAATGCAAATTTTTATGGAAAGTCGTTACTTTGGAAGTTAGAAAAATATGTTAGTTTGACTATTAAAATAAATATCTTATTTAATGAATTTTTAACTTTGACTGACAGACAACGCACAATCTAAACTGTTGGGTTTAGAAGGACGAAATTAAGCACAGGAGTTATGAAAATTGGCGTTTAGGCTTCTATTTATAAATAAAAGTCAGTTGTTTCTGGAAATTTATTCCCTAAGGGGTTAAAACAGGAAATGAAAGTTCGTATGGGAAATTTGTCATTTCTGAAGTTAGAAACGTGGATATTGATTTAGGCTTTTGAAAAACATTAAAAGTGAGCAGAAAGTGAGTATCTAATAAAAAGATGTTGTCGATGGGAAATCCCATCGGGCATACGGCTAGTTACTTAATATGTATGTATTTCATTTGTTATAAAAGTAAGTTCACTTTTTTTTAAATTTTTTAAAATTACTATTCGCCTACTTGTATTTAGAATAAAAATAACACATTTAACAATAGCATTCAATTCCCATGTAAAAATGGGAGAAGTGGGGGGAAAAATAATGTGGACTCCCTAAAAGGTACTAGCTGGATTGCTGGATACTAACTGAATACACGTACAAAATTTCAGTCCTCTAGGTTTCCTTAGAGAATCTCTAGACGTGTTAGAAAACAAGCAAAAAAATTAAGGAAATATTGGCGTAAAAATCGTGGGGGTAAGGGTTAAAAGTTGAAACCTCCAAAAAGCAGTGTCTGGCTATTAGCTTAACCTGTACACAAAATTTCAGCCCTCTAGGTTTAATTTGGGGAGATTTTGACCCGAACGAAACTGTTAAATACAAGAAAAATCATGTTCTTTTTGGTATAAAAATGGTGAGGGTAGGGGTTAAAAGTCGAGACCCCAAAAGGCACCCCCTTGATACTAACTCAATCCGAATACAAAATTTCAGCCCTCTAGGTTTATTTGGGTGACCTGTGCGAGTGGTACAAACTTCGAAAACGTCGAAAAAGCAAGAAATTTTAGCTTAAAAATGGTGGGGGTAAAATATTAAAACCTACAAAAAGCACAACCTAGGTACGAACTTTATCAATACACCAAATTTCAACCCTCTACGTTAATTCTGGGGTGCTGGGGGCGTGTCAGATCCAGCTAAAATCGTTTTTCCTCCCTCTACTCCCTCCAAATCATCCTAGAAAGCTGAATTTTAAATATGTTGTAGATAACTCACCGAAACATTATTTCCAACCGGTTTGGAAAAGTTTTATTGTTTTACCGCCCCCACCACCCCCTTAAAAGTTGGGTCAGATCAAAAATTTTCCCAAAATTTGACCCCACTTTAGTAGTACGAGGTGCCACGAAAATGAGCCCCACTTACCAAATTTTATCTCTTAACTTCCATAAGGGGGCCCTACACATATTAAAAGGTGGCGGGAATATATATATATATATATATATATACATATATATATATATATATATATATATATATATATATATATATATATATCAGACATTTTTTTTCTACATATTCGTGTTCCACGGGTCCGAAAACGGATAGCGCCCCTACTCTCGCCTCTCGCCGTTCTTGTCGTATAGGCTGTATAAGTCTAATTTTTTCAAGGAAAAATTCGACTAAAAAACCTAACGTTTAAAAAATGTGTTAATGATGTTACCGGGTAAATGATAATAAGTCGCCTGTATAGGTACACGATCCGTAATACTATCAGTATTTCGAATTACTGATCTACTTTATATTATAAAAATAATAATTCATTATTTTTCTCAGTAAATATTATTAGTATTATTAATCGTGTGCACGCCGCCACAAAATGGCAGAAAATAGGCCAATAAGCCGGAAATGCTAATGGTGTCATGACAAAATATCACAAAGCGCGTGCGCCGCATGCGCTTGATACCTTCCGTATGTATATTCGCTTTCTACTTACAATGCCTATTGCGTTAAATAGCGCAATGAGTTACAACACTGCGCTAACACAGTAAGGTGCGCTTAAGTTATTGCGTCAACTCAAAATTTTTTGCTGAGTTACCCAGGCCTACTGAGCTAGTTAATAATAAATCATTGGTAATAAATTAAACGATATAACATATATGAATATCCCCATTGTAGCCCATAGCGCTTATAGTATTCATTCAAACAGCCATATTGTGTGCAATTATTTATTCGATATAGATAAAAAATAATAATAATAAAATAGTAAATAAAAGATAAAAAAATAAAAACTTTCTCACTCTTCTCACCATTTCATCCCCTTCTATCCGTTAACTCGTGCTGCACAAGCTGTCTATTTTCGCAACCGTTGTGGTGTTATTATCAAATATTTTATATATTCATTTCAGCAAGCTAACGAATTGAACTAGAGAGTGGCAAATTACGTTAAACTTTGTTGAGAAAACTTTTAATACGTCAACATACGTTTCTCATTACAGTGGCGTAGTGTTTGCTTTAATCATCAATGCTATAATTATTATAAAACACATCTACAAGATAAAAAATAATTAAAATTCAGAAAAGCTGCTAGCAAGATTTTCATGTTAAAGGAAACCTCCATAGCTCCATAAAACATTTACAATTCCACGGTTGAACGGCATCGAACGAATGCCAACCGAACGAATGAAACTCCTCATATTTTTCCAACATGTAAAAGTTGAAATAATTTATATCTGCTAAGAAAAACGAGTTTTATAATTTTATTTTAATTAGAAGAGAGAAGAATTAATATCTGAATTTCATTTCAGCAGACAAACTGACGTATACAATGAGTATCTATCTGTAAAATTCTGTACGTTGTGTATAGTGTTAGTTTGAAAAAAAGGAACGATAAAATAAAACCAAAATGAAATCAGTCAGTGTTATAAGCGGTGGAGTATTAAATGTTCGTGCGAAAAGAGATTCTTAAATTTTTTTCAAATATTCTCTATTTCACGTAATATATACGTAATATATCTTTACCGTTTATTTTCCTTTTATCTTTAATGAATTTTGTTCAAGATTTTACAATTTACTATAGTCCACTAAATAAAATACTATAAATCTTTTTTTTTATAATAAAAGATTCACTGTTAATGTTACCGACATTCAGGGCAGAATTTTCAAGGAGGTATTTGCCAGGAAGAACAATAAAAATAAAGTTGAAAACGTAATTTTTTAGGATTCCATACCTTAAAAGGAATAGCAGAACGATGACGGGCACATATATCGCCAGTCAACGATTAAAAAAAAAAACATTTTGGATTAAAACGGGAGGTTAGTTTATACCGAAGAAAAAGTTTTAATTAATATATCGTGTGGGCTATCATTTGAAAGAACTATGCCTAAAGATTCTGAAAATATTTTTTTATAAAGTTTGGTCCTGTGATCTTAATAGTATAGCTCAAAATTTGCAAGAAATGACCGTCCACCCTGATCTCCTAGGATTCCACAATAAGAATGATGTCAAAAATCTAAAATTTTGCATAATAAACAAGTAGGTATATCTGTTTAAAACGTATACAAAACTTCAAAATGATTAGGAGAAGCGTTACTGAAAAAAAAACTAATTTTTGAAATATATGGATTAATCACCTAAAATTTGGCAACATCTGGCAATGTCGCATTAAAGGAAACACGACAGGAGATTCAACAATAAAATACCCCTGTCGCAGCGTCCTGCATAACACAGCGAATTTCCGTTTATAAAAATTAGTTTTTCTCGGAAACTAGTTGACATAGAAGGATAGTTTGAAGACCTTTTTTATGTAATTTTTTCTCCTCTTTTAAATGGTGTAAAAAAATTTTCCCAAAAATTTTTGAATAAGTGGAAATTTTTTCAAAAAACTAATTTTTTACAACAAAAACCATGTTCTTGGCATCCGACGTGTCTGGCTGAAAAACTCATCCAAGATTTTGGAACTTCCAACATTTTCACCAAATTTTGTAAAAGTAGGATATTTCGTTAGAGAGATATCGTGCGGATACACACACACACACATATATATATATATATATATATATATATATATATATATATATATATATATATATATATATATATATATATATATATATATATATATATATATATATATAATTTTAGTGAATATTATTTTCGGTTTCTAGGGACCTCAAAACCAATTTCTGCCATGGTCCCGGGCTCAAGTCGCGTCATGACAGTGGCTGTAATAGCTGAATTCCATTCTGGAAATTCGCTAATAGAGTCATTTATAACTTACAAAATCGCAGCTTCGTACAAAAGAAGTTTCCAAAAATTTCAAATTTTTTTCTAACTTAAACTCTAAAAACATCAGATAAAAATCAAACTGCATAAACTCAACATCTTTAAATTTAAACAATTAATTCTATAAATTATTATAATATTATTATAGTCAGAGCTTTGGTAAATATGTTACAAAAAACAATTTTCGTTTAATATAATATTTTGATTTTTTGTGTTTCATTTAAATCAAATTTTATTCAAAGATATAATATATATGAATATGGGTAACTCAACAATATATCTCTTGCATCTAAATACAAATGTAACGTCAAGAAAATATTATATGAAATGGAGTGTACATTTTAAACTTGATTCTATCTTATAGTTTCGGATGAATTATGTTCCTTTATTCAAGTTTTATTTAAATGGAGATGAAACATATCAGTAAAACGCTATCGCCTGAATAATATATCCAGTGAATGAGTACATACTGTTCTCTGGTACATACTGCCATACTTCATGCGCTGCGTGTTATGTAGCTACATAAAATACAAAATGAAATACTTTTAACTATAAGTTGTTCATTAAGAAAAATTTGCGCGAACAGAATCAAAAGAATGTTTAGTTTTTTTTTATCATTTTTATTTGTACAGTATAAGAATGACAACATTTTAATCAATAAATCATTTTACAGGTTGGTCACTTTTTCTTAAGATCAAATTTTCTTGGCTTTTGGTATTCCAGACAATAATCACTTTACTGAAAAAATGTTTAATTTTTTTTTTTGCGACAAAACCGCAAGTACAGTCGATTTACCAGTATCTAGGCTATAAATGACATGGGCACCTAAAATCCTAAAGAAACACAGATTTTTAGAATTTTTATGCATGTAATTGTGGCAAGACATACGCTAGAATTTTTTATAGTTACCATTTTTTTAAAAATACCTAGTAGTTGAATTATCGAAAGAATAAATATTACGGATGTTTTTAATTTCTTTTGACATCAACCTTGAAAATACGAAGATAAGAAATTTTTCCGATAAAATAAAGATTTAGCTTTTTTTATTTCCAGTACAACAGAAAGTGCAATAAAACCGTTAATATCGAGACTACTAAAGATACTTGAAACCCCAAGAAACCAAAATTTTTAGATTTTTTATTCAGGTAAAGGAAAAGGAAATGCAATGAATATGGAATACGATGCGGACTTCACTGTACTAGCTTAAATTACTTTAAAGTTATCATCGAAATATAACGAAAAATATATCAAGACTTAAATTTTTTGTTTTATTTTCGATAAAAGTGGAAACGAATCATTCAAAATATGTTGTAATATAGGCTACATTTAAAAGTTTAATATTGTCCCTCAGAACCCCTAAGACCCAAATTTCCCCCAAAAAGTCTCAAAATTAATGGCTGAACCGATCGTTATCAAATCTTGCTCAAATTCTATTGAGATCCTGGAAAAAAAAGTACCTTACGGATGTTACTGAGCGAATCTTTACCAAATTTTATTCAGATAGTATGGAGATCCTGTAAAAAATAGATGTGAATTTAAAATTTCCCGCTAGGGTCCTAAGAATCTTGACCAAATTTTCCTCAATTATTATTGAGATTCTGAAAAACGAACGTCAGGTTAAAATTGCCCCTTAGGGCCTGGAAACCTAAAAAACGTCCAAAATAAACGGTTGAACAAAACTTAACCAAATTTTGCTCAAATATTACTAAGACTCCAAAACAAATTTATGGGATTTTAAAAATTTTCTCCAGAGTCCTAGAAACCTCAAAAAGGGTCCGAAATTAAAGTTCTCTAAAAATTATCTAAATGGGTATGTATGGAAAAGTCTCAAGATACGTAAATTAGATACGCTATTAAAATATGAATATAGCTACTTTGGAGTTATTGGGTTCGTAAAGAATATCAGAACATCTTAAATTTAAAAGAACGTGTGGTCAAAATTGTCCGTCAGTTCCACCAAATAGAGCTCAAATTGAAAGTTGAAGAACCCTTGACAAAATTTTGCTCAAATACCATTGAAATTTCCAAAAAAAAAAAAAAAATGAAAATGAAGTTAAAATGATTTTTCACAGCCTTGGTGCTCCAAGAAGGGCCTAAAATAGAAATACTTCTAAAACTATTAGTACGGGTATCTACATAGAGATGCATAAATCAACATGTTCAGGCCCGTCGAAGAGGGGCAGCCGGGACGGCAGCACCTTGACCCAGATTTTTAAAGGGGGACCGAAGCTAATATTCAGGGGCCCGGTGAAAAGAAAGAGAGCTTTTTTTTGCTCGTCACTTTTACATTTAGAAAAAAAAATTTAAAGTTTTCATTTGTCCCCAGGACCCATTTTTCTCCACGGCCCTGACCATGTTATTAAAATATGAAAATGGTTTCTTTAGAGTCATTTGGCAAGCAAAGTCAAACGCTACAAATAATTGATTTTCAGATTTTGTACAAAATTTTGAAATATTTGATTTAAAATAATTAATCTAACCCATAATTCAAATAATTTTACGCGAGTGAAACCGCGGACCGCAGCTAGTACACAATAAAGTTATCAATTATACAGGACTTGATTTAATATAGCAAAATACTACAATCCAGTGCCCGTTATAAGACTAGTCTAGGGGACGTAGGGGAAATTTTTCTTGGAATTTTTTGTGCCCTCACTACCGCAGACTTAATTTTGTCGCTCAACTGCTCCTTATAAGACTATTTCATTTCAGTGTTGCATTCCTATATATTTACAATTAGTTTATAGTCATAGAACACTAGAAGCCAACTAACATAAAAAAAGTGTAATTCGCTCGGAGTCATTTGACACCAGTCACAGCTTAAGGCATGTAGTCACTTATTGACCGTCGTCGAGTTCGCACTGCATTGTATTAACAATATACCCATTGTTACTTGAACACGTTGAACAGCTCTCTCTGGTAATACGTGTGGTGAGGTAGTATGCGTGAATACACATACTACTACAAAAAACCAAACTAATACACTGCAAACAGTGTGTATGTACACAAACAGAGTACGTCACAAACTCATTACAAGTGGAACAGACACAAAACCAATCTAGTTTGTCCCCTTGTTTATAGTTTTGACAGTTCCAGCATAGTCTTATAAGGATAGTCATGGTCTGATACAAAACTCAAAAAAATGATTAAGTGGGAGAAGTTACACCTGATGATTGAGGGGAATAGTCTTATAAGGGACAGTCTTATAACGGATATTCGACTGTAATTCTAGTAAAACTATTTGGTATTAAATTCCAACTTTACGTTACATTTACTCATCATTTACTCAACAAAAAATAAACAAAAATCATAAAATGAAACACTACTGAAAATTCATTAACACCTGACTGCATGAAATGTATGTAACTAGGGTAATCCCCTACTATTTTTTCAAAAATATTTTTGTATCATTTTTATATCATCGCCAAAGTGGACAAACAAATACTGCTATAACAAAATGTCTTAAATTTTATATCTTTTTTACTATCTTCCTTTTTACTCCTTTTTTATTATCTCCTGTTTTCGGAAAAAATATAAATTTTAGAACGTCTGTTATCATCCATATTTATATTTTATACACGCTCGTCAGAATGAGTTTCAATTTTTTTTTTTTTTTTTTTTGTTTTTTTGAAAATTTGCAGTCGAACTATCATGTATTTTTTTCTTAATTCTCTCTCTTTGTTCAAACGTATTGTGTATGTTATATTTTTATTTCACTCATACATATTGTATGTGTATTCTTATACAACACATTCATTATTGAATGATATTTTACATGGTAACACCCAGGGAGCCATTTTCAACAGCCTACTGTAATTGTGTAATCAGAAGTCAGAAGAGAAGCTCTCGAACAAACGTTAGATGTCCCATAGGAGTGTATACTGATAAACTAAATTCCGGTGGACATCGTATTGTCACTCGAACTACATATACCACATATACCGTGAACCCGTGGACGCTGTGAACGCTGGCCCGTTGTCCTGTCCGTTTAGTCATTGTGCATTTAAAGAACATAACAGACAGGATAAGCAGCAAGATATACAATAAATGTTGCTAACGAATGAATCCGGGGACAATATACAAAATTATTGCTAGATGAATGGGTGATGGTACTGATGGTCGTAAATTTAAATGGTTATAATCCCATAAATAGTAAGGATTTCTATCAATATAAACTCCATTAAATGTTTAAGATAAGTTTTATGTAGTCTATTTTAATAGTTTCGTACGGCGCGACGAGAATAATATATTACTTTTGATAAGAATAGATCATTTTTTTGTATGTTTTATGACGATAGATTCTTTGTTATTTGATTCGAATTGTAAATAAAAATCAATTAATTTAAGATTTGTATTTGTTATATGACTAGCGCCAGTACTCACAGCTTTACTACGGGCGTGAATTTTGTAATTTGGTAGAAATACATAAATCTCTACTGCTTACTGTGTGCTACTGTGTAATTTGCTAAAACTATGTATTTACTTGGATTTTCTTGTCATAAAATAATTATGTCAGCCTATGTTAGCCTAATATATGTTAGCCTAACGTTAGTTAACGGAGCTTGCACCGTTATAAACCAAAGGGGTCTAATTCAAAAAATTTATGCGCGTTAAATATTTTGTCATAGTATCCTCTGGTTTTCACGGTAAAAATACTAACTTCTAAAACACAGTCACATTCAAAAATTATGAAATAAAAACAATCAGTCACTATTTAGAAATTGTAGTTTTAATATCTAGTGCAAAATAGATAGAGAAAGGTACTTACATTTGAGACCAAAACATGCTTTTTTGCGCAATTCGCCATCTACGTCATAATTACGTCACATATTTGAATTTTTAAAAAAAGACAACATTACAATTATTTATTATTTAAATTTGCTGCTATGAGAAATTTACCGAATTTACTATCTACGTCATCACGATCTGCGCATGGGCATACCTTTCTCTATCTACTTTGATCTAGTGCATATTACCCATATTACTTTTGTAGAATCGGAGCCCTCTGGTTTGTAACGGTGTAAGCTGTGTTAGCTAACGTTAGGCGAACAAAATTTTCTGACGAACGTCAGCATTACCAGCACAGAACAATTACCAGGATTACCAGTGTGAAATAGCATTTAGTCATGTATTATGAAATGTCGTTTTCCGACCGCTTGGTCGACCATGTAATTCAGATAAATATCGAAACTTTTTCAAACATTAGAGAATTGTTTAGAAGCAATTCTTCTATTTTAAATGGAATTCTTGTAGCTTGGAATCATTTCGGCCATTAGTTGGAATAAGTTTAATCATGTAATATGAAAAGTCGTTTTCCGACCACTTAGTCAACCATGTAATTCAGATAAATATCGACAGTTTTTTAAGCATCAGAGAAATGTTGAAAATCAATTCTTGTATTTTAAATGGAATTCTTGTAGCTTAAAGGCATTTCCGCCATCAGTTGGAATACTATTAGGTCGTGTAATATGAAATGTCGTTTTCTGACCAGTTATGTATGTGTTTTGTCTAAAAATGTATAACAACGATTTATTCTTGACATTTTTCATATTCGTAAAAGATAAAAAAAGGGAAAGAATGTAAATTTATAGGTATTATTGTATAGTATTTCAATTAAATTTAATCACGATTCATCACTTATGAATTTAATTAATTTCCGTTTTATTGGCTTTATCTCTTCATTATTGCACTTGCGTAAATTTTAAATTTGTAGTTTGTTATTAGAAAAGAATAAAATATTGATTTGTTTCGAATAAAAGAATTATTTAATTTTCTAAAGATGATTCATGATCAATTGTATTTGAAACGGGGTATTATGTATATTCATTTCTCTTTTGTAGACAGAATCATTGGATAAAAATGTTACGAGACACTCAAAATCCTTTTGAAATTCCTAAAAATACTTTCAATATTTTAGTTTAAATAAAAATTTAGCTAGAAGATCAACACCTTGACGGTCATTGATATCATAAGACGTAAAGTGAAATCTTACTAACACAGCACGTCGTACGACGTCAACAGTTCCATATAAGGTGTATTAGCTGTCAAAATAGTGTACAAGCTGGGCGTTTTGTCATTATAGGTTAACCGTCATGCCATGGACGGGCCATGGTGTAAATAGATTAGAATTACATACTGTGAGAGGAAAGCGAAATACATATAATCTTACTTTTAAGAATTGAAAATGATTCATTTCAAAAATAAAATTTTGTCATATATAAAAGTTATTATAATTTCTACTATCCTTTTTCAATATATTAGATAGTAGAACTTGTGAGAGATAGCTATATTACGAGCTTGTCTGGTACCTAAATTTATGTGAATAAGTCATTTTCAGTTGTCGTTATTTTCACTATAAAGCGGCCCCTACACACTCAATAATATTGCACAAAATCCGAGGTTGTACAATATTATGGATCGTCTGTAGGTTATATTGAAGGGTTGTACAATATATTGTGCTGATCAAAAATAGTTTGAAATATATTGTGCCATGAATGAATATTGTAACGTCTGTAGGCTTTATAGATATTATTGCGCAATACTACTTTATTTGTTTGATTTGTTTGTTATTCTGTAGTCATATTTGATGGCTATTATTTGAACCAGTATGAATTATTAATTTGCAAGAACAATTATTTATTGCTTTGCAACATCTTTATCACTTAATATTTAAAATTAAACAACAGTTTAATTAAGTATAATTCCTGCATTTAGTTTATTGCACAAATTTCTTTAACAAAATTATTGAGCTGTCTGAAGAACCGTTCAATAAATTGCACAATATTATTGAGCGTGTAGGGGCCGCTTAATATATTCCTTTTCATCTAAGGTTACTGTGTGCTTGCGTATTGTAGAACATATTCTAAAATTTCTACAATGTATAAAATATTTTTAATATTCTATGTAGAATATGAAATCTTAACATTCTGTTAAAAAACTTTTACAGAGGTCTGTTGCAACATACTACAAAAATAAGGACCATAAAACTGATAAAATTTTACTAATTTCAGTGAGAACATTATTTTTTATTTTTGAGAATGATCATATAACCACTTTCTATTATTGGACAAACGAATTACTAGGAAATAGAATAAAAACAAGATATTAAAAATAAATGCTCTTTATTATATCGAGTTTTACATTTACATATAAAAAGTAAGTTAGGTAACTGCAACCTTTTTCACAATAAGTAGTAAATAGTAAATCAAGTATAGGTGGTCATTAATTTGTCTTAAGTAATCATCTGTATTTGATCTACTTACTATTTAAATCATTATAAACTATATTAACTTCTCAATAAAAAAATTAACTAGAGAATTATCTCTATTTTAAGCTCCTCTTCGAAACAATCAAAATTAAAACAAAACAAAACAAACGTACAAACAATGTACAAATCATAATAAAATTTCGATCGAATTCTAGGTTTAGTTCGTAGGAACTGATCGTCCACGTCCCCGAGTTGGCTTCGTCTTACGTTTTGCCGTTATCCACTGTTCTGCATCACTACTCACCGACATCTCGCTAAGCCCCTTAATTAGTGTAGAATCGGTATCAGTTGTGGTTTCATACCTATTACTAAACATTTAAAAAAAAAATAATAAAAAAAGATTTAGGTCCTCTGTTTTTTTTTTTTAATTTTACCTAGTTGTGCTAGTGATTGAACTATCAGAAGTTTCCAAGTCAGTAAGAATTGATAATTTTGGATTCAGGGCCCCATTCAAAATAAATGGGCTTGAAGTTCTCTGCAAAAAGAACAAAATATAGGTATAAATTATTTTGTACTAGCAATCTGTTTCGGTTTCGCACGGGAATTGAAAATAAATTGTCGTGATTTGTAATGAAACTTTCAAATATATTATACCTGACGATAAGTTAGCTACTCGAAAGCTAGCTACTTACCGAAGAATCTATTTTTAGTGAAAAGTGACAAAGAAAATTATTCTCATATTTTGTTACTATGTTATTATTTGACTGGGATACTGTAGTGTACAAAAAATAAAGTAAAAAAATGTTTTTTAAGAAAAAGCTTTTATTCAAAAATGGGCTAAAAAAAATAATATAACTTTTGAGTAAAGTTTGAAGCAATATGCAACATAATTTATAAAAGCTTGAGGCGTTATCATTAATTATTTCTGTGTTGGATATAAGTGTAGCTATTTTACTTTTCAGTAGTTACCAAATTTAATTAAACGCCTCAAGCTTTTATAAATTATGTTGCATATTGTTTCAAACTTTACTCAAAAGTTATTTTATTTTTTTTAGCCTATTTTTAAATAAAACCTTTTTCTTAAAAAACATTTTTTCATTTTATTTTCTACACTTCAGTCTGATTACAATTAATTTAAAAAAAAATTAAAGAAGTAATTTTTTACTTATATTTTAATCGGTTAATTTACCCTAATCAGAAATAACTATGGAAACAAAAAATTGCAATGTAAAATCAATGGACAGTATTTGACAATTCGAAATGTCAAAAAGTTGCATAGGACTAAAAATCAACAATTTTGGTTTGGGGCGATTTAGGGCAAAACTAATTATACAATATTGCATTGTCATCAAGGTTAGACACGTATGCAAAATTTGAAACCTCTAGCTCAAATAGAACCTGTCTAAATTTTGATTCCAAGATTTGATCTAAACCAACATACTAACATAGCAAGTTAAATAAAAGCTTTTAAAAACCTATAAAATTTGAACTATTCGCCCAAACATTACGGTTTTAAAAAAAATACAGGGGTGGATCCAGTGAGAGCAATACCGATGACCGCCCTTCCCTCTAAAACTTTCGAAAACGATGCCAAACTCGATTAAAATTCTAAAAAATAAAATTCCAATTTAATAAGTCCAATCGTTCAGTCAGAGGGCCGGATTTTTTGATAAAAACTTAACCTTAGAATTAGACCACAAAAGGTTAAATTTGAGGGTATTTAGGTTTATATTTCTTTGTTTTTCGAAGAATCGTATCTCGAGTAAAATTTGAATTTCTGTGATGATCTGGTCAAATACAAATTTTTCGCAATAAATGACTTCATATTGTTTTTATTAATGTTTTTTTTTTTAGTCATTAAATTTGTTTTTGTTATCACTCCCTGCATGGCAAGCTTTTGGATCCGCCCCTGAACAGTTATCTTCGTCCAATGCGCAGAACAAAAAAGGCAATTTTTCTGGTAACAATTTTTTTCCACAGATTAACAAATGCGGCAAAAAAGTTTGTTTTGTACAGTTAACCCTCCTATAACGCGATGCTCTTAAAATGCAGTTTTAATAGAACACGGAACAAAAAGCGGTGACAGCCATCTTATACCACGATTTATGTATAACGCATGCGTGTTTGAGTGAAAGTCATCCAACAACGCTGTTAAACGGCTGTCGTCGCAGTCATCGCAACCTTTAAACGTATATTCTCAATCTTTTGTCTTTCATAACCGTATTAAGTACCATTACTTAATGCTGCCGAGTGTTTACTTGTTTCATATTCTTATCATCATGTTTTCGTTATTCCGTGAAAATATGAAATATTTCTGAATTTATGAAATATTTCTGAATTTCGCGGTTTCGATATAACACGGTACAAATTAATCGCGTTATAACAGGGTTAACTGTACTGTGTATAGATTTATTATTAGGTGAATCGATCACTTGAAATTTTCCAAGTTTAGAATTTAAAATTTTAGTATATCATAGAGAAAGATATGATGCATTCACTGACACTATTTTGAATAATTTCTGACGTGTAGTTTAGAAGAAATAAATTTTCAAAGTTAGAATTTTTAACGTACGAGTAAATGCCAAAGAATGATTAGAGGTGAAACATTGGTATGTATTTAAGTAAGTTGTGTTATTAAAAACCAACTTTACGATTTAAAAAACTGAAAATTATTTTGTTTTATGTTTTTGAATCATTAAAAAACTATTTTGTTTAATATTGGACGTTTAGTTATTGTAATAAATAGAAAAAAAAACTATAAAAATGTCATTTTATACTAATACATCCATAATATAATTGTGTACGTGTTAGTTATTATATGTGCGTACACGTCACTACCAGAATCAAATTCATTAGTTTTAAAATTATTAAAATTAGAAGATTGAACAATAATCAAATATTAATACTGTTACATGTATTATAAAATTTAACTTATTTTTCTACACATAAATTATATTTATTTATAGAGAAAAAAATAGACTTAGTAATTCATTTCTCACAAATTTGTCGGTACTGATCGATTCACCTTAAAGTTAAAAAAGAATCAATTTCATACCGATGAGGCAGCTTCCAAGTCTTTCTTTGTGTCTGCAACGGAAATTGGTCGTCGTGGGGCCTTCATCTGAAATGAGAAATTGTTTAGATAAACAAAAATCGCAACTCAATCATAAAGCGTACAAAATTTCACCTGGACTGTACTACTGGTCACATCTGAATTTTTACTACTGGCAGCTTTATTCATATCTTGCAGTTGGGCGTGACGTCGACGTTCCTGTTCCAAAAACAGCCTCCGTTCAGCTGGCTTTAGTCCTTGTTTGTTAATGAGAATATTGTTTTTTTCCAAGTATTCAGTAGGATCGTAAGTGGGCACATCAACCTACAATCAAAAAAAGGGAATAAATTCAATAAATACAACAAGTAAGGGGGAAAGTGATATCCGCGCGGCAAACATGGATTTACTAAATTTTAAAATTCAGTTTCAATTTTGATAATTATGCAGAAGCACAGGTCCGCCTATGTTTGGCTCTAAAAAAAAAAAACTAATAATCCGATTTTAATGATTTTTTTTTTAAAAAACTATTCATCGCTACGGCGGATCAGTTAAAAAAAATGCTACAATCGATATCGACAATGGAACGGCTGGGAAACTGTTTTAAAATTTGATAAAATTCAATTTTTTTTTAAATTTTCTTTTGTCATTTTGTGTGTGTGCGTTTATATGTGTATTTGAGTGCATAGTATAGTAAAACTGACCAAAACAAATACCTTTTCAAGAATAAAAATAAATCAATATCTCGTTGCGAAATATCGAGCGCGGAAACTAGAAAAATTGACTTAATTTTGACGACTATGATTACCTCAACGCCGTGATTTGAGTGCATATTTTTGTAAAATGGATTAAAATAAACATTTTTTCAAAAATAAATAATTGTAAATGATATAAAAACTATAATAGGTGGTGCAGTTAGTTAAGGTTAGGTTAGTTTAGTTAGTTTTAATGATATACTTCGACTTTGATATAAAAACTAGGTGGTAAGGTTAGTTAAAGTTAGGTTAGTTTAGTTAGTTTTGACAATATACTTCGACTTTGACACACATGCATACAAAATAAAAAAAGAAATTCTAAAAAAATGAATTTTTTCAAATTTAATGAGTTCCCCAGTATTTCAAGTACTGATAACGAATTGTAAATTAATCCGCCGTAGCGGCGAATACTTTAAAAAAAGAATCATTAAAATCGGATCATTAGTTTTTCTTTTAGAGCCAAATCAATTTTGAAGTTTAACGATCAATATATCGAAAACTAAGCGGAATTTCAAAACTATTTACTCATTATTTTTTGTTCAAATCCATGTAAAAAAATTGTGTCGCCTCGGATATCGTACTCGTACTCAATCACGACTCGATAATAAATGCTTACATTGTCCCAATTTTCTGAGCATTCGATTTCAAAATTTGTAATTGGAACCGGTTCAAATACTTTTTCTTCGTTAGTTTCCAGAACATGATTAATTAATGACTTTTTATCCGGGCAAACTTCTAGATGATACTAAATAAAAAAAAAATAAACAAATTATATTAAAATCTAAAAAACGCTCTGTTACCGTAAAAAGGAGAAATAAAAACCTTAAGTTCACATTCTCCAATCAGATGAGTCGAATTAAAGTAACAAGGGACTTTTTTCTCGTCTGGATGACTTCGTCGACATTTTACTAGATGCGTCTGCATACGTTCAGGTAAAATTTGATGAGATTTCTCGTATGGACATTCGATCAAATTTTCAAATCCTGTAGGACAAGCAAAACAAACACAATTCGTATTAATAGTTCAAAAGTAATCGGACACTTCCGTCAGTTTTGCAATGGATAAAATTTTGTATTTATAAAATATTTAAAACATATACCGATAACATAACGGAACAATCCCGGTCCTATAAAGAGGCTCTATTGATCCAAAAATATCAAAAACGGTCTTTTATTACAAATATATCACAATATTAACTTCCCAATAAAAAAAGGTTATTTTAAAATCTGTTACTTATGAATTTTACTACAGAAAAGTTTTATATAATTACATTTTCTTGGAAAATCAACCGTTTCTGAACTATTCAAAAGTATTTAATACAATCAACTTGTGCAATTTATTGAACGTTCCTCCAGACAGTTCAATAATTTTGTTAAAGAAACTTGTGCAATAAACTGAATGTAGGAATTGTACTTAATTAAATTGTTTAATTTTAAATATTAAGTGATAAAAATGTTGCAAAGCAATAAATAATTATTCCTGCAAATTAATAATTTAAACTGGTTCAAATAATAACCGTCAAAGGTGACCTTACAGAATAACAAACAAATCAAACAAATAAAGTAGTATTGCGCAATAATATCTGCAGAGCCTACAGATGTTACAATATTCTTTCATTGCACCATATATTTCAAATTGTTTTTGATCAGCACAATATATTGTACAACCCTTCAATATAACCTAGAGACGATCCAAAAATCCATAAATCGATTGAGTACTAAAGATTATAGAGAGGGAAATATCTCAGAAATTATACGGTATTTGCAGTGAAATTAACAACAAGTTTCATGATTATCTTTTTATTCAAAAATCAAAGGTATTTTTGACAATATATTCTGAACAAGTGGTCCCGGTTCTTGTCATACCTGCAAGCTGGTTTAATAATTATGTTTCTGATAAACTCTAATTAGTGTCATATACAAAACTCTAATTATAATTTCTAAAAAAAAACAGTAGGTGTAATGTCGTTTGTAAAATTGGTCAAGTGAGAAGTGGCAATCCACAAGTGACAGACATGCCAAATCCATTAGTTCCGAAATGTTTCTTCAGAATCAAACTTAATTTTTGTACGTTTTTCAAACTTGCTTTGAAATTTTGCATAATGAAAAGGACATTGTCAAAACTTTACATTTATTTAATTTTTTTTTAAAAATATACATACCTGGTGTTTTACCCGACATTTTTATTAAAATATCTATTATTTTATTTTATTAAAATCAAAACCAAAACACTACATAAATTCTTAATATTTTTGATAGTTAATCAATGATAACACGATTTACGATGATACTTTGAGTTTGTTAATATTTTTATTATATTAAAGATGATTAAAAATAAAAATTTTCTAAAACTTAATTAAATAAGAAATACGTTACTTGATCAAAGTTTGCTAGCTTAAACAGTTTTAAAAAAATAATAAAATGGTGGAAAATTTTCCTATTGTTTTGTGCCGCCTCCGACCTTCAATGATACATAATATCTATGTCATATTATGATAGCATATCTATAATGGAGAACCGCTTTTACTACATACCGTAAAGGAAGCTTCATGGGGATTTAAGGATGAATTGAACTCAGACGTCCATTTGAAAAAATAAAAAAAAAATTATTTATGAACTTGATTTAAAAATACTAAACATAAAAACAAAATTATATCTTTCTAAACTATAGAAAATTAATTATTCTTTTGAATAGCAATAGTGTTTAACACAAATGAGACAGATGAAGCGTACATCTAAAAAGTGTGGTCCGAAAATTGCAATAAGTTGCATTTTATACTGCTTACTGACTAGTCGCCCGTCGGCCCTACAAGAGCAAACATGCATTGTTAGGTGGTGGCTCTGACTGTTAGATCGTGTTGGTAGCAGATACATGCATATGCAGGTAAAGTCTAACATAAGATACGCCTAACATAAAATACACCGCGTTGCGGAAAAGAGATAAAAAAATAGTATTCTTATTCTTTTTATTCGAAAAATTTGACATATTTATTGTACAGTATGATTTTTATTATTAGTAACATAAACATGATATGAGATGTGATTTATTTATTATTTTATTAAACTTGCAATGTTTATTTAATATTACGAGACAATATGTATGTATCAAGAGTGCGTTTACCGATGATGTAATTTGACATGATGTGTCGAACTGTCAGAACGTAAAATTAAACATAAATGCATAATACATAGTGTGTATGAAAAATGCAGACATAGTACGCAATACATATCGATGCACAATCATTTTTCAACTTGTTCAACCCCTATTTTGCTTAAAATATTTTTTATATTGCGATTTTATTTGTTTTTTGGCAAATTTTGTATTTAATATGTAGAAATAAATTTATTTCTTAACATAATTTTTGAAAATCTTATGTTATATTCCATTGGTCACACCCTGTATACTAGTGCTTGATATAAAATACACAGAGAGAGAGCCACGTCTGTTTGTGTATCTAATATCAGACCATCTACTGTAGTTGTTCTATAGTATGTAATTTAAGGATGTTATGGATATCCGTAACCGAAACTACTGAAAAAATTAAATATCCGAAACCGTATCCGAAAATAAAAGTTTAGGATAATAACAAACACCTGCCGTTGAAAAACTGAGTTTAAATTGAAGCAAGTTTTTCATGCGTTTCCTTTTGATAGATTTTCGTTAATTCGTGTTTGACGTTCACTTTTTGGAGGAAAATTTCCCCCTTTTTACTAAAAATATATTTTCACTAAAAGAAATTATTCGTAACCGTAACCGTAACCGAAACATTATCCAATATTATTACATATCCGTAACCGAAACCGAAACCGAAACCGAAAAAAATGTTTTTAAATATCCGTATCCCTATACGTTTCCGATATTTCATATACATAACATCATTTTGAAAAAAATATAAAAACGAAATCTACTTCAGATTTTACGTTTGTTTCTGCATAAAATTATGAAGTATTTTATTCCTTTTTTGGATGTATAAATATAAAAAAAAACGTGTACTTTATATATATTATTTCAATTGCAATTTTGTTCAACGCTACTGATCGTCCCAATTCATTCGTTTATCGTCTCTTTAGACCCCAATTTACCACAGAGTAGAAATTACATCATTTTTATTATTTTTTTCAAAACCAGAAATATTTTCAAAAATTGTTGATTACTACAATAAAGTAATCATGCTCGTATAAGTTTTTAATATATTATTAAATAATAGGACGTATTGATAAAAAAAAAATACAAAAAAATACAATGTGGTTTGAATTTGTATCGATTATCTACTTTACGGTATGTATTTTTATATTATCGTACCAACCATACAAACATTATAAACCCTAACTAAGTACACGGAGTTCACCGAGTACAACCGAGTATACCATAAATTTGATAAACAACAATCAACAACAGAGACGACAGAGACATAAACAGAGATTAGTGGAATGTAAAAGGCGTCCTTATTGTCAAATCCCAAATGCAAATTTTATAAAAAAAAAATTTTGTTAATACCGGGTTTTTTGTGTAAAATAAATCAGGATGCCCGCTTTCCTAAAGCATATTGAAGTTGAAAACTTCAAATCTTATCGAGGAAAACTAATTATTGGTCCTCTAAAATCGTTTAATGCGGTTATTGGGCCAAATGGGTCTGGTATGTTTTCAAGTTTTCATTTATTATAGAAATGTCATTGAATATATAAATAAAATTTATTAAATTATAGGGAAATCAAATTTTATGGACGCTATCAGTTTTGTTATGGGCGAGAAAACTTCTAGCCTTCGTGTCAAGAAATTTTCGGACCTGATTCATGGCGCGTCAATAAATAAACCTGTTTCAAGAAGGTTCGAATTTAATTGTTAAATTTTGATAAAATTATTAACTTACTGACTTTCTTGGATTTTAGTTGCTCGGTCACGGCTGTGTTCGAACTTGAAGATGGAACTGAGAAGAGTTTTCAACGGTCAGTCAATCATGGCTCATCCGATCATAAGATTAATCAGCAGGTGAGTTTATGATCCGAAAGTCATGTTATAATTACTGATATTGTGCTAACAGAACATACATGATAAGGCCATCATGTTATGTTTAAGCGGCACATAGATCAAATTCTCATTTTCTTACAACTAGATATTATTTTTATTCCTGAGATACAAAACTATTAAAATTATAGATTATCCACATAATCAAATGATCTACTTATGAGTGTTTACACGAGTTTAATACTAAGCATTAGTAATCGCAACTTGTATGTAAGCAAAAAATACATGTAAACCACATACCAATGAACATTATTATATTATACTACTAGACAAAGCGTAAAACCAGTTTCTAGGCATTTTTCTTGAAGCAGGTAACAGGGTGAGACGGGTGAAATTTAATGAAATAATATAATGTCAGTTTTTGAGCAAATGCGAGTGTAATTATTGCAGGACATAATTTGTATACGTACGTATTTTGAAAATAAAGCGAATACCACTTTTTTTCTTTCAAAATTTTGCAGTTTCTTCTCAAAAAAGTAAAATTTTATTATCAATATTATATTTGAAAACGTTACTACGGATGTCATCCATTACTATATTACAGAATAATATTAAGGTTGGAACTTGGTCGTAACTGGTTGCCTCAATTACACATTTTTATAATTATTCTGTATAATATAATACATATGTTCACTGGTCTGTGATGTAAACACACTGAAACAGTACTTAGCAGAAGTAAAGTTACAAGTGAAAGCGAATGGAAATCAATAAAATCAGTTTTATTTACTGTTTTTCGCTGACTGTTGAATGTACCATTTGAATACATACATATCGTACATTAGAGGCATGTTCCCACTTACATACTTGCTATTACTCCTAAAATTTGGCTTCCGTAATTATGTGAACACTTCTTCTGTTTAGTGGTAAGCTCGATTAACGTCCACCAATGCTTAGTACTAAACAAGGTGTTAGTGACTGAATAATTCTTATATTCGAATGACTAATTAGTACTAATTGTAAGTACTTTACAGTGATAGTGAATAGGTGATGAAAAGATTACACGAACACCTCTGATGGTGAAATTAGAAATTACATCATGCAGAACATGTACATATACGTCTAACTGTATGTAAATCGTTAGATTTCTGTTTAATTAAACGAATACGTATATTCATAATAATAAAGCTTTTCTCCTTAAGGACTCACAAAAAGATATAAATGCATGTGTTCTAACCGATACAGCTCCTAATTTAATCACCAGAGGTGCTAGTGAGATTCTTTACGTTGCCAATTTGCTAAAAAAATCCAGACGACAAATAAATCTTATAATTTTATTGGGAAAATAAGTGGAGAGGCATGGTTTAGTATTTAGCCTACTGGCAGTAATTTCTTCATTCGTCATCAGATGGCAGAAATTGACACTTAAAAATAGAGTCGTGACATGTCATCCATTTTGTATCCAAAACAGAGCGGGAAGCTTCGAAATTAATTATCACATATTTCAGTAAATATTTTTGAGTACATAATTATTGTTAATAAGTTATGAATTAATGAACAATTAAAAATTTTTAATTTAATTATTCTTTCTAAGTTAAACTAAATGGGTTTTGTTAACATTTAATTTATCTCCAATGTATTTCCGAAAACTTTGTATAGAAAATGCCTGAACCAGTCAGCGTTCAGCACACATGTCACCACTCTATTTATTATAGACACTCTACTTAAAAAATTGGTAGCAATTTGGAATTGTCCGTTTCTATTTGAAGACAGTAAATTATTATGAAAAAATTAGAATGACATTCAAAAAAATATGCTAATTTGTATTTTGTACATTAAACAACATACATTTTGTAAATTGTTAAAATCTAATAAACAAACCTGGCCTACTGGCAATAGTTATTTTTTTGACCACTAGTTCGTGTATCCAAGTTTTGTGAATCCCAATACATAATTATAATTGAATGTATTGGGATGAATAAATGTATCGTAAAATTTAGATATGCGAACTAGTGGTCAAAAAAATAATTATTGCCAGTAGGCAAGGTTTATTTATTAGGTTTTGACAGTTCACAAAATTTATGCTGTTTAGTTTACAAAATACAAACTGGTATATTTTTTTGAATGTTGTTATTATTATTTTTTCATAATTACTGTTTCCAAATAAAAACGGACAGTTCCAAATTATTGCTACCGAATTTTAAGAGTCAACTTGTGCCATCTGGTGACGAACGAAAAAACTACTGCCAGTAGGCTGAATATTAAACCACGCCTCCATTCGATTTCCCAATACTAATTACTAATCGCTACAGTTCATTACAAATTCAAACTGGGAACCAGGATATATGTATTCAGCTGATTAAATAATATCTTTTCACAAAAACAACCATAATCGGAGATTCCTTTTTTTAAGGAAAGAGAAAAACATAGAATTTAATATTTTATGAATATGGATGGTAGTAGAGTGTGGTTTTGTCCTTTTCATATTCTTTTGATATTGATATTACTAATTAGTAATTAATTGTAATAATAATCGAAATACCACATTCATTTTTAAGGCTGTTTCGCAACAAGTATACTTAAATGAATTGGAAAAATTGGGCATTAACGTGAAAGCGAAGAATTTCTTAGTGTTCCAAGGAGCAGTCGAATCAATTGCTATGAAGAATCCAAAAGAACGTACTGCTTTATTTGAAGAAATCAGTGGGTTAGTATTACTAATTTTGATTTACAAGACATTTTTTTCTAAATATCAAAAAATTTTAGTTCTGGTGCGTTAAAACAAGAGTATGATCGCCTCCGATCAGAGATGTTGAAGGCTGAAGAAGAAACACAATTCTCATACCAGAAGAAGAAGGGTATTTCCGCGGAACGTAAAGAAGCGAAGTTAGAGAAAGAGGAAGCAGATAAATATGCTCGATTAAAAGCGGATTTAGTGTGTATTTCCACAAAATTGATAACTGCTTGGATATAGTGTACATAAGCGTTTATACTGATTCTATTTTTTTTTTCCAGACTGACAAACAAATTGAATTACAACTATTCAGACTATTTCATAATGAACGAGAAATTAAAGAACTTGAGGAAGATTTAAAACGAAAGCAACATGAAGTTGAGAAACTAGAGAAGAAAAAAGAAAAAGCAGAAGAACAGTTAAAAGAGAAAAAGAAAGAGCAAGGAAAAGTCGGCCGAGAACTAGCGAAAATCGAACAAGAAATTCGTGAAATGGAAGCGGAAACTTCAAAAAAACGTCCCCAATTTATCAAAGCAAAAGAACGAGTATCATACATGCAGAAAAAATTAGATGGCGCTCAAAAAATGTTAGAACAAGCCAGAAAAGCTAATGATGCGCATAACAACGATATCAGAAAACTCGAAGAGGAATTAGCAAAAGTTGAAGCTGAAAAGGCCGAATATGAAGCAACTATAGCTGGTGAATCTCAAAGTCAAGGGCGTAGCGTGCAACTGGAAGATGAACAGGTAAGAGAATATCACCGTCTTAAAGAAGCCGCCGGTAAACAATCGGCTCGATATCTCCAAGAGTTGGATTCCGTTAATCGTGAACAAAAAGCCGATCAAGATCGCCTCGATAACGTGTATCGTATGCGTACGGATGCCGAAAATAAACATCGCCAGAAAGAGCACGAACGTGAAGAAATGCAAAAGAGGATTGAAAAATTAACCGAACATATCCGCACGAATGAACAAGCTTTGAAGGAGAAACGTAAAATGTGTCAAGAATTACAATCCGACGTGGGAACATCAAAGGGACGCGTACTGGAGATCGAAAAGCAACTAGAAGAAATCGTGGAACAACTTGGAGATGCTAAAGTTGACAAACACGAGGATATGAGACGCAAGAAGAAACAAGAAATTGTTGAACGATTCAAGAGCAACTATCCAGGAGTGGTAAGTAGAGTTGATCGGGGTAATTGTGAATGGGTTTTCATAAATTGAGATAAAAGCGTTGTTTTAAGTATTTTTTATTTTATATATCACATTATGGTTGATTTATTTTTAATTTTATATTATTCAGGACGCACCACACAAATTTTTAGCAAATTCGTATGAAAAACAAAAATTTTATAAGCCATTCACATTTGCCCGGTACGGTTTTGCAAATCTTATGAATTTTGGGGTAAAAGTGAATGCCATCAGAAAAATCATTTAGAATGGATTACAAGAGAAGTGAGGTACATCAGAGTAAAGCCCAACTCAAATTCTTCACATTTACCCCACTTTCAAATTTTTGATCATATTTTAGCTGTCACAATTTCTCTTTGTTTAATGCAAGTTAGCCATACCTCAAATTTGTACAAAAAATGAAGGTTAAATAAAAATAACAAAAAATATAGGAACAAATTTATTACAAGCTAAAAATGATATTTTGATGACATTTTGTCATTTTATCATATAAAAAATCAAAAAATTACATGATTTTCCCACAAAAACGAGGAAAATGAGACTTTTTCAAGGAAATACATTTAGTTTACATGAATAAAAGACAACAATCTATTAGGCCTAATACTGTAAATGAAAAAAATAAATGGTTTTGTGTTAATCCTAGTGCCCTTGGACACTCACAGAGACATTGAAAACAAGTAATTTTTCTGTTTTTGTAAGTTATTATTGGATAAGGGAGCACAGCAATGATTTCGTAGATTAATACACAAAACATGTGGCTCTTTGCAAAAAAAATTCTGTTTTTGTATTGATTATACTACGGAAACTTGTACAATAATGTCACCACCATCTTCATCAACATTTTCAACTCTGAAAAGAACACTACTGAAATTTTTGACCGATTGGGGGCATTTGTAAATAACGATCACAATTACCCCACAATTTTAAAATCATGGGCCAATTGTGAATTAGTAATAAATTGTCCAATTTCTTTAGCAGTTAATAAGGAACCGTCTTTGGGTTTAGACCACTTCTTTATAAGTACTTTTAACCAGTTCTTACCTTTTAAAAAAATGTATTTAAAAAAAATTTTTTTGAGGGTTGGTCGAAGTAAGCTACACAAAATTTTGCAAGGGTTTTTTCAAAATAAAAAAAAAGATACTAATACTGGGAGAATTGTTATCAAATTTTAATAGCATATTAACAAAGGACAGGAAAACATACTAAGAGTTGATTTTTAACAATATTAATGTTATTTTAGAAATTATAGGCGCCGTTCACAATTACCCTGGTCAACCCTATTCACTCAAAAAAAAAAAAAACTTGGATTATATCACTTGGGGGCAAATGTTACACGATTTTTTTTTTTCTAGTATGACCGAATGATTTCAATGTGTCAACCGATTCATAAACGGTATAACGTAGCCATCACCAAAGTCCTCGGTAAATACATGGAAGCCATCGTTGTCGACACCGAACACACCGCCAGACAGTGTATTCAATATTTGAAAGAACAAATGTTAGACCCAGAAACATTTCTCCCACTCGATTATCTCCAAACAAAACCGTTGAAAGAAAAACTTCGCGCTATCACTAAACCAAGTGGCGTCAAATTACTGTACGACGTGCTCACTTTCCAACCCCAAGCCATCGAACGAGCCGTACTTTTCGCCACGAATAACGCCTTGGTGTGTGAAACTCCAGATGACGCCATGAAAGTTGCCTATGAAATGGACAAACGAAATCGATATGATTGCGTTGCCCTGGATGGGACGTTCTATCAAAAATCTGGCATCATTTCCGGTGGTAGTTTGGATTTAGCGCGAAAAGCTAAGCGCTGGGACGAAAAACATATGTCGCAATTGAAAGCACAAAAAGAAAAACTCTCTGAAGAATTACGTGAATCAATGAAAAATTCCCGAAAAGAATCTGAGTTGAATACAATCAATTCACAAATTCGTGGCTACGAGACACGTTTAAAATATTCGAAAGCTGATTTAGAAAGCACTACAAAAGAAATTGAGAATGTTGAGAAAGAATTGAAACGCTTAGAAAAAGAAATCAAAGAATATGGTCCGAAAATTGCCGAAATTGAACGTACCATGCAAATTCGAGAACAGCAAATCGAGGAAATCAAAGAAAACATGAATAACGTTGAGGATGTAGTATTTGCAAGTTTCTGCGAACAAATTGGCGTCAGTAATATTCGACAGTATGAAGAAAGAGAACTCAGAACTCAAGAACAACGAAAACAAAAACGTTTAGAATTCGAAATGCAAATAAATCGAATTTCAAGTAATTTGGAATTTGAACGCAGTCGAGATACCCAAAGTAATAAAAACACAATTTTCTCAAAAAACCAACATTTTTTTTAAAAATTAAATCTTAAATCTATTTTTAGATAACGTTTCCCGATGGGAAAGAGCTGTTCATGACGATGAGGAAGAATTGGAGTCCTGCCGTAAAATTGAAGCCAAACATCGCCAAGAAATCGATAAAGATCTAAAACAAATTGAAAAACTGAAATCCGAAAAAGCGGCCAAAAAAACCGAATGTGATCAAATGGAAGAGGAAGTCGGAAAAGCCAGACGAGAAGTTGGAGCTATAGCCAAAGATATTCAAGCGGCACAAAAACAAGTTAACCTTCTAGAGACAAAAATTGAATCTAAAAAGAGTGCACGACATAACATTCTTAAACAGTGCAAGGTAATTGAATACACAGGATCCAAGTACCCCAAGATTTTTGTTTGTTAATTATAATTTTCCATTTTAGATGGACGATATAGCAATTCCGATGGAAATTGGAAATATGGAAGATATTGCTCATGATACACCTAACGCTTCGGACAATTCTAGCCACAACTCAAGTTCACTTCAGTTGTTTGATCGAGAGAGCAGGTAAAACTACACTATTACATATATACAGGGTGGAATTTTATTAACTCTCACACCTTTCGATGAATTTTGATAACATTTTATCCGATGATTTAGAACGGGAGTTACTGAAAACAACATAGCTTTTTTATAAAATAATTAAATAATATTTTTATAACACCCGCTTCTAAAGTTCAATATTCGAGCGTTGTGTAGTGGGCGTAAAGAGCAGTTTCCATATCATTGTAAAACAAACGACAGTAACTGTGCGCGAAAGTACAACTGTGCGTGAAAGTAGCTAAAACTATGCGAGAAAATAATGATATTCATTTGTCAATGATAATCATATTCAAATTAACATGGAAACAACCAACAAATTAATAAAAATAAATAAAAATGATCTACAAATTAATAAAAAAAAAAATTCTTTCATATAACATTATAAAATAAAATTAACCCTACTGTTTTCTAAAATTGCTTAAAAATAATTAATTTTTTTCTCTCTAATAAACTTTAGAAGCCGTCGTTATAAAAAATTATGTTCGATACGTATGCGTAAAGTGAGGTATCCAATAAGCTTAAACTGGGGCACTCGCTAAAGGGACTGACGCATACACAACGAGATCTCGTGCGCTTACCGCCACTCGCCTGACGGCTTGTGAGGTATACAGCGCACTCGATCTCGTTGTGTATACGTCAGTCCCCTAGAATCGTGCTCCAATTTAAGCCTACTAGAATACGTCTCTTTACGCATATGTATCGAAAATAACTATTATAAAAACTTAATTAATTAGAAATTTACTTGAATAATATACAAGTTTTCCCATAAATAATAGATGACGCGAGATGTATTAATTTTGTGTTCTAAAATATACTAAGTTGATCGATAATACTATAATATTATTTTATAAAAAAAGCTTTGTTGTTTCCAACAAATTCCGTTTTAAATCATCGTAAAATTTTATCAAAATTCACCAAATGATATAAGAGTTATTAAAATTCCATTCTGTATTGGGAATCGTAAAACTTACATACGCGAACTAGTGATAAAAAAATTAACTACAGTAGGCAATGTTTGTTTATTAAGATTTTGATAATTCACAAAATTTATGCTGTTTTAGTCTGCAAAATGCAAACTGGCAATCATATATTTTTGAATATAAACCTTATTTTTTCATAATAATTTACTGTTTCCAAATAAAAACGATCAATTCCAAATTGCTACCATTTTTTTAGGTCTCAATTTTTGCCATCTGGTGATGAATGAAAAAACTACTACCAGTAGGCTAAATATTAAACCACTCCTCCATTTGGTTTTCCAATATATATAATTGTTTGTTTACTTTAAAAATATTTTGTAATTTTTTTTTTTATATCCGTGTGACCAATACATACGCAATTACCTTTCCTTGAATCAAAGCAATAGCGTATTGGCTCGAGCCCCGTAGGATTGAAACCATTGATACTCAGTCACTCGACTGAAATAATCTTTTTAAAAATATTTTTTAATATCTTACAGAATAAAAATTGATTATCGCCAACTATCACGATCACTGAGAGATATTGAAGACGCCGACGATGTCAAAAAAACTGAAAACAGTTTGTTAAAGCAAATAAAAAGCTTACAGGACACTGTTACAAACATTCAGGCGCCCAACATGAAGGTATCAAGACCCAAATTCAACCCTAAGCGCAAATTATTAATAACAAAAAATTCCCAATTCTAGGCAATCCAAAAACTCGAACAAGCCTCCGGAAAACTTCAGTCCACAAACGAGGAATTAGAAAACGCACGTAAAAAAGCCAAAAAAGCAAAACAAGCCTTCGAAAAAGTCCAGAAAGAACGCCACGACAAATTCATGTCATGCTTTGAGTACGTGGCAAACGAAATTGACACCATTTACAAATCACTTACTAAAAATCAATCGGCTCAAGCAATGATCGTGCCCGAGAATCCCGAAGAACCGTTCTTAGACGGTATCAATTACAACTGTGTCGCCCCAGGAAAACGTTTCCAGCCGATGCAAAATTTATCCGGTGGTGAAAAAACTGTAGCTGCTCTGGCGCTCTTATTTGCAATTCACAGTTATCAACCAGCGCCGTTCTTTGTGTTAGATGAAATTGACGCCGCATTGGATAATACAAATATCGGTAAAGTGGCGAGTTATATTCGAGAGAAGACGACGTCGTTGCAAACAATTGTTATATCGTTAAAAGAAGAGTTTTATAGTCATGCTGACGCGTTGATTGGCATTGTTCCTGACGTAAGTAAAAATTTCAGCCTAGAGAATTTTTTTCCTGATGCAATGCAGTGTTTACCGTTACGTGACGTAACTAGACATATTTGGTTCTTGCTTCAAACATGTGTAGTATTTGTATTGATGTCGTTTAATTTCAGAAAAACCACCATAAATTTTATAAATTACAGTGACATCTTTTTAATATTTTTAATTTAACTAGTTTTGCCATCTAGTGCAGAGGTCGGCAACCTGCGGCCCGTTGCAGGCTTTCATGGGGCCCGCCAAGCAATATACTTTGGAATAATTTGCTCTGCCTATGCCGAGTTGAGCATACTGTCTATTTTCTTTGTTCTCCGATGTTTTATAACATGTAAATAAAACTGTTAATAAAAATTTTTCCTCATGTTGATTTTTAATAATATTTATATTAACTTGTGTTAAAAAAAAAAAAGAAAATACCCCTATCGCAGTATCCTGCATAATATAGCGAATTTCCGTTTACAAAAATTAATTTTTTTCGGAAACTACTTGACATAGAATTATTGTTCAAAAATTCTTTTTATGTGATTATTTTCTCCTCTTTACAACGGTGTAAGAAAATATGGCTTGAGAAAATAACTTCCCACAAAATTTTTTTAGGCAAAAATGCCTGAAAATCCATTCCGGACACCGAACGTGTCAGACTTTTTGGACTTCCAATATTTTTACCAAATTTCGTAAAAACAGGATTTTTCGTTCGAGAGTTATATAAATTTTAGTGAATGTCATTTTTGGCTTCGAGAGTCTTCAAAATAAATTATTTCTGTTATAGTTCCGGGCTCAAGAAGCTTCAAGACAGTGACTCTGATAGCTGAATTTTCGATTCGAAAATTCGTTAAAAAAACCTACTTTAAGCCACATACTACATTGCAAAATATTTGACTATGCGGCCCGCTAAAATTTTTTTTTTTTTTAAATGACCCGCCATCCAAAAAAGGTTGCCGACCCCTGATCTGGTGTATAATAGCAAATTAACGTTCGATCAGTTCACAAAATACACAGAACAAATGTAAATACAAAATTGTGTGGTTCGTCTGGCGCCTTTTGGCGGGATATTAGACCAGAAGTGAGTCAGTCGCTCATAGTCTGTCCAAAGAGCAAAATCGTTCCACTAAAATTATTTTTCTAATTAACTTTTGAAATTTAAATAGAAAAAAATATGAAGTGTGTCGTATCTAAGTGTAAAAATTCCATTAAAACAAAAAAATACTCAAAATAAAGGGATATCTTTCTTTAAATAAGTAAAAATATTTTAACTTTTTGTTTGTCAACAATGATCGAATACGTATATATCACATAATATATTATACGTATGTACACGATGCATACCCCACCATACCGCAGATTGAGTGTGACATAACACATATACAAGCACAAGGTCAGTGTACATGCATGACAGATTTATGTAGTAATATGCTGTCAATTTAGTGGGAGGCAGCAATTTTACGTGATATTTTGGCGACGCTGATTAGGTCGTATGAGATAGCTAATGTATATCCGTTGCCCTCATCACTTATTTTTAAATGATGTAGGCACATGCGCACATCAATTAAAACTGCGCGAGAACTGACGGGATTAGCAATGTCAATTCTCGCGTAATTTTTAATTTGTGTGCATGTGCGCACACTAATTTAGAAGTAAGTGATGAGAGTAACGAATACACTCATTAACTTAAAAAGTCGAATAGTTTAGTTTACTAGTCGAATAGTTAACTGACTTATTTCATTATAATATTAGCACAATTTTTTTTAATATCTTGGAATATCTAAATTAAAAAAATGATTTCTTTTCAGCAAGGAGAATGTCTTATCAGTAATGTTTTAACATTGGATCTGACCCAGTTTCCAAGTTAAATGAAGAATTAAAGTTTTTAAGTTAATATTTATTAATTGTTTCATTTCTCTTTAACTTTTTAACAGTTTAGAAAAAAACAGTATTTTTGTTAATAATTTTTTAAAAATGTTTTTTTTTTAGAGAATAATTAATATTTTTTTTCCAAACTATACGAAATTAAACAAATTTTCATTATTTTAATTAAATGTATCATAAATATTTAAATAAACGTACATTTTATACTAAAACTTTATTTTTATTAAATTACCTTTATACATTATTTTTGGACATTTTCTCTTACATTTTCATCATCACATTTACAATCCGTATCGTTTGTTTCTTCTTCATGACCTACAGATATGTCTTTCATTTCAACGTCAGATGTTTGGATTGCTAACTCTTTAATATTTTTAATCTAAGAAAATTTTTTGAAAAATTATTTTTGGAATGATAAAAGTTCATATGCTAATCTTACATACAACGTCATGCGCGTATAACATTAGTTAATGCCTTTAATGAAACACGTGAAGTTTTCTGACTTAAATTACCAGTGTTCATGGCAGATTAGAATATTATAATCTTTGATTAAAACCACGAAAATTAAAGATGGGAAATCAAATGAAGGCATGATTTAATAGGTCTGTTCTCGAACTTTTTTTTACCTGCTAATTTCTTCAAGTTCCTACTTTATGTGGTGGGGATAGAATTTGAAAGTAAAGAAACGACTTCCTTCCGTTTATTGCGCTTACTGCATTAAAATAAATTTGACAGCTTTTTGACATTTGTCTAAACGGTTACATCGGTTAATGGTAATAAATATTATGGTAATTTTAGGCACTTAAAAAAAAAATTATAAATCTACTTAACAAAACAGTAAAACAAAACTGTGTAACTGATTAGACGGTTGCTGTTTGTTATTAGACTTGTATTTGTACGTACATATTTGATACCTTTGATACATAAGTATTTTTTTGAATTTCAAACGCTGGACATCTCTTCACTAGCTTAAATATCATTAAAAAAAATTACTAGATTTTTAAATCATAGAAGTTTAAAATCACTAAATTTTTTTAAATTTATGTACCTACAATAATTTTCATTAACATGATTAATAAATTTAAATATTTAAATTTGAGAGTTGGAAGGAAAAAGCAGGAACTCTGAAGTCACTGCAAATTTCTACATTTTCCTACTGGAGGGGAAGTGAACCCCTAACTGACTTTTTGGTGTACAGCCTCGTGTTCGATTTGTGGTATAAAAAATTCCAGTAGATTTGCGCATGTGCATTACTAAACCGCGCAAACATATTAGCAAAAATTTAAATATGTAACGTCTACAAGCTTCCAAATATGGTAGTAGACGTGAAATAATTTGAATTTTTGTTTGCGCGGTTTAATAGTGCACATGCGCGAGAATTTTTTATACCACAAATCGAACACGGCCCAGGAACGACTTCCTTCATTTTCCTGCTAATACATTCGCTTTTCTACTGGTACAGGACCAGACCTAATATTTACCGGCAGTAGTTTTTTCATTCGTCACCAGATGACAAAAATGGTACAAAAAATTAAAATCAAATAATGAACACTTCGATTAAAAATACAACTATCACTATGTTACCATAGATTAACACGTTGACGGCCATATCCGCACAGAGTCCATGACCGTCTACGTGCTAAAAAATCGTCATCAATGATACCAGACATTGGACGAGTTAATTCGTCGAATTCATTAAAGGCGTTAAATGTATGGCTAGAAAACCAATTTGCAAAAACTTTTACCTCCTTTGGCAAATCGGCAGTAGATGTAGTTGCATCAAAATGAAATATTAACTGAGTCCGTTTTAAGAGTGATTGATCGTTTTCTATCATTTTTTGTAGCATTTCGCGTTCTAATTCTTTCAATGCCATTTCATATTGCAATCGCACTTGATCACTTCCTTGGAGCTGATTTACATAATTCGGTCTTAAAATATTTACAAATGTGAATTACTTCTAACAGAGGAATCTCAAATTGTTAAAAGAGAAAAAGACATACTGCATTGTTGAGACATTGCGATTAGGAAATGTGAAAGACACTCCTCCAGGAATAACAGCAGGTGTTGCATTTATTACCGTTGAAGGATTTATAGAAAAATTCGGATAATCAACAAAATCACGTTGTGGAAATGGATATGCATTTGTAATTGCAGACTCTTGAATATTTCTATAGTAAGTCTGACTTAATAATACTTTTTCATTGCCAATTATTGCTGGGACTAAAATTTTAAAATATACTAAATATTTTTAAATTTTATTAGAGTCCAAACTTACTAGTATTTGTAATTACTTCATTATAGATGTTTCGGGTATCAGAATTAAAAATAGGATTGTTCATATTTACGAGAAATTTTAAGTTTTTTTTACATTTTTTTTATCGAAAATGAATATTTTTTTAGAAATGACGGATTGTTTTTCAAGAAATACTTGATCTATATACAGATTACAGTAAGTCAGTAATGAGCAGAAGATGGAAAATCGAATGAGACATGGCTTAATTGTTTAGCCGATTTAGCCTGCACGCAGCAGTTTTTCAGTTTGTTACCACTACCAGATGGTTCAAGTTGACAGCTAAAAAAATGGTAGCAATTTGGAATTATTCGTTTTTATTTTAGAGCAATAAATTTATATTAAAAAAATAGAAATAACACGCCAAAAGATATGCCAATTTGTATTTTGCAAACAAAATTGTACAAATATTGTGAATTATCAAAACCAAAATAAAATAAATTTTGCCTGCTGATAGTATAGCTCGGGCCTTTTAACTTGGCAGTAATTCGCGCATAATACAGATAGATATATTTGAAAATACATTACAAGTAAGAGACAACAACATCTGAAAAATATCTAGGATTTTATTAAAAAGAGACACCTTTTTAACAAATATGTATATTGTTCTCTTTCGTTTCCTCTTTTATTACCTACTATTAGATGTACGTGTGAAATTGGTTTTCTGCGCACTGACAAGTTAAAAGGCCCGAGCTATAGTTATTTCTTTACTCACTGATTCGTATATCTAAATATGTATTGGGAAATCAAATGGAGGCGTGGTTAATTATTTAGCCTAAAGTGGCTGTTTCACAAGACAATTTACTGCTATCATAGTAACAATTTAGTAGGCGTGGCTATACTGTTAGGCAATTTTTTGTGTGAATCATACTTACTGCTATCACAGTTAATTGTTATGACAGTTACTGTCATAACTAGAACTTTTTCTACTTTTGCGATCACAGTACTTGACAGTACATTTTAAAAATGGCGAAACCTCTAAAAAAAATTGGTTTCTCGGAAGAGAAACTTTTATATTTAATTCAATTATACCGTGAAAATGAGTGTTTATGGAATATAAAATCTGCTGATTATAAAAATATGATAAAAAGGAAGAATGCGTTTCAAAATATCGCAGAACAATTAAATATAACTGAAGAAATCGTTAAAAAAAAGATAGCTTCCCTACGAGGAACATATTTAATGGAAAAAAAGAAAATTAGTGATAGTCAACGCACTGGAACTGGTGTCGATGATATTTATTGTCCATCAGTATCATGGTTTTACCAGATGGAATTTTTAAACGACGTCATAATTCCGCGTAAAACAACATCAAATTTGGATTTTTTAAAAATACAGGTAAAGTGTTATTTAAATAGTACTTATTTCTGATGTAGGTTAACAAATATTTGGCTAAATTGCAAGATATGTCAACCACTGGCACTTAAAACACGTATTATAAGGGTGTGTTTGGTAGTTGTATTATAAGGTGTTCAGCTTCCAAATACAGTAATTCCCACCCATATATTTTGATTATTTTTTGTACAAGTTTCGAAAATCTCGTGAATGGCAGATACTGCAAATTTGCCAAATATTTATTTAATTAATAAACTAATAATGAATGTATCATATATTTTAATTAATAACGATACAAATTTTTTTACAAAAATATTAATGATCTATTTAAATTATACATTTTTAGTAATTACGAACTATATATTGCATTAGTACAATTTTATTTTTTATTAATTTATCGACAGATTTTACTTTTTTAAGAAAGGAGTTAAGAAATAAAAAATAAAATTTAATAAATAAACGAAAATTTTAGGTACTTTTAATTAATAAAAATCAAATAGAATGTTGATATTATGCATTAAATTTTCGCCCACTGAAAATCTACATTATTTTGATTAATAAAATAATCTGCAAATTCTTCTCGGATCTGCCGAGCAAGGTTAGATGAAAAATTCCCTCCTTCGTGACCAACATTTGATAGTGGATTTATTATTATTTCACTTTCAGAATTTACGAAAGATTCTGGACACAAAAAATTATGTAATACACAACAACACATTATTATAGATTCTGTGGTTTTTAAATTTGTGTTCATTGGTCGTGTAAATATCCGAAATCGACTACACAGAATACCGAAGGCATTTTCAACAACCCTCCGTGCTCTGCATAGTCGATAATTAAAAATTTTCTGTTTTGTCGATAAATTCGCCGATCGTGGATACGGTTTCATTAAATTATGGCTTAGTGCAAAAGCATCATCTCCAATAATACAGTAGGGAATATTTTTTTTACGTCCTATCAATGGTTTAGGTGTAGGAATATTTAATGAATTATTAGTATTAATGGCTTTGTATAGAGAGCTGTTTTTATATATTCCACCATCGGAAATTCTACCGTTGCACCCACAGTCGACATAAATAAAATTGTAATTTGCATCTACCAGAGCCAAAAGAACAATGCTATGAAAGTTCTTGTAATTATAATAGTATGAGCCTTCATTTGGGGGTGCCTGGATAGTAACGTGTTTTCCATCTAGTGCTCCGATAACGTGTGGAAAATGCCATTTTTTTTCAAATTCAGATGAAATTTTTTCCCATTCCTCTTTAGTATGTGGAACCTGAAAAACAAATAACACATTTAAAATTAATATTACTGTTATTTTTCATCCTTTTATTAAATTATCTTATATTATTACAGAATGAAGAACGTGAAGAAAGTGATGAATATCAACATAACAAAGAAAATATTACTATAAACATCGATTCTGAGCCTGAAAATGACAATATCGTAGAACATCGTGAAAATAATTTAAAATCTGTTCGTAAGGAACATCAACATGACACAGAAAATACTCTAATAAATATGTATCCTGAACCTAAAAAAAAATCACCTCCCACAAATATATTCAAAGCAACATCAGCCAAAAAAAGAAAGATTAATGAACCAAGCAGTAAATGTATAGATGTCGCTTTAAATAAAATATGCAGTATGACAGATCAAGATATTTTTGACCATTTCGGGAATTTGATTGCTTCACAGTTAAGGAGCATTCCAATGTCTGAAGCTTTGCAATTACAGGCTGAGATAAGCGAAATCGTTAATAAAAGACTTTTAGATGTTTATAGTACAAAATCGACTACAACTTCTCGTCCTTCTTCTAGTTGCTCTACACAAGATTCGCAGTCTTACAGTACTCCTTCCCCAGTATTAAATTATCAGTCAGAAGAAATGGTTAATGTCGAAAACGGAGACCTTATCAGTATCGCTCTTCACAGTGTTTTTAATTAAAACAACAATTTTTTATTAACATTTTTCTTTTTTTTTACATTTTGGTTGTTACATATTGCTTGCTATTGCTTACATATTACTTTTGTATGTCAAAAGAATAATATTTCATTAAACGTTTAATAATAAAATTTTTTGTAATTATTAATAATAAAAATTCAAACTCACCTTTAAATATTCATCCCTTAAAACAGTCACAATTGCATTACATACTTCTGGTACAAAGTTCCCTATTGTGATTCGTGATATTCTGCTAAGAAATTCCAGGCATTTATATGAATTTCCACTGGCTAGATAGCGCAGAGTAACTGCAAGGCGGACCTTAGAACTTACAGGACTTCTCATATGAGTTTTCTGCTTAGTAATCAAATGTGCAACCTGAAAATTTTATGAGACTTAGCTGTTTCTCCTAATTTAAAAATATTAAAAGTATTGTATACGAACCTTCTCATGGAGTTCTAAAAATTTTGGATAGGGTAGTCGTGTGAAATTTTTAAAATCACCATCTACTGTTAACAAATCGGCTAATAAATTATTTTCTATATCAAAAAAAGGTCTGTTTAAAAGTGGCGTTTTCACCCAATATCTTTTTTTATTATATTTTTTTTTAAACATTTTTTTCTTAATTAATAAACACATTAAAGCACAATTTAATAGTTGTTTTTTATTTAGCGCCATTTTTCTAATACTACTCTCAACAAACACTTTTAAAATATTGTGAATCATCATATAACAGTAGAACTATCACAGTAGCAACATCCCCCACCTCACAGTTCTACTGTTATAACAGCCTACTGTCATGTGAAACTGACCCTTAAAATGGTATTAATTTTTTCATTTGCCACCAGATGGCAAAAAGTGACACTTGAATGACTTAAATAGTGAATGGTAGCAATTTGAAACTGTCCATTTTTATTTGAAATCAGTAAATTATAATGAAAAAATAAGAATAACATTTAAAAAAATATGCCAATTTATATTTTTTCAACTAAATAGCATAAATTTTGCGAATTGTCAAAACCTAATAAACAAACCTTGCCTACTGGCAGTAGTTATTTTTCTGATCACTAGTTCGCGTATCTGAGTTTTACGATAAACTAAAACTAACTGTGTCGTCGCCCTTTAGTGTCAGACTGCTTCATATTTTGAGAAAATTGTCCATTGGTGGCTCCGAGCATTAAATAGAGGAGGTACAGGAAAATGAAGCAAAAAAAGTGATGTATCACGCTTCATCACGCCACTACCCCCTCCTCCTGATTGCGTACGTAATTTATGAATAGCCCCCAAGAGCTAAACAATAAATATAAAAATAGTTCCTGTGCAAAGCCGGTAAAATTCGTTAATTATTTTTTTTACAAAATAAAAATTTATTGCAGCAAAATTACAAAATATTAACAATTTATATCAATTTAGTTTGAAGGAGTTTATATTCATCCTTAATAATTTCAACTTCATTACGTAACGTATTTAAATCCGTAGAGACTCCATGATACTTTGATAGTTTACTATTCAATTCCTTTTCTTGTTTCTTAAGTTTTTCTAAATCATCAATTTCTGCCTGATATTTCATCAACTGATTATCCGAAGAGGCCAATTCGGGATGTTCATCCTAAAAACAACAAAATATGCAATTAAGATAACTTAAGATACAATTAAAAGATAACTAATAACATACATCTAATTTTTTTAAGGCAGCTGTATATATCTTCAATTTCCTTGAAAGTTCTTCTTGTTCATCATTATTAATTTCTAGAGAGTCGTAAATATCTGAAAATTCTTGTAAATCTCTAAAATAATAAAAATTGTAGTACAGTTTTGGAGTCCTAACTGATTCTGAACTTACGTATTGTATTTATTAGTTAATTTTTGTATTTTATCGATGTTTTGACCCATCGATTTTATCATCAGTTGTATTTTTCGTTCATATCTTTGTTCTTTTAACTGTTCCGCTTTGGAACTTACATGATTTAATATGATATTGTTATGGTTGCAATTAGAAGATCCGACTTGATACTGCAGTTCACTTAATTCGGTCAATTGCTTGCTGGTAGGCGCATCAAAACTTTCAATGTTTATGCCTAAACTATCCAGCAATGATTTCTTTTGATCAACTGAAAAAATAAACTAAGTTATAATAGTATAGTATGCAATAAGTGCGGAAAATTGTCGATTGCCCACGAGAGCGAAATTGAGCGCACTCACTACGATCGTGCGCTCATTCGCTCGAGTGGGCAATCGACAATCCTGCACGAGTTGCATATACTATTTTTTATTACGAGTTTCACATACTTTTTTCCCTTATTATTACTATTCTTTATTCCTTTTTAAAATAATATTTTTGAGTGTTTTTGGAATTAAATATTGTTTAAATTATTTTATTGATGGTTTCTATAGAAATAATTATGAATTATTTATTAAATGAAAAATCAAGAGGCGGCTTTGCGTGTTTTATTGTCAATTTGCGTGTGGAAAGTATACTTTCCACACGCAAAAGAGTATGTGGGAAGAGTACAGTGGGCAAACAGCTATTTTGCATACAAAAATGTGTGCGCCAAGTTAGTACTTCTCCCGCATGATAATAAAAAAAAAATTTGTTGATATTCAAGTTAGGGATACGGTCTGGTGTAGACTTTTTGGAAAAATCATTTGAGTGTATATTTTGGTAAAACCGGTAAAATAAACACTCTCAAGAATAAAAACAATGGATATCTGGAACTGAATATAATGAACGTAGGGAATCCTATCAAGGACCATGACGCCAAATCGTTAATCCTGAAAATCTACATTGACCTTGAGAAGTTTGGTATACGCAGGGCAAGGTCGAAACCACATTGAGGGAAAAACTATAGTACTACAGTAAAAGCGTCGCTCAAAACGATCGAACCGTGCATTTCGGGTAGGCAGCAATTTTTTTTCTGAAATTCATAGAAGGGCCTGTGGTGAATATAAAACTGAGTTTTCGGGACTGGGGGTGTTGCCGTTTAGCCGCCATCTTGGAAAAAAGGTCAAAATTAATTTTTCGATTATCTCTGTAACCGTGAGGCACACAAAAATTTTGTAAAGACCATTTTTATAGAAAATTTTATTTTCTACAATTTTTATTTGAAACATTTTGTCAGAAAATCGATATTAAAAAAGTTATTCACAAAAAACTGTGGAAAATTAAGGAGTGGAAAACTTTAAGGCCATATAACTTTTCTATTTTCAACCCGACAAGATTAATGCTTCTTATATTTTTCATAGGAAATTTCTTAACGAACAATTTGACGTACCTATTTTTATTATTAAACATACAGTTATCGAGTTTGCGCACTGTAAAGAAAGGTAAGTGAGGTATGTAAATAAATAAAACTATCTTTTTTATTTGAATGATATATTTTTAAGCATTTAAATATTATTCATTATTATTATTATTTTTATTATTATTATTATTGAGGCAGTATTATGTTATTTAATATCTCAACGATCTCAGCCAATCTACGTGAGGTGTGTTGTTTAGGCAACAAGTACCGATGTGTGGGGTCCGTCCCTTCGAATTCAGTAAGCGCTGTGTTAAATTCCAGTTCGATCTCTTGCAGTAGGGTGTCATTTACTGCTGTTTCATGGTAGTTAGGCTCATTCTCGACAGGTTGTTGAGTGTCGTTTTGTGTGGGGCTCCCCATTTCTGGTGGGCCGTCGTCGGCCTGACTTTCTTCATTTTGAGCAAATTGATGTGCGACTTGTGTTTTAATAGTGTTTATGAGGGAAGAAGGTATAAGGTTATTGGTGAAAATGACACGCTTTTGGTCTGCCAGTCTCTGTTCAGTGACGCGATTTAGGTGAGGATAGGTGCGCGCGAACTCTTGATGTAATTTCGTACGGTAACCAGTTTTGTCCGTTTCAAGTTTAGTAACTTGGAAGTATGTGCGTACGATGAATTCATTCAGTTCATCTGTCCATTGCATACGCACACGCTTCTTACCAGCTTTAGTGGTCCCCAAAGGGTGCTCCGAGGAAACACTTAAAGTCGGCTGAGCCAAAGGTGTTGGTGGCTCTGTAAGTAGGGCAGTAGTATTTTGGCTGAAGGTGTTATTACAGCTGACAGGTGGCTGCCTAGAACCCAGCCTGTCGTCACCGCGATCTAAACTGTCACATTCAGTGGTGACCCTGGTGCGCCCGGTCGCTCCACCGGCAGCGGCATTTTTCCGAGGCTTTTTCTTTTTATTTCTCTCCATCCTAATGGGTTGTCCTTTTAGTCGCCTTTTACGACAAGCAGGACTTACTGTGGGCAAATTCTGCAAAGTGAAGCCCCCACCCACAGGGCGTTTATTATTATTATTAATATTATTATTATTATTAGTATTATTATTATTATTGGTTCAGTTGGGTACATTGTGTCTGGTAGTGGATTAGAAGAGTTGCTAAAACTAATTTATGCTGATAATTGTGTTAATAATATTATGTCTGGCCACGCATACACAAGAGTAGTACGGGGTCACATTTTGGTGCACTTGTCTTTGGTAAAAAAAAAATTATGGAATTTATTGATTTCACTGATGAAGAATGAGATTTAATGGACAGTATTGTAAGTAATAAAACACAGATTTTACAAGCAGCTGAAATCACGGCATTTAAGGAAATAGCTACTAAATTCGAAGATGCTGTTACAATGTTAGAACATAAAGGACCAACAGCCAGGCTCTGGATACAGTATTTCAAAATGATCACGCTTTTAAAACAATTCATTGAAGCTGAAAGACCTGGTAACTGGACCCTTCATTTAGATTCAGTTCAAAAAATGCTCCCTGTATTTCACTCTAGTGGGCATTTCTTGTACGCAAAATCAGCTCAACTCTACCTACAAGATATGTAAGAACTAGACAAACGTATGCCTCCACAAGAATTTGAGGACTATACTTCTGGTGGCCGATTCACTATCAGACGGACAAACAAATCCTGGAGTGGAATAATGTCCGACCAAACCATTGAACAAACACTTATGAGGATGATGAAAACGTCTGGTGGGTTAACTCATCGTGGAATATCTGAAAGTACGCTTGCTTCCTGGATACTGGGAATGATATCTTTGCGAGACATCTGCGAGCAAATAGAAAATTTCTGTAATGTTTCCTTGGAATATTTGGAACAACACGTCGATCACAGAGATACACGAGTCATCAGAGATAACAAAGATGTTGAAAAATTGGATCACTGGTTGGCATCTTATGACCCATTTTTGGAAAGATCGGAATTAATATCAGTTTTTACTGGCATTATTGCCCCAGATTATATTAACTGTGACCGTGCAATTGAAATTGGAAAAGCCATGATCTCTCAAAATATTGACAAGAATTTCAGTAATTTATCTTTCAAAAGAAAAACTAAAGTGCTTCCTTTGAGCGCAGTCTCAAGATCTATTGAAGTGGATACATCTCCAATAGTAGTTAATCATTTGCTTATTTTCCAAAGAATATGTATATCCAAGCAGTCAATCGGCAATATAAAACAATGCTTTAAATACGAACTTTCACCTTTCCCATTATCGTTGTTTACAGAGGACGGTATGCGGAAAGGCATGAAATCCTCTTTATTCAAAGCATTTTTACCACTTAATGCGCCCGTGCAGCTTGGAAAAAATAATTTCTTCATTATTGACGGTGGATACCTTCTCCACACAGTTGTGTGGGAGCGAAACGTATCATTTAAAGTAATTTGTTAAAATTATGCCAAATATATTAAAAATCATTTTGGTTTCGGTAGGTATAGTTTTTGATGGTTACTTTGACGATCCAAACATAGCTGACACCAAATCATGGGAACGTCTTCGGAGGTCGAAAACGCAACACTGTGCAGATATAATTTGCAGTAGCAATAGTATTCCGACAATCCCACAAGAAAAATTTCTTTCAAATGAAAATAACAAGAAAAATTTAATTACTCTTCTAAAGAAAGAACTACTGGAATGGGACAGTAATATCGAGCAAGTAGAAGCAGACCCGGATTCACTAATTGTAAATTCTGCTCTGGAGAAGTGTGATTTGTACGACTCCGTAACAATCGTTGCTGAAGATATAGATATTTTAGTACTGCTGGTTGGTCTTGGGCGTAACAAATCAAATGTTTTTTTTCTTTAAACCAAAAAAAGGCAACACGCCTGATAAAATTTACTCTACATCGAGCTTGAAGCATGTGGATGTAGTAAGTAATAACATTTTGTTTATTCATGCTTTTTCTGGGTGCGATACAACATCGGCAACGTACAATATGGGCAAAATGAAATTTATATATACTCTTTAAAAAATTCAGAGCTGTCTTCAGGAGTAGAATTATTTCAGAACGAAGAAGTAGACCCCATTTTATTGAGTGCTGCTGGAGAGCGGTTTTTTATTGCTTTGTATGGCGGTGATAAGCATGAAGAATCGATCAATATATTGCGATACAAACGATTCGCAAAATCAACAATTAAAAGTAAATTTAATCTTGCCTCGCTCCCGCCCACACAAGATGCAACTCGTATGCACACATTCAGAGTGTATCACCAAGTACAGTCGTGGTTGGCAAGATACAAAAATCCAGAATACTGGGGCTGGAGGAGAACCTTACGAATGTTCATCCCTATACAGTGCACCAATGAACCTGCACCTCCCGAGTTACTATAATTTAATTTTGTAAAACATTGTTCTTTTAAATAAAAAAAAGGGACGTTTTTATTAAACAAATAAAAATGGATGAGATTTGTTATGAATGAGGATTTAAGCTGTTAAAAGAAATATTACGAGAGGGGGGCTTTAAGCGCCACGGGTGGTGCGGAAAGGTGTTAAATTTCAGGTTAATATGTAATATGTATTTTTTCGTAAAACCATACTAGCCAAAAAAGTAAAACAATATAAAATAACTGTATTTTAAAATTAATATGTTACTTAAAAGTCGACGATTTTTTAGTTACAATTTTTACCTACCCACTTTTGGAGAGCTATAACTTCCTAACTAGAAGTCGGATGATAAAATTTAATACCTCAAATTTTTCGTTGAAAAGTACTCTATAAAAAAGATAAGAAGCATATTTTTTGTCGGGTTAAAAATAGAAAAGTTATCTGGCTTCAAAAGTTTTCGTTCCTAAATTTTTCATGGTTTTTTGATGATAACTTTTTTGTTTTTAAAGTTATGTAAAAAAGTTTATAACAAATTTTGTAGAAAATGAAATTATCTGTAAATAAGGTCTTTACAAATTTTTTGTCAGACTTACGGTTTTGGAGATATTCGAAAAAATAAAATTCGACCTTTTTTCGAAGATGGCGGCTAAACGACACCACCGCGGATCCCGAAAACTCGGTTTTACATTCATCACTAACCCCCCTACGACTTCCAAAAAAAAATTGCTGCCTACCCGAAATGCACGGTCAAAGTACGCTTTTACTGCACTATAGAGTTCAAAAAGTGTACACCAGACGGTACTCGTTATTTTCTTTAATTGCACGTACTTATTGTTTGTTCTTGAATTAATAATTTTTTTAACATTGAAATCACAATATCAGCATCTTCATCAGTTTGGATATTGATGTTTTCAATTTGTTGCCAAATGTCTTGATCTTCTGAATTTGATTTATTCTAAAATTTAAAAAAGGGGTAAGTACAAAAATATAAGTACAAAACCAGAAAGGTGGGTATTTTAAATAATTACCTTATCTGATTTATTTTCCATTTTATCAAAAGTACTCAAAGAAGCTATCAACAATAGCGGAAATCAAAATTAGTTTATGAAGTCGAACTGGATAGATGAGTCGGGCACTTTTTTTGAAAATGAAAGAAACTTTTTTAAAGCTTTTGAATAACATTTAAAATTTTATGAAAACATAAGTATAGTATCTCTATGATTGCTTTTATGCCTGTTGCGCCTGTTGCACACCGCCTGACATAGAACACTAGAAGCAAACTAAAATAAAAAAAGTGTAGCTCGCTTGGAGTCATTTGTTGGCCTGTCACAGCTTAAGGCATTTAATCAGTCAGTGTCGGTCACCGAATGCACTACGATTGTTATGTATTGTAAGACCATTATTGATTGAGCTGCACGTTGGTCTGTCCGATAATACGTGTTTTTTAGTTGTGTGTGTGAATATTCACACAGAAGCAAACATCAAACCAACACCAATACAAACAGTGTGTACCTACACAACATAGTGGTACGAAGTGGAGGAGATTTTACGTCACCTTTCTGCTACAGTCGAAATACTAACTATCATATAGTAGTTTGGCCCCTTCCCTCGCGATGTTGGCCGAGTACAAGAGTGTAGACGAGTGGCTCTCAAACTTTTTTTGTCTTGCAGACTATTTACCACGATTTTCGGCTTTGGATAGACCACCAGTACAAATTCAACAACAACTTCCGGGACTATAACTTCGTTTTTTTTTTCTCTTTTTCCTTAGAATGTAAGTGGCGAGCAAAGAAAAACCTCACCAACTCTTCACGACAAGCAAACAAACCTACCTGTTCCGTTGTGTTGTAGATCCTCATTTGCATCTCATAGACCCCCAATTTTTTCTTCCGCTGACGTGGATTCCTACTGCTATATAGTTAGCAGTCGAAAAATTTCTTTTAAATTGAAAATATTTTTATTCGATTGGGAATCATTTGGGAAAATTTAGGAATATAATTTTTTTATTTAGGACATTATAATTAGTGAGTAATTAATTAGTCTTTTTTTAGCGTATAGTTAGCAGACATGAAAATAAAAAATATTTAATTTTACGTTATTTGATAGTAAATAGTTTGGGAAGAACATTAAAATTAATCACACCATTTGGGAATTCATAATTAATTAATTATGCCGATTTTTCTGTTTACGATTTTACATGTACAATATATTTAATGACTGACGCCACTGAATAATATGGCGGCAAAATTCAGACACTTTTGTATGTTAAAATTATGAATTATTTTTCGAACTGTACTTCATTAGTATGTCGTATACTTACAATTTACATAATTTTATTGACGGAAAGTATGAATTGAAAAGTTATGTTATAATATACAACATACTAATGAAGTACAATTCGAAAAATAATTCATAATTTTAACATACAAAAGTGTTTGAATTTTGCCGCCATATTAGTCAGTGGCGTCAGTCATTAAATATATTGTACATGTAAAATCGTAAACAGAGAAATCGGCATAAATAATTAATTATCAATTCCCAAATGGTGTGATTAATTTTAATGTTCTTCCCAAACTATTTACTATCAAATAACGTAAAATTAAATATTTTTTATTTTCATGTCTGCTAACTATACGCTAAAAAAAGACTAATTAATTACTCACTGATTATAATGTCCTAAATAAAAAAATTATATTCCTAAATTTTCCCAAATGATTCCCAATCGAATAAAAGTATTTTCAATTTAAAAGAAATTTTTCGACTGCTAACTATATAGCAGTTGGATTCCTAGCAATTAGCAAGTCCACGTCATCGACTCTTGGGGTTCGATATAGATCACTTCGGGAATCACTGGTGTAGAAGGTGTCGGGTCTCGGCCAACTTCAATGAGTAATTCGGCGAGGAACTTCGACCGAGAATGTAGAGCTGGCATTAACCCGAAATAAGCGTATTTTTTAGTCGTCAATGGCCTCACACAAAAGGCAAAAAGTTCCTCACAAGCCCTAAGCGTGTTTGTAGAAAACTGTGGATAGTAGTGTGCCAACGAGTGGTTGATACCGCTTAAGGCATTTAGTTAGTCGCTGTCGGTCACTCAATGCACAACGCATTATGTTGTATTGTTGGACCATTGTTAGCTTGGACCCCACCTTGCTCCGTCCGACAATACGTGTTTTGTAATTGTGTTTGTGACAACTAACACAGTTGCAAAGATCAAACCAACACCACTACACACAGTGTGTACCTACACAGCATAGTGGTGGGAAATAGAGGGGATTTTTTGTCTACGTTAGTATCACTAGTGCAGAGATAGCAACTTGGCTTCTGATTATTCTGTGGTTCCTCACTTGCCACAGAATTCAGAGTATTCAAAAAGAATACAAAATATGTTATATATGTGCACTGGGTTTAGTTTGTATTTGTGTGATCTGTTTTGTGTGTCAGTGATTTGAGGTATGTTGCGTGGTGTCGCATACGTATATATAATACTATATACACATGTATGTGGCTTCGTGCGGTAGTGGTAACAATGACCATAATTACAATCAAAACGTGATCAAAACAATTAATCTACACTCATGCACTACCTCCGAACAGTCCGAACGAATGAATGGAGTGAATACTAAGTAGCCTAACTTGCTCAGAAGTGCACACTGCTGATGACAGAAAAGAGATAGTAGTGTTTCTTCTGATCTTCTGCGTTACTTGCAACAAAAATTGATCTTCTCTATACATTTAAATTTGTGTTTGAACTTGTTTTGAACTGTTTCAATCGTTTCAATCATGTTTCAATCCGTTTGAATAAATTGACACCGGTTCAAAAAGAGAAGTGTGGTTAAATATCATAAAAGTTGTTTGTTTCTATTTTATGCTAATTTTAGACACATTTAATGTTTACTTAAAAAATATTGAATTCGATAATTATAAAAATGAATGATTTTAAATTCGGCTATCGGGAAGTTATACCTGATCAAACTGTTGCCGAAAAATGGAAAGAAATAATTTTAAATACCGGTAAAACATTGATCTAGAATATTAAATTTTAAAATAGTTAATCAAAAATATTTTTAGGCGGTACTCAGAGTATTCTTCAAGATGTAAAAGTTGCCGAGCGAGCCGGTGGATACTGTTATGAGGATTCTTCAAAATATTATACAAGAAATCGTTTCATATATTGGAGAATTTATCACGATATTTTAGAGTTAGTTGAACAGAGTTTAGATGTGAATTTAATTGAATCGCGTGTCAGATACCGTTTTACGGACACACCGATTTTAGATGGTGTTACAATAAATGAATACAATGGCAAAGTAATTATTTTGATTCCAACAGTGTGTAGTGTACATTGTTTGTCCTTTCCACATCCTGATCGAATTCACAAACAGGTAAATATTCCCCAAGTGCTGACTGTATTTTAATACGCTAAAATAAATTGTATCTATTTCAGCAAGATATATTTGGAAGTCATCCCGATCTAGCAATTCCATCAATTTTTGCTGATGCAAGTGTCCTACAAGCAAAGGATCCGTCTACGTTTCATATTGTTAATAGTATTAGTACGTAATCACCGGGGTCGGCACAAGATTATTTGGCGCCCTAGGCGAAATGTCTATTGGTGCCCCCGAACTTAGTAAACATTTATTTAGACTTAATAACAGAGTTCATACAATGAATCGTCCAACTTTTAAAATTAACGTGTAAAAATTTTACACAAAATATATAAACCACAGACCAATTAACACTATTAGGTAGCGGTTACACTGGATACGAATTCATCCGAAAATTCATTCGTACGAGTTTATCCGAGTTAATACGAATTAAACAAATGCATACATTTAGACATGCGTGGTTACACTGCTTACGACTCTTTCGTACGAGCTTGTACGACTTTTTGATACGACCAAAATATTTTGTTTTTGATGCGAATTCGTACGAAAAAAATGATGGATTTAAAAAAAATAATTATTTTTGTTGAACAAAGGCGGTCTTTAAGGGATCAAAAACATAAATATTATCATAATAGAAAATTAAATAAAAAATTGTGGAATAAGGTGACAGAGAAAATGTTTAGATAATTTTTTAATTAAATATGACAAAACTAACCAAACCTAACAAAAACATTTTAAGTATGTGTAATGAAAAATTAATTAAATATTAACTAAATATTGAAGCTGAAATTCAGTAGATTTTAAAATATAATTGAATGTGACTTGTGACATATTCAAGTAGCTCAGCTTTTTTTGCTTTGCATGAATAATAAATAATCGTTTACCCAGAATTGTCTGTTTTCTATAATTATAAATTTTGAAAACGATGATTCTAATAAATAAGATTCGGTAGCTGGATCCATTGTTTGATATCATGCAACATATTGTATTAACGGTTTTCGGTTTAAATACGAATTCGTATTACTATTCCGTATCCAATGTAACCACATAGTCGTACGAATCATTTTCGTACGAGCTCGTACGAATCAATTTTCGTACGAATTCGTATCCAATGTAACTGCAGCCTAAATATTATACTACTAGACAAAGCGTAAAGCGAGTCTGTAGGCATTTTTCTTGAAGCAGGTAACAGGATGAGACGGGTGAAATTTAATGAAATAATATAATGTTAATTTTTGAGCAGATGCGACTATAATCATTGCAGGACATATTTTGTATACGTACGTATTTTGAAAATAAAGCAAATATCACTTTTTTTCTTTCAAAATTTTGCAGTTTCTCAAAAAAGTAAAATTTTATTATCTTATATTTATACAATAATTATTTGGAAACGTTACTACGGATACCATCCATTACTATATTACAGAATACTATTAAGGTCGGAACTCGGTCGTAACTGGTTGCCTCAATTACACATTTACTTAATTAGTCTATATAATAATATATAATATGTTCACTGGTCTGTGATATAAACACAATTAAATCAATGCCTAATGCTGTAAATGATTTATTTACAATAGAGAAATCAAACTATAACAAAACAGAAAACAAAAATGCGCTGCCAGTGGGATGTGGCACACAGCTTCCTCGTACTCGTAAAAGACTTTAAAACAGTATTTTACCAAATATGTATACCGTGAAATTATATTTTCACCTTAAAGGTCATAAAAAATTGTTGTAACTTAAAATACTTAAATGCTAAATTATAAAATAATAGCAAAAATATTTTAGAAACTAACCCCCAAAATACTCTAAAAATTTGAGCGAAGTGGGACTAGCAGTAAATAAGATATTGACATTTAATGGGATTTCATGGTAGCGCCGTGGATACTATTACTCCGAATGCAATGAAATTTCTAGGGGACCATCTAGGAACCAGACCGCATAATCTCTAACAATTTTATAAAAAAGAATTGAATAGTTCAGAAGTTATGCCACTTGGTGCAATTTAGTATATTAATAGAATGACATGGTAGCGGCGTAGCTACCGTTACTCCGATTTCGATTAAATTCATAGGGGACCATCTAGGAACCGAACTGCATAATTTTTGAAAATTTCATTAAAAACAATCGAATAGTTCAGAAGTTATGCCACTTGGTGCAAACTGAGGACCGACAGACGGACAGACTGACGGACGGACAGACACGAAACCAAAATTGTTCAGGAAGCTCTAAAACGTAAAATGTGCGTAAAAAATTTTATTTTGGAGGGAAAAAATTTTTTATTTTTCAAAAGTGATCACAATGCTTCCGCTAGTTTAGTAGTCTTAGAAGTAAAATGAAGATTCTATTCTACTTTTCCTGGTCTTAAGTTTAGAAAATATAAGAAGTGGTTCATTAAAGACGATGGTGTTTGCACCTGCGCCATTCTTGTAGGCCGGAGTCATTTTCGCCATTATCTGGAATAAACAACCATGTAATGTAAATGAACATCGACACTTTTTTGAGTATTAAAAAAATATTTTTATAAAAAATCATAAAAAGAGATAATTTAAAAGATAGGTTGACTAACCCCTTTCTTAATACACTTTTCTAGATACAATATATCCGATCAATTTTTGTGACATAAAAATACATAAATAATAAAATCGTTTGAAAAGTGAATTTAGTTAACAAAAAAACGTACAGCGGCTGCAAAATTTATAATTTTAATGTCCCCGGATTTTTGGCGCCCCAGACGATCGCCTAGTGCACCTATATGGTCGTGCCGACCCTGATAATCACAAGGGGTGATTATAGATAGAGATATATTTTATTTGTAAATTTTGTTTAGGTTCAAATCTCCCACATGCAGCGGCGTCAACCCTTAACCGAAGCGAAAATGAAGCCGTTTTCACATTGGCCTTTAATACCGTTAGTTTACTTTTAATTCGAATGATTATCAACACCACCCAGTGTTACGTTACTGAATTAAAACACGATTCAATTGTTCCACGATTTCTGTCCGGTATTGCTGGAGCTTTTAGGTAAGTATTTTGAGCGTATAGAAGGTAAATTTTCCTTCGAACGTACGATACATTCCAAAAATTATTTATTAGAAGCGGCAAAAGTGGTGAAGGTCAAATTGCTGTGAGTTTATTGCTGCATTGTGTTGATTCGGAGTGTTACGCCTTTATTCTTGGACGAGATGGCCATCTTCGAGTTTGGTCTTGCAGTAAAGGATTTTGTATTAGCAGCATGGATGTGTTAGCCAATACTGCAGATAGTCAATCGCCTCTAGTACAAGGCTGTATGTAAATTATTATTAAATTGGGTTTTTGAATAAAAAATAAATATCATTTTTTTGTTTTATTTCAAATCTATATCATAAATAATATTGATAATCGATGCGAAATTTTTTTTTTAATGATATATAATAAATAATAAATTAATTTAAACTTGAAAAATTTTAAAAAATATAATTTGGTTAAAAACAGCACTACAAAAGATCGCGATGTCTGTAACGTCATAAAGGTAATATGTCAAAAGTGTCAGAATTATTAAAATTTAGTAGGAAAAATTATTGGTGGTTGTTTCATTGATTTCGACGTTCAAAATCTTGCGGGACATTTTTTCCGGATTTATTTTTGTATTGCAAAGTGGCACAGAACAAGCTCGATATTTCTTTGAATTAGACATTTTCGATAAGTTATTCAATACAGTGATGTTTATAGCAAGCAATAATTTGGATAGAAACAATTTCATAGCAACAATAATTTCATAGTAACAATAATCTAATTGAAAATAAAAAGACACTAATGTACCTATGTTCAGGCCATATAACCTTTATTACGTCACATAAGCGCTCGGGGACTATCAGCCCGTTATCGGTTCTAAGTTTAAAAATTTATTTTTAATTTAATATAACTTCTTAATTATTACGATTAAAAAAAAATAATAAGTTTTCTTATAAAACTTATATATGATCTTTCCATTTATGACAAAAAAAATTTTTCTTCAAAAACCTAATTATATTATTTTCAAGATTAAGTTTATGAAAACCTACACTCATCTTAAATTTATTATAATTTTAGCTCAGAATCATATAATAAGAAAATCAACGGATAGTAATGAAGAAAATTTAACAATTGGAATATTTTTGTGTTTTGCAAATGCGTGCCAATTTCAAATTTTCAAGGCGGTTTTTCAAGATGGGACTTTTTCGTTTTTGCGGATTAGTACTGCGTATGCACCAGAAGTAAGACACCATAAAATAGATGGTCTTCTGTAAAAATTTTTAATTTATTAAATTTTTAGCATGATCTAGTAGACTTTTCATTGGATAACCAACGACTGTGGGTGGTTTGGCGAGGATTACAAGGCGACTGTACCGTAACTACTTCGTATTTGCAACGTTCTGGGGAAGGTTTTTGGGTTCCTGCGACATTAGAACCTGCGCCACCTCGAGATTATATACCAACTGATTCTAGTCTGGATCCTCGACAGGCGTACATCGATTATATTTTTTATCCTGGACGATTCCCATTCTTTGTTATAACTCGAGCACTAAGTGTAATGTCTTTTAGCTAAAATCCAAAATCCTTATTATTATTATTATTATTTTTATTTTTGATAGATCTATAGGAAATCGGCTCATTTAACGGACATGTCCATATCACCGGCAACTTTGAAACAACGAGTTTGTATGGCCATTGAGGCTGAAATTCAGGCAGAAGTTATGGAATACGAATTAAGTGATGATGACTATCTAGAAATAGCAAACAGGTAACATTTTTGGAATTTGGAATACAAAACTTAAGAATCATAGATTTCATTCATTTTACTGGAATTTTTAATATTAATTTAAAAAAAAAAATAGTATTTATGAGTGGGATTTAATTCGGGGTTTTCCGCGTAGAAATCTGATGCTTTACAGACTGGATCGCCATTGAAAACTAATATAATTATCAGGTATCGGATTTCTTTCGGATCAGACAGTTTCGTCTTTAACATATGCAGATATACATATTACGCTCAATGTGACTAAAAGTTCAAAATATTTTCATAAAAACAACGTACACAAGTTACATACACACACATACATATGTGTATCAAAATATTATTTATGCGTATTTTATGTAAACATCCTTTTTTCTTTTATTTACTACCTGCACAATTGAAAAGCGCCACTGTAATTTTAATTGACTATCAAAAGTATTTTTGTTTATATTATGTATGTGATTTATGTGACATGTCATTTAAATTAAATAAATTCATCTTTTTTTATTATTTTCAATTTTGAGAGATAGAAGTATAGTTGCTTGTCAAAAATTTGTTTTTCAATAATAAAAAATCGTAGTAAATACGTACGTCTTAGCTAATTATAGTGGACCGTCTAAATATTCAACAACTTTTCAATATATTTTACAAAAATTTTTTCCGATTTTTTGAATTTTCTTACTTTTGTCAAATAAAAAATGCTGTTAGTATTCTAAATGGTGAAAAATGTAATTTTTGACCAATTATATTCATTCAAATCTGCATAATTTAATGTAATTTAGTTGTAAAATTTTATTAAAATAAGTACGGTCCTGACCTGTCCGAAGAAACCTTGTACCTAATAATTATTAAGGTGCATTTTAAGGTGTGTATAAACTACAATTTTAACTTTGAATTCACTTTATTTCTTTTTTTTTTTTACCATTCGAAACCTCAAATAATGTTTATTTGCTTCATGCCGATACTGTAGCCATCATAATTATTATAAAATATATTAAGAACAGTGGCGTTGCTAGATGAAAATGGGAAGTGGGCAAGATAATTTTTGCGAGGCCCCCTTTAATTTTCTTTTTGAAATTTCTGTCTTAAAAGTTAGGCGACGAGCAAAAAAAAAAAAAAAAGCCACTCGCGAGGCCCACACCGCCCACACCTAGCTACGCCACTGATGAAATTTGTTTAATAAAAGCCATACATCTGCTCATTTTACCTTAAAAATGTTTTAAAATGGAATAATTTTCAATAATTAATCAAGAAAAAGCATAAGAGGTAAATTTTATGATATTTTTTTTGAAAATTTCAAAATATACGTATAGTAACGTTTGATAGCAGGGTTACAAATATTTTTTTTATTATTTTGTAGAATCTGGTAAATAGGCATTGTAATAAGTACTCGCTTTGAAAAAATCAAACACAGTATTTTTTTTTTTATAAATGCTTTTGCTTAAATAAAATAGTAAATTAATAAACCATCTTAAATAACACCGTCTTAGTAAACTAAGATATTTGACCACCTTGAGCGCTGTAGTTGAATTTCGTATCCCGTCCAGGCAAAAGCTCATAGCGAATTGATTTCTTTAAATTTTTCTATGGATTGATCTGATTAAAAAAAAAAAAAAAAAAAAAAAAAACTACATAGTCAATCTTTTTGTAATTTTCATAGTTCTATAGCTGATTAGAAACAGTTATGAAGCAGTTCACCTTGTTCTTGTCTTAGAGTTATTCTTGCTTCATACATGACGTTAGTAATATGATGAAACACGAAATTTAAGCTAAAAAATGGTTTAAGCATAAAATCACTTTAAAGACTGGATAAAAGTATGTTAGGAGTACGAGAAAGCTGTGGGCCATACTCCACTAGTAGCCTATTTACCACATAAATTTTTTTTTACAGACTGTTGTGAATTTTATAATAGCCACTAAAGCTACTTATGAAATTTTGAAATACTTTTATTTTTTGGTCCCACACAAAAACAGGTGTCAGTGTATTACACAAAACATTAACGAAATCCATGATCCTCAAGTTGTATACATACTCCCCATGTAAGAAAAAATATAAATAACTTATTTTTATAGGTGTTGGTCTCGATTTTATTCTTGCTGCGCCCAGTACAATGCAACTGGTGCCCGACCTCTTGGAATTTTACTTTTAACCCCTGTAGCGGGTGTTGTGCTACTGCGAAAAGCCACAATTTCGATACTAAGACCCATGGAAATTTTGGAACATTTAGTTCTATGTGGACCTCATACAGGTCCTGATCAGTTAATGAGTTCCCAATTGATATCAAACGGTAAAAAACACTTTTCAGCAATTATTTCAAATATTTTCATCTGTTATTCAAAATTTTAGATAATGCGATTTGTAAGGATCTTTTAACACTGACCTCAATTTTGGTAAATATTGAACAACTTTTGACCGATGAAATTAAGACAAATATTGAACGCGAGTTGAAATTTCTTCGTCCACCAGATCAAATTATTGTCGAATTAGTTGAGGAATTGGTAACTGGTGGAAATGACTGTAATCTTTCGTCGAGTGTTATTTGGGAACTATGTCGAAAAGCTTCCACAATCACGGATTTGTATAAAGTTATGCATTTATTGTTGCAAACTTTGCGATTAGATAAATTTTATGTTACCAAAGAGTCTGAAGATGGCGGTGGTAAGTAACTTGCGAATCATAACGACCACTTAACCCATTATATCACATACTATACGTATTTTTACTTATTGGATTATGATAAATTTCTACACTAAAATCCAGAGTGCGATTATTAAGTAAATCCCCAAAGGCGATCTTGATATCTTTCTCAGGACAAGAATAATGATCCATATTGGTGTGTTAGAAATTAAATAATTTATATTAATAATGTTTTTTCCATATTTGCTGCATTTAGTTTGCTATAAATTTATTTAAAAAAAAATTGTGTTACCAGACGTGTAATTCAACCCGATAAACATGCAAATATATAACTTATTCTTTCTTTAATCAACTAATTGTATCCAGTCATCTTTTTCTCTCATTCATGAACTTTGTACTGGAAAGTTACAAATAGTGAAATTGCTTCAAAGAAAGGTATTCTATTGTTATTTAATAATGTTAAATTCATCTAATAAAGAAAATTACCCTTAAAGATGATCTTCCCATATTATATATGTAATACCTTAGCCTATAATGGGTTAAGTGAACGTTACAAGCCGATACTTATTTTAGTTTCTTTGTCTAACATTTTTCTTTTTAGAATTACATTTTACAACTTCCAATATAATTGATTATTTGTACGCAAGTCCACTAGGAGTATCTGTGGTGACTGAGACAGTACATCAGATGTCTGTAATTCGGTAATTATATTGAACTTCGGTATTTTCTGTCACTTTATTTTTTCTTTCGTAGCAAATATAGTAAGAAAAGGATAAAAATACATTCAAAATTTTTTTAGATTCTCCTTGTGCAGAAATTTGCTAATACTCCAGAACGTATTGCTGGAAGGTCGGCAACAAGATTGGGATATCCTGGAATCGATTCGTTCCGTATGTATGCCTGATACCGTTGTGTTTATGCAGGCATACTTTACCATTGTTTGGTTATGCGAAACAGTGGTGACACCTGTAACATTAATGTAAGTTCATAATAATTACATGATTTCAACTTCTGTTGTATTGTTTACATTTTACAAATATTGAAAATCATTACAAAACAATGTTAAAGTACATGTAAGCATCAACCATTTTTCTAGAAATATTCCCATTTTTATTGAAATAGTGAATCATGACTGCTGCGCATGTTCTTAGTACATTTTTCCTTGACATTTCTGCTGTTAAGTTTCCAAAAGTGATTTTTTTTATAACTTGAAAATTTTTCTTTCAAAATAGTGAAAGTTCTCAACAACGATTAGCAAGTTTACAACTAGCTCCGGTTGTGACTAGTTCTAGACTCTCGTTTCAGCGACAAACTGTTTTGCCAGAATTGTTTATAATTGGTGGGGGTGGTAAACGGGCTCATCAACAAATGGTTGACCTGAAGCTCGATTTGGATCAACTACCCTATTGGCATAACTCGTTGCTAACATATGCCGGAATTATTGCTAAATTAATGTATCCTTTTTGAGTCGAATCCAAAAAGTTTAGGTATTTTTCAAATATTTTCCTTAACTGAAAATTAGTTGGCCTGTTAGTGGATCGTTGATTCTTGGTGAATGGCTACTAGCTAGCGGGCAACATCTAGTTCTTCAACAATACGTCCGACAGTTAAGCCCTTGGTGTGAATGGAACAATTGTTCTCGTCAATTTTTGCTGGCAGTCGCATTCTTGGCTAGTGGCGAACGACAAAAAGCCCTTGACTTGTTTCAACTTGCAATTAATGGAATCTATACAGATTCATTCCTGGTTGAAAAAATCTTTGGACACAGTAATCCAGAATCTAGATCGTTAACAGAATACTATCTGAAAGTAATTCATCTTTTCGAACAGTACGACGCATTCGATTGTGCCATAAATATGGCTGAAGTGGCCATTAGCCGGGCTGAAAAAACGGATCCACATTTGGCAACATTGCATTCAATTATTTTTGTGTATCATTTGAACCTTGGGCACTATGAGCAGGCATACCATGCCCTAGATGCTAATACGGATAAAGATCGTCGTAAAGATTGTCTACGGCAGCTGGTTGGAACTTTGCTGGAAAAACGAGAACTTGATATTTTAATGAAGTTTCCGTACGTGGGGATGTTATCAGAATTTGAAAATATCGTGGAATCCCGGGCTCGAGCCATGAATTTACAAGAAAACTATATCTACGATTTTCTTTATTCTTTTCATGTCTTCAAAGGCAATTTTAGGCGAGCTGGAACCGTGATGTATGAACAAGGCTTAGTACTTAGCCAAATTAATCAAGAATGGGCTTTAGAGCGGCAAGTTCACAGTTATTTGGCCTCTCTAAATTGCCTGTACTTGGTCGACGAAAAATATCAGTTTATCATTCGTCCAAGGGCATTCGTTGATGATCAACCTGTGGTGGAAATTGTGGAAAACGTTAAAACACCCGGAAATTCATACGAACTCAAACGTGATATTGAATTATTAACTATTAGCGATATCAAAAAAGAATTAGAACATGTTATGGCTCGTCTCAAACTTCTGAAGAAGAATCCAGATGCACAAATTTCTTGTTATTCCAGTAAGTTTTTATTCTGGGAAATTGGCCCACAATCTAAACACTAGGGCTGGAAACTATTTAAAATGATTTCATTTGAAATACGTATTTAAAATACAAAATGGCAATTTACATTTTCTATTTTAAACAAGCTCGGTTAAATCATTTTTCATTTTGTATTTAAAATAAAAATGCATGTATACCTACTCAAATTTATGTATATTTGTATGATACTTATGACTCATTTTAATCATAGAGCTCAAACGCAGTTTAACAAATTGTAAGTTAAATGTAAGTTGATTCAATTGACTCAAATTTATTGTAACTTGAGTTAAATTTGTTACTAGAGCTGCAGTTCTCTCAAGTCAAACTTTTCTGACTCAAGTTGTGTGCTATTGTCTTTCAGACACGTCGATAAGAAATGTTTTGGTATTTCGAGTAAATAATTTTCATGATTTTCATAAATTATTATATGTCAAGGCTGGATGAAATTTTACAATATTTTTAAGTAAAGAGTTAAATTTCCTTTTCATATAATGCAAACTATAAAATTTTCTTAAAGGGCTGCTCTTATTTAATTTCAGTTAGTGGCCGACCGAACATTCAGTTTCGGTTTCGGCCAAAAATCAGCCGAAACTTCGGCCGCATCGAAACTCAGTGTTCGTGAATTGTCGCGCTTCGTTCGAGCGACTTCGTAGAAAAAACACACTAGATTTCAGCATACAATTGAAATTTTAACATGTTTAAATAAATTTCGGTTTCGGTCGAAACTGATACTAAGGCCGAGGTTTCGGTTTCGGCTGCAAATCCTGTTTCGGTCGAACACTAATTTCAGTACGTTTGACATTTTAGTAACTTTTTTTTTATTAATATAAATAATGAAAAAATTTACAGAATAAATTTAAAGTAACAAAAAGAAAAAAATTACATTTTATAATCTATTTTAAATAGCTATTTTCTATTTTAAATATGTTCAACAAAACTATTTTCCATTTTGTATTTTAAATGATTTCAGTGAGCCATTTTTCCCAGCCCTGCTAAACACATTGTTGACCAATAATTTTACGTAGAATTATGACTTTGGACTCGTTGACGATCAAAAATATGTTAAATTTGATTATTTTTCTAGCTCCAAATGAATTAGTTGGATTGCTTCTTAATATTAATTCGTTTGAAACCGCCGCCAACTTATGTACCACCTTCGACTTACCCTACGATACTGTTTTTGAAGCTCTTACGAATCTGTGCGTCCGATTAGATCGCGATCCAAAACCAGATAATTGGGAATGGTTAATGGAAAATCATATCAGTGATATTGCACTAGGGGAAACCAGTGTGGCAAGGGCCAGTTGGTTACTGCTAGAAAATATGTTATTTAAGTACGAGAAGGCTAATCTATCGGTGTTACATAAAGTTGTCGCCAAAAGAATTATTTCTCTTGGGGCATTCTTACCTCACTGGTTAACAACGTCTTATAAGGTTTGTCTCTAATTGATTATTTTCCGCAGATAACCGCTTAGTATACATACTCTAACTCTTCAATTTTGTCTTACTTGATGATGAGTTAATTACTCGAAAGCTAGCTCGTAATCGAACAATTAATTTAGTGATTTTTTTTTCAGTTACGTAATGCTGCCGAGTTGATTCGATTATATAACGCAAGTGGACGTTTGTTGGAAGCGTATGAAATATGTGTGGAATATGTGGAAGCAGCGTTAGGAAAAGGGCAGGAGTTGTATGGACTGTATAATCCAATGGGTTTTACGCACTCGTATTGTTTGCCCACAGCGACATTTATTCATATTTTGAAACGACTGGAGAAAGTGGGAGAAAGTAATGAGAAATATATGAAGTGTCATAATCATTTTTATGATATTTTGAGAACGTATGCGAAAAAAGTTTCTATACACTAGTTGAAAATTTATTAATTTTGTAACTGATTTTATATTTTGTATATTTTTAATAAAAATTTGAATATTTTCCAATAAAACGCAACACTTTATTGAGTTTCCACATTTCGGATATTTTTAACTAACAAATAAAATAAATTCATTCTCCATCTTAAAATTTATCTTATTGTCAGGCTGCCATAATGGTTACTAACAATGCATGAGTAGTTGACAAGACAAATCGATTATGCTCGTTTAAAAAAGTGACAAAATATGAAATAATGTACATCATATTTTTTAAAATTTAGTTATTGGTCCAAATATTTGACGTTTAAATTTGGAAAAATTAAGTGTACTTATTCGATTTGTTATGTGACCCATTCATATAATTAATTATACATACAATATCAGATTTGCCAAGAAAAATGCATGCATCTCTAGAAGCAGTGCTTGGCAAATATTTTAAAATTGATTTGAATCTTCGTTGCTAAAAATTAACTTGACTTACGAGGTGACTTCGGTGGTTTCTATTTTATTTTGTGGTCTTTAAGTTGCTCTTAAACATAGAATTTAAGAAAAATGGGAGATTATGTTAAGAATGGCTTGAAACCTTCTAAAGTAGTTAAGCGAAGTTGACCGAGTACGAAAGTGTAGAACGTCACTTCGTTGTTCCTCGTTACTACGCAATTCAAACCTCAACGAGGAACCTCGGCGAGAATGTTGTTGCTGCATTAGAGTGGGAAGTCAATATCATTGCCGGCGTTCCAGACGAAATTTTTGTTAACCTAACGTTAGCCAACGGAGCTGTCACCGTTACAAACCAGAGGGCTCTGATTCAAAAAATTAATATACATTACATATTATATTAAACAACAATTTCTAACATGATGACTGATTATTTTTATTCCATAATTTTTAAATGTGGCTGTACTTCAGAAATTAAGTATTTATACCGTGAAAAAATATTTAACGTGCATTAATTTTTGAATCAGAGCCCTCTGGTTTGTAACGGTGAAAGCTCCGTTAGCTAACGTTAGGCTAACAACATTTTCGTCTGGAACGCCAGCAGTATTAAGGAACAAAATAGCATTATATTTAGTTACAACACATTAAAGTAGGTACTATTAGTTAACTGGAATTTTGGTTAGATAAAATACGCATACCTTAATAGATAAAAATAAATAAGTTTGTTTAATAATAAACCATGTTTTATTTTACTTCATAAATAATTTCATAATTGTGTTGTCTTGTTTATATTTTACAAACATTTAAAATCGTCATAAAATATTACAAAAAACATAAATATCAACCGTTTATTATAGAAATAGGTATATTCCCACCTTATGACATACATTGTTCTCTCTCGCAAGTATTACGAATGTAATCATTTGTTTCTTTTTTATAAGTAGTGAGTCATGACAATTGTGCATGTGCTTAGTCATATGTTCTTATCTCATTTCTGATGTGGACAAATTTGACGCTCTCATTAACTTGCCAAAATCGGTGTCATACTGTAACGTTAGTCACAAGTTTCCCGCGTACTATTCATTTCAACTTCTTTGGATCACCTAAGAAAATTTTATTTAGTCTTCGTCTTCAATCACGTCAAACAAGAGATATTTCTTAAGCAAAAGTGGCAAACACTGATCAACAACTATCGCATAATAGTGTTTACCGAAGGCTTTTCGGCATGCAATTCGAGCTAATTGCTTCAACGATAACGGATGCGTTTCCAAATAACTGAAATATTTTTGTAATTTTGGTAACTTGTCTAACAATGAACTGGGTAATAAATAAACGTTATTCAACGAAAGTCCAGCATTGATTAAAAATTTAATGATTTCTATGTCTTGATCACTAATGTGATCCCGCAGAATTCGTTGACCCACACTTATATTTGGGCCGAATAGATTAATACGTTCAATAAAGTCTAGGTAAAGAATATCAAAGACAATATCTTTGTCCATATTTATATCGGCTCCATGTAAGATCAACAATTTGGCTTTCCGTAAATCTCGATATCTAGCGGCTAGGGATAGAGGTGTTTTTCTGTCGTTTGAAAAAACATTTACTTCACAACCTGCGTCAATCAACATTTTAACCAGTTTTACGCTGGCGTGTTTGATAGCGATATGTAACGGGGTATATCCTCGATTGTCCTTAATATTTATTGAAACTTTCTTCGATAATAGAATCGGTAACATTTCAGTTTGATCATGTTGCGCAATTTCATGAATTAATGTCATTCCTGCTGTATTTACAACATCTAAATTTGCTCCTTGCTCAATCAAATATTTAAAAACATCTTTCTGGTCATATCTAATTGAGGCTGTGATTGCCGTACAGCCGTAATCAGTCTTCTCGTTTATGTTCGCCCCATTTTCAACGAGAATTTTAACCGCATCCAGCGATAAGCTTGCAGCCATGTGTAACGGTGTTTTGCCGTAACTAGTTTTATAATTGACATTGGCCCCTTTTTTGATTAACAATTTCATATTTTCTGGATTTCTACACGAATAAAAAATCGGGCTACTACCGTAATCGTCTAACGCATTTACATCACCGATTAAATTGATTGCATCCTCTAAATCGGCTACGCTACCGTACTGTGCTATTAAATGTATTAAATCTGTCTTTTTGGCTCCTTTTTCGAGCAAATAATTGACAATTTCCTTTTCCCCGTGTTTAATAGCGTACATCAACGGCGATTTTAAACCAAACTCGTCTTCGTCGCCGGCGTTTATATCCACACCTACATCCAGAAGCATCTTCACAATTTCTAAATTTCCATGTTTAGCGGCTTTACATAGTGGACGGCCAAGTGTACCAAAACTGTGTACATCTGATCCATATTCTAGAAGTAGTTTCACGATTTCTGTATCATTAGCCTCGATAGCATAATGTAACGGAAGATTTCCTTGGATATCAGGAATGTTAAGTTGAGCACCGTCAAGGATTAAGAATCTGACAATGTCTACACTGCTACTAAGTGCAGCTAAATGTAAGGGTGTTGCAAGAAGTATGTTTAGAAGCATTTCGATAATTTCTAAATTCCCATTTATGATTGCCAAACTCAATGGTAACCCAATTTCACCTTCTTGATCAAGTTCGGATCCTCTATCAATTAACTGCCGAACAATTTCAATGTAGTTTCCAGCTATGGCGTAATGAAGTGGAAGATTTTCATGATCATCATAGACATTTACTTTAGCGCCTTTATTCAATAAAAAGTTAACTATTTCTAGATTTCCAATAATTGCCGCCCAATGTAAAGCAGTTCTATGAAAGTATATGTCTTCTTCATCGATGTCCATAAAATTATTTTCAAATAATAATTTAATAATATCTAAATTACCAGATGTCGTGGCCCAACACAGAACTTGTTGTTTGGACGCTCCGTGTGCTAGTAACAATTTGACCGCATCGATATGGCCATGTCCTGCGGCCCATTGCAAAGGCGTATTTTCTTCCATATCAACAAAATTAACTTCAGCACCTTTTCGAATTAAATATTGCATGACTTCACAATTACCGAACGATGCGGCTTGATGCAACAGCGAATTGTATAACTCTGACAAACGATTATAATTTAAAGTTTTATCAATAAGCTTATCGACTGAAACTTGTGAACAAAATGCCGTGGCCCAATATAGAGCTCCTGGTAAGCTCCTCCACGCACCATAATTTTTCTTCACTAAATCATCAAGACTTTCTAAGTTAGTAAGCTTACGATAATTATCACAGTCGCCACTTTCGATTTTCACACAATCACCCTTTGCCAATAAAAATTTAATGGCGTCATGATGACCGTACATTGTAGCCAAAAATACTGGAGTGTATGGGTTCGAATCCGATAATTTAGATAACATTTCTTTGGTCGCTAACCATCGCAGTATTTGCATATTACCACAAGCTGCAGCCCAATGAATTGGTTGATTTCCAAAATCATCAGTGCAGTAAATATTCGCTCCTTTGTCTAAAAATAATTTGACTGTTGAAGTGTGATTGCTTGAACAAGCTAGAAGTAACGGGGTGACAGAATTATTATCAGCCTCATCGACACTAAAGTATCCACTGTCTAATAAAATTTTTACGATATCTTGATGCCCACAATATGCTGCTAAATGTAATGGAGTGATACCACCATTATCTTGAACTTGATCTGAAATTGGATTCTTCAAAAGTAATTTTACAATTGACGTGTGACCCTTTAGCGCCGCTAGATGAAGTGGTTCAATACCATTTTTATCTTTAACCCGAACATTCGCCTTATTGTTGATTAAATATGTCACTAACTCTTCATTTCCGTGGTAAGATGCCCAGTGTAGGGGTGTCGATAAATTTTTATCTTTACAATTGATGTCAGTTCCATTTTTAATTAGAAATATGGCTATATTTGTATAGTTTTTCGAGCAAGCTAGATGAAGAGGAGTGCAACCATGATCATCGGTTTTATTTACATCAATTTCGGAAAGTTTTAAGGTGGAAATTTGATCGAAGTTGCCGCTAAACGATAAGTAGTGCAATTTTGACTTATCCATACATACGTTTTAATTATATTTTCTGTAAACGAAAAAAATAGATAAATTCTTTAGGAATTTAGTAAATTTTCTAAAAAAGAACTTGAAAGGGTTAAAAAATATATAAAACAGACTACTTTTCAATAAGGTACGAGACTGTTTGAAATTTTTGTTAAATATTAATTAATTCTGTGAGGTATCATGATATTGTGTTTATATATTTTAACGGTAAAGTGAAAAAATATTTGGTAATTATTTTGAAATTTTATTTTGAAAATCGTTAATTTTCAATAACAATTCAAGTAACTGAAAACGCGCCATCACTTCAAAACAACGTCACAATTTGTAAATAAACATGTTGATTGTGTTGATTGTTATAATTTTCATGTGTGAAGCGAAATTATTTTATTTTCAAAATTTATATTAGCCTGAATATTAATCAACCAGAATTTAAATAAATACGCGTTTTTACTTTGACACGTTATAATTGTTATAAATATAATTAAAAGTTTTGAGGTTATCAAGACTGACATTGACATTTGTTTGTTTTCAAATTGTGACGTCATTACAATGAGTCTTTTCGCGACAATTTTTTCATTTAAAATGAATACTTATTTTTTGACGATTTTTACAAAATTTATTAAAAATGACTTAATCAATGTGAAAAAACAAGACATTTAGAATAGTTTTTTTTAATTTTAATTAAGTATCGTATTTAATAGAAACCTACATGTATAGTTCAAAGTATTTTTTCTGTAACGTCAAAAATAACAAATATGTTTTTTGGTTTGATATTTATACTCAATAAAGATTTGCAAAAAAACTATAGAAAAATTAACATCGCAATGACGTTTACAAATTGTGGAAATGTATTAAAATGTGTTAAAATTTATTGAAATAAAAATGTAAATAACATTATTTCGGAAAATAGCCCAGTTAATTTGCCTCCACAATGCGTGATTTGACGCCCATGGGATATTTGTTTTGGGCATATGTAAAGTCTCTGGTTTACGCTGATAAGCCAGCAACAATTGGCGCTTTGGAAGCCAACACAACTCATTGCCGAAACAAGGCAATTATTTGATAATTTAGTTCGAAAACTGACTGACAAAATGCGGTTTATAAGAGGTAGTTGAAGGGTAGAGGTAGCAGAAAATAAATGCCATAAGTTTAGATGGTTTAAAAATGGAAAAAAAAAAAGAACGAAAATATAATTTTTTTAATATAAGGATGTTCTTCTGTAACTATATTATTACATGTTCTGTGACTACTACATGTTATTTTTTCAAAACAAACTTTAGGATTTCAAATTTTGTAATCTATCTCAAAACTTCTCCATAAATTTAATTTTTAAATTTCATTAAGATTGATCGTACAGTTATAGTTTATGATTAAATTTAAATTTACTGTTATTTCTATAGAATTACAAAAAGCTGTTATGATAATAGAAAATAATAGTGAATTTTAAGATTTAATCATAAAAATTAAATACTCAGCCGATTTTAAAAAAATATACATAAATAGTAATAAGAGAACATTCTTAAACATTTCGAAAAAAAAAAAATATTTTTCAACATGCTAGCCTGGTCTAAATTAAAACTAGTAATAGTTTGTTTTTTTTTTTTTTTTTGTAAATAAGTATATTTATTTATTAACTTTTTTTTAATATTTTCAATTACAATAATTATAAGAATAGCAAATATTCTATATACAATTACATATTAGATAACATAGTATAAAAAACAATTAGATTACTTACCAATGAAATATTTTTATAAAAATATAAATAAAATAACTTTCAAGATTTGTAATTATAAAATTATAATTATAATAATTTCAATATCAATGTTAATTATTTGATTTTCGTATTGTTAGTCCCAATAATGAAAACAGTAAACATACTGACTAAAAATAACAAAAATATTACGTATTTGATGTATCTAAATTTATATGTATGTAATTCAAATGATCTTTTCGACAACGTACGAATGTATTTTCGTTTCCAAAATGTAAATAAAAATTCAAATACATTCTAGTAAGTTTTGATTAAAAATAGAAAGAAAAATATGAAAATTTGATTTATTTTATAGATTGAAGTCTAGAATGTTCTAAATGACTTAATTTTTTGTGTATGCATCATTATAGAACACAAAACTGCTTAATTTAAGGGGCTTATAAGTTCAAAATTGCTTAAACCTTTTAAACGTTTAATCTAATCTCAATTGCATATTAAGAAGTTTTAATTCCTATTCATTTTAAATTAATCAAGAAATAAACAGTATAATGAAAGAGGGAACTGATTATAAGGAAAAATTAATAAAAATAATGGCGTAATTCTTGTAATATATTCGAATTATTTTTCAGAATTTATTAACAGAAAAAATATTAAATTTTAATTATTATTGTTATAGTTTAACTCTCACACCTGAGATAAAATAAATTGGGTTAAAAAATTTAACAGATTTTGTTTCGGTTTTTAACGAATTTCCAGAAGGAAAATTTCGCTATTACAGCCGCTGTTATGGTGAGACTTGAGTTCGGGACTATGGCAGAAATTTGTTTTGAGGTCCCTAAAACTCTATTTCTATTTTTATGAAATTTGAGAGAAACGTTGAAAGCTCCAAACTCTTGAACGAGTTCTTCAGCCAGACACGTTCGATGCCCAAAACCTAGTATTTTCCGTCAAAAAAGATTAATGTTTTGTCAAAATTTGCTCCAGTTCATCTATATGTGTCATTTACAATGCTATCATTATTCTAAGTAAACTAGTTTTCGAGAAAAATAAAAACGGATTTTCAAAAGTCAATAGTTTTTTAATTTTTAGTTACACCATCGTAAAGAGCAGAAAAAATTACATCAAATAGGTTCTTGAGCAACTATTTTATGTAAACTAGTTTTGGAGAAAAAAAAACTGATTTTAGTTTGTTTACATTTTGTCTATACAAGTTTATACAGGGTGTGAAAGAAATAAGTCTCGAAATCCAGAGGGCAGACAGATCTGACGAATCTCACACCAAAAGGGAAATTTACTATGTTACGCAGGATGCTACAATAGGAGTATTTTCGTATTTATATTCTGATGAAATTAATTTATTTCATTTTTTTTTTTTTATAAGGATATAAAAATTATTATTCAGTATTACAAAAAATATTAATATTTTCCTCAAATTCATTATAATTTTTTATGATAAATAAGGTCATTGAAAATAACTATAAGTCAAATTTTTAATGACGAAATTCTCAAGATTGCATAAACAGGCTTCATATGTCATAAAACTTCCAAAACTTCCTCAAATATTTGTTTTTTTTTTACTGTAAGTCTAATAAAGGGAAAAATTCCCAGTAGATATATTTTAAAATTATTTTTATATACTTTTTTTTTTTATAAGAATTATTAATAATACAAAAAATTTTGTTCTTCAAAGAAAGTAAATGCAACTTTTTACAATAATAATAAAATAAGAAAATTTTTTGTTTTTGTAATGTAAAATTTCTATTTTTATAATTTATTAAAAACAACTTTTTCAATAACTATACCATATATATTCAAGGTTAAAAACATCTGCATAATAAAATATCCGTTACAATCGGTGTAATATTTGCATACAGATTGTTTCGTAAATAATTTCATACAAATTTGCAAAATATAAACGATATACATGATATACATATAAACACAAACGGGATAATATACAAATTTAGTACGAATGAATACCAAGCGGGTATTCCCCTGGTAAAATAGAAATTATATTTACCATACTGTGCAAATCCGTCGCAAAACTCACAAAATTTAATGGCTCAACCGACGGTAAGCGCTGATGTCGGTCGAGCGTAACCAGCGAATGTAACAGTTGCAAAACGGTTTACGATTTTATGTTGGATGGCACTTATTTTTCCATTGAGTTGCAACATGTTTATCATATTTTTCAGTAAATTCCAAGTACGCTCCAACAAAGCGTAATGTGCGTAATGTGTTATAGCCTGTTCACATTATTCCAGTCCAGTAATCCAGTGAGCTAATTAATCCAGTCCAGTGCTGGACTGGATTTTATCGTTTACATTATTCCAGTCATTCTATGGTCCATTCCAATCATTCAATTACATTTCAAAAGACAACAATGCTTATTCACTGTTCAACGTTTAATCCAGCATTGGATTAGCCGTTTACACTATTCCAGTGGCGCTAGAATGGACTAACTGGAATGAAAAGTAGACCGTCAATCCAGTCACTGGACTGGATTGCTTACTGGAATCCCTAGTAACCAGCCTGACGTCAGACTGACATCAGATCTACGTAGTTAGGTCTACATTACCCTTCGTCAGATTGACGTCCATCTGCGCCGTTTCTGACGAATATACAGACGTCAGACTGTCGACAGAAAGTCAAGACAAAAAATCATGTAAGCTTATAAGCTTACATGATTTTTTTAAACTGAATCTGTAACAAAATAACCTTAAAATGTAAGAAAATTGTTTCACTTTTAAACGTTTAATAAAACTATATTCGTCAATAACTGAAAAAACTTATAATTTTTCAGTTTTGTTTAATAATAAGAACTACTCTCATCTTTCTTATTATGTATATTTTGGTACATATATATGGAAACAAGAATTTTAACAAAGGACTGACACTTTGAATTAACAAAATTTAAAAAATGAAAATTAGAACCGCTGAAAACTTAAGGGAGGGGAGACCTTAAAGCAGTAGCTGCCGTCTTCCTGCCGTAAGTCTGTCGACAGAGTTATTATAAAAATTATTCGTCAGACTTACGTATCTATGCCGTCTTTTCCTGACGTTAGATTCTGCCGTCTGTATATTCGTCAGAAACGGCGCAGATGGACGTCAATCTGATCCAAATTTCTGACGACAGGACTGGTTACTAGGGATGGGTACATTCTAGTGCATTTCAGTAACATTCCAACGCTGGTTTCGATCACTGGACTAGAATGCTACTGGAATAATGTGAACAGGCTATTATTGAATGTAGTCAACACGAACTGGCTGATCATTGTAATCATTTATTGAGTGCTTCAATCTGTTGACCGCATCCAATCAAAATGTATGAGCGACTATACTGTCATGCTGTCGAAGAGTGTCAATCAACCGCGTCGGTCTGCAGTACGTCGGTCAATTCATGCGACTAGACGCGAACGATGCATTATGGATAGAGACTAGGGCGTTTACGGTCGGTCGAAAACTAAATCCAATCTTTTATTGTTAGTGAAAAAATATACTAACTCTAGGGTTCTATTTTACGATAAAACTAAAGAAAATGAAGTTTATACAGTTAAAATAAACTAATAAAAAATATTTAGAAAAATAGCGTTACAATAAAAATTTCTATTATTAAAGGGCAATTTTTTGTGCCTAATTATTTATGTTGAATTTCCACTAAACATTCCGTATATTTAGACACATTATACATATTTTAATACGTTTATAATAGTATTAATAGTAATTATGGTAATTATAATAAATACTGACTAAAAATCATCTTTCTTTCTAACTAAAATAAATGATAAATGTTGGTCCTTGTTTTTAAATTCTGAAATACTCATGTATAGCATCATCTCTTTGTATTTCCCCATGACGACAGCGAATTGAAACTTTCACACACAATTAATTTCTTATCGCCTATGTTTTGTTCGTTTTATTTGAGGTCAAATGTAATCAACGCACTCGGTCGGTGGTTTAACATTTTTGCTTTTCAATAATCAAATAAGTCATTGGAAAGGCCAAGATAATTTGAGTAAAAATATATGTAACAATTTCAATCAATGTTCAGTAGATTTGTGTTAGCATTCGAATCAAAATCATTGTGATTTACCGGATAAGTAAATTGTGAATAAAACAGAAAAATGTATTTTGATAAAAGTTTATGTGTGTTATTTTTTAACATAATACTAGTTGTCGTGCAAGGGCTACAATGGACAAATCCAGACGATTTTAAAAAGGTTCGAACGACGAGTCAAGTGAGAAGTGTAGTACAAAATCAAAATGTAAATAATAAAAATATTAACTATTTTAATCCAAATAGTTCATATACGCAAGCTTTGGAAGCAATTTTTGGCATTGGCGTTCGTTTACAAATTCTTTTGGGACAATCAGAAGAAGCAAAACATAGAAATTTCCTCGTTTCTCCGATAAGTATGGCCGTTATAGTTGCAGAGCTAATGTTGGGTGCACATGGTAAATTAAGAAAATATTTGGCCGATCTATTAGTGATCAACAATGAAGATTTAAAAATAGAATTAAATCATCCAGTCGAAGACAGGGTGCCGCTCTTTTACATACATGAACAACTAGGAAATTTATTGCGAGATTTACAGTATAATGGAGATATGGATAATTCTTACATTTTGGAGACAGCAAGTGCTATGTTTTTACAACCTGGTTTTAATTTAAACGAGAATTTTAAAAATCGAATAAGCAAGTTTTATGAAACATCTATTATACCGGTAAATTTCAGCACAGATCCATTAGGATCGTTTAATTTTGTCAATAATTGGGGTCGAGAAAAAACAAGAGACCGTATACCACAAATTTTACCGGTACCGTTACCGCGTACTTCAGTTGCCGTGCTTGTAAATGCTATATATTTTAAGGCCGACTGGGAAACTCCATTTAGCGATGAATTATCAGCAATTGGTAAATTTCAAATTTCGCCAAATGAAACAGTAAATGTTACATTTTTACGAGGACAGATTGATATTCCTTACGTTCACAGTGACTATTTGAAGTGTTCTATGATTATTTTACCGTACAAGGATAAGAAAGTCTCGATGTATTTATTGTTACCTGACGTGGATAACGGAAAAGAGTTTGATATCCGTGAATTCACGCAAAGTTTGAAAGCCAAAGAAGTATTCGAATTAATGAACCAAACAGAAACGCGAAGCGTTCGAGTACTCATACCAAAAATTAATCTTTCCAATACGATCAGTTTATTGGACCCCGTGAAAAAATACAAAAAATATAAAGAAGATCTAGAATTGATGCCAGTGTTCACTAGCCGATATAAAAACAAAAATGAAAATAAACTGGATACTTTAGATGAAAGAATTGAAATATATAAAGAACTAACTGACAATGAAACATTCGATATCAACGTTGGTAAAGAACAGGATCCAATCGATTTGAGTGGCGCGTCTACAGACCCACGTTTTCGTCTAACCGACATTATACAGCAAATGTCGTTAGCTATTAATGAAAAGGGGACGGAAGCGGCTGCCATTACGGCTAGTACAATTTCATTATCTGGCGGTGTAAAATTATTTAACGCTAATCGGCCATTCTTATTTTTTATTCGCCATGAAATTACAGAAGCAACTCTATTTTGGGGAACAATTGTTAATCCTAGTGGATAATTTTATAATTAATATTTTTATCATGACTGTTAAAACCAATGAAACGTTTTCTGTATCAGTATTTTCAATAGTTTTAAAAAAATAATTATTATCATTTGTTCGCTAAGTTAAAAGGAAAAAGTTGTTTTAAATTAAAATTAGTAATTTTAAAATTATTACGTAATTAATTTATCTCAATTTTCAAATATTATGATTAAAACTTAAGTGCCGTGTGAACATGTATAGAAAAGGTCGGGTGATAATAAATATTATCAGGATATTTTAGATGTCAAAGGCTTAAAAATGTAAACCTTTGTACAACGGTGAACTTCACTATTCCATGTGTTATATATCCAAATATTCGTATTTAATAATATTCAAGAACGTTCTAAGACTTTTCTTCTCAGCGTCCCATCACAAAAATGTTAAATCTAATAATTTTATTGTAAAGGTAAATCTAATAATTTTATTGTAATCAACAATAAAAGAAATAATGAATGACTTATACAGAAAGTTTAATGTAAAATGAACACGTCACACAATATTCAAATTGACCATGGTGGTGAACAGTTATTTACACAATTTGATAACTTTTTCAAATTTTTTAATTATCTTAATTATGTTTTAAAAACCTTATATAAAAGAAGGTTATCAAATATTTATTCCTTATAGTTACAATTTTAAACATTTTAAAAGCTATTTGACTGCGAGAAGTTGTAAAAATATTTCTTTTTAACATTGAGGGCATTTGTTAGCCTTATCACTTACTTTTAAATGATGTAGGCACATGCGCACACTTATTAAAAACTGTGTAGGAATTGACAATGCTAATTCCAGCCAACTCTCGCGCAGTTTTTAAAAAGTGTGCGCATGTGCCTACATCAATCATTTAGAAGTGATGAGGACAACGAATGTACTCACTGGTTGCACAGCTGGTTTCAAAAAAGTCTGAGGCAATATTTTTTAAAATTTTTGTAAATAAAACTTTAAAAAAATAATTCGGTATTCGGTTAATATTTTTATGATAGTTAAAAATTAATATTAAATATTTAAATTTATTACCACAGTTTCATTTTCTACAGTCTATTAAAATGTAATATAAGACTTATTCCAGATCTTTATAAAATGAACGATACATATACATAATATATTTTTGACGTTAAATTTTCATTACTGTCATAATGTAAGGAATAAATTTAACACTATTTAAGCAACACGTTTACACAATAACTTCCCCAGGGACCGCCAATATTTTAACACATTGACGCAACGCTGTATCATATCAACAATTTCGTATAAAGCGTGCACCAAGCGAGTGGTGACACTGAGAGTGGTATGTTATTCATGTTACCTGTTTACGGTAGCATCACACACATGTGTGATCACTGATCGCGATTGGCCTCTACAGTTGTTCTCGCTATGACACAGGTACTGTGTCTTCGGACTGTAAGGTGTTAATAAATATGTAAATTTGATATTCATTTGAAGAGATAGTATAGATTAACACTTACAGTAACAAAGAATCTGTGTGATACATACTTAGAACTACCGTAGAGGCCAATATGTATAGTATTAATTATACTGTAAATAAATGATGTCATCCGAATCTCGTTTTAATTAATCGCAGTTGTCAATTTTAAAACTGCATGTTCAACGTTTTGCTTACAAAATTTATAATTTATACTAAAAAATTCTATTAAAATTTCACTTTTACTTAATCTAGATCTATGAGATTGTATTATATCAATAAGTAACTGCTTAAATGTTTTCTTTTGTTTATAAAATGTAACACGATAATGTAAAAATAGGACTGAGCACAGAATCGAACATATTAACATATGTTTCCTAGAGATACCAGAGGCATTAAATTTTGAAGCATGACTCCATTTTAGTAAGCCCAAATTGTAACCACGGAGACTTGTTTATAAATATTAGATAAACCATTAAATTAATGGTTTGATCGCCATTAAAGTAATCTCATCAGTCAATTTTTTTGCTCACATCAGTCAATTTTTTTGCTTCAATTTCTTAATGTATTTGTAATACACAGCATTCTCTGTAGTCGATTCTCTCCTCAATGAAAAATACAATATCGCCTTCCTAGAATGAAAGTGGGATATCTGGGAATTTTCCGATTTTCATTTTTCGTACCACGTAATAGATAAGTCAATTAGTTATCGAATAACATTTTTTTTCGTATTTCACATTTTTCATATTTCATTTCATATTTCACAAGTTCGTAGGATATATAATTTTTGAAGGGCATTGCTTTAAATCTCAAGGTCACCATTTAAACTAATGTAATATTAAGATTTAAAATGCAGTTATCTCAAAACTAACATTTCCCAGATATCTCGCTTTCTTACTAGGAAGGCGATATGTATGTATGTATATGCATAAATTAGTATGATATACTCCTATTGTTTTCTAAATGTAATTTAGTTGAAATGTTGAAAATTTAAATTTTTTAAAAGATGTAACCTTCACATTGTTTATTTAATTGAAACGTGATAAAAAAAAAGTCTCCTTGACCATTTCATTAGAGCAATGATACAAATTGTTGTTAATTATTGTATTCGAAATGATTTAACAACAATCACTCTATTATTTTCGTTTCAAAATAAATTTGAATAATGATTATATTATTATTTGCTTCGAATCCACTAAAATAGTAACTCAGTCCAATATTACTTAACAATAAAATGTAAAACAATTTTTTTTTTATCAAATAAGTAAAATATTGAAAAGTAAAGCAATGTTAAAAATATTAGTTTTTATTATTTTGTTCGATCTAGCTGAAGCATTTAATAATTATGGTCCAAGTTTTTTAAAAATTGTTTATGGTGGATTACTATTAGCTGGTATCATTTTAACATTAACGTTTTTCTACTTTATGGGCAAATTTTTTGTGAATTTGTGCAAATTTTTCTGTTGTTACGATTATTTTTATAGTGATATAATTTATTTGGAAAGTAATGGCGAATTGACTGATTTTGAGGGAAAGGTTATTGTGATGACGACGAATCCATTATGCGAAAAAAATCGTAGATCATGTGTAAATAGTTGACACTTTCTATTGTAATTGAAAATGTTTGATTTATATTTTTTTAAATAAAATGTTTTTTTTTTTTGAGTTTATTTCTTTTAAAAATAACGTGAATTTTTATTGAGATTCGAAATACTAAAAATTTTCAGGTGTTCTGAGGATCACAGAGAAATTTTAAAAAGTAATACTTAATAGATTGAGAAACCACGACTGGAAACCACGTCTGATACAGTACGTTATAGAAGTGTATAATTATGTATATCCGTAAATACAAAACCGATAGCAGACTTTAATTAAAGGTCTCATTATTTTTTGTAATTAAATTATTGGCACGGTAGTATGATCATAATTTAGTAAGATTACAAAACATGATGTTCTCTCTACCAATAACATGGTTTGTCTATCTTGATTTAAAGGCCCTGGTAAACCTATGCAAAAAATGAATGTATTTATTCACTAAAATTTATATTAAATTTATAATCTCACAGAATTTCATCATGGGATCGTGCCAGACGATTTTTATAGTATCTGATTGATTCTAATTAATTTAATTGCCGCAAGCGAAGTAACTTTGTTCCACTTTTACAAATTTTTTCTAAAATGGTTTTGCAAAAAAATATAATTTTTGAAAAATAACTAATTATTAAATTGATTTTGATATTTTCTTATACTGTCAAGAAACTCTTCTAAGATTATACATAATATTCTTTTTATACCATTAATTTAGTTTTAAAAAGTAGTGCAAAGTATACCATAGGAGCGGATTACTTTGCACCACTTAAAATATTAATTTATTTTAAATTAACGAATTATTTATTGCAAAAGAAAACCCATTTTTTATTAACCCAAAAATTATAACATCTCTCAGGACCAATGAAAATTGACAGGACTTATCTGAACCAGGGAAAATAATTCAATCTCACTGAGTTCAGTAAGTTGTATTTAACATTGCAAGTACATGAATGATGAAAAACTAAAAAATTGAAACTATAAAATTTAAGAAAAATGTAGAACTATAAATACATAGCAAGAATGTAATAATTTACAAAATACAAAAAATAAATTTTTCTGTTTGCAAAATCATATTTTAACTGGTGCAACCCACTTTCGAGCTGGTACAAAGAAACTCCGTCTTTGCTTTAAAAATAACCTTAAAATCTGATAATTACTGTTTACATGTTATAATCCGAAAGATAACTAATTTCTCTACATAAAAAGACCACAATTACCTCCATATGACGTCTTTTCCTAATAGCAAAATAGCACTTTGTGTGAATAACAATTTTAGAAAAAATGAAGATGTAAAAATGTGCTTTGCAGAAATGGCGCATAGAATAATTCATTCTCATAAGAGTTGTAACAGGTGGTATTATCCAGCGGAAAATACCAACATTACATATTCGAAAACGATTATTGGTTTATCCGCTAGATGGAGTGGATATTTTTTTCATCTATGGTGCTAAATTACCTCCAAAGTATTTATTGTAGCTCCAATTTACGGTACACATAGTTAGATCAGAATTTATGAAATCTGCCACGTACATGTACATATTCTGAAAAATATACAATTTCATTTAGTGACCCACCTCTTTAGTTTGTAAGTGAAGAAGACTTACTAAATGTATATATTATACTTAATTTACATACCTATATAGTATTAGTCAGTTTAGTTATTTTAGTTGCGATAACTGTCACCACTTGCAAAGAAACCATCAGTACGTAGCGGAGAGTGACTACCGTGACTACCTAATAACAAAAAATACCAATTGGTGCCAAAAAAAATTTTTAAGGGGTGTAATACGCCCTCAAAATTGTGACAAAAAATTTAAAAATTAATAAAATTTTTTTTACGTTATACTACACCGTGGTCTAATAAAAAAAATAATAATAATTTTGGTATCCACATATTTTTTAAAGGGTGATACCTATAAGCTATTTGTATTACAAAATAAAAATACATTAATATAATTATTTACTGATGGTTCATATATTTTATTATTAATACTAAATCTATATTACATATGTGTGGACAATATTTCGTCAATTTTTAAATTTTTTAGTTCCAACTTTGAGGAGAAATTTCACTCCTTGAAATCGTTTTTTAGCACTAACATATTGGCGAAATTTCAGTTTTTTTCTCAGGTTTCTTTGTTAGTTATCACTGCGATCACCCGTCATTCTGCTCATGGTCACTATCGGTCAAATCGGGCCCGCTTGTTTCGGCTTCGTTATAGGGCGTACAAACCAGACATTGCTTGTTAACATCAAGCCAACATTCCCAACAATATACCACGTTACAATGTATATTTCTACAGCTTTCAAAATTGTGTGTCAATTTTTTTTTCAACGGTTCAACCTCTTCACAAATTACGCATTTTCTTCTAGCTGCTTCTAAAAATTTCAACCATGAGAAATATTTTGGATAGTAAATTATTAAGAGCTTTATAAAATTATATTCTTCTTCCAGTCTTTCCTCACGTGATTTTGTCATGGCTCGTTGTCGCATTTCTTTAAAGAAACGTCGACGTCTTTTTAACATTTCATTATATAAAAACAGGATACGTTGTTTTTCACGTTTAGGGTAAAAATAAGCGCAGATTGCATGGCGCAATCGAAGAGTATAAGCATTGACGACTAGAAGTATCCATAATAGCACAAAAATGCCATAAATTTTATACAAAAAAATTGTTGGCAGTAATGATGGTCTAGGCAAACAGGCTTCATTAGTTTGAATAGTTTTAATACGTTTCTTAACATTGAATCCTGTTATCACTGATTTCAAAATACCGGCAAGTAATCCTGTTCCCCTAACTTGAACCATCATATCATGTTTACCTTTTTGGGTCATTGTTATTCGCGAATGTCTAGCAATAATGTCTAAGACTTCATAAAATAATCGGTCAATTAGCACAATCGATGTAGCTATTACCATTTCAATAATTAAACGAAAAGAATTGTAGATTATCCCACTTTGTTCAGTTTTTAACAGTCTTAACGTCAGTGATGGTATGACTCTTTTTGTTTCGATTTTTTTGAGTGGAAATAGTGTTCTTTGCCCGCGGTAATGTCTTCTAGCATCGATTTTACGAAAATAGCGTGTCATGTATACGTTATCGTAATCTAAATGTTTTAAATAATTATCATGATACTCTTGAGCTGAAAAAATAACTTGTAAGAATAAAAACGCCAACATGTTTGAGATTGTTGTAAATATTAAGTCAACAACACTTCGTTTCTCTTGGAAATCGTGATAAACAGCTAATGCTGTATCCATACCTTGATGTACGTTGATAGGTGGTTTGTACTGTTCAATCTGATATTGTAATTTAACATTTTTTAGATTTTGCGCTAAAGAAGCTTTTGTATTGAGAAGATAAACATAGCCTTCACCTATACCGTGTTCTAAACTTTTGGTAGGGTCGCATATTTTATTACTACCTATTGCTTGGACAACGTTACAAACAAATGTTAGTTTCATCGGCCAACACAACAACCATGCCGCAATGGCAGAAACTGTATCGTAACATTTGTCATAAACGTTTTCAAATTGTGCTTTGCATTTGGCAGCTCCTCTGCTCAGTTGATCTTCACATCTTGTTTCTATTTTGCTAAAATATTTCTTTTCATACATGCTAGCAAGTTTGTCTTTGTCTTGAATCTTATATTTTTCATAAATTTCTTTTGAGCGTTTATCCTCTTTTAGTTTTTCATCAAGGTAATCATTCTCTTCTTTCATTTTCGACATTTCCGATTCATCTTCAATTTCTTTAACAATTGGAGCACTGACGTCATTAATCGATCGAAGTGTATCTTTCACTTCATTTGTATCAGTCTTTATACCCAATAGAGCTTCACTGAATGGTTTAAATACTAAATCGAATCGGGTTTTAGTTAAATTATAAGTTAATATTGACGAGCAACTAAAAACCCGAACAACTTCACGTCCGTTGTCCATTAAATTATGAAAGGGTCCCATGATGATGTAAACTAGGAGCAGAGCTTTTAAAAAAGCTCGACCACTACCGCCACAAAATACGGGCAAAGTTAATAATACAATACAACGCATTTGTGTTGATAGAGCATTTCCAACAACTAATATAATACATATAATACCACCTAAAAGTAAAGCGATATGGGCATTAAACTTCATGCGAACCAGAAATCTTTCATAAAATAGAATTCCAAGTACTAAACCGTAAAGTGCCCCAAAAATGATTTTTTTCTTTGAGTGCTCTTTACTTTCCAAGTAGAATATATCAAAGAGCGTAGGGCAATACGTTACAAGGCATTTTTTAAATTTTCTATGTAGTTTAATAACCTTTTCTTCCAGAATAATTAGTTTCTGTTCTAGTTTAACAAGCGCGCCGTCAGACATCCTAATTTCTTTCGTTATCGAATAAAATTTTAGTTTTCAATATGCAAATCACACATAGTTAATCAAAATGATCAAAATTTAATTATTACATAATCAGAAAGGTGTTTGTTTTTAGTTTCCCTAGTAAAAATTACATACCTATTTTTTTTTTTATTTTTTATTTTAAATTATATAAACAATCCTGTAATTTATATGCCGTGTGGCCGCGCTCCAGTTTTCGAGGGATGTCCGAATTTTTATGGATCTTATGACTTACCTCCATAAAGTTCACGCAGGACGTCAACAATTCAAGATTAACAATATGAGATGCGACGCTTTCAATGGATGAAGGATGTATTCGCAGGGCTGCCAGTAAAAATTTCTGTTTTATACTGTCAGGTCTCTGAGATTATACAAAATTGGCTTCTATTATACAAAACAACTTTTCGGTACAATGAGAGCAAAGAAAAGAAAAAATAAATAAGCCGCCGATTTTTCTTACTTCCGATTAAATTTAATCATTTTAGCAATTTTGCAACAAAAAAAAGGAAATTCAAATGTACATAAGGGCATATTTATGTAGTTTCTTTGGGTCTAACGCGATGTTACATTAATGCCGCTGCTACACGATGCTACGAACACCTTCCAACATTCGACGTTGGATGGTTCATAGCATCGTGTAGCCGTTGTTCGAACCTACGAGTGTCCAATGTCGAGCGTCAAACATTCGCATTTGGTCGTGTCCCGTTCGATGTCGGTATTCTTGCACCGAGTCAAAGGGATGCTTCGAACGTTTGAAGGTCAATGTTGGTTGTGTTCGTTGGTTGCGCACGACTCGTTCATGTGAAGAAAGACAACATCAGTGTATAACATTAGAGATAACATCAGACAGATAACATCTTCGTCACGTTTGTCCCAACACATTATACAAGAGAGACAACATCAGTGTATAACATTAGAGATAACATCAGACAGATGACATCGTCGCCCACTGAGTACCAACACATCATCATTCGTATTGGATCAAACATTCGACTCACCGTGTAGCAGATACATTCGTCGCACCAACTATCGAACTTAATTGCCTCAAACGTTCGATCGAATGTTGGAAGGAACGTTCGTAGCATCGTGTAGAAGCCGCTTAACAAAAAATTGTAGCTGCTGTGTTCAGCGCATTCAGCTTAAATTTTTGGCGTTCGTATCCAATTATACAGGAAAGTTTCTTATACAAAGAGGATACACAAAACAACCAAATTATACAGATTTTGTATCGAATATACAATCTGGCAGTCCTGTGTATTCGATGTATTCTATGTATTCCATGTATTCGATGTATTCACAGCATTCACAGTTTCACAGAGTGTTTGAATCGTTCGTCCGTTTCATGCGCATTTGTCCGAATTAAATTTCGCACATATGCGCATCCAATGGACGACCAGCCTTAGCCCGTAATCTATACCATCTATACACTATTCAATGGAGTATTATAAGATGGATCTTACTTATATGGCTTATATGGGAGGAATTGACAAAATTGGTCACGAAAATGGTACATATATGGCTTTCTTTTATTACCACTCGTGGCGTTAATAATCTAAAATTACTGATGTGAATATAACGAATATAGTAACATAAAACGGATAAAGACCCATTCATATCTACAGACACTGAACGTCACAGACACGTACGAATGGGCCTTAAAACAGAATGTAAATACATACCATGTCCCTGTCACTCTCCATTTAGTCTATTATAAAAAAATGGACCGTTTTTTGACGTCGCTATAACTAATATACCAGATGGCGTTGATATACTAGGGGATAAAATTAGAGTCGAGACATGAGGTTTAATTGTTCGCTATTTTTCATCTAAAATAAATTGAAAATAAATTAAATATTTAAAAAAATACTTTAATTCAACCTAGAAAGATTAACTAAATTAAAAAATTTTAATTCTTCGTTAACACGTAACTTGGTGATGATACTTTTGTGCTCAATCATATGGTAATTAATTTTGACATCTATTTGATGAAAAATGCTCACATGTCCCAACTCTATTTAGTATACCCCCTATACCATTAGCGCCACGTAGCAAACTGTGACATGAAAAGGTCCGTCCTTGAAAACAAGTGGCAGGGACATGATACATACTTATGGTACTTATTCTCAAATGGAAACACGTCGGGACTGGGGAAGTGAGTGTTTCCAATTTAGAATCACCAATGTCGGTTGATGATATTTAATAATAAGAAAATACATAGAAATTACATATGTATAAAATAAACTCTTATAGTTTAAATTACTTTATACGGCGGATATCCAATGGTACTGACTCCGATTTTACATAGTAACGTCAGCGAATTATATACAATATAAATGATGCGATGCAAAATAAAAATTGTTAAGTTTATTTTAAAAACAATCGAAAAACCCACTTTATAACTGGATTGAACATTGAAAAAGATTCCAGAAGATTCTATTCAAAAGCTAACCAAGATAATATAGAAGCTCGCGTTTCCACTTGAGAGTGTTCGATTGGAGAATAAGTACTGTACCGCTTTCGTATCGTACGAACACGAGTGCCATCTTTGATTTAGACACTTTTTTGAATACATTTTTCATCTCCTTGTCTAATATCCATACACGATTCATTCATTCAGTAACTTACGTAACATACAAGTTATTTGAATTCTCTGTATCTTCTATCACAGGTGATAGGAGATCATAGATATCAGAATGTGTATGTACCACACAATAGATGGAGTACACATTATTTTTTTGGAGCCGATCCCACATTGGTAAACACCACGTTAACACCTTTCATAACCTATATAGTGTCAGTGGTAATAAATATTTTTTAACTTGTATACGATTTTTGTTGTAATTTGAGACTATTTATTAATAAATATTCTAACAATATTTATAGCAACAAATATAACATCAGTAAATATAGAAAAATTTAAATTAAACCTTGTTTAACCGCCATATTGATCAACACTTTAACCCTTTTTTGGCTTTATTGGCAGTGTTGTCAGACAGCTTTTCCAAAAAACTGTAGGTGGCAGCTCTAAAAAGCAGTAGGCGTAGGAAAAAAGCGGGAGATCTAAACTATCGCTATTTCAAAGTATGAGCGGATATATATATATATATATATATATATATATATATATATATATATATATATATATATATACACATATATATATACATATTATATACATATTATATATACATATATATATATATATATATATATATATATATATATATATATATATATATATACCGTGTGAGTTTTTCGGGAGTTGCCATTTTTATTACAGCCAAACCGTTGATTTAATCGAAAAATTGTTCAAATAAGAGTTGTAGATATCGACGGGGGCAACCGATTGCTATAGTCAGGATCTTTATAGCTCTTATGGTTTTCGAGGTATGATACAAACTTATAGTTTTTTAAATGAGACTATATGTTAATTTTTCGATGAAACTGTTCTAATGCATCAATTAAAAATATAAATGAAGAAAAAAAATTTTTTTGCCCATGTTTATTTTTTGAATTTTTCTTTAATTTAGCAATTAGGCGGTAGAAATATGCATATGTATTTGAGGCTCTTTCAACCGACAGAGTTTTAACGGCTAAAATTTCTATTATATCCAAGAAAAGAACCTTTTCCAATATCATTCTCTATAATACAGCTTTGAAAACTGAATGGCAGTAATTCAGATTTTGGAGTATAGATGTCGGGCTCTATTTCAAGTTTTTAACATTTTTGCATAAAAAATCAAATTATTTTAAAAAATTAGTATTTAAAGTAATTTAATTTAAAAATAATTTGAAGTATTTCATTAATTTACTGAAAAATATATTTATTTTTTATTTATTTATTTTATTTTTGCCAATGACAGGTGGCAAGTGAAATAAATGACTCTAATGTGTTCATTCAATACAAATCAAGATGACATTGGCGTTTCTTGATAGTAGCAAAGTGAGGTTAATTGGGAACGAAAATATTATTAATAAATGTACTCAAATAGTGTAAAAATATTTGAAATTCGATAGTATTTTATTTTTATTACAAACCAAATTAAAAAGGAGAAGTTTTTTCACAAAAAACTTTTCATTTCCTTTAAAAATACTTGCTGCAAAAATATGTTTAGACGCCTATGTATCTGTCAAACAGTGTCATTTCAGAAAAATAATTTTTTATTTTTCAATGAATTAAAACTGAAATTTTATTTCCTTATTGTACTTAGTTATCATTTTTATATGATAATTTAATCTATTTAATAATTTTAATTTCCGATGGAAAACGTAATAATCGTTTAATTTTTCGTTACTACATTGTCAAAAATGACAACCATATTGAGTCAATATCTTTTTAAATTACGTAAAATCCTAATCGTTTGCAAGTACTTGAGTACGAAATTTAAAAGTGTCGTTTTCAAAACGTAATTACTCAAAAATATGAGATAAAACAATGAGAATTTGAGTGTTTCTGGTAGTTTTGAATCACAAACAAATTTTTGAAAAACTTTTAAACATACGTTTCCATTTAAAAAACTATAAGTTTGTATCATAACACGAAGACCATAAGAGCTATAAAGCTCCTGACTGTAGCAATTGGTTGCCCCCGTCGATATCTACAACTCTTATTTGAACAATTTTTTGATTAAATCAACGGTTTGGCTGTAATCAAAATGGCAACTCCCGAAAAACTCACACGGTATATATATATATATATATATATATATATATATATATATATATATATATATATATATACACTAGGCTATGGCGACCAAGTACTCTCCTCTCCGTGGTGAGAACCATGTCCCTGCCACTCTGCATATAATCCATTATAAAAAAAATGGACCGTTTTTTGACGCCGCTGTAACTAATATACCAGATGGCGTTGATGTACAGGGATAAAATTAGAGTCGGGACATGAGTTTCGATAGTTCGCTATTTTTCATCAGATTCATCTAAAATAAATTGGAAATAAATTAAATATTTAAAAAAATACTTCAACTCAACCTAGAAAGATTAATTAAACAATTTTAATTCTTCGTTAACACATAACTTGGTGACGATAATTTTGTACTCAATCATATGATAATTAATTTTGACATCTATTTGATGAAAAATGTTCACGTGCCCCAACTCTATTTAGTATACCCCCTATACAATTAGCGTCACGTAGCAAACTGTGACATTCAATGGCCCGTCCTTGAAAACAAGTGGCAGGGACAGGGTGAGAGCGAAGAAAACCTCAAACAGAAAATTGGGAACTAAAAAATAAAAAAGCGGGAGATTCAAGTAAAATACAGAGGAACAGGAGATTTTTTAAAAAAGCAGAAGATCTCCTGCTAAAACTGGAGATCTGACAACACTGTTCATTGGGCTTCATTTTCATATACAGTGAATATATATACCTGTACTCCCTCTATCACTTCGATACTCAAAGTAGGAGATGTAGGGGATATTATCCCAGAGTACAGAGGTACAGCAACTATCTCTTTTCTATAATCACGAGTGTGTCTTTCTGTGCACATTAGGCTTCTTAGTTGTCAGTTTCTCAGTAGCAGTCGATGATTGTAGATCAACCACACGATAATGGACTTGATTGTTGTTGGTATTGTTACATCCCCTAGTACATGCGTGTGGTGTCATAGCTATGTATGCAATAGCTGAGCCACGTGACCGCCACTACCATCTCCGTTACTCACACAAAGGCTAAACGCGCACTACGTTTTTTTTCCGCTCGGCGTTTTTCCACAAAAGCTGAAAAAGCGTCATCATCGCGCACTACGTTTTTTTTCAATAGCGGAATTGGCGGGACTTACACATTATTTTTAAATGTACGTTCGTTAAGCTGGTTGCACTGGTGCTCTACATTAGCAATATGACGTTATAAAATTAAAAATAATTTTAAAGTATGTAAAATGTTGAATGTTTTAATATTAATACTTTTTTATTTTTAAAATATTATTAAGAAATAAAAATGATTCAATATTAATTATCAAAATATGTCAAACTTGTGAAGAGATTTCTATTTTCTTCCATCATTTATTCATTTACATATCTGAGATGATACCCACTCTTCTTTTTAAATAATTAAATTTGTAAAAATATTCATTTACCAAGATCTAAATTATCTTTTTTAACTATATTGTAGTCCAATTTATTAAATTAACTATTTTATCAAATGCGGGACGTTCATTAAGCTTCTTTTACTGGGGCTTTACGATGGCAATGTAACATAAAATCAAAAATACTTTTTGTAGGCAAAATTTGGTATAATTTAATGACTAAATAAACAAAAATACAAAACAATAAACATATTAAAACATTTTATTTTCAAAATACATAATTATTATGATTAAATACAAATAATACAAAATTAATTATTAAAATGTCACACTTATGAATGGATTCTCATTTCTCCCGCTTCTCCTATTTACATATTTAACAAGGATTTAACCACTCTTCTTTTCAAATAGTTATATTTGTATAAAGATTTATTTACCAAAACCTAAATTACCTTTTTTTATCTGTAATGCAGTCCAATTTATTACTATTTTTTAACAAACTTCTCGCCAAAAACATATTACAACGTTACCTTTATATCAGAATTTTATCCCATACTTCATATATAATTTTTTTCGTCAAATTTTCCATAAAATTCCAAATCTGGCGATATTTTGACTAAAATTTTATTTTACATACATTTCTGTTGCGTATTAGTGCATCATAATGATACATACCACACTAATCAAGAAAACCCCTCGCTGAATTACGCAAGTGCGCGTGTTGTCATATATTTACACGAGTTACAAAAGTGACGCGTTTTTTTTTTCAGCAAAAAAAAAAATGTAACTTTTTGCGTTTTTTTTTTCCGCCGCTGAAAAATAAACGTAGTGCGTTCGCTTATATGGAGTATAATGCTTCACATTTTTTTGCTGAAAAAAAACAGCGGCGGAAAAACGTAGTGCGCGCTTAGCCAAATACACAAAATCGCATTAATACAATGTAAACCCAGTGCACATATACAACATATTGTCTATCTCTTACATGTTACATTGGTTCCAGTAGTGTAGAGATAGATATGTTGTCTCTATTACTCTATGGGATATTATAATCTTTAACCACTTTAGCGGATACCCCGAGTCTCACTCGGGTCCGTAATTCTAACAACTAGCGGACACGACGAGTGACACTCGTTCTCATGTCGGTAACTGTTTGTGCTGCCACCTATTTGAATAAGAAAAAGAATACATTATAGAGAGCTTTATTTATCCTAGAATCAAACCTTTTTAACATAGTTATCTAGAAGGTGGTTAACTTGGATGGTATTTTTTTTGTCAGTTTAAAATAAATTGACAATCCGCTAAAGGGTTAATTATGCGGGTTAGGCTGGTCGTCCATTGGATGCGGAAACGTGCGAAAGGTGCGAAATTTAATTCGGACGAATACGCATGAAAACGGACGAACGATCCAAACAGCTGTAAAGCTATACATCCTCGTCCATTGAAAGCGTCTCGTTCGTCCATTTCCGTACGTATAATTGCAACGTGCGAATAAATCAAATTTTGTTTGGATTTTGGTAAATTACAATTGTAACTGTGTATCTTTACATATTACGTACCATAAATTGTTTTTTACGTATTTTTATAGCAGTTTTAGAAAAAAAAATTAAAAAGAAAAACACTGACGAATATTGGGCTAGTGGACGGACAGTAGACTTATGTCCGCAACCAATGAACGACCAGCTTTATGCTTAGGTAGGGGACAGTGGGCCCGTGGGCATGTCAAATTTGACAAAACCGACTGTTAAAATTATGTATACATATCCCGCAATAATGATACTGTGAACAAGTTACAACATTTCTATCCGTTTCTTAACGTTTTTGTTTTTTTAATATTTTATTTTCATAACCACATATTAAATCGTACGAATATCCCAGATATGCCAGATATCATTCAAATATGGACACGTACACTTAAGGTTAAGATTGTTTAATCTGGTGCAGTCGGTGGTTAATTAAAAAGTAACTACTTAGTTAAATAGTACTTAAATAAAACAAATAACTAATAAAATAATTTTCTACATGAAACTTTCTAATTTTTAGTCAATATGATAAAAATTTCGGCATTAAATACCGATTCCTCATCGACATCGGATTCCGATGACGACTCACCGAAAATCACTAAAGAAGCCCAAGTATGTAAATATAAAATAGTATTATAATACTTTCACCATATATATTTTTTTTTTTAAATTATTTTTTATTGTAGGAAGAAATTACGTTAAGCAAATACAGTAAAGCGTTAAATTATCAAAGACAGGGAAAACTGAATGAAGCCTTATACATTTTACGGGAAGTAACTGAGGAAGATCTACCAAAATTGGTGGATAAGGATGTTTTGCCGAAAAAATTGTTAAGCTTAAAGTATGCGTGCCATCAAAATATCGGGATGATCTTTTATAAAAAGGGTTTAAAAGCTATTGCATTAGAATACTATTTAGATGTAAGTTTATTTAAAAATAAAATTTTATTAAAATTATTTCAATTTTTTGATAAAATTATACTTTTTAGGCTGCCGAAATAGATAATACTGATGTAACTCTATGGAATCGTATAGGTGACATAGCCATTGAGCAAAAAGATTTTAATTTAGCCGTCCAGGCATTCCTAAAGGTACAGTATGGTTTTTAACTCATTAAAGTCCGCGCTTATTTTCACGTAGGAATTTGGAAAAAATTTTATATATAAAGATTTAGGATACGATTGTTAAATAAATTCCTAAAGAAAATCCAGGTAACATTCCAGGATAAAAGTTCGTATTATAATACTCATGGCATAGCGTACCTAGAAATTTTAGCGGGAAATTTAAAATAAATTTATCAGAAATAACTAAGATTATATATAGAGAAGCTGCATAAAGACTAGTGGTGCCTTTTTCAATAATTTTATAAGTACATGTTTATACTTTTGTATTAATTATTACTTTTTAATATTTATAATTTTAATATATAAATATTAAATAAAGTAAGTACAGAGAATCTGCATTGTCACTAGTGACGTCTCTATAAGTCAATTTATAAGTTTTTTACAAGTTATTGTTGTTTTTTTAAATAGAACAGATAAATTGACTACGTCCAATGCAACATTGTAACCGCTCAGATAAATATTTATTTATTACTAAAAATTTAAATTAATTTTTTTTTTTTTTAAATGCATAATTAGCCACTTACTTTAATAGTTACATTACATTGAAGTTCTATATTTGTTTGTCGCATAACTTTGGCTGTTATTCCACTTCGTACACAAGTATATAGTAGTTCTTAAATATGACCATTTTGACACGAGTTTTTTCGGCACTTTTTTGTAACAAGAATCACATAAATCAGTCATTTGGACATCTCAAAAACCGCAAGTTAAAATTCCTTATGTTTTAAACTTAACATTCTCTTGGTGTTGTGTTAGTCATTAAACAGGTGAAAAAATAAGTTTAATAAAACGGTATTTTTAGGGCCTAGAATGTAATCCTAAACATTGGCCCTGTTTGGATAAAGCGATAATGCTACTGTACGCTTTACGTGATGAAGTTACTTGTCTCTATTATATCAGTAAGGCTTTTCAACTGGATCCAGATTATTTACGTGGGTTAGCTTTACGACATACGATTTATCGGTACAACAGCGCAATTAGAGAATATTATGAAGCGGCATATAAAAATCAGTAAGTTTAACGAAAAATGGCGTCGGTTTTTCTTTTGATTTATAACAAAAATAATTTCAGTTTATTAGATCCTCCACTAGATACGCCATTCGATGAAGTCGAAGGTGCAAAATTAATTGAAGAATCAGAACAAATCGCCGAACAGATAATTGCACAAATTAAAGCCAATGAACCGCCTCCGGTTCCACCAAAAATTGATCTTATTCAACCGCTTGAAGAGTACACATGGCTAGCCGTTGGGAAAACATTGATCGATATGCATAAACATATCATAGATCATAATTTGGTGAGTAAATTTAAATTACAATGTTCCTTCATGAGATATCTTTCTTAATTACAACGTATTTCAGAGTCTTTTCAGTCCAATTAATTTGAAAGTGGTGTCAAAAGAAACGGGATCCTTCGATCAACATGTTGAACCAATGGAGATCGATCAAATCGCTGACGTGAAATGCGATTTTGAAACGCAGAGTATTTGTAAGGATATTGTTGATGGTATCGTTGATGAAGTGGTACTGAAGGAAGATGAAAATGGCGACGAGGATTTGTCCGAACTAAATGGGGATATAGAATCCATTAAAAACTCGCCAAATATAGACGGTGTGGCCTCAATAATTGAATCTAAAACAGATTTAATGGTACAAGAGGAAGTAGTTGAATATGATGGGACGGAAAAAAACTCAGAAAACGTGGAATATCTTGAAGATGTAGAGGTAGTTGTAATTTACTTTGTGTTGTGACATTTTATTCGTGCATTCAAGTAAACGAAACATTTTTATGACCAGAATTATAAAAGACGAATAAGTAAATCTGTAAAGTAAATTTATTGTATTCGTAGATGTCGGTATTACAAAGCATAAATAAATTTACCGAGATAGTAAATCTGCCGAGTATTTTTACTCTCTAGAAACTCTACTAAGTAAATTTTATTCAGAGATTAACTTGTCAATTTTATACGGTTTGTATGTACTTTATTCGGTTACGTTCGTATTCATATATGTTAAACATGTTTACACACGTTGTAAAACAAAAATTACTTTTTGTATTACAAATATGGAAATTATTGTACTGAATCGAAGTGAGTACTGAATTGAACATATTAATATATGTTTCATAGAGATACCACAGGCATTATATTGTGAAGTATGACTCCATTTTATTAAACCCAACTTGTAACCACGGAGACTTGTTTATAAATATTAGATAAACCATCAAATTAATGGTTTGACCGCCATTAAAGTAATCACATCAGTCAATCTTTTTGCTTCAATTTCTTAATGTATTTGTAATACACAGTATTCTCTCTAGTCGATTCTCTCCTCAATGATTATTATGAACTTAAACCAAATTTAAATTTCAATATTTGAGGGATGGACTTCAAAAACAGGCTAAGTGCCAAAAAAATAAAAAAAAAAAATTTAGCATGCTATCTAGATTGTTGGCAACGGCACTTAGATTCCTTTTACGGGTTTAAATCAGTTTTTTTTTTTTGACACTTAGCCTGTTTTTGAAGTCCAGCCTTCATTTGTATATTTTGTATCCACTAGTTCCAGAAATTACACCACATATCTTATAAATTACAGTTATTATCTATATAAGCAAGTGCTGTCATCTAGTATATAACAGCAAACTAGTGTTCGATGGATAAATCGATAACTAATTTACTTTCAAGATACTTTTACGATATCGAATATTATTTTACTTGGGAAGTTAATTTTCTAGTGGAATAGTTATTTGTTGATTTAAGATTTATAAATTATACTGTACTCAAGCCAAAAGGCGTGTGGAAGAGTATTCATATATATCTTTACTATTTAAGTTGGTTTTTCGATATCTTTGCTAGTTTTCGGATAGAATAATCTAAAATTTTTGTTAAATTCCACCGTTTGGTCTACTTCTTAGTTCTAATACTCGTTATATGAAATTTGTATTTATTCAGTTTACTTACGAATAAAAAGTTATTCCAGTTTTTTTCTTCGTCCAATCTACTTTTATTTTCATAAGTTGCAGTACTACAGCGAACCAATACTTCCAAACCAAAAAATTTGGAAAATGCATGTTAAACACGTATTAAGTCAAGGATTTCATAGTTCAGTAGCCAGAGATTTTTACGATTCTCGAGATAAAATATTTTTAGCTTTAATATTAAAGTTAGCTTTTAACTTGATAATAATAGGATTATCTTAACCTTTTACTATTTATATGAGTTTAAAAAATTGCAATAATAGTTTTTAAAAAAGACACTGTCTTTCAAATTGCGTAAGATCCAACACTGACTATTACATAATGGTCGAGTGCGGGTAAACCACTTCGTGCGATGACAAAAATCACGAATTCATAAGGATTTCGTTGTTAGAACTACGAAATCGTAAAAATTAAATATGTGCATTATATTTTAAATGTACAATGAAATATATGATTGCGCATATTTATATTTTCTATTCCAGATGAATGAAAATAATTTAGAAGTCTTCGAAAATAATGAACCAAACGACGAAATTGATGAATTAGTGAAAATAACATCTGAACTAGAAAAATCCGAAGAGAAAGGTGAAATAATAGCACAACATTTAGAAGAGGATGTTAATCAAATGGAAACAGAGCAAGGAGACAATAAAGTCCCAGACACAGTGAAAGAGGACCAGGAGGCAAATCTAATTATGGCGGCAGAAAATTCTTCAAGTGCTATCCGAAACGATTTTCCACTACAAAATGGTACTGTTTCAGTGGAACAAGGGAGCAGTGACGAAAACGCAACGAAAACAATAGAAGGTGAAAAAGATTCCCCTAGAAGAACTCCTTCGAAAATGGAAACTAATGAAGAAATAGAAAAAGAAACCAAGAAAAAATCCCCAGAATCTAATGAAAACAAAATCGACGATAAAATTGCTGTGGTATCCGATGCTGCCGTAAACCCAGAAACGGATAAGGATGAAGGACCAAGTGCCACCGATACTGATGGTCCTAGTACGACAGATGAAAATAAAGTAGTTAAAGCAAAAGTTAATTTGACGAAGCAAACAAATCGACGCCGTCGAAGTTCATTATCGATGCTTGAAATTTGGGGTTGGCATAGTAAACGACGGTCGAACAGAGCTTCTAAGCCGAAAAAAGGTCAACGAGAAGTTCGTGATGACACTATACGTGGGGCATTAAAACGAATTTTGCCAGCGTCTCTTTAGTAAGTTACTTGAAAAATTGTTATACATCTTTTGAGAATAAAATTTTTGTGAAAATTTCAGTTCGTACTCTGATCAAGCAACTATTGAAGATGATGCAGCACAAAATTTTAATAAAAATCAAAATTCGATTAATTCAAAAGAGGAGTATTTTGGATCTAATTTAGAAATGCTAGATGTACAGAAATTCTGGGAAGAATTCTCAATTAACTCTGATCCTGAAAAATCAAATATTCAGTGCGATATTATCACATTATTGGAATATTATGTTCCTATTGTGGCTTCGAAATGGATGTACATGTGGCCCCGGGAATTGATTTCAGTTTATATTGAAGCCTATGAATTATACAGGTAAATGACTTTCCATTCAAATTCAAGACATGATATTTAATTGAAGTGGAGACTTCTATAGGGCGTGCACATTTTTTTTTGGACAGGACACTTTTCATATACACATACATTAAATGAATTGACAAACACACCAGTATTGTACCATAACAATATTTAATATCCATACTAACCAACATTTATCTCAGGGTAGCGATTCTTGAAAAGTGAAATGAAGTGAAATGAAATAGCTGAGAACGGAACCGAACGAAATATATTTTTGTAAATTGGTAGGTATACATTATTGTGATCATGGGTACTCTGTCGACGAAATTGATTACTAATACAGAGGAGGTATTATTTATAGTACATAGTTTCTATTTCCGGTTATTTTCAAATTTTGTGGATTTTAAAAAAAAATTTATCATTTTATCGCCATCTTTCGTCCATTTCGTTTACGCTCGTTGTGATTTTTGAAAAGCTAGCTGCTATGGAGGGTAGATATAAGGAGGACAATCTCTGTACCAAATGTGTCCGTAGAAAGGCGTAAATAATGGCGGCGCTACTGTAGCTAGATGGTAAATTTTAAAGATTTTTTGTAGGTTATATTTACTAAATAAATTATTTTGAACAACGTAACACGGAACACGTTTTGAACTATTTTTCACTTTTCAAGAATCGCTACCCAGGTCAGATCAAATAGAGTACTTGATTAAAATTTTAAAAAAAAACTATTCTAAAAGCCTTGTTTTTGCATATCAGTAAGTGATTTTTCTTATTTTTCCATAAATTCTGTAAAAAATCATCGAAAAAATTAACTGTACAATTCTTAAATGAAAAAAATTGGCGCGAAAAATAGTTCATTGTAATGACGTCATGATTTGAAGACAAACAAACGTCAATATTAGTCTTTATAACCTCAAAACTTTGATTATATTTATAAGATGTCAAAGTAAAAGCAAATATTTATTTGAATTCTGGTCGATTATTATTATTATTATTATTATTATTATTACTGTATATTTAAGCTAATAAAAATATTGAAAATAAAACACAATTTCATTTCGCCGATGAAAATTATCAGAATGGACATGTTTGTTTGCAAAATGTTACGTCATTTTTGAGAATTGGCGCGTTTTCAGTAATTTGAATCGTTATTGAAAATTAACGGTTTTCGAAATAAAATTTCTAAATAGTTACCACATATTTTTCTGTTTCATCATTAAAATTGGACATATGTAATGATAGTTCATAGAATTATTTAACATTTGACACAAATTTTAAACATAGTGTATTCAGACGAGTGAGAGAGAAAATCGGTGATAACTAGGGCTATATTATGATCGCCATAGAAATTTTCGCTTCAGTTGCGCCATATTAAGCACACCTTTAACACACCATTTTATTGGACAATTTTTAGGTTATACTTTCATCATCCTTGTGTCCTTGACGAAAATATTGATTTACCAAAATTAAAATCCGATGCTGAATTGTCTTTACTCTATGGGGAATTACTACTCGACCAGTGGTTACATGAAGCGCAAGGCAAGATCAAGTAAGTCCTTGAAAAATTAGGAAACCATTTCCGTCAAATTTGGGACGTCGCTTTTATATTTTTTTAGTCAAACCATGCAAAAATCTTTACCGGTCCAAACGGAGGCGCAGTTATGGTTTGTGGCATCTAAAGAACAAAATTGGAAAGATGATTACGCCATTTTTTTCACTCGAGTCTTCTTCCTCAAATCCTTGCTGTTGATCAATCGAAAACAGAATGATGAAGCGATTGATACGTTGCAAAAGGTAATTTTAAGGGGCACCACTAGCGTGACGTTTGTGGGAAACGTGATTTTTGGGATTTTTTTTTTAAAAGAAAACTACTGCATGGAATGTTTTAATGTTTTAAAGAAGTATTTGTGGATATATAATAAATACATGATAAAATTTTTGGACCAAAAAATTGAAAGGACCAAATAACTCAGCGAGTTATTTGCAATTTCGCAAGGGTCCAAAGAAAATCCCCCCTCCCCACCTTCACAGTGCCTGAAATCAAAAAAACCAAAAAGTTTATTAAACTAGAAGGTATTGCCCATACCATGATCGTCGATCGAAAAAAATTGAAATTTAACAAAATGGTGGAATTTTAAAAAAAAAAGTTTCAAATTTCGCGCAAAAATTTAATGATTTTTGGCCTGCCAAAATTACATCTTTTATTCGATCGAAAAACTGGAGGTTCGTGGTATGAAGAAACAAAAGAAGTTGCAATAAGAATCAAATCGATCGTATGATTTGTCTTCGAGTTATAACTGCAAAAATTTTGAAAAATGTAGTCTCGAGAAAAACGCGTTTGTTATTTTTAAAGGTATAAATTATCTAAATGTGAAAAAAAAATAGATTTTTTCAAAATTTCACACAAGTGGTGTCCCTTAAGGTGTTTGTTTAATTTATTAGAGTTCCGTAGTAGGGTGTTCTGCCACACCCTAATAGTTTCTACATCTTTGGGCATCGTTCGAAAGCTCAAAACTAGCTATGAAATTCTAAGTTAATGCGTTGTCGACACACACTTGGCTAACTTATTTTTATGTTTTGGATTTTTCTAGCTGTTGTACGCGTTAGAAGATCGAGGCTATGATGAATCGTTACAGGTCAATTTATGCAATTGTAAATACAATAATTTAATCAACATAAAAGAAATTAATGAGTTACTTCAGTCACTAGAAAGGTAAAAAGAAAATACTCTTTTAAATTTTGGGGAGTCTTTAACTAAAATTTCATATTTAGGTACGAAAATTTAAGTAAAATGGTGCCGTTATTCGACAAACAAAAATTCGACGAGATAATCCCAGTGTTAAAAAGCACCTTCGAACACAAAATTATTTTTAATACCTTGGATTCGGCACCAGGTGGTGCTGATCGTCCACTACAAATTGTAATGCTGCTAGAGTGTCTGTGGTTCAAAAAACAATTCAGTGTAAGAATCGTGTTAGGAAAGAAATTCGTGAATGCGTTTGACGTGAGTTTAAAAGGAATTTTTCAACTTTTCAGGATTGTATTATTTGGTCGATAAAGGGTTTGAATGAATCGTTTGATGAATATCTAAAAACGGATAAAGATAGCGATTTGTATGAGCGATGGCAAATAGTGATTGTTAAATGTTTAGCGATTATTGAAGCATCCATTAAAGAAGCCAGTATTTTTATATGTAAGTAAATTTTTTTAGTCTCTAAACCCGGGGTTCCTTAAGTTTTGTATTGACAGTATTGTTCAACCGGTCGATCGCAGACCGACCTTCGGGTAATCCCCTATTCTAATTTACAAATTCAAAATAGGATATAACCCAACAGAAAAATTTTCACATTTTATGAATGAATGAAAATTTGACACTCAGAACTATTAATATAAAAAAATGAACTTGATGACGTCATCACGTATACTCAATTTTCTAAAAGCCCCAAAAACCGTAATTTTGGTTCTAGATTTCGATACTATTTTCTTCATTTTTAACAAATTAAGATCAGATTTTAACAAAATTAATCACATTTCGTAAACGAATTCGATTATTTTGGCTTAAGAACCTGATTTGCGTAACAGTAGATCGCCGAATAAAAATTATAATAGAGAAGTAACTCGCATAGTAAAAAAGTTTGAATACCACTGATACATAAAACCTATATAATAACAAGATATATTCCATAGAAAGTTTGATATTTTTTTTAATGAGAAAATCTTTATGAATTCGAGCTAAACAATTAGTGAACTCATAATAAATAAAACACTTTGTATTTTGGAAACTTTTATGACATGTTTCGATCAATATGATCATTATCAAAAAAGGTAATAATCATATTAATCGAAACATGTTATAATAGTTTCCAAAATAAAAATGGCGTTTTTTGTGAAGTAAAGTGTTTCATTTATTAATAGCAAATACGGAATACCATAAAGTAACGCTCATAATTTAATTTGTGTGGCCATCCAGAATTCCATTTTTTATAACCAACTGTATGACTCAAATTATTTTATCTACAACTACCATGAAATTGCCTGTTTATTATACAAAATACTATAGGCAAATTTATATTAAATGAAATGATTTACACCTTAAGAATGTAAAAATGAAATTTTGTTACATATAAAAATTATTATATTTTCTACTATCCTTTTTCAATATATTAGATAGTAGATCTTGAGAGAGATAGCTATATTACGAGCGTGTCTGATACATAAACTTACGTGCATTCTTATTGAATGAATCATTTTCAGTTTATATAAATTCGAGTATATCTAGGTAAGGTATGTTTTACATACAGCTGTATAAAAAGTGGTTCTTTACACGCACGTATGCGTAAAATACCACAGAATCTGTACAAAAATTTTACCTAGCAACTGAATGTTTACATTTGTTTTTAATAAATTTCAAATTTTACATAATTTTAATGTATTGGATTCGTATCAATTTTTATTGTTTATTGTGGATTTCATGTTAGTCGTAGATAAAGTATAGTACTTAACATGATTGTAAGGCATATTACACACTCGCACAATTACGCACTCGTCGCTGCGTGGCTCTTGCGTAAATTTTTTGCTCGTGTGTAAAATGCAACTTACAACCTCAATCACGTAATATACTAGTACACATTTGAATGAAATTTGCTATAGTGGTATTTTAATTTTAACAGTGGATGTTTTGTCTCAAGAACAGTTACAAGAATTAGTAAAAATTTTGGCGAATATTGTCTGCCACCAAATTGAATTTGATGATCATGACATAACTACTATTCCATTACAAACTGTTACTCCATGGATTCTGTTACATCATATTTTACAACGGTTAGTAGAATAATAAATTAATGTGCATTTACGATACAGTTTTTAAGTAATTTTCCTTTTTGAATGGCAGAGAAGAAGATAAAGGTCGAATTAAAGTTTCCATATGTGAAAATAAAAGTGGCGATGGTTCAGACGATGATGAAGACTCAGATGATATACCAGCGTCCATCATGATCCTATTTGCTGCCCATGATTACCTAGGCAACCGAAGCTGGTGTGCATTCAACGAAGGCGAATTACTTTTATTTACGCTGGATGTCGTAATGCCCAGTTTACGCTCACCATTATTCTTACCAATCAGAGAAAAAATGAATCAGTATATCGAACAGATCTACTACTGTCTGTATCAGCACCCTAGTAAAAAGAATAATAAGGTAAAGCTCCCTAAAAGGCCTAAATCGAACCAAAATTTTAAAATATCACCAATATTCTTTTTTAGTTACGATATTTAATCGATCATAATGTGCTGCCACAAAAATTGTCCTGGGAACGAGCGCAACAACTCTACGATTTTTATCGTCCTGACTATATTCCTGAATTTGATGCTTATAAACTAGAATCAATTTCAGCTGAGACGGAAGGACTATTAAAGCGTGTTGTCCATTTAATTCCACCAGATAAAGACCCTCAGTCGAAGAGTGGTGAAATCATCGCCTATATTGATGGTGAAGTGGACAAAATGCCAGATATAAATCCAACATTACCATCAAAGATATCCGGAATATATTATTTATTAGCCGATTACTATTTCAAGAATAACGAGTTCACGAAAGCCTTTAAGTATTACACTTTAGATCTGGTCAATAACCCAAAACGTATTGATTCGTGGGCCGGCATGGCTTTAGCTCGAGCCAGCGTGTTAGAAACAAAACTGAATTCGTGTGAACCTGTCAAGTACGTATATACAAACTACTTTTTTTTTATTGATATCCTTAATTTAAAATCCCTTATCTTATAGTGACAGCGAATTTTTGGAAAAGGCTCGTACAGTTCAAGTGTGCTTCAAGCAATCGTTGGAAATCTGCCCAAATCGATCTATGCTTTGGATCGAATATGGCGCTTTCGTGTACAGCATTCACTCCTTTTGTTCTCGTCTTATGAAATCGGAAGCGGATACACTAAGCATGGAGAAATTTGATATACTGGAAACGCAGAAGGAAGCATTGTTAAAATCAGCTCTGGAATGTTTCCAATCGGCTGATAAAGTTTGTCAACATTTACAGGAAATCAACGAAGCTCCTGATCAGGATGAGCGATGGCTACACCAGTATATGCAGGGAAAAATTGCGGAAAAGCAAGGAAAAGAACCTAGTGTTTATTTACAACATTATATGAAGGTAATTTTAGGACTCAATGATTTTCCTCTAGTATTCTCTTATTTTTTGTTTTGGTTGCAGGCTAAGGATTTGCTACATGAAAGCAACGCACAATATCCTCAAAAGATTAATTACAACAACCCTCAAACATTGGCTGTGGAAGCGCTGGAAGTTTACTATCGAATACATGCCTCAATTTTAAAATATTTGGAGCTGCACGAGAAAAAAGAGATTTTCAAAAAAGAAGGCAACATCTTCAATAAGTGTATAAACGAATGTGCCAATAGCTACTTTGTTCAAGGTTTGAGCAAAGAAGAAATTGAAAAACGGAAAGTTGAGCAAGAACAAGCACTGGAAGAATCAAATCGTAAACGAACTAACACCGACGATATACCCGAAAATAACGTTAAAAAACCAAAAGTTGACGAGCCTGTATCTGAAGCTGAAGAACCGCCAAGTATCGCCACTGAAACTACCGAAAAAGAAACTGAACCCGAAAAAATTGAAGACCCTCAAGCTATCATGGATCGATTGATGAAGCAATGTATGGCCGAAGTGAATAACGTTGAAATGGACTCGTCCGATGAATCCACAGACCCGAAAGACAAAAAGAAGTATGAAGAAATTGTCAGTACGGAGAACGAGGAGGAAAAAGAAACGACAGAAGCAAAACCAGCTAGTCCAATACGACGTGACTCTCAAGAAAGTACAACAACAACTGCTACAAGCACTCAGGAAGGTACAAGTTCCGAATCGTCCAGTTCGTCAAGTTCCGAGGATTCCACAGATGGGTCATCCTCAAGCACTTCATCCGAAAGCAGCGATGAAGAGTCAGAAGCAAGTCGACAAAGTAAATCCAGTAAAGTTAGTGCTGACAATAAAGCAATAGGTAAACCTTATTTGATTACTTCTGTAATCCTCGTTTAAATAAAAAAAATTTTATAGATGCCCCACTGACCGGCGAGCAAATTGATAAAATCATCCAACAGTGTCTACAAAGCTTAGAATTATGTGTGCATCGATTCCCGCAACACTATAAGGCAATCTATCGACTGGCATATCATTATTTCCATCGATCAAAAGATCGAGATCTAGTAATATGTCGAGATCTTTTGTTGGGTCAATATAAGTGTTTAAATGGATCAATTATTCAAGGTCTATTTGCCGATCGGAAAAATAATAACTTCTTTAATGTAATTCAAATGAAGATCTTGATCCAAAATTTCATTTAACAAATTAATCCAAACTTTTTTATTAGGGTGTTTGGCGAATTCCCGTCAGCGAAATGGATCGTCCAGGAAGCTTCGCCGCGCATATGAGTCGATGCGTAACATTACTGATGCAAGTTCTCCGAGCCAGTGGAGACCATCGAACGTTATTAGAACTTTGTTTGCAATTAAAAAGAACTCCAGATCCTGACAAGTTGGTTTCCTTAAAAAAATATCTTTTGCGAATCGAATACAATATAATTTCGTTATTTTCTAGGAAATACTTGCGGGAACCAGAACGGGAACAATTATCTCAACAGGCACTCTCTTTGTGCGTTCAGTGTTTACGGGAACTCCTAAAAGCGGTTACATCTGGAAAATATATTGTGACCAACTCAAATGGAACGAATACAGTGGTTTCAGAACCACCCAATCCTTCGCATCAGTCAACCACTTGGGATCCAAATCCAATGGGTCAGTTATTGTTGGATGTGTATCGAGCTTATCAAAAAGTTCAAAAAAACCTTCCAACCAAAGAACCACTCTTTTCTTCATTATTGGTAGATTCGTATAAACAATATTTGTCAGGAAAGGTACTTAAGTTATTCAAAAAATATTATTTTTACTTTCTTAACATATATATTTTTTTATTTAGCTACCTGATGGGGTAAACGCCATGGACTTAGCAATCAAATTCTGCCAGCAACGATTGGCTGCCAATCGCCAACAAGTAAACAGCCAAAGTAATTCAGTTTCAAGCTTCTTTGCAGGAAATCAAAATATCAGTGGACAGGGTGGAGTATCTAATATGTCGAAGAAATCATCGAAATCATCACTTTCTGGGGCAGCTGGTAGACCTCGAGGCAGACCTCCAAACATTAACAAGCACGATTTATTAGGAAGTAAATATAAATATCCAAATCCTACAATGTCCTTACCTAATTTAAATCTTCCACCAACCGGTCTAAATTATTATCCTTTTCATCCACTTTTAATGACAGCCGCCACCATGGGTAAAGTAGATCCTTCAGCCGCCGCATTAACTCTCATGATGTCGAATTATCAAGAATTGATGCGACAATACACGTCTAGTTTATCATCATTGTCAAACTTAACGCCAGAAGTGACGCAGTCGTTACTAAATTATCCAAACGTCAGTTTGCCAGCAGGAATCACGGCTAGTTTCGCTCCAACGCAAGGAAAATATGCAGGGAAGAGTTCATCGTATGTTAATAAGGACGCTGGTGTGAGGCAATCTACGTCTTCTTTAAATAAAGATATGTCGAAAAGTGTGCCCAAAGAACCATCCAAAACAAAGAGTGCTCCGAATAAGGATTCAATTCTGAAAGCAGTTTACGGCAAAGAAAAGTCAAACAAGCATAAAGAAGCCGCGAAACAAGACTTATATAAAAAAGAGATCAACTTATTTAAGGATCGACCTTTTCTTTCTGTGACTCAAATATCACCTCCAATTGTACCAGTCACTAAGCCAACATCCACCATGTCATCGAGTTCCGGGAAAACATTACAACAAAAACTAGCTGAACGTCAAAAACAGAATTCCCCGAGTAAAAACACAAATTTCTCAGCTGTCGATTTAACGTCAACAGCTAGTTCAATTAATTATCCTTCACTAGCAGCGAATATACCATCATTTACCACATCTCCCCCCGCTGCCCATACTTCATCAAGTCGACCCACTTATAATCTTCCGTACGGTCCACTTCCGGCTCACACAAATTCATCTCCAATCAAAACAAGCGCGTTACCACAACCGACATTACCACCGAAAAAATCAAAATTACCAGATCCCACTCCATATACTACTATGTCACAACAATCAATGCCACCTATACAGATATCGCCACCTATCAGACATAATGAAAGTCTTTCAATAACCCAACTGCAAAAACCACCACCACCACCAATGCCACCTGTTGTTAGTAAATCACAAACTTCGAAATTGTTGAATTATCGCAAACCGTCGAATTTAACTAAAACGGTCAGTTCTGGTAGTTCAAATACTGCTGCATCCACTGCACCTGTTGTTAATAAAAATAAATTGGATCCTTTACCACCTCCGCCACCAATGACTAAAAAACCACCACCGATACCATCACCGAAACTTCCCGATAATAATAAATCAGAACCTGAAATTATTGTATTAGATGATGACTAACGATATACAAAATAAATTATGAAAGATATTATATCAGTATTATTCAAACTCTAGTTAAGTAGTTTTTAATTTTGTGTATATTTTTTTAATCGCAATTTTCAATGTATTTCTAATTTCGAAATTATTTAATAAAATTTTCCAAAGGTAATTTTTAAACTTTAATTATGTTGTAAGCTCCATTTCGTAACGTTATGAAATATTTTTCTCTGGCAAACGCTCACAAAATTAATTTCTATTTCTAATACAATTTTTAACAAATAACAGAGAGAATAAGTAAGTTATAGTTATAGTATGTAATCCCTTACCGACTGCAGGAGTTAAGTTCCGTAAAAGGTTGGTAAAATCTGAGGTCTTTTTTTCTAAAAAAAAAACCGAGTTAGAGATGTTGTGATTTAACGCTTTAAATGATTGAGACGAGTTAACTCGTCCTGCAATATGGCGGCTCAAAATGCTGTGATATGTATATATTCACTGGTACAGGTGCCGCTTCACTGGTACAGCTTTTTCGAAATACGGTATAATTCTAAATAATGTTCAATTTTATCAACATAGTTTAGTATAATTTTTATTTTACAAATTCCTAGGGTTCACTTTTTTGATGTTGGGATCTTTGATTTTTTTTTATTTTTCTTTTTTGTAACCTTATCTATTATCTCTATTATACTTATCACTAGCAGTAAAAGGTCCGGCATTTTGAGACAAAAAAATTTTCTCTATGGTTAAAATACGGCAAATACGGTAAAATGGACCTGCCTGCGACACCGATTAGGCTGGTCGTCCATTGGATGCGGAAACGTGCAGAAATTTAATTCGGACGAATACGCATGAAAACGGACGAACGATCCAAACAACTGTGAAGCTATACATCCTCGTCCATTGAAAGAGTCTCGTTCGTCCGTTTCCGTGCGTATAATTGTAACGTGCGAACAAATCCAATTTTGTTTGGATTTTTTCGCGCGAAGAAGTCCGTTTCATGAGATTTTTATTTTTATTGAGATAAAACTGAAGGTAAATTACAGTTCATCTGCTATATGTTCACGTTGAGAAACAGTTCTAAAAAAAATTTTATCCCACTGAAAATAGGTGAAGAAAAATGACGAAGGATGCAAAACCAGTTATATCCCAAATGGCCACAGTTCCAAAATCAGTTCTATCCTTTAACAGTTTCAAAATAAGTTACATCCCACAGAAAATAATGGCTGCCCTCTAAATGCGGCAGCAAAACCAGTTTAATCCCTCACTAACCTAGTACATGTACTTTAGTTTCAGTAGTAGAGTGACTATTTTTGCAGTATCCTACAAAAACTTAAATTGTTGTCATTTTTACTACATAAAATTGTTCTAAAAACTAAAAATATGTTCATTCTTTTACCTTCTACCAGGTTTTTGACTGCTTTTGCAGGTTAGAAAGTTCAAAAATGGCTGACACTTCATTTCCAAAATCAGTTATATCCAACTGACGGTTCCAAAACAAGTTACGTGGGTTTTATTTATTTAAATATAATTGTTTATGCTTTTCCTACATTATACAGATTATCATCAGGAATCAACATGAATTTAATACGTTTTTTGATATCAAAATCATGCAATGATTTATTATTGTAATATAACTAACAGTTTTTGTTGAATAACTCGAAATCGTTTGAGATGCACATAGCTGGTTTTGGAATTCGACGACTCAAGTGTAAAAAGTAGTCTTTAAAAATACATACTTGTGATTTTTATTTTATTTAATATTTATAATATAATAGTTAAGTATAAAAGATTAATAAAACGTCTTTTAGAAAGCTTTTATTAGCTGTAAAATTTTTAAATACTGAAAAAATTGGCGCATAATTTCAAATTACATTTTGAATTTTATACATATGCGGCATATGCGTAATTACAAAATTGTATCAAATTGCGCAAATAAACGTCATATGTATGTAACCTATGTAACCATGGTAACCATAAAAGAGTACTAATTTAAAAAAAAGTTATTTTTTAAAAATTAAAATAATTAAATAGGTATTTTTTTTCAATGAAATTATACATGTTATACATAGTATAATACGAAAATTATTAAAAATAGAAAACTGACAGAAACTGTATCTTCAAAACCCAAAAAAAGAAGGAAAAATTACATAATGTTTGAAATAATTAACTAACCTATTTCCGACATATGTAAATTCTTTTTAAATTTCTTAAAATTTATCTGTAATAAATGCATAAATATAATTATAATAAATAAATATAGCTTTTATTACCCCTTTCGTTATCATGTATTAATGCTGTTATTTGAAATCCCTTTATTTGTAACTGTATCATTTGTAATTGCAATTTACATATATTAATATGCCTGTCATGCCTGTATTTGTATTGTATTAATTTTGGTCTTTGTAATGTAGGAGTAATTTTTATATTGTGATTATTGTGATATTTTATTTAATAAATTTTTTTTACACACTTTTCGTTTATTTTTAAAATTTTAATTTATTTAAAGTTATGAAGATGTTATAAAATGAGTTGAAATAACGAGTAAAACGAGTAAAACTGTACATTAAACTGACAGAACTGACAGGTTCTAGGGATCTGGACTAGTGAATAAGTATTAATAACAAATTATTCAATATGTTTTTTTTTTTTTTTAAAATGAATTAAAGCAATGCATTTAAAGTTTTTACAAATACGTCTATCAATTTTCGTGTTAGCTGGTGTATTTATGCAATCGTTGGCGTATCGTCGAAATGTTGATCGAATCCCGAAAATAGGTTAGTGTCGTGTTTTATAACTTATTTACCGGGTTGCTAAAATTAAATTCATCCGAATATTTGAATATACTTATTTGTTGTAAGCTTTACTTTGTGAAAATTCATTTGAAATAAATGAAACAAAATTACTTCGCTTAAATTTAAGCAAATTAATTTTGTTTCATTTATTTTAGCAATTATTGGTGCCGGCATTGGAGGAACATCAACAGCATATTTTCTACGACAGTTATTTGGGGAGGATGGCGCGAATATTGATATTTATGAGGCTGGAACAATTGGAGGCCGACTAGCTACCAGGGAAATAAATAATAAACAGTTTGAAGTGGGTGGTTGTGTTATACATCCGCGAAATAAGTATATGCAGCATTTTATGAAAATTTTGGGTAAAGTAGAACATAAATATTTATTTTAATATATCAGTTATTCGCTAAATCGGACTTTTTGACTTAGGTTTGGAGAAAAATACTGGAAGAACATCACAAATCGCTTTGTATGATGGTGATGAATTTATTTTTCAAAGCAGTGAATACTACTTTATCACTGTTTTAAAAATGCTTTGGCGTTATGGACTTGGACCTTACAAACTAGAGACGTTTATAAATCGAATACTTGATAAATTTGATAGGTAAATACTAGTGCGCAGGGCCGGCGCGACCATATAGGCGAACTAGGTGGCCGCCTAGAGCGCCAGAAATCGAGGGGCGCCAAAAATCTGGGGACATAAAAATTATAAATTTTGTAATCACTGTACGTATTTTTGTTAACTAAATTCACTTCCCAAACGATTTTAATATTTAGAAATTTTTGTTGTCAAAAAGGTTGATCGAATACATTGTATCTAAAAAAGTATATTAAGAAAGAAGTCAGTCAACCTTTTTTTAAATAATTTCTTTTTTATGATTTTTTATTAAAATATTTTTTTAATGCTCAAAAAAGTGTCGATGTTCATCTGCATTATATGGCTGGCAAAGTGGTCGGAAAACGACATTTCATATTATACGATTTAATATTATTCTAATTTATTAATGACGGAAATGATTTCAAACTACAATAAATATATTCAGAGTTAAAGAATTGCTTTTAAACATTTCTCGAATGCTTAAAAAAGTGTCAATATTTATCTAAATTACATAGTCAGCCAAGTGGTCGAAAAACGACATTTCATATTACACAACCTAGTATTTTTCCATATAATGGTAAAAATGACTCCGGTCTACAAGAATGACGCAGTTGATTACAATAATTCTATTTACAATTAAATAATTGTTTTTAAACATTTCTCTAACGTTTAAAAAAGTGTTGATATTTATCTGGATTACATGGTCGGCCAAGTGGTCGGAAAACGACATTTCATATTACACGATCTAATGTTATTCCAGTTAATGACTGAATTGATTTCAGTCTACAAGAATGACGCAGGAAAGACTGGTAGGCTTGGCGACAATATCAATTGAGCAAGAATTAGCGCAAACCATCGTCTTTAATGAATTAGTTCTTGTATTTTCTAAGCTTAAGTCTAGGAAAAGTAAAATATAATCTCCAGTTTTTTGTTTTCTGTTTTGTTATACTTTTTTTTTTTTTATATTCCTTTGTTTTCTTATCTTTTTTTTATTATTTAAGTACTGATTTAATTGTGTTATTTTACTTTGTGAAAAACTTTTACATGTTAGAAGTTGAAGATTCATTGTATAATTTTTAACTATTATTATGTCTAAATAAGTGTTTATCAAGTTCGGGGGCGTCAAATAACCTTGCGCCGGCTCTGCTAGTGCAAGTGTTACTTCTATATTCAAATTTTGGGCTTTTTTGATTAAATGATGCTTTTTCTTTGAAGTATTTATAAATTGCAAGCAAATGGAGAATCATATGAAACAGTTGAAGACTTATTAAAAGCAATGTCACCTTCGTTCGTTGATGCTCTCACAAATTCTACTTACGATGTTCTTAAATCTGATCATTTTTCAGAAGAAATGATTAGGGAAATTGTCGAAGCTGCGTTAAGAGTCAATTATGGTCAAGACACAAATGTACAATCTTTTGTAGGTAAGCATTAATTCTCATTATTTTCCCTAAATAATATTCTAGATGCGATTCTAAGAGACGGAAATTATTAATAAAATAGGAAGCGTCTCAATAGCGGGAACTGCCGACGAGCTATTTTCTATCAAAGGTGGTAATAAACAGGTTCCAGAACGTCTGCTAAACATTTCCAAAGTTGTATTAATCCCTGGTGAAATTCGAAGTATTACACTGAATAGAGAATTTGAGACTGGTTACTATTTATTAAATTATACGCTTAATCATCCGGAAATTCCGGTAAATATCGAAAAAGCGGAATTTTACGATATCGTCATTTTAGCGACCCCATTAACGTCCGATATGAAACATCGTATCGAATTTAAAAATTTCGAAAATGATTTCCATTTCATGGGCAAATATCATCGTACAGTTTGCACTGTAATTCAAGGCGATTTAAATCGGACATTTTTTGGTATCGAAGACGGTGCTACAATTCCGGATATCATATCGATAAATAATCGGACATTTTTTAATTCGATCAGTAAAATTGAAAATGTTGATCGTATAAAATCCGACGAGGATGATAAAGTCTGGAAAATATTTTCACAAAACATCTTAACAACCAATCAAATAAATTTACTGTTTTCGAATGTAAAATATAAAACGGTTATTGATTGGTTAGCGTATCCGGATTATGATACGTCACAACGTTCGGATAAATTCGTGTTGCACGATTACATTTTTCATGTGAACGCAATTGAATGGGCGGCAAGCGCCATGGAGATGAGCGTTATTGGTGCAAAAAATGTTGCTTTGTTAACGTACAAAGCATGGACCGGAAATAAATTACCGTTGGGGAATGAACCACCCGTAAAACGACAGAAAACGGAACTGTAATTGATTTAACAATTTTATAACCATTGAATTTGTTTCCGATATTTGATCATTAAATTTATATTATCATTTATTATTTTAACAAATGCATTTAGTACTTGTGATAAGTTTTACTCGTAAAGAAAAAATGATATTTAGAAATTTACTTATTTTTTGTTTTCGTTGATAGCAGAATGTGGAGCTGCAAAAAAATAAATCCTTTGATTTTTATATTAATTGATTTGAACGTTACTTTATATACATATTTGTAACAATTGTTTCGAACATTAGTGTTCCAAATAGTCTTATTTGAAACAATTGTCACAAATTTAATAATTACACTGGCTATTCGTTTGCGAATACACGTGCGAGAAAGAAAAAATATTTTGTAGTTTTTTTAAGAAAGAAATATATATTTTTTATTTTATTATTTTTTTTTTTTTAAGTAATACTATAAACCACGGAACAAGAGAAGGTATATAATATAGTGAAGGAGGGAGCGTTTTGCAAAATATATAATTAGTCAACATTTATTATGTGCATGTCATTTTGTAAATAAACAGTAGCGATATTTATAATTAAAACATTGTCATTGTTTTTAAAACAGTATATTTGATATATTTTGCTTATAATTGTGATTTTTACATAAAAACATAAACAATTAATTGTTTATTTCGAATATTTGTTTTATTTGATTCAACACTCAATACCTTAGAAATACTGTTGAACGATTTTTTCAGTTAATTTTTCGATTACTTAATTGTTTTACTTGTTAATGACTTAAAGAATATTATAAATTATCATAAATTGAAAACAAAAGTTGCTCAAATTAGTCGATTATTACACACAATTTTTAGCTACTTTTGTAAATAGATTAAGTTTTGGTTTATAATTTTGCAAAGAAGAAGGAAATATAGTCTCATTTCTATTTATTCAAAGTGTATTAGCAAACGAATAGTTTCTGTACATAAAATTGTAGATATTTTGCAAAGTAAAATATTTTTATTTGTCTTCAATTTTATTTAGAAATTATATTTAAAAGGATTTTTCAAAATAAAATTTTACAATTAGAAGATTGAAATTTTGACAGTATTAAAGGCTGATGTGTAAGACATTTAATTTTTTAAAAAATAATAAAGGAACTGGTAATACATAATTAGTCTATGACTTATTTTAGAAATATATTTGATAGGTTATAAAACAAATAATGGCGTTAAATCTTGATTAATTAGGTTATGTTTTTTATTTCTGAGGTTTTAAAAGACTTATCGATATTTTTTTTACGATAGTTCTTTAAAAAGCTGTATATTGTATGTATGAAGTTCATATTTTTTTCTTTTAAATTCACATTCCAATATATTTCAAATATTTCACTGTTCACATAATACATTGCATATATATATATATATATATATATATATATATATATATATATATATATATATATATATATAAAATGATAAAAATTTGAATATTTGATTGGTTAGTCTGAGTTATGCGCAGTTCAAACTGCGCCGTATTATAACCAATTGAGTATTGTTTTTAAACAATCCCAATTAGAAATACGAAAATCAAATATTTTGTGTCAATTATGTAAGCATTTATTGATTTATTGAACAAATAACTGTTACTTATTTGTTACATTTAGAATGTTATGAATAAATTTTATAATTGTGTATTTTTTATACATTAAAATAATAATTCAAAGTATTTTTGTAGTTTTATTTTTCGAAAATATTTCTAAACCAATGGAGTTTGACTATAGTGGCATTTAAAATGAGATCTCGAATTGATGATATATTTTAAAAGTCATACTTCAGATATTACACCTAATGACTATGACCGTTGTTGTCCACTTAGGGGTAAAATTGGATAGTCTTCTGCTACTTGCTACTTGTAGACATTGGTGTTGTAATGTAGATATTATATAAGCCTTGTCGACAATGCAAACCTTAAAAAAAGTTTGCTAGAAGAAATATCCCTGTTACCAAAAAAAAAAAAAAAAAATATATGAAAATTATGAGTCATGATATTTTTTAACATAAAGTTGGTAAAGTTGTCTTCAATACGCAAAGTTAGCTGACGTCACGGTATATTTATCTGGCACAAATTTAAGAAGCAATAGAAAAATAGGATTCATAAAGTTTCAAGTTCTAATGAGACAAACTGAATCTGTCCTTAGAATTCGATATTTCTCAAATATCAGGATCCAGATTTGATATTTTTAACCAGGTCAGGGTATATTTTAAATAGTCAGTGTATTATAGATTCAAAAAGGGCTTAAAGTAAACAATTAGACGGAACTTGTGTAGAGTAAATTCACAGTGATTATGGACCACTGGGTAGTAAGGTCATAGTGATTATGGACCACTAGGTAGTAGTCATATAATGATTAAGGTTCACCAAAATCACAAAATTTGATTCTTTGTAACGTTTGAACGAAATAGACTTTTCTATTGCGTTTTGTTTTTGGCTTTTATTCATAAATACTTATATATTAATTCTTTATCAGCTACTGACCCCTAACCCCTCCCTTTTGGAATGAGCGGAAATGGGACAAAAAATTACTTCTGGCGACATCTTTATTTTAGAGTCGTTTAGCGAGCGAAGTTAATCACTCTAAATAACATTTCATAAAAAATTTTGGAATATCCTATTAGTAATCTAGGATAAAAAAGGGAATAAATATAATAACAATGTGCCGCCGTCGGTTTCGGCCAAACCTTCGCCTTCTTTGTGGTCGAAGCCGAAGGGGACCGAAGCCGAAGCTTCTGTCGGACACTACCATTAGGTTCATACTTGCGCCATCGACTGGTTAGACTTATAATTATGTAGTAGTACTAGTATGTAATACTAAATTCTACTTTTACTAACTGCTTAAATTTGACACAAGCGACATTGATTTTCGGTATCACAATTACAATGAAACTGGACAAAGTTTTGGAATACGAGTTTGATAGTCTAGCTTATTGTTAGTCAATGGTCGTTGATTCAAATCGTTCAAATATATTTTTTAATATTTCTTCATTGCCTATCAGACTTTTTTGTAAAGTAACAATTTTTTGAAACGATAGGTAATTACGTTAGAAATATATTATTATTTTATTTAAAATAATAAATACAATATTTTTTTTTTACATAAAAGTTACCAAAAAAACATTTTAAATTATAATACAAAGATATCTTAAACTATATGAATAATGATATGTATTTTGTTAGTACTTTGGTTTTTCTTTTCTCAATAAAATATTTCAAGAAATCAACAAATAATGTTTACATTTATATTTTTTTTTTATATGTACAATAAGTAAGTATTATTATTTAAATATGTTTACTAATTTTGAGATTTATGTTTATTTTGAGAGTTATGATGTAAGTTTAATCAGTATTTAGTACGTATTGAGTTATATTTTGTAAAAATACTTTTCGGTAATTAAAATTTATTATATTTAAAATACCACTGAAAGAAAAAATTTAATCCTCGGTATTTTGAAATCGTTTATATTCGGTTAATTCTTCTTCTTTAATTACTTGTTGAAAGCTATCGTATAAAGTGCTTTTCGTCGTATTAATTTGAATATTATCCTAAAAGTAATACATTAACAATTTATGTAGTCAATAATTTAAAAATATCCTGCGCGCCCACATTACATCAAGGAGCAGAAAAATATGAAATTGGGATAGAAATACTTACATTGTTAGTAATCGGGCTTCTGTTTGGATTTAAGATAAATAATAAAGGACTATACAAGAAATTAAATATACCAACAGTTCTGATTACCCATGGGAAACCAACCACTTTTACGAGTTGACCACCTATGATAGGGCCTAAGAATTTTATGGAAAAATACAGAATTACTTAGGTATCTAATATGTTTTAGTTGTTTTAAAATACCTACCTACAGAATAAGCTAAACTCACTGCGATTTGCTGTAAAGCATAAACAGTGCCATAATGTGTATGATGTCTGGTGTCAACTAAATTTGCTAGTAACGGGACTAAAGCAGAATCAATGACACCAATACCTGATAAAAATGTCATAATTACAATAAAATCATCATCTAACTAGGAAAATTCTTACCCAATCCAAGACCAAAATGAGGAATCAGTAATTGCTTGACGCTGGTTGCTGTTGGGACCTTCAAAAATATAGTTTTTAGGTTGAATTCGAAAGTTTCCCATTAGTTTACTTACAATCCATGTACAAATTCCAATTGTAATCATCGAAGCCATAGCGACACGCCATCGACCAAATCGATAGGCAAATACACCGAAACAATTTGTTCCAATTAAATATCCTAAACTATCCGGAATGAAAACTGTCCCCAGTTGCCACGTTTCTGGATTTAAATGTTCCTTTAACCATATAGGAAGACATGGTTCCAAAACTGTTAGTGCCGAAGTTGATATCCATATCGCTCCGGCGGATACAACAATCAGTGGATCCGATAACAGTACTGACCATTTTGTTTGTGCAATGTCGGAGCATGCCTAAAATAACATTTTTCTGTTTAATGGTTATTTTTCAATAACTCTAAACACCAAGGGTTTCAGGGGTGTGAATTTTTAATATAAAAGTTCATTTATTAATAATTTTTATTTCTTGTTTTATCAGAATTAGAAAGAATGTCCCTAAAAACCCTAGACTGTATAGTTAAAATTACGATTTTTGCGATTTTAAATAATTTAATGTACTTTAGGAAATAAAGGGTAAAAATAATTTTTTATGAAACTTGGCGAAAGTATAGTCTTTGGCAAGTGAAACTGGAGTGTTTTTGAAAAATTGCAAAATATTGGGTAGTTTTTGCAAATATCAATTTTTTTGAAAAGACGTTTTCGTAGTTTGATTTAACCAGGTTCTGGACCACAGTATGCAAAAAAATAGCCGGAAAATTAATAATTTTTTTGAATCCAGTAAATTTAGATTATTTTTTATATTTTACAATTTCTTAAATAATAAACAAATATTTTACTTCGTAAAATACCACTTTTATTTTTTTTTTTTTTTTTTTATTTGAGTTTATTTGAAGGTGCCTCAACTACTTTGGTTATTGGCACCTTTAATATACTTATAAACTAACAATTTTATATTTTATCGTACAACATGGTTGATTTTAAAAATTGAAGAATATTTTGACATGATGATATTTCTGGATTTAGAGCATCGTGGATATTGTTGGGGAGTTGATATCTGGCTCGTTGTAGTGAGTAGTTTGTGCATTCCAATAAGATGTGCTTTATTGTATTAATTGTGTTGCATGTGAGGCACTGTTGTGGAGGTTCTTTTTTAAAGATATGAGAGTGCGTCAGTAGTGTGTGTCCTAGTCGGAGTCTGGTTAATATTATTTGATCTTTTCTCTTAAGCGTAGATATAGTTTTCCAACTGTCCACTTTGGTTTTAATTTGCTTAAGTTTTTGGTTGCAGAGAGACCATTGGTGTTGCCATTTTTGCAGGATTTTTTTTTGAATGATTGTCTGCATATCGTTTAATTGCAGTTTTTTAATAATACGGTCCGGTTGGCTTATTGCATCCTTTGCTGCTACATCCGCGCGTTCATTTCCAGGAAGTCCAGTGTGTGAAGGGACCCATATAAAGTTAGTTTGATTTTCTAAGGATTTTCTTTGTGTCACTAGTGCTTGAATGGATTTGGCTAGTAGGTTTGTTGGATATAGTTGGGATATTGTTTGAAGTGAACTAAACGAATCTGTTACAATAACTATAGATTTAATATTATCTTGTATTGATATGTCTATGGCTTTATGGATTGCTGTTAATTCTGCGGAAAAAACTGAAGAGAAGTCCGGTAGTTTGTACTTGAAAATTTTGGTTGGAAATACCACTGCTGCCCCAGTTTCGTTGTCATCATTTTTTGAGCCATCGGTATATATCATTATGCTGTCTTGATATTGTTCAATAATTCGTAAAAATTCGGTTTGTATGAGCGAGGGGTTTGTATCATGTTTTGGATATTTGGACAATTCTAAATTAATGGAATGTATAGGGGTTGTCCATGGAGGTAGTTGGTCTTTTCTGTCTGACATTACCAATGAATTTGTTACTGATATACCTAGGGATTCAAGAATATGTTTAATTCGAATATGGAAGGGTTGTGGTAGTGAGGGTCTGTTTTGGTAGATGGTTGAGTATCTGGATGAGTGAACATTACGGTAGGTTATATGTGATTTCATCGCAATTATTTTGAAGTAGTATCTTGCTGCTAGCATTTCTCTACGTAAGTTTAGTGGAGGTTCGGCTGCTTCACATAAGAGACTCTCCACAGGAGTGGTGCGGAGTGCGCCAATGGATATTCTAACTGCATTATTGTGTATAGAATTAAGTTTGTTCAGTGTTGTCTTTTTTGCTGACAAGTACACGATCGAACCATAATCCAGCTTTGAGCGAATGAGAGCACGATACACTTTTAGAATGAATAGACTTTCTGAACCCCATGTAGAGCTTGCCAGTGTTTTAAGTAGATTTAAGTTTTTTGTAGTAATGCTTTTTAAGTAGTCAATATGAGGTCGCCATGTGAGTTTCTCATCAAATATCAAACCAAGGAATTTAACTGTTGTACAATAGGTTAATATTTGATTCTTTAACATTATTCTTGGCATACGAGTATTTCTTAGTTTAGTGAAATTTATAATTTTGGTTTTAGATGCAGAGAAATTGAATCCTGTTATTTTTGTGTAATTCTGTAGGTTGTTAAGAGAGTTTTGTAAATTTTGTTCGACAATTGACATATCACGTCCTCTGCAATATAGAACTAGGTCATCAGCGAATAATAGTGACTTAACTGGTACTTTTATTTGTTTCACTATATCATCAATTGCCAGTAGGAATAAAGTAACACTTATTGGAGATCCTTGTGTTATGCCATTTTCTTGGAGATGTGTTTCCGAGTAGGTACCATGAAGTCTGACTTGAAATGTTCGATCTTGTAAAAAGTTTTTGACGAAATTAAAGATATTGCCGTTTATGTTTAGATCTATAAGCTTTTTTAGAGGTAAGTTCCTCCATGTAAGATCAAAAGCTTTTTGTAAGTCAAGGAATATTGCCACCATATTTTCTTTAGAGGCAAACGCATTGTGTATTTCAGATTCCAGGTTAATAAGATGATCTAATGTGGAATACTTTTTTCGAAAGCCAGCTTGATTTGGAGTCAGTAGATTTTTGGATTCTAAATACCAGGTAAGTCGACGATTGACAATTTTCTCAAGAAGTTTGCATAGCGTACAGGAAAGTGATATAGGCCGATAGTTCGTTGGATCTGTTGGGTCTTTGTTTGGTTTAAGGATTGGAATAACTGTAACATTGCACCAAGATTTTGGAAAACAATTTTGTGTCCATATACAGTTATATACTTTTATTAGATTGAATAAAAATGAATCCGGTAGGTGTTTAATAAATATATACAGAATATCGTCAGGACCAGGAGAAGAATTGTTTTTTGTTGAGTTAAGGGCTGATTGTAATTCGTTTCTAGTGATAGGTAGATCTAGTGTCGTTTGTATGAGAGGTGTAGGCGGAATAATTTCTGGTGTATTATTTTTAAAGTTTAAGAATTCGGGATCTAGGTTTTTATCCGAAGATAGCTCGGAAAACTTTTTTGCTATTATATTAGCGATTTCTTCTGTTTTTGTATATATGGAATTTTGTTCTGTTTTTATTGCACTAATGTTGAAATGTGGCTGTTGGCCTCGTATACTTCTTATTTTGTTCCATGTTTCACTAATCGATGTAGAACTTGATATAGTCGAGATGAATGTTTGCCATGATTGTTTCTTAGCTTCTTTAATCGTTTTTCTAGAAATGGCACGAAGTTTTTTGAATGCTATGAGATTTTCTAGTGTTTTATGACGTTTGTAATAGTTGTAGGCGTGTTTGGTTGATTTTAGTGCTATTTTACATTCTTCGTTAAACCAGGGTACGCATCGTTTTGTGTTTTGTTTTGCTTTTCCTATTGATAGATTGGCTGCATGAATAATTTTTTGTGTTAAAAAATTTACTGTATCATCTATGTTTGAAGGTTCTGGCTGCAATTGTTCATCTAGTTCTGTTAATGTTCTAAATAGATTCCAATTAGCAGTTGCAGTTTTCCATTTGAACTGTGTTGGGTGTATACTTCGGGAGTTATTTAAATGTATTTGAATAGGGAAATGATCACTATCATAAGAGTCATCCAATACATTCCACTGAAGTTGGGGAAATATTTCAGGGGAGGAAAAGGTTAGGTCGATATTTGTGAGAGTTCCAGTAGCACTGTTAAATCGTGTTGGTTTGTTGTTATTCAGAATATTTATCTGGTTTTGATTTAAGAATGCTTCGATTATTTGACCTCTTGTATTGGTATTAGTTGATCCCCATATTATATTATGACTATTAAAATCGCCCAAGAGTAGAAACGGTTTTGGTAATTGTGATAAGAGATTGTTCAGGTCGTTAAGTTCGATGGGTTGATTTCCTTGTAGGTATATATTACAAATCGTGAGTTTCTGTTGGAAGTAAACGGTAACTGCAGTCGCTTCTAAATTTGTATTAAGTTGTATTTCCTGCGAATGGTAACTATTTTGGACTAAAATAGCTACACCCCCCACTAGCAATATTTGCATGTTGTCTGTTTTTAACGAAAAAGTTATATGATTTGATTTTTGGTATGTGGTCAGTATGGAACCGAGTTTCCTGGAGGCATATAACGGCCGGATTTGTATTTGATATTAAAAGTTGTAGATATTCGAGTCTTTTGTAATATCCGTTAAGATTCCATTGTATAACAGAAGCCATTTTCAGTTTTTAATTTTCGGATATTTCATATGATGATGAGTCATTTGATTGTTCTAGTTCGTCTGTTTCGGCGTTTAGTTGTTTTTCTATACGTGTGATTAAGCGAGTAAATTTTGTTTTAAGTTTGCTATCTCGTAGATGAAATCGTGTGAATAGTAACATATGCTTAAGTTGATCAATACTAGATGTGTATAAACGGGCTATGTTTAATGGTTCAGGTGAAGCAATTGCTTTATTAATAAATTGTTCAAATTGGTCATATGATAGCGGATAGTCTTTGGTTTCTGTTATATGTTGTTTGATAGATAATAGTGCATCGGTATATTTCTGTTCAGGTAATGGTTTGTTGTCCTTTCTTAGTATTTTAGATCGTGGCTTATTATCGGCAGTTTTTTCTGTTGTTGATGACGGTAGTATGATTTGATCGATTTTTTTAGTTGTAGTATTTAACAACTCGTTTGCAGAGTCCGAGGATGATACGGTTCGTTTTGTTCCAGTTAGGAAATTTGTATTCGTCATAATTTCTTGAGTTTGAAGAGTATCAGGTATCTGAGAGGTTTGGGAAAGAGTAACAGTATCACTATTAGTGTTATTAGGATTTTGTTGAGGATGGTCTAGCGGTGGGTTGTTTGTAGAGTCTTTTTGGGTTGAAATGGGTACTGGGGTAGTAATAGAGTCACTGTTTGGAAGGTGCTGCCGGCATTTTTCTTGGGTATGTCCGTAGCGCCCACAATTCAAACATTTTTCGGTGTTATAGAAGATTCTGCATTGTTCGTTGTCATATTCCATTAAGAAACTACCTTCGGGTTTTATATTTGAATCAGGTGTTATATAAACTTGTCTCCTGCCACTATTTATATGTGATAATCTAGGATCGCTACCTAATTTGATGTGTGTAATTGGAGAAACAGTTTTGATGTTTTGTTTGATAAGTTCTTGGTGCAGAACATCATGAGGAATATACGCTGGAACACTGATTACCATCCGTTTTGCTGGGTTAATCAGTTTTCTAATCGGTACTTGTATATTATTGATCGTTATATGTGTATATTTCTCCGTTATTTCGTCAGCTAATGATTTTGACTTAAGAAATACACATATTCTGTTATAACTCATTGGATAGGCATCCAGAATGTTTTTAATATCAGTTATATTAGCTAAAGCTAAGATATAATCCGGGAAATCAATTTTTTCTTGTTTTTCAAAGATGATTGCATTTTCTTTTGACGGAAAAGTTTGAGTTTTTAGAATATTTGAATAAGATGAATTTAGTGGTGTTGTTACTGAATTGTTGGTTGATGTTTGGTTATTTGTTGAGTTCATTTTAGATTATATAATATGATTATATTTAATTGTAGTATAATGTATCTACTCACCTGAGAGGTGAGGTGAGTAGATTGGTCACAACACAGTACACTGTTATTTTTAATTTAATGGTGTTATATAATTATTTAATTATTAATAATTTATTTTTTAAAAATTTGAAAAACAATTTGTAATAACAATTAAACACGTCTTTACACAGTAAATATATTTTTGCGAGTGGTACACTGCTTTGTTCGGACTTTAGTGCCACTTTTATTTTTGAAGCTGTGAAAATATTGTTTTGGATATTAAAATTCTTTTGTGTATAACACAGACCTACAAATTTGACTTTTTTTTCCTTTTTTGACTTCAGTGCTGTTTTATTCAGTTTTGGAACTTCCTGATGATCAATTTGCAATCGGCTTTTAAGCGAATTTCCATTTTGGAAAAAATTCACTTATTACAGCGGGTGCCATGAAAAGACCTGAACCCGGGACTATAGCAGAAATCTGTTTTGAAACCTCGAGAATCCGAAAATGAGGTTCACTAAAATTTGTATATATATATATATATATATATATATATATATATATATATATATATATCTGTCTGCCCGATAACTCTCAAAGGAATTCTCCAATTGTTACGAAATTTGGTGTGTAGGTCAAAAGTTCCAATAGCTTGGATAAGTTCATCAGCCACATATATCCGATTTTTGGAAGCCAAAATTTTGGCCAATTTTAGTGGCCTTTTTGCAAAATTTGGCCAAAATTCAAAAATGTTTTTGATTTTTTTTACACCATCGAAAAGAGCGTAAAAAGTTACATAAAACAAGCTTTTAAAACATTGTTGTAAATGAACTAGATTTTGAGAAAAATTAAGAAATTTGCTGAATTTCTTTACAATAAATTAATATTTAATGCTTCATTATTTTTATCATTACAGTAACAATATTTATGTCTGTTTCATTTTTCAAAATAAAATTTAACTAACTTTTCAAGAACGCGTCATCACCGATTTTGAAAATATGTTTACTGTTAGAGAGATAAACTATTTTAAATGGGTATAAGTTATGTTGTATGAGGTCTGCCAGGGTCCGGGGGTTCCAAAGTGCCAAAAATAAAACTATCTAACCGATTTTGAAAATTTTTTCACCTTTAAAATTTTAATTTTTATTTAAATACATATATGCTATACTGTATGAGATCTGCCAGGGTTCTGGAGACCCAAAAAGCGACAAAAATTAACTACTCAACTGATTTTGAAAATTTTTTTACAATTAGAGAGCTAAACTATTTTAAATGGATACAAGTTGTTATATGAGATCCGCCAGTATCCAGGCTTTGGAAATTCACTGTGTTATGTAGATGCTGCGACAGGGGTATTTTCTATCACATCAGAGTTTTTTTCAATACGTACTTATAAAAATCATGTAAAAATTGGGGTATTCAAGAAAAAAAATCAGAAGTAAAAAAGTAATTGAGTAACTGGTATTATTTTTATTTATCGAATAGTTTATATGTCAAGGTGAACGCACAAAAAAGAGTTCAGCTGCATATTTTTACTTCCTGACTCCAAATTAATTCTTGCTGGCTATTCTTTTCTTCTATAATGTTTTGCTTTGTTCTTGCTATCCCATTCTGCATTCACACAAAAAACATGGATATTTTGTGTAACCACTTTGCTGTCCTAATAACATTGAAAGTATTTTAAGTTTTCACTTCTGTCGACAGTCCCCATGACTGCTTGTGTTGTTTTTTAGTCAATTCATAGAACAATGACCAATTACAATCAGACAAACTTCATTTTATATCGTAATTATAAGTCTGACTTAATGTACATCGCCTTTAAACTATTCCTATCGAAAAAATAATGAAAAAATAAAAATTTTATTTACTCAAAATTCTGACGTGATGAAATTTTTTGACTATTTATTCCGTAATTAGCACACAAAAATCTAGCAGAAACACTACTTGAACTTTAAAAAGGAAATTCGTTGTAGGTCTGTGATAATCCTTACAATTTGATATTATCCAAAATTGTTGCTTAAGCTAACTTTTTGCCATAATATTTGATAAATTTAAGCGTATGTTTGGGGCAACGATCCGTCATAGTTCGGGAATTTTATTTAATTTTACTGTGCAAAAATAAATAAAGCTGCTTAATAGCTAAACTTAAATTTACCCTTGCTGTTAAAATCGAAAATATATGACAATGTTGCTGAAACATAATAAAAAATAAATAATAAACAAGTGCTGACAAAAAATTCTTACGAGTGTAATTTATTCTACAATTCTGCTAGGATTTGGTAACCAGAAATCAAATGATAAACTCAACATTTAGAATTAATAATTATAAGCTTGAATTACCTCACTTTTCGGCCGTAGATCCAAACTGTGAAGTTGTAACCCTGCAATTAATTGATCAAACGTAAGATAAAAGCCAGGTTTGAGCGAATGATATATTCAATATACCTAAATTTATCAATATTATAAATGATATCACAAGAAATGGTGCACGTTTCCCAATGAAATCATACAGAAAACCACCTAGTGGATAACCACACAATACGCCAAGTGCCACACTACCCAAAACAAATCCAATTGTTCTGGCACGATTACGTTCGTCCGTATCCAATTTAGCCGCTAAACATAGACCCGAAACCGAAATAAATGATGATGCAATCCCTTGTAAACTTCGAGCCAGTAAAAGCGTTGCATATGATTCTCCAAACGCATACACTACAATTAAAATTTATATACGTAATGCCGTATATTTACATTTGTCAAGTTAAAAATTATATTTACATAGAGCTGCAATGAGTAAATTTAACGTCCCGAGAAATAATGGTAAATTATATCCCAAAAATCCGGTAATATTTCCCACCACTGGATTTATCAATAATTGGATAATTGCTTTGGACGATAGTAACATTGCACTTTCACTTTCCATAAGTTCTGCTTCCAATTGTATGGGCGTCTTAAATCCATTACTTCGTGTAATATTTGATATTTTTTCCGGTTTTGCCAAACTAATATTTTTTTGTATATTTAATAAATAATCCGGCATTATAGGAACTAAAAACAAAGTTCTGAATTACATTTTTTCTTAAAAATGATTTTTGTGCAAATATTCTGATTATTTTCCTAATTTTATAGTGTATATTTTATTTATTTATTTTTAAACTAATTAAGATGATTGGTGCGTTCGAAATTAGATAACTACTGAATTCGAAAAAAGTCTACCAATTAATTACTGCAAATTGAAATTAGTTAACAGTGAAATTCTTTTTGAAATTTCTTTTCTTTCTTAGATATATATTTTTCAGTTTTTAAAATATTAAAATACCATACACCAGAATGTGTCGATTTTATTCTATAAAATAAATGTTGACATTTGGCATTTATATTAAATGCTAAAAATAACATTTAAAAATTATTCATTAGTCTTTAGAATGCTCTAGTGCACCAACCATTTAAGTAGGTGGGTATTTATACTATTAAAATGACGGTATAAGAAACTATTACCAGTGCTCCCACCATCGTAGGTCTCCCGAATATTATAAAATTCTTATTTGATCCAAGCAATTTACAAACTCAATCTACATAATTATGTATATTAATAACAAAATGTAAAACATTATTTTTTTATATTTTCTACGTACAGTGTATTTCAAAATTATTCACACTTAGTTTTTCAGATTCTTTTTCTTAGTTTACTTATATTTCAAGTGAAATCGGTTCAGTTGTTTCCTAAATTTGTTAAGAAAATCCCTGACAGTTTTCGAATAAAGCGAAGAAAGGAATAAAATTAATAAGACAGAAATGAAATTTTAATGCGAAATAATTTTAAGTAAAATTTGTTCAGTACAGGGACGGACCCAGCTCTCAGATTAATAAGGGGTCACGTTTTTTTAAGGCTTCATAATGCTTTTTTCCAACATTTATAACAAATTTGTAAGAAAATATGTCTAAACTAGTTAGTACTTACAAGTAAAGGTTCCGAGGCCGGACCTATCGATTTCGATGAAACTTAAATATATTGTAGAACACTAAAAACTAAGGGACACATATTTTTTTTTATTTGCGGAAAAACGGTTTGAAGGGGTAAAATCGCCCTCCAAAAATTGGGGTAAAAATTTAATTTTTCAAATATCTCGAAAATAGTAAGAGATAGAGCAAAAGTTTAAATTGGCGATATTGCTCTTTTTTAAAGAGCTATCTATTGATGGTGATTGAGGGTGACTATGTCGAATAGTCGTACAATTTGGATATTTCAAGAAGTTCTTCTTGATGGAAAATAGCTTAAGACAATTAGAATAACGTAGAAGTGAAATTCTCGAATTCAAAATTGAGTTTGAGCAACATTGGAGAGGGGGTGAGCCACCCTCTTAAATTACATACTAGTTTATATACACTAATTTTTGCTATTAACACACTGATAGTGGGTAAAATAATGTCACAATAAGTGGTTCTGAAGTTGGACTAAAATGAAATTCTCGAATTCAAAATTGAGTTTGAGCAACATTGGAGAGGGGGTGGGTCACCATCTAAATTACATACTAGTTTACATACACTAATTTTTGCAATTAACACATTGACAGGGGGTAATAATGTCACAATAGATGGTTCTGAAGTTAGACTATCGTATGTAAGGTTTTTATTAGGTTTCGTTATTTTAGGTTAGGTTATGTAATTTTCGGTATCGATAACTTTCGATAAGGAAAACTATAATATCCATTAAAAAAAAACCTAATAAAGACCTTACATATGATAGTCCAACTTCAGAACCACTTATTGTGACATTATTTTACCCACTATCAGTGTGTTAATAGCAAAAATTAGTGTATATAAACTAGTATGTAATTTAAGAGGGTGGCTCACCCCCTCTCCAATGTTGCTCAAACTCAATTTTGAATTCGAGAATTTCACTTCTACGTTATTCTAATTGTCTTAAACTATTTTCCATCAAGAAGAACTTCTTGAAATATCCAAATTGTACGACTATTCGACATAGTCACCCTCTAGTTAACTACCCCTAGACTTAATATTAGGGCATTGAGCAAAAATAGGTCAATTAGATTTTTTGACGTAGATTTCAAATCTGTAAACAAAATTTTTATATTGTTTATTTTTCACCCCCTTTTTGCAAAATTAACCCCCAAATTTTAACCCCCAACCACCCCTGTTGATGTAATATGAACAAATTGCATATCAATAGATAGCTCTTTAAAAAAGAGCAATATCGCCAATTTAAACTTTTGCTCTATCTCTTACTGTTTTCGAGATATTTGAAAAATTAAATTTTTACCACAATTTTTGGAGGGCGATTTCACCCTTTCAAACCGTTTTTCCGCAGATAAAAAAAAATATGTGTCCCTTAGTTTTTAGTGTTCTACAATATATTTAAGTTTCATCGAAATCGATAGGTCCGGCCTCGGGACCTTTACTTGTTAGTATTAAAAGAACACACTTTGAAAACTTATAATTTGCTTCATTCATCATTCCGTCGTTTTATTTACGATTTTTAAGTCAGTGAAAAATTTTAGTGAACTTGATGACGTCACCAAAATAATTTTTTTTTGTCAAATTAAATTTTGTTGAAGTGATTTGAATTAGAGTAATAGATTAAATTAAGGTAATTTTGGTGTGAACTTTTTATTTTTGTTACCAAAATGTCTCAATTATTTTTAGAAATATGATTGATTCGACAGAAATCATTTTTCTAGGATCCTATGGGTCTAGTTGTAGTAAAAATGAAGACTTCGAAAACCTATGATTCGTTACCAATTTCATCATTTTATTTACGGTTTTTAAGACATTGAAAAATGTTAATAAACTTAACGTCATCAAACAAACCATCATAGAATTTGAACTTATCTTCATTCAATTGGGGGCATGACCTCCGTGATCATTCCCCTGTATCCGCGCTTGGTTCAGTAATATCTTAATCAATTAATTTAGTGCCGAAAGATTTAACTTTGAAATGTTACTTTATTGATTCAGTTCCCATGTTTTCAGTTTCCAATGGAGAAGTATTTTTATAGTTACTAAACTTAAGCTTATAAATCAGTTTTTTGTTTACAAAAAATATATACATTTCTCTAAAAACGAAATATAGAATTTATTATATTTGTTTATAAATTTAAACAGGGGGTAAGGTTAATTCGCTATAAAATAAGTATATTTTCGAGAATTTTTTTTTTTTGACGATACGGTTTATGTAAATTTATTTATGTAATTAGAACATACTAGAATGATATTTAAGGAATATTCTGTAAAAAATTCATTGAAAAATATCCAAAAATGAGCTAGTGGCGGCAGATTTTTGCAGACGCCTCAGAAAAAAGTTACATTGTGGTGAACCACATAACTCATCACCGAATTACCCAAACTAAAAATTTTCGTTAGTTGACAAGTTGCTCAAGGTAACACCGTTGAGGATTTTATTTAAATTGATTTTTTAATTTTTGGTAATACTTTAAATTCAAAATATCGATTTTTGATTAAAAATTCGGCAATTTTTTTTTATTGTAAAATCAATTATAATTATAAAAATATAAAAAACTCGACAGCGTTACGACGTAATTTGTGTATAACTCTTATAAAAAGAGTATGTAAAATTTAAAAAGGATCGGTCCAGTAGATTTTGAGTTGGAGAGTTCACTGACTTTGAAAACGTTAAGTGTGAAGAAACGCGTTTTTAAATGTTTTATACACTAGGGTCGGAGGGACGGAGACTTACAAGGCTCAAGTCTGTATCTCCGTTAGTTTTGCTCTAATCGACTTCAAATTTGAACCCAATAATCTTGTGTTGTTGTACATTCATTTGACAAATTTTGAAAAAAACGCCAAGAAAAAAATATTCTTATGCAGTGTACTAATTAAATGCTTAAAAACCATCAATAAGTAATTTTATCAAAATAAATTGTTATAATTAATGATTAGGTTTCTTATTTTCTCTTGCTTTTTCACATTATCCACTTTAATGGCCATTTTTTAAAAACCGCATAAAGAAATCGCATAAAAAAGTATAAAAAATAAAAATCGCACAAATAAGACCGCATAAAAAAAGGTTCAGCTGTACTGAGAATACACGACTAATTTTGTTATTTTGTTACACATTTTGGTCAATATAGTAAAAAAAAATATATAAAGGCATCAATTTGCCGAGGGCGAAAAATGGCCATTATGTGGACATCTTTCATTTTTAGAATTTCGTAAGCCCGGTCCTAAATTTCTAACATTAAACAAATAATTATTCTCATACCTGTTCAAACAATTTTCTGAAACATTTAAAATTTAAAAAAAAATATTTTTATGAAATTCAAAATTTTTACATGCACACAGCACAAATTTAAAAAATTTAATCATTTTATTATGTAAACGATGTAAACACACTAATACAGTTTACAGTTAACAGTTAACACGTGGTTTAATGGAAGCGCTGGGAACAGTTAAAATTTTTATAAAACATTTTAAGGTAATTTTTTTAACAACCAGAAAATAAAAACACATTCAAATTTATTTTCTATACTAACCAACAACAGTTAAAAGAATATTGTCTAAAAACATTGATAAATAAATAATTGTAACAATAATATTTTTCGAATTATTAAAAAATTTGCTCGCATATTCCATCATTTTTTTTTCTAGTTTTAATTTAAAAATTGTAACTAATAAATACTTGTTGATTGACTGATTATGACGAGATGTTCAAATAAAAGAAGTATCTAATAGTGGACAGATTGAATTGTAATATGATAAGTAAATAAGCCGGGCCAGATGTTTTGTGACTCGTCAACTGGTTCGTATCGTCCTGATCGTCAGTAATGAACTGTTGGTGAGCTTGTGAGTGAGTAAAAGGAGCTTGTTGCGTCTACATGGCACACATAAGCCGATAGATATAGTATACTATAGTACATAGTATTCACAACACATATTAGATTTCTTTTTTCAAAATAAAGCTCACTGTGATATACTACCACACATGTACCAGTGTGCATGTATGTCCCTGTGATGCTCTGTGTATCCTAGCAACAATTCAGGGATGATCTGAATTTCCGCGTGAAGGAATTTTAATTTACTTTTTAAATTATAATAACTTTGGTTTTAAATTACAAGAGAAATAAGTAATCATAGCATTTATAAGAAAGTTATTTCGGTTTTATAAGATGATGTAAACATATGGTGCGGTTTGGTGATTTATTTTTAATTGTCAAGGTAAATTTTAATCAGTTTTTGATTTAACTAATATTGTTAATATTTAGGTAAACACTGTCGTCACGTTCTTTAGTGACGCGTTTGAAAAACTTTTTTAACTGTGAGAAAGTTATGAATTAGGATTTGTTGAGTTGTATTTAAAAAAAAAATGCTCAAGTTGGCTAGGAAACATGAGATTTTAATGTTGTAAATTCATTTTAGCTAATCTACAATGTCTATTAGAGTAGGTTTTACCATTGGGCGATACTAGACAACTGTCATGAAAGAAACCAAATGTTCCTAATTCAACACTGTTTTTAAAGTAAATATTAATACTAACGTAGAGGTAGGCCCCCGTAGAGTTTTCAAAACCGTCCTTAGATTTACTGTGCGGCCATTAGTTACTGAGATATCGATGATTAATGACAAAATTTTCATTCTTTTTCATTTAAAAGGGGATATCTCACCAAAAAGTTAACGTAAAGCGAATTTGAAAAATGTAAATTAAAGCAGAATGAACACGGTAACCGTCCAGTCCATTGGTTTAACTGAGAAAAATTTTTCCAAGTCAAACAAAAAACTGAAGACAAAATATTGGAAAATTTTTGTCTCGCCCTATTTCTTATCATTATGCGATAACTGTAGCTCCAAAACACTTTCTGCTAAAAGATCTCAAAATTATAAGATTAAAGCTTCAAAACCCTTTTTAAAATATCCATACGACCATTTTTTACTGAGATACAGCCTTTTAAAAATCACTAAAATTATTTAGAAAATTTTTCTTCCAAAATTTATTATGCATATTGTATCCAAAGATCATGTATTTATTATGTACCTAATGTAAGTACGTACTGACAAAAGGTATTGAAATTTTTCTTTGTCTAGGGATGCTAATACTTTTATATCGGCTTTGACGTCGATAACCAACTAAGTAATATTTGGGAATAAGTTAACCCTCTATTGCCCAATATAACTTCAAAGTCACACACAATTTTATCATCATTTCAATGCTAAATATGTATTTTTTTCTGTTGTGGACCAATTTTATTTTCAAGTCATAGTATAGTTACTATGTATATCGAGTTTGAACGTCTTATAAGTTTAAACTCTAACTACTAGATGTGAATATGGACTGAGCTGCAAGCAAGTATTGGAAGGCTAGATGGGCTAATTTATTTTATGTTATTATTGATCATTTAGTCAGTAAAAAAAATTTAGAAGCAAAGGCAAGTCTTATCTCTTTATTATCAGTACAAAATTATCTAGAATAATATTAATATTTACTAAATTTCAATGAAATAAGTTTTGTGACTTTCAAGTTACACTGGGCAGCAATAGTATAATAATCTCACTTTTTCTTTTAGTGACATGGATCCAAGTAAATTTTACGGAAAGAGTAAAAGAAAAAGAAAAATAATTGAGATAAGGCCTATTAGTGGTTATGAATCAGAAGATTCTGTTTTAGCTTCTGAAAGTGATGAAGAATTACTCATAAAACAAAATACTTATAGTGTTATAGTGAAAACACTGTTATTGTTGAAAGTGATGAAGATGATAATTATGGAAAAAATAATGTTGAGGAACAAGATGAAAGCAATAATGATGGCAATGGTGACGATGAGTCTTTAAATCTAAAAATTTGTGTTTTGTATCCGATCTGTGATAATATTCTACAGTTAAATTTTAGTTCAATTTTTTAAAATTTTTCTCGAATTTCGAGTCAATACTGCCCAGTGTAACCTGGAAGTCACAAACCAATTCTGAAAAAACTAAAAATCAAAAATACAAAAAGTTCATAGTTTACATTTCTTTTAGGTCATATTAATTCATATCAATAGTTACATTACTGCATTTTTTCACGAGTTATGAAATTTAACGAAAATTTCATTTTCACAGAATATTAGTTCAAATCGATAATAAGGGTTAGATTTTCCGTTATAGATCGACTTTTATAATCTCTATTTTCTGAATCAAAAATCAAAAAATTTCTACAATTAAAATTATTTTTAAAAAGTATTTTTTGAAAATTGCTTCCCGGCACTACCACCATATCTTAGTTTTTACTATACGTGGTACAATTAGGTAATAAAACTGACAAACTCAACATTGACAGTTTCTCTTAAAAGTTTACGTAATATGATAAAAGTATCCAATAATATACTTGAATGTGAAAAAGCGAAACCAGAATACCTCTGCGAAACTTCCAACTTTGCAGTATTATAATGCTAAAAATAAACGCTGCGGCCCTATTCAGTAACGGAATAGTAACAAATTCAAAAAAAAAAAAACAAGAATTGAGTCATTTTTTTTTAAACAACTATAAAATCACCTGTATCACACACATCTACACACAGTTTTTCCAGTCTTTACCTATCGTCATCGCATCGAGTTAAATGAAATATTTCTTGGCAAACTATGTCAATAAATCCCTTTTTTATTGACATTAAGAATGTTATATAAATATCCTTCAAATAATCCTCCCCAAAATAAAATATTCTCATATATTTTCGAGTATATTGTAATATAATTTGAAATAATGACATAAATATGATTACGTTTTTATATCAAGTTATTTTATGTACTAAATCAATGGATATATAATTACTTTTGTATACACATTCATGAAGAGGGTTTTGTTCGTCAGAAAACCTCTTAATATGGTCGAAATTAAAATGAAATACAGCGGTTGTTTGGTGCTGTACGATACAAAAACGCAGCTTGAAGATTACAATAATCAAGATTATGACGTATATGTATAGTTACACTTATTGTTTAACAAAACGTTTAACAGCAATAATATATTCTCGGGGGATAAAAACCTGTGGTTGTAAATGATATTCTAATATACAGGTTGTGATATTTCAATCATTTTTGAGAATAAAACAGATTTACGTATTTTGTACTGAAATTTTCGCTAAAAAATTGCACTGGTGGTGGAAGTGCTGGGACAAACAAAATTATTATTTATCCATATAAGTAAAATGTAGTTTGGTCTTAAATAATATATAGAAAAAAACATTTTTTGCTTTATGACGTGCAAAATTAATTATGTACCAGCAAAATTTCATGTTCATAGGTCAAAAGGTGTAGAAATTATGGTAGATATGTAGAAACTACAAGGATTCTAAGATGTTTCTTCGAAACCCAAAAAAGTATTTGAGAATATATTAATACTATAATAGAAAGCTTACGTTTATCTTAAGTATTTGATATTGGTATGCAGTGGAAGTGCCGAGAAATTTTTTCAATTTCGCTATAAACTGTAAGTTCGCTATATTTTCTTCTTTTGTTAGACTTAAGCGGCCCCTACGCGCTCAATAATATTGTGCAATTAACTGAGATTTTCGTTAGACAGTTCAATAATTTGTAAAAAAAATTTGTATAATAAACTGAATGAAGGAATTGTACAGTAGTTCAATTATTGTTGTTTAATTTTGACTCTTTAAATGATTAAGACGAGTTAACTCGTCCTGCAATATGGTGGCTCAAAATGCTGTGGTATGTATATATTCACTGATACAGGTGTCGCCATCTGTGATAGATTTTCTGAAATACGGCATAATTCTAAATAATGTTCAATTTTATCAACATAGGGTATATATAATTTATACTTTGTAAATTCCTAGGGTTCAGTTTTTTGATGTTGGGATCTTTGATTTTTTTTTCTTTTTCTTTTTTTGTAACCTTATCTATTGTATTTATCACTGGCAGTAAAAAGTCCGGCATTTTGAGACAAAAAATTTTTCCATATGATTTATTTAAAAGGTTAAATGTTAAGTGATAAAGATGTTGTGAAGCAATAAATAACTATTTTTACAAATTAGTATAGCTCAAACTGATTCAAATAATAGCTATTACATTATATTATGTGACACAGCAAAATAACAAACAAATCGAAACTTAAACATGTAAAATTGTATTGCGCAATAATATCTATAGAACCTACAGACGTTACAATATTCATTCATTGCACAATATATTTTAAACTGTTTTTGATCAGCACAATATATTGTACAACCCTTCAATATAACCTACAGACAACCCATAATACTGTACAATCTCTGATTTTGAACAGTATCATTGAGCATGTAGGGTGAGCATGAAGATAATTAAAAGGTGTGAGAATTTATTTACACCCACAAACGACAAAACAACATTACTTATGGATGACTAAACATTTTTTTTTTAAATTAATTTTCAATTAGAAACCGAAAAAATGTACTAAAATACAATTAATTAAATAAAAAAATTTTTCCTGATTTTTTAAATTTAATTATCCTTACCTGATCAATTTAATGCAGAGAAACTAAAACTAGCTAGTATATAAATTAAAGTTTTTTTCAAATATCTTTTTACCATTACTTTTACTAAACTGTTTTTTGTGTTCTTTTCATTTTTCACAGTAGTACATAAAGTTTTCTCTTGTATAAACGGTACTCACTTGTTTTAAACACTCAATATACTACATTGAACACATGTAATTTGAGTAAAACAACTACCTACCTACGGATTTACCTTTCAGTATAACACTCGACTCATCTACTATAGTAACTTGTGCTCTAAAGGCTCTAAAGTGTTCTGTGAAATTGAATACACGGAGTACGCATATAAGTAGGGGAAGTCTACCTAAAATGGGATACTTAATATTTAAAAATGTATATCAGTTTTAGTAAAGCAAGTAGAGGTGAATTAAAAATCGCAAAATAATAACTGAACATTCGTTTATTAAATGTAAAAAAAAAAATTAAACAAAATAATCATAGGTTTACTCAAAAAAACGTATTTTGTAAGATGATGTTTTTGCCCATTTTAGCAATATGATTGTGGTAAAATGGGAAATGCAATATTTCTAAAACGGGATAGCATTTATATATACACTTTTTATAGTTTGCAAACAAGTATTTTACACTCTCAGACAGTAAATTTTACACTCAAAATAAAATTAAACACTTGAATCGTACAAAATATATATATATATATACATTAGGCACTTATTGGCAAATATCACAAGTAAAGAGATCGTCATCAGTATCGACGCCTGTACATGTATTGTGGACCCATTTGTTACATGATGTAAATGGAATATCTCAATTTAGGTAACCGCTATTCATCACTTAAAAAAGGAAGAAACTTATAACCTAAAAGCTCTATCCAAAAGTTCTTCCACTAAAATTAACAGTAATTAATTTTATTAGTGTATTATGCAACATAATTTGATTTTAAATATTTATTAAAGTTAATGGCATAATACTACCTTTTTCAAATGATAAATTTTTTACCAAAAATTCAAAAAACTAAAAAAACTCTGTAAATAGAAATTTATCTCTTACTTAAGTCCATGAAGATTTATGTACTCTGAGCATCCAACTAGTGATTTAATTTTAACGTTGATTGGTAGATATCATTACTGATACTGAAATTGTGGACGTTGACCCATTTTATCATGTATCCTATTTTGGATAGACTTCCCCTATATAGGAAGGGTATATAGCTGCACACCCAGGGCACGATAACAAAGCGTTTAAGTATGTAATAATATTGCTGTGATATATAGCCAGCCATACATGAAGTATGTATAAAGTGTTTGTTGTGAAATTTTTGTCATTTGAAACTTCTATTAGAAGTCCCACGTAACTTTTTTGATGAAATTGTATATTATTTACCTTAAAACAATTCAAGATCAATTTTCTCAAATAATTTATTTACAAAACGATTAAAAATTTTCAAAGCATTTTTAAATAAATAAAATTTTTGTGAACTCGTAGGTGTGTATAAAGTCTTAAGCCCCAATCTAACTAGTACGATTTTCATACAATTTTCTTACAACAGTTATAAAACTATAAAGTAATTTAAGTAATTAGTTGTACAACTTTGCTTCCGCCATTTTTTTCGACATTTGAGGCTTTATGGTAAAAAACTAGTTATATATTTACGATTCAAAATATTATCCATCGCTGGCCACTATTTTCTTCCATCTTTCGGGCAGATATGAACTCCACGTCGAAAAAACTGCTCATCTTTTGAGACGATCAACGTATCAATTCAATTTTTGATTTCTCTATGAGCACGAGAGTGCTGGTCAGCCAGGCCGTATTCCATTGATCGAAACAAGTGACAGTCAAAAGGAACAATTTCGGGGGAATAAAGCGGGTGGGTTAGGATTTCCAATTTCAATGTTTTGACCGACTATGCGATACGGGATCGAGCGTTGTCACGCTGCAAAATCACTTTATTGTGTTTCTTGTTGTATTGTGGTCGTTTGTCTTTCAATGTTCGGCTTAAAAACATTAATTGCTTTCGATAGAAATCTTATGTGATTGTTTCAGACGTTTTAACATCTCTTAATACGCTACGTGGAGCTGGTCCCACCAAATACATCTTCGATTATAGCATCATCTCTGAGTCAAAATCATCGATCTTGACGCGTTAAAATCACTCACGACACGTTCTTTCACAAAATCATTTAAAATTACCGTTAATTTTTTTTTTTGCGTACTATTGTGCTGTCTCATAAAGCTGTCATACGAACTTTAACTGATAAGAGTTGTTAAAAAATTATACCCTATATATATATATATATATATATATATATATATATATATATATATATATATATATATATATATATATATATATATATATATATATAGTGGTTTGTGTATTCTAAAAGTTGTTTACGATATTTTGGAGACCAAACATACGTACCTAATTGCTTTTCCTTATTTCGAATCATTAATGTACTTTGATATATTATGTGTATGAGTAAATCATTATACTAATTAAAAATTATATAATGACTAGTCGTATACCCGATGGAATTTCCCATCGGCAACATCTTTTTATTGGGTAATCACTGCTCACTTTCAATGTTTTTCAAAAGCCTAAATACCAATTTCCAATTCTAATTTCAAAAATGACGAACTTTCTATACGAACTTTCATTTCCTGTTTTAACCACTTAGGGAATGAATTTCCAGAAACGTTTACATAACTGACTTTTATTTATAAATAGAAGCCTAAAAATCAATCTTCGTACGTATCTTCTGTGCTAAATTTCGTCATTCTAAACCCAACAGTTTAGGCTGTGCGTTGTCTGTCAATCAGTGTATAAAATATTATTTATTTGAATAGTCATAGTAACATATTTTTATATATCTAACTTCAAAAATGTCGAATTTTCATAAAAATTTTCATTCCTTATTTAACCCACTTAGGGGACGAATTTTCAGAAATCCTTTCTTAGTGGGCACCTACGTTACATACGGAACTCCTGTGCAAAATTTCATTCTTCTATACCCAACGGTTTAGGCTATGCGTTGTCTGTCAGTCAGTCAGTGTTACAAATTTATTAAGTAGATTAGGTATCGGACATTTTTCGGATCAAACAACATCGTGTTTTGTATATACAGGCAGATAGACAGATAATATGTGTGAGTTGTATATATATGAATGTTTTATCAAAATATCTATTCGTTTTTATTCACATTAATCACATCAAGTGCGATATACCTGCATACACAAAACACGAATGCTGTTTGATCCGAAAAATGTCCGATCCCCAGGCCCGACGAGAGGGTGGGGTAGCCGGGGTTGCAGCCCTGGCGCCCGGGCCAGAAGAGGGGGCCCGTAGCGGTCAATAGGAAATAGGTCGATGGGAAGAGGGGGCCCAGAAAAAAATAAAATCAGTTTTTTTTACTCATCTTTTATTTTTTGGGGAGAAATTTTTATGAAATGTGCCCCTTTTCTTGGGGCCCGCTATTTCTCTCCACGGCCCTGCCGATACCTAATAATGATTGAAAAATTATCAAACTGGATCGACTGGAACACAAACTCAGGATCTCTTGACAATCAGTCAAGTTTTGATTCGTATAATTATGGTTCATTTGAATCATTCATGGCAACACATTCAAGAAAAAATAATTGATTTTATGAGCACACATAGTAAACAGCGATAAACTGTATGATTTACTGAACATTCGTTACGTATGAAGTTGGCGAATTTTGGTAATATACGCCTCATATGTTTATCTTTTTTAAATCAACGTATATAAAAACAAGAACCTATTGTGAAACTTTTAATGAAAAAATAAAAACCCATTATTTGAGTCATTTTGCGATCAGTTTAATTAAATAGTCGGCCGATTGTAAACTTAATGAAAATGTACCTAGGTGGAGCACATTAAAGTTATCGCACATTATCGTTAACGGAGGCGTCACATCACTGCTTACAATGATACCTTGGTGATATTTTCACATACCTACAGCATACAGTAGACACATTATATATATTATAATTGATTATAACCATATATATATATATATATATATATATATATATATATATATATATATATATATATATATATATATATATATATATATATATATATATATATATATATATATATATATATATATATATATATATGTAATAAAAGGCATTCGCTTTTTGTATAACATTATTTAACGGTCGCTCTACATAGTGTAATCTAATCCTCCACTACATGTTTTATTGTTTCAAAGTAAATTATTTTTTAAAAATCGTAATTAATTTCAATATTTCCTTTTTTTCTTATGTATTTTCATATATTTTTTTCTCGTTCAAGTATTTTACAGTTACAATTTCTTTTTCTTTATTTTTTTTTTCAAGGTCTTAGAGGAAAATTTTGTGGAAAATTATTTTAGTTTTATTTTGGAAAAGTATGATTTTCTAGAAGAGTAAGTTTTGGGCCAGTCCATATCAAATGGTCCAAAAAAAAAAAAAAATAAATAAATAAAGTTTTAGAACAAATTAATATTCTCCCAGTTGTATCTATTGTATTTGAGATATTAAGAACGATTCCTGAAAAAAATTATCTTAAATCGTTTAAACGTGGCGGTCATTTTTGTTTCCCTGTTCGCTCTGATTTTTGTGTTTGTACCCTTTTACGCCAATGCACATATTTCATAAACCATTTATCTTAAAAGGTTGAAACAAAAACCATTTTAAAGGTAATACATTTCTCTTTATATTATGTCCAACTTTGACCTATTTTCCTTCCTTCCACAAGAAAACTTCACCTTAAATTGGATATCCAAACTATAGAAGATTTCATAGAAGAAGTGTTATATAAAATCTAGTATTTTTTCTGGAAATAGCTGTCTGTTGGTACAATTACCCAAAAAATTTCAATTGTGAAACTTGTATCCTTTCATTTTTACAAAATTCTAACGAGCATGGAATATTAACGTATGTTTAAATACGAATAAAAGTTCACCATACTTAGTAATGTTTCACAAGCACTCGACAATACACTGGAACCTCTCTTAACCGGACAGCATTTTCACACGAAAATTACCACTGAAATATGAAAACGGATAATTTTGAGTCCTTTAGCGAACGAAGTGGACCACTACAAATAACTGACTTTGCGTAGAATTTCGGAATATATATTAAATTTAAAATAAATTTTCGCATGAAAATGCTGTCCGATTAAGAGAGGTTCCACTGTATTTAAAATTAAAATAACTGTTTCTCGCATCAAAAAGAGTAATCTATATATGATTGAATGGTTATCGAAGTGGAGTGGCTCTCGAACAAGGATCGTGTGGCCTAGGGGGAAAAGCATTGGGTTCGGGTCCTAACCGATCCGGTTTCATAATTTTTCAATCACTATGCGATTTTTAACTAGGAGAATATTAATTTTTTCTAATATGGTTAAGCAACCAACTTTATTTTTTTGGACCATTTGATATGGATTGACTTTTTAAAAAATTCTCCCTATGTTTAGTCTACTTTCTATTGAAAGATTGTTTATACGTATTTAGGTAGCCATATTCATATAATTATTTTCGCTTGATTAGTTTTGAATTTATATTTCCTTATCGTCAACTCGCACGAGTTTGTTCAAAATATTTCATTCGTATTTCATTAAGTAAATTGTCGTAACACCAACGGGAACACATTATTCGCTAGAATATTATATTTGTAATGTTCCGTATCAAAACTGATAAAACGTAACATTTATGCAATCACATTGGTATCCGTCCATTTATCACAGGCGATTTTCTCTGAAATCTTTCAACGGAAAAGTTTGGTATTTAGCACAGAAATAAAGTGTGGTGGCCCAATTATATAAATATAAAGTTGCATTTTGATTTGAGGGATTGATTTCAGGGAGTAACCTGAAAAGTGAAAAAAATTTTCCCTAAAAGCATCGTGTAGAGTATCAAAGGAAAGCTTATTGAGTCATAAATTCAACAACATATTTTGATGGAGGCTCTGCCCCGACTCTTCTCACCAGAAAGATTATTCAGGAATATCTGAAAAAAACTTATAAACATTAAGAATGAAATGTAGATTGAACGAAAATTATTTTGTATTTTTTGTATTTTCTGTATTGTATTTTGTAAGTGTATTTTCTTACATAATTTCCTTGAAAAGTACATTAAAAGAAAGCTTGATGGCTAATTTTGCTTTGATCAAGATATTGTTAGTCAATAATTAAATAGTACCGCTAATTATTATCGAAAGAAAGACAGCCAACGCGCATTGGTACATTCAGTTAATTTAATCAGGGTCGGATCTAAGGGGGCAGCGGGGGCACGTGCCCCCCTGCAAGATTTTAGGGGCGCCAAAACTATGAATTTGACATTTTGTTTTTTTTTGCTCGCCACTTTTCGCAGGGGAAAATTTAAAAAATATCGGTGCGCTAAAATGTTTAATTTGGTGAAGGAATAGGATATTAGGAGTTTAAGTCATCAAAATGAAAAACAAATATTTGTTTTAATTTTCTGCTACCGGTTTCGGGGAAATTAACCCCATCTTCATGGCAGATGCTTTATTATAGAAGTAAACAAAAACAAAAACATTAGAAATGTCAAAAATTTTTTTTACAAAAATGTCAAAAATTTTTAAAATATAAAAAATATTGAAATATTGAAAAAACATGCAGTACTTACATAAAAAATGTTTTTTGTTGTGTTAAGTTGTTAGTATTTACATTATTAAAAATAATAACTGTGTCAAAATATAAAAATTGAAAAATTTGGTTATTTAAAAAGTTTTATCAAAAAGAAAACAATAAAATTTTTTTAAAAATAATAGTAATAATAGATGTAGTGTCCATGGTAAGAAACTGAACATGCGATTTTAAAATGACCCTTTTTATATGTTATTGAAGTTGTTGAGGGGAAAATTTCTGGAAAACATTGACGTAAGTGTTGTCCAATTTCGACAAATCAGCAGCAAGATTAGCATTTGGATGAATAGAGGAGATCCAAGAAGATTCTAGAAAGTATCTTTTCCTCCAATGAGCCTCTGTTTGTAAGATGGTGGGGTTGTCAAAATCAAAACGGTGGTCATTGTTCCATGCGTGTTGTACCAAGCCAGATGCAAGATCGCCACGTTTGACATTTCTTCGATGTTGTTCAATTCTTTGCGATAGACGCTGTTTTGTGTTGCCAATATAGGCCGACGGACATTCGGAGCATCGTAGCATGTATACAACATTTTGACAACTAGATACAGGATCAAGTGGTTTCAGATTGGAATAGAATTTATTAAGATTATTTGGATATTTGAAAGCTGGTATCAAGTTAAAAGGTTTTAAAATGTTTTTTATGTTTTTAGATGTCTGTCCAAGATACGGAAGGGAGAAAAATTGCTGATTTTTATCGGTTTTTTTGTTGATGTAAGAGCGATTATTGAAAAGATTGAACACAAGTTTTTTAGTGATGTTACGTATTAAAGTCCACGGATAATTGTTTAGTTTCAAAATATGTTGTGCATTTTTTAGTGCGATTAGACGGTGTAAATGATGGCTAAGTTTAAGAGCTCTACTAATGAGGTTAGAGGCAACATTGTATTTCTGTTAGAAAATATGAGTGGAGTGGAAATTCAAAATACGAGAGGAAACATATGGTTTTCTATACCACATAGCGGAAAGTATGTTGTGGTTGTTATAGACAAGCGTATCTAGAAAAGCTATTTTATTATCTTTTTCGATTTCCAGGGTAAATTGTAGGTTATTGTGGAAAGAATTAAATGTGGATAGAACATGATCAAACATGTCAAAAGGGAAGGCACAAAAAATGTCATCAACATATTTGTAGAAAAAGGGTACAGTACAGTCCAATCGGTCCAGAACAGTATCAGTTAGATGATCCATAACTATGTTACAAGCAGTAACCGACAGAGAGGCTCCCATTGGGAAGCCACTAACCTGGTGAAAAATGCCTGTGGAGAATTTAGTGGTAAAGAAGTTATTGTCTAATATTAAATTCAAACCTTCAATAAATGTATTCAAATCTAAACTTGTGTTATTTTTTATTGTGTTCCAATTATCCTTAACCTTTTCAATGAATATGTCGACGGGACAGTTTGAGAATAAAGACTGGACGTCAAGTGAAGCAAGTTTGTAACCTACTGGTAATTTAAAATTATTGATTCTTTCCACGAATTCAAAGGAGTTTTTTATATCATAGGTGCTATGAAAAGATTTTCTTATTATATTGCTAAAAAATTTATCAATATTGTAAAAAAGGGATTTATTCGTGGCACAAATGGGGCGGAAAGGGAGTTCATCCAGGGAATTGAAATCTTTATGGATTTTCGGAAGAAAATACATGTTTGGAAGAGAAAGGTGTGTGGGTTTTAGCCTGTATGCGACAGATTTTGGTAGAAAATTGCAATTAATAAGTTTATTTATGTAGTCATTAATTTTTTTAATAAGGTTATGTGAGGGGTCCTTTGTTGTTATATTGTAAATTTTCCGATCATTTAATAGGCTTTTTGTGTTTTTAATATAAGTTTCTTTTTTAAGGATAACAGTTTTGTTGCCTTTATCTGAATGAGTAATTATAATTATAGTTTAATTTGGTGTTTTTCTCGGGGAGGGCGCCAACAGCAAAGTTTGCCCCCCCTCGTAACAACAGTCCGGCCCTGAATTTAGTAAATATCATCACTATTTTTTTCTAATAAGCGTAAACAGACCAAGATAAAGAAAGATGCGTTCTTTGCGAAAAATGCGATGTTTTGAAATCAAGAATTATGGTTTATTTTAGGAATAAAATTTATTCATCAGGAAAAATATTGTATTCACTTTCATATAGGTACTATGACATCAAATCCATAAAAATAACTGATTGTATGGAACACTATTTTCGCAAGTACAACTTGCACTTCACGACTTTTTAATCCTGACAAAATTGAAAAACATAAATGCCGGATAGTGGAAATGTTCTGAAGGTCTTATGTATGTTTTATTTATTTATTTAATTATTAATATAAAGTTAAGTTTCAAACAATTACAATGCATATGGTGGATATAGATTATATTATTTTTCGTGTTTCAAAAAGTAGTACTGTAGTACTGTTATAAAAATAATTAATATTTTAGTATAGTTACCCAGCACTGCCACCATGGCACTCTTGTCTACGAAAGCTTATTGAAAATGGCATCAGTGCAAACACGAATGTAAAGGATTATTATAGAGATTATAATCCCTCCCCCCTGAATAGAATATATAAATTCAAATTTTATCGTGGTTTATTTAAAGACGTCATCAAACTTACTAGAATTTTTCGATACATTAAAAACCATAAAATGGGAGAATGACGAAATTCAAAAGTTTTTCGAACTCGTTCTTTTGATTTTTATCAAAATTAGGCATATAGAACCACTAAGAAAAATTTCCGTATTTCTAAAAGGAATAAGTTTTTTAGTACCTACTATAAGTTTTGATACATTTTCTTAAAATTCGCGATGTCTTTAAAGAATTACGAAGTCATTAAAAAAATATAACTTCATCGTAATTTGAAAACTAGTCCTGGACGTCATCGAGTCTACTCAGTTTGTTTCAAGTTGAAAAAATCTTAGTTATTGATTTTTGAATCTGCTTTTACCGATTTTTACCAACATTAAAAGAATTATATAAATTGAAAATTAATTTTTCCCAAATTATTCAAGTTTCAAAATAGTCCAAACAATTTGTAAATTTAAATTACTCTCAATCTGGAAAAAGTAAAATTTTCATCTTGATGATGTTATGAAATATCTTGAGATGACTATAACTGTAGAATAATAAATTTAAAAGGCATATAAACAGTAAAATTTGATGTTAATTATACCTCCATGTTTTTTTTTCTACCTTTTATAAGCCAGTAATCTCTTTGTGTTTAACATTCCCACCATTGAATTTTTTATAAAATAATTATAAATATAATGTAAAAGCCAGAACCAAACGCCTATACCAGAACGAGATCATATGTCCGAACAGTTTTGACATTTATATATTAATGAAGTTATTTCTGAAAGAAACCTCCGATAACAAAAATTATTATTAATAAAATGATTATTTTTCAATTTAAATTCACCTCGCATTTAATGTTTCCTTACTTAATTAAAGAACTATATATATATATATATATATATATATATATATATATATATATATATATATATATATATATATATATATATATTGAACAATTTTTGGTGAATACAGTATTTTGATCCTTTATTTACGTCTGATACTTAAACTATTCTATTTCCTACTTTGACGTCTAGATGTCACTCTATGTGTCATATTGCTCATATTATACGTCTGTTTATATATCGGTTCCCAACTACTAATGTCATTAATATTTCTTTGTTTGGATATAGATGTCGACATTTTGTAAAAGAAAAACATTAACAAATAAAAATTTTTGGGTTGTATTTTTTTAAAAAAATATTCACTGGATTAAAAAAACTTTGTTTCATGCTTATTAAGAAAAAAAAATGGATGTTTATTTCTCAATTTTTATAAGCCAGTTTAATTATACACCTAAAAATAGTGTTCCGGTATAGGGGCTTTTAAGTTATTTATAAATATATATTTTTTGTATATAAGATACTACTAAAATTTTTGATTGTTTTATTGGCTTACGCTCCTTTCACATTATACGGTTTTTGCCGTACGGCAAAAAACCGTACGGTCGCATTTTTTTAGTGGAGTGAAGAAGAGCATTGGACCTTTCACATTACACGGTCACGGCAAAATGCCGTTGCCGTGCCGTGTAGCAGCCGTCTCTTGCCACTGGACTTGACGGTTGTCGTACGGCCTTTTTAGCTCAGTAGTGTATGTAATTAAATGGATTCTTTCACATTAGACGGTTTTTTAACGTACGGCATTAACAATATTTTGTTGAATTTCATGTTAATTATTTAATTTTATTTGTGAAATGGATGAAACTAATGTTGAATTTAATAACCAGTATTTCAATAGATTGTATGTAATTTAGAAATTGTGTGTTTTGATGTTAAGTTCGCCAAGAAATTAATCAAAGGAGTCTGTAAACATCAGCAAATAGTGGAAAAATTTATTTTCGTCATTTTTCAGGTCTTCAAAGAGTGCGATAATAAATAATCCTACTTTCTATTTCCTCTGATTTATAGAATTAACTTTAATCACACTTGTTACTTGTATGATGTTGCAAATCAAATGAAGATATTCAGTTTACAACGGCAAAAAACCAGGGCCGCGCCGAGCGGGGGTGTTAGGGGTGCCTAGTACCCCGGCGGCAGGCTTTGGGGGCGGCAAATAAAATATAAAATTATTACTATTTTTATGTGGTAATTTTGATGACACTAAATGTTACCCGCATTTTGCTTAAATACTTGTCTATTATGATTGTTGTGACCCGTCGGTAATCCGATTATTCCGATTGTCGACCAGCGACAACAATCATTTGCGCGGTAATCGGCGAGATCAAACAGGATCGGGATCGAACATGTTCTTGCACGCTTTAATTTTATAAAAACCGTCGTTAAATTCTACACATAAAACATTTATCAATCTTTAAAATTGTTTAGTTTTCGTTGCGTTACGTTTTATATAGTACGTGACGATTAGTAAACAAAACAAACTAAAAATTGATGACTGAGGATCTCTTAGTAAAATATTATTCTTAGTAAACACTGTATTGAAAAACTATAACACTTAGTAAACACTGTATTGAACAGTCGAAATATAATAAAAGAGTTTAAGATTTCAACTGTTTGGTTTTAAAACCAACATTTTTATTTTATCTTCTTTTTCCTATTTGGTTGATATGTATCTTAAACCTAATTTATTATTTCTGTTTTTTGTTATTATAAATTTTGTTTTCAATATTTGCTTATCCACATCTGCAAGCAATTTAGTTTAAAATATACATGTTCTTTCGATATTGCTTATTCCACTTAGGATAAGATAAGATTTATGGATGTTCTTTAAATTGGAGCACTCCATACTCTTTTCTTGGAAAAGTTACATTATTTCGTTTCTCAGAAATTTAAGTAAAAAACATCCCCTTTTGGGCTCTGCGGAACGAATCTGATATAAATGCGTTAGATTTATGTGATGAAATAGAAACTCTTTTAATATATATTAATCCCGACATGAATGCATTAACAGTTTTAGGCCCGCCACACACGTACAGTTTCACCTGACAGTTTGAACTGAACAGTTCAACTATACAGTTTAAACTCTACGTGTGTGGGTATTTCAGTCTCAGTTCAACGCAACTGTACAGTTAAACTAAGACGATTGAAATTTCAATTTTTTAAACTGAAAGGTTCAACTGATTGTTGCGTGTGTAGGGTTTCAACTGTACAGTTCTCAGTTCAATTTGTGTCAGGAGCACAGACCAATGAACATTATTATTATTATACTACTGGACAAAGCGTAAAGCCAGTTTGTAGGCATTTTTCTTGTGGCAGGTAACGGGGTGAGACGGGTGAGATTTAAGGAATATAACATATTGTCCACTTTTCCTCAAATGGAACTATAATTAAAACGAATACCACTCTTTTTCTTTCAAAATTTTGCAGTTTTTTCTCAAGACAAAAAAAATTAAAATTTTATTATCAATATTATATTTTGACAATAATTATTTGAAAACGTTTCTACAAATGTCACAGGTTATCGCATTGATTACTACATTATAGAATACTATTAAGTCGTATATTGGCCGTATCTGGCCTCTTCATTTATAAATTGATAGTGGCTCTATAGGATATACAGAATATGTTCTTTGGTCTGTGGTCGGGAGCAAGTGCGTTTGATTTTTTTTTTTTTAACAATATAATTTCCGCGGAATCAAAGATGTTGCTAGATGAAATTGTCCTGCTGTTTCCAATGCATTGTAAAAACTGAAGAATTGAACTGTACGTCTGTGTGCTTCTACAGTGTACAGTTTCACCTGACAGTTTAAACTGTTCAGTTCAAACTGTCAGTTGAAACTGTACGTGTGTGGCGGGCCTTAGATTATATATTTTCTAATGATCTTACTACAATGTTTCCGAATATGACAATTGCATTAAGAATATTTTTGACAATACCTGTGACGGTGGCATCTGGTGAGAGAAGTTTTTCGAAACTTAATAAAAAATTATTTAAGATCTAGTACCTATGTCACAGGAAAGAATATCGTATTTAAGTTTAATTAGCATAGAAAACAAAATTGCTGCAGATATGGACATGTCAGATTTAATAAATGAATTTTTAATAAAAAAGGCAAGGACAGTGAATTTTATATAAAATTTTAAAATTGTTACTATTCGTTTTTGTTTTGTGTAAAATTATTTATTTTTATTTACTTGTTCTTGAAATTTATGCGAACTAAATTGTTAAAAAAGGTTTAAGTGTTTTATTCCATTTATAATCCTAAATATTTTATAATATTTTATGCATTTCATTAAAGTAAGTATATACAGTAAGTAAACTGGTAGCCGGGAGGCGTATATTTTATTATCAAAAATGTATTACAAATAAGTTTGGCGTTTTAGGGGCGGCAATTTTTGCCTTGCACCCCAGCGCAAATGTCCCTTGGCGCGGCCCTGCAAAAAACCGTGCAATGTGAAAGCAACAATATCACGGCAAAAAGTCGTACGGTTTCTTCCCGTACGGCGAAAACCGTACAATGTGAAAGGAGCGTTAGGTTATAAACTGACAAATACCTCTAATATGATTATCTAAATCTCAATAACATTACGTAAAAATGAATTATGTAACACAAAAGGGAAATTAAACACGTATACAGAATTATCTAACAGTCTATCACAAATATCAATTTTATCCTATAACCAACATAATTATAGGTATTAATATACACCTATATCTATATGTACATACGTACATGTGTAATTTTGGTAATGTGTAGACGTACACTGGCTTAACTCAAAAAGCAGTTTTTTAACAATTCAACAAAAACAACTTTAGTTGTGTATAAGAAACCATCAGAGTGACCAAGTTTAACGGTCGACTTCGAGAATAAAAAGATAATTATCGATTTAATTTTCATCATAGATACTTAGACCACACTATAAACTGGCTTTGAATATACATAACTCAAATTAGACCTATTACGATTTAGGTCAGGTTACGTCTAAGCATGCGATATACCTTTTATATGTAATTTATAATATTAATATGAAATTTGATAAACAAATATTATATTAAAGCCACACAATGTGTTAATTTATTTACGTAATTTATATTCTTCAGCATCGAAATTTTGTTTCGAGGAATAATAATATAACCTATAGTCATATTTATAAATGAAAATAAATTCTGTATTTACATAATTCAAAAAAAACATATTTATTTTTCTATACATTTCATAAAATTGAATTATGGAGAAAGCGCCGGGAATTCTCGTTGTCTATTCGTTAACAAGATTTATTTATACATAGACCACATTTTTACGCTGGTAATAGGCAAGGGTATGCTCGGTATACTGTGATATTACATGGGCGGAGGTCGGTAAAACTGTGTGACGTAACATAGATTATATTTCTTCATGTTTATATTATTAATAAATTATGTTTTATAACGAACAACTAATTTATTTCTTATTAATTATATTACTGATTGTGAGTATTAGTTTAAACAGAATTTTTCATTTAAATTCTGCTACTATTTGTCTTTTACCATTTTATTATTATTAGAACATAGAAATTAGTAACATTACATTATTTAGTTTTACTGTAAAATGACTGACGACTATAACTGTAAAGGAAAATTCTCGTTTATTTGAATCCGGAACGTTTGTTGCGTTGAAATGATAGAAAACCTCACAACCTCAACATAGAAATACCGAGATAGAGATTTTAATGTGATAGTGTCATTTGGTGCGTGGAAATATTTGCTGACTAGGGAGTAGGGACACAGATGTTCAATTACTGGCATATTTACATGTATTCAATCGATTAATCAACTTAAATATGTAATCGTTTTCTCGATTTTAGAAACTTAACACGTATTTTTGGAATTTTTCTTGTAATATTAAAATGATTTTGTGATAAATATTTTTGTCTATAAGTTTGTAGGAAGATAAAAGTGTAAGTTTCAATACAAAAAAAATTAATTCATTCTTTTTTTTTAAATTCATTTATTTTTAATATTAAATGATTACATAACATACCTCCATTTATTTTGTATAATAGTATGTACCGCATATGTACAGATAAAAATGGTATTATGTTATAAAGTACCTAATATTAAATTAGTTTTATACAAATACAGTTTTTAATATTCTGACTTCTAAACCTTAAAGTTTTTTATACAAAATACTTCAATAAAAAAATATTTGATAAGTAACATTTATTACTAACATTTAAAACGTTTAAAAACGCTCCCGTGATGCGTAAACAGAGGGGAATGACTAAGTAAAAGTAATTTTTGAGGCATTACTGCGAGTATATGTTAAGTATTTAAAAGTATACTTTTCAGAGGGCTATAAGATGATGGGGATATTTTTTGTTAAGTTTACTGCGTAGACTTGCGGACTGTGCAATGTTAATTGATTTACTTAAACTGGTAATGAAAATTTAAAAAGAAAAATTCTAAATACGTCTTACGTAATAAATGAACAACCCCTAATAATAGATATTTTTATGTTTGGCAGCAACAGAGCCGGATTTACACAAGGGCACTTGGGGTACGTGCTCCGAGACCTCCACACAATAGGTACCCCCACAAAATCTTTCAAAAGAGAGAACTAGAATAAAAATAATAAGTACTTTAGGTTTTTTTTTGCTCGTCAACCCTACTTTTTGGAAAAATTTGGAGAATTTTGGAAATTCTCTAGGAGGACCTTTACAAAAGTACTCAGGAACCCCCACATGTGCCACCGCATGAGAAGTGGTCCAGAGCTTCTACAAAGGTAAATCCGGCCCTGGGCAGCAACATGTTTGTAATTAATTTTGTCTTTTTAAAATAATTTATGGCTTACATTTATTATAGTTATTCCTTTCTGCCTACCCATTACAGATTTATTCTACCTACTTTTTTGGACGGATTCTGATGGACGGATCTTATATATCTATGATATATAATATGTAATTTATTAATTAACTATTTACAAATATTAACAATTCGTATGTTAAAAATACATATTATACGTGGCAAATTACAACTAAATTAATAAGATTGAGCTGAGTATGACTAGATGAAATATACCTAAGACTAGTTGATAGCTAAAATACGTTAGTCTAAAATAATACTTAAAATTAATTAATGCCCTTTTATATTGTTGTAATATATAAATAAAAAGTATGTGACTTAATTATTAAGAATTCGGTAAAGTTACAATCAAAATTTGGAAGATGTATATTGTTAAATGACAATTCAAATATTTCAGTAATGTTAGCTAAATGTGGATAATATTTACATAGGCACAAATTAGAGCCACAATGGAATTTTTTGTTGAAAAAATTTAACATTTACAATTACTTTGCTAAGACTAAAACGTCTTCAGCTAAGATTTAATAAACCTAATACAGAAAATATGAAAAATATTTAACATTTAAAATCTGGTCACTTTATTAGGGCTTGGAGGAGTATCATAACGTTCGTAAGTGTTCTCTTCGTCAAAATTATTTCGTTCCTCCGTCACACACTCACCACCTGGCGCTTCCGAATAATAATTTGGATTTGTTTGACCCCCATGTAGCGGTATTGTTCCCGGTTCGCCATTTCGTAACACAGTGCTTATTGCTACTGGATTAACACAATCGTAAATAGCCTAAAAATATGAACGACAGTTATAATTTTTTGATAAATGGAACAAAAAATATGGCACAAACCTGTGAACTGTTTCGAAAGTTTACGTCTAAAACACTCGTACTCTGTGTATGCGCTAGCGAGGGTAAGGCGTTTGCCAAATGATCTCGAACAATTCCAGTCATCATAAGATACGTCCGGGGTATAAAGACGCTAACAAGTAAAGCCGTTGCTGTGGCAACAACGCCAGAAGCCAGTAGTACATCTTTCCATTCCATGTTAACTAAACTATAAATAGTGAGCCAAATCACCCAAATAATACAAATCAAGTATATGGCCACTGTAAACATAATCCCTTCTTTATAATTCCTTTGGGAGCGCACAATAAAAGGCGTGATGCAAACTAACAGCACCAACAAAAAGATATCATAACTCAGTAAAATCAAAATGAAATTCCCGCCAAAAATCGTGGTACAATCATGATAGATCAACCATAATTCTAAACTTAAGCCAATTTGTGCTATGGTCATGAAAAAACACAATGTTGTTTGAATATAACCATTCACATGAGACATAAACCCACCTTCGTGACCCACACTTGCCACCATAACGAATCTTGATAGCATTAATGCAAACGCAAATGTGTAGAGAACGGAAATTGAGAAAGCTGTGTAACTACATACAGCACTCTGAAATGGCCCCCGCCCAAAAAATACAACTTTTGGTGAAACTGTTGCCATGCCCGGAAATTCATCATCTTTTTCCACGAATGTAAATGTTTGAGTGTTATTGATGAAATGGATAATATGGCGGACGTTGATCAAATTTGTGGATGTTGTCGATGTCGAAATATCCGAAAGATTTTGTTCTGAAGTTATTTTATTTTCATAATCTGTGCTATTATAAAGTGGACTTGGTTGAGTAGACGAAGCGACGTTTACAAACGTAGGATTATCTGCTGTACTGGTTTCTGTGGCACTTGTCATATTTTCGACATAAATTTGAGTCGTATTTTCACTAAATTCTACTAAGCTTTCCGTAATATTTTCCGACAGTGAATGAAAACTCAGTTCCGTTGTATTTTCATAAACGAATGTCAAATTCACTTTTTCATCAATCTGACTTAAACTCTCCACATTAAACAAAATGCCTGTCGAATTTTCAGTAGCTGTAACATTCGGAGTACTCAAATTATTTTTATCATTTTCCTGAAGTACATACTCGAAACTCGGCTCGCCAAACTCCGTGGAGACATTCGTTTCCAAAACAATCGAAAATGGTACAATCGATAAATACATCAACATAATCGTAATCAATAATAAAATCGATCCTGTTGGATTGCCCTCCAAAATATCACCTTTACAAATTCGTATTAAAATAAACATCAACACTGCCAAAGCACTCAAAAATCCAATTCCTGAGATAGAAATTAACGCTGCAATCCACGCGTCGTTACGCCACCGAATCGTAACGATCACTTCGTCGTAATTTCGTCTATTCATATTGTCGCTATCATTATCGGCCGGTGCAAATTTCTCGCGAAATTTATTGAAATTACGACAGTGTGTTAAACATTCTACGTGGCTCAGCTTACAAAATTGTTTAGTGGCATTTTTTACACGAGATTGATCATACATCAATGTGCGATTAAAGATATTGAATGCTGCAATTTTATGCAAGATCACAATGTCATTAATAAACGATCCAGATTCGGGAACTTTCACATTTCTTTTTTGTACGTACTTTTGTACGATAAAATCTTCGGAGATTTCATAAATTTCAAAATGGAATTTATCATAGATTTGTTCAATCTTTAGCGTTTCCAGAATGTTATAGTTACTCAATGTGTAATCGAGGTCATGTCTTTGATAAAGTTCCCGATGAGAGTGTAAACAGTCCAAAAGTGATGTAATATTGATCTCAGAATCGCAAAATTGATCTTTTGCTGTTCGCACATTATTCATTAAAGTTAATATTGGTAAGGCAGTGTTGAGTAAAATTGGCGATGGCGTCAATTTTAGATATTGTTTCATTGTTTGATAATAATCAGCATATGCGGGTAAAATTATGTAAGAATTATTTGGTGTTCCTACAAATAAATGACAACTTTTTGTTAAATTCAAAGCAGACGATTAAGCAAAAAAGTTTACTTTTTATTTAGGGCTATATTTGACACCATTATTCAGAAATAATTTTTTTAAACTTGGTTTTGACAAAATAAAGAAAAATTATTATACTTTTTTATTTATGTGTAAAACTTACCTTCAAATTCGGCAAACCCATCAACAGGTATGAAAATCCATGTAGCTTTTAAATTGGCTGCTGTATTATGTAACAATACTCTAGAAATTTCCTCCTTATTTCCAAATATTATAACCATGTCGTCGCTATCAATCTTATTCTGTCTTATATCACTAAAAAAATTTTTTTTAAAAAAAAAACATTCCCATAAATATTTTGTTCAGATTTATACAAACCTAATTTTATAATGATTTTTAACACAAAGCCATTCCTCTTTTGCAAGATTGTTGAAATACTCTTCGACTTCATCAGCATTTGTTATTAGTACAATTTCTTTATTAAAATTCATTGCTATCAGAAATTGTATGGTTGTATCGACAAGGAGTACATAGTCAAAATTTGCATTAATTTCCATTACGGGTACATTAAACATTTTTGGAAGTGGACTAATACCATTCGATATATCGTGCGTTGTTATGACAGCTGAAAAAAGTTTATAGGCACTGAATAAATTATCTGTTTATCAGGAAATATAATATTTGTGCTTTGTACTTGATGTCATACTAATAGAAAAATATAGTTTTTGAATTTATTAGTTTGGGTTAATTTGTAATATAGAGTACATTTTAAAAATTACGATTGTCCCACGGGACTCTGACGCCCCAAAAAGAAGCGGTTGAACGCAATTTTACTATTGATATTATTGAGATCAGATACTATTGAGTTCTTGGAAAAAAATGAACGTTAGGTTAAAATTGCCCCCCAGGGTCTTGGAGCCACAGAAAGAACCATTAAAAAAGATTCAACTGATCTTTACTAAATTTTGCTTACATGCTACTAACATTCCGGAAGAAATGAACATGAGGTTAAAAATATATGCAAAGATTCTGGAGACCAAAAAGTAACCAAAATAAAAGTTTAGCGGGTACTAACCAAATTTTTCTCAAATACTATTAAGATCTGGAAAAAATTAACGTCAAAATTCTTTCTAAGGCTCTGAAGCCCCAAAGAGAATCCAAAATAAAAACCTATATGCATCTTGACCAAATTGTTCTCAAACATTTTAGAGATCCCGAAAATAATGAACGTGAGTTTAAAATTGTCTCCTGAGTCCTGTGGTCCTAAAAAGGTCCAAAATTAAAGTGACCCTAAAACTTTCAAGTATAAGTATGGTATAGGTAATTACAAAAAGGGAAAAGAAATGCAAAAATTAAATATGCTATTGAAATATGAATATGACTATTTTAAAGTCGTTTGGCAAACAGAGTAAAGTACTATACGGAATTGGTTTTGTACAGAATTTCAAATCCAAGAATATTGGATTTAAAAGTAATTACACTCATAAATTAGAGAATTCTATGTGAGTGAGACCGCAAAACATGGCTTATTTATAATAAAGTAGTAGGTAAGTATTCTCAACAGCGCTCCCACCATAAAAATGCTATTAAAAATTTCTATTAAACCAATTATTATTACCAACGAAGGAATTATTTGAAGGTCGAATACAATAGAGTTAAGTACAACAGAAGTTAGATTTTTATAAAATTTCGGAGTTGTATATGCGTTAATAAAAGTATTATATAAAAGTCACTGTGAGATATAGTATTTTTTAATGAGTTTTAAATGAATTTTGAAACCCAAAAAAATAATACAGAGTTATCTATTAAAATATTTCATAAAAAAATTTCAAGTTGTCTCTTAAGTCCTTGCCAGTTTCAATTTTTCCTAAACTTTTTCATATTTTAATTTGAGCGAGCCTAAGAAAATTCTAGTCCATGTTAAATTCTTCGTATTAGGGGTAATAACTAGCTTGAGCTCAACTCAAAGAATATTTAAGAAAACTAAATTGCTTTTGATCGACAAAATTTTATAGAACAATTCTAGGCTGAAAGTTCCTAGGTCGGGAAGTTTAAAAAACCCTACACTGAAAAAAGTCTTTAACTCAAAGAAATGATTCTCCCAGTATAGTCAAAAAAGTATTCCTTCCCAAAAAATTTTGTTGACGCTATTGGAAGAATTATTTTTTGGAGTCAAAGACCTTTTTTAATTTATACCAAAGAATCTCTATTCTTTCTAAACTTTTCGTGACCATTTTTGTTCTTTTACTGTATTTTTTCTCAAAAATAGCTTTCAAATAGCAAATGAAAAGAACAGCCAAAATATTTCGAACTTAGCTAGTTTTATGCTGGAAAAAGAAATTTTGGATACTAAGTAGTAGTTCTGTCCTAATACAAATTTCAGATTAAAATTTAAAAAAAAAAAGCTTACGTAATTGAAAATTGCCACGATTGTAACATTTCGTATCATTCAAAAACAATTCCAAAAATGTATTTAATCGTATCTGTGGATTCGAACAGATATCATAAATTTTCAATCCAATCGTTAACGGATTCAAATATTGTAGATCATTCAATCGTTGGATAATCCAAGCAATTGAAGCGGTTTGTGTCCGTCCCAATGCCAGTGAACGTTCACAATTATCTCCACCATGGCCATCCACCATTACCCGTAACGTAACATTGCCGACAATTTCGTAACTCACATTGTCTAACAGTGAACAATTTGTTGCATTTATTTGTACATTTTTAATAATTATCAGAACAATAATTAAAACTATATTATGTTTAATGAAATTCATTTTTTTTTTAATTGTTATATTATAATTATATTATTAACATGAACTAAATATTCCATTTTTTGTATAAATATAATTAATAAATTATTAATAAATGATAAACATTTTAGGAATTTGTTTATTGTATTCTATTTTATTATTAATATTATTATTATTCATTTGTTTATTCGATTTCATTTTATTTTTCACATAGTTCATCATTTCTTTCTTGACTCATTTAAATTCACAAGAAATAATCAATTTTTTCGTTGCTTAGAGACACTAACAATTCCAAAACAAAAACCTTGTCGATTTATTTATACCCTATTTTGCATATCAATTTTATTGCGTTTAAGGGGAGAAAAATTTCAGTCAATTCTACCAAGTATTCAAATAAAGATCTTTAATCGTTCTTTTAGTTATTCAACTGGATTAAGTCATTATTTTGTTAAATTAAGCGTAATATTTCTTACATCACAACCCCACCCACATAAATACTGAGTATTTATTTTCAGTTTTATTTTTGTATAAGAAAATTTTTATTCTCGATCAACTTATTTAAATTCTGAAAGTTTGAAAACATACGGTTATCAGGATAATTATTGCGTTTCTAAAGAGATTTCCTTGACTTTCTAAACTACTCCCAAGACTTTTTTGTCACACTACACTTGAATAAAAACCTCCTAGAGAAACTATGGATTGATTTATCAACTACGGCTTAAAGATTATTGTACATTAAATATCTTTCTGAATCAACATGTCATTTGTTAGCTCAAAAGAGAAATAAAAAATTCTAAATAATATAATTAACTAATATTTATATTATTTTAAATACCTAAATTTTATTCTTCTTTGAAATGGTGAACATCAAAGTCATGTGACAAAATCTATCAACCATCAATTTTTAAAAATATAAGGACTGAAAATTACTACACACTTACGATTGTACATTGTACAAGAGTCTAAATCAGTATTTCCTAGCCTTTTTTGGACCATAACCCATATCAGGGCTAAATTTTAGGTGCCGGAACGCCGACGTAACTACAAATATTGCCAAAAAATAGAAATGACGAGCAAAAAGAAAAAGATGAACAAAAAAAACGGTTGCCTTGGGAAAACGACCAAAAAAAAAAATAACGCTTTGGCTTACCGTATGCCTCTGCTCTCAACCACACACCCCCTAAAGACAGTGATAAAAAAATTCCCCGGGGAGATGCCGGAACGCCGTTTGAGGTCCCGGAACATCGTCCCACCGCGTTTCGGCCGAAATTAAGCCCTGTCCCACATAAGCCTTCTTAATACTGTTACATCCCCTCCACAACTTATACATACATAATTTTCAATATTCAAAAACTGAAGAAACTTATCACTGAAAATTAGTCCATTTTGGAATTATCTCAATTAACAATAAAATTTTCCACCCTCGGGGCGTGTGTCCCACGTTGGGAAACACCGGCCTAAATTATGGTATATGTACATTGTACAATAATTATTGTATGGCTGCTATTCTGCCAAGACTGAGTTCTAAAGTAAAGAAAAATAGCACACAATAAAAGCCGTAAAATTAATACATTTTCAACAATTAGCAAGTTAATAACAGATCGATTGATCCATAATATATTCTTAAATCTATGATTTTATAAATAGAAAAGTTCATAAAACCAATTTTAATATAACATTGGTAACTATTTAATTTTATCAATTAGATTTAGTTTTCCTAATCTAATTTATTCTTGAATTAGACAGTTTGCTTTCTGTGGGAGGGTTGTTTTCATTGTTATGTAAAATACAACACATCAATATTATGAAGGTTTTAATGATTTAATACCTAACGAAAATTTTTCTTGCGTTCTCTTCTATTGGAAAGTTAAAGTTTAAAAATATACTTCAAAAGTATATATTAAACTGAAAATTTTAAAAGGTATTTGAAATCTTACAACTTGTATCATCCCCTTTTAGCGAATTTTCGAATCGAAAATTCAGCTATTTTGATATAAAACAACCCACTTTTACAAATCCAACACAAACTTTTTCCAAGAAATACAAAATCAAAAAGTCTGACTGTGACTACAATTTATACACCAACTTTAATTGTTTAAATTAAAATTTCACTTTTAAATAATTATTAAGGGGGTTCAATTTTATTTTTAAAAATAACAAATTTTCATTTTTTTAGTTAAAAATATTTAAATATAAATTAAATCACTGTACTAAATTTGAATATAACAGTTAATCACATAATTTTAAATTCAGTTGTTTAAAATTCATGAAACTAATTAAACACTGATATAACAACAATAATTAATGTCCAATGCAAAAAACTGAAAATTTTTATAAAAATTATAAATAAATTTACTTAATAATCGGAAGTGGCGATGTTAAAATATTAATGCGATTCAAGTCACGGTTGGATTGTAAAAAATAAAACAATAGGGAACAATATGTACACATTTGTATACGATATACTCCAATATATTCTGTACTTTAAAAATAAATCACCTGCGTCTATCCTTTGCAGATAACATTAAAATAAAATAAAATTATGTATATAACAGTGATATGTAATAATAATAAGTATTAAATTACAAAATATGTATTAGAATCTTGTTACGTTAATGAAGCCTATCAAACGCCATAAACAGTACTTTTATTGGATTACTTCGTTCCGAACGTCTATATGGAATCATTTTTATTAGTTACGTTATCATTTTCATATGAGTAACTGTACATTCTAATACAGTATAGCACCGACAATGGAAACATCAGTTTTGGAAATTTTTTGAGAGCATCAAATTAGTCAACATCACTTTTGGAAAGTTGCATCAAAAATGTCAAGTACATAAATATAAAATACTTGACATTTTTGATGCAACTTTCCAAAAGTGATGTTGACTAATTTGATGCTCTAAAAAAATTTCCAAAACTGATGTTTCCATTATCGGTGCTATACTGTATATACAATCAGAAAAACTTGATCACACTATAGTTACAACAAAATAAATACATAAATAAAAATTTCCCTTTAGAAATTAAAAACAATGGAACGAGTGGCTCAGTGAGTAGCGCCATGGACTATAGTGCGAAAAGTCATTACCTCTGAAGTCGCTAAAATTTAAACTGAATGAATATTCATTCTCCCTTGAGTCTAATCAAACCCAATGAATACAACAATAGACTTAGGAGTAATAATTCCAACAATACCCCATTAAGAAAGAAGTGAAAGTAAAGAATGTTGTACTGCTTCCAGTGGAAAATGATGCTTATTGCTATAAAAAAAGTGGTAATTATGGATAAAAAAATTTGGAATTTTTGAAATGAAGCGATAATGAGGTATTTAGCAATATCAAGGAAAAACAATAAACTGTTAATAAAAATTTATAACAAAAAAGCAAGTTATAATGCAAATTTTTTCAACTAAGTATTATTAGTTTAAAAAAAAAAAAATTAAAATAGTCACTTTTTAGCTATTAACCACGTGATCAGAAAGGAGTTGTGACATCACATTCTCTTAAACTTCGATTGGGTATCCTACTCTTAAATATTTAAAAGCTATTTAATAATTTTAAATAGAACTATCGTATCCTGGAGTCATTTCCACCATTAGTTGGAATATCATTTAGTCGTGTAATATGAAATGTCGTTTTCCGACCACTTCGTCTACCACGTAATTCAGATACATATCGACACTTTTTTAAACTTTAGAGAAATATTTAAAAGTCGTTCCTTATTTTTAAATAGTATTATTGTACCCTGGAATAATTTTCGTCATTAGTTGGAATAACATTTGGTCGTGTAATATAAAATGTCGTTTTCCGACCACTTCGTCTACCACGTAATTCAGATACATATCGACATTTTCTTAGGCATTAGCGAAATATTTAAAAGTCGTTGCTTATTTTTAAATAGTATTATTGTATCCTGGAATCATTTTCGTCATTAGTTGGAATAACATTTGGTCGTGTAATATGAAATGTCGTTTTCCGACCATTTCGTCTACCACGTAATTCAGATGCTTATCGACACTTTCTTAAGCATTAGAGAAATATTTAAAAGTTGTTCTTTCATCTTGAATAGTATTATTGTACCCTGGAACCATTTTCTTCATTAGTTGGAATAACATTTAGTCGTTCATCCTAAAAGGACCTCGCTTAGTATTTTTTATGAGAATAGGTATATGGGTACAACTGTACCGGCACAAGGATTGCCGTGAAAATGTAAATTTCCTAATTTTGGAAATTTTAATAATTGGCATATAGTTTGCCGTGTAAAATATAAAAGTTAAAAATTATTACTATTGATTGAGTTTTCCGAGCAACTAATAGTATATTGTGCAATAAGTGCGGGAAATTGTCGATTGCCCACGAAAGCGAAGTTGAGCGCACGAACGTAGTGAGTGCGCTCATTCGCTTGAGTGAGGCAATCGACAATCCCGCACGAGTTGCACATACTATTTTTTATTACGAATTTCACATACTTTTTTCTATTATTATCACAATTTTTGACATTTTTATTACTTTTTAAAATAATATTTTTAAGTGTTCGTCTTTTTTTTCTGAATTAATTATCGTTTAAATTACTTTTTTTGGTGGTTTCTATAGAAATAATTATGAACTAATTATTAAATGATACCCCTGTCGCAGCATCTGCATAACATAGCGAATTTCCAAATTTTGGGGACTGGCGGATCTCATCTAAGAACTGTACCTATTTAAAATAGTTTAGCTTTCTAAGAGTAAAAGATTTTTTAAAATCGGCTGGGTAATTAGTTTTGATATTTTTGGAACCCAAGAACCCGAACGGACTTTGTGCAGCATAGTTGTATCCATCTAAAATAATTTAGTTCTCTAACAGTGAAAAAATTTTCAAAATCGGTCGGTTAGTTTATTTTTTACAATAATGGGAACAGTAAACCCTGGCGGAAATCATGCAACATAACCTTTATTCATCTAAAATAATTTTAGTAAAAAGTTTATCCTAACAGTAAAAAACGGGTCCTAGGGATCTCATATAACTTATGGTAGTTCGTAAGGTTCTTGTGGACATCATTTAATTACTTAATGAATTCAAATACTTTAACTTACTAACGGTGAAAAAATTTTCAAAATTTTCGACATTCGCTAAAAAAATCATTGAAAAATATTTGATATGTTTCGATCAATTAATGGTCAACATCAGCAAATAAAAGTTACTAAAATTGAAGAAAAGAATGAGTTATTTGTCCGTAGAAATTAAAATACAAATTCTGAAAACGAGCAAAGAAATATTGAAAAAACTAGATCGGCAAAACATTCTGACAAATAACACTACCCAACTAATACTTGCCAATTTGAATGAAACTTAACATACTTATTAAACAGCGAAAAATATTAAATACGTGTTTTTTTATTTCGGCTAAATACGCTTTTTAGGGGTAGAAAACACCATTCAACCTCTGTAGATGAAAACAGTTATAGCTAAATATTTTTGAAACGACATATTTTTTGAAAAAAGGGCTGAGTACCAAATTTGTAGAATTTAAAGCGATGCACTTGATAGTGACCCTGAAATCGATTTTCAAGGTCAGTTGAAAATGATTAGCCATTGCCGAACTTTGACCATATCCTGTACCTATAAGCAGTAATTTCATGTATTGACTCAATCTATCTTCAAAATTGATTTGTTGCGTTATTTTTCTAAAATAAAAAAAAATAAAAACCTGACGAAATGAAAAAATAGGCGCAAATTTATAGAAAAAATTAGAAGAAAACATTTTTGTAAGTAATTTTAGAAGTAAAGTTAAGAAAAGATTTAATATCACTCCAATTGTAAGTTAAACATTAACTTTATGTTATATTAGAAATTTTCAAAATTTTTTAAAATTTTTATTGCTACTCTATAGTTATCATATTAGGAATTCAATTCAACATATGATTAACTATTATTTTTCCGATTGCGATTGAGCAAGTATTTTTCAAAATTACTTCTTGATCACTTATTTTCTATCTTGCATGTGAAATTCGTTCGAATATACTTTGAACCATTTAGGGATGAAAAGTAAACTACTCCTTTTGAAAAATATTAAATGATTTTCAAATGACTTTGGAAATTGACCTCAAGGTCAACTTCAAAGTCATCATCAAGTGCATCACTTTGAACTCTATAACTTTGGTCCTAAGCACTTTTTTCAGAAAATATATCGTACCATAATCCACTTCTATGTTGATTCCTGGTCTCTTTTCCTGCGTTTCTAATATTTATGTCAATAAAAAATGTGCTACCGTAGACAAGGATGAATAGGTACGCATTCAGACTTCACACCGTATTTTTTTGTATTTATTTTATGAGTACCTAATCTTTAATATATTAAAAATTTACGCGAAGATGGTCACTTTATCAGCAGTATCCAAAAAAATTTAAAAATATCCGTGGTTTTTGAAAAATTAACGAAAATCGTATAATTTCTTCTCTATGAAAAATTGGGGTCAAAAGAGACGAGAAAAGAATAAATGGGGACAACCCGTAGGGTCGACCAAAATTGAAATTCTAATATAAAATAATTTCGAACTTTTTGTATTTATACATTCAAAAAAGAAATAATAGGTACTTGATGATTTTCTGTAAAAATAAACGTAGAATCTAAAATAAAGTTTATATACTCCTGTCGTTTACCCCTAAGTTTATATTCCTCCTATTCTTATTTTAGTTCAAAAAATAATTTTTCAAAAGACTAAGACATAATAATTAATAACAGTGAGATTCTACGTCCATTTTCAGACTTTTGTTTATTAAATTGCGTAAAAGCTAGTAAATGCAATAACAGATATGATGAATTTATAAGGATTTTCTTGTACTACAAAATCTTAAAAATATGGAAACGCGTACTTTTTTTTCGTTAATTGTGTTTTATTCTTTTGCACAAAATTTTAAAAATACTTTATTTTCTTAAGAAAGGGAGGCAACTTTAGTCACAGATATGCCTATGAACAGTTTTTGGTAATCCGGGAAAAACGAAAACACTTTTTAAAATTTTTTTATTGTTAAAATCGAAATGTTCTTTTAAAGAGGGTTAAAATTACCATATTTTATATTAAAATTTTAACACAATCACTCCCTAATTAACGAGCCTTACTTAATATTAGCAAATTGAGAAAAAACACGTCAATTAGATTTTTTTACACAGATTTTATTTGTTATATAATTCAAAAGGATATTTTAAAAATGTGTATGAATGGCTTTCATTAAATAAATTTCAATATATTTTCCATTTATTTTAACAGTGGAATGTCCTTATTAGTGGCTATACTTTCGGCTTGGAGCGAATTAGACGAAGATTTTCTTCTAAAACCAAATTTAATAATTAATTAAAGAAATAAAAAAAAAATTGTGGATTTCCTACCGTTCAAATATAATCTTTATTGTATGTAAAAATGTTATTACATTTTTTCAAAAAACTGTAAGTAAACTGTAAAATTTTCTTTACAAATATGTTAAAATAGAGAAATGTTTCCTTTTTAATTTATTTTTAACTCTTTTTAAATGATTCACTTTAAAATTTTTTAATATTTCTTAATCGAAATTTCATAAAAGAATGTGTCAAAATTTAAAAAAATTTTTCTTTGTTAAAAAAAAAAATTGAATGTGCAAAATTATTTAATATTAGAATGCTCTGATTATACAATTCTAATCATAACTGTCTTGTCAATTGGATAAAAAATTACGTAAAAATATTATTGTTTGAATATGATTTAACGTAATTTTTATACGATTGAAGCAAACTCTTATTAATTTTAGGAAGGTGTAAATATAATCTAAATTCTGATCATATCACATAACAGATATCGTCGGGATTTTTTTTGTAAAAAAAAAATGGAACAGAGATACATTATAAAAACATTTAACTGACAGAGAAATAGAATATAGCCGAATCGTTAAATTGGATTAAAAAAATCATGACACGCTACTTATAAAGCGGTTTTTTTCGAATTTAGCTCGCAAAAAATGAGACAGAAAAAAAAAGAATGCGAGTGCGAGTGAAATGGAGAACGACATATTTCCTAGTTTTTCTCGAAAAGTAAGTAATTTAGAGCAACCGTATAAAAACATTTTTTATGCATTTTACCTTTTACAATGGCTTAGTGTAAAAAAAAATTTGAAAAATTGCTTAATTCTGGCAAAAAACTCATTTTGTTGACAAAAAACGCCCGGAAAACCTACTTCTGGGCATCCGACGTGTCTGGCTAACGAACTCATCCAACGATTTGGAAAATCGAATTCGCACACAAAATTTCATAAGCATTAAACGTTTCGTTCGAGAGTTATCGCGCGGATACATATATATATATATATATATATATATATATATATATATATATATATATATATATATATATATATATATATATATATATATAAATTTTAGTGAATATCATTTTCGTATTCTAGGGACCTCAAAACATATTTCTGATATGGTCTCGGGCTTAGATCGCACCATGACACCTGGCGTAAAAGCTGAATTTCCAGTTTTGGAAATTCGCTAAAAAAAATTAAGAGGCGGCTTTGCGTGTTTTGATTAAATTTTGCGTGTTTTATTGTCAATTTGCGTGTGGAAAGTAACTTTCCACACGCAAAATAGTATGCGGGAAGAGTACAGTGGGCAAACAGCTATTTTGCGTACAGAAATGTGTGCGCCAAGTTAGTACTTCTCCCGCATGAGTAATAAAAAATAATAAAATAAATACCCCTGTCGCAGCATCCTGCATAACATAGCGAATTTCCATTTACAAAAGTACGTTTTTCTCGGAAACTAGTTGATATAGAGTAATTGTAAATAAAAAAAACCTTCTTTATGTGAATTTTCCGCCTCATTCCGCCAAATCTTTTTCACGAAAAATGTCCAAAACACCGTAAACGTTTTCACGAAATTTCTTAAAAATAAGACGTTCTTGAGTTATCGTGCGGACACTTAGTAAACATATATATAAATGTGTCCGCACGATAACTCAAGAACGAAACATCTTATTTTTAAGAAATTTCGTGAAAACGTTTACAGTGTTTTGGACATTTTTCGTGAAAAAGATTTGGCGAAATGAGGCGGAAAATTCACATAAAGAAGGTTTTTTTTATTTACAATTACTCTATATCAACTAGTTTCCGAGAAAAACGTACTTTTGTAAATGGAAATTCGCTATGTTATGCAGGATGCTGCGACAGGGGTATTTTAGTTTCAGAATAAATCAATTTGGCACCAACAAACTCAAAAAATAATTTTATTTAAAAGCAATATTTTAAACAAATATGAGTCTCCACCCACCGCCGGAGGTTTCTAGAACCGCCCCGGTAGTGGATGGTGGGTCCAGAACTTGTTTTCTTATTTTCTCAAAAACTAGCTAACCTAGAATAATAGTTCAAAAACCTTTTTTATGTGATTTTTTTCCGTCTTTGCAATGGTGTAAAAAAATGTGGCGAAAACTCTTAAATTATAGCAAATTTTGGCAAAAAACTAATTTTTTGCAAGAACAAAAACCATGTTCCTGGCATCCGACATGCTTGGCTGAAGAACTCATCCAAGATTTTTGGACTTTCAACGTTGTCACCAAATTTCGTAAAGCTAGCAGTTTTTCCTGAAGAGCTATCGTGCTGATACATATATACATACATAAACCTATACATATATATATATATACATATAAATTTTAGTGAATATTATTTTTGGGTTCTTGGGGCCTCAAAACAAATTTCTGCCATAGTCGCGGGCTGAACTTCCACCATGAGCAAGGCTGGAATAGCGAGTTTCCATTCTGGAAATTCGCTAAAAGGAGTCTAGTACTACAATTCAAATAGTTATTTTCGATACATATGCGTAAAGAGAGGTATTCTAGTAGGCTTAAATTGGAGCACGAGTCTAAGGGACTGACGTATACACAACGAGATCGAGTGCGCTGTATACCCCCACAAGCCGTCAGGCGAGTGGGGGTAAGCGCACGAGATCTCGTTGTGTATGCGTCAGTCCCTTTAGCGAGTGCCCCAGTTTAAGCCTATTGGATACCTCACTTTACGCATACGTATCGAACATAATTTTTTATAACGATGGCTTCTAAGGTTTAATAGAGAGAAAAAAATTAATTATTTTTAAGCAATTTTAGAAAACAGTAGGGTTAATTTTATTTTATAATGTTATATGAAAAAAAAATTTTTTTTATTAATTTGTAGTTACCTAAATCATTTTTATTTTTTTTATTAATTTGTTGGTCGTTTCCATGTTAATTTGAATATGATTATCATTGACAAATGAATATCATGATTTTCTCGCATAGTTTTAGCCACTTTCACGCACAGTTGTACTTTCGCCGTGGCGCACATTTACTGTCGTTTGTTTTATAATGATATGAAAACTGCTCTTTACGCCCACTACACAACGCTCGAATATTGAACTTTAGAAGCGGGTGTTAAAAAAGATATAAACGTGTTTACTCAATCAATAGTAATAATTTTTAAACTTTTATATTTTACACGGCAAACAATATATATACCAATTATTAAAATTTACAAAATTAGGAAATTTATATTTTCACGACAATCCTTGTGCCGGTACACAACTACTCATTATGAAACAAGTACACACTATTTCAATTGTGAAACTTGTATCCTTTAATTTTTACAAACTTCCGAAAACTGGCTTTTTTCCAAATTTTTGAATTTTGGTGCTGGTGATAAAAATTTGAAATTCGCACAACTTGTAGTACTTTCGGAGTAAATTTATTAAAATAAAAAATCAACTTGTGCCTATATTGATCCTTTACAAAACCCTCAATTTTTATCATTGCCGCAACGGGAAAATTTGGAGTTTTATAAAGGACTTATATACTTATGAGTTTTTTTGACAATTTATGTCAAACGTTGGAGAGGGAGGCGCCATTTTCAAGTTTCTGCCCCGATTCTAAAAAATCGTAGATCCGAGACTGTGTTCTGCTTTAGTGGAACTAGTAAAAAAAATTATGAATTATAGTCCAAAAGGTTGTAGGGGAGAGCGGGGCTATACCGTACACTTAAGAGAGAGCTGTTATTGCTCAGCTAATATCGAGTATAAAATTATAAGAAAATAAGCAATATATAATTTGTACCATTGGCTACTGATTTCACATAAAGAAATTGGAATTATTCCACTATTTACATATTTAAATTAAATTACAAAAAAAGTGTCTCTGTACGAAATAGCCCCGGGGGTCGGGGCTATTCCCTACGGGAGGAGCGGCTATACCGTACAGTAAAAAAATCATCTTATTAAGGAAGTAAATAACAGAAATGCAATAAATTATTGTACAAAACACATTTTATTACTTATTGTCGACTCAACTAAGAAACATCATAAAGTAACTTGTATTATCGGTATATTTAGTTCAACTTACAAAAGTATAAAAAGTGGTAGGTTAACTTTTATAAAAAAAAAGTGATAAAGTTTATAGAACGAAAGTATTTTATTTAAAGTTTATACAATTAAACATAAATCACAAATAAAAAATCTGCAGACTCGACAGCACTAATATAAAACTATAATATTTATGGTATTTCCTGCATCAACTACAATCTATTAATGTTGCCATATTAAACCATTTGGGGCTAAGTCGTACACTTCTGTACAGTTTAGCCCCATCCTGTACCTCATGGGAGTTTCATAACCTAACCTCAAATTTCGTCGCCTAACTATGCTAACTAGTCATCACTAACGATCAAGAGAAAGCTTAAGAAAAGTAGTTTCTTATGATCTTATAGCTGCTAGCTTATAAGTAAAGATTCTCCACCCAACTCTTATTTGGCAGTACCCCAAAATTATAAGAGAAATAATAAAAACAAATTTTTTCACCGTCACATTGGCATTTATACGTACAACGGAACGAACTCAATCCTGTGATTTTCCGCGGTCAGGCGTTAGGTTGCGACACCGATTGGATTCGTCTAACTTGAAATCTAGACACGAAAAATGGGTGTACGGTTATTGAATGCTTTATTGAATAGAAAAGGTTATTTTGAAAATTTAAATTGTTTTTGGCCTAGTTTCTTTTTTTTTTTAATATAACTGTTTAGTCTTTTACGGAAAGTTAGATGTATGTCTTTGATAGAATACCTAACATAGTAACCTTAAAATAAATTGCCCTCTACTAAATACAGCTACCCAAATATAATCTGGCTATTAAAATCCGCAGTAGAAAATGCACAGACCAGTGAACATATTATTATTATATATTATATTATATAGACCAATAATATAAATGTGTAATTGAGGCAACCAGTTACGACTAAGTTCCGACCTTAATAGTATTCTGTAATGGACTGTTTACACTTTGATTAGTGATTAGTGTGAGTGCGTAGTGCGAGTGTTTAGTGATTAGTATAAAACACGTTTGGACACAGATTGATTAGTGATTAGTGTTTAGCGAAGTAGATTGATTAGTAGAGTGTCTATTTTTTTGCGAGTAGTTCATCCCTTCTACACCACTCGCATGTGCACAAACTACGTTTGAACATTACGTCTTGTTTATTGCCAACATAAATACACGTGGTTTTGTTACAAGTACCTAATATTAATTCATTGAATGACTCTTTAGTCCTCCGTAGTGTATACATACTTAATAAAATTAATCTGTTTTATCCTCAATAGCTAGTTCTTTTACAAACTGCTTACTTGCACCCAAATTTTGTCTCCTGGATATCTATTTTCTCTCCCACAGACGTGTGGGTTTGTTACATCCAATCCTACTTATTCTATAATAATATTTATTATTTCTCGAATTATTACTTTACGTAATTTTTTAACTTGGTCCATTTCACTTCTTGTCATGGTAAATTTTACTAAACAAAAACACTAAACACAATTTGGACAGTACTTTACTAATCACTCAACACTAAGCACTAATCACTAACCTACTAATCACTAATCACTCGCACTCGCACTAATCAATGGGTAAATGGGCTATAATATATAGTAATGGGAGTAATGGATGGTATAGTTACGTTTTCAAATAGTTATTGTAAAAATATAATATTGATAATAAAATTTTACTTTTTTAGAAGAAACTGCAAATTTTTGAAAGAAAAAAAGTGGTATTCGCTTTATTTTCAAAATACGTATAGTACGTATACAAATTATGTCCTGCAATAATTATAGTCGCATTTGCTCAAAAATTGACATTATATTATTTCATTAAATTTCACCCGTCTCACCCTTGTTACCTGCTTCAAGAAAGATGCCTAGAAACTGGCTTTACACTTTGTCTAGTAGTATAACAGTGTTCATTGGTCTGTGAGAAAATGCCCTTTTGGTAGATATTTTTGAATGGAGTTGATGTTTGTTTATTTCTTTTTAAAAAATATTTATTGACTTTTTTGTTTGCGCAAATCACCGGCCAAGTTAAATTTGGTGAGCTTAAAATTCTAAAAAAAAAAAATGATGAATTAATGAAACAAACTTTTTTTAGTAAATAACTATATTTATAACAAAATTACAAACTAATAACACACTAAGACGAATAAAATTTCAATAACGTTGGATCTTTTGGTTTTAAAATAACTCGATCTCGAAGATTAACCACCCATCCCGGTTCAAGTCCATAAAATATTTGTCGTGGATCCTTTCTCATCGTTAACATTTCATATTCGGGATCATTTTCAATTTTTGGAAGAACATAACCAATCTTCTGCGACAATACAAATCGTTCCTCTGATATTTCTTCTGGATCTGCCAAATACCCTCGATTCTCAGGATTCGTATAATATTCAATGGCGTCAGGTGGTGGTATCATACGTCGTGGTATTGGTACGCCTTTTTGAAAGAATTTTTCTGGATTTAACATACAAAATATACTGGGTATGTCATAATAGGCTGTTGTTATAAAACCACCATTTTTCTCAATTGCCGCAATTGAAACTAGATCGGCGTGTTGAACTTCAATATTAATTTTGGCTTTAAATTGATCAGCGCCTTCGGATGTTAAATTAAATCCAAATTGTTGTTGATCCGGACGTAAATCGAATAAACCGGTTCCAAGTAGTGCCACTAGATCAATGGGTTTCGTAGTATCGATTCGATTTGTGTCGATGAGCGTCTGTAGTTGCAACATTGAAATTGGCGGGTATTGCCTTTTCAAACTTTAAATAAAAATTGAAAATAAGAATTCTAATGAAAACAAATACAGTAGACTCTCGTTAATTCAAACCTGCGATAATTCGAAACTCTCTATAATTCAAAGGTATCACGAATTCCCTACAAAATAAATCTCTTTATATTTCGAACTAAAACAATACATTTTTATACACTTGGTAAAGCGGGTTCTACACGATGCTACGAACGTTCCTTCCAACGTTCGATCGAACGTTTGAAGCAATTAAGTTCGACAGTTGGTGCGACGAATGTATCTGCTACACGGTGAATCGAATGTTTGATCCAATACGAATGCTGATGTGTTGGTACTCAGTGGACGACGCTGTTATCTGTCTGATGTTATCTCTAATGTTATACACTGATGTTGTCTCTCTTCACATGAACGAGTCGTGCAGCTGCTGAGTCGAGCCAACCAACGCAACCAACATTGACCTTCAAACGTTCGAAGCATCCCTTTGACTCGGTGCAAGAATACCGACATCGAGCGGGACATGGCCAAATGCGAATGTTTGACGCTCGACATTGGACACTCGTAGATTCGAACAACGGCTACACGATGCTATGAACCATCCAACGTCGAATGTTGGAAGGTGTTCGTAGCATCGTGTAGCAGCGGCTTAATTCGAACGAAAAAATCATTGCTACGTAACAAAACGACGCGTTAATTCGAACTCATCGGCGTCAAACACTCGACAATTCAAAGTTGGAGAGAGAAAGAGACAGAAAGATTGTAAGTACATTTTGAGACAAGTTCAAGTTTATTCATCGCAAATGCTTAAAAAATTAAAACTGTTATCTGCGATAATTCGAACCTCTCTATAATTCGTAATATTTTAAGAGTCCCTCGAGTCTCGAATTAACGAGAGTCGACTGTATCGCATTTTATTACTTACTGATGCCCTTTATAATATCTTTCACAAGAAAAACGTAGATAAAATGGATTATTCCCAGTTTCGTAGCCTAACCTCATGAAATTTTGCCTCTGCCCAGACCCTTTATTACCGGCACCGTGCTTGTCACCTCCATGTTGAGCTCGACCGCGTTTTGTCTACACAAAACAAGCAATTTTTAATTAAGATATATTTAAATATACGAACAATTCAACATTTACTTTCTGTTTTGACCCGGGATTGTCTCTGATGTTCCCTAAAGAAATCCGAGGTAACCCTCGTAATAATTGTAACGCCTTTTCTGCTGTTTTATTCATTATAAAAGGAGAGATTTATTAAAATATCAAAAACTCACATAATATTGTATTTACTGCATAGTTTTGCTTAATTTATTTTATTTTATTTTTTTAAATTATAATTATTGTAATTGTCAAAGTATATGTATGACATAAGAAATAACAGCACATGGCGCTAGGGACGGGCGATAACGGCGATAATAATCGATGTTTTTTTGAAGAAACATCGATGTTTTGGGTCGATTTTTTTTAAAGTCGAAACATCGATGGTCGATGGAATTTACTGAACCATCGACATCGTCGAGCCGGAAGTAAATTTAAATTTTTGTTTCATTTCATTTTGTTTCAGTAAATTTCATCATTTTAAAATCAATTATTTTAATTCTTTAACTCTTAAACAAACCATATGGAAAAAATTTTTTGTCTCAAAATGCCGGACTTTTTACTGCCAGTGATAAGTACAATAGATAAGGTTGCATAACAAGAAAAAGAAAAAAATCAAAGATCCCAACAGCAAAAAAGTGAACCCTACGAATTTACAAAATACAAATTATAGTAAACCATGTTGATAAAATTGAACATTATTTAGAATTATACCGTATTTCGAAAAATCTGTCACAGGTGGCGGCACCTGTACCAATGAATATATACATATTACAGCATTTTAAGCCACCATATTGCAGGACGAGTTAACTCGTCTTAATCATTTAAAGGTTAAATAAAGAATAAATTGAAAATTTTGAATTATTGCTATTGTATGTCTATTTTAACCTCGTCACTACCGATGTACAATATATTGTACAACAAATTTAGGTTATCATAACATGATTTTTTAATTGAGAAATAATTAAAAACTTAATATTATTTAAAATTACTAAATTACGCTTATTTAAAGATGTAAGATTAAAAATTTTAATTAAAATAAACGCTTGTTTAAATCTTTGTCCAGTATGCTAGACAAAAGTATACTCATTGACGTAAAAAAATTTTAAAAAAATCAATAGCGACGATGTTAAATATAACTTTTTCAAATTTTCGCGCTGGTTTTCAACATCGATGTCAACCACAGAACAAATAGAACGAATATAACTGTCTCTTTTCTGCAATCACTTATGTGGAAGTATGTGCATCTTAGGCTGCTTAGGTGTCAGTTGGGCTAAGTTCAAAAATGCATCACTGCTTGCATGAGGCAGAGTCAAAAGTTCAAAAACGCATCAGACGCATCACAACGAAAAATCAAAAGTTCATTTTTGCATCTGATGCGTCAAAACAATGCATCAAGAAATTTGGTGATGCGTGTCCAAGATGCTTGTCATGTGTAGAATTATAACTACTTGCCATATTTTGTAGGTATTAACACCAACAGGAATAATTCCGAAAAAAACTGTTGAAAAAGATTAATGTATTTACTTTTCATTAAAATTGTTTAAACTATTTGAATACATCTTGCACTCAAAATAGGTATGTAATATTTTTTATTCAAATAATTTCAATATTTTCAATTTCAAGTAAGTTCAAGTTGAAATTCAAAGATAATATACCTATACAAGGACTGTATTACTATATTATCTATAGTCCATCATGCTACATTGGCTACATTGTGTGTCTATTATGCTACATGCATCATGATGCCAATATCCCATTCAAAAATATCTAATGTGCATCAAATTTCAAGAGAGCATCAGCATCGCATCATGCAGTATTAGACGCATCAGAACGTCCTGATCCTGCATCGATGCGGTAAAGTTTACATTTTTGAACTTACCCTTGCTCAGTACCCGTAGCTCAGTGTAAGTCAGTCAAACAACAATAAATTTGATTGTTGAACCGGCACAAGTAGCGTTGTGGTATCACACACATCACATACATGTATGTGAACCAAAGGTCACGTGACGGCTATCACCACTCACACAAACAGAGTTTATCGCACAAATACAAAGTAAACACCGTGCATGTATACAACATATTTTCTATCTCAAGTGGTTACACAGGTTCCAGTAGTATAGAAATATGTATTTTCTCTCTAGATGCTCTATGATGTCAACAATCGATATTTCGATATTTTTATAAGAACATCGATGGTTCGATGTCGAAAAATTAAAAAAATTGGTAGTCCGATGTCGATGTTTTTTATCGATATCGCCCATCCCTAAATTTATCAGCGCATATTGAGCAAACGTGAACCACCGAGTAAATATAACACGGATTTCTACTTCTTCAGTGATTAAGCGAGTTTACTCGTCCAGTATTGTTACAATCTAACGACAAATAAGATAAACTGACCTATCAGTAATAAAATAATTTGTTCGTTGTCAGTTTCTGCCGTTTCTGCGGTAAAATCTTCTACCACAAAATACATTTTCTACTTTTAAAAATTTTTAGCGGCAACCGGCAACCGCGACAACTATGTATTATTATTCTAACCTTATTAAAAATAACAAATATAATTTTTAAAAGACAAAAAACAGTAATTGCAGTAATTTAGATGTTATAAATATGAAGACTATAAGTTTCAAAATTTTTGATGATATAATGAATAATTTGAGTATTTACAAAAACGAAAATAAATATACTGATGAAAATGAAAAATATAACATCGACTGGAGCAGTTCTGATTCAGAAAATACAGAAAACTTTAAAAGCCAAGCCAGGAGAAGACTGAATTTTGATAGTATTAATAATACAAATTACAAGAAAAAATCATCCAGACAATTTAAACGAAAATGGAAATTTAAACGTGAAAAAAACAATTCCAACAAAAATACAGTAGCGGCAATAAATACGTTGCAAAGTCAATCAAAAAATGATACTGCATCGAAGATAGTTGAAAATTTACCTAGTTGTAGCCAGTTTGATTTTACTTTGGAAAGTCTTGATTTTTCAACATATAAAATTGAACAACCAAATGTACATAAAAATGACGAATATTTACCGATTAATAAACAAGTGGACCAATATTCTCTATCACCTGTTTTAAACCCTAAGAATAAAAAACGTAAAACCGAAGACCATTTAGAAACAGTATTAAATGATCTAGAAAAATCGCCGGTTCTAGTAAAATTTAACCGACAACCTAAATTAACATTAGATGACCGAAATAAATCTCCAATTTTAGTAAAATGTAACAGAAAATCGAAATTAAAAGATATAACTAATCAGACAGATCTGTCGAAATGTACATATTTAGAGAAATCACCAATTTTGAATAAAAATTCACAAAATCGTGTATTAGAATCACCCATTTTAAATAAGAAAATTAAGACACAATTAAAAATTATCGAAGAGAGTCCCAAAAAAGACTCAACGGAAAGTCAAACGTATAATATTCAAGATAGTTCTGATGAGTTAAATCTTAACGAAATTGTTATTGTCGAATCAGAAACTAGTCCCGTAAAAACGGTTAGAAATAACATCGAAAATACAGAAATTATCAGTGAACGTTCATTCGAAAAAATTACGCAGAGTAGTCGTACAGTTATCGAAGAGGTTTCAGAAGATAAAGATCAAGAACTTACATCAATCTGTAACGAATCGAGTGGAACCCCGAACGAGAATCCAGATACACTTACTAATCTCGAACTAACAGATTCGAGAAAGAAGAAATTTAAACCGAAAAAGGGTACGTTCTCATTTAAATTACTGGAACTGTTACGAAAACAGAAATCGGACGTTGCATTTTGGAAACATGAATGTTATTTGGAAGCAACATTGAATCTTCCTCGGCCAAAACTGGATGATGAACATTTAATAATTCAGTTAAAAGTGAAGAAATATTGGGTAGAATATGAAAAATTTCACATAGTTTGCAATGAAATTAGTAACACTGATACGAATGTTTTAGTTATTGTGATACAAACTGTATTAAATAAATCTCCCAAAAACGGTGATCTTTTATCTATTTATCCACCGTACGTGCAGAGAAGGCTTCTTTTACATAATATTGAATATGAGGTACTTTTGAATGTAAATAAAATAATTTTTGAAAAATCTAAATAATGTACAATCCTACAAACTTTTCTTGAGGGAACAAAGTTCAACAGAATATTCGCGTTCGCAACTTTGGCTTCTCTGTTTATACTTATAGTTCCGTGACTCTGTTAAATATTTACATAATAATAATAGTATATTATGCAATAAGTGCGGGAAATTGTCGATTGCCCACGAGAGCGAAGTTGAGCGCACGATCGTAGTGAGTGCACTCATTCGGTCGAGTGAGTAATCGACAATCCTGCACGAGTTGCATATACTATTTTTTATTACAAATTTCACATACTTTTTTCTATTGTTATTACTATTTTTTTATTCCTTTTTAAAATAATATTTTTGAGTGTTTGTCTTTGTTTTTGAATTAAATACTGTCTAAATTATTTTGTTGGTGGTTTCTATAGAAATAATTATTAAATATTTATTAAATGAAAAATCAAAAGGCGGCTTTGCGTGTTTTATTGTCAATTTGCGTGTGGAAAGTATACTTTCCGCACGCAAAAAAGGTATGTGGCAAGAGTACAATGGGCAAATAGCCATTTTTTGTACAAAAATGTGTACGCCAAGTTAGTACTTCTCATGAGTAATAAAAAATAATTAAAAATATCGACTATGACTGAATATGGTATGCAAATTTGTAATTGGCTACGAAAAGATTACGCGCGCGCGTCTGGTGGTAAAATTTAGAGGTTATATCAAGTAATTGTATAACCATCGTGCGTATAATTTTAAATTAAATAAAATAAAATAGTAATTAATCCCAAATTGGCTAAGTTTTTACTACCAGAGCGTCTAGCTGCATCAGCAAGAGTCTTCTAATTTGCTTTTTTGCCATGGCAAGCGCTACAGTCGTTTTCGTTAGCTACACTATAGATATCTTTCAGATACTGTACACATAGTGTAGAGACCCTTTTTTATTTTACGAAGTAGTATCAGTAGTATACAACAGATAAAATTAGACTTTGATCCCACAAGAAAGGTTTGTAGAATTACAGTCACTTTATTAATAATATTTTTGTAAATATTGTTATGAATAAATTAAAAATATATATCTTCTTTTTCAATTTTTTTTTTTTTTTTTTTTATATTGAAACAATATAAGGGGCTCTAGCTGGAATATATTATTTCTTTTTAAAAGAAGTTACCTTACAATAAAATTAGTCAATTAAATGTTATTAGCATGGTGACTATATGTGGTGACCGAACTCAATGCAATAAAGGGTTTAAAAAAGGAGGGCATTTGTGTTCCTTGTGTACCAAAGCGGGAAAGGAGTGAAACGGCAGTTTGAAATAGAGATAATAATTTAAAATTATAAATTAAGTGATTTCGATTGTTTAAATAATGGAAATAAAATCAAAAATTATTAAAAAATAGTCAAAAATAAAGAAGTAAACGATAATAATAAATTTCAAATTACAGTACACAAGGAAATTAGCAATCAGCGCCACGAGTGCTGAAAAAGAACCACTAATATGTGCCGTTTTCGTGGCCAATTCTTCCGTTTGAGTTCGCTGTTAATATGTAGTGTCCATGGTTATTAGGGTTATTAGCGGTTATTAGCTTCGAATTAAAACCAAAATATCTTTTGTCCAACCTGTGTTTCAAAACTTGATTTACGAATCCGGAGGTAACTTGTAGTATTTGCAGCTCGCAGCTAGAGTCCCTATAATAAATAGAGTCGTGATATGTCATCCATTTTCTGTCCAAAACGGAGCGGGAAGCTTCAAAATTAAATTATCACATGTTTGAGTCAGTTTGAGTAAAATATTTTTAAGTACATAATTATTGTTAATAAGCTATGAATTAAAGAACAATCAAAAATTTTTAATTTAATTATTCTTTCTGGGTTAAACTAAATGATTTTTGTTAATATTTAATCTATTTCCAATGTATTTTACGCAAACTTTGGACAGAAAATGCCGGAACCAATCAGCGTTCAACACACATGTGACGACTCTATTTATTATAGGGACTCTACTTGCAACCACAGAACACTAGAAACCAACTAATATTAAAAACGTGTAATTGGCGCGGAGTCATTTGGAGTCGTGTCACAGCTTAAGGCATTATGTAGTCAGTCCGTGTCCGTCGTCGAACCCGCAGTGCATTATATGTACATTGTTACCATTGTTGGTTGAACACGTTGAACAGCTCTCTCTGGTAATACGTGTATTGCGGTAGTGTGCGTAAATACGCACACTACTAAAAAACACCAAACTAATACACTGCAAACAATGTGTATCTACACAAATAGAGTGGGGAGATTTACGTCATAAATTCATTATAAGTGGAACAGAGACATAGGCAATCTAGTTTGATCTCTTGCTTGCAACAGCCTAGCACTGCCGTCTGTTGGTAACGTTTTAAAGCAACATGTTATTGATCACAGAACAAATAGAACGAATACATCTGTCTCTTTTCTGCAATCACTTATGTGCTTTTATGTGCATCATGTGCATCTTAGGCTGCTTAGTCCTCATTCATACACAAGCACTCAATGGGTATGTTTCAATTGTTGTTATATTGTTACCTCTCGTATTAACACGATATGTATGTACGTGGTATACGTACATCATACGTTCCACCACCACCAGACCACCACGTACATATTATGTATGTATGTATGCAAGACACTAATATACACACCATCCAACGGACTAACACACAAAACTCCGCGTGCACATATATAACATGTGGGTTATTTTCTATCCTTTGTGGTTACGCTCGTTTCCCTAGTATAAACATAGTAATGTTCGTTCTCTTTGTTCTCTGTTATTGATAATACACAAGATTCCGTGAATTTACCCAAAATTTTATTTAAAAAGGTCGTTCAAATCTTAATTGTTTTTGTCGATTTTAATTTTATTATATTTGTAGCCTACTGTAGTAAGCAAAATAAGTTTGAATATTTTATAAAAAAATATTTTCTGTTATTTATAATCGAATTATTCAGTTCAATAATTGCATAAAAAAAAAATACATAACGGAAAAGCTGGTGGGAATGAGGTAAATTGCAATTGTTGAATTGTGAGGAAGTGGGGATTTTGACAGTTATTAACGTAAAGTTGAGTGTTTTCTGTCATAATTTTTATTTATATTTTTATTCAGGGAAACAGGCAAATTCTAAAAGTTCTAAAATATGACCTTTAGTATTAACATATTTATTACTAGATAATTTTTAATAAAAGTTTCATTGCTACATTTTATAAACAAATAAAATAAAATGTCATCCGAAAAAGTAAGTGTCCGTTGTGAAAATTCATCATTACCCGAATTCAATTCAAAAATTACAACTGAATCATCTTCACAAAAACAAAAAGATGAAATTGACGAAACCGAAAATTTCGAAATCAAACCACATAGTCAAAATAGTGAAATGATTTCAAATTTATTAACCTCAGCGTACGGTGTGATTAAATTAATACTCGAACAATTACAATGGCAAGACCTAATGCAAGCGGCCGAAGTATGTAGTGAATGGAAAAAAGTGGCCGATGTAATATTCTCCGAGCGTCAAGAAGCATTTTGGTTCTACTTTAAGCGACGCACTCGTTATTTCTTAGAATTTCTACCTGTTTGTCAATACAGTAAACCTGCATTGTGTATTGTGTTTGTAAATGAAGCAATTAGTATACCAATTAAGTGTAAATATTTACACGATGAACTCCTGGTGTCACGGTGTAATAGGTATCATAGGTGTAAGTAAACCACCGAATAATCCAGGTCTGTGGAACTAATTTTTGAGTCCTTGTGATCATTGTTTCAGTGTTACAGTATGTGAAAGTGTATTTCGAAAAGAGTGGGTGTGATATTGTAGCCGTGTGTTCGAACTCAGTAAAGGCATCATTTACTGAGCCAGTTATCAGAATGCACGTGTATAGTCAAGGTAATTATTTATAGGGTAGCTTCACTAGTTTGCCGCCCAGGTCCAGTATTTATAAAAACAGATAACTGACAAGTAAAGGTCTTGAAGTGATAATTCCCGATTTTGATGAAATTTGGTAGGTGTGTAACACAAAGAAAAATAACAGACACGTATCTTTTTTTATCGGCCAAAAACGCCATTTAAGGGGTGAAATCCACCCCAAAGTTGGGGTAAAAATTTAATTTTGTCAAATTACTCGAAAACTGTAACAGATAGAAAAAAAAGTTTAAATTGACACAACCCTTCATTTTTAAAGATCTTTCTACTGATGTACTCAAATCCAGGGTCGGACGTACTGGACGGACCTTGACTATAAAATTAAGGGTAAAATATGAAATAGGGTGAATATGGTTCGACCAATCAAAATACTAATATCAAATAAGAAAATTATATCAAAAATACTAGTTTACCTGTCTTTGCTAAAAGCCGTTACGTTAACGCTAAAAGCTCAAATCTTAATCTAAAATCTTACATGTGCACTCAATATTTTATTTATATCTTTAAAAATAACTTTTTAAATCGTTTTTATTTATTGTATTTATACTCTACAATTAATATTTAAACAAAAATATTGGATAAAATTTTATTATAATGTTATTCGTACAAAATTAAGGGCTCTATATAAATTCCGGTAGCTCTAGTTAATATGGGAAACTGTTGAAATATTTTAAAAACAGAATCGGTAAGGGCAAAATTTAAATTGACTAAACTAAAATAATAAAATAAAATAATAAGGTCTACAAGAAGGAAGATAAGAGGTCCTGAATACATATAAGCATTTGCTTTTTATTAAAATTAGCTTTTTTTATAACAATTCTTATCTATATGTGGACGACAACTTTTTTGGACGAAAACTAGCGAAATCCGTATATTTATCATTATTTTTTTATAAAAAAAAAAAAAAAAAAAAAACAATGAACGTACAGTGTAATGACAAATATAAGTCCACTCGTCAATATTCGTGAATTACGAAATCACTCGAACGTGAAATACTTTTAACTTAGTTTACACCGTTCAGACTGTTAAATGCAGTGACTTGCCATACAAGTATACCTGTTATACTTGGAAGAACCCGTAAAGCCCCTATTTTGGTTGCTTCTGTTTTATTGGTTGGTTTTAATGATTCCCCCTTTTAAGATTAGAGATCATTTTTTCTTGAACACTGATATTCATACGATCAAGTGGACAGTGTAAGGAGAGGCTTAGAATAATTTCAAATATATGATATATGAGGAGAGTCAGTTTAAAAGGTAATTTTTATTTCTTATATAAATTTATATTTGTAAAGCGATATTTTTTCCCACAAGTGTAATTTTCTTCAATGTTAAGGGTATAAAAACAGCTGTACATGTACAAAATTTCTGGAGATAAAAAGAGTGACCGAAAATTATTGATTGATTTGCCAAAATATCTGTAGTTTCAGTATTTATAGTTTATAATATACAAAAATTCCGGTATGTTACCGGTTAACCGGTTTTAATAGAACGTTTTCCGAACTACTGGAAAATGAAGAAATTGTTACATTTACAATCTCTATTGTAGTCCTAACCAATACCATTTAAAAACCTAAGTAAGTATATACGTTTTGAAACATATAGTATGTATTCAAAACTTTGAGCTGTAGCTCCTCCCATAAAATTCGATTATTTTCGGATTGACATTACCGACCTGTCTTATATCTTTCATTTCATAGTAATTAGTTATCTTACAACTTAAAATAGACAATATAAGCAATAAATAGCGATATAGATAATTCATTAACATTAGATTAATTGAACATATTCTTTTTATGTCGCAAAGCTATCAACTCCACTAATTGGACGAAAACTAGCGAAGCTACCCTATATAAATATGTCCCCTTTACCCAATTTTTTCTGCATTTTTGCCGAATTTACTATTTTAGCCAAATTGATCGGTATATCGCTACCAGAAATTGCAAATGTTAAAATGCGTAAATTTCATATAAAAAAAGATAGTGATTTTAATGATTTAGTTCAAACACATATTGGTGACGATCACCATCTAAAATGTTTGATCACGTTTATTGGACTGAAGAAAAATCTTGTGGAGCAAACGATGATTGTGGAAAAATTCCTGCGAGCTGTGTATCAACAGTAAGCATTCAAAGTTGCCAATTTTAACACCAAAGTTTCGTATGATTTTATTTTTAGTCAACCGTCAGTTCCGTTTGCATTTGGAGGCGGTATAATCCGTTCAACTAAAGAATCCGAATTTGATACCGCATTCCCGGCAAATGAAGGCAATATTATTTGTATCACATTTAGTACACCAAAAAATGGCGTATCTGATTTTAATGCCGCCTCCGTAATATTATGGGAAAATGCTGTGGAAAAGGAAGATATTGATGTTATTTTTGGACATGTAAAAAAAATTTTCCTCTTATAAATTTTTACTTGTAAAGGTGGCTGTACACCGAACGTAACATTGCTAATGACACGTGTTTTTAGCAATGTTTTTAACAATTTTTTAATATTGGTTAAATTAATGTTAATAACATTTACAATTAACATGTTAAAATTTACTGAAATATTTAATAATATTTTTGCTATTAACTTTTGTTAATAACATTTGCTTTCGGCATTTGTTATATTTTTCACTAACATGTTAAAAAAGTTGTTGATAATATTGTTAGCAGCACAATTTTTGCTGTCGATCTGGAAGCGGTCTAGATCAAAGGATGTCAATAACAAAATGTTAAAAACAAATTAATTATGAATAAAACATGTTAACAACATTCTACGTGGATTTTTCGGTTAATTAATTTGTAACAGGCGATTGCATACATATCAGCTGTTATTATTTTGTAGCTATATTTACAAAATATGTCTGCACATTTCTTGTAAATTTATTTTTTCATTAGTTCTTGTAAAAATAAATCATATGATAATGTTTATGATTATTAATAATGCAATGCTTGACATTCTAAAAAAATGAAAACTCTCAAATGACAAGTCTCCTAGTTTCATTTATCATTTTTTTTTTCTTTTTAAATTATTTAATATAATTCGTCCATTATGTGTGTTTCTTTTTTGAAGGTATGGACAAATCCTTAATTTTTTTCTTTTTACGTTGATTTTTTACTCTAATAATCATCACAGGAGCTACTACAATAGCAAGCTAGTTCTTCCTACGAAATCATTTTTAAACTAAAAGTACTAACAGTTCTACTAAAAAGATAGAAAGTTCAAAGACAAGTATGTTAGTAGCATGTTTTGTTTCTAATTAACGTCGTTAGTATGGATGTTAGTAACACTGTTATTAACTTTATGAATAACAATATTATTAACAATGCCACAACTATACTCATTGAAGTGATTTAAAATGTTACTCATTTTATATCAAAAACATTGTTATTAGCATATAAATATTAACATTTTCAAAAGATATTTAAACAAATGTCGATAACATTTTTGTTATTAACATTTTTGTTTTCAACATGTTTTTGCTATTTTTTCGGTGTACAGGCACCTTAAGACTAATCAAAAAATAATTATTTTAGTTAGCACGAAAAACTGTACGACGGGAACACATGGCTGCCTTTCGATTTGCCTGTATTAGCCGGTATAATTTAAGCGATATCGAATTTGATAGTTTCGCTAGGTATTTTCCAGGTGTACGTATGATTGGTTTTGATGGACTTGGTGAAGTTGGTCTGTACAGTGTACCCGATGGTAATGACTTGGAAATCGATCATCAAAATTTATTTTATTTAAGTTTCAATTGATTTTCTTTTAGATACAGAAACTCAGGAATCTAAACGACCTTGTACTGATCGAGAATTTGCACACTCAAATACGTCGATTATAGTTTTACTCAGTTGGGGTCGAAAATTAGTTTCGTCAAATAAAAGTTCAAGTAATGAAGAAGAACGGAAAAGGCATAAAAGTTAAAATTTTGGCATAGAGTTAAAATCAAATTCAGACTCTGGCAGTCTTGCAAAATCAAAGTGTACTGCAATTAAATATAAAATATACATACAGTAAAAGTTCGAAATCCGGTTAACTGATGAAAAAACCAAATTCTAATTCATCATCTATTTATTTTAAATTTCAGCTCATATCAAAAACCTGAATTCACTTCAGACTTCAGTTAATTTTTGAATGACTAATATAATGAATTCTAGACGTTAAACAAATATTGACGTACCAAAATTTATTTATTAACTATTCCGATCTTTTCAAACAACTTTAGTCTAAGCAATTTTACTTAGCAGCATCGCGCACACTGCTCTCTACACTAGTCAGTGTGTTACCATAATAGTGATATTGCACAGAATTTTAGTAAGAAAAATATTGCTAAGTAAAATTGAGAAGACTATCAAGTTAGGGACCGTACAGCACCTACGGTAGTTATAAAAAATTCACCAAATTCGTGCTGAACCACGCGAAATTAGGGTTCTGTAGTAATTTCAAAGAAACTACTTGGTTAATCATAATATTTTAAATTCAAAGTATTCTTAAAACATGTACAATTTCTCAAATCGTTCAGATCTTTGGTTCGTGAATCACCATCGAAAATAAGAAATCCTTTAAAAAAAGTATTACCCTGTAGGGGGGAAGTTTTTGAATTCCAGTATCAAAAAGTTGACAAAAGCTTTCAAATGGCGTTTTCAAAATCATTGTCGGATTATTGTTGGAAAAAGGGTAACAATTTCCAAAATTCTTCGCATTCTCTTAATTTTTTTAATGAGTATACTTAAATACTCTAGATTTTCTGAAAATCGTGAAAAACTAACCACTGATTACGAAACTTTGATTTAATGCGTGACCAACATGTACTTGGAGAATTTTTTACATTACTCTGTTTTACAGTTTTGAAAATTTTAAATTATTTTAATAAGATATTACACCGTTTATTAAATTGTTTAAGATAAACACTGTCTATTAAGAACTAGTCAAGTGCGTGTTACGCACCACGCAAAGCGATGATAGGCATAACAAAACTCTATGTTTCGTGGTTATAATTACGAAACACTAAAACTATTGAATTCATATTGAAATGTCAAATCACATGTAACGCTGTGTCTCTGAAACCAAAAAGTTCAAACTTCACGCAAAAACCACTGAATCAGTTTGAACGAAACTTTCACAATTCAAAAGCACATAATTTGACTTACTACAATAAGTTTGATTAAAATCGGTTTGGTAGAACCGAATATAAGTATAGGAAGAAGTAGCGGGCAAGAACTAGTGGTAAATAATAGTGGAATAATTTATTAAATTTGATTTTCTGCCCCTAAATACCGGTAATTTTTATAAAATTACTTTTATTTTTACTTAGTCAATATGCTGCACGGTCCCTATTCCCTACATATTTTGTTTTGTGACGTAATTATTCATAGTAATTTTTTATATTGAATATACATACTGAGTGAATTTGCTTATTGTAATTTAAAAAATACTATTATTTAAATTATTAAAATGTGTTTTATTTTGAATTTAGGCCACTTTTCTTGCCACATATCCTCAGTTTTCAGTAGAAACACTGAATATCTCCAATTTCACTAAAAATGAGCGTGTTATCCGTGTTATCTCAAAATAAAAAAAACGGATGTGCATCCAAAAACCTTGAGATAACACGTGGCGAAAACAAATAGCAAAGATAAAAGATAAATATATTTTGAAGCCAACTCCTGATAAACCATGTTCTACAAGTGTTAAGTGATCATTAATAACCATCATGGCAAATGCGGATTTAGGGAGGTGATCATGGTAGTCATGACCACGCCCTCTGAATGGAAGTAAATTTAAGTTTTATAGTGGTTTATTGATAACGTCATTATGTATTATAAACGTAAATAAAATATTAGAGTGATCAAACTTGCATTAAATTACAGGTGTCTCGAAGTCATTTTCTTTATTTTGTCCAAAATTAGGCATGCAGGAGTATTAGAAAAAAGACTTCCAATGAATTAGTCATATTTCTAAAAGGAACTTCGTCATTTTGATAGCAAAAATAAAAAGTGCACACTCAAATTATCTTATCTCAACCAATAATCCTAATTCAAATCACATTAATAAAGCTTAATTTAAGAAAAAAGAAATTTTTAATGTGGTGACGTCATCAAGTCACTAAAATTTTTCAGTGCCTTGAAAAACGTAAATAAAATGATGGAATGATGAAACTGGAAGCGAATTATAGGTTTTGGAAACCGTAGGATTACTAGACAAGAGACTTTTGTTGAAGCAATCATATTTCTAAAAGAAATTCCGCCATTTTTGTAGCAAAATTGAATCGCTTACAGAGTGATAATACAATACTGATTATTTTCAGTCATTTTTTTAATGCTAGCATAAATTGGCGACGCAAAGGTTCTCACTCGCGCCTCTGGTTGTAAAATTGGAACTAGCATCAAGTAAAAATATACGTATACGATTAATGGGCGGTATAAAATCTAGTAATCCGCGCATAATTTGTATAGTACATTTTTCTATCGACAATTAAACGTATACAACAGTTTTTACTTGATACAGCTTCTAATTTAAAAAACCAGGAGCGCTCGCGTAATCTTTGCGTCGCCAATACTTTTTTTGCAATATCAAAAAGTTTATTACTTATGAAAATTTTTAAAAAGAAATGCCCACGCCTGAACTGAGAGTCGGATCCGCCCGTGCGACCATGGAGACTGGATGGTGACATGGTGTGGTGACATGGTGACATTTTGGGAATATGGAAAATAATTTAATCAAATTTTTACTATACAAATCTTTATTATAGTTTCATAAATAACAAACTTAATAGGCTCGCGATTTACTCCTAAAAAAATGCTTAGAAATTAAAAAAGTGACCACGAGCATTCTAGTAGTTTTTTTTTTAGTCGATTCAAAATTTAAAATAAAAAATGCAAATATTATAAATACTAATATCTTTTTATTAAAGTCCGGCGTCAATATTAAAAATTGATTTAACACAAATAATTTAACAAGTTTGATTTAAATCTACGTATTCATTCTAAAATAGCATATCAATAGTTTTTCTCTCTTTAAAGAAATGTGTTAAGGGGAGGTTTACTTGAGAGTCGTTAAAAAAAACCGATTTTTTTTTTTGAAAAAATTGGTAGCTTATGTGTAGAATATGTTCCCAAAGTGATTTTACTGAAAATAATTTAAAAACAAGATTCTTGCACATTAACCGAATCCAGCTTACTATAAAAAAAAACTCAAAAAATGTAGTTCACGCAATAATGAGTATTAAATATAAAATTTTGAAAATACGTTTCTTTATATATATTTTATAATATCTCGGAACTACATTTTTGGAACTGGTGGACACGATAACTAAAAAACTATTCGATGGATCCTTTTTTTAAATTTTTTATTTTAAAGATAATTCAATTCTTCGGCACCTCTACCTAAGTTCGATACTCTTTCAATATTTTTTTTTTTTTTATTTTTAAATTTACTTTAAAGAGCGAAAAATAAGACAAAAATCGTAATCAAAAGTTCAAACATCCGCCATTTTTTTTTCTTTCAGCAATTTATTGATATTATAGGTAGAGGTGCCGGTACTCTTCATATATTTTATAAATCTTTGTTGTTTTTGGATTTCGATGGTTTATTACCGGTGCTAGGATGTCCACCAACAAGGCATTGGATTTTCGGATCGTCACACTGCACTATCTATAAAATGGACACTTTTTTATATTTTTCCTTGAAAATTTTTTTTTTGTGTAGCTTAATACTTAATAAATATGTGCACAAAATTTGAAATTGATATTTACTTCCGTTCTTGAAAAAAAAATTCTAGAAAAATACATAATTTTTAAGGACTCTCGAGTAAACCTCCCCTTAAATTCATTTTTTTCTATTTCGATGGTGTTTACCGTGTTTACTAAATATTATTGAGGGTTGACATTTGATAAAAAAAAAAATATTGGAATTTCTTATTCCTTTTTAAATTTTGAATCAATTAAAAAAAAAAATCAATCACTAGAACGTTCGTGATCACCTTTTGTTAAAAATTAGGGTTAAGTCGCTAGCTTGTAACGTTTAGTAGAACACAATAATGGACATTAACAACAATGGATATTTGTCGTCTCTATATCACGAAATGGTTAAAAATTAACGTTCAAATATGTGTGATTAGCAATTTTATTCAATGATTGTATGTGGACATTGTGGACAACTTTGATCGGCCCAATGAACTCGTCGATTCAGATTACCCCATCCAAAGCCAAAATTTTGGTGGTAATCACTTACTGATTGTTGATCGTACGCGATATCGTAGTACTTCTTGTATCGTCGCACAATGAATATGCAACCGATAAATATGATGACTTGCAGAATGAACCAGAATATTAAGAGTCCCAACAGTAATGAGTAGTCGATGCATACTTGATTTCGGGCTACATCTAAAAAAAAAGAAACTCAGAGTCTCATTTTTATTGAAATTGTCTGTATCCATACCGTAGCCTGCAATGACAATTTTGCCATCGCCAATAATCAGTGGCTCGGACGTTATATTATCCCATCTCACGATAATTACATACTCTAGGGGCATCATTGAATTATTTGTTTTACCTATGACAGAATTATTCGCGTCTGTGTCTGGTACTGCTGGTCCCAGTTGTATCACGTTGGTATTTCGCACGTCTGTTGCCACAACTGAATCACGTTTTCTCCTAAATCCGCTACTGCAGTTACTCTAAAACCAATTTTTTTTATATAACATTTTATATTTTTTGAGTGACTTCATGGATTACAGTGTAAATGGTTACAAGTAAAATTCGACCGAGATTTTTTCGTTTTTTTCAGGGTGGGCAGTTTGGATGGCTAACCGTAATGTGTTAAAGATCAGTTAAAATAATTTTGACCAAATGAAAAGTGTGCAAGAACTTCTAGCCCAGTGGTTCCCAAACTTTTTTGTCTCGTAGACCACTTGCCATGGTTTTTGGTTTTAGATAGACCCCCTGTACAAATTCTGAAATCAGAGAACAACTTTCGGAAAAATAGAGGTGGCAAGCCAAAAAAAAGGTCACCAGTTATAAACTTTTAGAACCATTTGGGACAAGCAAAATGCAGATGGAAAGCAAAAAAAAGTGGTCACCAGTTACTAGCTTCTCATTTTATCATTTTAGAATGGGCAAAATCCGCTGTATTTCTACTCTGCTGTTGTAGATCCCCATTTACATCTCACAGACTCCCAAGTCTAAGTGAAAACAAAATTGAGAAATTTTCCGATCGCAGTTAGATTGGATTGATGGATTTAGCTATCTATGTTTCAAAATTATATATTTCTTACCGGTGGACAAACCAGTGTACAAAAATGTACAATAACGCTAAATTTAACGATAGGCGAGGACGGAAATTTAAAGGCTAAAAAATTTGTATATAAAATTCTCTTTGTTGACGTCTGTCGTTTCGTTAACGGTGGAAATATTGATGAACGTAATGCGCATCCCATACTATCCAATAACAAAATCGACTGTGTTCCATCTTCAGTCATCGCTTCAAGATCACTGGCCCATATATCGTAAGGACCATCCGCTGGTTCAATTTCGATTCTTAATTGGATTTCTTGCCCTATTTGGACATCAGTTACATCTAGATTTGTACGTTGATCCACAATTACAATATTAACAATAGGCTTTATTGTACTATTATTGATAACAACCGAACCTTTACCAGGTAAACTGTAAAATAGTCGAAAAAATTATTTAATGATGAATTTGATAATAAAAATCGATACTCACCTGGAATTAAATTGAACACTTGATTCAAGTGTAACATTTTGAGTAAAATTATTGAGATCATTGTCTAAAAGGCATCCTACTTTAACGTAACGATCACCTTGCGTCTGAATTAACGGGTTATACTGTATTATTAAGAATCCAGCCAGCAGGGTTCTTTAAAAAACATTAGCCAAATTAATATATTTCAAATTGGAAATTTTCATTTTATCATTTTACCTATTTTGATTTCCAACAGCTATAGCTTCGGTTATACCACAATCATATTCTTTAATGCCAATTTTCAGTATGATTGAACTATTTCCTTTTCCGTAAGTGTTGCACTTTTGCGTTTCGGAAAATCCATGCATATATATTCTTCCAAGAAAATTACCTTCAGGAGTATATTTTATATACATATCGGTACTTGTGCAAGCGACTGATACTAAAATTATTAAAAAAAATTTAAATTATTCGAAAAAAATTTCGTTTCTGTAATAAATACGAACAATTTAGACATCTGGCCCGTTCAAAATATTGACTATTGGTTGTGTCTAGTAGTAATTTTGGTCCAAGTAGTTGAGTGTCCTCGCTATGTAGAAGGCAATCAAATGTTGAATTATCCGTGTTATCCTGTTTTACTAAACTGTATCCATAACAGTTAAAATATTTTTCATTTTCACATAACTTCTGGCATTGTATCCTAGATGGTACGGTGTATTGTTCATCCGTATGGACAAATATACTATTCATATATTCTTCATAGGAACAATAATCTTTTTCGGGGGCTAAAAACCAAATTATCCATATGAATTTAAAATTCTGTAGAAATTACAGGCCAAAATATATGTCTTACATATATTTATACACTTATTTTCGATATATTCATCCCCATAACTGCTGGCACGAAATGAATTTGGAAGCGTATGGCGATTATCTTCATTTAAACTACAAATTCCTAATGTGTCAGTAACATTATGCGACAGAACATCAATAGAACGCCCTTTTACTCGGAAATTTGCTGATCGACAAACAAATTCTGTTTCATTCAAACATTTTTGAGCACATTCTTGACGCGTATAAAATCCTGTCAAAGATTTCCTACTATTGGTTACCAATGTTGAGCCAGGAACTCGCTCAATAGGCCACAATTTTTGGGTGCAATCATTTGGTACTGAAATAGACTGATTCATGAATAAAAACATCATTGGGAAACTGGATATATGTTTTACCTGTAAGACAAGTTTTTACAAAAAAGGCAGCATTTGGATCAATTAGATATTCGATATTGATTCCCTCGTCGGAGTATAGGGTTGTTTTTTGATAGCCGTGATTGTATTCATAACATTCAGAATTATTGTAAAATAGGATTACGTTTGAACACAGAGGTTCATTTTCACAACGCATCAAGCACTCACGTGTGATTCCATAACGGTTTTTATCTTTATATAATAGTTTATAAAAATTTTCCTCGGCTGGACGGAGGCCGATTACCTTATCGTATGTAATTTTTGATGATGGACATTCATTACGGAAAGAATATTGAGCTGAAAAAATTCAGATACTATTATAAAAATTTGAAATTTGCTGGATCAGAATTAACTGACGAAGGTATGCTAAACAATTGTACCAGAATTACTAGGATTACCAGAATTGTACTAGAAGAGTTTTTGAATTTCGAAAATTGACATTAAATTGCATAAAGTGCAAATTATTGCACCTATTGCAATTTTTATTAAGTACGAAATTTTGCAACACAAACTTTGCCCTCCACTTACAATTAGTTTGATTAACTACAGGTATACTTTAACCGTCTTTAAATGGGATGACTTTTCAAGTACGGCAATAATCATTAGTATTATTCGCAGCAGGTCATCTACTTTCCTATGCAAGTTTTAAAGAAACCGTCACTCGTAAAACAGGTAATAATATTTAAACACAATTGTAGAGAACATAGGGTAGCATTTGTTGCAAACAATAAAATAATTTAACTTTTTAAAAGTTTATAATCAGTAATAACACCCTCTCAAAAAGTCATTCCATTTAAAGATGGTTAAAGTATACTTTATTTCTTATTTGAAAGCAACTCTAGTCAGTAGCCCTATATTGTTAATCCAAATTTAATAAAAAATTTGATTAAGATAATTTTATTTTTAATAAATATTGTTTTAATTTTAAATAATATCAGCGAATTTTGAAACCAACACTATAATTAGGTACATTATTTTATTGAGAAAAAAGTTTTATATTTAAATGTACGCTTGTAAATTAATATTTTTTCGCAATTATTTTCTTCAATGACATTTTTTTTTATTTAATAATAACTTTTATTATATTATAAAATCACTAATTGTTCAAGGAAACTTTACAAGAAAAAAAACTAAAATTTCAAACTCTATTTTACCATAGCTATGTTGAATTCGTATTAACAATAACAACAATATAATGTCTATTAACATTTTGTTTTGATTTTAATTTTTTTCAACAAACTTTTTGACCACATGTTTTAAATTTTTCAAAAATAAAAAACAACTTTAACTTTTTAATGCACTTCTGTTTAATCAAAACGCAATTTACATAGTATAAATTTAATTAAATTGTTATAATACAATGTAACTTTGTATCATTAAATGATGATGTACATTTGTATTGTTGTACATAATATATTTGGTATATTTTATGATAGCGCGACGTCAATGTCTATTGAATGCTTCTTATTCATCCATAGCGGCGATTAGTCACAAATTTCACATATATGGAAGAGGGATCGGCAGGTTTGTATTTGGAAAATTGTTTTGTAATTGTTTTCTTATCAATTATTGCGCGTATACCTCTCGTTCATCACCATTATTTATTTCGTTAGTTTATCGTTTTCCATGTACGTAAATTGTTTACGAGGTAACTGGCAATCATTAAGCAATTGCGTCGTTGAAGGTCAAACTTTATGAAAAATGATAATAAATACCTATATGGGTTAAATTCTAATTTTTAGTTAACGTTTCTCAACAATTATTTCAACTACTATACTTGTTTTAAAGATTTTCAGATTCTTAATTCTTTGATCCGTTTTATGGGGAGAACTAAGAGCCTAAATCTGTAATCTTTAGATATAAGAAGCCAAACCGCAGGATATCTACTTTCTGGAAAATCTGGGAAAGAAAGGGTAGAGTAGTTAGTTCAGTTTTAAAAAATATATTAGGCTACAGGGGCTACAGGTTTCGTGCGACCTAAGAAGTATGACTTCATATGGAAGAGGTGTAACTACGGTGATTTCTTTCATAGCGATTGTAAATGACTATAAACAAGGTAAAAGACCGTAGTCAGGGAAATAACACTAACGGTCAGCAGAGAAATTTCTTTTCCCCAAAAATAGTAGGCACTCTAAATATTGAAGGCTTAAGAAAAATCTAATTTTGTCTGTCTATTTGCTCCGAAAACCTTTACATATTTCGCTTTAATTTTCATAACTCAACTAAAATATTTCGAAAACATGGAAATTCCGTAAACATATATCTTTAAAAATTATGAAAATCTTTTAAGTTATCTTAATTTTAAATGATTTTAAAGCAAATAATTTATTCAAAGTCACGTCTTCGCAATAAATAAAAATAAAAATAGTGAATAGTTAAATTTATATTATCAGTAAAACAAAAATATAGAAAAAGATATGCACTTATTGTTAGCAAGGCAAAATTTACTTACGTGTATAGATATATATAAATTACATATTCAAATGAAAATTAATCCCAGGAAAATTTCATAATTACACCTCTGTGTTATGACACTGAATTAATTTACAAATAATGGAAATATTAAAACAATAAAAAAATTGCAAATTTTGTGGTGTTTTAAGGATAAAAGTTGTTGAGGTGTTAATTTTTTTTATACATGTTGAGTATTCATCTAATTGCATTGTATTTCGATTTATTGTATTATAATTAGAAATTCTTCGAAATTTTACTTAGGTAACAAAAGTAGGAAATTATATGCTAGGACATGAATTACTGTTCAGATATTAATTCAAGATCAATGTCGTGTATGAAATACGAGATTAATATTAGTCATACTCATTACGCTCATTACAATAAATGGTTTTCTCATTGTTGATATCTACGCGGTACATGTACTTCCTTATTACAATAATCAAAGCTGGTTTTGGATCCGACAAACAATATTTTTATACTTTATTGTTGGTCTTTATTCTTGATATCCTCAAAATACAGTATAAGATCTCAATCATGTCGTTACCCTACACTCAGTGGGGGTCCCACCCTCTCCGCTACACAATTTTGTTCCGAGCAAGATTTTGGATCATTCATTCGCTCCATTTGAATAATGCTATTCCCAAGTAACAAAAATTAAATATTTTGTTTATAAATCAAATCCTACACGTATTAAACAATACAAGTCAAACAATCAATTATTTTTCTTTTTAATCGCTAGATTACACAGAAGTAAAACGAAAAGTGACAGTGAAGAGCACAGAGCTAAAGTGGGAGGTATAACTTTTACAAGAATTTTAGTCCTATACTGGAATTATTTTCACTAGTTAATAAGCGGAATCCAAGATAAATTGATTTGAATCCTAAGGGGATTTTTATTCACACAAGGTTTCCCTAACGGTTCAGTAACATATTGTAGATAATAAAAATTCTTTTTTAAAGTGTTAAGATGTAAAGACGTATACCGAACGTTAATACTTGATCCTTCTCTCTAGAACATGGAAAGTGAGACAGGAATATACAAATATCTCAAAAGCAAGCGACTTTGGCTTACGCCGATACGAATTGGCCCATATTTTACTATAATATTAAGAAAGTACAAGAGAATAGAAGAAAATTTTAAATGTTCACTCCCATTTCAACAATTTCGGAAAAAAATTAAATTTTAGTAATCCCCAATTAACTACGGAGATGAAAATACTCTAATTAGTACTATTGAGGAGTTAGTCGAGAAACTTGGTTCAAACAACTATTATTTATACGAAAGCCCAATATATTAATTTAAAATAGGTAAAAAATTGTAACGTATTTGGAAATTTTGTTGGGAAATTTTGTAAATGAAAAATACAATTAATTATTATGAAAATTACATGCATGATTGACAGTTTTGCATTTCAGACACCGTGAATTTGTTTATTGAGTGCTTTGCAATGCATACCAGTATATGTATATTAACTCATGTCTAATGTTAATTTGTTAAAAAAACGCTACCTACAATTTGTTATTACATACATATTTTCATATGTGTACTTGTGTACCTGTGTTACCTGTGTTTAATATATTTATTGTCAATAATTATGTAACGAGGAACCTTGAAACACTTCACGTTTATATTTACTGCGGTTATTTGTGCTTCATATATGTATGTACGAAGTTCGGACATTTGCTAAATACCCCCGTATTTGATGTAAATATGTATGTGTTAAGATATATTACCTATGTAATTCAATGACTCCTTTCAGTTTCCAAAATTACTTTAATTAAATTTAAAAAATGGGTTTTTCAAATTATATTTTTTTTTTTATTTCTGTCTTAATTATGTTTATATGAATAATTACTATAATATTGTAGGTAATTTATGTTGCATATATTTAAATGGTAATAAATTACCCTGTATAAGAAATTTTGTCCAATGTTGTTCAGTCAATCGAGTCATAGATGATAGCGATGATAGTAAGAAAACTCGTATCGGTTGAGTTAAATTAAATGGGCTCTTTAGGACTCTATATTTCAATGACCGTATCTCATCAATAGATCGAATATCATTAATCCCTTTAGGACTAATGACGAGCGCAGCTCGTCATGCTAATTTTTAGAAAAAATTTAACTTACGATGTATATTGTGTTATATCAGTAACTGAAGGCTGTACAGTAAAGAGTGATCATATTGTAAATATATTAAGCAAAACGTACCAAACTTGCAATTATACTTATAGGGATATTAAATTTTTTATCTAAAATATTGGAATATATGGCGGTACTAAAGGCGTTAACCAAATACATACTGATTTTTACCGCATAGATTAAGAGTCTTAAAAAGTTTATACTGGACATAGGCATTTATCTTAGGATGCAATTAGTTGCTTCAACAATCGAAAAGAACGATTATACTGGGTTTGAAATAGACACGTCTAAATTCCTTAAGTTTCCTAGCTATGTATACGATGAATATAATTTTCTAATTATATGGAGTCCACTTTCTATCAAGTCGGAGAAAATTAAGGATTTCAGCGTCTAATTTAGAAAAGTCGGGAATATTTGCGATTTTTTTACAATGGTTATACATACTGAAGGAAAATAGTAATGAATTAATATTAAACTAAAGTATACAGAAGCATTTGCCTTTTTCTAAATGTAAATATATAAAGGAAAATACTAAACGGAGATAAGTTCAAATTTTATGATGGTTTATTTGATGACGTCAAGTTTACTAAAATTTAAAAACCGTAAATAAAATGATAGAATGATGGAACTGGTAGGTAGCAAAATATAAGTTTCAAAAGTCCTTCTTTCCATTTTTACTAACAGTTAACACGTAGGTTCACTAGGAAAATGACTTCTATCGTATCAGTCATATTTCTAAAAGGAATTTCGACATTTTGGTAACAAAAATGAAAATTTGTCATCCCAAATTACCTTAATTTGACGCACCACCCTCAGTAAAATACTTCAGTAAAATTTGATTTGGGGAAAAAAAATTTAATTTGGTGACGTCATCAGTTTATTAAAATTTCTGAATGCCTTAAAACCGTAAATAAAACCACGGAATAATCAAATTTGAAGTGAATTATAGGTTTTCAAAGTGTGTTTTTTAGTTTAGATACTTTTTTTTTTAAAAAATTGTTAAAAATGTTTAAAAAAAGTATTATTAAATCTTTAAATAAACGTAACCCCCTCCTGATTTGAGAGCTGGATCAGCCCTTGCTTCCAGAATCATAAACACACTTATCACATTATACGATTTATTTATACCCTTTTCAGAGTCGGATTTATATAAGAGCATTTGAAGCACGAGCCCCGAGGCCTCTACAAAATCTCAAAACAGAGGAATAAAATAGACAGAATAAAAGAATAAGAGCTTTTCGGTTTTTTTTTTTTTTTTTGTCCGTCAACCTTATTCTTGAGGAGAGGGGATTAAAATTTTACAGGTAGTAAGTTAGTGAAGTACCTAGGGGCCACTACATGAGAAGTGCCCCGGGGCCTCCACCGAGATAAATCCAGCCTTGACCCTTTCCTGATAAAGCTTTCTGGGGAATGGGTATATGCATAAATATTCTTACTATATTCATAAGAAATAAAAAAAGTTTTTTTGCGTATTTCTTGTACATCATTAACTGTATTCCATTATTGTTGCATAATTAAAAGAAATTTAAAATATTTTGAAAAAATAATTCATACTTGACATATTTTATTGATAAAAGAATAATTAATATATGCGATTATTGTTAGAAGTACTTATTATTATGCTGGTGTGAATAAAAACAATTCCTCCACATCATAATTTACTTATTTACTTCGCTTTACTCTGAGATATTTCAGTAACTCATAAATTTTTATATGTATTTCAAGGCTGATAATACATTTATGGGTGATAAGAAAATAAAACGCTTTCTTACGAAATAATGCTAGTTTTGCTTTAACCATTATTGTTACTTCCAATTTTTTTTTAACAAATAACCTTAGAATTTTTCCGATATCATATGCCACATATACCTAATACCTATTAATAGCACAAAAAATGGTATAATGATAATAATTATATATGACAAACAAAATTAAAAATGTTACAGTAGATAACAGAAATAACACAAAAAAATACTGACATCAAAATTAATGATCAAGGTTTTTAATTTAATCGCCGTAAAAAAAACCAATTACTTGCAATATTTACTGGTTTTCAGTTCGCTTTTTACTAGAGTAATCCAATTAACGTGTAAAGAGCAAAGTCAAAATAATTCACACAGGATATAAAAAAAAATTAACAACATCAAACAACTTTTTATGTAAAATTTTAAGGACGGATAACTAAATAAGATATAAATAAATTTTTTAAAAGTTTTTTATTAAAATATTTTCAATAATCACTGGCACGATTAAAACGATTAAAACTGCAAAAATAAAATACATTTAACTTTAAACACTGCAAGAATATTAAATACTTAAGCTGGAATTTTATCTCTCAAATATGATAATACTGATTCTGTTCCTTTTTCTAATACATTGTATGTTGGCAATCGGAAACAATTTCCATACAATTCCAAAGAGCTGTAAAATTAATTTTGAGTTATAAATGAATGAAAGTAAAGTTTTGGACTTTTAGCTTACCGTAATTGTTTCATTCGACCCAAGATTGGTGGAATGTGGCTTATATTATTATTCGTCAGATCAAGAACTGCAAGTCTTGTTAATTGTAGAAACGCCTCACCATTCAATTCGGCAATTTTATTATCGCGTAACACTAATATTTCTAGACCTATCATTTCGTATATACATTCAGGTACTTTGGTTAACCTAGAAATTTTGAAAATTATTCGCTCTGTGCGCAACACTTGCACTGCGTTCCGTTCGCATTTTTGTTTGGGCTTGTATATGCGCATGCGTAATGTATAAAAAGCATTGAGTGCGTTCATTGACCTCATCACTTTCTGTTCGTTGCTGAGTTTTTCTGCTCAAAGTGAGCTGTTAGCGCATGCGCAAGAACATTTTTATGAAGTACGAAATACTTGTGTATTCCATAAAAAAAGTTCTTGCGCATGCGCTAACAGCTCACTTTGAGCATACAAACTCAGTATCGAACATGCCGGATGTAAGCTCAATGCTCATGCGCATACTAATTAAAAACTACGCGAGAATTGGCGGAATTAGCAATGTCAATTCCCGCGCAGTTTTTAATTAGTATGCTCATGTACTTACATCATTTATAAGTAAGTAATGAAGGCAACGAAGACACTCATAGCGTATTCGAGATTATGATGAATTTCCATCCAACTAATGAGGTTGCATATACGCATGCGTAATGCGTAAAAAACATTTAAATATGTAACCTTTCATAAGGAATATGTATCGCTGTGAATGAAAAGTTGTTATAAGTTGTTGTTTATTTTAAAAAAATTCACTCACTATTATATTTTTCTATTTAAGTATGTAAGTACGTTTAAACTAGAGGTTATTTTTACAATGTTTATTTACATACGTCACACATGCGCATTTAAAAAAAAAACCGTGCGCATACGTCACCCATCAATTGGATAAAAATTAACACGAAAACGTCGTTAATGGTTTATAATAAGCTTTGATATTTCCATCAAAATCTATCAAAAAATTGTGACAAAATATAAGAAAAGAAAATTTTAAATTGTTAATTTGGTGTAAACGAAAACTGTAACTAACATTCTTCTACCGCTGGAGGAGAAAACGTTAGTAAAATTTACATAAAAAAAGCTGTTTCGTTTGTACGTATTGCGTTATGTTTATAGTCAAATAGTTTTGGTATTAAACAAAAAAGACAAAAACTAGAATTTTTTCTAGTATTTTTGGAATACAGCAACTATTGTGACCGTTTTCAGACCGTGACAGAACACAGAGCTTTTTTTTATTCTCATTTTTATACACTAAAAGCGCTGTAATCGATTATAATACTTCCACTCAGTACTCTGCACGGAACGAATCATGAGTTTAAAAAGTTCCGCTAGAAAGCAAAACAAAATGGGACAAAATACATACCGATTATGTGATATATCAAGTTCTTGAAGCTTTTTCATTTGTCCAAGACTTTTTGGAATATCTGTTATCAAATTTGAATTAACATTTAAATACTTCAAACTCGAAAACTCGCTTAAAAATTCAGGCAAAGTTTTTAGCTTATTGTTACTCATATTTAATTCTGTTAAACATTTGGCAACAATGATTATACTAAAAAAAAATTATATAAATTAAAAAAAAAATTGTAGTTTAATATAATCGCATACTTTGGTGGCACTTCAGTAAAATAATTTTTACAAATATCAATCACCCTGCCTTCGACATTTTTGAAATCTTCAAAAACGGAATCAGGTATTTCGCTCAATTTTTGATTGCCTAAACTTAAAGTTTTTGTTGCTCGCAAACTAAACCTAATCAAAAAAATAAAGTAATTAATTGATTAATTATGTAAAATTAAATATTTTCTTACATAACGAACCTATCTGGAAAATTGACTGAAGATTGTGAAATTGACTGATTTGGTGAAACCAAATCTTCCTTTTTTTCCGCCAACTCACTCTCATAATTTTCTCGTAGAAATTTTAAGATGCGAGTTGTACCACAAAGTATTAAATCACGTCGAATATTACGAAAAACATTACCTTCAAGATTGACATTTTGTAAGTGCGGTAAAAGGCAAAGTGTATTTGGCAAACTAAAAATGAATAAGCAAAATTTAGGGTTTAAGCTTTATTGATGAGTTCATTATCGAGTATATACTAACAGAACTATAGAATTATTTTGTACATTAAATCGGACTAATTGTTGCATTTTTCCAATTTCATCAGGTATCGCGTGAATTTTATTATTTGGTAACTCTAGTACCCGTAAATTGACCATATCTTCACAAAATTCTTTAGTTATTTCCTAAAATTCTAAATACTAATAAAAAAGTTTCACTCTATGCGCATGGTAAAATTTACCGTTATTTCATTAAAACCCAAATAACACTCTTTTAAACTAACACAGCCATGCATATTTGGTATTTCAGTGATTTTATTATTAAATGCATATAAAAATTCAATTTTACGTAATTCACCTAAATCTGGTAAACATTTGAGTTTATTGTGTGAGACATCCAACTTTTTTAGATCTGGAAATTAATATAAAGACATTTTCAAATAAATTTTCAACGTTTAAAATATGTTAAGGGAGGAGGGCAGGCGGAATCTGGTTTACTGCTTGAAAAATTTGATTTTTTCTTCCATTAATGATAAAAAAGGGCCGAATTAATGATTCCTGTCATTCGAAGGGGCCTGGATTCAATAAAGAAAAAACAAAATAAACTAAAAACATAAAAGATTTCTTTACCTTCTTATTAGAGTGACTAATTTGTTCCGAGAGAAAGGTATTTCTCTCTTGAAAGAGTTGAAAAAAACTGAGCTCCCTTAAGTGAGTCTAGCTACTCCCAAAACTATATATTTATCTCTTGAAGGAATTTTAAAAAAATTGAACTCGAAAGAGCTCTTTATCTAATTTACTCAAAAAGGATCCGTTAAGGGTGGTATCTAGTTACTTCCAAGAGTAATTTATTTATCTATTTAAATAAAAATAAATTTAACTTCCTTAATAAGTGTCTATATAGTTACACCCCAAAAATAACTACTTATCTCTTGAAGAAGTTCAAAAGAGAGTGTATTTAGTGTCTTTAGTTACTCCCTAAGTGTATTTAGTTACTCCCGAGAATAACCCTTTGAATGAGCTAGTTTAAAAAAATTGGAACATCCATTGTAGCTCCAAATACATTTTCAAATAAATCACATTTTTCAATTTATTAATTTTTTTAAATATGTAAAAAGTAAACCTAGCTCAAGATATCAAAATGATTGGAATCAAATCAGCTACTTTTTGATAATCTAAACAATAAAGTCACACCCTCCCCCCGCCGCTTAAGTACTATCAATTAATTAGTTGTGAAGAAACAAACCTCGTAAATTAGCAATGTCAGGAGGTAATACAGTTAGTTTGTTATGGGATAGATTTAATTCGACTAGACGTATTAAAAATCCTAAACCTCGAGGTAAGCTTGTTAATTCATTTTCTGATAAATCCTAAAATGAAAAATATATTTCTAGTACAATTAATTTTATTAGGGTTATAAATAACGTTTTCCAAACTTTCTGAAAGTTTGGAAAACTATAAGGTAATTATAAAAATGTATCTTACTAATTTTTCCAACATGATTAAATCGGTGGTTTCTTTCGGAATTTTTGATAATTTATTACGCGAGAGATTTAAATTTGTTAATTCTGTTAATTTCCAGAAATTTTTTGGCAAAACGGTTAATTTGTTACGACTTAAGTCTAATTTAACCAAATTTGTGAGTTTACCAATCTCGTCTGGTAATGTTGTTATATTGTTATCATGAAGCTGTAACGGATTATGTATTAAACGATTAGTTTACTGGCAAAATTTAGTATTTGTAGTTACATTTAACGTTTTTAAATCTTGAAATTCTTGAATATCCTTCGAAATTTCCGCAATAACATTTGAACTTAAATCGAGGTGTTCGATCGATTTTCGATTCCACCAACACACATCCGGTTTGTGATTGAAACAATATTGATCTTCTAAATTTGAGACCTGTAACTCTTGTATTTTCCATAATTTATCTGGAACTAAGGTAAAATATAATGTAATTTAATTTTTATAAAATGATTTGGAAAACCACTAATGAGTAATGATTTGGATTAGATAATTTCTTACTTAATATATAAATTCTAAACACCTGAGTGAAATTTATCTGCAGTTTTTCGCCCCATTTCTATAATGGTAATCTTCGATAAGATTTAGCTGGCCTAAAATGAGAATCACTGAACTAAATGAATTAGTTAGGATTTGATAAATACCACCACGTTGTTTAATAATCCCAAGAACACCAAAAAATCAGCATTACCCGATTATAAAAGCAAAGTAGAGATAATACAAATATATGAAATTTTACATTTGAAAAGAAGATTATGCACGAAAAGACATCTGTTTTAAGACTTAAGGAAAAAAGGAAACCACAAGACAAAAAATAAATTAAAGCTTTTTGGAAAAAACCAATACTATCACACTTTACTAGAAAGGGTATAGCAAGATAAGCATAAGGAAATGGCCCCCATAGCCGATGTCTGTAATAATATATGTAGTAACACTGGTATCCCAAGTGATTACCAAATATAGGGTCATTGGCCCTTAACCTTGATTTGTCCTTGAGATAAATTAAATTTTTTTATACAGTTATTTTTAAGCAGGGCCGTGGGGAGAAATAGTGGGCCCCAGGAATAAATCAAATTTTTTTAAAATTTTATCCTCAAAAAAGGTAACGAGCAAAAAAAGCTCTTTTGATTTTTTCTTGGGTCCTTTACTGATAACTACGAGCCCCCTCTTCCAACCCGGGCCCCGGGGCTGGAACCCTGGTTATCCCACCCTCTCGTCAGGCCTGTTTTTAAGCACAGTTTTCTACGGTTAATACATACCATATACTCAATAAATTATTTATTACTCCAAAAGCGCCTCTTTGATTTTGATGAAATTTTGTGCGCTGTAAGTACATAAGGTAAGCAATATTCTGTATTTTATTGGAAAGGTGTAAGTATCCTAGAACTATACTAAAAAATAAAATATATATTTTTATGCAATTATTTTGAGCTTTCAAAATTTAGGGAAAAATATCAAAAAAATATATAATATAGTCCCAAGTATTACCTAAATTTTGGCGTCGGTTTTATTTTTCCAAGTGTTATAGTTTTTGAGAAAATTGAGTTTGAAAAATTACAGCACTCACACACATTTTGGTTAATATCTCAAGGACAAATCAAGGTTAAGGGTCAATGACCTTATATTTGGTAATCACTTGCGGTACCAATGTTACTACTTACATATATTATTACAGACATCGGCTATGGGGACCATTTCCCTATGCTTATCTTGCTATAGCCGCATTTAAAATCCTTTACAACGATAGCCAATATATTATGTAATACAAGAACGCCGAATAATTCTAGAATGAAAACATAATGAAATGTAAAAAGCTAACCCATCAAAAAAAGCTTACAATTAGATTGTATTACATCAAATTAGGTCTAATCAGTAGTTATAATTTTCATTTTTATGACTGTTTTCAGATTTAATTATCACAAATCTGATTTGATTTTTTTATCTTATGGACAAAATCTGAAAAAATATAATTTGTAAAATCTGTTAAAAGTATTAACAGATCTGTTCAGAGCTAAAATTCAGATCTAATTTCATTCAATCATATCTAATCTTTTCCGAAGTAGAATCGTTCTGTGTACTCAAGTATAGTTCATAATAAATTAATTAATCTAATTAGTTTAATTACTTATATATGTAAATATACTATAATCGAAATTTCTAAATTAAGCCCCTTGTGCCCGATACTTTACAGCAGATACTGTTGCGTTAAACGATTTTTGCTATATTAATAAAAATATTTGGTTACCTGCTTGTAAACCTTTAGCCGTTAATTTGATGATACCAGTTTTTTGTGCTTCCTTAATAAATAAAGGTGTAATTAAAGCACATTCCTCCTTTTTCGTTTGACAATGAAATGCCGATGCAGTATTTATTCGCCTCTCTCTAAGTTTCTTATTTTGTTCTGGTGTTTTATTCGATTTGGGAGATTTTAACGTCGTACTACTACTTGGTTTTGGAGTCGTCATTTTAATTAAATCCTAACAATAAAATAATAATTTTAATAATAACACAAACTACATAATATCAGAGGTGTAGTTTATTGAATGAAAGCGATAATTTTTGTTTTATTAAAAACGTATGATATCATTAATTTAAAGGGGTATAATTAAAATTAATGCGCACAAAAATGGATGTATTATTTTATTTTTTAATTTGATCCCGCCATACAGTTACACCAACATTTTATTATTTTTATTTTAATTTTTTTTTGTTACTTTTTTTTTCAATGAGAAGATTAGTAAATATTTAAACAGTAAATTTTATTTTTAAATATAACTTACTTAAATACCAAAATATGATGTCAAAAAGAAATCAATAATGAAAAAAGTGCATCAAGGCCTCTCAGATATAATAATACCAATATACAAAAAAAATGATGAATACATAAATATGGTTTTTATGTGTTTGTTATAAATAAATTTCTGAAAACATGAGTCAATTTCAGTTAGGAAATTCGTCGGATATTTGTCGAATTTGTTTAGAACGTAAAAGTGATATGTTTTGGATTTATGACAAATATTCCGATGAATTTAGTGAACCAATTTTTTGTATGATCATGTATTGCGCTTCCGTAAAAGTAAGTTAAACGCTTTGACTAAATGAAATTTTAACTGATCATTTACAAAATATTATAGATTGAAAAAGGAGATGGATTACCTGATTCGTTGTGTAAATTTTGTAAGACAAGACTTGAAACGGCATACTCATTTAAACGCGATTGTGAACAATCCGACAACAAACTACGCCAAAGTCTAAAAGTTGATTATGTAAGCCAAAAGCGAGAATTTCAATTCTCGAACAAATAATACTTTAATTATATTTTTAATTTTGCTCATAGAGTAAATACAAAAGTGAGAACAATGATTCGAATAATTTAGATCAAATCCAAAATCATACTGACAATTTTTCAAATAATGGCAATGTTAAATTTGAAATTGAACAAGAAACATTTCACTATGGAAACAATGATAGTGAATCGGAAGATCCACTCTATCCAAATATGTATGTTATGACGGAAATGCGACAGTCAAAGTTAGTACATTTGGACTAAACAGAACGGCTTAAGCAAAATTGCGCTTTGATGCTTTTGCATGTTTTATGCACCATTCAAATTTTTTAAGCACTAAAAGCTTTGCTAATTTAAATCACAATTTAATTGATATCGATTTATATAACTTCTGTCTAACATATGTTTTTTGGCTTTTTTTACCCAGCGGCTTTTTCTTAATAAACCAAAACAATATATAATGAAATAATACAAATTACAGTAAGCCCTTAACGTTTATAAGAGCTTCTAAAAAAAATATATATATATATGTTATTAAGGTCCGGCCCAGAGTTGCCAGACTGGGCTACTTATCGCCAATAATGGCTACTTTTGAAGATTCTGGGCCATAAATTTTGTGGTTGGGCTATTTTTAACAGTTTAAATCCTACAATGATGTTTTTTATTTTTTTTATTTATGTCATGAAACTACAGAGTAATTTTTTTTTTTTTTTTTTTGTAAAAATGAAGAGTTCAAAAGGTCGTAGCGTTTTCTCTATTTTTATTTTTTGCTAATCGATTTTTTTTGGGGGGGGAGGGAAGAAATGATTGGTCTTTTTCCGCGAGACAGGGCGAGCGTTTTTTTCTTTTTTGTTGATTTTTTTTGCTTATCAGTTTTTGGGATATTTGGGCTACTTTTTATTACAAATTGGTGACGTTTTAGTCAAAATGGAGCGACTTTTGAAAAATTAATCTGGTAACCTTGGTCTAGCCAAGATCTCAGTATCGTTCTCAATAAAAAAAAAAAAAAAAAAAAAAAAAAAAAAAAAAAAAAAAAAAAAAAAAACTATAGCACTGAGGAATCAGTGGGATAAGAAGGGGATAACAATCTAAAAGAATGAAGCGACGATTTTTTTACGATTAGTAACTGCTGTACTTTTGTTTTTTTTTTTATGCTCTATCGTATCTCAACTTCAGCTGTGATTAAAAATCCAGATTCAGTGGGACCTTAATATATGTATGCCTATATTGGTTGTTGATGGAAAGAAGTTATATAAAAAATTAAGGACTTACTGTAATGTTTTAAATAATATAAACAATTGACTTAAAATTATTAAACTAATTATTGTGTTATGTGTTATTAAGTTGTTATTAATTATTTTGTTAAGCTTGTTATATATTTTGTTTAATTGCTTTCAACAAGTTTAGGCATGTACAGGTTTGTTTACACAGTTAAATAAACATTTCTTCCTCGGGTTATGCTATCAAATTTTTTTGGACAAGGACGGGGTTACGGCCACTATTGCCTCCGTCCTATTTTAAACATTAGTTAGTCTGCCTCCGTCCTATTTTAAACATAGTTTTTTACTTTCTGTTATCAAAATGTTAAATTTCATTGAAAATAAAAAAAAATGAAACTTTGAATTTCATTCAAATTTCTTTCGAAAAATACTTTTTAAGTAAATTAAATTAAGTCCAGTTTTCACTTTGACGTCTTATGACGCCAATGACCGTCAAAGTGTTAATCAATTTTTAATAGATGTAGATCACTAATATTAAATTTTGCTTTGGAAAATTGGAATTGCCTATACAAGAGGCGTATACAGTCGAGCTTCTTGAAGGGGTCACGCGGAAAATAATAGGACTAAAAGAATTTCTGAGACAAAATTAACAAAAAAATAATAAATTGAACTTCTTCTGATACCGTTAACGGTCAAAAAAAGAAACGTCAACTGGTAAATTTACCGTTATGGTGTTTAAAATTAAATAATATCTAGTGTATATTGACCCCCCCTCCCATTGTATACGCGCTTGGCCTATACCTTAGGTCTACATTTTCTATGAATCCTATAACATTAATTCTGTTAGAAATGAAAAATGAACACTGTCATTTAAATTAAAAAATTTGTAGCCAAAAGACCGTTGAATATACTTAATGACGTCACAAAGATGATTTTTAGGATTTCGTAGTTCTAACTTCGTGGTCTATCCACACTTGACCACTTTATAATAGTCAGTGTCGGATCTTACACAATTTAAGAAACAGTGTTGTTTAAACTATTACTGAAATTTTTTTGGTTCATATAGAAAGTAAAAGGTTTAGAATTTAGATAATCATATTATTAATAAATTAAAGGCTAATTTTAACACTATGAGGCCCGAACACTTTCACAGTAAACTTCCCCGGAAGCCAACAATATTTTTAAACAAATTTTATGTAAACAAGTACATAAAATGATTCAGAACACTAAATGATTCAACATGTATGTGTTATGCAGGTCAAAAGATGAGTACATAGTTATTAATATTATTATTTTGATAAAATACACATATACATACAAGCATACAACACACACATACATACATATGTGGATATAAATATTATTATAAATAAAAGATGAAGCCTAGATATTTTGACGATAAAACATATTATGTACATATATTTATATGTACAAAAAATGAAAAGTGTCTGGTACGTAGTAATAAATTATTTTTATTAGAATAATAAAAAACCTTTTTTATAAATATTTTTAAGTGTTTTGTTTATTATTCTAAATATTAATCGCGGTCGGCCTCTGTGGATGTTTGGTTTCGGATGCCGATGCCATGGGACTGAAAGTGTTAATATTAAATAAAGCAAGAAATATTTCCTCCTAATAATTGTGAAAAACTCTAGCTCCTGAATTACAAAATCCGAACTGAATGCGTGCTTGTTGAATTTTTCATTTTTCTAAACTACTTTTTCTTTAATTTTAAGGACTTTGTGCATGCCTGGACTTAAAAATAAATAAATTGTTGACTGTATGCATATGGGAATTATTTTACACCATTTATTTATTATTATTTTTGGAATATTTTTTCTTTAATTTTAATGCCTGAAAATTGCAGTTCATACCAACTTTTATTTTATAAAATACATATTTTAAAATTGGATGTTTTAAAATCATTTACAAATAAAAACCACCTACAAATATTAATTGTTAAACATTGTTTCATTAGGTGAATGTCCGTAATATGCTTTTTTAGGAAATTTTACCATATTTAATTTATTTTAATATTATGAAAGAGCAAAAATTTTTAAAATGAAAATATTCCAAAACTAGATCCCCAGAAATAACAACACAAGAGTCTTTAGACTGTACACGTGGAGAATTCCCTTGTACATTTTGTTGTAAAAAATTCGATTTAAAAAGCAATTTACTGGCACATGTTTGGGCGATGCACAACAACAACAGTAACAAAAATTCCACGACCATTGAAACAAAACGGGAAGTGCAGTCACCACCGCCGGAAATTGCTTCGGACGACGAATCGTTCTCGAATAATGAATCGAATCAAGAAAATGATGAGGATGAAGATGATGACGATGAAGAGTATAACGACGACGATGACGAAGAGTTTGATCCAAAAACTGAAGACGTTCCAAAAACACGTTATAAAAAACGTCGTAAAGCGCCTGCGCGTGTCAAAAATGAGACGACATCAAAAACACGACGATTTATCTGTTATGTGTGCAGTAACACGTTCCATTCGGAGGACGAACTCACGGCACATGCCGCGGAAAGCCATCCAAAGCAAAGATATGTCTGTGATCAGGAGAATTGTGACCAGGAATTTTCGGAATATATGAAATATGCTCTACATCGGAAAACAGATCATCTGATTGAGAATTATTTGAATTGTCAAGAATGTCAAAGGGGCTACAGTAATAAAAGGAGTTTAGATGTAAGTTAACAAAAATTTGATTATTGATGAATAATACAAATTTTTTAACATGAAGACATCTTATTAAACTGGCTAGACTGGAACTCAAACCCAAGATTTGTAACTAGTAAAGCGCCTTGCTACTAGGGCAACTTATCAAATTACCTGAGTTAGAGTCCCAGCCGATGCAGTTTGACAATTTTTCAATCATATGTGATTTTTAATTAAAACAATTATTTGGTCAAACACACCAAAGTAAATATCGTGTGTTCTAGTTTCAGTTTAGCTGTACATTAATTAACATATCGCGCGTTCTCTGTCCCAACCTCGTATATCTAAAGCTACATGTTTTACGACAAACAAAAAACATATTAAATACTGTATATATATATATATATATATATATATATATATATATATATATATATATATATATATATATATATATAGATAGCCAATATAAATAGCCAACATCGAAGGGTGTAATTAGCATAAATCTTAAGTTTATAGTGATGAAAACACAGATTTAAATACGTTTTTTTTTTGTGTGTCCAAAAATTGGGAGTTTTCAGATACAAGGTTGGGATAGAGAACGCGCGATATATGTTTAAATACAAACAAAAGTTCGTCATACTTAGTAATGTTCACAAGCATTCAATAATATTGAAATTAAAATAACCGTTTTTCGCATTAAGGAGAGTAATATATGTGGTCTAGTAGCAAGACGTTTGACTGGTTATCAAGAATCCTGGGTTCAAGTCCCAGCCGAAAATCCTCGAATATTGTGCATCTTACCGATTTTGATCTCTACAAACGTATTCTCGTTAAAAAAGCTTGTCACCATGTCCCTTTGTAGCATACACCTTTTTTAACAGGCCGTATTTAACTCTGTAAATTTTTTTTAGAGACATATTTTTAACAAACATGGTCCCCATGAATGCTTACATTGCTCAAAACGATTTCGAGATGTTAAGACATTAGAGAAACATATGACTATACATTCAAAGGAATATAAATGTGATACTTGTAATAAGGTGGGTGCGCTTACAATTCGGTTCAAAAATTAAGGTCAGAAAGAAAAATTATAAATTAAACTGTTAACTGTTTTAGAGTTTTTCGTCCTCTTTTCGATTAAGCAATCATATGCGTATGCACACCAACGAGAAAATGCATGAGTGTGATGAGTGTGGTAAGAAATTTAACAAAAAATCAAATTTGGATCGTCATGTCGATGTTCATTTTCCCAAAGGTTGGTATCACTGATATTTATGTTAATTATTCGTTATAAGGTACATAAACAAACATAGCTCGCTCTCTGTCTAGATACAGCCAATGTTGCCTAAATTTTCGAATTAAATTTGAATAAAATGACGAAATTAATTTAGTTATATTTAACTGTTTTAATGAAATAAAATGATAAAAATCTTTGAATCATAAATAAATTTTCGAGATATTTAAATGGTTAGCCAAAAATTTAAAAAAGACAGTATTAGCTTAAGAAAGTCAACGAATTAATAATTTTGCCTACCCATGTTTTTTACTAAAATATCAAAGATATTGTAAAGTTCTTAAATATACCACTGTTCTTCATACTTTATCACATAAACATAATGATAACCTAATTTTGTAAAATGGAGGTACTTTTGAAGTTGCCAGCGCATGTGGACAACAGCAGAAGCGGCATTAAAAGAAAGAGAAAGAATGATAGTCTATACCCTACCGCTTGCAACCAAAAATGCAAAGTAGTGTAACTAAACGCAGAATTCTTGAGCGATCCAAGTCCAACAAAAAAGAAAGACATATTTTTAGTAAGAGATTACATTAAGAAGATAAAATACTTTTGCAATAAAGATGGACATAGAGTAATTATATCTAAACTCCCGATATTAGTTTTTATATTTCTTACTCAGGTAATATTGCACTGTATATACAATGTATAAAAATACACTACGTTGTAAAAAAAGTAATAGATCTTGAAATAGTTTGCTTATTTATATAGTAATACAATGATATACCTACTTAAATAAGTAACTTTAAATTAAATAAATAATATTAAGAAATTCATAATAATAGCAACATTACAAAGGTAGATTTTATGATTGCATCAGGTAGTTCAATAAAATTGAATACATTTCATTTAATTAACAATTGAAAAGTACAGATTTTAGAAGAGAAAGGTATATACCATTTTATTATTTGCAATATTTAGTAAACTGTTCATATAAGTATAAAATATTAAAAATGAAACGTTTCCAGGGGCCTATACAGCCGAGGTTCTTGGAGGGGGTCACGCGGAAAATAATCGGACTAAAAAATTTTTTGTAACACAAAATTAACAAACTTTTTAAACTTCTATACTTCTGATGACCAAAAAGAAAAAAAAACATCAACTGGTAAATTTACCGATATGGTGTTTAAAATTAAATAATATCTAGCGTACATTTTTAATTCTCGGAGGGGGGGATATGACCCCTTGACCCCCCCCCCCCCTTGTATACGTGCTTGAACGTTTCTAAACTACAAGAAATATGTAATATTAATTAAAACTAGAAATACCTGTGATAAGAAATTTAATGTTTCAAAACTATTTAACGCTACCAGTTTTAAAATATTAAATACTAACAGGAAAAATTTTTTATGAAAAATACCCTTACATAGTAATAGTAACATATTTAGGTATTTATAAATACGATTTTTTTAATGGTGTAGACCCTTACTTTCATTTATTTAACGGAGTACTGAAACTTTCCGTTTAGTTATAGCAATATGGGAGTATTACATATGTGAATTTATCATATAAACTGAAAGAAAATGATTTAAAAAAATCAGGACTGTCAATGACATCAACAATTTGTTGGAAATATCCCTGACTGTTGTCTTCAATAGGGGAAATTGGCTGACTTATCGTACCTATTGTGCCTAGATCGAGAGTGAGCTACGTTTGTTAATGTACCTTATAACGAATAATTAATCTATTAATTATCACTCGATGATTTTTTCATCTCTTTTTCTTCATATTTATAGGTAACTGTAAACGTAAGGGGGGTAAAAGCATTTCACGAAGAGAGAAAAACCACCTGTGTCCGTACTGTGGGCAAACATTTGGTCGGCCGGTCGATTTAACAACGCATATTCGTATTCATACGGGTGTCAAACCATTCAGCTGTGATAACTGCGAATATCGTTGTCACGATAAACAGTTATTACGATCTCATATACGGATACACACTGGTGATCGGCCATATAAATGTAGTTATTGTGAGAAAGCTTTTGGCACTCGCGGCTATTTAACAATACACGAACGATTTCATTCCGGTCATAGACCGTATATTTGTTCAACTTGTAAAAAAGGTTTTACAAATAGTAAAGATCTTAAGGTTCATGAACGAACTCATACGGGAATAAAATTGTTTTCTTGTCAAATTTGTAATAATAGTTTCACCACGTTACATTATTTACGTGTGCACACAAAAAAACATGAAACTATAGTGTAAAAGATTCATTCATTTCAAATATAAAGTTTAGAGATTTATAATTGTTATATAAAAATTTATGTGAATTTTAGTTTATTTTTTTAGGGAGTAGTTTTTTATGAAGTCATATATCTTTTTTTTATTTACATACCATTTATATTTAACTAGTTTAAGTACTAAATATCAGTACTCCCTTATACAATTTGATATAATTATTTCTTCTTAAATTTCTGACAGCTAGAAAAAGGAAATGACTACGCCTTTGAATTATTCTTTTTGTGCGTAAGTGTTCTATGATTTTGTACTGCGCAAAGGTGTCACATACCTAAATATTGTTCAAAAGAATAAATCAAAAAATGGTCAATATAGTCAGTCTGTCTTATCTTTTAAAGTTATTTGTTTAAAAAAATATTTTTATTTGCACAATAAATATCGTTTTGTTTAAATAAAACAACAAACTATAAAATAGTAAAAATTAGGTGCAATATTCAAAGTAAATCCGTACTATTATTGAAATTAAAAATTTCACAAAATTCGATTCAAAATTAAGTATTTTTATTCTATTAAAAATTTAAAAAATCGTTATATAAAAAAAAAATTATAATTTTAAAATTTATTTTAGGAAATATTTATATAAATGTTACAAAAATTATGTTGTTTATGTAATAAAATGTAATTTTTTAAATTAATTTTTGATTATAATTAAATTAAAAATTAAAAAGCACTTTTATATTTGTTAAACGTTTAAGTTATTAATAAAATATATTCTTGAAGTTTTATTAATATTTAAAGAAAATAAATGATTAATATTTTTCATGCGTTGAATCAATTTTATTAATCCAAATTTTTATTCTCCTCTGATTGTTCACTTATGATTATTCATACGTTGGGTATTAATGAGTTAATTGTCAACATTAATGCGTTATTAAATGTTATTAACCAACTTAACGAAATAAACAAAAACAGAATGCCAACCATAGAGGGGTTACAGAGGTATGGTAGGTACCTAATAATATTACAGAAAATAAATTCAAAATTGATTAAAATCTGATCTGCAAAAGAAAAATAATTATTTTCACATATCGACGGCTACAGTTATTAATAGACCTTTCGATTTACATAAATATTTTAAACCACAATTCCCACCACAGAATATTCAGAAACAAACTCCGTATTTCTGTACTAGCTTTTTCAATGTGGACAGTAGCTTACGTCACAAATGACGTAATTTTTGTCCCCTCCAAACGCACAAAATGTTACAAAATAGATCTTGTATCAATGTATGCGTGTGATGTACAGTTGTATGTGTACCAACATCACACGCTGTCCGTGGAGGGAGACGACTGCTCTGCATATGTATGCTAGTATTTCGGTACCTGCATATTACTATATATGTATTCTCTTATTGTTGAAACTGGTTGATAACAATCGATCTGAACCCGGCTACAGTTGCTGTGTGACTGACACACTTAAGCGGTATCAAGCACACAGCTATCCACAATTTTTTACAAACACGCTTAGGGCTTGATTCCCACAATTTAAACAGTTATTTTTATTACAGACACTTTATATTCTATGTAATATGTACAAATTTAATGTTTCTAATAAGTTACTAATATTTAACCCATTATAACCCAACGTATTCACACAATAACAGGGGATGGCATGTTATGTTCATAAGTAGTATATTTTTTCCATTGAATTTAGAAATACACTGTACAACAAATATCATTAATACATTATTTTTAAGTTCTTGACATAAATTCTCTTTTAATTACTCATAAATACGACTTCTTTTTAAGTAGATTTTTAATACACATCAGAGGAACCATCTAGAGTTCCAAAAACCGTATACCCTCAATTGAGTTAAAAATTATTCTCTAAAAAGAATATATATAAAAAAAAATTAACCAGTCGGAGGTATGTGACTTTCAGAATTCCAGGCGAGGAACCCTGGAGGGATATCTGAATTTTAATAAAAATCTCATTTTGAGTTTGTGTTCAAGTATAAATACAGTCAGGCTTTAACGGGTTAGTTATTACATATCTAGATTAAAATTTTCCTTATTATAATTGAAGGATAGTAAATACATAAATAAATATTTACATATTAGTTATATTAAAAAATTTTATTTTTATAAAATGTTATTTCACAAATAATATAAATTTCTGTGATTTTGAAATGGCCTATTATTAAATATTCACGTACTTATAAATTTTATTAATGTAAACAAATACCTACATAAGAATGATTCTATAGTTATCTATTTTAATGTCAATTAATTTTTTTTGTGTAATAATAAAATTTATTTAGAAATTATGTCGGATATTTGTCGAATATGTTTACAAAAACAAAATGATATGTTTTCAATTTACGATAAATATTCAGACGAGTACACTGAACCAATATGTAGCATGATTATGTACTGTGCTTCCGTAAAAGTAAGTTAAAAATTTCAAAATAAATTTGTATTTTTTTACGATTTGTCAATTTTATAGATTGAAAAAGGAGATGGATTACCGGATTTATTGTGTAAACATTGTAAAATAAGACTTGAAACGGCTTACTTATTTAAACGAGACTGTGAACTGGCCGAAAATAAATTGCGTCAGAGTATACGCACTAACTATGTAAGGGATAAAATTTCTAATGTTTTAAAGGGGGACTTAATAATTTTTTTTAATTTTTGCTTATAGAATAAAATGAAAACTGAGAATAGTGACTCGAACCAGTCACGCCAAAATCAAAATTGTAATGATGATTTGCCTTCTGTTAAATTAGAAGTTGATTCAGAAGCAGAATCGTGTTACTATGCAAATAATAATATTAAATCCGAAGATCCTTTAAATCAGAATGCGGCGGCCATAATAGACATTCAACAATCGAAGTTAGTTTTATTATTTTATTATTTTTTTTACTTCGATAAAAATACAGTAGTTACATACATATATTATAGACTTTTTACTCTTAGTTACTTACTTCGTGTTTTACAAGGAAATCGTTTTTACGGTATCTCATTACAGTGGAGTAAGTTGCTTTTTTACTTCACAATTTATGGTTTCTGTGACAGGTGGCAAAATTATAGGGGTGGTAAATATTTCGTTACTTTTATGTGAAAAAACAAAAAAAAAAAAATTAGTAAATAAAGACTAAGGCTATGGGTCACTGTACGTCCGACTTTGTCAGGATTTTTGCCATTAGCGTGCACGGGTGACGACCAAATAACCGAGGGCCAGATAATAATTATATTTTCAAGTTAGAATACGTGCGGATATTATGTGATTAGGATTTTTTCTGTCCCCAATACATCAGAAATAAGATACAATGGGGTATTTGACAGTATCAAAGAAAAGCAATTATAACAAATTTTAATGAAAATTTATAATAAAAGGCAGCAATTTATTATACTAATTCATCTTAACTATCATTATTTGATTTAAAAAAATTTAATTAAAAAAGTAATTTTTTAGCTAAAATCCACATAAGCAGAAACGGGCTGTGACGTTGCTTTCTCTTATATTTCAACATTATCACCACTAGTGTCGCTACTTAATTTCCGGTTAGCAAACATAACTATGGAAATTAATCAAAATTTAATTAATTTTTTTTTAAAAATCAACAATTTCTTTTCCTAGTTACCGGAAAAATAAACAGTTTTTTTTCTTAGTTACAGGACACCTGTTGCTATCTAGAGAATGTGACGTAACTGACAGCTAGTAAACGTTTTCGCGCAAATTTTGAGAACAAATACTAAAATAATTTTTTCAAACAATTTTCGGCATTATTTTTAAAAATTAAAAACGTATACGTGCATAATACATAAATATGTGTGTTTTAAAATAATTTCCCAAAATTAGTCAAATTCCCCAATGGGGACGTGATAGGAAATAACTACAAAACCTTCGAGTTAGGAGACTAATATACAGTGTGGTCCAAAATTATGTACCGTAATTGCTAGAGCTGATAGTACTTTCAAAAATAATGGTACCTTTTCATGTACACTTTTTTCCAAAACTCAATAATACGGGAGATACACCTAAAATCTGCTACATAATACACCCGACATATAATACACCGTGCTGCGGAAAAGAGATAAAAAATAGTGTTCTTATTCTTTTTATTTAAAAGACTTGACATATTTATTGTATAGTATGATTTTTATTATTAGTAACATAAACATGATATGAGATGTGATTTATTTATTATTTTATTAAACTTGCAATGTTTATTTAATATTAAGATACGATATGTATGTAAAGAGTGCGGTTACCGATGATATAATTTATGATACATATGATGTGTCCAACCGTGAGAAGACAGTAACATAAATGCGTAATACATAGTGTGTAGGATAACTGCAGACATAATATGCAATACATATCGATGTACAATCATTTTTCAACTTGTTCGACCCTTATTTTGCTTAGAATATTTTTTATATTGCGATTTTATTTGTTTTTTTGGCAAGTTTTGTGTTTAATATGTAGAAATTAATTTATTTTTTTAATATTATTTTTGAGAATCTTATGTTGTATTTCATAGGTCACACCCTGTATAGTACTTTTTAATATAAAATCCACAGAGAGAGAGCCACGTTTGTTTATGTACCATATATCAGATCCAAAGTGTACATCGCTCTAAAGGGGTGAAACGAAAATCATCTTTTCCTAAATATTTTCCAAACGCTTTTGGTTAATGGATTAATATTTTAGGGGTACGTATTTTGCATTAGGAGGATTCAATTTATATTAACACTTATTCCATCACTTAAGATCAAGCGCTGATTTTGAGTGGTAGGTGTTAGTTATCACGTCTTTTCTTTCTTAATTTGTAGTTATTTAAACAAATTTCTTAACAGTATGATTCCTCAGACAATTCCACACAAAAAAGGTATACTTGTTACATTTCGATAAATAATACCGTTTTCTAGTAATTTAAAGTAGAAGTATCTATTTCCAAATTATCCCCTAACCATAAGTGATGGAATAATTAGTACCATAAATTTAATTATCCTGCCTCGTGTTCGATTTGTGGTATAAAAAATTCCAGTGCATTTGCGCATGTGCATTACTAAACTGCGCGAACATATTAGCAAAAATTTAAATAAATACCGTCTACAAGTTTCCAAATATGGTAGTAAACGTCAAATAATTTGAATTTTTGTTTGCACGGTTTAATAATGCACATGCGCGAGAATTTTTTATACCACGAATCGAACACAGCCCTGATGTTCATATGCACCCCTAAAATATTAATCCGTTGTACAAAAGCGCCCAAAAAAAAAGTCAGTTTGTTCCACCCCTCTACATTTCACCTCACCACTTTATCTCCCTGATTATTGAGTTTTGGAAAAAAGTGTAGATGAAAAGGTACCACTATTTTTGAATCAGCTCTAGTAATTACGGTACATAATTGTGGACCACCTTGCATAAGATATAATTTCAACTCTTTTGATGATTAATATTAATTAACTCGCCAACATGTAGTTCTAAAAAAAAAACTAATGGTCCGATTTTAATAATTTTTTTTAATCTTTGGAATTATGGCGAATTAATTAAAAAATAAATACTAATAACTGGATACTAGTACTAGAAATGTTGGAGCCACTGGAGGTTTTGTTTTTAAAAAAAAATGTAGTAGAAATGTCGTAACAGCTGATATTTCTTGATTGAAAGAAAGTGTTCATCGTTTCATTTCGTTTTGCCGTCTATCATGCATATTTTTTTACATTTACACATAAATTAACGTTAAGTCAGTCTATTGTGTTAATGCTCTTGGTACTGAAAAAAGTAATGTATAACTAGCTTCATAAAAATTTAGGATAAGTCTAATGACTCATTTAAGTTGTTCTAAAATTATAAAATCTACGATAGCAAAATTGTTCTGTAGTAATAGACCTGGGTAACAATATTAAATTAACCTTTAATTACTAAAGAAATATCGGTAAAATTATTTTATTTAGAATTTAAATTACACAATATAAAAAGATTCCATTTTTTATTGAAATCTAAGGTTATAATAAATAAAAATGATTCACTCTATCTCATTAATAGCAACAACAATGCCAAATTCTGTACTGTTGTACTAAAAGAAGAAGAAGATCCGATAGAGCCGGATACATCATTTAATACTGAATTGTTCCCACCTGCTGGATTTGTTAAACAGGAAGATGAGGAACGTGAAAAGTTTCGTTTAAAAATTGAAAAAATAATTTCGAAAAATATTTACAAGAAACGTAATCGTGAACGTATTAAACGTGAATTTAAATTACAAAAACAGTACTGTTATCCGTGCAGTAAAATCTTCTGTTCAAAGGATGAATTCAACACGCATGTGACACAAAATCATTTAAATCAAACGTTCGTTTGTGAAATGGACGCATGCAAAAAGGAATTTACGGACTGGATGAAATACGCAATACATTTTAATACGGATCATTTTGTAGAAAACTTTTTAACCTGTCAACAGTGTCAAAATAGTTATAGGCATAAAAAGAATTTAGATGTAAGTTGATTAGTAAGTTGTGGTGGGAGATTATGAATGATACATATTGGTCCGTCACAGATAATTTTATAAGAGAACAACTATTAGATATTGTCACAATTGTTCCTAAATTGTCGGATAACTGTTTAAATTATACTGTGGACTAACTGGTTGGAAAACGACATTTCATATTACATGAACTTATAGTAGAAGTTTTTCTAGTAAACGATAATTTTATTTAAATTAGAAGGCAACTTTGTAAAGAATAGCTATTAGACATTGTCGTAGCTGCTCTTAAATTATCCGATAACGCGGTAGACTAATTGGTCGGAAAACGACATTTTATATTACACGACCTTATACTAGAAGTTTTTTCAGTATTCAATAATTTTATTTAAATTAGAAGGTAATTTTATAAAGAATAGCTATTGGATATTGTCGTAATTGTTCTGAAATTGTTGGATAACTGTCTAAATTACGCTATGGATTAATTGGTCGAAAAACATTTCAATATTATACGACCATTTAGGTTTTTGAAGAAAAAAATTTTTTTGTCATAAGTTAAAAGATCATAGTATATAAATTTTATAAGAAAACTCTTTTTATTTTATTTTTAACCTGAAAACACCATAATATGTCTTTTTATTTTGATGACGTCAAAGACATCGCGATTTTTGTAGTGCTGTTTGTAACCAAATGATATTTTTTAAAATTTTATAAGTTTTAATTAATTTCTTATTTATTATATATATTACTTTTAAATTTTTTTCGCATCAATTGTCAATATTATTTATTATTTAGTGCTGAAATAAAAAAAAACGCCGTGAGCAGCGGGGCCCCATCACGGTAGTCGAATTTTCCCCTTCATCTTCGGTATTGAATGTCTACAAGCGAAATGTGATTGAAAGTCTACAACCGAATTGTCATTTTGTTGGTTTCAAAACTGGTGATGAGTGTTCGGCTGATCGAGGCTTTAAAAAAAGGTTTTAAGTATTTAAGGGCTGTATCTCAGTAAATTTCAATTTTGTGCCGAAAACAGGTAGCAGAAAAAAAGCCAACACAATTCGTACGAGGACATTCCTGCCCATGTTTATCCGCTAATTGCCTTTATGTTTTAGTTTTAAATATTAAATAAAAAAGGACCTTAAATAGTAAACTGGAAGGCCTTTATAAAGATATTTTTTCTTTCCAAAAAAATCCAAAATTTCTATTTTATAAATACTAAAAATTCAAAATTCCTAATTTATAAATAAACAGTGACTTTAATAACATTTTTAAATTACTTAATATGTATGTATTTCATTTGTCATAAAAGTAAGTTCACTTTTTTTTAAATTTTTTAAAATTACTATTCGCCTACTTGTATTTAGAATAAACATAATGCTTTTAAAACACATTTAACAATAGCATTCAATTCCGATGTAAAAATGGGAGAAGTGGGGGGGGGGGGAAAGTGATGTGGACTCCCTACAAGGTACTAGCTGGATACTAACTGAATACACGTACAAAATTTCAGCCCTCTAGGTTTCCTTATGGAGTCTCTAGACGTGTTAGAAAACAAGCAAAAAAATTAAGGAAATATTGGCGTAAAAATCGTGGGGGTAAGGGTTAAAAGTTGAAACCTCCAAAAAACAATGTCTGGCTATTAGCTTAACCTGTACACCAAATTTCAGCCCTCTAGGTTTATTTGGGGAGATTTTGACCCGAACGAAACTGTTAAAAAACAAGAAAAATCATGTTCTTTTGGGTATAAAAATGGTGGGGGTAGGGGTTAAAAGTCGAGACCCCCAAAAGGCACCCCCTTGATACTAACTCAATCCGAATACAAAATTTCAGCCCTCTAGGTTTATTCGGGTGACCTGTGCGAGTGGTACAAACTTCGAAAACGTCGAAAATGCATGAAATTGTAGCTTAAAAATGAGGGGGGTGGGGGTAAAATATTAAAACCTCCAAAAAGCACAACCTAGGTACGAATTTTATCAACACACCAAATTTCAACCCTCTACGTTAATTCTGGGGGGCTGGGGGCCTGTTAGATCCAGCGAAAATCATTTTTCCCCCCTCTACTCCCACCATATCATCCTAGGAAGCTGAATTTTGGATATGTTGTAGATAATTGACCGAAACATTATTTAAAACCGGTTTGAAAAAGTTTTATTGCTTTTCCGCCCCCCACCACCCCCTTAAAGGTCGGGTCAGAAAAAAAATTTGCCCAAAATTTGACCCCACTTTGATAGTATGAGGTGCCTCGAAAATGAGCCCCATTTACCAAATTTCATCTCTTAACTTCCATAGGGGGGCCCTACACAAATTAAAAGGTGGCGGGAAAATATATATATATATATATATATATATATATATATATATATATATATATATATATATATATATATATATATATATATATCAGACATTTTTTTTCTACATATTCGTGTTCTACGGGTCCGAAAACGGATAGCGCCCCTACTCTCGCCTCTCGCAGCTCTTATCGTATAGACTGTATAAGTCTAATTTTTCGGAGAAAATTCGACTAAAAATTAATTTTTATTCAAAAACCCAATTGTATGTAAATTAAAAGGTAATTTTATAAAAAAAAAAAAATAGCTTTTTTTACATTGTCTCAGTTGTTCCTAAATTGTCGGATAACAGTCTAAGTTACACTGTAGACTAAGTGGCCGAAAAACTACATTTCATATTACATAACCTTATATTGTAACTTGATTCAGTATACAACTGTATTTAAATTAGAATATAATTTTATAAAAAATAGCTACTAGACATTGTCACAATTATTCCTAAATTATCGGATAACTTTCTAGGTTACGTTGTAGACTAATTGGTCGGAAAACGACATTTTATATTACATGACCTTATATTGTAACTTGTTTCAGTATACAACAATTCTTTTTAAATTAGCAGGTAATTATATAAAGAAGAATTATTAGATATTGTCTCAGTTGTTCCTAAATTATCAGATAACTGTCTAAGTTACGCTGTAGGCTAATTGGTCGGAATACGACATTTCATATTACACGAGTCTAAAAAGAAAATATTTAAGATTCTTTTGAAGTAGAGATGTCGATTCTCCAAAAAAAAAGATCGATTTTTGGATCGATTTAAATCGAAATCAAAAAAATCGATTAAAAAATTCGATTCTGTGAGATCGATCTAAAAAATCGAAATTTTGAAAAGTTTAATAAAATTAGCTGATAATTTTTGTTTAAGGGACTTCCTTGATAGTACATAGGTAATATCGGTAATATCGTATAAAAACGCCTTACATTATATTTGTAAAGGCGATGAATGAGTTAACTTTTCAATTATAATTATAAAAAATAAGGCAATTGAATATGTAGGACGAATACCACGAATTGAACCAAGTTTATTCAAAAATTTCAAACAAATTGACAAAAAAATGTTTTCTAAATAAGTCGCTTTTGTGGGAAAGGGATCGTCGTTTGCACAGATAGGTGGTCTCTTCCTTCCTTTTGTATTAATAGTCTGACTTATATAGAGCCATAGGAGAGGTTCGTTGATATAACGAGTAAAAAGTGACAATTAACAATAGAGTTTTTGGTGTTTCATTTTAACACATGTTTCTTTGTAGAATTACTATTAAAATGAAGTTATTTTTGGAAAAAATCGGTTATCGATCTCTTACTTTTAATAATCGATTCAAATGAAAAAAATCGAAAAAAGAATCGATTTGTTAAGCTTCGATTAATCGATTTAAAATCGACATCTCTATTTTGAAGTATACGTCGAATACATATTAATATATTATCCAATGTGTAGTTTCAAATAGAAGTACTGTATATATAGATATGTAACCGTAAAATTGCAACTCTATAACATTTCAAAACTGCTACACTATAAACTAGTGATTAGTAATTAATGATCATTCGATTATAATGATTATCCAATTATTAATTTTATAATCGATTATTGGAATGTGCAATTTAGATCATTCGATTATGTCAGTCATTCATAATCGCCCACCCACCTCTATATGTAAGCGAAAATTTTCATTAAAGCATGGATAGATTTCATAATAGAATTTTGGAGTTCTGAGGTATTTTTAAATATTTATCGTTTTTAGAGACATATATATAGTAAGCACGGTGATCGTCCCTACGTATGTGAACACTGTTCAGAACGATTTCAAGAGCCAAAAGCTTTAGATCAACATATAAACATACATACCGAAAAATACAAATGTGAAGCTTGTAGTAAGGTGGGTTTATTGGTAACGCAAAGATTATGTGAGCGTGATACAGTTTATAATTTCACCATCAGAGGCGCTAGTGATAATCATTGCGTCGCTAATACATATGTAATATATAATAAATTTTACAGTGGTAGACAAAAATACGTATACATTAAGCCAAGGATACACTGGCAAGTAACTTCTGCAAGTTATTGCAGAAGTTACTTGCGGATCTGTTTCCACTGGATGTAATAAAATGAACAATTTATTGCTGCAAACACTTGCTGCAAGTTACATCAACCATACTTGCAGCAAATACTTGCATGTGCTGTTTCCACTGGCAATAAATTTTCAAGCAATTTTTGAGCGAGTGTTTCCACTAGCTGCAATAAATTCTACAAATTGATTGCTGCAAGTAACTTCTGCAAGTTTTACCACTAGAACTTGCTGGAAGTTTTTGTTGTCTGTTTACATTATTATTTGATATTTTTGCAATTTTTTTTATTTATTTAAAATCTGACCGTCAATTTGTATGTATTTATTTTTGTATTTGTATGTAATATAAAAATAAATATTCCTAATAAAACAGCTGCCATTGTAATAAGTATTTCAACCATGATTTCAACGAAATAAAAATTTAAAAAAAAAAGAAAAGTATGAGTAAAAGATGGCAATGGCATGAAATCGATGAAATCGAAAAAAAAAATTGTTTAAACAAAACTAACAGCTGAAGATTTAAAAGAAGTAAAAAATTTTATTAGAATATCATTAGAAGATTTTAATTAAGCAAAATACGCAAATTCTAATGAGTATTAGTGCAAAACGTCTACTCGCAACAAAAATTTTGAAAAGGCTTAAAATAACTCAAAATCGATTAGATTTAAATGTGGGACATTCTGAAGTAACCTAAATTGAAATTCAATATAAAATTAATATTTATTTATTTTCAATAAATATTTCATTCTGGTTGTGTTTTATCATTTTTTTTTTAAATTTACTTATTAAAATTTTATCAAACTTCTCTTTAATTAACTGTCAAATCAATTACCTACATTTTTTAATATACGTATGTGTATAAATATATCTATCTTTTTCTTATATTTAAGTAGTAATTTTGACTAAAAGAGGCGATAAATTAGAAAATCTATTTTCTTGTAAAGATTATTCTAATTTATCGCCTCTTTTAGTCAAAATTACTACTTAAATATTGATACGGGGCGAAACTTGGGAGTTCAATTTAATTATCTTTTTCTTATTCTTTTCTTGTCTCTTATTCTATCTTTGTTTTCAAAAAAACTTGCACAAAAAACTTCCAACAATTTGGATAAGTAAAAAGTGACTTATGCAAGTTAAATATACTGTGGAAACACTTTTTGAACCAACTTGCTGTTAAAACTTCTGCAAGTGACTGAACTTGCGGAAGTTCACTTGCGGGTTACTGTTTCCACTACCAAATACTTGCACAAATTAACTTGCAGCAATTTAATTGCAGTTGATATGTTTTTTATGTGTAAACACACTGTTTACACACAAAGCAAAAAAGACTTGCTCAACTTGAAATTAATTGCAGAAGTTAACTTGCAGTGGCTGTTTCCACATGAAAAAATACTTGCAGAAGTCGACTTCTGCAATATTTATTGCCAGTGGACATTTAGCTTTACACTGACATCCATGAATAAAATTAGTTCACAAATTGTTATTTGTCTTTTATACAATACTGGCCCTTAAAAGTAATGCTATATTTGACTCTAATTAATTTTATTTCAGTGTTTTTCGTCAGCGTTTGGATTAATGAATCACAGACGTACCCATAATACCGACGATTCGTACACTTGTGAAGAATGTGACGGAAAATTTACGACAAAATTATTTTTGGAACGGCACATGTGTGATAAAAATCGTAGTAAAGGTGACGAAGATAAACGAAGACCTCGAAGGAGAGCGAAGAATCAACTGTGTACCTATTGCGGCCAACGATTCCATCGGCCAATCGATTTAACAATACATACACGCCTTCATACCGGTGTAAAACCGTACAGTTGTGATCAGTGTGAATATCGCTGTCACTCGAAACATTTACTTCAATCGCACATTCGAATTCACACCGGTGATCGACCATTCAAATGTAGTTATTGTGAGAAAGCTTTTGGTACAAAGGGATACTTAACGATTCACGAACGATTTCATTCCGGTCATAGACCGTACATTTGTTCAACTTGTCAAAAGGGTTTTACAAACAGTAAAGATCTTAAAGTGCATGAACGAACTCACACTGGAATCAAATTATTTTCATGTGATGTTTGTGGTAACAGTTTCACCACATTACATTATCTACGTGTACATACGAAAAAACATGAAAATTGAATATAATGAAGACAAGTTTTTTGTTATAGTTATTGTTTTATAATAATTTAACTGTTTCGCGCTTATAAGACATGTACAGCGACATATTTTACATTTTTAGAATGTCATAGTACTAATAATGAAATCTTTATGAATTCGTGACTTCTGTCCTCGTGGAGGTGGTTAATTCACACTTCACCGTACTTTGAATTCCATAGGGGCAGAGATATTTTTTGTCACTGGGATAGCATACGAAATGTTGAACAATGATGATTGTACATACAATCTCACATTACATGAATATTTTACGCGCTTGTGTTTATTAAAAAAAATAAACGTTAAAATTTCGGTCTGTGCGCATTATACGAGTTAAATAAAAAGAATATTTAGAGCACTTTACTTTGCAAAATACCACTTTTATTGAATATTAAAACTCTTATGACATGTTTCGGTCAATATGACCATTCTCAAACGTGTAAAGATTACAATTCAGATACATGCCTTTTATTCTAAATCTTAACTTATAAATTGTAGCAATGCACAATTTGGGGAAATTAGTGCATGCTACAATTTATAAGTTAAGATTTAGAATAAAGGGCATGTATCTGAATTGTAATCTTTACACGTTTGAGAATGGTCATATTGACCGAAACATGTCATCAGAGTTTTAATATTCAATAAAAGTGGTATTTTGCAAAGTAAAGTGTTTTTATTTACTAATTAAATATGGAATACCATAAAGTAACGCTCAAATCTATTAAATTTAATATTTAGAGCATTTAACATTCAAGCTTTGAGGAACAAAGTTAGAAGTTTATAAAAAAATGTCAGAAATGTCAGTCATAATTATGTCATGTCTTGTACTACATGTCTTACTAGCTAATCCAGAAGCATGATTTTGGGCGTTTTTTATTTAGAAAACATTTACACAGTGCATGACACTATGTCTACTTATTTTATAAATTGGACATCAACTTTTATTGTGTTTCGGCCACAGACCAATGAACACTATTATATTATACTACTAGACAAAGCGTAAAGCCAGTTTATAGGCATTTTTCTTGAAACAGGTAACAGGGTGAGACGGGTGAAATTTAATGAAATAATATAATGTCAATTTTTGAACAAATGCGACTATAATTATTGTAGAACATAATTTGTATACGTACGTATTTTGAAAATAAAGCGAATACTACTTTCTTTCTTTCAAAATTTTGTAGTTTCTTCTCAAAAAAGTAAAATTTTATTATCAATATTATATTTTGACAATAATTATTTGAAAACGTTACTACGATACCATTAGTTATTGCATTGATTACTATATTACAGAATACTGTTCGGTCGTATTCTGGTCGTATCCGGCTGCCTCAATTATACATTTATATAATTAGTCTATATAATATAATATATAATATGTTCATTGGTCTGTGGTTTCGGCAGAGGGCAGAATAGACAAAGCTACTAGATTTTTAACAAAAATAGATTCAGTCTGCTTGATATACTTTCTATGTTTCACAAATACATGTATAATTTAGTTAAAAGGTTAGTTTTGCAGTAAAATTTAAAAAAATAGTTTTTTTGTGAAAAAAAGTACAAAAATCACTAAAATTTGGTTGGCATTACTTTTTCCGTATGCACTTTGTCACACAGTGTCGTCTGTGTTTTCTAAATGGAAAATACTCTATTTTTCCTTGAGCGCAGAAGGTTAATATTTCTAAAGAGAGTATATATTTTTACCAGATGAACGTTATTCAAATCATATCCCATTATAATATGCTGGCATCTTTATAACTTTATTTTCAGTTCCCCTTTAACAATTTGCTTTTTAATTTAATTATGGAATATCATTTTGTGTAAATACATGTATTAACTGAGATTCCAAATTGAAAAGAATCGTCAAGAAAATAGAATCGACTCAAATAAATAATTTTCAGTTTTTCATTTTTTGGAATCTTATAAATAATACAAAAAATAAATAAATCATTTTTAGTCATTTAATCGAGGGTAAGTAATCAACTAAAAAACGAATAAATTTAAACAAAATTAGTCCACTAACCGATTGATCGATTAATCATCCGACATCACTAATGTATATACATACAGAATAAAGTACAGGATGTTTCACCTAAATTGTACAACGTTTTTTGTTATGGTTTAATAATTTATAACGTTCATTCGTACTATATATTTTGTTTGAATTATTTTGTAATTTAGATTATGTTAAAATTTGAAATCTGTAAAGAATTATATATTAATTTTATTAAATGAAATGAAAATGAAAAATTACGCCAGTGAAACTTAAAGCTTAAGAAAATTTCAAGTCTCGAATATATAAAATTAAAATCGACAAAGTTTGACGAATTTGAAATGAGAGAAATAAATTTTAAGATAAAGTAACTAATTGTTAAACTCTAGTAGTGTACGCCGATTTTTTAGCAGATTTACATGACCTTTTTGAACGCTCAACCTCGACTATAAATAAACGTCGTTAGTGAAGCTACTTAAGTGGCGTTAAATGAAGCCAGTTTGACAAGAGAACTGGCTGAATAACCTCTATCAGGACCGAATGTGTAAACGTGTCATATATTTTACTTTAAAAATTTCGTTAATAGGTTTTTTTATCCTTTTTTCTCCAAGAATTTTTAACTACGATTTCACGTACTCATTCTATATGTAACTACTCCAATTCATATCAATGGTTTCCATATTTATAGCATTATTTAACGACTAACATCGCCGTTAAAAAAAGCCGTCTAACCGTACACTGTTTGTTCGACAATGGAGAGATCTCTCTCATTTCAAATTCGTTCGAGACTATAAAATACACTCAAACCTTTTTTTATACAATTTTTTTGTGACTTTTTATTCACATACACTTTGATGGGCATTTTTTTATAGAGTGTACAAATAAAATCCCACAATAAAGGTTTAAGTGCAGTATAAGTGCAATGTTCTTTATTAATTAATTAAGGTCAATATGAAGTCAGATAAAAAAAATATATTAGATGTTATTACGGAAAAATTATTTTTCTTATTTGCAATATTTTCAAAAATTTTGTTTGAATGGTTGAAATTTTATTTAAAATCGCTATTGTTTATTAAATATTACACAATTTTAATGCCTCTTTATATTTTGACTACATATTACATATTTTATTTGATCAAAAACAGGGTATTATGCGCGTGTTTAAGAAATTTTCATAGTCTAAAAGACTCTTCAAAGGAAACTGTATGAATTCTGTTCGATATTAAAAATTTGTTGTTATTAGTAAAAGATTAAAATTTTTTTTAAAAATCAGTGTTACTGTTATAATTTTGATGCATTATTAATTGTGAATATTTCAATTTCCTAAATTATTTCTATTATTAATTCATAAATGGGTTATTTGTAATAATAATGTATTAAAACAGAATGTAAAGAAATTTTTGAAATAAAAAAAAATAACAGATGGTGGTACTGTAATTTTTATTTAGTTTTGTCCCGTATAATAATAAACTTTATCTACGACTGCCATGAAATTACTTGTCTATTGTACAAAATACTGTCTACGTAAACTATATTTTACATACAGCTGTACAAAAAATGACTCTTTACACGCACGTATGCGTAAAATACCACAGCTAACTCCACTTTTATTAATTCTTATTTTGTATATTAAAATCTGTACAAATATTTTACCTAGCAACTGAATGTTTACATTTGTTTTGAATAAATTCCAAATTCTACATAATTTTAATGTATTCTACAATACATTATAATTCTACATAATTTTAATTATTGTATTTGTACCAAATTTTTATCGTTTAAAGTATTGTGAATAAAGTAAATTTTTATATTTTTAAGTATAGTACGTAACTCGGTTGTAAGGCATATTACACACTCGCCGCAACGCGGCTCTTGTGTAACTTTTTCGCTCGTATGTAGTTGCTCGTATGTAGGGCGTTATGGACGCAAGCCAAAAAGAACCTTTTTACCTGCATTTATCTTTGTCTATTATATTAATAAATAGAAGTTTACCCACTCATATAAAACCATAATTACTTCGTTTGGTTGGTAACTATGTAAATAATTACGCCCATTAATAATATTCCATATTTGTTAATAATTGAAGGGACATAGGCGGGATTTAGTGGGAGGCAAGGGCGAAATTGCTCTCTTAATATTTGTGCAAATAAGGAATTAAATTTAAAGCGTTACCATAATTACTTACATTATTTTACAAACGAGTTATGTGGACGGCGATTTACATATATTTATTCCTGATTGTTTTTGGGTTATCTAATTTTTTTATTCAATGCGTTTTTGCACAACTTATATATTTAATTAATTGTCTATGAATAACTGAAATTTGATTCGCGTGATTTCTGTTTTCTTCCAGTACTTGTGCTGATAATCTACAGCTAGACTAGTTATATATACGCGTTTCAATTTACTTCTATCCATATTATCTGGGTGACTAAACAGTTGTACAACTAAAAGTTGAGTCTAATAATTAGTAATTAATTGGATAAGTTCAAATTTAGATAATATATTTGTGACTTTTGTATAAATAAAAATATTTTAAGATATCCAGCTAGTTTTTCTTAAAATCCAGTTTGCCCCACCCTGGACCAAAATCTGGATACGCCTATGTTAAGCGGGTTCTACACGATGCTACGAACGTTCCTTCCAACATTCGATCGAACGTTTGAGGCAGTTAAGTTCGACAGTTGGTGCGACGAATGTATCTGCTACACGGTGAGTCGAATGTTTGATCCAATACGAATGATAATGTGTTGGTACTCAGTCGACAACGCTGTTATCTGTCTAATGTTATCTCTAATGTTATACACTGATGTTGTCTCTCTTGTATAATGTGTTGGGACAAACGTGACGAAGATGTTATCTGTCTGATGTTATCTCTAATGTTATACACTGATGTTGTCTCTCTTCACATGAACGAGTCGTGCGCAACCAACGAATACAACCAACATTGACCTTCAAACGTTCGAAGCATCCCTTTGACTCGGTGCAAGAATACCGACATCGAACGGGACACGACCAAATGCGAATGTTTGACGCTCGACATTGGACACTCGTAGGTTCGAACAACGGCTACACGATGCTATGAACCATCCAACGTCGAATGTTGGAAGGTGTTCGTAGCATCGTGTAGCAGCGGCATTAAAAATTGCGTTCACAATATTCATTGTCCAATCTCCATATTCATGGTATTCGTCAAGGTTATAATGGGTTTAATAATTTTGAAGACGTTATAGTACAGCTTCAATATTCTGTTAATGTTAATTTGTATTTTGTTTGTCTTTACTAAACCAAATTTATTTCGAAACTATGTCTGATATCTGTCGAATTTGTCTAAAACAACAAAATGTTATGTTTTCAATTTATGATAAATATTCGGATGAATACAATGAACCAATATGTGATATGATAATGTACTGCGCTTCCGTAAAAGTAAGTTAAACATTTCAAAATAAATTTGAATTTTTTTCACAAATTATAAATCTTGTAGATTGAGAAAGGAGATGGATTACCAGATTTATTATGTCAGATTTGTAAAGCAAGACTAGGAACAGCTTATTTATTCAAACGTGATTGTGAGCAGTCGGAACATAAATTACGCAAAACTCTACGAATTAACGGTGTTGACTATGTAAAAAGATAAATTTAAAATAATGGTTTACATCTAAGTTTATACATAATGAAATTATTTAATTTTGTTTATAGAGGCTACCGGTTACCGAAAATGTTGATTTCAATCAGTTACATCAAATTCAAAATCCCAATTATCCTGTGGTTGTGCTACAAGTTACTCCTGAAATTGAGAAATATGCGTATCAAAATAGTGTTAAATCAGAAGTTCCCGACGATGATGATAAAGCGGATGTTACTGAAGATATTGAACAATTAGAGTTAGTATACTATTAAATATTGATATTTCCGTTATTTTCAGTTGTGAAGAGTTAACCGTTTTTATTCTTTTTATTGTTTCCGAGACTACTAAAGTAGCGGAAGCATTACGATCACTTTTGAAAAATAAAAATTTTTTTCCCCTCCAAAATAAATGTTTTTACCCACATTTTACGTTTTAGAGCTTCCTGGACAGTTTTGGTTTGGTGTCTGTCCGTCCGTCCGTCTGTGTGTCGTCAGTTTGCACCAACTGGCATAACTTTTGAACTATTCGATTATTTTTAATCAAATTTTCAGAAATTATGCAGTTTGGTTCCTAGATGGTCCCCTATGAATTTAATCGAAATCGGAGTAACGGTAGCTACGTCGCTACCATCTCATTCCATTAATATACTAAATTGCACCAAGTGGCATAACTTCTGAACTATTCAATTCTTTTTTTATGAAATTGTCAGAAATTATGCGGTCTGGTTCCTAGATGGTCCCCTACAAACACTGCATTCGGAATAATAGTATCCACGGCGCTACCATGAAATCCCATTAAATGTCAATACCTATCTTATTTACTGCTAGTCCCACTTCGCTCAAATTTTTAAAGTATTTTGGGAGTTAGTTTCTAAAATACTTTTGCTATTATTTTATAATTTAGCCTTTAAGTATTTTGAGTTACAACAATTTTTTTGTGAACTTTAAGGCGAAAATATAATTTCACGGTATATATATATATATATATATATATATATATATATATATATATATATATATATATATATATATATATATATATATATATATATATTTGGTAGAATAGGGGTATACTTTTACGAGTACGAGGAAGCTGTGTGCCACACTTATTGGCAGCGTATTTTTTATTCTTTTATGGATGTATAGCTTTTACTGTGTGGGGCACGTGCCTCAAGTCCCCTTAGGTAAATCTGGTTAAACATAAAAATTATCGGTGACAAACTTCTCAGTTCAAATAAAGTGTATACCATAGAATATTACAGAAGGTGGTGGTGAGCTCGTATCTCTAAACTAGTGAAACTAGCGTCCTGTATGTTATGTATATTGCATATACATTGAGCTTAGCTTGCATGTGTGTGATATGTGTTATGTATGCGCGTGACCTATACTGGTTCACTGCTTCTGAACGAGTGAATAGAATATAGTCACAGATGAGACAAATGAAGCGTACATATAAAAAAGTGTGGTCCGAAAGTTACAATAAGCTGCATTTTATACTGCTTATGAGTGCTTACTGACTAGTCGGCCATCGGCTCTACAAGAGTACACAACCATTGTTAAGTGGTGGCTGTTGATTGTTACATCGTGGTTACATCATTAGTAGCAGAACTAGCAGATACATACATACAATTGTTCGATAGTATGTATCCACTCCCACCTCGCACCTCGCGCTACATACATAACGAATATCGCACATACTAACATCCACTATACTACACATACAAACACAAACTCTAAATTTGTATATAACCATAGAAAGAGGGGGTGCCCCGCTGCCAAGTTTGATGACGTAAAATTCTGGCGACAGCCGCCATGCTATCATATAGTAGTTTCGTCCCTTGAATGTAGTCTAACCTGCTCAGAACTGCACACTACCAACCACAAAATTTTGTATTTACTTTCCTTCTATATGTTCAGTGGTGTATACGTAAACTTTTAAATATTTTAACCTAGATTTGATCCTGCTACTGATGAATTGACATCAAAGGAAGAAGTGCTGGAAGAGGATACATCCTCTAATTCTGCATTATTTCCTGCCGATGATTTTGTTAAAGAAGAATCTGAGGAAGATAAAAAGTTTGATTTAAATATTGAAAATGTTGATTCAAAAAAAATTCATAGACGAATCAAACGTAAAAACTATTACTGTTATGCATGCAGTAGAATGTTCTCTACAAAGAATGGACTCGATACACATATGTCGGAAAATCATCGAGATCAGAAATTTGTTTGTGATTTGAAAAACTGTACGAAACAATTCACCGACTGGTTAAGATATTCAGTACATTTAAAAATTGATCATTCTATAGAAAATTTTCTAATTTGTCAACAGTGTCAAATAAGTTTTCGACAAAAAAATTATTTAGATGTAAGTTACTTTTGTAAGAAATTATCAAAATGATTAAACATAAGGGACAGAGCGCATACAGTTTCGTTTAGAAAGATCCTAATAAATGTAAAAAATGTATATCCTCGACTGAAAAAACAGGGTTCCCACAGACCTGGAAAGTCAGGGAAATTGATTCACAGTCATGGAAAGTCAGGGAAGGTAGTGAAAAAAGGCCGAAAGTCATGGAAAAATGGTCAAAATCAAGATAAATCAGGGAAACTTTTGTAAAACTATAAATAACGCGCGTTTTTTTTTTTATAGAAGTTAGAATGCTGTTGCGATATAATCTCTGAATTTTAGAAAACATCCAACATTTCGATTTTTAGTGTAATGTATTTTTGTAAGTTTTTTGTTACTTGTCATTACTTTTATACAGCTAAATTTTTTTTTATGCGGTCTTTTTTTGTACGATTTTTTTAATGCGGTTTTTGAAAAAATGGCCATTAAAATGCATAATATGAATCAAAATTAAAAGACAGTAAGAAACTATAACATTTAGGTATTATAATAACTTTCTTTGATAAAAATACTTTTTAACGGCTTTTAAGCATTTAATCAATACATTGCATAAGAACATAAGTTATTGCATCATTTAATTTTTTTACAGATGTATTTTTAAAAATTTTCATAATATTATAAAAATGAAATAAAATATTTCTACGTGTAAATTAAGGCTTTATCTTGTTTAGAAAAGTAACTTCTATTGAAATTGTGAGGTTTTGAATGTTTTGAGTTATGTATTTTCGATGAAACTTTTTTTATGCCGTCCCGATCCACTGCGTAAAAAAATTTTTTTTTACAATCTGGACCGAACTAATCTTTTTATCTATAGCTATTTATGATATATTTGAATATATTTTTTTTTTGTGTGATTTTTTTTTATGCGGTCCCTACCCACCGTATAAAAAAAGGTGCAGCTGTATAAGTCATATGTAAATTTTAGTAAAGACGGCTATGGAAATGATGGAGACCGTATTAAACACTGAGAACTGAATCGAACATATTTACATATGTTTCCTAGAGATATCACAAGCATTAAATTTTGAAGCATGACTCCATTTTAGTAAGCCCAACTTGTAACCACGGAGACTTGTTTATAAATATTAGATAAACCATTAAATTAATGGTTTGATCGCCATCAAAGTAATCCCATTGGTCAATTTTTTTGCTTCAATTTCTTAATGTATTTGTATTACACAGCATTCTCTCTAGTCGATTCTCTCCTCAATGGTATTAAATAATAAAGTATTTTTCTTTCTACATACTATTTATTATTCTTACATTTACCCGAAGGAAAGTCATAAACATGACTTTATATATGTCGATAGTCAGGGAAAGTTTTGGAAATACGTCATGGAATGTCAGGGAAATTGAAAATTAAATTTCTGTGGGAACTCTGAAAAAGGTTTATTACTTGATTGCGGCAATTAAAATAGACGAAACTGTAATCGCTCAAGGCATAATTTTACTTACTTACTTTATTCGATTTTTATTTTTGAATTCTGATATATTTTTAAAAATTTAACCTTTTAGAGACACATATATAAGAAACATGGTGATTGCCCATACGTATGCGAGCATTGTTCAGAACGATTCCAAGAGACAAAAGCGCTAGAACAACATATGAATATACATACTGAAAAATACAAATGTGAAACTTGTGATATGGTGAGATTGCCATTTTCAAAAAGTTTTAATGAATATTCGATTCTAACAATAATTACTTTTTCAGTGTTTTTCATCAGATTCCGTGCTAGAAAACCATAAACGTACTCATAACACTGACGATTCATATCCATGTTATGACTGTGACGAAACATTTTCGACAAAATTGTTTTTACAACGACATGTCTGTAAGAAAAATCGCAAAGGTACTTTTGATAAATCAATAAATCAAATTATAATCCATTTTAAATAACTTGACCACTTTTCTTAAGGGGAGATTCGTTAAAAAAAGGTAAATCGACTTTTTTTTTCTTCATAATACGGTATTTGACTGTATTTAAAATTTGTGTCGAATATTAAATAATTTTATGCATTATCATTTCATATGTTCAATTTTAATAATGAAACATAAAAAAATTTGATAACTAGTTAGAAATTTTATTTTGAAAATCGCCATTTTTCAACAAATATTCAAATTAGTGAAAACGCGCCATTTCTTGAATATGACGTAACATTTTGTAGCTAGATATGTCGATTTTAATAATTTTCATCGATGAGGTGAAATTGTGTTTTGTATATTTCTATTAGCTTATATATATAGTAATAATAATCGGCCAGAATTCTAATAAATACTTGTTTTTACTTTGACATTTTATGAATATAATCAAAGTTTTAAGGTTATAAATATTGACATTGACGTTTAGTTGCTCCAAACTGTGACGTCACTATAGTGAGGTGTTTTTCCCGCCTTTTTCTCATTTAAAATTGTAGGGTTATTTTTTTTGATGATTTTTTACAGAATCTGTCGAAAATAAAAAAATCACTTAACTGATATGGAAAAACAATGCTTTCAGAATATTTTTGTAACTTCAGTCAAGTACCCTTTTATGTTCCTTAAGGTGTAAAAAATATACTCTTAAAATTTTGTTTAAAAAAAATGAAAAAACAAAAAGTTATGGGCATTTTAGTGCACGCACTTTACTATAACTCAATTTAAATAAAAAACTAAATGTTTTTTTCTCGAAAGTACATTTTTCGACCTGGTTCCTCATGTATCTCAAAAAGTATTTGAGACATTGACATAAATCAAAGCGCATACTATTCCTCGATATCGCCATTTTGGCAGGAACTAGAATCTTTTGGTTCTATATTTTCAAAATGGCGGCTGTTTATAGTCGAGAAAAAGCGGTGATTTTTAAAAATTTATTTTCAAATGCCATTTCTCACTGGTTTTTTATTTTTTTCTTAAATCCTTAGTGCCATAACTGTATATTTTCAGAAAATTCTCGATTTTTTGATTTTGGTTCACTGGGGATTTCAGAACGTGAGGAACCATCAAAGTGGAAAAATCTCACAGTGTCGACTTCAGAACCATTTAAACCCAACTTATTTTTGATTTTTTTAAAATTTTTTTTTTTTTTTTTGTAATCTCAAGACATATAGAAACAATGTTGTATATTTAGTTTTTTAATAAAATATTTATTTGTATAAAAAAAATAATAAATAAAACAGGTCGATTTTTGATGCTTTTTTGGCGAATCTCCCCTTAAGTAAATTCAATATAACAGGGGTTAACTCATTTGAAATGAACTCTAAATTGAAATATTTAAGTACAAACTTGTGAAATGTTATATTCTGCTTATTGAATTATTTCTGCAATTTTTTATAACGCAGTTAATCATCTTGCGGAAAATTTTTTTTTAAAATTATATAATTTTTTTAAAATATTTGATTCACAAGTACACAAAAATATAAATTTTCTTTTGCAATGGCGGATAATATAGCTAATGTCACGAATACATTTCAATGGTTACAAGTGTGGCTTAGTAAAATGGCGTCTTGTGCGTCACATTTTAATGCCTATTTCTCTCTACGGAATATATGCTAATAACACAATATTTATTTTTTCTCGTACATAATTAATATTGCCAACTAAAATTGTTCACATAATATCATACATCATACTAAAACAAAAAGTACCCATTCGCTCCGAGCCGAAACTATAGCCACCTACATCAAGTGATTATTTGACAATTTATCAGGACGTGCAGCACGCCTTACTATTATAAGTGAATGAGAAATATATTAAAAACTGAAATTTATGTAATAAAAGCCATACATCTGCTTACTTTACCTTAAAAATGTCTTAAAGTGGAATAGTTTTCAATGATTAACGAATAAAAAGTTTGAAGTAATTTTTATAACATTTTTTTGAAAATTTCAAAATAAAGTGACATTTGATAGTAGGGTTACAAATGGTAATTATACACTTTCACGGTCACCAGCCTCGTGTTCGATTTGTGGTATAAAAAATTTCAGTAGATTTGCGCATGTGCATTACTAAACCGCGCGAACATATTAGCAAAAATTTAAATATGTAACGTCTACAAGTTTCCAAATATGGTAGTAGACGTCAAATAATTTGAATTTTATGTTTGCGCGGCTTGATAGTGCACATGCGCGAGCATTTTTTATACCACAAATCGAACACGGCCCTGGTTTTTTGGCTATAAATAAAAAACTAATGGTTCAATTTTAATGATTTTTTTTTTTAAATGCTCGTCTTTACGGCGGATTTATGATAAAAAAATAAGCAAAAATGAATGTTTTTGGTAGTTTTATGGCTTTAAATGAACAAAAATGTTAAGTTTTTACGAATGATCGCTCATAAAATTTTTTTACGTGTGGTTATATCAACTTTTTCGTATTTTTTCTTGTAGTCTACATGAAAAAATGAACAATTTAAAAAAAAGTAAAAACACTTTTTTCGATTTTTCATTACTAAAAATACAACTAGCAGGTACTAAAAAATAACAAATTTTTGCGAATAATTCTTTATAAAATTTTTGTACATTGTCAGATCAACTTCTCAATTTCAGTTTCAGGCAAAGGGAAATTGGAACTCTTATTTAATGACCCTTTGCCCTAAAATGAAGCTCCAGTGCTGCTCCGCCGTCCTTTTACTTTCCATCATTTCCAGTATCGGTATCGAGTTCTAGTATTTTTTTATCATAAATTCCTCGTAATGACGAAGATTTAAAAAAAAAATCATTAAAATCAGACCATTAGTTTTTTAATTATAGCCAAAAAACTAGGTGATCGTGAAAATGTATAAATAACTTTACAAATAATTTTTTTTTTAATGGTAAATAGATATCGTAATAAGTACTCACTTTAAAAAAATCAAGACAATATTTAAAAAAAAATACTTTTTAAAAAATAATAAAACTATGTACAAACAGCGTCCGGATAAACTGACATATTTGTCCACCTTGAGCGCTATAGTCGAATTTCGTATGCCTTCCAGGCCAAGCTTAATATTAAATATATCAAAATAAATAGTTTATTATAAATAAATATATTAATACGTTGCTTTATTTGTAGCCGAGGAAAACAGAAAAGTGAAAAATCATCTGTGCCCGTACTGCGCCAAACGATTTCCTCGACCAATTGCTTTAACAAGACATATATTTATTCATACCGGTGTAAAACCATTTAAATGTGAACTGTGTGATCATCGTTGTAGAACTAAATCATCACTACAATCGCACGTTCGAACTCACACCGGTGAACGCCCGTTCAAATGTAGTTACTGTGAGAAAACTTTTCGACAGAAGACAAACTGCGTTGTCCATGAACGATTTCATTCCGGTCATAGACCGTACGTTTGTTCCACTTGCCAAAAAGGTTTTACAAATAGCAATGATCTTAAAGTGCACGAACGAACTCACACGGGAATCAAATTGTTTTCATGTGAAATTTGTGATGACAGTTTCACCACTAAACATTATCTTGGTGTACATAAAAGGAAACATATGACGAAATAAATGAAAAAGAGACAAAAGTGTTTTTTATGACTCTTTTTTAAGGCTATTTCCTGTAGGAAATATGCATATATTTTTTTTATTGCCTAAATCGTTACAGAAACTTATGTTAAAACTTCACTAATAATTTTTTTTTATTATTGTAATCTACTACAGTTTAATCCATGCCAGTTTGTGCATTACGTGTCGAAATGGGGAATTTGACCAATTTTGGGAAACTGTTTTAAAATACGCATATTTATGTATTATGCATATATATAAAATTAATTTTTAAAAATAATGCCGAAAATCGTTAGAAAAAATTAATTTATATATTTGTTCTCAAAATTTCGAAAAAGTTCATTAGCTCCAATTACGTCACATTCTCTAGATAGCAACAGGTGTCATGTAACTAAGAAAAAAAACTGTTTATTTTTCTTATAACTAAGAAAAAAAATTGTTGATTTTAAAAAAAATTAATTAAATTCAAGTTAATTTCCATAGTTATGTTTGCTAACCGGAATTGACGTAGCGACACTAGTGGCGACAGTGTTGAAATATAAGAGAAAGCAACGTCACAGCCCATTTCTGCTGACGTAATTTATAGCTGAAAAATATTAATTTTTTAAAAATTAAATAATGATAGTTAGGATGAATTAACATAATAAATTGCTGTATTTTATTATCAATTTTCATTAAAATTTGTTTTTTTTTTGTTTTTCTTTGATACCGTCAAATACCCCATTACGCATAGTTGATTCGTGGCATTAACACTAGAAACGCTGCTGTTCCCAATCCTATTTTAAATGATTGGCAAAATCTGTCGCCATAAATGTCAGTTTTCGGTAAATTATCTGATTATGTTTATACTTCTGTCATTGTAATTTGTGCAGGTGACAAAAATAGAAATTAATAAACTTTTAACAAAAGTTCCAAAAAGTTACCAAAAAAAAAACGGAAAGTTAGATCACAGTAACTTCAATAACATTCGTATAATTAATTTATAAATGACGTTCATGTAATGATTTTGTGTTAAAGGGCTTCCATTAACCACGTGATTCGATTAGTGAAAATTGAATTTTCGTCTATGTTGAAGGTGCGTAATTTTACACTTCGTGTCAAAATTATGAAAATTAAACTTCAAATAACAATGAGAAAACCTTTTTTAACTTAATACTCCGTAGAGGAGGGGGCAGAAAATGGCGGCAAAAGCTACGTCAAAGGATCGGAGAGGTGGTTACAAAAATGGCCTAAGCGGGACTACGTGGTATATGGAAGCTCCATAAAATAAATTGTAAAATTAAAATTGTTTTTTTAATTTTCTTTAAATAAAAAACTTTTAATTACATATTAGAAATCACAAAATTGAAATACCCAAACTAGTGATCAAAAAATAACTACTGATAGTAAGCAAGATTTATTTTTAGGATTTCGTAGTACAATGAAATCCTTATAAATTCCTCATATCTGTCATCGCATCAAGTGGTCTACCCGCATTTGACCACTTTTAAATAATCAGTGTCAGACCTTATGTAACTTAATAATAGACAGTGTCGTTTTTAAAAAATGTTACTGATTTTTTCTTAATTGATATAGAAAATAAAGTATTTAGGTATTTATAAATTAACAAATTAACTTTTAGATGATTAAGACGAGTTAACTTGTCCTGCAGTATGACGGCTCAAAATGCTGTGATATGTATATATTCACTGTAGAGTCCCTAGAGTCGTGACATGTGTGCTGAACGCTGATTGGTTCCGTCATTTTCTGACCAGAGTTTGCGTAAAATATATTGGAAATTAATTAAATATTAACAAAAATCATTTAGATTAACTCAAAAAGAATAATTAAATTAAAATTTTTTAATATTAATAGATTTGAGCGTTACTTTATGGTATTCCATATTTGTAAATAATAAACAAATACTTTACTTTGCAAAATACCACTTTTATTTTTGAAACTGTGACAATATTGTTTCAAAAATAAAAGTGGTATTTTGCAAAGTAAAGTATTTGTTTATTATTTACAAATTTATTAATTGTTCATTAATTCATAACTTATTAACAATAATTATGTATTCAAAAATATTTACTCAAACATATGATAATTAATTTTGAAGCTTCCCGCTCTGTTTTGGACAGAAAATGGATGACATGTCACGACTCTATTTATTATAGGGACTCTAACGCTGTGCGTTCACTAGGTCGGACACGCGGCGCAGTGCGGTTTTTACATCAATAAGATCTCCGGGGCGGTAGCGTACCGCTCGTTCTGTCGACCTAGATGACGCACCTGCATTTATTTAAATGTATTTATCTCCGAGAGCGGAACTGCGCCGCGCTGCGTTTCCGACCTAGTGGACGCTCAACTTTATTCACTGTTACAGGTGCCGCCATCTATGACAGATTTTCCGAAATACGGTATAATTCTAAATAATGTGCAATTTTATCAACATAATTTAGTATAATTTATATTTTGTAAATTCCTAGGGTTCACTTTTTTGATGTTGGGATCTTTGATTTTTTTTCCTTTTCTTTACTTATCACTGGCCTTATAATCTTATCTTTTGTACTTATCACTGGCAGTAAAAAGTCCGGCATTTTGAGACAAAAATTTTTTCCATATGGTTTGTTTAAAAGAGTTAAAAATAATAAATTTTTATCCCGAGAATTGCGAAAAATTCTGGCTTCTAACTACGAAATCCTGACTTGGCGCATTTTTTAGGTTTCAATAATTCATAAAATTGTGTTGTTTAGTTTGCAAAATACAAATTGACATATTTAAAAAAAATTTAATTCTTATTTTTTCATAATAATTATGTCCAAACAAAATCTGGTTTCTCAGGTATAAATTCTTAACTTCTAAAGTACACTCACATTCAAAAATTATGGAAAAAATAAATAATCAGTAAGTATTATAAGTTATATAGTTTTGATATTTAATGCATTACAGTTGTATGTGATAAGGCCAAAAATAAAAAATAAAAGATATTTAACGCGTGTTGATGCCTGTTCATTTTTTTACGGTCCACTTCGTTAAGTAACGTTAACGTAACATTTTTCTTTGGTGATTGCATAAATTGTTTGAACCGATTTGAAATTTTGGATTATTACTACCTTTACGGTCATTGACGTCATAAGCCGTCAAGTGATACCTTAAGGCGCAATTCCACTGGGGCAACATTAGGCAACATGTAGCACGCTACAAATCCTCTAGTGTTTCCTATTTGTAGATATGCGACTTGACGCACATTTAAAAGACATTGTTGAACGAGCAACTTGTCGTTCACTGTCGCATGCGCATTGTAGCACATGTTTGTGGCATGCGTCTTAATCAATTCAATAGAGGCAACTTCAGTTTGCGGCATCATGTCTTTACAAACGGTTGCGGCGGCTGCATATCTGGTAATAGCTTTGAATAGGAAAAAGAAAAGAAGGAAGCCAAGGTGGTGGAGGAGACAATTATATGTTGGTGGTCAAGAAGCACAGAATGACTTTCTTAATAAATTGATGGCTGACGATCAAGCTTTATTTCGAAATTTTACTCGAATGAGTCAAGAAGATTTTGAATACCTATTAGAGAAGATCACACCGATTATAAGAAAATCTGATACCAACTTTCGTGAAGCGATACCAACTCGTATTAGGTTGTTAGTAACATTAAGATATTTGGCTACCGGCGACAGCTATCCATCACTTATGTATCTGTTTCGGATATCTGAACCAAGCATTTCACGAATTATTCCAGAGGTGTGCAAAGCTCTGATCGATGTCTTACATGATTTTGTTAGGGTAAGTAAAATTCCAATGACTTATTTTTAAATGGTTTATTGTTCGTAAAAATAGCGTTTATATAATATATTAGTTTAGGGCTTAGAAACAAGAAACTCAGAGAGTACTGTGAAAGTCGAAAGATCTTGTTCTTTATTGTTTCCACAGTTGTCAGATGGCTGTACATAAATATTGCTGGATTCAGAAGATGTTGATTGGCGCAAACAAGCAGATGTCACGGAGGGTGGTTCACTGCTCAAGTTGTCAGATGGCAGTACATAGATATTGCTGTGATCAGAAAATCTTGATTGGTGAGGACTAGCAGAAGCCACGGAGCATGGTTGACTGTAATTACTTTCGTAGGTTTCAAAAGGTGTGGAAGTGCGAGTGCTAGTTTGGGCATCATATTTGCCCATACTAGCGTCAAATAATATATTGTTGATCAAGTGCTTTGCAATCGTTTGTGCTCTAGGGTTTAGATGCCGCAGTTCATTGCCTACATGCTCTCCGTACGTTGAAAACTCATCTCTTTGGCATGCACTTTTTAGAATATTATATGCTTCTTCCTCGCGATCGGAAGGAGATATAAACCGCTTCTTTTTCTCTGTCTTCTTCTTAGGGGCAATAACTATGTCCTTTCTCTCTTCACAGCTTCTGCGACCGTCTATATTACTGACTTCTGCTTGAGTATCTTCTGTGTTGGAGACCGAAATATCATCTTCATTCTGCAACAATAAATCGAGTATTTTATCTAAAAAAAATCAAAATTTATTGCTTTGTAACTCTATGAGCCACTTCGTATATTCGACTTTATTTTGGATGCGTAGATTTTTGAAAGTCAAACAACTTTTGTAAAACATAATTAGGCGTTCTTGTAATTTTTTAGAATTCTGTATTTAAACACTATATTAAATAGATAATAGGATTTTATTTTTTCCAGATTCCCGACACAGAAGATGGATGGAGAAAGATAGCAAGGGATTTTGAAGTACTCTGGAATTACCCACACTGTATTGGAGCGTGTGATGGGAAACACATCGTCTTGCAAAACCCAAAAAACAGTGGCAGCTTATTTTACAATTACAAAGGAACTTTTAGCATTGTTTTGATGGCAGTTGTAGATGCCGACTATAATTTTATATACGCTAATATTGGTTGTCAAGGCAGGATATCTGACGGAGGTGTATTTCGAGAAACAATATTTTATAAAAAGTTGGCAAATAATAATCTAACATTACCGGCTCCGGAGTCACTTCCTGGGAGCAATAGGTTATCGCCTTATGTTATATTGACGGATGATGCGTTCCCTTTACAGGAACACATCATGAAACCGTTCAGCGGCTACCATGACAAAGGCTCCTGTGAGAGGGTCTATAACTATAGACATTCACGCGCTCGCAGAGTAGTGGAAAATTCTTTTGGATTGCTAGCATCAGTGTTTCGTGTCTTTAGGAAACCACTTATGGTGAATGTGGACAATGCTGAAATCATTACAACAACATGCATTTATCTTCACAACTTTTTAAGAAGAAGTAAAACGTCGAGACCACTATACTCTCCTCAGGGATCATTTGATCATGAAACACGAGATGGAAACATTATCCCTGGATCATGGAGGGTTACTACCCAAGGCGACAATGGCGTGCTGAATTTACAACATAGAGCGCGAAGGTCAACTTTTGAAGCTAAAGAAGTTAGGAAAGAATTTATGAGATTTTTTACATCAGATGAAGGGCGTGTGCCTTGGCAGGATCTTTATGCTTAAGCTTTATACCTATTAGTAAAAAAATTAATACCTATTGTAATTGAATACATGTTTTCTTGAAAATATTAAATACTGTAGTCTCACTAGAAACCAAATAGGGATTTTTATAGAAAACTATACATGTGAAAATGTTGGAAATTGACCGTAAACTAATTGAAAAATCCCAATTTTCAAATGCCAATACATATTTCAAAAACTAGAATAGAAAAGAATAATTAAAATAATATTTCACGGTCAAATTATAAAAAATGATGTATAGTTTTGGTATAAAAAGATCGATTTGGTTCCGGTGCGACCCTATATTTTAGTGCAAAAAAAAACTCACCGCAGATTCCTCTCCGTTGTCACTGGCCGTTGATGTTGTTTGTCTATGTTCATCGACGTCTAGTAAAAAACTCAACAGCTCAAACGCAAACCATTTCCCTTTCTTGGGAGGAGATGAGCCACTTTTCTTTGACTGTAGTTTTTTCCTTTCACGATGGAAAGCGGAACGTAGATTTTTGATTTTATTTTTCACTTCAATCACAGTACATTCGTATTTAGTCGCTATTTGTTTTAACTTATCATTTTTAAGTCTGTTGTCTTTATAAGCAGCAATTTTATTATTCCATAATTCTGGAGAATTGTGATAATCTTCAATAAACAAAGTTGTTTTCTCTATAGTCCACTCCATGCTGCAAGATACAAGTAGCACCGAACCGATGACTATCGGATAAAAGCCTACATCGTTCGACACGCTGAATCTTGTCGAAAACTGACGCATGTGCCCGGAAAACAGTGGTCAACATGTGGCATGCGTCATTGTCGCATGCTACATGTTGCTTCATGTTGTTGCAATTGAAAGATTGAGTGTAGCATGCGTCATTGTCGCATGCTACATGTTGCCTCAGTGGAATTGCGCCTTTACACACTACGTCGCACGATATCAACAATTCCATATATTTAAATTAAACAACTATAGTATTGTACAATTCCTACATTCAATTTATTGTACAAATTTCTTTTAAAAATTGCTAATTGCCTACAATAAGCTTTAATAAATTGCATATGTTGATTAGTGTGATACGGATCTTTTATATCGAAATTAAAATATCGATATTTTTGCCCATCTCTACGTCGTCGTGATATACCATAACGTCCATAACGACCATAACTACCACAACTACCATAAAATGTCGTAATGTACCTAATGTACCCTAATGTACTAATCAGAAGAATAAAATTCTCTGCTAATGTCAGTTTATATTTTGTTTATATAATTTGAGTCCAATTTTTCTAAAAACTATGTCGCAGATGTCAGAAATCTGTCGAATTTGTTTAAAAAAACGAAATACTATGTATTCAATCTATGATAAATATTCGGACGAATATAATGAACCTATATGTGACATGATAATGTACTGCGCTTCTGTAATAGTAAGTTAAAAATTTCAAAAAATCGAATTTTTTTGGTAAATTATAAATCTTACAGATCGAGAAAGAGGATGGATTACCAAATTTATTGTGTCATACTTGTAAAGCTCGACTTGGAACAGCTTATTTATTTAAACGAGACTGTGAAGAGTCCGAAAATAAATTATGCCAAAAGCGTCAAACTGTACAAATTAACGGAACTAACTATGTAAGAAAAAACATTAATTTCAAAAATGGTTTATACCATAGCCCAATGAACACTATTACATTATACTACTAAACAAAGCGTAAAGCCAGTTTGCAGGCATTTTTCTTGAAGTAGGTAACAGGGTGAGACGGGTGAAATTTAATGAAATAATATAATGTCAATTTTTGAGCAAATGCGACTATAATTATTGCAGGACATAATTTGTAAACGGACGTATTTTTAAAATAAAGCGGATATCACTTTTTTTCTTTCAAAATTTTGCAGTTTCTCTCAAAAAAGTAAAATTTTATTATCAATATTATATTTTTACAATAATTATTTGGAAACGTTACTACGGATACCATCCATTACTATATTACAAAATACTATTAAAGTCGCAATTTGGTCGTGACTGGTTGCCTCAATTATACATCTATATAATTAGTCTATAATATCATATATAATATGTTCATTGGTCTGTGGTTTATACATAAATAAAATCATTTAATTTTTATTACAGAGACTACTGAAAACGGAAAATTGTGATTTCAATGAAATATGTCAATTTCAAAATTCCAGTTCGCCTCTATTTTTAATACAAGTTATTCCTGAAATTGAAAAATATTTGTATGAAAACGACATTAAATCAGAAAATTCAGACGATGATGGTGATAAAATTGACATAGTTGAAAATTTTCACCAATCAGAGTTAGTATATTATCAGGCACTAAGATTTCTCAATAGAATATCTATGCAAACTTTATAATTTAATCGAAAGTCTCCGGTTTTCTTGAATATATATTCTAATTTTAGATTCAAAACTGATGAACTAACACTAGACGAAAAGCCAACGGAAGCGGATACATCACTTAATACACCATACGCTGAGTTGATTAAACAAGAACTTGAAGAATCTGAAAAAATAATTCCCAAAAATATTCCTAAGAAACCTCGCCGTCCGAGGCCTAAAAACTACTACTGTTACGGATGTAGTATAATGTTTTCCACAAAGAGCGGACTTGATACACATATGTCTGAAAATCACCCAGATCAGAAATTTGTTTGCAATTTAGAAAATTGTAATAAGCAATTCATAGATTGGATAAAATATTCAGAACATTTAAAACTCGATCATTCGGTAGAAAATTGTTTTACTTGTCGAAAATGTCAAACAAATTATCAACAAAAAGCATATTTAGATGTAAGTTGATTAGATGTAGTTGGTTATTTTCACCATTTTTTTTTTTTTTCAAAATTGCGCTGTAGATTTTCTCAAAAACTATACGACTAAAACTTTGTATTCAGTTTTTACGTCCCATTATTAATTAAAATTTACATAGTGATTGAAAAATTATCAAATTGGATCGGCTCGGAAACGGTTCGGTGGCCTAATCGGTAAAGACGCATGACGAGCAACTAAAAGATCCGAGTTCGATTCCCAGTCGATCCAATTTGATAATTTTTCAATCACTGAGTGAATTTTAATTAACATAATGAATTGGTTATATATACCAAAGAAAATCGAGTGTTCAAGTATTAGCTTAACTGCGACATTTTAAGTGAACATATGAATATTAAGACTATATGGTCTACGCACTTTCACAGTAAACTTCTCTAGGGGCTGGCAATATTTTTAATAAAATAAAAAAACAAAAAACTTTATATAAATAAACATACACATTTTCAATAAAAATAATAACAAACACACTATAAGGTAAAAAAGCACAAACAACTTTTATTACATATACTCATTTTAAAACAATTAAAAAAAAATACCCCTGTCGCAGCATCTGCATAACAGCGAATTTCCAAATATTGGGCACTGGCGGATCTCATCTAAGACCTGTATCAATTTAAAATAGTTTAGCTTTCTAACAGTGAAACAATTTTCAAAATCAGTTGAGTAATTAATTTTTGGCTCTTTTGGCTCTTTTGTCCTCTAAAGGAGGACATTATACAAAAATTTCGTACTCTGACGTACGACCATAACGTACTCTGAAAAAATCTGGCTATTTTAATTTAAAAAGATCTCTGGATGAGACAGAGCTATTGTTATTATAACACGCTATGTATAACACATACATACATATAGTGAATAACTAACTAGCACTTGTTTTATCTAGAAAAAATTGTTTTTTCTATATTTCATATCGTAAAGAAAGCATTAGCAATATAATAATAAAATAAATTACAATTTTCTCGAAAACTACTTAACACAGAAAAAAAATTATAAGAACATTTTCTTCATAATTTTTTTTCTTTTTCCAACGATGTATATAAATTTTAGGGAAGTACTAGATTTTCGGGTTCTAAAGGCTCTAAAACAAATTTCTACCATAGTCCCGGACTTAGGTCTTACCATAAGGGCTGCTGTAATAGCTGAATTTCCAGAATGGAAATTCGCTAAAAAGAAAGAAAAAATAAATGATAATATAAAGTTATATGTTTATGTATTATCCGTCCATAAATGTTTACAGATCTCATCACACAAAGAGTGTTTGTCGTGTTGGTTTCTGGCCGGTACCTGCCTGCGGTAAGATCTTACACATGTGTGATTACTGATCGCGATCGGCTTCTACGGTTGTTCTGACTATTTTCAGATGCTGAAAACGTGGACCATAAAGTGTTAACGTATGTTTAAATACGAGTTTAGTTCGTCATACATTAATAATGTTTCACAGATACTCGATAAAATTTGAAATTAAAAAAAATGCTATTATTAGTTTTAATTTTTGATAACAAAATCACGTCCGATTTCAAAAATTACTTTTTTATTAGCAAGCTCAAACTTTGAGGAAAACTCCTTCTGAATTCTTTCAGATTATGGAATTACAAAAATTAAAATGTGCCCTTCCTCATTAATTTGTCTAATTTTATTTCTATTTTGACATTGTGTTGCATTTTTTAAAATTTAACCTTTTAGAGACACATATTTACTCAACACGGTGATCGTCCTTACGTGTGCGAACATTGTCCAGAACGATTTCAAATGGCAAAAGCGTTAGAACGACATATGAATATGCATACCGAAAAATACAAGTGCAAGTATTGCGATAAGGTGAACTTGTAATTCTTAAAAATTCCGTGTCAATTTTCAACTCAAATAACAATTTTTTTTTACAAATTTTAGTGTTTTCCATCAGAGTCCATCTTGGAAACCCACAGACGTATTCACAACACTGAAGATTCATACGGTTGTGATGATTGTGATGAAAAATTTTCTACAAAATTATTTTTGAAACGTCATACCTGTAAGAAAATTCGCAAAGGTACATTTCAACTTTCTAAAGATCTTTTTTCATATATTATGTTAATTCGTTTTTTTTTTTTTTTATTTGCAGCCGAAGAAAACAAAAAAGTGAAAAGACATTTGTGTCCCTATTGCGCGAAACGATTTTCTCGACCATTTCTTTTAACAAACCATATTCTTATTCACACCGGTGTGAAGTCGTTCAAATGTGACTACTGTGAATATCGTTGTAGCACGAAAGAATCACTTGCATCGCATGTTCGAATTCACACCGGTGAACGGCCATTCAAATGTAGTTATTGTGAGAAAGATTTTCGACAAAAGTCGAATTTGACGATTCACGAACGATTTCACACCGGTCATAGACCGTACATTTGTTCAACTTGCCAAAAGGGCTTCACAAGTAGCAATGATCTTAAGGTTCACGAACGAACTCACACTGGAATCAAATTGTTTTCTTGTGATATCTGTGATAGCAGTTTCACCACAAAACATTATCTCCGTGTACATCAGAAAAAACATGAGAACTGAATAGAAAGAGGCAAAATTCCTTTTATAAGTAATTTTTGTTATTCTAATTTACTACAGTTTAAATCTTAATTCTTGACATTGACACTAGAGACGACAAATTGTTCGATTATGCTTGCGAAAATCTAATCTTCGTCATTAAAATTTGTATAAATGACAAAATAAAAACAAAAACTGCCAATGAAACTTTCAACAAAAGTCTCAAAAAAAAATTTGAATCACAATAATCTCAATAACATTCGTCGAATTAACGACATTTATGTACTAATTTTGTATTAAAGGGCCTTCCATAAACTACATAACCCGATTAGAAGAGGACAGGTTATATACTTTGAATCAAAATTATGAAAATTAAATGTCAAAATACAATAAAAGACCATTTTTTTAAATGTAAGAACTGCTTAACATCCTCCAAGGAGTGTAATATATATTATAGCAGTGATTCTCAAAGTGGGGGTCGCAGAAACAATTGAATACAGATGACATACTCATTTTCTACACATTTCCTATCCATTTCTATATATTTCAAGAGTCCTTTGAAATTTTTAAGTGTAAAGGGGGGTCGCGGACCAGAAAGTTTGAGAATCACTGTATTATATTAATTTATATGTCTGATAGTAAATTGATTATGTCGAACTATGTCGAGTTATGTGGGAGATGTTCCAAAAATGGCCTAAGCTGACAATGTGGTTTAGAAGCTTCAAAAAGTAAATTGTAAATATAAAATTGTTTTTAAATTTTTTATACAAAAAACTTTTAATTACTTAATATATTATAATTAATAAACTGTTGAAGATATCAGGAAATTGTATCTGTTATAATTGTGTAATTATAATTGTGACTGTCCTAAAATCCTGTTTGGTCCTAGTCTACACCAAAGTCTGAATACATCCGCGTCCAAATTACTTGTCAACATGACTTTCTAATAATACTATTTATTACTAACTAGTTATGATCTCGGGTTCGCTCGTTTTGAGCCTTAGTCCTTGATATGAAATAAATAAATAAAAGAAATAATGTTTCTGGTCGAAAATCAAATTTAATAAAAATTTGGTTCAGTAATTTTAATGTAATTGGGTGATTCATCTTACAAGAATTTTCAAAATCGGGTTTAAATTATTTTATTATTTAGTTCGAATTCATATGGCGTGATTAAATAATTGGTACAAATTGGCTTTGCAACTAAACAAGAACCTTTAATTTGGACAAAATTTATCCTTTGTGTTAATTTAGAGTGTAGTTTAAATATATTGTAACATACCTATATACATTTTCTCAAAATCGGTTCAGCCGTTTTGGTATGACCGAGACATAAACGTCCAAACTTTTATATTTATCATTAACAATGAATTTAATAATAATAAAAAATTAATATCTTGGTAATGCTAAACACGCCATATTCACGATGTTAGTGTCCATTAATACTTTGAATAATTTGAATTCAATTTATCTAAAAACTATATCGGAGATTTGTCGAATTTGCCTAAAAAAACAAGGTGTTATGTATTCAATTTATGATAAATATTCGGAGAAATATAATGACTCAATATGTGACATGATAATGTATTGCGCTTCCGTAAAAGTAAGTTAAAAAATTCAAAATAAATTTGAATTTCTGTAAATTATAAATCTTGTAGATTGAGAAAGACGATGGATTACCACATTTATTGTGCAGTACTTGTAAAGCTCGACTTGAAACAGCTTATTTATTTAAACGAGACTGTGAAGCATCAGAAAATAAATTACGCCAAACGAACAAAACTATACGAATTAATGGAATTAGCTATGTAAGAAAAGATATTTAAGGTGGTGGTTTTTAAAAATGTTTTATACATATAGTAAAATCGATTTTATTTTGATTGTAGAGGATACTGAATTCTCCTTTGGTTTTACTACAAATTATTCCAGAACTTGAAAAATATGTGATACATCGTGATGATGGTAAAATGGATTTAAAAGAAGATAATATTTGCCAATCACAGTTAGTATATAATTAGATGCTAATGTTTCTAACATACACAATAAGGCGACCAACTTTTTCACTAGTCATGCGGGACTTGTTTTGAATCACAGTTGGCTTGTTTTTGACATTTTTGTATATTCCTGTCTCATTTTCCATGTTCTAGAGAGAAGGGTCAAGTATTAACGTTCGGTATACATCGTATACTGTATACGATATATACCGAGCGTTAATACTTGACCCTTCTCTCTAGAACATGGAAAGTGAGACAGGAATATACAAAAATGTCTAAAGCAAGTCAACTGTGATTCAAAAAAAGTGCAAATTGATTCAAAACGAGAGCAAGCGGCATTCCCAAATGATTTATTAAATATTAAGATCGTCCGGCCTCGGGACCTTTACTTGTCAATTAAATTTTTTTTATTATTTCCAGTCTACTAAATGTGGGACTTCCGGGACACATTAGACTCATTCTAGGAATATTTTAACAAAAATTTCAATGCGGGACAGCAGCTGCTTTTCCGAGACTGCCCCGCAGAATCCGGGACGGTTGGCCCCTTAATACACAAGTACTGCTAAACAGTAAAGCTTAGCGAAAAATTCAGTTATAAAGGCCTCATATTTACATGCACATACGCAGTAGTACGGACACAAAAATACAGACCCGTGTACAATTATAAGAAAATTTATGTATGTACTTAGTACTAGTACACAGATACAGGTGTTTATACATAAAGTATGGATTCGTACCAACTAGGGCAATAATTCGGGTATTAAAACTTTAATTCCGAGATTTCGGGACTTTTAAGCATCAATCCTGATCCTGAAATCAAAATTGAAAAAAGTTAAAAAGTTTTTTAATATAAATATTTATTAATTTTTTTAATTTTTTTATGAAAGCATATTTTCATTATAAAAATTAAAAAATTGATAAATACATCAATTGTATCATAAGACATGTCTTTCAAATAATTAATTTATGACTATTATGAATCAGTGGACATGTGTGACTTTACAGAATGTGAAATTTCTCGGTCACAAATATTCCCGTAGATGTGTAGTTATATTCTCATTAGGCACATTTGTAAATTTTCTAAAATTTGTTAGTATTTTTTTGAATAAGATCTCAAAAAATAATAAAATTAAAATATTTTCCACAAAATAAATTGTTAATCTTTTATTAAGTCACTTGAAACGCATTCTTTAGTTTTCGATTCAATATATTAAAACTTCAGCATTATGTCGTCTTTATAAGTCAAACAGCTGTAATCATCTTTCACATTATCATTATCATTGAATAAATTAATTATAACATCCATATCTTTAATAAATTTTAGAAAAATTAGGAAAACTTTTATATGTGGAGTACAAAATCTTTAAAAAAAACAAACGTTAATCATACATCGAAAGGTATAAATTTGTAAAAAACAGTATAAAGGTATAAATTTGTAAAAACAGTAATATAGTGCATAAAATTTGAATAATGAATTCGGTCCCAAATAGTAATACTTATCCATAATAAACAATGTAACTGATGTCTTTTTGGTCAGTTAATCGCTGGGCTTTGTACACGACTTCGGAGTTTTTCGGTTTTTTGAATCAATTTTTCAATTCTAGATCCGATACTGATGAACTACAACCAGAAGAAAACCCTACGAAAACGGATACTCCAACCACTGAACTGATTAAACAAGAACCTGAAGAAGAAAAAGTAGTAATTAAAAAAAGAATTCCCAAGAAGCCTCGTACTAAGAGACCTAGCAAATACTACTGTTATGATTGTAGTATAACATTTAACAGAAAGGATTCATATTACGATCATATTTTGTCCGATAATCATCCAGAAGAGGAATTCGTCTGCAATTTAGAAAATTGTAATAAGAAATTCACAGATTGGATAAATTATTCAGTACATTTAAGAGTCGGTCACTCTGTAAAAAAATGTTTCACTTGTCGAAAGTGTCAAGCAAGTTTTCAGAGGAAACATTATTTAAATGTAAGTTGATTATTTTCAATAAAGCACGGAAAGACTGCATGACAAAAATTATCAACAGTAACTTTAAATCATACAATCTGTTTCAGAGAAGTGCGAACATACAAATTTTAATATAGGAAAAAATTGTCAGGGATTAGAGTATGCTTATTTTTTTATGGTTCTGATTTTGAAATCGTACAATTTAGATACGCGAACTAGCGATTAAAAAAGTAACTATTAATGTCTTTTTATTAGGTTTTGATAATTCACAAAATTTGTTGTTTTGTTTCCAAAATACAAACTGGTATATTTTTTGGAGAGTCATTTTTATCTTTTTTATAATAATTTATTGTCTACGAACATTTCTAAATTTCTACCATTTCTTTAGCTGTAAACTTTAGCTATCTGGTAACGAATGAGAAAAAATATTGTGGGTAGGCTGCTAAACATTAAATCACGCCTTCATTTGATTTCCCAATAGTATTTAATTTTGAAATGGTATTTTTCAAAAACAAAAGTATTACTACAATAAATTTAAATATTTTTCTAAATATTATCTGCGTTATTAAGAATGTAAAGATTCTCACTCGTACCTCTGGTGGTAAAATTAGAAGTTGTGTCAAGTAAAAATTATTAATGTACGTATATATTTGATTGGCGCACATAATTTGTAAAATACATGATATAGCTTCTAATTTTACCACCAGAGGCGCACGCATAATCTTTGCTGTGCCAATTAACCCTTTTAAACAAACCATATAGAAAAATTTTTTTGTCTCAAAATGTCGGACTTTTTATAGCCAGTGATAAGTATAATAGATAAGGTTACAAAAACAGAAAAGGAAAAAAAATCAAAGATCCCAACATCAAAAAAGTGAACCCTAGGAATTTACAAAATATAAATTATACTAAACTATGTTGACAAAATTGAACATTATTTAGAATTATACCGTATTTCGGAAAATGTGGAACAGATGGCGGCACCTGCACCAGTCAATTTCTAACATAGTGGCTGATTGTTTTTATTCCATAATCTTTGAATGTCGCTGTACTTCAAAAGTTAAGTATTTATACCGTGAAAACAAATGAAAAAATATTTAACGTACATTAATTTGTTGAATCAGAGCCCTCTGGATTGTAACGGTATAAGCTCCGTTAGCTAACGTTAGGCTAACAAAATTTTCTGCCGAACGCGAGCAGTATTATAAAGCGAAAAAGTTTGTTTGCTCGCCCTAATCTTTGTAACTACACGGCTGATTTCAAAACTGTTTTCTGTTAAAAAGCCCATATTTTGAGAAAAAACCTTCAGGCTATAGCTCAACCAACATAAGTTTGCCGGTCAAGGTTGTATGCGCAGTAGACAAACACAACTTTTATCACACTTTTATGCATACATATATATGTTATATGTTTAATTCTTGTTGTCGCACTCCTTCATTTGCGCATCTAACCGGCAACCTTATGTTGGTTGGGCTGTACGATTCATATGTACAGAAAGTTAAACTGAACCCTTTCAAATTTTAGGGCTATGGAGTTGTATTTTGAGGTTTTGTTGCAATTTTAAAAATTTAATTTTTTAGAGACACTTATTCACTCAGCACAGTGATCGTCCTTACGTATGCGAACATTGTTCAGAACGATTTCTAATAGCAAAAGCGTTAGAACGACATTTGAATGTGCATACCGACAAATACAAATGCAAGTTTTGTGATAAAGTGAGCGTATAGTTTCTAAAAACTCAGTACCAATCAGTCTACAATTTAAATAATATTTTTTTTAATTTCAGTGTTTTCCATCAGAATCCGTGTTAGAGAGCCATGGACGTGTCCATCACACCAAAGATGCATATAGTTGTTATGAATGTGACGAAACGTTTTCGACACAGTTATTTTTGAAACGTCATGTCTGTAAGAAAAATCGTAAAGGTATGTTTTCATTTTCCAAAGACCTTTTCTGATAGCTTCTATGAATCTGGCACCCGACTTCTGATAATTAAATTTTTTAATGTATAAAATAATAGTACTCCGTTTGTAGTTGTTTGTAGAAATAATATTTTCATTAGTAATTCAGCACTCATAATATAAAAGATACTACTGTTGCTCTTGTGTACTGACCCTTAGGTATAAACCCTAAATGGTATTAACCCTTAGTGCATCGACGATTGTTTTAAAGTCCAGTAATTTTTTTTGTGTCTGTGAGACCAGACAGATATCATTAATAATTGGCGACGCAAAGATTCTCACTCGCGCCTCTGGTGGTAAAATTAGAACTAGCATACGACTAATGGGTGATATAAAATCTAGTAATCCGCGCATAATTTGTATAGTACATTTTTCTATCGACAATTAAACCTATACAAAAATTTTTACTTGATACAGCTTCTAATTTAAAAAACCAGGAGCGCTTGTGTAATCTTTGCGTCGCTAATAACTCTTTTGTTGTATAAATGAGTTTTTATGGAAAGCTGGCACTGAAAAGTTCAACTGGCACACAAGTCACAAGTGGTTGAAACTTTTTTGGCCCACTAAAGGTTAAAGATTTCAGTTCAAAAAATAAAATTTTTAATATTTACTACAATTACTACAAGACTATACCCAATTTCAAATACAATTGAGCATGAGTCATCTTTAAAGAATTAAGTAATTCTTTTATTCGAAACAAATCAATCTTCTGTTCTTTTCTAAAAACAAATTGCAAATTTAAAATTTACGCAAGTGCAATAATGAAAGAGATAAAGCGAAGGAAACGGAAATTCTTTAAATTCATAAGTGAAGAATCATGGTAAAATTTAAGTGAAATGAATTATATTAACTAATAATAATGGTTTTTTTTTTAGTTTGTTTTTTAGACATTTGTCTAAAAGAGGCACCACTTACATTATATTTTCAGAAAAATAGGAAAATTTTTTCTCCGTTTACTAATTGAGATAGTATGTATAATTATGCAAAGTTTTGTTAACATTTAATAAAAACTGGCTGTCACCCGACATTTAGATAAACGGTACTTGACTGTATTTAAAATTTGTGTCAAATGTTAAATAATTCTATGCATTATCATTACATATGTCCAGTTTTAATGATGGAACATAAAAAAAATTGATAACTATTTAGAAATTTTATTTTGAAAATCACCATTTTTCAACAAATATTCAAATTAGTGAAAACGCGCCATTTCTTGAAAATGACGTAACATTTTGTAGCTAGATATGTCGATTTTGATAATTCTCGTTGGTGAGGTGAAATTGTGTTTACTTTTGAATATTTCTATTAGCTTATGTATATTGTAATAATAATCGACCAGAATTCAAATAAATACTTGCTTTTACTATGACATTTTATGAATATAATCAAAGTTTTGAGGTTATAAATATTGACATTGACGTTTAGTTGCGTCAAACTGTGACGTCACTATAGTGAGGTGTTTTTCCCGCCTTTTTCTCATTTAAAATTGTAGAGTTATGTTTTTTGATGATTTTTTACAGAATCTGTCGAAAATAAAAAAATCACTTAGCTGATATAGAAAAACAATGCTTTTAGAATATTTTTGCAACTTCAGTCAAGTACCCTAGTTTTTTGCAATAACTTCCCTTTCTGGGGGAACAACACACTCATTTTACGTATTAAGAGTCGGCTGCCGGGTTCATATACAGATTTTTCGATATTTTGTTTTTTATTTGTAGCCGAAGAAAATAAAAAATTGAAAAGGTATCTGTGTCCGTATTGTGCCAAACGCTTTTCTCGATCATTCATTCTATCAAATCATATTCTTATTCACACCGGTGCCAAACCGTTCAAATGTGACTACTGTGAACATCGCTGTAGGACGAAGAACACATTGCTATCGCATCTCCGAACTCACACTAATGAATGGCCGTTCAAATGTAATCAGTGTGGGAGCCGTTTTAGACAAAAATCACAGTTAACACGGCACGAACGATATCATTCCGGTCATAGACCGTACATTTGCGCAACTTGTCAAAAGGGCTTCACAAATAGTCAAGATCTTAAGGTGCACGAACGAACTCACACTGGAATCAAATTGTTTTCATGTGATATCTGTGGTAGCAGTTTCACCACTAAACATTATCTTGGTGTACATAAGAAAAAACATGAGAAAGAATAGATTGAGGGCAAGTTATTTTTTTGACTCGTTTGTTGTGTTACGTTATTATTATTATTATTACCGTAAACTGGGATCAATAAACACGAACACAGTCTTCACATCGTATTTTTTTTTTATATTTCTTTTACGAATGCTTGTCGAGAATGATCACTTTATTATAGTAATTAAAAATTTTTGAAAATAACGTTGGTTTTTGAAAAAATAACAGAACTTACGTAATTTCTACTCTGTGATGAACTGCGTCAAAAGAGACGATAAAGGGTGAATGGGGACGATAAGTAATTAAAATTGGAATGTAATTTCGAATTTTTTGTATTTAAGCATCCAGAAAGGAATAATACTTCATGATTTTGTGTAGAAATAAACGTAAATTCTAAGAAAGATATATGTTCGCCTTTATGTCTAGTGTTTCTAAACGTATTTCATGAATAACATTTTTTGTTTTGTCCCTATTCACACTTCTTTTCCAGTTGATTTCGTTTACGGTAATTATTTATAAACTTTATAAATATTTAGGCACCATGAATGGAACTACTTTGATATTGATTATTTTATTATATATTTTATATTATACTAAAACAATAAATGAGATTATTTTTAAAATTTTTTTATTGGCATTTTCATTTAATTTTGTTCCGTTAAAAAAGCAAAAAAGAAAAACAGAATTTCCGCACAAATATATTATTAACTTAAATTGGATTGAAATTTAAAGATCACCGAGACGGAAAAATTTGTATACAGGTGAACTGTTTGAGAGTTTGGGTAGCCATAACTTTTTTAATATGAGTACAACAAAATGTCATTTCATTTTTTTTAAGCAAAATCCCCATATTTGTTTATAAATTTTATAATCTACAGGGTGTCAATGATAATTGGTATTTATTAATTTGTATGTGATTTTTGCTGTAATTTGAAATTATTTATTATAAAATAATTTGAAATTATTACATATAACGTACATAAACAAATGTAGCTCGCTCTCTGTCCAGGCACAAGAGGTATCATAGGTATTTAGTGTGCTGCCAGTACGTAATTATGTATTCAGAAGCACACCATACACTTAGACCCGATTTACATTAACGTTCCGCTCTCACTCCGATATCACTACGCTTCCGATTCGATATAATCTTGTGTTCACATTACAGTGCTGATATCATGCTGGTACCTATTCGTTCTCTATTCACATTATAATGCCGCTCTGGGTACGCTCCCAGTTCGGTCTCAGTTCGATACAAATATCTTTTCATAACAAATGAATGCAAGCGGAGTGCAGTGGAATCAAAAAAGTGTTTACACTATAGGTACAAGCCATAACAAGTCTGGAGCAGTGGCATTGGAGCGAGAGCGAACCGTAACTGATATCGGACCGATATCAGAGCGATGATCTGAATACACTCATTGTTTATTGTGTAAGAATATTTTATCGAACCTGAAGCGAAGTGATATCGTACCGAGAGCGGAGCGTTAATGTAAATCGGGCCTTACACACCGAGTGTCTATGGTGCCTAGACAGAGAGCGAGCTACGTTTGTTTATGTACCTTATTGGTGTACACTTTATTTGGAATTGTTGACGTGGTACAACGTTGTGTCGCAGTTAGACAGGTTTTACTTGACGTCGTACGGCGTTCGTGATTGTCAACGGGCCGATTCGTATCGACGTAAGCCAAAACCCCTTGCGCTCATTTTGAATCAATTTGTACTTGTTTTGAATCACATTTGGCTTGCTTTTGACATTTTTGTATATTCCTGTCTCACTATCCATGTTCTAGAGAGAAGGTTCAAGTATTAGCTGTAATATAATGCCCGCTACTGTAACCATATAGTAACATATTGTAGACTTATTGTTGTACACAACGGTATCGATCCATCTAGAAATGAATAATTGAAAATGGAATAAAGAAGTCTTTGATTAAATCGCTAAGTCAGCGAAACGCTAAAGAACTGAAATCGAATGATCAATACGCGAGGCAAGGGGAATACCATGGCGAGCTTGGCTTGAGGCCCTATAAACGGGGCGATGTGATTCATTCAGTTTTTAGATTCAGTCTTGAGACAAAGTAATGTAATTTTGAAGTAAAAAGCAATTAAGATCTTTTTGTGTTGTGCTTGTGTAACCCCCAGGGAGAGGTAATATGCACTTCCTTTCTTAATGTTATTGCTACATATGCAACCCGATTCGGAATATTTTTACTAAAATTTCAACTAATAATTATTTAAGATATTTTTTTTGGATAATTTTCACATAACTTATAGTAATCCTTAAACCATACCCGAATTGGCTTGCATATGTATTAATTATTAGATTTTAAGAATTTTTATTATATCTTTGTTTTTCATTGTTAATCATAATTTCTATTGTAACTTAATTTGGCCCGTTAGGATTTCAATCCTGTAAATTTGATATTTTATTTCTTAATATAAATCTATTATTGTTTTTCACGAGTTGTTTGAATTATACAATTTCCTGTCGTATCATCGGTGTAACTATTAAATACTTAACCGCGTCCCAAAATTAAACAATATAATAATTCTAAATATATTTAAGTAAATACGGCTATTGCTACCACCTTTTACAACCAACTATCAATACTTTACAATTATGGTGGCACCAGTGGTATCTTAAGGGAACCACCAAGCCGCCTCACAACCCCTTAATACAATATATTACAATTATGGTGGCGTCGGTGGAATAGTTCAAAACGACCACTGATACCACTCTTCCCATCTACACCCCTACAATATTTTACATTATGGTGGCCAGCGTTAGGGATTAGCGAAATTACTCCCATACCGCTGTTTAGAAACTGGTGTACAAAAATTCAAAAAAAAAAAAAAAAAAAAAATTTCTTTTCAAATTTTTTTTTTTCATTGATATTTGTTTAAAGTACGCTCGAATCGGTTTTCAACATTAAAATTGTAATTTACTCATTTAATTTTGATTATTCGAATTTTATTTGAAAATTTTTTTATATTCAAAATGACCACTCCCGAAATGCCTACTCCTGGTACGTCGTCTGTCGTAACCGCCCAATCAAAATTGGTAACCCCCGGTAATATTTTCAGTCAAAACGTGATTACGACACCCGTTGCGTCATCAAGCGAAACCACTCAGGCTCAAAAAACCGCACCCATTAATGCAACAGGTCCTATTTTAGTGGCATTACCAGAATTTTCGGGAAAACCGACTGAAAACGTTAAAGAATTTTTCGCAAAAATTAAACAAAGGATAATTTTAGAAAATTGGTCACAAGAACAAGCAGTCGCGGTTGTCCGTTATCAATTATCAGGGGACGCATATAAATTTGTGGAATCAGAACCGTCACTTAATGAACCGGATATTACTTTTCAAACGTTAAAAGACGCTTTACTAAAAAAATACATAAAAAAATTAACACCCAGACAGGAAATTGAATCGCTAGCCCATTGTAATCAAAAAGTTAAGGAAAATGTTGACGATTTTGCAACTCGATTAAAAATTTTAGGAAATGCAGTTTTAACAGAAGATTTAAAACTTGTGGATAATGATTTAGGCAAACAGGCTATACGTAAAAAACATGACAAAGGTTTAATTTATTTCTTTCTACAAGGGCTAAAAGATGAAATTAAACAGATGATTGCATTTGAAATTAATAAAGAACCAAACATTAGATTTGAAAGGGTTATAGAGTTAGCAAAGCAGGCCGAGGTTACAATTCAGTCATTAAAAGGATCACGAAATATGTACGACATTAATTCGGTTAATCATGGGGTCAAATGTTTCAATTGTAATAGGGAAGGTCATATTAAAAGAAACTGCCCAAATTTTGGTAATAACCGTCGTGAAAATTTTAATCGCCCTAATCGTCCAAATTTTTCTCGTCCTGAACAAACTAGTTTTAAACGTAATAATTTTTCAAATGATAATGGTTTCAACAATAATTACCGTAGGTCTCAAAATTTAAATAATAACTATTCTAAACCAGGTAATAATGGTAGACAAAATAATATTCAACAGGGCCAGAAAAATTTTAATAATCAATTTAAACAAGGTAACGGTCGTCAAAATACCCAATTTAATGAAACTCGTAATACAAATCGTACCCAAACCCGATATTCACAAAAACAAGGTGAACTTAGCAAACGTACTAATTTTGAAACACGGGGTACTTTTTTAGATGTAGGAACCAGCACAGGAAAAGACACAAGCCGGTCGATACATACGATACATACCGATTCAGAAAAATAGCCTTGAAAAATGATTCAATTAAAACGCGTGCACATAATGATGTATTAAGAAATAGGCATACACATAATCAGAAAAAGTTTGATTAGGTATTTATTTAAACGTTCATTTAATAAAACTAATACTTCTTATCAGTTTCAAATACCAGCAATATTTAATGCGCAACATTGTAATAGAAATAATTTTAAAAAAACGAATACTTGTATCGTCGAATTAATTGTGAATAATTTTAAAGTAAATTTACTTATTGACTCTGGTTCTGGAATTAAGATTTTGCGAAGAAATAGCATAAAACAGTTAGACTTAAAATTACGTAGATCAGAAGCTGTACTGCGAAGTGTATCTGGAAATTTAATTAATGTTTTAGGTTCCGCTAAATTAAACTTTTTCATTGATAATCAAAATTGTCCTTTTGAATGTATTATAGTGGATGATCATGAAGTCGCTTTATCTGTAGATGGTATAATTGGCCGTGATATATTACAATATTTTAATGCACGCATTTATTTTGATAAAAACATATTACAATTAGGGAATTCGCAAATACCGATTAAGACAGAATTTACAAATACGGAATATTTTAGGAATTATTATGTTGATAACAAGGAGTTGGACCAGTTAGTGTTAGATAAGTTAGAACAAATGCGTCAAAGGTTAGATGACTTAGATAAAAAAATTAAGAATATTGAGCAAAGGGTAATTTTATGTCCAAAAGCTACAGAAAAGGTAGCAAATCAGATAAATAATCGATCGGAAATTAGTAATGAAATGGAACATGTTCGTGATTCTAGGGACGCAACTGTATTTTTTAATGAATGTATGTTAAATAATAATAGTGTCATTGAACTTGGTAATGAAAAATCTAAAAATAGAACTAGTAGTAAAGTTAAATTAAATGATGTATTTAATAAAAAATTAGGGGAAGTATGTGTTAATAAAAATGATACAACAAATTGTGTTAATCGTAAAATTAGAATTGTAGATGAAAATAAGATTCATAAAGTAAGTGAGGAAAATAAAAAGGCAGGTATAGGGCCTAACAAAGATAAATGTGTAATAAACAATAATGAAAAATTGTTATGTAATAAAGTAAATAGTAACGTTGTAAAAACGGAACGAACGGTTAGGAAACCGGAAAATAGAATAAAAGTATTAGAGGAAAATATTAATGCTAGTGAAAATTGTGTAGGAAATGAAAATGTAAAAGAAAAAAACAGCCAAAAATTTGAGAGTAAACATAATGAAGTAGGCTTTGTGAACCAAATATTTAGGGAAAAGTCGGTTCAGCAATGTAGTAAGGAAATTCCGTTGGATCTGCCAGTACCAAGGGTAGAAACTAACGGTGAAGATGATCGGATTGACGGAGTAGTTGGTACCTACCCGATCATTCTAACATCTTCTTTTAAAGTACCACCGCGTTGTATACAATTGATTTCAGGTACAATATCGGATAAAAATTCTGATGACCTGACGGTTGTAGTCGAACCAGTCCAATTACCTATTAACGGATTACTAATAGCTCGAACCTTATGTTACGCCTCGAATATTAGGCTAAATATTGTAAATCTAACGAATGAAGAAATTGAATTAGATAAAAATACTGAAATCGCACGTGCAGAAAAAGTAATCGTCGACGAAGAATTAAGTGATAATGAAAATGAAAATAAATGTATTGTAAATGAAAATGCAGGAATCGTAGCTAGCAACGGTAAAAAGGTTAAATCCAATAAGAAAGTGTGGAAAAGGAAAAATATAGGTAAATACGTAGAAAATGTAGAATTTAATGAGGAAAAAGTTAACTTTAGTGAAAATGATAATAGGGTAAAGGACCCTGGTATATTACAAGTAAATAGGGGAACCATGAATTTTAATGGTAAAGTTAAAAATGGAAACGTTACTGAAAATATTGAATTAGTGGCCACAGTTAATAAAATTAATAAGGAATCAATTGATTTGAAGGTTAATGAGTTAGGACATTTATCTGAAAATGAGAAAACAAGGTTAAAGGAATTACTTTACGAATTTATTGAAATATTTGATGTAGGAAATGTTAAGTTGACACATACTTCTAAAATACAACATCGTATAATTACTACTTCTGAAACACCCATTACCAAAGCACCTTATCGTATACCTTTCGCTCAACGACAAGAACTTAAGAAACAAATAGATGAAATGTTAGAACAAGGAATTATTAGGGAATCAAATTCACCCTGGTCTGCTCCAGTAGTTATGGTACCGCGTAAAACAATTGATGGGGAAGTACAGCAAGTAACGATAGTTCTAAAAATAAAAAGTAAAAAGAACCTGTAGAAGACGTTATTGTTAAACCTAAAATATATGCACCATTACAAATTAGGAATCTTGAAACCGACGAAATAGAAGAGGCCGAACCGATAATTTTACATAGAGATATGCACGAACATGACGAACAAGATGAACAGGTAGAATATGAACCTTGGATAGGAACCCCCATGTCATTAGATAATGAAAGATTTGATAATATAGCATTTGACGATCGGTATGAACCAAATTTAGAAGAAATTAGGGAACCAGACAGTGAAAATGACGAATATTACGAAGATGTTAGACAATCTGATGATGACGAAATTAGAGAATCGGAATATGAAGAAGCTAGAGAATCATATGACGAAAGTAGGCCAGACGATGATAGTAACGACCTAGATGACGTAAATGTTGAACAAGAAAGTAAAACAGGTGATAATGAATTGACTGATCAAGATACACAACCTACTCATACGTATCGACTTAGAAGTCGAGGTTCAGTAGAAGAACACCCTTGGGTACTTAAAAAACGAATCTAAGTAATTGTCAAAATTTAAAAAAAAAAAAAAGAAGAAAAAGTAATAGAATCAATTTTACGGTAAAAGTGTAATAATTATGTAAAAATCTTGAAAAAAAAAGTTAGAACAGAAATTATCTTATTGTAAAAATGTAATGATAATTGAAAGTTAAAAAAAAAAATTTGTAAATTAAAATTAAAGCGTATCACTTTTGTAAATTGTAGTTATAAAATAAGTACAAGTACTAATACTTTTTCCTTTGTTTGAGGAAATATTGAACGAAACGAGCCTAATTATGACGAAAATTCAATACAATGGGTCCATGGTTACCACTACGTATGGTTTGGTGAAAATGACAAAAGCAGCTAGCCAGCTGTCAGCTGATGTCAAGGTCACTACCTAGGGGAAATCCAACTGTCCAATTTCAAGTGGATACGAATCACTCGTACAGTCACTTCTCACCACTGTGAAATGTAAGCCAACATCGCTGTCGCATCAAAGGGAACCTTCACTTATGCCGAATCAGTCAATTTCTCGGCAAAGTAAATTGTGGTTTCATCAAAAATGGTACTCATCATAACTGGCATAGTCACATATAGTCTCATGCCAAGGAGAAGCTCACGGAAATGGTTTTGGAACACGACTCAATGTTAGAGTCTAGTTTGTTCTTATTGGAGCAACCTTTATCGCTAGTATCGCTGTCAAAGTAAATTGTCAGTGAAACCATCATCAAAAAAAAAAAAAAAAATGGATGCCCAAGGAATCGCCTGCAAGTAGCAAATCGTTGTCGAAAAACAAAATGCGTTCAGAAATGTCATCTTCGACAGTGTCATCATTACTGTTCACCGAAGTACCATGGTAGTAAAGTCAAAACACGAGTTGGAAACCTATAGTCATCGACTCCCCAATGGAAGTACGTCATGAACCACCCCCTTAGTAAACGCAAGTTATTCCCAAACCCGAAACGCCAAGAACAGACCCATGACCCAGATCAATTGAAGAGGCTCAATGAAGTGGAAAAAGTGAATTAAAGACTTAAATAATTGGACATTAGTGTTAGATATAAGAATTTTAAAAAAAAAAATAAGTACATAAGCGTATCTATGAAAATAATGTAGTTTTGGAAATGTTAACGGTGTTCCATTTTGAAGAAAAAGAATTTATGAATTGAAATATTTTAACTGGTAACTATTTTGATTGTTTGAAGTATTTGACAATTTCTGGCGAAAGTACGTACATAAATACGCTTATGAATGAATTTTGAATTATTTTAAGGATTTCAAAAAAAGTATTAAATAATAGAGTAATTGAGTAGAAAAAAAAAATCATTTAAATAGGGTTCTTGATCGTAATTCAAACTTAAGATTTTTACTTGAATAAATCGATTTTTAACAGAAAGTAAAGGTAAATTGAATTTTAAAAGAAAGATACTTAAACCTGATATTGAATACACAGATTCTTACTTAATAAACCCAAAAAAAAAAAACATGAAAGAAAACAATCTTTCATAAGAAGCAAGAGTACAGATATTTTTCTAATTTTCATACTTATAAGGTATTTTATTATATTTCTTAGAAAGAAGATTTGATTTAAAAAAAAAAAATAGAATATATTTCAGCTAATTGATTAAAGTATAAAGAATTACATTTGAGTATGATCTGGTTAAGGTATTATGTGAATGATTACATAATAAAATTAAAGGAAAGAAATTAGTAATCATAATAGTGAAAAACAATTTAGTTTTTTAAAGCTGGAATAATTAGGCAGGGACTAATAATAATTTTTTTTAGAAAGAAATAAGGATTATTTTTATTTGAAACAATTGGATATTTACTTTAATATATGTATTGTATTGTATTATGCATAATAAAAGTGAAGTTTTAAAATTTGAACTGTCACAAATAATTAATAGCAAACATTAAGGAGTAAAGAGAATTATCAAAAATTATGATTTGGATTTTTGAAAGAAATTATTCACTTTTGTTATGTCACGTATCTAATTAGGGATTTTAATTTTATTTTAAAAATTTTAGGTAATTTAAAATAAAAAATTTTGTATTGAGCATGTATTCATATTTCTAATTGAAATTGAGATAGAATAAAAAGTTGATTTTTCTTTCCAAACAGGAACGAAAAATTAACTTTCATTTTAAGGGGGAGGAAGTGTAATATAATGCCCGCTACTGTAACCATATAGTAACATATTGTAGACTTATTGTTGTACACAACGGTATCGATCCATCTAGAAATGAATAATTGAAAATGGAATAAAGAAGTCTTTGATTAAATCGCTAAGTCAGCGAAACGCTAAAGAACTGAAATCGAATGATCAATACGCGAGGCAAGGGGAATACCATGGCGAGCTTGGCTTGAGGCTCTATAAACGGGGCGATGTGATTCATTCAGTTTTTAGATTCAGTCTTGAGACAAAGTAATGTAATTTTGAAGTAAAAAGCAATTAAGATCTTTTTGTGTTGTGCTTGTGTAACCCCCAGGGAGAGGTAATATGCACTTCCTTTCTTAATGTTATTGCTACATATGCAACCCGATTCGGAATATTTTTACTAAAATTTCAACTAATAATTATTTAAGATATTTTTTTTGGATAATTTTCACATAACTTATAGTAATCCTTAAACCATACCCGAATTGGCTTGCATATGTATTAATTATTAGATTTTAAGAATTTTTATTATATCTTTGTTTTTCATTGTTAATCATAATTTCTATTGTAACTTAATTTGGCCCGTTAGGATTTCAATCCTGTAAATTTGATATTTTATTTCTTAATATAAATCTATTATTGTTTTTCACGAGTTGTTTGAATTATACAATTTCCTGTCGTATCATCGGTGTAACTATTAAATACTTAACCGCGTCCCAAAATTAAACAATATAATAATTCTAAATATATTTAAGTAAATACGGCTATTGCTACCACCTTTTACAACCAACTATCAATACTTTACAATTATGGTGGCACCAGTGGTATCTTAAGGGAACCACCAAGCCGCCTCACAACCCCTTAATACAATATATTACAATTATGGTGGCGTCGGTGGAATAGTTCAAAACGACCACTGATACCACTCTTCCCATCTACACCCCTACAATATTTTACATAGCGTTCGGTATACATCGTATACAGTATACTATGACTAATGACTATGACTAATTTGCCCATCACTAATGTTAGTATATGCGTACCATTCGTACAGTGGGTACAATGCACTGAGTACTGAATCGAACATATTAACAGATGTTTCCTAGAGATACCACAGGCATTAAATTTTGAAGCATGACTCCATTTTAGTAAGCCCAACTTGTAACGACGGAGACTTGTTTATAAATATTAGATAAACCATTAAATTAATGGTTTGACCGCCATTAAAGTAATCCCATCAGTCAATTTTTTTGCTCACATCAGTCACTTTTTTGCTTTAATTTCTTAATGTATTTGTAATACACAGTATTCTCTCTAGTCGATTCTCTCCTCAATGGTACAATGTGTGTCAAATATGCTGGCTTGATTGGCTTGAATAGGCTGATGTCATTCTAATGTCAGTTTATTTACTGTTTGTATTGTACTGAATTCAATTTTTATGAAAACTATGTCGGATATCTGTCGAATCTGTTTAAAAAAGCAAAATGTTATGTATTCAATTTATGATAAATATTCGGACGAATATAATGAACCTAATGAACCAATATGTGATATGATAATGTATTGTGCTACTGTAAAAGTAAGTTAAAAATTTCAAAATAAATAAAAATAAATTTTTCCTCAAATAATAAATTTTGTAGATAGGGAAAGGGGATGGATTACCAAATTTATTGTGTCAGATTTGTAAAGCTCGACTTAGAGCAGCTTATTTATTCAAACGAGACTGTGAAGAATCGGACAATATACTACACCAAATGCATCAAACTATACAAATTGATGGAATTAACTATGTAAGAAAAAATATTTAAAGCAGTGGTTTTTAAGAATGGTTTATATGTGTAATAAAATCACATGATTTTGGTTATAGAGAGTACTGACAACCGAAAAGGATGATTACAGTCAAATACATCAATTCGAAAACTCTAGTTCTCCTATGGTTGTATTACAAGTTATTCCTGAAACTGATATGTTTGATATTGATATTAAATCAGAGCCTTCAGACGATGATGAGAAAATGGATGTAACTGAAGATATTCAGCGATTAGAGTTAGTATATTATCAGATATTAATATACTTTTAATACATATACACACGTAGTATCACTAACGGTTAACGAAAACTTTAATGGTAACACGTCAATAAATCTACAATTAAATATTTTTCAATATTTTCATAACAGTAACTTCTCAATAACTTTTCACACAAAGAATGGCTCGTGGCTCATATCAAAAGTGCGGGCCCGTACTTGCTTGTAAGAAAATTTATTTATACACTTGTACACAAATATACGCACTTATATAAAAGTTGTGGACTCGTACATTTTTGCAATTTAGTAGACAGTGTCGTTTTAATTTTTTTTTTTAAATTATGTAGAAGATATAAGGTTTAGATAATTATATTATTAATAAATTAAAGGCTAATTTCAACACTGAATAAAAGTAATCAATGCGTGTTTTGGTGAATTTTTCCACAATATATATTATTATTTATTAAATTCTAACATAAAGTTTGAAAATGGCCTATTAAGCTTGAAACAATAAAAATATCACAATTAAAAATTAACGTGGTAATTTTTGCTATGTAAATTATTTGTTTTATTATTTACAGTATGACTTGAAGAAAAGCTTAGCAATATAGGGTGAAAATCAAATTTTTATTATTCCAATCGATTATCGAATAGAACATTCTAGAATTTTTGTCAAGTTCGTTTTTTAGCGAATTTCCAGAATGGAATTCAGCTATTAAAGCCACTGTCATGACGCGACTTGAGCCCGGGACTACGGCAGAAATTTGTTTTGAGATCCCTAGAAACCGAAAATAATATTGACTAAAATTTATATATATATATATATATATATATATATATATATATATATATATATATATATGTGTGTGTGTGTGTGTGTGTCAGCGCGATAACTCTCGAACGAAATGTATTACGTTTATGAAATTTGGTGAAAATGCTGGAAGTCCCAAACCGTTGGACGAGTTCGTTAACCGGACACGTCTGATGCTGGAAACATGTCTTTTTTGGCAATTTTCGTGAAAAAAATTAGTTTTTTGCCAAAATTTCCCCATATTAAAAAATTTTTGTGAAATTTTTTTACACTATTGGAAAGAGGATAGAAAATCACATAAAAAAGATCTTTAAACTAATATTCTATGTCGGCTAGTTTCCAAGAAAAACTAACTTTTATAAACGGAAATTCGCTATGTTATGCAGGATGTTGTGACAGGGGTATTTTAGACTAATCTGACTAATCCAGTGGTGAAGTCAGTTTTTCGATATTTTGCTTCGCGTAAAATATTCTAAAACTTATAAAATTTGGCTTCTTTTTGATAATCAGTGTAAAGTTGTTGTTTATTTTTTTTTTATTTTACCCTATCCCCGAATAGAATATTCTAAAAGTAAAGGCGTGATATTAATGAGTGTGAATGAGAGGAGAAATACTTGTACTTGAAGTAAAAAATGGAAACTTATTGAGAGACTACTGTAGTACGTTATCCTTCTTATTGTGTACTTTTCTTAACGGCAACCAACTCCTTACGACACCGATCACGACTTTTAAAAGAAATCCTTACCTAAAAAGTGTAGAAAAGTCTTAAAGATGAATTCCAATTCTAGATCCGATACTGAAGAATTACAACCAGAGAAAAATCCTACGGAAGCAGATACATCACTTAATACTCGAACTGCTGAGCTAGTTAAACAAAAAATTGAAGAAATTACAAAAAGAATTCTTAAACGAATTCCTAAGAATATTAAATCAGAGCCTTCAGACGAAGATGAGAAAATGGATGTAACTGAAGATATTCAGCAATTAGAGTTAGTATATTATCAGATATTAATATACTTCTAATACATGTACACACGTAGTATCACTAACGGTTAACGAAAACTTTAATGGTAACACGTCAATAAATCTACAATTAAATATTTTTCAATATTTTCATAACAGTAACTTCTCAATAACTTTTCACACAAAGAATGGCTCGTGACTGCTTGTAAGAAAATGTATACACTTGTACACAAATATACGCACTTATATAAAAGCTGTAAACTCGTACATTTTTGCAATTTACTAGACAGTATCGTTTCATTTTTTTTTAAACTTATGTAGAAAATAAAAGTTTAGATAATTATATTATTAATAAATTAAAGGCTAATTTCAACATTGAATAAAAGTATTAATGCGTGTTTTGGTGAATTTTTCCACAATATATATTATTATTTATTAAATTCTAATACAAAGTTTGAAAATGGGCTATTAAGCTTGAAACAATAAAATTATCACAATTAAAAATTAACGTGGTAATTTTTGCTAAGTAAAATATTTGTTTTATTATTTACAGTATGACTTGAAGAAGAGCTTAGCAGTATAGCGTGAAAATCAAATTTTTATTATTCCAACCGATTATCGAATAGAACATTCTAGAATTTTTGTCAAGTTCGTTTTTTTTTAGACTAATCTGACTAATCCAATGGTGAAGTCAGTTTCTCGATATTTTGCTGAGTTTCGTGTAGAATATACTAAAACTTATCAAATTTGGCTTCTTTTTGATAATGGGGAATTTAACTAATTTTGGGAAATTATTTTAAAACACACATATTTATGTATTATGCATGTATACGTTTTTAATTTTTAAAAATTATGCCGAAAATTGTTAGAAAAAATTATTTTAGTATTTGTTCTCAAAATTTGCGCGAAAACGTTTACTAGCTGTCAGTTACGTCACATTCTCTAGATAGCAACAGGTGTCCTGTAACTAAGAAAAAAAAATGTTTATTTTTCCTGTAACTAGAAAAAGAAATTGTTGATTTTAAGAAAAATTAATTAAATTTTGATTAATTTCCATAGTTACGTTTGCTAACCGGAAATTAAGTAGCGACACTAGTGGTGATAGTGTTGAAATATAAGAGAAAGCAACGTCACAGCCCGTTTCTGCTTACGTGGATTTCAGCTAAAAAATTACCTTTTTATTTAAATTTTTTTAAATCAAATAATGATAGTTAAGATGAATTAGTATAATAAATTGCTGTCTTTTATTATAAATTTTCATTAAAATTTGTTTTAATTGCTTTTTTTGATACTGTCAAATACCCTATTAGTGTAAAGTTGTTTTTTATTTTTTTTATTTTACTCTATCCCTGAATAGAATATTCTAAAAATAAAGGCGTGATATTAATGAGTGTGCATGAGAGGGGATATACTTGTACTTGAAGTAAAAAAGTGGAAACTTATTGAGAGACTACTGTAGTACGTTATCCTTATTATTGTGTACTTTTTGTTAACGGCAACCAACTCCTTACGACACCGATCACGACTTTTAAAAGAAATCCTTACCTAAAAAGTGTAGAAGTCTTAAAGTTGAATTCCAATTCTAGATCCGATACTGAAGAACTACAACCAGAGGAAAATCCTACGGAAGCGGATACATCAACTAATACTCCAACTGCTGAGCTGGTTAAACAAAAAATTGAAGAAGTTACAAAAAGAATTCTTAAAAGAATTCCTAAGAAACTTCGTCGTCCGAGACCTAAAAAATTCTATTGTTACGGTTGCAGTTTAATGTTTACCACGAAGGGTGGACTTGACGTACATATGTCCGAAAATCATCCAGAGCAAAAATTTGTCTGCAATTTAGAAAACTGTAATAAGGAATTCACAAATTGGATAAAATACTCAGTACATTTAAAAGTTGATCATTCCGTAGAAAATTGTTTTACTTGTCGAAAATGTCAAACAAGTTATCAACAAAAAGCATATTTAGATGTAAGTTGATTAGGCTCAAAAGGCATGGTTTTAAGTATTGTAGCCCCAGAATTTGACATTGTTTTTTTTTAGTAGTGTTAAGAGATATAAATAAACAGATAACTACATTTTTTTATCAAATTCTATGCCAAGAAACTATCAGCGATAGGTTTAAATCAGAAGTTCCCAAAGTGCGACCCGCGCGCCAAATGTGGCCGTCAAACTCCAAAAATTGTGAGTTGCTTTCGTGTTATAATTTATTCGGTCGTCTACTTTTACATAAATCAGGTTTTTAGGTTATCTTTACAATTCTGATTTTGTCAAAAATGGAAAAAACGATATTGAAAACTTATGAGCAGCTTCAAATTTTATGTTTCTAGCATCGAAATTACGGTGCTTTGAAGTTTTTAAGAAATTTTGGTATACGTGATGACGTCGTCAAGTTCAGTTTTTTTCCTATTTCAAATTAGCTACACAAAATTCCGAAACAACGGAGTTTAAGTAAAGAAATATATTTTTCCTTCGAATTCTTCTTTATTTTAATTTTTTTTTATTAGCCCACCTATTGGTATTTACAATTTAACCCAGTGACATAGAACTTTGGGAGCCTCTGGTTTAAATCAGATATTTAAAGCGAGGAACCATCCCATTAGGCATGATTTTAGTTTCCGTGGCCCCAAAATCTGATTGTGTGATTTTAGTGGTGTTAAAGAAGATTTCTTATCCAGTTTTTCATGATTTGTTATTAGTTTTAATATTTGATAACTTAACAAAATTATGTCCTGAAAATTTTTCCTTTAGGCAGATATTTTTTTTTAAAGTGTGCCAAAAGGGGGAAATAATGTACCGGCACCACAGACCAATAAACATATCATATAGACTAATTATATAAATGTATAATTGAGGCAGCCAGTTACGACAAAGTTTCTACCTTAATAGTATTCTGTAATATAGTAATGGGATGGTATCCGTAGTAACGTTTTCAAATAATTATTGTAAAAATGTAATATTGATAATAAAATTTTACTTTTTTGAGAAGAAACTGCAAAATTTTGAAAGAAAAAGCGTGGTATTCGCTTTATTCTCAAAATACGTACGCATACAAATTATGTTCTGCAATAATTATAGTTGCATTTGCTCAAAAATTGACATTATATTATATTCCTTAAATGTCACCCGTCTCACCCTGTTACCTGCTTCAAGAAAAATACCTATAAACTGGTACACTATTTTGACAGCTAATACACTTTATATGGAATTTTTTAGAAACACATATTTAGTCAACACGGTGATCGCCCTTACGTATGTGAACATTGCTCAAAACGATTTCAAATAGCAAAAGCGTTAGAACGTCATCTGAATGTGCATACCGAAAAATACAAATGCAAGTTGTGCGATAAGGTGGGCTTGCAGTTCTCAAAAACTCAATGTCAGTTTTCAACTCAAATAATATTTTTTTTTTTTTCAAATTTTAGTGTTTTCCATCAGAGTCCGTGTTACAGAACCACAGACGTATCCACAATACCGAGGATTCGTATGAGTGTTACGAATGTGACGAAAAATTTTCTACAAAATTATTTCTGAAACGTCATATTTGTAAGAAAAATCGCAAAGGTTAGTATATACACGAAGAGTGCTGTAGTATATTACTATCGAAAAATCCTGTTTTTAATGAATGTTCTCTTTAATAATAAATATAAATTTTCCATACTAAGAACATTCTTACGATTAAATTAATATTTCTATTCACTAAAAATAACTTCAGTTTACCTTCATTATTATTACGTATCAATTAATTTATGTCCTTGTCAGTTTACTGAAATTTAACAAATCTATGGAAACCAAAGTAAGGGATTTTACACAATAAAATGACGTAAGACGTAAGGAGTGTCGCCATCTAGTGACCCTGTACGAAACAGTTTCTTAACTTAACCACAATAATAGTGATTTTTTAACTCTTTAAATGATTAAGACAAGTTAACTCGTCTTGCAATGTGGCGGCTCAAAATGCTGCGATATGTACATATTCACTGGTACAGGTGCCGGCATCTGTGACAGATTTTCCGAAATACGGTATAATTCTAAATAATGTCAAATTTTATCAACATAGTTTAGTATAATTTATATTTTGTAAATTCCTAAGGTTCACTTTTTTGATGTTGGAATCTTATTTTTTCTTTTTCTTCTTTTTGTAACTTTATCTATTGTACTTATCACTTGGCAGTAAAAAGTCCGGCATTTTGAGACAAAAAACTTTTTCCATATGGTTTGTTTAAAAGAGTTAATTAGTTGATTGAGAAATCACTATCGTGTGTGGTTAAGCTAGTAAATTACACAATGTTCCTTACAAGATCACTAGATGGCGACACTCCTTACGGCTTATGTCTTATTACTTACGTCTTACGTCATTCTATTGTGTAAAATCCCTATAAAAACCGGACCGGATAAAACAATTGCACAAAAAAATATTCAAAATAGCTATAAACAGTACAGTTCGGTCCAGATTGTAAAAAAAAAACTTTCTTATTGTCTGACTCACCGCATAAAAAAAGTTTTATAGAAAATACATGACTCAGAACACTCAAAATCTCACGATTTCCTTAGAAGTTACTTTTATAAACAATATAAAGTATATTAATTTATATATGAGAACATTTTATTTCGTTTTTATAATATTACAAAAATTGCGATAAATACAGGTATAAAGAAACTTAATGTTGCAATAACTTATATTCTTAATTTCTTATGCAATGTATTGTGCAATAAATGCTTAAAAACCATCAATAAGTAATTTTATCAAAGTAAATTATTATAACTAATGTTAAGATTTCTTACTTTCTCTTGATTTTGATTCACATTATGTACTTTAATGGGATTTTTTTAAACCTCATAAAAAAAGGTTCAGCTGTATTACCTCATTTTCAGGAAGAATAGAATTGAAGGATTTTATTTTGGGTAACAATTATTTAATGAGCGATTTTCTTAAAATATATAGCAATCTGTCACCAGGGCGGCGACACAGGTATTTGGGATTTCATCTCTATGATCGAGATATCACTTCAACCAACCAAAATTCATCTTCTGTTAATTCCACTTTAGCAACGTGATTTCCAATTCGGTTACCTAGGAATAGTGTTTATTTTTTAGAAATTAATATTCCAACTATAGAGATATAGTTCCGAATCACTCGTGGCGCCGCCCTGGTGTTAAACAATTTTTTCATGCGGTTACATAGCAATTTTTAAATTAAAATTTCAATCATAGAGATGTAGTCCCAACTTATCTGTGTCGCCGCCCTAGCGTTAGACTGTTACATATTTTGAGAAAATGGTTCATAAAGAGTTTGTATTAATGCAAAGTGATAAAGTAAACATTGTTATATGTATATTATTATATTTATTATTTTATTTGTAGCCGAAGAAAACAAAAAAGTGAGAAATCATCTGTGCCCGTATTGTGCGAAACGATTTTTTCTACCGCATCTTCTATCAAACCATATTCTTATTCACACCGGTGCCAAACCGTTCAAATGTGACTACTGTGAATATCGTTGTAGCACGAAAGAGGGACTTGCATCGCACGTTCGAATTCACACTGGTGAACGGCCGTACAAATGTAGTTATTGTGGCAAAGATTTTCGACAAAAGTCATGCTTAACGATTCACGAACGATTTCATTCCGGTCATAGACCGTACGTTTGTTCAACGTGCCAAAAAGGCTTCACAAATAGTAAAGATCTTAAGGTGCATGAACGAACTCACACGGGAATCAAATTATTTTCATGTGATATTTGTGATAGCAGTTTCACCACAAAACATTATCTCGGTGTACATAAGAAAAAACATGAGAAATGAGTGGCAACAGGATAAGTTTTTTTTTTTATGGTTCGTTTGACTTCTTACGTTTTTACTTATGAAAATCTACGCAGGTAAAATAATATGTTGGGCTTGCGCAGAAATCAAAGAGATTCGACGCATCCTGCTATGGAGGGTAGATATCAGGAGCACCACCTCTGTATCAAAAAGTGTCTATAAAAAGGCGTAAATAGTGGTGGCGCTACTGTAACAAAAGGGTAAATTTAATGAAGTAAACAAGGAAAGAAAAACATCCGCGTTGTTATGTAATTATTGTTTTTTTATTATAATTGTTACATATAATTGTTTTATTGTTTTAAAAATTTTTATAAAACTCAACACAAAAAAATCACTAACAGACATTAAAAGTTCATGTAGTTATGAATCACTTTCAACGTATTTCACAGCGAATTTTTTGTAGGTTATTAAACAACACACTCACTCCGTCGACAACTACAAAGTTCATTTCATACTCTTTTGCTACTCTAGCGCTATTCTGGCGAGTTTTTGAACTGTTACTAGTACTTAAAACGGGACACTTTTTGAACTTTTTGTTTTCGGGCCAAGATAGTCCTCCTGATATCTACCCTCGATACACCCTGCACTTGAACACGGTCATTCTTTGTTAATATTGTACTTTTTGACAATAATACGGAGTTTACATTTACAATGATTTGCTGGCGCCAACACAAAGTGGCGCGCCAGTAAAGGCAAAATGAACGTGTAAACATCTACTGGCGTGCAAAGTGGATCAGTGTATGTACGGATGAAAAAAGTTAGCAACCTTCTAACTTTTCTGGCGCCAGTAATGATTCATGCGAGACTAAAATTAAAACATGCAAATGTCAACTTGTATTGGTGCCAGTATTATTTTAAAAATAATTGAATGTCATTTTTACGCATTTATTCAGGTTTGAAAATCATTTTCAGATATTTATTTCGTTTTTTTCTCTTCTAATTGTTTGTTTTACATTTAGATACAAATGAAAGCTATATATGACAGTTATTTATTGGCGACGCAAAGATTCTCACTCGCGCCTCTGGTGGTAAAATTAGAACTAGCATCAAGTAAAAATATACGTGTACGATTACTGAGCGATATAAAATCTAGTAATCCGCGCATAATTTGTATAGTACATTTTTCTATCGACAATTAAACGTATACAAAAACTTTTACTTGATACAGCTTCTAATTTAAAAAACCAGGAGCGCTCGCGTAATCTTTGCGTCGCCAATCCAGTTCAGCCATTTGTGACCTGCGCAGTACCTACCAAATTATATATATTATATACCATACAAATATGTAATGTGTAAACGGACGTGCAAGTAGTGTAAACTTTACAGAGATACAAACTTAAAAGTGGCGCCAGCAAATTATTGCAAATGTAAATCCACTATAAAGTTTCAAATTTTGGACTTACCGTAAAATGGGATTGATAGGAACATTTTTGAACTTTGTATGCGATTTTCATACTCTTTTCTTTATCTTTTAAATGATACAGAATTGACCGATTTACCGTAAAGTTCGTTTTGTTTTTTTATTTAGAAAGGAAATCTAAAAATGTAGACGTTTTTATGTACTCCCCCCCCCATTTGGGGGTGATTCCTATAAATATCGTTTTACAGTATGTGCTTAGATCTATTGGCTCTAGATTTAATGTGCGTATTACATTTGTTGAGTTATTATATGATTATTTTATAATATTATTATTAATTTGTAATTAGTTATTATTTTATTATGTACTAAAATAGAAGACTATAAAAAAATAAATGAAATTTTTTTAAAAATTTTTATTGGCATTTTTTTAAAAAAAAAAAGCAGTATTTCCAAGTAAAGACATTATGAGTTCTCACTGGAATGAAATAGAAATATGAATCTCATTGAAGCGGGACAATTCCCACATAATATGTATTGGCGACGGAAAGATTCACATTCGCGCCTCTGGTGGCAAAATTAGAACTAGTACTAAGTAAAAATACACGTATAGCTTCTAATTTAAAAAACCAGAAGCGCTTGCATAATCTTTGCATCGCCAATAGATGGCGTTATTGGACTTGAACAGTTTGAAAAATATGGAATTTGAAAATCTATAATTTATCTTTTAGGTAATGGTAAGGATAAGGTTGTTAGAAGGACGCTAGCTGGTACAGACTAATAATTTTTTTTTCATAACACACAGTAACATCAGGGACAAACCTGTTATACCAAACCGTTAATTGAATTTAAAAGTTATTACCTAAAGTGAAAATTTTATTTGAATGGGTCATTAAACATATCCAGTGGATTCATTGGTAAAACTTTTGTAATTTAAGCGGGAATTTTCTTTTTTGCTATCAGAATGTTGAAATCAACCAAAATACATCACTTTAATATTCGAGAATTTTAGATTTGGTTAATTCCAAAGCATTAATTTTGTTAAAAATAAAAAGTGTAGGAGTGTAATAACTCATAAATAATGCTAAAAAATGAATTTTTTATTTAAAAAATTTTACAGAAGTAAACATAATGGCGTCATAAAGGTTAATTTTTCAGTTTTTTTTTTTTAATTATTTAAAAAATGAAAAGACTGATAACGAAACAAGTCTAGCTGTAAAAAGAGCTAATATTACATTACACAAATTGGGAATAGTACTGTGCTAAAATAGGTTGAATAGTCTCGATGACGTCATGCTAATATTGGTTTATTTTTTTATTATTTAATGTGAATTAAATTTATCTAAATACAATGTCGGATATTTGTCGAATTTGTTTAAAAAAGCAAAATGTTATGTATTCAATTTATGATAAATATTCAGATGAATACAATGAACCAATTTGTGACATGATAATGTACTGCGCTTCCGTAAAAGTAAGTTAAAAAATTTCAAAATAAACGTGAATTTTTTTTGCAAATTATAAATCTTGCAGATTGAGAAAGACGATCGATTACCAAGTTTATTATGTCAAATTTGTAAAACTCGACTTGAAACAGCTTATTTATTCAAACGAGACTGTGAAGAGTCGGAAAATAAATTACGTCAATACATACAAATTAACGGAATTAATTATGTAAGAAAAGATATTTAACCCATTATAGCTCAGAGATATATTATCAATACGGCAATGGGCTATCATTTGAGTTTGTTTATAGAATCCATTGAAAACTGAAAACGGTGACTTTAATCAAATATATCAAATTCGAAACTTACATTCACCTGTTCTGCTACAAGTTACTCCTGAGATTGAAAGATATGTGTATCAGAACAACATTAAATCAGAAGATCCAGACTATGATGATAAAGTGGATGATACTGAAGATAATCAGCAATCAGAGTTAGCTGTATATTATTAGATATTGATCTGCATTTACGGAAAATTATAAAGAAAATCAAAAAGTAAATAATTTTTACAGAATCGTTTCTTTTTATAAAAAATTTATGAATTGTTAATATGAACCTAATTATAGTGTCCATTAACTAGGGCTGCTGTCTGCACGAGTTTCTATTAAGTTTTGACAGCTTAATTTTTAATTTAAAAAAAAATATGTACATATGTGGATATTCAGTACTGGAGTTCACTCTAAAATCAACCCTATAGAAGGGTCAATTTGACATTTTGACCAGGTGAAGCATATATGGCTATTATATTCTACATATAAGACTATGTAAACGCAATAAAATAGTTTTTAAAAGAGCAGTAACATCAAAAGGATCTTGATCTCATTTTTGAATAAAAAAAAAAGACTTGGAAAAGATTTTTAAAAATGTTTATTTTCTCTGATGTTGCCCACAAACATTTGACACTGTAGACCCAAATCTAGCGAGCTTCATTTTAAATCGGCTAAGAATTTTACGTATACTTACCTTTCCGTTTAACATGATAAGATTTCTAATTTTCTATATACGATGTATTTTTAAATTTTAATTTTATGATTAAATAGGAATTTACGCGGAAATAAGGCTTTAATTTAGTGTGGATTTTAAAATATTTTAATTTTTCATTAAACAACTAGTTCATTTTTTAAAACAATTCTAGATTCGGTACTGAGGAACTAACACGGGAGGAAAAACCAACTCCATTATGTCCACCTGCTGATTTTATTAAACAAGAACTCGAGGAACATGGAGAGTTCCCTTTAAATATTAAAAATTTAGTTTCAAAAAAAATTCATAAAAAACCTGATCGTATCAGACGTAGAAACTATTACTGTTACGCATGTAGTAGAATATTTTCTTCAAAGGATGAACTTGATACACACACGTCGGAAAATCATCGAAATCAAAAATTTGTTTGCGACTTGGAAAACTGCACGAAGCAATTTACAGACTGGTTAAGGTATTCAGTCCATTTAAAAATCGATCATTCTGTGGAAAACTTTTTAATTTGTCAACAGTGTCATATAAGTTTTCGGCAAAAGAAATATTTAGATGTAAGTTGTGTGAAAAAATTGTCAAGATGACCAAATATTGTTAAAAATTTAACCTTTTAGCGACACATATACAACAAACATGGTGATTGTCCGTATGTATGTGAAAATTGTTTAGAACAATTTCAAAAGGCAAAAGCGCTAGAACAACATATGAATATACATACCGAAAAATACAAATGTGAAACATGTGATAAGGTGAGGTTGTAGTTCTTAAAAGTTTCAAAGTAATCTCTCACTCTAATAATCATTTCTTTTTTGAAATGAAAATTTCTATTGGCGACGCAAATATTACGTGCGCGCTTCTAGTGGTGAAATCAGAACTATACTATACTATAGAAGTACGTATTATACAGATTATGTGTGGATTACTAGATTTTATATCACCAATTAAACGTATACGTATATTTTTACTTGATACTAGTTTTAATTTTACCGCTAGTGGCACGAGTGAGAATCTTTGCGTTGCCAGTAGCGAGGGTAACTCGTATGAAATTTGTAATGCTTTGGCTGTAATGAAATTTGCAAGGATTGTACGTTAAACAAACGCTAGTAGTTAGTTGATCATTGACTAAGTGATTAATATTGTTCAAATTATTTAATTTATGCAAACACTTTTGATGTTTTATTTTGTGTTATAAATTTATATTAGATTCAACTCGGTATATATAGTAAGGGTATGCTAGCATCCCACTACCGAAAAAACTTAATTTTAATTAATTTTTTCTTTAATAATAATAATAATAATAATAATAATGAATATACATTTTACATACTAGGAGCATTTATATTCACTAATAACTTCCAATAGGAAGTTAAAATTAGATAAAAATTACTTTCAGTATTATAACCTATTAATTAATTTCTGTTCATATTAGACTACTAGCTTTGACCCGCGGCTTCGCCCGCATTGAATTCGATCCCCTCCCCCGTTTTGTATCCCCCTTCTTCTCCCGGGAACCTTCAATCGGGATAAAACTATCCCGACTAAAACTATTTAAAAATTATTACTATATGTGTTCATAGTAAATAGTACCTGTATATTAAATTTTATCAAATTCGGTTCAGTCATCCCACAGGAACCTTTAATCGGGATAAGATTATCTTATGTGTTAACTCAGGATAAATAGTGCCTGTGTATCAGATTTCATAGAATTAAGTTTAATCTTGTGGGGCGTGTTTGAAAAATTTTGTATCCCTGAGGAACTTACAACCGGGATAAAATTTAGCCCATATGTTAATTCAGTGTATAAAGAGTGTGTTTATAAAATTTTATCAAAATCGGTCCAGCCGTTTCAGCGATTTGATTTTGATTTAATTATGGATTCCAATAATAAGGCTATGAAAAAAATTTTATACCTAACATTTTATTGCAATACTCTCGGTGTAAGGTAATACATAAATAAATAATTAAATGGGCGTATACTTAAATTTTATAACTTAAAAAATCCATTGCTTACTTTTATCACCTTTATGCAAATCTCTCTTTTGTTTTATTTTTATTGACTTATGTATGACATTCGTATTTTGAAAATCCATCTTATTTTAAAACTGTTAATCACATGTTCTACAATAGATACTATTTTCTATACCCAAATAAAGGATTATTACGAAAAGACATAATTTTAAACATAAGTTCAAGTACCAAGTATAAAAAAAAAAAATCATTTACGTTATTCTCCAAAATTTTAAGATGAGTAGATAATAAAATGTTTATTGCTATGCATCTGATTTAAATAACTGACCTAAATTATATTTACACCTCCATAAATTCAATTATAATAAAACCTTATATTTAATAAATTGAGTGTAACTAAGTAATTTATTCCACATGAATCTTAAATCAGTAATAGAGATACTCACGGGAGTGATTTTCTTAATCCGTTCCCGCCCACTCACGATTATACCCATCGCTCCCGTTCACTCTCATTCCCGTCGAAAAATTGTCACTTCTGCCCGTTTCCTTCAAATTAGTCCCGTTCCCGGTGAACCTGTTTTATACCCATCGCTCCCGTTCACTCCCATTTCCATAGAAAAATTGTCACTTCTGCACCTTTCCTTCAAATTAGTCCCGAACCCGTTTTCTTTATTTCCGGTCCCGCTTTATCAAAAAAATTTTTAATTTTAAATAACGAAAATACAAATGTAACATTCCCAGCATATTTATCCACTCCCGCCCGTTCAATTCCCGTCAAAAAATTTCCACATCTGCGCGTTCCCGTTCCCGCCGGTAAGACTCGAGAGGACCTTTAAAACTCTCGGTCCGATTTCTATCTCTAATCGGTAATAAATGATTCTGTATTAATTGAGAGTTAATATCTCTGTACCAAATTCCATCGAAATCGTTTCAGTGATTTTGTCGTGATTGAATGATTGGTGAAATATCCTATGTGTTATTAAAATAATTCCAGTATGTATTCATAGTAAATAGTTTCTATATACCAATTTCACCGAATTCAGTTCAGTCATTTTGCTGTGGTTAAGTAACTGGTTTTGTATTCCACAGGAATCCTGAATCGGGATAAGATTATTCTATCTGTTAATTCAGGAAAAATATTGCCTGTACATCAAATTCCATGGGATTCGGTTCAGTTATTTGAGCGGGATTGATTAACTGAATTTGTATCCCTCAGGAACATGAAAATGGGATAAAATTATCCTATGTGTTATTAAAATTACTCCTGTATGTATCCATAGTAAATTGTTTCTATATACCAATTTCACCGAATTCAGTTCAGTCATTTTGCTGTGGTTAAGTAACTGGTTTTGTATCCCACAGGAGCCTTGAATCGGGGTAAGATTATTCTATGTGTTAATTCAGGATAAATATTGCCTGTAAATCAAATTCCGTTGGATTCGGTTCAGTTATTTGAGCGGGATTGATTAATTGGTTTTGTATCCCCCAGGAACATAAAATCGGGATAAAATTTAGCCTATGTGTTAAGTCAGTGTATAAGAAGTTTGTACGTAAAATTTTATCAAAATTCGTTCAGCCGTTTTGGCGTGATTGAACAACAAACATCCAAACATCCAAACATCCAAACATCCAAACTTTCACATTTATAATATTATTAAGATTAAAATTCAACAACCTATTTGTTTTTGTATTATTTCAAAACCAACCTTCTGAGATAAATTATTTTCTGGTAAATAAACAATAAATAAAATAAACTTGAAAATTAACAAAATAAAAAAAAATTTATACTTCAGTCGAACTATTAAACTGAGACGTACTTTAACTTTTATGAATTCTGGACTTTAGTTCTAACCTGATAACATTCAATCTTAAACTCGGTTTGAAAATAATTTATTATTATTTGTTCTTCGCATTTTTGTTATTCGCTTAACCGCAACTCGTTCACTAGAGTTATGTTACTTCAAATCGATTACGAGATAGCTATAGAAATTTTCACTTCGGTCGTATAATCTTAACGCTTTTATTTTAACCACAGAGAAAATTTTTTTGCCTCAAAATGCCGAACCTTTTACTGCCAGTGATAAGTACAATAGATAAGAACCCTAGGAATTTGCAAAATATAAATTATACTAAACGATGTTGATAAAATTGAACATTATTTAGAATTATACCGTATTTCGAAAAATTTGTTACTGATGGCGGCACCTGTACCATTGAATATATACATATCACAGATTTTGAGCCGGCATATTGCAGGACGAGTTAACTCGTCTTAATCATTTAAAGAATTAAACATACAATTTTTTTTAAATTGTAGTGTTTTCCATCAGATGCTGCCTTAGAGAATCACAAACGTGGCCACAATACAAAAGATTCATACGGTTGTGATGATTGTGACGAAAAATTTTCTACAAAATTATTTTTAAAACGTCATATCTGTAAGAAAAATCGTAAAGGTACAGTTTTAATTTTTCAAACACCTTTTAGGATATTTTAATATATTCGTTTATTTGTAGCCGAAGAAAAGAGAAAAGTGAAGAATCATCTTTGTACCTATTGTGCAAAACAATTTCATCGACCAATTGATTTAACCAAACACATGCGCATTCATACCGGTGTAAAACCGTTCAGTTGTGACCAGTGTGAATATCGCTGTACGAATAAACAATCACTGCAATCGCATGTTCGAATTCACACTGGTGAACGCCCGTTCAAATGTAGTTACTGTGAGAAAAATTTTCGACAGAAGACAAACCTAATTGTTCACGAACGATTTCATTCCGGTCATAGACCGTACGTTTGTTCAACTTGTCAAAAGGGCTTTACAAACAGTAAAGATCTTAAAGTGCACGAACGAACTCACACTGGAATCAAATTATTTTCATGTGATATCTGTGATAGCAGCTTCACCACTAAACATTATCTTCGTGTACATCAGAAAAAACATGAGAATTTAGTGTAAAGGGGATTTTTTTATGGTTCCTTTAGGTAATTTTGTCGGAAAGTATCACATGTCAACATATCAGGTGGTAGTGTAAGTTATAAAACAAAATCGATTAATTAGTAATGAAAGTTGCAAACATAGATATACAAGATACCAATTTCCTATTTCATAACTACCGTGGCCACTGTCGCCAGTAAATGACGTCACAACGCTACCCCTACCAAACGATTATGATACATACAACACGTTACTACTTGAACACATTTTTGTATATACACAAACAGGTGAATGTGTTTGTGCAATATGGTGTATGTATGACCGCACACCTTGCATATATATAATATATACTGTTATCGCGGACCTATGTGACTAACAACCAGCAATTAAAAATAAATTTATTTATTTTAAGAAAGATATCCCTTTATTTTGAGAATTTTTTGTCCAATAGAATTTTTACACTTAAATACGACACACTTAATATTTTTTTTCTGTTTAAATTGCACGAGTTGATTAAAAAAACAATGACACTAAGAACGATGTGACTCTTATGACAAACAGTAACAGACTAAATCAGAATCGGTGTAAATTGCACAACATTGCACCTTACGGACAACAGATCTTTATAGCAACTTTGTTTCTGTATTCTGTGGTTGCAAATGTCGTAGAATTTCTGCGTTTAAACAGTTTAAATTTTTAAAGCTATTGACAGGTGCTGCTATCTGTTAACAAATTCGTATTCAAGCCCTCAGGTTGAAACAAGGGTTGAAATAAAAGAAATTCAGTTTGCTGAGTTAGTGGTATGGTTAATTTATAAATTAATTACGTACTTGTTATCTTTGTTATGATTCTATACAATCTGTTTCAAAAAAGTAAGAATATACAAATTTTAACATGAGAAAAAATCGTTGGGATTAGAATATGCTTATTTTTTTGTGGGTGGGATTTGTATATAGTACTTATACTAGTTTAAAATGGTATTTTTTTTAAAAGTATAACTACAATAAATGTAAAAAATTTTGCTAAACATTACATGTGTTATTAAATAGTAAAGTTCAATATGATTTTAACACTGACGGTCATTGACGTCATAATAGTTAAGTAAAACCTTAGTAACTCATACACGATGTCATAGGACATCAACAATTCCGTGTATGAGCTATCAAAATAGTCCATCAGCTGGGCGTTTTGCCATTATAGGTTACGATGATCATCAAGGTGTTAATAATTACTTATAATTGTTTCAATAAATTTGCTGCCTTTGACTTTTATTTATTTGCTGTAATTACAGTTCACTTTATGTTAAATATCTAATAAAAATAAAATAAAGGATCTAAGATCACAAATTTTTTCCACGTTAAAATTTTTATGTTCCTATTTGCTTGAAACACCTTGTATATTAAAATTGTTTTGAATTATTTTAAATAAAAAAATAAAAGATAAGTTACTGGTACTTTTATTTACTTTTATCACTAACTAAATACGTCACCAGTTTAAAGACGGGAAAATTTTTATATAACTTCGATTATGTAAGATTTAAGAGAGAATCCAAAATTCATCTTTTAGACAAGAATACATGAGCTAGAAACGCGCTAGGAAGTACAGATTAGTATCTGTTTCAAGACGTCGATGACGCTAGAGGCAGGCCAATTAAAAGCTGTTAGTCTGGAAATTTACAATTTCATATTAACCACGATATTAACAATAAAAGTTTGAATAGGTTATTAAAGATAATGGGTTGATTAGCAAAATTATCGTAATTTGAGAGGAAATATTTTCAATTTTTGTTAATAAATTGATAAAATTCAAGAAATCGCTTCGAATTTTTCATATATTTTATGTAACACAAATAAAAAATTTTCCTATACAATGTTCTCTAAGACGAATAGTTTCCGAGTTCAATATTTTTGAATTTTAAAAACCCCGATTTTTTAACACGTTGATGGTCATAACCTATAATGACAAAACACGTAACTAGTACACTATTTTGACAACTAATACACTTCATAACAGAATTATTGACGCGGTACAGCGTGGTCATTCAGGTTTTACTTGACGCTGTACAGTGTCCATGATCATTAACGTGTTAACGCTCGACTCACAAATAAATTTGATGACGTCATAACGGTGAATTTTTATGTTTTTTTAGATAATAAATTATTTCCTTTGTGTTTACTGGTTAAATTTTAGTAATTTGGGGGGAGGGGGGGTGTCGGTAGGATGATATTTTCATTTTTGCTATCAAAATTTCATAAAACTAGTCGTAAACAGAAGACTTTTGGCACTACATAAATTGAATATGATAACCATTATAACTAGGGTTGCCACCTTTTTTAAGACAAAAAAAGTATTTTTCGGTTTTTTAGCAAAAATAAAAAGTACAGTTAGTAAAAAAAAAGTACGCATTAAATTTTTACGCACTAACCTCGAGAGGCAAATTTTAAACAGGGCGGAAAAATTTGGAATTTAACGTTTTTTTTTTTTTTTACTCGTCACTTTATGTTTACTAAGAAATTGTTTCCAAATTTTCGTTTTAGGAAAAACCAGGAGGTGGCATTTTTCACGATACCCCGGGCGGCACTTAGGATAAATGCGGCCCTGGCTATCTGGATATTTGTCTTCTTTAAAAACATTTAAGGCATTCTTACAGTCTATATCTAAATTAATATAAATATCTATCAGTAATTCATTTTTTATTAAGTGACGCCATGTTTCTTTCCTCACGCCATTTAATATTCATTGTTGAAAATACTCCATCTATGAATGCTGAAGTAGCAGGAATAGACAAAAGCTGACAAAAGATGGGCAGTTATTGTATGCATTTGAAAAATTATCGCAGCGTTAATTTTTTTGCAATAGAAATATCTTTAAAATGTGCGCAATTAATTAATTTTGCAAGAAATTCATTAATTATGTCTGATTATGTTTACTTCTGAATACAAATCATATTATGTTAATACATGGCGCACTAGGCATTTCAATTGTATGACACTAACGGCATTTAAGCTGTTCAAACGATTCAAACTATACTTGTACAACTGGATGCAACACACTATAAGGATCTAAGTTTCGGCACTAACTTTGAACATCAAATCAGGCGACAACAAAGTACCTAAACATTATAATTTAAAATAAGAGCTAAAAATGAGTTGGATTAATGAAAATTTAACATACATAAAAAAGTATTTTAGCGTACTTTTATTCCTTTATAAAGTACAAAGTACGTTTGTCTAAAAAAAGTACAATACTTTTTAAAAAAGTACGGGTGGCAACCCTAATTATAACGGTTACGATAGCCACTGTGGAATGTGTATGATGTGTCATGGCCATTAGGTATGGCTTAAAATAGGTTGAATTACTTGAATTTGACGTCAGTGGTTGAAATATATGTTATGTTCTTTTAATTTTGTTTGTATAATCTGTATTAATTAAATTAATTTAAGAAACATGTCTGATATCTGCCGAATTTGTTTACAAAAACAAAGTATTATGTTTTCAATATATGATAAATATTCGGACGAGTGCAATGAACCAATATGTGACATGATAATGTACTGTGCTTCGGTTAAAGTAAGTTAAAAATGTCAAAATAAACTTGATTTTTTTGTAAATTGTAAATTTTATAGATTGAGAAAGGAGATGGATTACCAAATTTATTGTGTGAATTTTGTAAACGAAGACTTGAAACAGCTTATTTATTTAAACGAGACTGTGAAGAGTCGGAAAATAAATTACGCCAGTACATACGAATGAACGGAATTAACTACTATGTAAGATAAGAGATTTAACCCGTTAACGTCCAGTGACAAAAAAAGATTTATTTTGTTTATAGAATCAACTGAAGAAAGAAAATGATGACTTTAATCCAAACCCGAGTTTCCCTCTAATTTTATTAGAAGATAATTCAGAAATTGATCGACATCACTCACAAAACAGTATTAAAAAAGAAGATTCAGACGATGATGATAAAGTAAATGATATTGATGACAACAGCTTCGATGCCGTTGAACCAAAACTAGAGGTTCATTCCATAAAACCGGAGACATTTCAAATAAACACGATACATAGTGAATGTAAACAACAGGATAGTGACGACGATGTGAAATTTGCCTTGAAAAATGAGGAATTTATGCCAAAAAAACCGAAAAAACGTCGTAGTCGCGCGAAAACTGACGGTGTAAAACTTCGACGATTTATTTGTTATTCGTGCAGTACAATTTTTTATTCGGATAATGATTTGAGGGTGCATATGTTTGACGAACATCCGAATCAAAAATATTTCTGCGATTTTGAAAATTGTAATCGTGAATTCTCGGAATATTTAAAATATGCTGACCATTGTCACACCGATCATTACGTAGAAAATTTTCTAGTTTGTCAGAAATGTCACACGACATATCGTCGAAAAAAAAATTTGGATGTAAGTTGGTATGATAATATGTAAGAGAGTTTTTGTCTATTTTTCTTGCAATCAAAACAGAAAAGTTGCAAGGTCTTTACATTCTACCCTTCTCTGATTAAAATATGTCATTTTATTTTGTATATTTTTGCATATTTCACTTTGATTTGTATAAGTTTGCATATTTATTTACGTTATGAAACTTACATTTTTTAAAATATTCGGTAAAGTTTGTAAATTTAATAATGAATCGTTTGATTTCAAAAATTCAAATTATAATTAAAATTTGTTAATAATTAAAATTCATAAAACGCAGGTTTTGATTTCAAAAATTCAGAATATTCAGATTATAACGGCTATTTGTTAATTGTTAAAATTTACAAAATTAAACATTAAACTGTCACTCGCTATAGTGTATTGTAGAAGGTGTAAAATACCATCTTCGAGTCAGGATATGTGCAGATAAGATATAATTCGGATTTTTTTTTGTTTCCAGTATACAAAAATTATAAAAAAGAATGAATGTTATAATGTTATGTGAAGGGTAAAATAAACGATAAATACGCTGCCAAAGGGGTGTGGCACATAGCTTCCTCGTACTCGTAAAAGACTTTAAAGTAGTATTCTACCAAATATATATACCGTGAAATTATATTTTCGCCTTAAAGTTCATAAAAAAATGTTGTAACTCAAAATTCTTAAAGGCTAAATTATAAAAGCAAAAATATTTTAGAAACTAACCCCCAAAATTTAGTATATTAATGGAATGTCATGGTAGCGACGTAGCTACTGTAACTCCAATTTCGATTAAATTCATAGGAGACCATCTAGAAACCAAAGTGCATAATTTCTGAAAATTTCATTAAAACAATCGAATAGTTCAGAAGTTATGCCACTTGGTGCAAACTGGCGACACAAACGGATAGACAGACGGACGGACAGACACCAAACCAAAATTGTTCAGGAAGTTCTAAAATGTAAAATGTGCGTAGAAAATTTTATTTTGGAGAGAAAAAAATTTTTATTCAAAAGTGATCACAATGTTTCCGCTACTTTAGTAGCCTCGGAAGTAAAATGTTTGGCATATTTGATTATGAGAATTATTCATAGTAATCATAATCGCCGAATACCTTTAAGTCCGAATTATTATTAGGTTTGTTCCTACCGCATCTTTTTTTTTTAATTAGTTTTATTTATTAGTTGATGAAAATTTAAATGCGCATGTCACATTTTCGCACCAGTAAAGGAACGCATCAGAAATTGATGGAACATGTTCATTTAAAATATGTCATTTGTAGTATTTATTTTATAATATTCTGTGTTGAAGTATTCAAAATTCATTATTAGTTCTTTAAAATAAAAGATTGCTATGAAATAATTTATTGAAATTTATATAATTTCTTACTAAAAACTGAATTGATTTGTACAATCAGTTCAAAATCATTAATTTTTATAAATAAACTAAAAATTACAGTCAAAAATTAAAATGTTAAAACTTGTTTTAATAAAGAAATAATAATTTATTTAGTTTTAGTAGTCAGCTTTCAAAAATAACAATGAGTTATATTGAATTACAAGATAAGTACACAAACTGAAAAAAATTTAACAAATATTCATTGCGCATGTCTCTGATAATCTGTACATGGTACTAACCAAGGGACGAATCTGATAGTTCGGTGATAAGTTCATGTAGACCATGGTTGGTCTACTATGGTAACACGTATACGCCTGACGTCCATTTGATTGTCAGAATAATCGGTTGGAACAAACCTATTTTTAATTATTACATTTACTTGTAGTATTATAAAAATAATTAATCGTTTAGAGACACATACTAACTAAGCACTGTGATCGACCTCAACAATGTCTACAATGTTTGAAAAGGTTTCCAGATACAAAAGCACTCGAATTACATATGAATATTCATATGGAAAAATATGAATGCCTAACTTGTAAAAAGGTAAGTTCGAAATTCGAAATCAATCGGTAATTCGACTAATTGGTGTTATTTAGTGTTTTTCAACTCATGTTGGACTGGAAAATCATAAACGAGTTCATTCAAGCGAATCAAATCAAGTCACGCATGCGTGCGATAAGTGTAATCAAAATTTTTCTAGTAAAGTGTTTTTGGATCAACATTCTTGTGATCAGAATCCTTCATTGACATCGGAAGAAAAGTCAGATTTGTCCTCACAGAAACAAGTGTCGGTCGTAAAAGGTTAGTATATTAAAAGTGTATTGTTAGTCTGTAAGCTAGTGATAGACTTCGCAGTCATAGAACCATGTGACAGCCATGACATGATTGCCAATTAACATGAAATTCGCAATAAATAATATTTTGATACGAATTCAATATCATGTAAAACTGAAAATTTATTAAAAACAAATGCTAACATTTAGTTATTAGGTAAAAATTTTGTACAAGTCTTAACATACACAAACCAATGAACACTATTGTATTATAGTACTATAGACAGAGCATAATACCAGTCTGTAGGCTGTTTTCCTGACGCAATTAGCGGGGTAAGGTATGAGGAACATAATCTGCTGCCTATTATTCAGTAAACAGCACCATATTTATTACAATACCTAATTTATATACATACCACTACCATTTTACCACTAATTTTAATTTTTTAATTTTTTCTCAGTTGAAACTTAAATTTTATTGTCATTATTATTATATTTTGACAATACAGGCGTCACTCAAGTTATTGACGTTTTAACTTATTACCACTGCTCGCAGTTTACCTCGACTTACAGACAAACCATACGTGTGTACGCATTGCCACAGTACCACATACTTAGTATGTATGATCTTGGGTACATACCACAGACCAATGAACATTATTATATTATATTGATTATACTACTAGACAAAGCGTAAAGCCAGTTTCTAGGTACTTTTCTTGAAGCAGGTAACAAGGGTGAGGCGGGTGAAATTTAATGAAATAATATAATGTCAATTTTTGAGCAAATGCGACTATAATTATTGCAGGACGTAATTTGTATACGTACGTATTTTGAAAATAAAGCGAATACCACTTTTCTTCTTTCAAAATTTTGCAGTTTCTTCTCCAAAAAGTAAAATTTTATTAGCAATATTATATTTTGACAATAATTATTTGAAAGTGTAACTACGGATACGAATCAATTACTATATAACAGAATACTATTGAGGTCGGAACTTAGTCGTAACTGATTGTTTCAATTATACATTTATATTATATGTCTCTATAATATAAAATATAATATGTTCACTGGTCTGTGGTACATACGTATAGTTTGTCTATAAATTGAGGGAAACTGCAATCAGTTAAAACGTCAATAACTCGAGTGACGACTGCAATTATTTGAAAAGGTTACTACGGATACTGCGGTTATTGCACTGCAAAGTAGCTGTTGGGTGTATTTTGAGCGTATTTGGAAGCTTTATTTATTCATTGATACACTTAGTCTGTAGACTATATACATATAATCAGGGCCGGATTTACCCTAAATGCCGCTCTAGGCACCATAAAAAATGCCGCCCCTGGAAGAAAATCATATCAACATTATACTAAAAAAAAAAACATAAGTGACGAGAAAAAAATTTCTTTTCTTTACTTTTTCCTACAATAGATAAGTGATAAGACGAAAAAAAGTTAAATTGCCACATCGTGTTCCAAATTTTGCCTCCCTGGGCACTAGCCCTGCGTGCCCCTAGTGTACATCCAGTAGTGAGAATATTAAAAAAAAACTATGGAAAGTATAGAGAGACTATTATTTTTGAAGTGGAAATGGAATGACAGATAAATTGTTGCCAGTTATTTTTATAAATAGTTAATTGAAAAATAAGTTACAAAAGTTAACTTGAAGAAACTTCGTATTAATGTTTTTATGTCCGTGATTTTTATTCTGAATAACAATTGAATCAAATATTTTCAGTTTGAATAAATGCGTCCTTCCAAAAAGGCGATTCCTTTGGCAATTGCCTAATTTACCTATAGGTAAATCCGGAACTGCATATAATGTGTTTATTGGTCTATAATAATATCTAATATAAAACTTAATATACAATATGGTTTACCACAATAAGCTGTGGTTCGTAGTTCCAAAAATTTCAAAAAACTTCTCGTCAAACGAATTTTGAATATATAAGAAGCTCTGTACATAATTTCAAGGCAATCGGTCCACTGGAACTTGAGATATCATACATATCAACCGTTTCAAAAAACATAGTTTCCAGAAAAACGGGTTTAAAGTTTTAAGTCTCGTTTCGGGCAGTCTGAGTCATTTATGGTGTGTTATACTTACATTTTTTTAATCAGCGATTCCTGCCTTGTACAATTTTTCTTTCTTTAAACTTATGCAAACAAATCGATTTTTTTGAATTTCTAGACCAGAATACCCCCTTAAGTTATACAATTACTAAGTTAGTCTTGATATCGAACGCAATTGGGTTTTTGAATAAAAAATAAATATCATTTTTTTATTTTATTTCAATTCTACATCATAAATAATACTTTTTTAATTTCAAATGTTATCGAGTGCCTGTGAAACATTTGAAATTAAAAAAGTATAAAACTGCGTCTCGCATTAGAGAGAGGTTGTGTTTGATTGATTACTGAATTGGAGTGGCACTCGAACAAGTGATCGGTGGCCTAGTTGGTAAGGCGCTTGGCTGGTAACCAAGAGATCCGGGTTCGAGTCCCAGCCGATCCAGTTTGGTAATTTTTCAAACACTATGTCAATTTTAATTATCATAAATAATGTAAATTAAAAATCACAAAGTGATTGAAACAATTATCTGGATCGGCCGGGAATCGAACCCAGGATCTCCTGGTAACTAGCCAGGTGTGCTATCCGTTACACCACCGGTCCTTTGCTCGGTAGGCGTCCGATACAGACAACATTCAACCACCTATGTGTATGTACTCTCTATAATGCGAGAAGCAGTTACAATTCTTCAATTTCAAATATTATCGAGTGCTTGTGAAACACTACTACGTATGACAGACTTTTGTCTGCATTTTAAACACACGTAGTATTCATATGTTCACTTATCGTTCAGCTAAACTGAAACTTTAAGCACTCGACTTCCTTGGTTAACATAACCAAAAACCACGGCCGATCCAGATAATTGTTTCAATCACTTTGTGATTTTTAATTTACATATGTGGTTTTTGGTTATGTTAACCAAGGAAGTCGAGTGCTTAAAGTTTCAGTTTAGCTGAACGATAAGTGAACATATGAATACTACGTGTGTTTAAAATGCAGACAAAAGTCTGTCATACGTAGTAGTGTTTCACAAGCACTCGATAATATTTGAAATTGAAGAATCATAAATAATATTGATAATCGATACGAAAAATTTTTTTAAAATGATATATAAGAAATAATAAATTAATTAAAACTTGAAAAATCTTAAAAAATATCATTTGGTTAAAAACAGCACTACAAAAGATCGTGATATCTGTGACGTCATAAAGGTAATATGTCAAAAGTGTCAAAATTATTAAAATTTAGTAGGAAAAATTATTGATGCTTGTTTCATTGATTTCGACGTTCAAAATCTTGAGGGACATTTTTTCCAGATTTATTTTTGTATTGCTATTACAAAGTGGTATAAAACAAGCTCGATATTTCTTTAGTTTCGGTATCTCGACAGTGAAGTTTATAGCAAGCAATAATTTGGATAGAAACAAGAATTTCAGAGCAACAATAATTTCATAGTAACAATAATTTAATAGCAACAATAATAGTAGGAGAGCTGCTGGCCGATTTGCAATAGTCATTTCAACACACGTTAAATTGAGAGGATAGGATCTTGGATACTACTTACTCTACATAAAAATTCAGTTCTGGCAAGCCTATTCGGCTGGATTGAGTCGAATAGGCTTGCCAGAACTGAATTTCTGTGTAGAGTAAGTATCCAAGATTCTATCTTCTTAATTTAACGCGTGTTGAAATGACCATCGCAAATCGGCCAGTAGCTCTTGGTCTATAATCTATTTGAAAATAAAAAGACACTAATGTAGCTATGTTCAGGCCATATAACCTTTATTACGTCACATAAGCGCTCGTGAACTATCGGCCCGTTATCGGTTCTAAGTTTGAAAATTTATTTTTAATTTAATATAACTTCTTAATTATTACGTTTAAAAGAAAAATAAAAAGAGTTTTCTTATAAAAATTATATATGATCTTTCCATTTATGACAAAAAAATTTTTCTTCAAAAACCTAATTAATCTACATTTAAAATACTCCTATATTATACCGAATGTTATTTTACTTGGGAAGTTAATTTACAAGTTGAATGGTTATTTGTTAATTTATTTGTCTTCTTTAAGTTAGTAACTAAATTTAGATTAAGAAGAGTTGTATTAACTGTTATTACTATATCATTTCATGGATATATTTAATTTGCAGGTGGAAAGAGAAAATCGCGTACGAAAGTGAGAAATCATCTTTGTTCCATTTGTGGACGTACGTTTCCTGGACCAACTGCCTTAAATATACATATTCGTCTTCACACGGGCGTAAAACCGTTCAAATGTGAACAGTGTGATTATCGTTGTCACCGACCGAAATTATTAAAGAACCATCGACGAACTCATACCGGTGAAAAACCGTATAAGTGTAGCTATTGTGAAAAAGCATTTAACAGTCGCGGATATTTAACAATACATGAACGATTCCATTCCGGGTATAGACCATTTGTTTGTACAGCGTGCGACAAAGGTTTTACAAATAGTAAAGATCTTAAAGTACATGCACGGACTCATACGGGTGTAAAATTATTTTCATGTGAAATTTGTGGTAATAGTTTTACCACTTTACATTATTTACGTGTACATACCAGTAAACATGGGAAAGGGGTATAAAAGTACAAAGGTTTTTTTGTTTTGTTTTAATAGTATGTTACTGGATAAACGAATTTATGTTTACAGTGAGATTGTATGTAACGAGATATATCGTTTTTGTATAGCAGTTTTTTAAAACATTAAAAAAAAAACTAAATTTTTAAAATTGTTGTAATTTACTTTACTAAAGTTGGATGTATTTTCTGTTAAAAAATAAATTTTATATAACAACTATGGAAGTTTTTTTATTATATAATAATTTTATATTATGGACTTTCTTTCAGTTCAGGGCAGGAATTTTTGGTGCAAACAAAGAAACGTTTGTAACATCATTCGTTAGAAGCGGTTCATAGTTTTATTTATTTATTTTTTATTTTTTTGTTTATTTAATAGTATATATAGGTTAGGTTACTTAAGGTGAATCGATCAGTACTGACAAATTTGTGACAAATGTATTACTAAGTCTATTTTTTTCTCTATAAATAAATATAATTTATGTGTAGAAAAATAAGTTAAATTTTATAATACATGTAACAGTATTAATATTTGATTATTGTTCAATCTTCTAATTTTAATAATTTTAAAAGTAATGAATTTGATTCTGGTAGTAACGTGTACGCACACATAATAACTAACACGTACACAAATATATTACGGGTGAATTAGTATAAAATTACATTTTTATAGTTTTTTTTCTATTTATTACAATAACTAAACGTCCAATATTAAACAAAATAGTTTTTTAATGATTCAAAAACATAAAAGAAAATACCTTTCAGTTTTTTAAATCTTAAAGTTGGTTTTTAATGACACAACTTACTTAAATACATACCACTGATTCACCTCTAATCATTCTTTGGCATTTACTCATACGTTAAAAATTCTAACTTTGAAAATTTATTTCTTCTAAACTACACGTCAGAAATTATTCAAAATAGTGTCAGTGAATGCATCATATCTTTATAATATACTAAAATTTCAAATTCTAAACTTTGAAAATTTCAAGTGATCGATTCACCTTAAGGCTGGTCCAGACGCAACGTCTTATCTGAACGATTTGTCGATTCAGACAAGTCGTTCAGATAAAACGTAGCGTATGGACCGCAAAAAGTACGTTTTGCATGACGGAAATGATGTTGTACGATAAGTCGAAAGTTTGAGCTGCGAGGCATAATTTTATGAAAGGGCATCGTTTTATCGAAACGATTTGTAGTATTTTTACATAATATCGTAGTATTCTGTTGTTTCGTGTCCGTGAATTTAAACATTTTTTGCATTTAATTTTGTTTTTTATATTAGAATTTTATAATGTCTGATCTTCGTCAGTGCTCCCGTCAATTTTTGTGCGAATTTGTTGAACTTTATCGGAGTTTTTCTTGCTTGTGGTAAGTTAAGAAGCCCAGAGTACAGTGACCGGAATAAAAAGTCCAGGCATATGAAGTTTTGATAGAAAAATACAAAGAAATTGATGAAACGGCTAAGAAGGAGACAGTCTATGTTCCTCCATAACAAACGTCGTAAAACTAAAATTTGAACGATAAGTTGGAAACGTGTGGATACGCTAATTTTTGTACATTTTGTCGAACGACTTGCATGAACGTTTTATCGTTCAGATAATAAGACGTTGCGTCTGAACCGGCCTTTATTGAAGCCCGTAAGTATTATTTTTTTGACTTTGGATACAGTTTGAGAGTCCGAGGAATTCGAACAAAATTTTGAATTTGTTTATCATAAAGTTATTTAGAATATTGCGCGTTCTGTGTCCCAACCTCGTATATCAAAAACTACATGTTTTAGGACACACAAAAAATGTTATATTAAATACTGTATTTATATATAATTATATACTTATCTATATATATTTATATATATAGGTGGCCAACATCAAAGGGTGTAATTAGCATAAATCTTAAGTTCATAGTGATGAAAACAGATTTAAATACGTTTTTTTTTGTGTGTCCAAAAATTGGGAGATTTCAGATACGTGGTTGGGACAGAGAACACGCAATATTTGATTCTCGCTGCCTTGTTTTCATAATTTAATAATTAATTTAGATATCGCATTTAAAAAAAAAAGAGAAAAAAACAAAACAAAATAAACACTTATGTATAATGTTCTAACAAGTTCATGTAATTATACATGTACTTATCCGCCATTTTTGTGTCACCGAAGGATGACATATTAATCTCGTTGTGGGATTATAGTGGGGGAAAAATTAATAATAATAATAATAATAATAATAATAATATATAATATAATTTATATGGATGACTTAAAACTGTATGCCTCGTCGGAGAGTGATCTCAACTGCGCTCTAAAATTAACACACAAATACACGCACGCGATCGGTATGGAGTTCGGACTGGACAAATGCGCGGTGGTGCACTGTAAGCATGGTGTAGTTCCGAATTTTGATTCACACGCCCAATTAGTGGATGGAAGCATCATAGAACATCTTGATGAAGGAGCGACCTATACGTACCTTGGTGTTGGCGAAAGTCACATCCAGGACGTGAAGAACATGAAGGCCGCCTTAAGTAGTAGATATAAGCGCCTTCTCCGACAGATTTGGAGTTCCGAATTGTCGGCGAAGAACAAAACCAGCGCTACAAATATGTTAGCCATACCCATCCTTTTATATACTTTTGGCTCAATTAAGTGGAATGTGAATGAATTGGAGGAACTAGACCGAGACACGCGAAAAATAATGAATATCAACCGTAGTTTGCACCCACGCGCATCGACACAACGACTTTACCTCCCACGAGACCAGGGGGGAGGGGGCTCCTGTCAGTCGAACGTTTACATGATCGTATAGTCTTAGGTACAGCTTGTCGTGTACTTAACAGTTCAGACCCGCTATTGCAACTCGTCAGGGATCACGAGCTTGCTGGCGTAGGCGCATTTTTATTAACAGCAGCGCAACGTGCCGCCGATATTTTGGGCTTAGCCTTCGATCCGCGTAATCGCGACGGTGATGATAACATTCTTTCACTATCACAGTCGCGCCAAAAGTCGGCAATCAAGAGAGCCGAGCAACAACATCTGCTCAATAAACATCGCGACAAAGTTCACCAGGGTATGTTCTACCGTCATCTTGACAACCTTGGCCTTTCGAGCGAACTCACTTGGGCTTTCTTGAGAGCTAATGGACTTAAATCGGAAACGGAGGGCTTTATCATGGCAGCTCAAGATGGAGTGTGGAACACTTTAACACACCAAAAATATGTGATGGGTAATAAAGGGGTTTCGAGTACCTCGTGTCGGGCATGCAAAGCATACCCGGAAACCTTAATGCACCTGACTTCAGGTTGTTCTTATTATGCTAAATCCACCTATATCCATCGCCATAATGCAGCGTTGCGTGTGCTCTACTTTTATCTTCGTCATCATTACGAAGTTGACAAAACACCAGTCTTGCCCTACGATCCTGCGGAAGTAGAATCCTTTGTTGCCAACCAAAAGTGCAAGATCTTTTGGAATATGCCGGTTGCAACTACCAGGCAATTGAACGCCAATAAGCCTGATGTTGTGCTCCAAGATTTAACATCTCAGACTATGTATGTTATCGAGTTCTCTGCTCCGGCGGAAACTAACATAGTCGAAAAGGAGGAGCAAAAAAGGATTAAATATCAAGATCTAATACATGAACTGCGACAACTGTACCCGGGCTATACTATCCGCTTGGTCGTACTTATAATCGGATGTCTGGGGGGTATGCATAACTCCTTTGTGCGCAATCTTAACATCATTCCGGCTTGTAGATCTCACGCCAGCATGTTAGCGGCGTCAATGCAAAAAGCAGTTATTATCGGGACGCTCCGCACGCTCCGGTCGCACGAGACGACTTTCTCCGGGAGTTCATGAACACCTTTGAACGCCCATGCCCCGTTTAGAGCGGGTCCTCGAACATCCATTGGACCTGCCCTCGAATCTCCCACTGCCATGGTTTTGCAGCGAGGTTCGGGGATTTATTAGGTAGGGAAGACCAGGAAGGCGATGCTGTATGACGGACATTACATACCTGACCTAGAAGTACCTGACCTGGTACGCTGCACGGACACTTTTTCCTCCGCCTGGGGGTTTTTGAAGTGCAGTCGCGTTTTTCGTTAATCTTTCATTATAATATAATAATTATAGAGTTGTACATGCATATATTGAATAAACGCAAGAGGGCTGTATTCTTATTGTATTATAGAGTTGTACATGCATATATTGAATAAACGGAAGAGGGCTGTCATTCTCACTGTACTTAAAAAACGAGCCAAAAAATCATAAATTAACACTTTCACTGAGGTGACATTACTTAATGCGTGTCAAAAACACGCACTTGACGAATTTTTCAATAAAATACTGAATAACCAAATATTATTTTATGGCTTGCTTATTTTATTCAGTCTCGTTCGTATGATGGAAAGTGAAGTCGAGTTGTACTGTATGTCCTCAGCTTGTCTGTCTTATATGCGTTCATGCTCATTTTAGCATTCAGCATCATTTTAAATTTAAAAAGGAGAAAAATGCTAAGAAAAACAATGAATCATCGTAGTTATATGAATTGCAAATTTTTAAAGGTTGTAGCTGAAATAATTGATTACTAGACAAAATAATTGTTATTTGTTTTAACAGCCGTAAAAAATATAATTTTTAAAAAAAATAATTGGTCGTTATTCAAAACTGAATTAATGTAGGTTGGACATTAATGTGTATAAAAAAATTTATTAAATTTTAAAATAATAAATAGTACAGATATTGCATAGTGGCAAAATTTAAGGTTTGAAGGGGGTGAAAACTGGAAAGTATTTGATGCTATAAGCAGTGCCGGATTTACACTAGGGGCACGCAGGGCACTGGCCCCGGGCGGCAAAGGCGACACGTGATAATTTTTTTTTTTTTGGTCATCACTTATTTTCTAATAGGGAAATAAGAAATGGGAGCTGTTTTTTTTTTGCTCGTCACTTATTTTTTGGTAGGAAAAGGTAAAAAAGTGGAAAAGTTAATAAGAATTTTTTTTTAAATTTTTGACAGGGCCGGCATTTTTCACAGTGTCCCGGGCGGCACTTAGGGTAAATTCGGCCCTGACTGTAAGTGTAAATTTTTCGTGAATATGCATTTCATAAGCTTTTAGAAGAGACGTGATGATTCTCAAATTAAATTGGATTCAGTTCGAGAGCTTTGGCTCCAACATCACAGAATCTCACTATAAAGTCGACACGTCGGAATATCGTCCATGGTGGCCACATTACTGGGAAACCTGGAAATGTCAGGGAATTCTAAACTTTCTGGAAAAGTCAGGAAATTTTACCAGAAAATTGGAAAAAATTGATTTTTATAATTTTGTTTATTTAGGGATAAAACTTCAATCAATATTCGCCGTGTTCGTTGCTGCGTTTTTTTGCTCAAAGTGAGCTGTTAGCGCCTGCGCAAGAACATTTTTATGAAGTACGAAATACTTGTGCTCATAATATGAAGTATTTTGGAGCATGCGTATTCCATAAAAAAAGTCTTGCGCATGTGCCAACAGCTCACTTTGAGCAGAAAAACTCAGCAACGAACATTGCCATTTTTCACTTGTTTTGAGATTAGATTTAAAAATTGGCGCGGATTTCATTTTTTTTGCTCTTCATTCACTTTTTTTAAGAAAAGGTGTTAAAAAGTTATCAAGAAATTTTTTTTTTAGCTTTTTGGGGCGACATTTTTTACAAAATAGTAAGGGAATTTTTTAATAAAATTTCTGGAAAACCTGGAAAAGTCAGGGAATTTGATCTTTAAAAATCTGTGGCCACCATGTCGTCTTTTTTAATCGTTTTTTATTCTGTGCTGCCTGAAACTCCTTCCTTATGGCGTTCTTCCTCTATAAGTAGAATTCGACCTAAATTTCGTTAGTTTTCTTTGTGGTTTTCTTTATATGTCTAGTTACCTACACATATATGTTTGTACATTTACTATATACGTGACTATTTATGAGCCAGTTTAAACTTAATTGAATTATAAACATTTTTTAAGATAACTAAGTGGTCACTGAGGCAGTGAGGCATCATTTCGACGCGTGACTTCGTCATCCGACTTGCTACTGATAGTGTTAGATGTCACACCAGCTTTTTTCTGTCAACCGCCATTATGGTCGCCTCCATCTATCTTCTAATTTTCAAGAATTGGGTTTTTGAATAAAAAAATAAGTATCATTTTTTTTGTTTTATTTCAAATATACATCATAAATAATATTGATAATCGATATGAAAAATTTTTAAAAAATGATATAGGTATAATAAATAATAAATTAATTAAAACTTGAAAAATTTAAAAAAATTTCATTTGGTTAAAAACAGCACTACAAAAGATCGCGATGTCTGTAACGTCATAAAGGTAATATGTCAAAAGTGTCAAAATTATTCAAATTTAGTAGGAAAAATTATTGGTGGCTGTTTCATTGATTTCGACGTTCAAAATCTTGAGGGACATTTTTTCCGGATTTATTTTTGTATTGCTATCACAAAGTGGTACAAAACAAGCTCTATATTTCTTTACTTTCGATATTTCGACAGTGAAGTTTATAGCAAGCAATAATTTGGATAGAGACAACAATTTTAGAGCAACAATAATTTCATAGCAACAATAATAGTAGGAGAGCTGCTGGCCGATTTGCGATAGTCATTTCAACACGCGTTAAATTGATAGGATAGGATTTGGGATACTACTTACTCTACACAAAAACTCAGTTCTGACAACCCGGCCGAATAGGCTTGCCAGAACTGAATTTCTATGTATAGTAAGTATCCGAGATTCTATCTTCTCAATTTAACGCGTGTTGAAATGACCATTACAAATGGGCCAGTAGCTCTTGGTCTATAATCTATTTGAAAATAAAAAGACACTAAATGTAGCTATGTTCAGGTCATATTACCTTTATTACGTCACATAAGCGCTCGGAAACTATCGGCCCGTTATCGGTTCTAAATTTAAAAATTTATTTTTAATTTAATATAACTTCTTAATTATTACGTTTAAAAAAAAAAAAAATAAAAAGAGTTTTCTTATAAAACTTATATAAGATCTTTCCATTTATAACAAGAAAAAGTTTTCTTTAAAAACCTAATTAGTCATTTCGGAATGGAACTATTTGGTGGCGTTACTATTTGTGGGATACTATTCAGTACTTCTAGTTCCTAGTGCCGAATTTGTGGATATATTCGCGTCAAAAAACTTTATGTAGAGGATAATTAACAACGGCTTCAAAAATTTACGCAAAGTGCTAAATGAATCTTTTATTAATAATAATTCGAATTAATGCAAGTATGACAGATTTTATTTAATACGCCCTAGTTTTAAGCTTAGTAATTTTGAATCTGAATCTGCACTTCCGTGTTCAAATTCTCAATAAAATATTTTTATTTTTTGTTGTTTATTAATATTTTTTTTCAAATTTATTTTGTTAAAGAATGTCTTTATGTACGCATTTTAATCCAGTTATAAGTTATTTAAACCTATACACAAATAATTCTACGAAGTATCATAATATATGTATATTTTTAAGAAATTAAAGAAATATTTTTGTGTACACACAACGATAAAAGTATGGGTCACGTATGATAATTTCCATAATGTAGAAGTTTCTTCGTTGTCCGTGGGTAAAAAAGTAAGATAATAAGCATGGTCTCCTTAAATTTAAATAGGCTTCGAAACGGCTTCTAGAATTTGACTGTTACCTAATTTTTCACCATTTCCCTTGTCTTGCATTCATATCAAATTTGTGTCAATAAAGGATACAAAATAATGATATTTCTTCTATTTATTTCTTATATGCTGTTATACAATGGAAGGTATTACATAACTAGTTAACTTCTAGTAATGGGGTTATCGGTTTCATATATGTTCAGTTAGGCCCCTCGAGAGGGGGCGAACCGGGATCGCAGCCTCGGAACCCGGCCTAGAAGAAAGGCCCGTAACAGTTGGTAAGGGAAAAATTACGGGCATTTTTTGGCTCGCTACTTTTTTTTTGGGGGGGGGGGGGTTAAAAAAATGTATTTTATTCCTGAACCTGCCATTTCTCTCCACGGCCCTGCGTCCAATGTTAAAAATTCACGTGTGATAAAGAAATGACACTCTTTATTTTTATTTAGGGCTTTAAACGGACACGTTTCTTAACGTTTTGTCTTATATACCTCTTTTAATTACAAATAGACCAGTGCTTTTCAAACTTTTATCATTGCGACAAATTTTTTAAGTTCTAAAATTTGTGCGGAACACTAGTTCAAATATAGTTGCTGGGCAAAAAAAGTAGTTAGGTAACTTCTCAAAATATTAAAATACCGTTGATGAGCAAAAAAGGGAAAAAAAGAAATACGAAATAAGGAATCTAAAGGTTAAACACATAAAAGCATATCATGTTGTTCCCTTACAATTTTTAATAAATTTTTTTTCAGGATGTCATTTTTAAAAATTTTTCTGCGGAACATTTAATGACTACTTGCGGAACATAATTTTGGGGAACATTGAAATAGACAATGCAATTTGTTGTAGTTTTAATTTAGATTAGACTAAAATATTATTTTTAGCCAAATCAGTGCTGATTGTTGTAAATTTTGAATTATGTAATCATATACACGATTTTTAAGTATTTAAGTTAACGACACCCTTGAACTATAATCAATACAGTCATCTTGATGCTGTGTCCTAGATCTGATTTACATGATAAAGGAGACCGGAAGTTCTTTTAGATCCGGTCTTCAAGAAGTATACTTACCATACTTATCATGATTCGTATCTATTAAAATACAAAATCAAAAAACTTCAAGAATACATAAAATTTTAAGTCTATAGGTATTTCAAAAACGTGTTTTTGAGAAGCGTACAAAATTTTTGTACGAACAATACACCTTCAAATAGGCTTAACACGTTTTTCAAAAATGAGAAGTGATGTAAGTATATTAAACAAACGCATATTAAACTCAAACACGTAATCGAATATAACACATTTTTCTGCTTGAAGTAGGTAGAGCCGGTAGAGTATAGGTAGAAGAGAATCAACATTATATTTTACTTACCTGTTAAGAGGTAAGAAGATCATTAATAAACGAAGCGGCATTGCTGCGGGTTTAAAACAACTGATAAAATTCAACAATATTTTCAATATAAATGTTGTTCTTTGAATATAAATTGATCAGTTCAATAACGAATTTCATCGATCGGTTTACATTTAAATGAAAATTATTAATGATTTTAATTAAGACGGGTTAAATGTGTTAATAATTGATTGTTCAAAAGTGATCATTATCTATTTGATTATTGTGTTTAATTTTGTGGAATTATTTAAGTGGATTGTTGTAGAAAAGGTAATTGATTAAATTTAATATTTAAAATTTAGAACAGTTCTTATTCGATCGATCGGTAGGTAATTGTTTTGAATTTAAATTGTTTTTTATTTAAATAATGTATAGGATGTATAGTACAAAGTTGTATACGTTGTATACGTATGTTATATTAAAGACACAAATATCACAAATATGTAATATTTGATTTCTTGGTAACGGTACCTGTTTAGTCATCAGAAATGATACTGTTTTCAAAAGTTCATTCTTCTTTTGGGATGTACATACTACTTACGTATTATACGTATGATATGTGTGTAGTACAGTTAATTTTTAATATTTCATAAATTGATTTTTAAAATTTTTATATAAATACTTAGTTATATTTTAAAAAAATTTCTAATAATATTCTGAAGCCTTTTAATGTCTTACTTTGATTTATTGTTTTGATACCTAAGTATTATAGGTATTTAGGTGAAATACACGTTCTTTTATGGTCAACTGATTCATAAATCGTAAACAATGGCTTTTTGTGGTTTCAATTTTTTTTGTATTATGCGTGCGTTAGTAATTAGGAAATTTAAAAATATTCAATTTTTTTTTGTTGATTGATAATATTCAAAGTCATCATCATATTGTTATTGTAGGTAATGTTATGTTAAATATGTTATTAAAATGACGTAGTTGGGGATTATCCAAGAATTTCGTCATCCTTAAATTATATTTAGCTACTTATTAGCAGATCCGACAACAGAGACTGCAGTCAGGGTTACTCGGAATTCGAGTTTAAAGAGGGTAGCTGTCGGCAGAGAGCTCGGGTAAAAGACAGGAACTTTTTTTTTTTACTCGTCACTTATTTTTTGGGGGAAATTTTTGAAAAATGTGGTTTATTCCCGGGGCCCGCCATTTTTCTCCACAGGCCAGCTTATTAGGACTGAATAAATTGAGTCAGTACTGCCGACTTATCGTAAGCGACACTTTTATCGAAATTGAGATTTTTATTGTAACATTTAAATTGTAACGGACCAAGCATTGTTAACGTTTCCCTTCAAAAACCATTAATTACAGAGTTATTGCTATGTTAAATTTCAATTTAATAGCACATAAATATAAATCGGCGGTAATGGCTCGAAATGTTTAGGAGTAAACGAATATGATATTCTAATTCAAAATTGGTTTAATTAAGGTAGTGGTAGGATTCAAACTGGAGATTACCCTTATTACAGCACCTACTTAGGTGTTATGTATTTATATTCTAGTTCTTTTCCATAACACCAATCAGCATAAATTTTGAGTCTACGTTCTTCCGATTTTTTCCTTTTCGTCTTACAAAATTAAGTGGGAAAAATTTCCTTTTATATTGAAAAGTTTAGTTTTGTAGTTTTTAGGAGATTAAAATTAACCAAATAATTAAAAATGCTTATTTTTCCGTTATGACAAAGTGAAATTAAGCTAGATTTTAAAGAAAAGAAAAAAAAAGACGATGGTTTATATCGTGCTTTGATACGAGGAATCGGAAAAAATAGATAAGAACAGACTTACTGTTAACAGAAAGTTTTTTTTTTTTTTTAGTCAACCGATGTAATCAATATGAAACTGAATTTTAAAGATGTAGATCACTAGAAAGTACAAAATTCAAATTTTATAAAAAAAAAAATAAGTTTATAAAATTGAAAATTGAATAGTTATTTTGTATTAATTCCATGTCAGTACATTATGGTGGGAGCGATGGGAATAAAAACTTCATATTATTTTTTTGAGTTAAGGCAGTATTTCCATGTGACCATTCAAAATTTTCGAATTTTTTTAAATATATATTTTAAAAGTAAAATATATTGAGAATGTACTGTGAAAATTGTAGACCGAAATTCAAATTACTTACGAAGTTATAGCGCATAGAAGACCATATAGCGAATAGCATAATACATAGTGTTAGTGCTCCAAGAAAGTGACCCTTACGAAGAAGTGGAAGGGTTATCCTATGAATCAGGTGTAGCTGATGTCTGTAAGTATCAGGGAACTGAGTACATTGGTCCTTAACAGTGCTGGAGTGCATAATATTTTTGAAGGGGGGCCAAAAATTTTACTGCTTTGTGGAAAATATATACATCTGCTCTGACCTATACATATATTTACAAAATAAAATGTGCGTAGCAATAAAATTGATTTTTAAAATAAAATTAAAAATATTTTTTTGTTTATTATCAAAGCAAAAAATTTTTTGCATCCCCGTTAAAATATTGTACACTCCGACTCTGTTAGTGATTATTTTGTCTGAGGTCTAGACGGTCTAGTAAGTATAATTATATGTTATGAAAATATTTTTCCGTAATTATAAAAAAATTTTTTATTCAAAGTTTAGACACGTTTTCCCAGAAACTATATTTTTTCGACTGGTGGGCAGTAGAGACGAAATTCTAATAAACCGATCGGGCTATAATTTTAACAGGTTGTTCTACACACTAATGGCTATCGTCCGAACTAGAATCATTTATTTTTAATTATAATTTCTTATTTTTTTCTCAATTTTCAATGAAAAAAATCACAATTTTTGAAATTTTTCAAATTTTTGAAAATCACAATTTTTAGCTCATTACAAATGAAAATTTACTGCCCACCATTCACTCGTTTTTTTTTTTTTTTTTTTTTTTGAGGAGTCCAATTTGACCCCAGAAAACATAAACAAAGCATTGTAAAATTGACTAAGAAAATTTTTTTTTTGTATAACTAATCTAAGATGCAAATAGAAACATAAAAAAATTGAAAAGATTCTATTTTATTTTGATACAGAAAAAAATCCTGAAATAAGCTTAAAATTCTACGCGTCACATAGGAATACTGTCTTAATGTATACAGAGGGTATTAAGCAGAACGTTTGAAAAATTGATAGGGGTAATAAATGAACGCATTTGCAGTAAATTAAGCCCAGACTTCCCAACAAATTTTGAGATATTTCACTCCTATCATTTTTTCCAACGTTCTTCCTAACATCGAATTATATGGCCAGTGTGATTGATTTTATTAAAGTGTAAAAGATTAAATGCTTAGTCAGTTCGATTATCTTGAATTTTTGTCTGTGTAGGTTCCTAATTAAATTATTTAATGTATCCTAAAATACCTAAAGTATTTTGTATTTCAGGGAAAATTCTCTTCTTTTAGTCTTTAATCCAAAGTTATACACATATACGTATTATAAATTGCTTATTATTATGAACTAGTAATTATTAATTCGATTAAATTAGGTATTTGAGGTATGTTTACAACTATTTTTATTTTAGAATTATTATAAATGGCAAAATATCCTGATAAAGAGTTATTTAATTATATAATATTCAATTTTTTTGGCTTAGGGCTACACGTGAATACAGAATGTATTGCGTTTAATTTTAAATATCTATATACCTACATATAATTACTGAATTACAAAAATAGTTGAAATTTGTTAAATATTTTATTTTAATTTGGAATTTTGCTTTTTTATGTTTTTATTGCTTTACGAATAACAAAAATTTAATTAAAAATGTTGTGTAATATACAAATAAAAATAAGCATTAAGATATCATGTTTCTATACTGTTAAAGACGTAGCAGACGTAGGAGTCATTAAAAATATTGAGTATACAAAATTTAACTGTTTTAGATTGGAAGTTTAGTATATTTGTTATATTAATTAAAAACTTACAATAAAATATAAGATAGTAAATGTGAATTAGCTATATTTTTTGCTTCTTCAAAATTTTGTCTTTTTGAACTAATTAATTTTTGTTTTTTCTTCAAATCTAATTTACGACTTGAATCTAGCGGGACGTACAATCCCATAATAGAAATTATTATCTCGTATCAGATTACAGCAGAACTTCGATTAATCGTCACTGTCGGGGCCGGTACTGTGACGGTTAATCGAATTAGACGGATAATAGAAATTTCTTAATATTAGATTTTACTACAGGTGAAGTAAACTGACATCATTAAACAAATGAAACAAATGAAGCAAAATTAGACGAACCAAATTTTCTGTTTCTTTTTTTTTGTTATTTTTATATCAGAATAACTATAGTAACTTAAAAATGTACCTCTTATTTTGCTGCATTTGTTAATAACGTCAGACCTATTTTAAATAATTTCACCTACTCATAATTTCAACTTGAGCTAAATGGAACGAGTCGTAAATAAGATATATCGACATTTAATGGGATTGCCCAGTAGCGCCGTGGCTGCCATTTCTCCGATTGCGATAAAATTCGTAGGGGGCCTGTTAGGGACCAATTCGCATAATTTCGGAAAATTTGATCAAGATGGAATGAATAATTTCGAAGTTATGCCACTTGATGGAATTTTTGGAAACACAGACTGACCGACAGATAGACACGAAATCAGAATTGTTCAGGAAGCTCTAAAACGTAAAGTGCGTGTGAATATTTCATTCTAAAGGGAAAAAATGTTCTTATTTTAAAAGTGATTACCATACTTCCGCTCTTCCGGAAGTAAAATAAAGAATTCTCATGCTTAACTTTTTAACGTTTGCCTGTTCATTATTTCGAGTTACTGTTAAAGTTAAGTTGTATACAAGATTTGAAGATTATTTAGTTATATTATTACCTGCCTATCCATTCATTAAAATTTGGAGTTATTGATTCCATCGTATAAAAAAAGTTAAGAAAGAATTTCATGAAGTAATTTAGGAAGGATGGCACATAATAGTATAAACTTTTTTGGAAAGTCCCAAATTTCTCTTTTGAAAGAATGTGTTCCTAATCAAATAAAAATGTAATCAGAATTTATTTAAAGGTTATATACATAATTAAATTTGAACGCCAAATCAAAATATATGATAACAACAATAGGAATCATAGTAAATGAAGGGTACAGGGGAAAAACGATCAGAGTCACAAAAAGTAAAAAATGCCAAAATCCATGCAGTTATGTTGACAGTATGCAGAATATTGACCCCGTGCTAACATTACACGTGAAAAACGAATATAGTCCGTGATATGCAGGGGAAGAACCAAATTTTTTTGCTGAAAAATGCGCATATAATACATAATTCGATGTCAAATTTCGCGAAAACGGCTAGCCGTCTATTTTCTGCTGACATGGCGTTTTCTAGCTTACTATATTAGCAATAACCACCGAAAGTCTGAACCAGATCCTATGCGTGGTTTTCAGGCAAAAAATTTTTATGTTGAAAAAAGCGCCTATAATACATGATTCACACTTTAAAGTTTAAAAACGCTCCCCTGAAAAATTTACTTTTTGTGACTTTGATCGTTTTTCCCCTGTACCCTTCAAATACGATAAACCTGTTTCGAAGTAATTTTGAATGCATCGGAACTGGAATCAGAGTCGGAAGTGAAATTGGAACTGGAAGTTCCGACCTTTCGGAGTCGGGGTGAAAGCTTCGTAACATTACTAGTTGAAACATCGTCATACGTACTTTTTTATTAAAAAAAAACTCTAATAAAAATAAGTTTACATTAGGTTAATACAAATGTTAGAAGGAGTGGCGGCGTAAAATTTTATTGACACTGTGGATGCAAAAACTGTAAATTTAGTTCAGTTTTTATAATTTTGCAATAGATGTATTTGAAAGTTTTTATTTATCTATACTTCCTGTGCTAGTACACAGTATTTCTTAAAGTGTGGTACAACAGCTAGGTGTAGGGGTACGCGACCAAATTTATGTAATGGTGGAAAAATTAGTAAATAAGCAATTATAATGTTTTAATACGTCCGCGGAAAATTTTATGTTTGTCAGTATAACAATATAATTTTTTTACGAGTTTATAATTTTTGTAGTTTGTTTTGGAGTTTTTGCCCGTCAGTTTGTTTTTGTTCGGAATTATTGGAGAATTTATGTCTCAAAGTTACGAGATTTCGCGTCAATTTACTAAGAAGTGTTTTTTTTTTACTCGCCAGCTGCATTTACTTGTTTTCTTCTTTTTTTTGTAGATTTTGATTGTAGGGGGTACAATTTTGAGCTACGAAGAGGAAAAAGTTTGAGAAACATTGCAGTAGTACATGTTTCTATTTAAGTTCTATGGAACGATTGTACGTAATGAAACCAAATTTTTATACACAATACTTCAGCTTAGAATATTTCTAAATTCTTATAAAATATTACTATTTAAAAATGTTATATAACATCTCAGGGCCCGCTCTAAGGGGGGGGGGCAATCCGGGCATTTGCCCGGGGCGGAATTTTGTAAAATTCAAGATAATTCAAGAGAAAAAGAGGGTGCGGCATTTTTACAACTGGCGAGCAAAAGAAAAGGTCGCCTCTTTCGGCCGCAAAAAAAGTGCGGAATTTTTCTTTCGCCGGGGTGGAATTTTTTCTTTTGCCCGGGTCGACGTAAACGCTAGAGCGGGCGCTCAACATCTTCATCTTCTACTTGCTCCTTCGATGATGAAGGGGAACGTTATGGGCATGGTTGGTCGCGAGATCCGAATTCTGATTTACTAGTCAGTATCCCCAACTTATTATTTTTATTAGACTTAAATTGTTTAAAGTAGATTATAGAAGCGACCGTGTGAAGACAAGACTAGGTGTATTATTATACTATTTTCATCATAACTTTGGAATGATATTTTAGACACAATTCCAAATGATTAATTTAAAGAAAAGCATAATGGATTAATACGGTTAATAGTTTTAGTAACTAAGTTCTAAAAATATTTGCAAAACAAATTGTAACATTGGAATGTTATGTAAATTCAATGTGTTTTTACTGTTAAATATTTATTTAGGGTGACAGAATTAGAATTGAAATTACATTAGTTTGTGTATATTTATCGCAAAGATCTGCAGTATAATACGTACATTAATATCAATACACAAATACTTATTATAATTGTGCACATATATTGTATTGATAGTGATAAATTTTATTGGATCTTAATATAAATTAATTTGTTCCCGTTATTTTATATGTATGTAATAACGGGTTTTTCTTTAAGTAAAATATTAACATATTATAAATTAGATTTACATATTCTTTCTGTATTGTTTACATTTTGGATACCACTTGTTTTGAGGAAATTTTTTTAACCATAAAGTAAAAAAAATGACCGTTGCTAGAATGTTCACTGAAGTATACTTGAAGCGAAGTAAATTAGCGTTTTAATATTTTCCGTTTAAATCAAGAATTTATCAAAAGTAGAGTTTCTGGAGTTTATATCTTCTTTGGGTTTTGGTTATAACGATGACGAAGGGATTAGTAAATTTAGATGGAAGTCATACGTGAATTATATAGATACATAAACTAGTGAAAAAAAAAAAAAATAACGACTGCCAGTAGGCAAGCCGATTGTTTTTGCCAGTAGGTAAGGGTTTGTTTATTAAGTTTTGAAAATTCACAAAATTTGTACTGTTTAGCTTACAAAATACAAATTAGTATATTCTTTGGAATACTATTCTTATTTTTTCATAATCATCCAAATCGCTGCCATGTCTTTAATTGCCAACTTTAACTTACTTGCAGTAGTTTTTCCAGTCCCTACTAGATGGCTAAACATTAAATCACTTCCCGCAGGGTTGTGGAGAGAAATAGCGCGCTCCAGGGAAAAAACACATTTTTTAATAATTCTCCCCCCTCCTAAGAAAAACGTGACGAACCAAAAAAAGTGTTCACTTTTTCCAGGAACCCTACCCAGAGGCGGCGCAAGACTAAAATGCGGAGTGGGCAAGATAAATTTGCGAGGCCCCTTTTAATTTTGTCTTTGAAATTTCTCCCTTAAAAATTAGACGTGCAAAAACATAAGTTCTCAAACATTTTTGCGAGGCCCCTCTTTATTTTTCTAATTCTACAAAAAACCTCACTAAAAATTGTAGGTGACGAGCAAAAAAAAGGTCTCAAGAACTTTTGCGAGGCCTCCAGAGGCGCAAAGCTAGAGGCGGTCGTCCACTTCGTCCACCCTTTGCGCCGCCTCTGATCCCATCGATAGCTACGGGTCTCCTCTTCAAGCCGAGGCCTCGGGGCACAATCCCGACGTATTTGTGTAATTTTCGCTGACTTCGTCGTTATATGCATATGCAAATTTTCGACATTTGTATTCATACAATTGTTATTTCCGAAATTGAAGTTATATCCGAAGTGGTTACAGCCGTCTACAATATGAAATTCATAATGTACATTTTTTAAAAATAATTTTTATATCGCTATAACTAATAAAAAAATTGTTTTGTTTCTGTTTCATTGATAAAATTGAAATTAAATTCTTAAACCCTTTTATGGTTGTTTTCTTTGTTTTTAGATAATATGGATAAAAAAGTTATACACGTAGTCTACTTTAGTTTTCTTCTTTGTCTATCACGAGTAAACAGTAACGTAGTCAATAATGAAATTGAAGACGATTCTAACGCTTTTGCAGACTTAGCATCTAACTTAATAAATAGTAAAGAAGGCATGAATCTCTTAGGTAGCATATTAAGTTCACAAAATGGGCAAGATGTTGGTGGCATATTAATGCAGAATTTAGCAAAGAATGGCGATTTGACTGGACAAGTGCTATCAGGATTAGGAAGAGTATTGACCAATGAAAAGGACGGAGAATTAAATGTTGATATGATTGGAAATATGATTAGTATGTTCATGGAAAATGCTTCAAGTGAAAACGAAATTCCAGGAGGAACGAAAAAAGAGGAGAAAATCAAAGATGATCCAAGTATAGGGGGGTTATTAAAAGATTTTTCACAAGATTTCTTAGGAAACGGACAAGGTGCTCAAGTTATGTCGTATTTGCCAATGGTATTACAAACACTATCATCATTTAATGAAAAAGACATTAAACAACATACTGAAGAGCATTCTGGTCACGCTTGGATGGTGCCACCAGTTTTAGAAAAACTACACATTTTCTGGGATCATTTCATGCAATCTGATCTTGGGAAGTATCTTTATAAAACATTAAACATTGAAAAAATATCGAAGAGATTCTCAAATGAATATGGTAATTTCGATTTTGATAAAGTGGTTGAATTAGTAGAAAATCATTCCTTCCGAAGATATTGGATTAAAAAAGTTACAAGCACTATTGCAGATATAATTAGTAATGTCGCCGATCCTGATGTTCAGAAAAAGTAAGTTATTTGTTTAAATATTATTTAACTTTGATTAAAATGGTAATTTTTTTCAGATATTTTAAAAGAGTTACATTCTTAACAAATGGATTTTTAAAAGCTCGTGGTTTCCCAAAACAAACACTGTTTGATGCAAATCGTCCTGCAGAATCATTGTCAGCATTCGGAAATTTCATCTTAAAACGATATTTTGAATATAAAACAGATATTACGCCTTATGTGACTCCTATTGTGCATCATATCCAGGTAGGTAAGACATAAGTCACGGATTCATAATTATTTAGTTCAATGAATAAAATAATCTTTTCTTCTGAATTAAATTTATACAGAAGACGTAACATAATATAAAATATATAATTAGAAACAACATAAAGAGACACTAATTATGTCAGTACTCAATTTTATTTAAATAGTGGAAAATTTTAATAGTCATTTATACAGGATGAATAATTTTTAGTGATGGGCATAATCGTATTATTTTAATAATCGGATTTTTGAATTATAAGTAACTTAAATAATTGAATTATATACAGTTCGAATTATTTATTACCAATTTGCTAATATCTACTTAATAATAGGATTGCGTACAAGTACTAAATAATGTATTTCTCCCACTTTCATAATATTTCGTATAGATAGAGTTGGAACTAACAAAATCAGCTAACCCGAAACTAAGAAAACATTCGAATTATTCATCTGACACTACTAGTGATGTCGAGTTGAGGAGGACAATTTTAGTCGATTAATCGACTAAAATTGTTTTTTAGACAAAACTAGTCATTTGTCGAAAATATCGAGCATACAATAGTCGACTAATCGACTAAATTTTTAGTCGAATTCATAAATATATAGGATAACCCATGTAACTATTTCAAAAACAATGTTTTCTTTTGAATTTAATTACTGAGTTTTAATATATTCTTTAAGACAAAGAAATATATGGTATATTACAATCTGTTAATCACATAAAAGTGAAAAATCATACAAATAAGTAATTTTATAGTTTTCATTTTTTGAAGTCCACTAAATAATACAGATAATTTAACCCATGTGTATCAAGTCCCATAAGAATGTTGTAGTTTTTTCACTTTTACCATGGAAAAAAATTAGAAGAAATTTTTAAAGCGAAAAAAATGGTAAAAAACATTTCATTGGTCATTTCACAGTAGGTAAACACGATAAAAAAAAATTCCTATTGGTAAATTTAAATGATTTCAGAACCATGGTAACAATGTATTAAATAATAAAAAGAATTATACTATTTTATTCGTTAAATTATCTTACCGTATTATACTTGAGTTGTATATCTTTTCTGAATAAATTTGTCATTTATACAACTCAAATTTTTTGCCTAAAAGCAATTTAACTCGAAGAACTGTCAACCCAAAAATGCTTTAGCTTCGCTGTCGCGTTTTTATTAGTTGACAGTTCTTCTCGTTAAATTACTAGGCAACAAATTTTCGTTAGACAAACCCAAATTTATTCGAAAAAATACAAACCTCTCGTGTGTGAAAAATTAATAAATTAGTCGTTTTTAATCATTTAAAGAAAATTAATCATTTTAGTCATTTAGTCGACTAAAAAGTGACTAAATGTAAATAAAATTAGTCGACTAAACCGACTAATCGATTAACTATCCGACATCATTAGATACTACCTTATGCACACATATATGACATTATACTAAATGTGTATATGGTGTCCCGTATGCACGCCGCTTTCCAATACATCAGAAAAAACCGTAGCATTACTTTACAAAAAAATCAACAACTACTTATAATTCGTTTGTACTATGTTCATAATAGATACACTGACACACATACATTTTCTTCTGTATCGCATTATTTTACCTGAATTATATCGGTTTATCGATTATTTTTAATTCGAATATTTCCTAATCACTAATGATTTCCAATTTTTACATATCTCAAATTATTATCACTCTGAAGATATCTACATATATAAAATTGAAAGACATTTTATATTATTATTTTTTTCAGGAATTAATTAATCTCGCTCAAGAACAAACGAAAGCTCTTAAATCTGGTATGAGTACACATACGCTCTCTGACAAAATCACAGACACAATTAATTTAGAATTAATTGAACCGGTACTAAGAGTTTTTCGAGCTTATCGATACGCAAAGAAAACGCCCAAATGTGATAAGTATGTAATGTGCATAATAAACCAAGAAGATAAACGTGCCAGTCTTCCAACGATCAAATCCATGTTAAGTAGGGTATCAAGTCTATTCGCAAGTTGGTTCTTGACTTACCATACAAATTCGTCTTTCTGGTCATTATATAATGCCATTACGGATGATACAGGCAAATGTCAAGTAAGTTTTTTGTTTAATTTTAGTAATTACCGGTAATTTTAAAAAATATTTATTTTGAATTTTCAGACGTTGTATCCGGTGGATTGTAGTGATTTTCATGCCGAAGAAATTAAAGTGACGACAGAAATTTATCACAGCGAACTTTAAATATATTTGTAGGTTTTATTAATTTATTCTTGCAAAAGAGATATGTTAGGGTAATGTTTGGAAACCTTTGATTCCCGGTTATGCTGTACCCATCTCCTTTACCAAACTTTTTTTTATGTAAAATATGGCCTTAGGTGTTAGAAAGGTTACCAAGCCTTATGTTAGGAGTGTATGCAATCCTATTTCAGTAAGAAATATTAATATATTATCTCGTTATATAATCTGTGATTAATAAGACGTGTTTTTGTTACTTATTGAAATTCATATTTCTTTTGTGACCATTTTCATAAATTATATTCATACACATTTTAAAAAAAAATTTTAATTGTAAATGTAGTACGTAGGACCAAATTGTGTGTGAATGTAAAATAAATAATAAGTATTTAATTATTAAAGTGTAATATATATTTTGTTACTTTAAATTATTATTTTGGATTATGTTCTTTGACTGATAAACACAAATTAAGCCAGTGTATCTGTGCTAAACTTGCGCAGTGAAATGTTATTTTTCGCCCTAAATGCCAAAGAACATAACCTAATTAATGTAGTTATGAAATTTAAAAAAAAATTCAGTATTGTCATTATTATCTAATATAAACCCGTAGAAAAAACGATAATCCTGACGATATTTTTTTATCTTAACCACCTCTCTGTATAAAATATATTTACTATAGGTACCTAATTCTAAGTAGCCGAGTTGACAGTTTGACTGATTGAGATATGGTATTCCATATCATATACTTGTGTAAATAATAATAAAACCAATATTATTTACTTAGCAAAGTTTAACAAACAAATAACTTTGTTTGAAAATGAACAATTAAGCTTGAAACAATTGTCACAATAAAAAATAAACGTGGTATTTTTTGCTAAATAAAATACTTTTTTTATTATTTACTGATAAAAAGTCATAATTAACACAAATTTTTATAAAATACATTTTGTTTTTAATTTTTTATTTCAAAAAAATATTAATTATTAAATTTTAGAACATCATCCATCGTTCATTAAAGCAAACAAGCTCAATTATATTACGGATAATATTACTAAAGCGTATCCCTAAACATACGTTGTTCAAACGAACTGGTGCTTGCTGATCAAAATCTGATATGTGTTCGTGGAGGGATTAAACGGTTATTGCGTTTTCCATCAGAAATTAAAATTGTACAGTAGGGTATATTATCATATAAAAAAGGATAGAAAAGTGCAATAAAAAATAAAAAAAAAAAATTTAGTTTGTTCATAGAAAGATTGTTTTGGGAATTAAATATGATAAACAAGTGATTATCCTTCTTATCTATGTGAACGATATAATCTCATATGAGACAAAACCTGTATTTAATGAACAATTACATCACAATTTACAAATAGTCTGTAGCGCTACTTTTGAAAGTGAAATAAAAATTATTAAATTATATGTTAAAGTTTTACAAAATAATAATAATATTTCCTACTTATAATTCATTAAACAAATAGTTTGAAACATTTTAAAAAAAATTTATCAACTAGCTTATTGTAACATAGTTTGAAGTATTTTGTTATTAATAATAATTTTTATGTTAACAAAATTCCCTCAATTTTAATTTTTAAATAAAAAACTATCATTTTATAATGCTCTTTTTATTTAATAAACTATAAATAATACAAAAAATTAAACAATGTGCTGTTTTGAATTATGCTAAGTTATGAATGTGTACGTTTTTTGAATATTTGGTTGATTGGTTAAAATGGACGGATGTTAAAATTGACAATTTCTTGTCAAAATTTATCTCTTTTTAATACTTTTGCATATCCATTCCATTCCTTCCTGCAAATAAAATAAAAATTATAAAAAGTTATAAATGTATATTTATTGATAATAAAATGTACTTTTATTCCTTCTGCATTCTTAGCTGAACATGCTTGAATTTGCCAAACACGATCCTTAATTTGATGTAAGGATAACGCTTGGGCTATTTCAGCGGCCGATAAGGCTTCGTTTAAATCTTGTTTATTCGCGTAAATTAGTAGTGGAACACCCGCTAATTTTTCATCTTCTAAAAGTTCTAGTAATTCCGTAGATGATTCTTCGAGTCTCGGTAAATCAGCCGCATCGATAACATATATCTAAAATCGTTTATTTCAAATAAATAAACCAAGTTACTGAATTTGTTAATTACTTACAAGAACATCAGTATTTTCAAAATAATTTTTCCAATACGGCCGTATTTTTCTCGTTCCACCAATATCCCATACATTCAATTTATATCCATCAGACATAACAGATTTGATATTGAATCCCGCCGTTGGAGTAATTGTTGTTATATCTTCCGATGCTAATTGTTTTAAAAGAGTTGTTTTACCAGCATTGTCCAAACCCAATAGTAAAATTCGTAGTTCTTTATCGGGTGATGATCTTATTTTACGTAAAATTGATAACAGGCCCTAAGTAAAGTAAGGTAATATTTAATTATATGAAAGGTAGGTATTGTACGGTATTGTATCATATCTAGCATATCTAGTATTCAAAACTCCAAGTTATTTTTGAATAAGATGTATAGGGAGGGATACACCACAAATCCAATTTTACGTAGTGGTCGGTGCAAATTTAAGGGGAAGTACGTAAAATCGGAAGATCAGGGGCGTCGGCAAACTTTTGTTTTGGGGGGTTGGTAAATATTATTTATCTGAATTTATTTAAAACAATATTATCTTAAGAGACAATTTACACTTAAAATTCGGTTGTGTAGACAAAGGAAATCGAATGTTATACTAATGAATATGAGTGGCAACTTTTAGAAAACTGTCCAAAAATCAACTTCACTATCGCATTCATCAGCGTAAAAGATGCCAAATAGCGGAAGCTGACAAAAATTCTAGAATATTCTACTCGTGAATTGGCAAAGATACCAAAAAAATAAACTTCACTATTGAATTGCGCACTAAAAATTAGAATAAGCAGCGCATTTTTACAAAAATTCTAGAATGTTCTATTCGTCAACTAACAAAGATATCGAAAAATCGATTGCACCATTTAATTGGTCATCGAATAAAAGACGGAATAGCACATTTTCATAAATGTTCTAGAATATTCTATTCGTCAGATAGCAAAAATTGTTTGTCAAAATCGGACATTTGGTTTACATTAGTTTAATTTCGGTTGGACAATTAAGTGGTGCAGTAGATTTTCCAATATCTTTGTTAGTTGACAAATAGAATATTCTAGAACATTTCTCAAAATATGTTATGTGGTCTCCTTTTTGGTACTCAATTCAATGGCGCCGTTTGTTTTTGAATATCTTTGCTAGTTGACGAATAGAATATTCCAGAACATTTGTCAAACTGTGTAATTTGATCTCTTTTTCAATGGCCAATTAAATGGTACCATTGATTGTTTAATATCTTTGCTAGTTGACAAATAGAACATTCTAGAATTTTTGCCAAACTACACTGTTTAATCTCATTTTTAATGACCAATTCAACGGTGAAGTTTATTTTTTGATATCTCTGCTAGTTGATGATTAGAATATTCTAGAATTTTACGTTACTAATTTTACATTTGCATTTTGCATATTACGTATACAGAATATGTGCATATATATATCTTCAGTGAAATTTTAAAATTTTTAAAGGCTACGAGACCCTCAGACAATATTACCTACGGCCCTGACTCGGGCTTGGTACATAAATTTTCACCAACACAGACAAACAACAACATATCTGTGAGAGGGGAACCCCACTAAATCGCTGACGTCACTACGTAAAATCGGAGTACGTACCATTGGATGGCCGCTGTAAATTTATTAATGTATCAGTTGGCCTGCTACAAGGTTGACTTTATTAATTTCCCTAATGTGAGTACCTACACAAAATTATTTGTATGTCTTAAAATAATACTAAAACGTGTATTTTTTAATAAATTTTAACTACATATTAAGTAAATGTTTAAATTATTAAATAACTGATTCTCTCTGTGCTGATATTCCATTTTATTTAGGCATATGAAACAACAATTTTCCAAGAGCAGAGACAGTTGGCAATAAAAGTTAATTATGCAAACGTAAGCCTATTCAATAGGTATACGTCAAAAATTTATGAAGTGACATTATTGGTGAAAGTGGTGCAATAATCATATTTGGAAGGAAAATATTTGTAAACTTTCTTCTTAAAAGTCCAACTTGTTTTTACTTTAAACAACAGTATAACTGATATACATGTTTATTATACAATTTTATTTGAAAGTTCACCAAAGTGCTCTTGAAGTTAGTTGTCATAGAAACAAAGCTGACTACATGGTAAACGAAAAATAAAATATTATTTAAAAAGTTAATTTTTTCTATATTTTATTTACTTACTGCATAAAAATGTAAATTATTCTTACCATATTTCGTTTAATAAACGTTTAAAAGTCGCCAATGGGTTAAATTTTGGTGTGATGTAAGAATATTTGGTATGTAATTTCACTGGTTAGACATCAACAGAAACGGTGAATTCGTGATCTGTTATGAATTTAAATGACAACATAGCTTCAAATAAATAACCAAGAAATAATCAATAAAATGAAGGTCTTTTACACTGGCGTTAACCTATACGGTCAATTTTCTTCGACAATCGATGACTTAATTATTAACAAATTTTCCCAAATTCTTGAAAACGATGAAGAACTCATATCTATCTCAATGGCCTTAACATATAATGTACTGATTACCTCAAAAAATATCTATATTCGCGGGTTTTTCAACGGAAAACCATATCAAAATATTCGAGTTGATTTCGATATGAAGTCGATTAAGCAAATCGCATGTTGCGAAAATCATATTTTAATTTTAACGTACGACGGAGTGATTTGGCAGCTGCCGGTGATTGGAAATCGGAAATTTAAACCGGTTGTGAATTTTGCAAATACAGAAATAACTGACAATTCTAATTTTAAAGATTCTATTTCAAGTATTTACTGTGGAAAAAATATGAATTTGGCTGTGTCCGAAAATGGTACTTTATACAGTATTCCGGTTAAGGTTTCTGATGATTATTTTATTAAAGAGGCTGCATGTGGTCAAGAGCATGGAATTTTCTTAACAAATGATGGGAAAGTCTACACTTGGGGAACTGGCACGTAAGTCATTTTTTGAAATGAAGTTTCGGCAATTTCCCAAACTTTGTACCAACGAAATTTCGTAAAGTTTTCTCTTTTTCTTGATTGGTTTACAAGTAAAACAAGTAAAAAAGTAGATAAAAATTGTCGGACACGTTTAATTTTCGTTAAAAAATACTAAAATTTAATACATATATTAAGCATTGCGTTTAGTAAGTAAATATGTAACCCATTTTCCTTTCTTTTTTTTTTAATTTGGGCAAAGGGAAACACTAGAAAGAAAAACAAACAATTTAATTTAATTATCATATTTATTTATTACTAAATAATATAATTTCTAAGAGGAATAGTAAAAAGTGCCGTTACATAAAGCGCTTTCCTATAAAATTAAGTTTTTAATATTTTTTAATGAAAATTAAATATGTGCATAAATTTTTATCATCATTTTTATTTGTTTTAACACTAAATCAATAAAAAAAATAAAAATGAATAAAAATAAAAAATTTGACAGCTTTATTTACAGGTTGGCACATAATTTGGGAATTACCCGCATTGTTTTCTAAATCATGAATAGGTCTGATTTGTCACGTTTCGAGGTGAAACGCTTGTTCGGGTAAACTCGATTGAGTAACTAAGCCTAGTCGAGCAAGGGAAAAACAATCAAATTTTGCGAAAACTAAACGTAATCGAAGATTTTTATGCTTATCTGCAGATCTACACTCGTTTTGAGCCATGTTAAAAATAAGAAACCAAAAATTTTCAATAAATATTGTTTTTACAAATATTTTTGGGAAATAGCTAATAATAGGTTGCTATACTGCTATGTTTAGGTAAAAGGCAGTAAAGTGTAAAAAGTCAGAACGGAAAAAACTGAATTTGAAATTTCTCGATTTCTGATTTTCTCTAACTGTTTATTATAATATTTCCTTCATAAAATTTATTTAACGGTCAATAATAAGTTATATTAGTTTATTATAGGTCATGTAAGTGTAATTTCAGATTACAATTTACCACAATGTTTAAATAAAATGATTTACTGTCTTTTATTTCTGCAAACTAAAAGCAGTAAGATGTGATTTACTGCTTTTGTACTCTGTAAAACAGAAGTACTGCTTTTCTCCGCTGTTTCAACTATTTAAATGTTTTTTTATTTTATTTTATTTTTTTAAATTTTTTTATTAAAAGTAAAATGCAGTAACATATAACTAGATTTATTTCAATAGTTTATATGAAAATTGAAGTTAACATTAGTAATACAAAATAATCTTCCTCAAATGAATAACGAATGACAAAACTCTTGATAATAATGAACATTTATAAATTTTATTGAACACTTAGCGAAAATTAATTATTTATTAATTTCAGTATTAATGATGTGATTACAAATCATTACAACTAAAAAATACTTTCATTTAAAATAAAAAATATTTACTATCTTATTTATTTGAAGTAGATAAATGTTGAAAGCTGTTTTTAAAATTATAAAAATTACAATGATTGTCATCACAAATTTCAGATAACTAACAGTTCCATATACAACATATTTTAATAATAACACATTTATTACACATTGTAGGATACATAAAATGAATCGGTTTTGTTACGAAATGTTGCAATTATTTCATGCTTAAATTTAGAGAGGACAAATATTTTTTATAATGGAATTTTTTTCTTCACTTATTCCATTTCTTTTTGTACATGGAACTGGATGAGGAATATTTTTTTTTGCTATTTTGACTTTTAAATAATTATTTAATATTTTATACTCTCCGTCGTAATCAGTCTTATATTTTAAATCAGTCTGGACCAAAACATGGTTCACTAGATTATAAAAAATAAAATACAAAAGCAGTAAGTATATTTTACAGTGAATAAAAGCAGTTAGAGTTTAAAAGTTACTGCTTTTTTATATTGAAAAGTGATTCTACTGTTTTTACATTCAGGAAAAATAACTAATTTGTTATATTCGATAAACTTAAAAAATTAATACTCGATTTAAATAACATTCCTAGTGATTAAATTTATGATTTATATGTAAAAAATCGTCTGAAAAATTTAATGGTATCAAAATTTAAAAAAGGCAGTAAATGAAAGTTATTGCCTTTTATTTAAGCACGGCAGTATAGAACTTTTCACTTCGGTCACCGTGCGATCTTAAAAATATAAAATTACTATTTAAAAAATATTCTTATTTTGAAAAATATTACTAATTTCAGTCGTGGACAATTGGGTCATGGTAATTTAGAAGATCAACCAGCACCTCGTTTAGTTGAAGCTCTGGACGGCATCAAAATTGTTAAAGTAACAGCTGGTGGTTGGCACTGTGCCGTTCTGAGTGAAGACGGCGATTTGTACACGTGGGGTTGGAACGTAAACGGCCAGCTAGGTTTTTATAATAGTAGCGGACAAAAAGATGAAAATCGACAACTGAATTGTAAAGAGTCTATTAGTATGCTGACGATTCCGAAGCCTGTTGATATAAATGACAATCTGAACGCCAACGTAGTTGATGTTGCCTGTGGAATTCGACATACCGTTATTCTTTTAGGTGAGTAGAATTATTCGATTAATTCGCATACCACTAACTTGGCCCAGTCGATAAGACCATTAGTGAATATTTAACCAAAACAATTAAGATGTAACTATAGATGAATTGAACTAAGAGCTCTCTGAAGTTACCAATTAATAGAGCAAAATTAAACGTATCTACCTAGGTTTTTGTTTCTTCCTTTTTGCAATTTTTCTATTAGGAAAGCATGGACACTACACAAGGTTAACGAACTCAAACGGAGGAATTGCCAGAATTATCCACGCAAAACGTACATATTACGTTTTCTTTTTTCATCACCTGTGGCGCTAATTTTCTTTTGTATTGTAATTTGAAATTTATTATTATCGTTTACTTCTTTATTTTTGACTATTTTTTAATAATTATTGATTTTATTTCCATTATTTATATTTAAACAGTCTAAATGACTTATTTTATAATTTTAAATTATTATCTCTATTTCAAACTGCCGTTTCACTGCCCTACAGCTTTGGTACACACGGACCACTAATGCCCTCTCATTTTTAAAGCCATTGCAAATACAATGTTCCTTGTGTAGTTTCCATGCTTAAAGGTTTGATTTGTCTTTTACTAATACGTATATTGTCTTTATTTATATAGTTAGACGACAGATAAAGCAACAGTGAGCCTCAAACTTTCCTACATATGTTTATATTAATTAGTGTTACAAAAAGAAAATTAAAATTAGTAGAAAGAAACTATTTTTTATTTTTTTTTAAAGTTGGTGTTTATATTAACATGTAGGTTCATTCTATTTCATTCCATTTATGTAAGTATAAATAAAATAATAAACATAGAGCCAATTCGTATCGGCGTAGGCGGAAGCGGCTTGCGCTCAAGTGTAAGCAATATGTGCTTGAAAACAAAGACATTTGACTTGCTATTGATAATTACAGCAATGATTATTTTTATAATACACGTGTGAGAAAGAAAGAAACATATTTCGTAATCTTTTTAAGAAAGAAAGAAATATATTTTTTATTCATTTAAACATGTACTACGAATATATAATTTGTATACAGGATGTTTCATGTATTAAATATGAAATGCATTTTTAATACGAAATACATTTATTTTTTATAAAAGTATAAATTTTTAACTGATTATTATTAAATATTCTGCACTAAAATGTATTGTAAACAATTATCATATACATTTGTATTCTATAAACATCGAAATCGCAAGTCATAGTTATCAACCTGTATATCCTGAATTTGTACTTAAAAAGAGATAGAAATATAATTTCCTTTCTATGTTATTATAAAAAGAATCTTTGCTGTATATTCCTGTCTCACTTTCCATGCTGTAGTGATACGGGTGAGAAGTATATCCTCAACATGGCTATACATCTCACTCTTATCACTAGAAGAGAAAGTGAGACAAGAATATATATACATATCAATAACAAGCCAAATGTGTTTGTTTTCACGCACATACAGTGGACTTTCGGAGATTGTCCAATCGCAAATTGTCCATATTTCAGTGTTAGGGATTTAAACATCGTATGTTTACGTCACACGAACATTGTATTCACAAAAATTGTGTGTTTGCAGTATTCGTGTGACGTAAACGTGCGATGGTTAAATCCCTATCACTGCAATATTGACAATTTTTGATTGGACAATCTCCGAAAGTCCACTGTATTGCTTACACTTGAGCGCAAGCCGCTTCCGCTTACACCGATACGAATTGGAAAAGAGTGTTTTCCATTTTGAAAACACAGACAATACTGTGTGACAGTGCATTCCTTTTTCAGAATTTTTTTTATTTTTTTAATTTTTTTAATGACGTAAGTGAAGCTTAAGTTACTTTTAAGGGTACATATCTTAATGGACAACTCTTACTTATCTTAAATATACGATTGCGCGCTCGACTATGGCCATTTAAGGAAAATTAATAGTACAACCTAAAAAAAATAAATACACCTAAAAGTGATTCATACGATTTTTGTTCATTTACCAAGTTCGTTCGTTTTTGTTAAAGATGATGGATCGGTTTATGGAACTGGCCTGAACAAATATAGTCAATTGGGACTGAAAAATGAAGACAAGGAGAATATTTGCCAAATGACACTCATTAAAAAATATGCAGGAAAAAATAAAATTAGTATTTTATGTGGACCTTATTGTACTGCATATATATTAAATGAATAATTTCAAATTCAAATTTTATTTTGGTAATTTCATTAAAAAAAAAATATATATTTTTGTAAGTCTGAAAAGAATTAATTTTAGTACAAATTATTAAATTATTCAAATTTTTATATGTATATTGACGGTTTAATAAATAAAGATATTTAAATATAAATTGTGTTTTTTATTTCTTTTTAGTAATTTTCTCTTTAATTTTTGGCTCCGAAATGGGACGTGAAGTTGGGGGATGAATTTGATCCATTAATTCTTTAGTTTTACCTCTTTCAAGCGGGAATATATGTTTTTTATAATTTTCAATTGTTTGTTGTATACTTTCGAGTGGATCAGTAGTTTTTATATTTTTTGTAGAAATTTTGGCTTTTCTGTCTTTGATTTTTGTGTGTATTGTTTCTTCAACAAATAGTTTTTTTGGGAAATTCATATTTGTAATTAATTCTTCAACGTAATCTGGCGGATTGATTATTGCTTCCCGTACGACTGAGTATTGGAAGTCATTATAGAAACTAAAATACATTTATTTATATTAATTGGTACATATTCTATTTTCATTTTTCAAAGTTGCAATCTTGCACTACTTACAGTTCAAATATGAAATCTAAAATACAGAGAATGGTTTTTATGGATAATTTTTCTATCTCAGTATTTTGTTTTAGTTCTAATTCATCCTGATCTTGATCTTCAGATTTTTCTTCTAAATTTTCATTAGTTTCGTTGCTTTCAGTACAGTACGATACGGAAGATACGGAATTATCCAAATTTATAAAAAAGAATAGTAATAGCGTTGGTTGATCAGAAGTATTGGGCCAATTCGTATCGGCGTAAGTCCAAGCCGCTTGCGCTCATTTTGAATCACTTTGTGCTTGAAAAGAAACTTTTGATATGTTTGTATATTCCTGTCTCACTTTCCATGTTCTAGAGAGAAGGGTGAGGGTATGTATGCGATGTATACCGAACGCTAATACTTGACTATAAACGATGTATGCCGAATCATCGTATCCAGGGCTGAGAAAAATGGTTCATAGAAACCATTTAAAATAAAAAATGGGAAATGATTTTCAAAAATGGATTTAAAATACAAAATGGTAAATGGTTTTGCTAAACATATTTAAAATTGAAAATGGAAAATAGTTATTTAAAATGGATTATAAAATGCAAAATGCTTTTTTACTTTAAATTTATTCTATAAATTTTTTATCTTGATTTATATTAATAAAAAAAAGTTAAGAAAATGTCCAACGTACTGAAATTAAATAAAGGCAGTCCTTTGAGAAAATTTTATAAAGTTTGCATGATATGAAAACGAAATTTAAATCTTGAAATATTGTTACTCAAAAATATTGTAAAATTTAATTCAGCTTTAACATATTCACACCTTGAGTACGCTACAACTGCGACTTCTAAATTACAAATAAAAATCATCTACTCGAAATACCAAAACATTTCTTATCTTACCAAACACGTGTCTTACAGATAATAACACAAAACTTGAGTCAGTAAAGTCTGACTTGAGAGAACTGCAGCTCTAGTAATAAATTTAACTCAAGTGACATTGCAACTTGAGTTATAAAAAATTTGAATCAATTGAATTAACTTACATTTAACTTACAATTTGTTAGACTGCATTCAACTCTAGTCCTATTATTAATATGAGTCATAAGTGTAATATCTATAAACATAAATTTAAGTATACAAGCATTTTCATTTTAAGTGTAAAATGGATTCAAATTTTCATTTTAAATACAAAATGGAAAATGGAACGAACTTATTTAAAATAGAAAATGCAAAATGCCATTTTGTATTTTAAATACATATTTAAAATGAAATCATTTTAAATAGTTCCCAGCCCTGATCGTATCATAGAGATGTACATGATATTATGATTTTATTCACCTAGATTTTAGATAAAAATTCTTGTTAATACAATAATGTTAATGTTGTTAGCAAATGTGTTGTTAATTATTTAGAATTTAGTTAATTCACTTGAATGAATTTTGTTAATGAAAATAATTTGCGTTTTTAATGACAATAGGAATATTTTTATTGGAAGGAGAAAGATTTAAAAAATAACAGAAAATTCTCATATAATTTTTATCTTTATAAATTGAATATACAAACATATCAAAACCAAGCCAAGTGTGCTTTTTTTTAAGAACCAAGTGATTCAAAATGAGCGCAAGCGGCTTGGGCTTATGCCGATACGAATCCGCCCATTGTCCCTGCGCCACGGCGACCCCGAACGCTTAATTCGAAAGTTTTGTATATATTAATTGTACTATATGTGCAGTATAGAAAGTAGTTCCGATTTCCGAAGTTTGGATTAGTGAGGGTTTCTACTTTATTATGTTGTGATATATTTGTTTAATAAAATTTTTGATTTCCTTGCAATTTATAAGAATTATTAAAAATATACCTCTAATTGAATTTACATCGATTCTTGATGAATCTCGCGCAGTCTTTTCCTTGTCTAATATGTATAAATTTCTGTTTTTAGATGTTCGAATATCAAGATAACATATTTTATCATTTTTAAGTGAAATTTCTTCTTCGGACTCGTTTTGCTTATGTAACGTATCCTCTTTTTTATGAATTTCTAAAATGTTTTTTATTGTAATAAATTCCACAAGATCTTCTGGAGAAGATAAATAGGGATCGCCCTCATTTAATGACTCCGCAGCAAAATAAACGGCTTCTTTTAAGATGTTAAAAATTTCATTTCGCGTATAGTTCATGTTACAGTCTGAAAGAAATGCTGTTAGTCTTTTTGAAGCTTTTTTGATAAAATTATCTTTTAAACGTAAAAATACCTTTTAGAGTATTTAAAAAGAAAATTACCCAACACAGTGCAACCCGTTGATGTTCTAGTGGCAGTTTATAATCATCTTGCGCTCTCCATAGACAATCCGTCAATATATCTATATACCAGAATTCAATTGGGTTTTGTTTATAATTTGTTAAGCTAAAAATAGTGCTTAATTTATCTATGGATTTTTTAATTCCTTCTTTTCTAATCACTGGCAATTGTATATTTTTTGGAACGTAAGGAAGACTGATGGGAAGTGTTTTAACGGCGTTTGGAGATAAATAATTTATAGAGGTTTGAGGAGTGTTGCTTGGAACTGTTACATTTTTGGGATTTTTAATATTTTCGTCACTAAAATTTATGGCTGATAGTGATAACTGTCGGCTGTAGTTTTCATCAGTTTCATCCATATTAAAATTTTAAATAATTTCACGGATTATCTGAAAATTTTTGAAATAAGTTAGTAAAATATGTTATAATATTTTTTTTATAACACCTGCTTCTAAAGTTCAATATTCGAGCGTTGTGTAGTGGGCGTAAAGAGCAGTTTTTTATATCATTGTAAAACAAATGACAGTAACTGTGCGCGAAAGTACAAGTGTGCGTGAAAGTAGCTAAAACTATGCGAGAAAATAATGGTATTCATTTATCAATGATAATCATATTCAAATTAACATGGAAACGATCAACAAATTAATAAAAAAAACAACAACGTTCTACAAATTAATAAAAATTGCTTAAAAATAATTAATTTTTTTCTCTCTATTAAACTTTAGAAGCCGTCGTTATAAAAAATTATGTTCGATACGTATGCGTAAAGAGAGGTATTCGGTAGGCTTAAATTGGGGCACTCGCTAAAGGGACTGACGTATACACAACGAGATCTCGTGCGCTTACGCACTCGATCTCGTTGTGTATACGTTAGTCCCTTAGACTCGTGCCCGAATTTAAGCCTACTAGAATATCTCTCTTTACGCATATGTATCGAAAATAACTATTAAAACGTCAGTTTGCCAAAATAGATGTAGCTATAGTTTTTATTGAAAGTAAACTTTCTGTTGATTATCTGCTAGAGAGAGTTTTAGTAGCTTGGGAGTATTCCTTTTGATTTTTGTTATAACAAAATTCAGTTTAGGAATATGGTCCATAAACATAAATTTAATTATCTAATATATTAATTTATTATTTTGTATAAAAAATACATAAACATATGACAATTTGAAGATTTGAAAAGAATATGTACATATGTGACTACAAGCCTATCAATTAATGTTTAAATAAATCAGAATATACATATGACATACATATCTTACATGAGGATACATAAATTATGTACGTATTTCTTTTATTTAAAAAGTTGCATTATAATGACATCATTTTTCTAAGTAAAAATTTTGAATTAAAACTCTAAAGGAACATACTGTATATCGCGCCTTTTCTGTCTCTAACTCGTACATCAAAAATCACAGTTCTCAGGAAACACAAAAAACATATTAAATACTGTATTTTCATCACTATGAATTTAAGATTTATGTATATTACACTTTTTGATGTTTGCTACCTATGTAGACATGAAGCAGATATTTAAATGTTTTAAATTACAAGCTATCGATGTTTTTAGTAAATACGAGTTTGCTGCCCACTTTTTTTTTTTCAATATACGAGTTTGCGAAATAAATCGATTTTTTTTTTTTGCATATTCCGATAGTATAACCAGTAACTTAAATTTTAAACGCGTTTTTCTCGAAACTACATTTTTTCTGATAGTTTTCTGACAAAACCTGGTATATGGTATACGAGTTTGTGTAAAATTATTTTTTGAAATAAGTAACATTTTTATCAGCATACCCTCGTACTTGACCAAGATACAACTATCTGACACTAGAGTTCGCAGGTGCTGTACACCACAAATCCAATGGTACGTAGTGGTCGGTGCAAATTTAAGGGAAAGTACGTAAAATCGGAAGATCAGGAGCGTTGCTAAACTTTTATTTGAGGGGTTGGTAAATATTATTTATTATATAAACAAGTACATATTATATATAAATAAGTACAGTACGCGTCAAAAAGTGATCGAACACTCTAAATCAGGGGGGTGCCCACACTTTTGACGCCGCACTGTACTTAGTGTTGTGGTACACTGCCGTGTCAAAAGTGTGGGCACCCCCCTCCGTAACAAATCTTGACATTTGACTCCAACACACGCGCGCTTAAATAAGTACAGTATGCTTCAAAAAGTGATCGAACACCTTAACCCCGAGGGGGGTGCCCACACTTTTGACACGGCAGTTTACCACAATATTAAGTACAGTGCGGTGTCAAAAGTGTTGGCACCCTCCCCCTGAGTGAGAGTGTTCGATCACTTTTTGAAGCGTACTGTATTATTTATGTACTTGTTTATATAATAAATAATATTTACCAACCCCTCAAATAAAAGTTTACTGACGCTCCTGATCTTCCGATTTTACGTACTTCCCCTTAAATTTGCACCGACCACTACGTACCATTGGATTTGTGGTGTACAGCACCTGCGAACTCTAGTGTCAGATAGTTGTACATGTACACAAACTCGTATACCATATACCAGGTTTTGTCAGAAAACTAAATTTAGTTCATGTGGTACAAGTTTGTATTTAATTGAATAATTATTTTTCCATTAACTATTTTGCAATATTTCTTAGTGCATCATATGGGGAAGTGTATTATGTACATGTATGACTTTTTAACTCAAAACCGTCAAAAAACCTTATACGAGTTTGAGACAGAAAAGGCGCGATATACTACATTTTAGCAAAAAAAAAAAAACTTGTGATAAGGTAAACAAATAACGTTCCATCTCTTTTACTGTATTCAGTTTGTGAAGTAACCTTATTGCGAAGCAAACGTGTAATATATGAATTTCACTATCCTTCTGTTCACACTATTATTAATTATAATGCTAGGGCCACACTAAGGTTAATGTCTAACGTAATGTCTAATGTCTATAAACGCAATAATTATGGCACTAATATAACGACTTAAACTACGCGTAAATTGGGCGGCTACACTATAGCATTTAACGTATTATCTCGATAATTATCGCGCTAAAACAAAAATGGATACTATTTTTATTTTTAATTAATATAAATCTTAATTTTAAATACTGTTAATTTAAAAAGGGAAAAATTTTAAATAATTTTTGTTTAAATATACATGCAACATAAACATGATTGTTCTTGTTGCCTGGAAATATATAAATAGACATATTATGTACATATGATACAAATCGTACGTATGTATGGTATGTATGCAACCAGCGTAGAATGATATGATAGAATATCCAGCCATGTGTAGCCACCATTTTTAACGCCATAAATGACGCGTTAAAATCCTTTGATGTGCCAAAAAGACCGCCACCTGAGTTATCGCCTAATGCATAACGTCATTATTAATGACGTTAATAAATTAACGCGTTAAGTTCTGGTCACACCTGCATTTAATGTCGATTAACACGGTAATTAACGGCATTAACCGTTAGTGTGGCCCTAGGGTAATAATGACAAACAAGATTTTATTCATTTTGTCCCTATTCACTTCCCCTACTCGCTGTCCCTCGTCATACCATTTACGGTACTTATTTGCTTATTTGATACCTATAATACTTTATTTTTTAGTTTTTGTTTTTGTAATATTAGATTATTAGTAATACTTACCATACTTCATATGATTTAATTTTATTCTTATAGAGAAATAATTGTATTTGTTCTGATTTAGAACATTTTTGTAATCACCTGAAAATGTCGAATAAAAAATGGTTATGGATTGAAAATGATATAGAAACAGGAAATTTGATTGTTTAATAAATGAAAACAATACTGGTAAACACTTGTAAAATATTTGTAATATTTTTACAGTACAATAAATACTGGTATACTCCAACGTTACATTATAAATATAGTACAATGTGTATGATATTTTTGTTTTCACAATTTTTATTAATTTTTTTTATCATTTTTTTGTGACATTTATTTTATTTTTTTTTAATGATTTTTTCACATAATATTTTTTTTTGTTTTAAAATAACAATTCCCCACAAAGCAAAGTTTCAAACATTTAACCCTTTCAACACGAATAGAATAATTATACTTTTATGTGATAAAAAGATTTTTTTTACAGATAATATAAAATGTATTGAAAGGGATAAGACATTTGCAATTAGGTATTTTATTTCTTTATTTTTTTCTGATGTATAGAATACATTTCTTTTTATAAACAGTTATGAAATACATTAATGATGAATTATTTTTTAGTTTTTTCTTGTTTAAAAGTATCCATTTATTATGACATATTTCATAATAGTACATTAATTATACTTTAATAATAATATTTTCATTAATATTTTCACGCTAAAAAGGCATTTATAGTCACCATTTTTTAATATATCATTTTTTTTTAAATCTTTTGTTTTTTACAATTTGAGCAAATAATTTCTAAATATTTTTTTTTTTTTTTTTGTTTAAATTTCAAATGGCGGCCAAATGATACATAATCTCAAAATGTACTAGTAATACTACCTACTTATTTCTTTAAATTTGACAAAATTAATTTACTCAAATTGTAGTTGTAAAATGTACGACCAATATAAATTAAAATATTTCAATAAAAAAAAAACTCATTTCTTTTATCTCCTATCAATAACTGGAAAATTGTAAAAGAAGCACGTTGTTTTATCGAAACGTTTATAAAATATTTTAATATACTAGTCGTGTTATTTTCATTTCTTACTAACATGTAAAATTAACAATATATTGTCAAAAATGGAATATTTTTTTGTTCTAGCTATATATTTGAAAACATTTAAATCAACTCTTTTTCTAAATAGATTAATTTAGCGGTAAATTTGTTGATAATCTATTTAAAAAAGAAAACAACATGTTGATTTGATCAGTGTTGGTCAAATAGTTCAATGAATTCAAACATAAAATTTTGAATAAATAATTAAATTTTTTTTTAAATATCACATTAGAAGAATTCATAAATTGAATGAAATCTCAATCAAAAGTCTGGAATTCGAAATGGATTCGATATTTATTTGTCAAATATAAGAAGTTGCAAGATACATCGTTGCTTTTAGTAGGAAAAATAAAATTGTTATAAACATGTCGTGGGTTTCCCAGCAATTGTTTTAAGTACCTGCACACAGGTGTCGTGCGACCTCTTAACAATGACAAATCAATTAAGAACGAGAATTTGATATTTTTCCAACACCGAGACATATGAAAAAAATATTTTCTCAAAAAAATAATTTTCTTATAAACTATTTTTAAAAATAATAAATATCAAAAGATACATTATTTTATTTAACAAAAAATAGGTACTCATTATATAACAATTTCGATATATTTTTTTTAGACTAAATAATTCGATTTAAAAAAATTATAGGTTATATAAGTATTTTTTTTTTGTCTAAATGATAAAAAGTGAATACAAAGATTCAAGAAATGCGGACTTAATGGTGTGTTTTTTATAAATTTGTTTTGCTGTAATTTTTTTTTTGGATATGGAATATTTGGTCCCAGTTACAATTAAACTGAAGTAAAGAAATTGTAAAAAAAGTTTCAAATAAACAATGTTACGATTATATGATAACATAATTTATTTTTGAAACTTTCATATAGATGTACATGGCATATTTTAATATAATTTTGAATACTGGAAAAAATTCAGTCTTAAAATTTATATATTTACTTTTGACCAATTTTTTTTTTTTTTTAAATATATCATTATATATATAATTATATATTTTTTAATATTACCAATTCTAAAAATTCATTGCGATAATTCTTTTTAATAAGACTAGACATTTAACTAGGATTTTTTTTATATAAAATATATAAAATTCAAACTAAACTTTTTTTTTATTTCAAATGCACCATGACACAGGTACAAAAAACTCAGTTCTTATATTTATAAAATTATATTTATTTTTACAATTAAATTGATGCCAATTCGTAAAAAATTTATTATCTATATAAAAAATTTTTGATACAATTTTTATACATGACAAATTTGTGCGATTTTTTTTTATTAATATGCCATTTAAATCTGTCGTAAAAATGTTTTTGAAGTACTTTTTGTAAGATATGGTTTAGTTTGTTTGTTGGTTTTGTTATAAATTTGAACAAAGACATACGGGTTTTGATAGGAGGATAATAATTCGAAATTAATCTGTATTACATTTAAATAAAAATCCTGTTTTTAACTCATTAAAAATGTATTCATCTGGTTGCACCTGTAAATGATTGAAAAATGCTATTACACCTGTGAAGAATTATCTTAAAACAAAACAAAATTCTATTTACTTATTTTAAAGAGAATGTTTTATGACGTATATTCTTTTACGTACATGTGTATTTATTTATAATTACTTTTAATATCAATAAATTATCTACTTCACGTAGTAATACTACCGTTAGTAAAAGGGCCCATAACCTAACTATATTGTACAGAAGAGTCCTTATTACTTTACTGTTCTTTAATATGCAAACAATTAGTGTTGTACTGTGTAAGTCCATGATAGACTTTGAGAATGAGAACGATTGTCAATGTACGAAATGATTTGAGGTTATGTTAAAAACTAAGATAACAAATTAATGATGAATCTACTTTCATTCTAAGTTAAATCGCAGTCTTCTACTATACAGCTACAAAAATTATAGCTAAATGAAACTTAGAAATTATTTTTGTTTTAGAATAATGCTGATAGGCAAACAAAAATAAAATCTAAGTACAATTATCTAATATTAATTACATATTAAACTCGAAAATAAATTCATCAATGTAATGCGGGGGGTTAGAGTGGAAATCACTTTAGACCCCAACACCACTGGAATCTATCCGGTAATTTTTTTGACTTTGGAAAAATATCAAAATCAAAAAAATCGCCCATTATTTTTGGAATCAAAATGGAGATCTAACATGAAAATTAACAACAAAAAACGGAAAAAATAAAAAATATAAATATTTACTACGTAATAAATAAAAAAGAAAATAAAGAAAAGGTACATGATTCTTCACAGGTGTAATTTTATGTGGGTCCATTGTTGTTTAACCTGTTTATTGTTTTAAATATGTACTATTGTTGCAATATTAAACAAAAATATGGTTTGCTAGTAGTTAATAGTTGTGTACTGTAGTAGAAAGTTAATTACATTGAATGCAGTTTTACTGTAATTGAAAAAATGAAACGGAAACATGTATTTAGCTGTTTATAATATAATTGATGATATAATAGTAATGAGAGAAAGAGCTTACAAACGGCAACAATCAAATTGAGTGCAACAATATAATAACAGCAGACACATCTTGTGGCGATTTACTGTACTTCATTATGTACTTAACTATTTTAATGTTTTTTTTTCTATTTACAAATGATGACGAGTATGCCATTAGCGACATTACACGCCTCGCTCAAGAAAGCAGGAAACAGTATTATTTTAAGTAAACGATGCTTTTAAAGAAATTATTTATTATCCATTCAAAAATAATAAAATTAAATTGAAACTAAAAAAAAAAAACTTACAAAAATATAACCTAATACGTTAAATTAAAAATAATAACAGTACGTAATTGGATGTATATATAAAAATTAATTAATAGGCGAATAAAATAATTGTGGATAATGTTTTTGCTTTTTTAAATTTCAATAAATTTTACTAACTAAAAAGTCTTCTTTCTTTTTTCTTAATTAAACAAGTATGGAAAGTGTACTTAAAATGGAATGATGTTACTTAGCTAGTAGAATTAATAAGAACGAATCATTGTAGTCGAAATATTCAAATCGTAACCTTACGTCAAAATAAATATACTCTTATATTTGCACAACAGAGACACTAACTCGCATTCATCCAAGAGTTGAATCTGAAAAAAATGAAACCCACGGTGTTCGTCGATAAAATTTTAAGGAAAGAGATCTTGAAAAATATTTCTCTATAAAAAAAAGAAAGAAACTGACGAAAAAAGAAAAATTTAAATAAATTAATATGTTGGAAATTCACAAGCCAATTCAACAAGTTAACAACTGCATTTGAGTTCTTACCTTTTTGAACTAATTTCACTATTTTAAACACGTAATTATTTCGGAAATGGTAGGTTTACGAAAAAAAAGCAACAGAATCTTTTTTACATACAAGCATTGAGTTTCATACTAACTTTTTGTCGAAAAATCGATATTTTCCGACAAAAAGTCTCATCAATATTTTTTCATCCCGCTTCTGATGTCTGATGCCATAATTAATACGGTTTTTCATATTTCATAAACAAACTCCATGAGTTCAGTTTTTTCAGATTCGGCTCTTAGATTATATAATAACACTTTTAACGTCAAAAATAATAAAACTGAAAAGAATGGATTTGAATATTTCACATCAGTAATGACATATACTTTTTATAATAATATATTACAATATAATTAAAAAACAATCATCTGATCTGCGCTAATAAAAAAATATCTGCGAGAATTAATATTTTAAATATAAACAAAAAAAAAACTTGACAACAATCAATTACGGCGGCATATTTGATTGAATCACTGACCAGTATTCAGTGAACAAAATCAGAGACCATGAGGGAATCAGAAAAAATCAGTTATGTTTACGTGGGAAAATCGGGAGAGGGAGGCGGGCGGGAGCAATTATACTGTTTTGTTTTGTATACTGTACTGTACTTTTTTCATTACGGCTACGGCTTTTTTTACGTGCAGCATGCAGAATGGTGCTTTTCAAAGTTGAACACAATTTGTTTGTTTGTCTTAGAGTGCAAATTACTATATTTTTACAATTATATGTTTATGTATTTTTTTTTTATCAATCTGATTTTAACATTCATTTTAATTAAATTTATAATTTGAAAAAAAGAACTAATTTTACGTATCTTTATCTCATTTTTTTTTTTTTTTTAAATACGAAAGAAAACAATTTAAAAGCCAAATACATTAATTGTTCCAATATGTAAATATGCCATCAAAAAATAGAGTTGTATATTCAAATACTGAAGAGATTATAAAGTGTACACTTGTATTAATTAAAACGAATGCTGTCCTAATTTAAATAACAAAAGAGTTTATCAAAAATAATTTTGATTTTTTTGTTGGCCGTATACAAATGTTTTAAATTTAGAATTAACTTAGAATAGTTGGGATAGGGGTGTACGAATTTCAAAGGTAACATGAATTTCTATTCAAATATTTGAAAGAAAATTTTTAAAATGGCACTAATTTTAAATAACGTATAAAAAACTGGTCAAGTGCAAGTCGAACACACAAAGATGACAGACTTGACGAAATTATAAGGGTACCATATGTTTCACAACGGAACTCTAAGATTAGACATTTTTAACAAATATTTGTACCAATACCAATGCTATTCAAATGGGACAATTATAAACTGATTTGAGTCGCGCAATGAATTTTTTATGTGAAAATGTTTTTAAAATCGGTGTCAGGTGTGGGGTGGCAATCACACTAAAATGGGCGACACTTTTTGTTGAAATGATTTTAAATTTCAATAGTTTGACTAAAAATAGATATAGCGCCACTATCTAGAGTTCATCTTAAAGAGGATGGATAACTGTTTGTGTTAATATCACTCCAACATTCCGTCCGTTTGATTCGTGTTTATAAATGGGAATATAGAGATTAATAAAATTGTTCCATGGGAGTGAGCCAAGTATTGTTTTGGAGAGGAGTGAATGTGTTATAACTTATCCAAGTGCATCTTTCAAGTACTCAAAAAGATATCAGACTGTGAATTTAAAATTGTTTAAAAATTCCTCGATTTTCGTAAATTGTCATGAATGATATGTATGGGCAAAGTACAACCAAAATTACAGAAAATCAAACAAAAACACATAAAGAAAAAAATTTCAAAGAAAATGACACCAGAAACATCAGACTTGGGACTAGAGATGTCGATTCTCCAAAAAAAAGATCGATTTTTGGATCGATTTAAATCGAAATCAAAAAAATCAATTCAAAAAAAAAATCGGCTAAAAAAAAATCGATTCTGTGAGATCGATCTAAAAAATCGAAATTTTGAAAAGTTTAATAAAATTAGCTGATAATTTTTGTTTAAGGGACTTACTTGATAGTACATAGGTGGTATCGGTAATATCGTGTAAAAACGCCTTACATTATATTTGTAAAGTCGATGAATGAGTTAACTTTTCAATTATAATTATAAAAAATAAGGCAATTGAATATGTAGGACGAATACCATGAACTGAACCAAGTTTATTCAAAAATTTCAAACAAATTGACAAAAAAATGTTTTCTAAATAAGTCGCTTTTGTGGGAAAGGGATCGTCGTTTGCACAGATAGATAGTCTCTTCCTTCCTTTTGTATTAATAGTCTGACTTATATAGAGCCATAGGAGGGGTTCGTTGATATAACGAGTAAAAAGTGACAATTAACAATATTTTTTGGTGTTTCATTTTAACACATGTTTCTTTGTAGAATTACTATTAAAATGAAGTTATTTTTGGAAAAAATCGGTTATCGATCTCTTACTTTTAATAATCGATTCATGAATCGATTCAAATGAAAAAAAATCGAAAAAGGAATCGATTTTTTAAGCTTCGATTAATCGATTTAAAATCGACATCTCTACTTGGAACCTAATAACGAACGGACGGTACTGCCGCGAATATAGACAAGATAGACAATTTTTATGCATGCTCAGATAATTCAGGCGGCATTTGATGAGTTTCGGTCAAGTATGAATGTAGGTTTCGATGCTGGTGAGATACATAGTGCAATGGAAGTGGATCTAGATCCGTTGGAGTCAATATGGCGGTGAAGGTTCAAAATTGGACTTGTACCGGGACTGATAATTACTTTAAAAAACATTCTTAAGTATTGACTTTGACCATAAATATGACGTTTACGACTGTTTGCGGTTTAAAAATAATTTGAAACCTATCAGTAGGAAGTATCACTAGGGTCCCGTATGCATGTGATTAGTTCCAAGCTCTATAATAATTATAAGGCGCCATGTTTAGTTTTAACGATATTGCGGTACAGAAAAACTGTTACCTATAATGAATACAGTATGATTGAATGGAGAAGTCGCGTACTGTGGATAATGTAATATGTAGTTACATTTAACTAAAATATAGACCAAAACTACTAAACTGGTGAAAAAATTTTTGAAATCCGTTAACAAGTAATAGAGAAACAGAAGAAGTTTAAAGCGGAATGATTGATTTCCTATTCACTTGTTACTTCAAATATCCGCACAATTGGACACCGAGTGTCTTTTATACAAATATTTTTTTAATTAAATTATGTTAAATTAACCATGGATTTAATATTTTAAAAAATATTTTTGTTTTATATACTTATCAATGTTCAAAAGTTTACATTTTAAAACGTCAAAATATAGAATTAGTAAAAGATAAAAATTTCAAAATTGTCGTCTCCGTAGTAATTAATGTATTCATCAACATTATAAAAGTTTATTAAAAAAGCTTTTCGCTCTATTTGCAACCCCCTAGCAAAGGTGATGTCACACATCTGTATTAGATGAAATAGAACTATCTCCGTAAAGTCCCGTAACTTTAAAGTCCCGTAACTTTAAAGTCCCGTAACTTCGTTAGTTGTTGAGATATCTTAATTTTTCTTATACACTTTTGTTTGATTTTGTTTTAATTTTTATTTTCACTGATAAAAAAAATTGGTAGACTTCTCCAATCTACATATATTTTAGTACGCGCAGACTCAAATGAATTTATAGTTGTCTAATTGTTAAAATTTTAACAGAAAATAATGATTTATAGAAATACATATTACTTTGTTTGTTTATTTACAAGCCAGAAAAGGACAAGGGTAAACAAAATGATAGATTATATCACATTAAAAACATTTCAGTTTGAAAAAACATCGCTTATAAAATAGTATTTATGGAATTTAAGGTAAAAATTGCACATAAAGTGTTTGTTTTATTTCTAATAAAAAAAAAAATTAATAACATCCTTGCAGCAAAAAATAATTTAATATATTATACAACTACGGATTACGTACAAATTGCAAGGGAATTATACTCTCGTACTATTTTAAAAAATAACTGCAAAATAAACGTAATTTTATTACTTTTTTTTTTAAAAAATCTGAAAACTCATATGCAATTATGTAATAATATAGATACCTATAAATATGCATTGTGATTTTTCAAAAACAGCTTAAAAACTAATTTTTATATGGAAACACACAACGGCTTCCGTCATTTTGTATAATAAATTATTTTTTAAGTTACTTTACAGAACTACAATAAAGAATATATTTTTTCATGATCCATAATTAGTCGGCCATTTTATAATCACAGGCGGAGATCATGATGTTATTTAATTTGTTCACAAATGGCAAAACTAAAAGTATTCCGGTTACTGTACCTATTGTATAATTACTGTAATTATTATTGTAGTGAATATGTAAATACTGTTTGAAAAATAAACTGTTAACGGACTTTTTTAAATAACTGTACTGTATGTTTGTTATGTTACAATCTTGCAGAAAATAAAACTTGGTTGCATTTGTTGCTTTTAGTTTTGTTATCTGTGCTAACACAGTTTTGTTTCGCTTTAACATCTATCATTTGTTTTCAAATCTAATGTTGCAAATACAAAATGTCTGGCACATACATGGTTGGAATGTTTTTTTATGTAAATATAATTTTTTTTTTATTTATATACTTAATTTATATAATATATATTATATTTAATCTGCGCGGAATGGTCGTGTCCACACGTTTTCATAGAATACGTGACGTAGACACGGAGATATGTGTAGCAGTATAGCCAACCTATAAATCTATAGAAATTAGTACGAAACAGAAATTAGGTACAAAATGAGACAGTGGGAAATAAATTTTTTTGTTTTTTGTTTTTAGTATTAATTTCAATAGATTTTTATGTTGGCATGTCAAAACAATAAGAATATTACAATAATTTTTTTAGCTGAGAATAATATTGTTATTGGTCCAACGTTTAAAATGTGTTAGCTGAGATTGTGTCCGGTTTATGGTTGCGGATGCTGCTGCCGAGGCGAGTAATCGAGCCTCGGAGCAGTAAAAACTGTCGGCTTCGGTTTGGTTCTGGTTATTTGTTGTTTGACGGTTGTTGAGAAAGGTTGAATGAATGACTGATAAATGGTTTTTTAGTAATAAGCATTGTTCAAAATTTAAAAGTGTTTGTTACACATCCCGTTACAAGATGACCGAACTACGCTTGTGACCAGTACATGGATTTGTTTTTATTTTTTTTGATATTTTTTTCAATCAATCAATCTTATATCTCTCCAATATTTCTTATAAACAATGCCGTTCTCAAATATAGAAGATATAATTAATATTTATAATAATTATACTTTGTTATCTTATACTTACTAATTAATATGTAATAATGATGTAAATATAATTATATTATACCGTTTTATCATTCTAATTGCACTTCAATTGTCATATCATCGAATATTTAAACAAAATGGCATCGTTTCAGATTTAAACTGGCGCAGCCTACAAATATCCAAAAAACTAAAACAAAACATGTACATAAAATATCTATTGCACATGTCAATGTTGTGAAGTACACGACACATGTCATAGAGGTATATTTAAATTTTTTTTTTAATATTTATTTTATTAATTTATTAAAGTTTAATTCTGAAACGAGTTATCACTACGTACAAAATTCATTTCCTAACAAATATCTAATGTATAATAGTTATCCATTTTATATTTAAATATTTTAGATATTTTTAGAGAAAATATACATTCAAAAATTTGGATAAATCACAGATAGATATAATTTTTTTAATTCTCGGATTAATTATCAACCCAAGAAAATTACATTGTTTTGATATATTTAACATCAAAGCAGTCAATTTGTTTTTATTTTTTACTTTTTAGTGTTTAGTTTATAATAAATGCATAATTACATAAAAACGTTTATAATTATCTTAAAAGTTCAATGTAAGTGTTTATATTTTTGAGGTATACGCGACAATCAAGACACATACAGAATACATTGATATATTTTTTGGAAATATAATTAATTAATATTTATTTTATTTTATTTACTTTTTTTGTTATATGCCAAAAACACCGAACGACAAACATATAATTTTAAATATTTTTAATTTTTTTATTTTCCCGAAAAAACACCTAGTTAGTAATTAATTTACTCTATAATCACTTTTTGGGTAATAATTAGGTATATATGACACAAAAATATATTAGGTAATATACTCGTACTCCTCGTATAAACTGCTTTGATGAAAATTAAAAAATATTTTGAACACATAATTTTGTTTTACAAAATGTTAGATGAACTGATTTTAGAAAAATTGGTGTACTACTGTATGTATAATAATGAATTACATAATTTGAAAACTAATTGTCTACCAGCAACGTGCGAGCATACGATCGTTTTCGAAAAAAGAAATTGGTATCTACTTAACCTCGACGAAATAAAAAATATACAACACGTCAACAACAATATATAATTCGTTTTAATTCTTTTTTTAATAAAAAACGTTTGCAACAAACAAAACAAGACAATGCTATTTTATAAAAACCGCGCTAGATGTCAGTCTTGGCCCGCTTCCGGTTTCGCTGAGGCACTTTCAATGTTTTCCGCAGTCTCTTTAATACCATTATGATCGGTTACAATATGATCTGTACCACTGTCGGATAAACTTTCATGAAGCCTTGTATATCTAACCAATACTTCTGGCTTTAAATTTTCAGGTTTTGTTATTTCCTGAAACTGAGGTTTGACGTATATTCTGGATGTCGGCGATGGACTAGTCGTTGAGGATCTTTCACCTTCGGACTGGTTATCCATAGAAAGTTTTCGTTTTCGTTCTGATGTATGCGTAGATTCGTTTGAGTCGTTTGACAATTCTACAATGTCGGAAGAATTTCTTTTGTTTGAAAATCTATCGTCTAACTTAGGACTTTTACTACCAGAAAAATTTAAAGGTACACTGTCACTTATTTTACTGTCCGGGAAATCTTTTGAAAAGTTAATTGGACTTTGTGTTCGTTTTGAATGATATGAACTACTTTCGTCTCCAGAGCTCTGTGGATCTAATAAATTAGGTTTTGGTAAGGGTGTAAGTCTACTATTCCTACAAAGTTGATCTAATAAAGCTTTATTTGACATATTTTCAGGTGTAATATTTTTGTCCTCATTTTGACTTTTACTACTTGAGCCAGGTATTCCCATTTCAAGGCTCGAGCGGATAATACCGTCTAAAAAATTGCCATTGGCACCAGTACCATCATATAATGATTCTGCAATTTCCCTTGCAGAACTGTTTCCTATTGAGGGATTGGTAACCGTCGTTGATTGCGGCGATGAACCAACACTTTGAACATTGTCTTGTAATCTTTGCATCATTTGAGTTGCAAATAGATCAGGATGAGGCGGGAATCCAGAGGTAGATGGTATTGACATCGGATGGAATGTTGGGTGTGCCCAAAATGGAAAAGGTGGATGATTGTATCCAATAGGCGGTATATTTGGATCGAAAAGGGGCATTTTTAAACCATTTGGAGATGTTGGTGAGAATTTTTGTGCCGGTGGTTTGACACTCACAACTTTACTCTTGTCATTTATGTTACGTATTTGTTCCTGACTCTTTGGAGGTGTTGTTTTGTCGTCAGGTGGTTGTGGTTTTGGATCTCTTTTTCTGGGTCTCATTAAATGTCTTTCTTTCACTTTGTATTCTAATGTTGAATGTGGTACCCCATAATAACTACCAGCACGATGAACGGACATTTCACCTCGCTGTACCGCCCGCACTGCTTCAACCAGACTGTCTCGATCATAATTACGGTATTTGCCTCGTTTGGGCCTTGTCCCCTTTCCCCCAGTTGCCGTAGAACTGGTTGTATTATTTTGAGGTTTTGGAGGTTGTGGATACGGTCTATTTGGTTGGATGTCCTGATGATTCTTAATTACTGATATACTACTCATTGGCGGCGTAAAGCGACCACGTTTGAGAGAATTGAAATCAACATCTATTACAGGAGATGTAGCCATCTTCAAACCGATTTGTTCATTAGGTGATGATTGTTGGAACTTTTGGCTGATACTTTTAGCTATAACGTCCTTTAGTGACATAATTCCTTTACTAATTAACGTAGGGGAAGAACTAGATTCATTTCCGCCGCCAATAGGAGGTGTTATGTTAAGTGAATTTTGTGTTGGATCTACCACGTTAGGACTTTGTCTAAACAAATCACTTCCATTTTTACTGGTAGTCGGTTTGAAGGACGGAATTTTGAGTATCACATTAGAAGGTGAATCACTTGTTGTCTGAGGATGAGTTGAGGAGTCATTTGTTTCATTATCAACTACTTCTGGTGTGCCTGATTTTCTTGGAGGTATTTTGTCGTTACGAATAATTACTGAATTTGTTGAACTTTGTCTAGATAAACTACGTTCATTGGTGCCGTTATTAACAGCCTCTGAATGTAATTGTTCACACGCTAAACTCTGATCTTCCGCTAACATTTTTTGTACCATTTCTGGCAATTTCATTGCACTTTCTTCCGTTTTTTGTCCTGAGATCACACTACTAGACGCTCGTAGAAGCAATGATTGAATTACTGGACCAAGACTACTATGATCTAGCCCTCCTAAAATATCCTGACTTTCTTTGTTACTTTTTTGTAGTAAATGTCTTAAACTATCTGAGGTATGGCTTTCTAAATTAGAGAATCTTAATATATCGTCCATAGATAATAGAGGTTTTTGAAGTACTTTCTCAACTTCCTTCTCTTCTTCAGCACCCGATAATTCTTTCTCTTCATCGCCGGCATCGTCATCTTCTAGTTTCACTGGCGCAGTCGGTAAAACTAGATGATTTTCACGTTCACGTTCCATAGCTAATTTGTACACTTTGTTTCTTAATGTTGATCTTGGTATTCCATAAATTACGGCTGCTCGTCGTGTACCGAGCTTACCCGATTGAATATCTCTTAAAGCTGCTTGCAGTTCGTCTTCCGTGTAGGTTCGACGCCCAGTAACCGTTGACATCCGAGGTTTTGCTCTGAAATCAATACTATATTGTAGTTAAACATGTGTTCCTAAACTTTGTACATATGAATTTAATCGATATTTGGGTTTAATTTGTAATGAAAACCAGCACAAATCGTTCATAATAAAATCGAATTCAGTGACCTCATTGTGGATTTCTTTTGTGACAATCTTCTTTTTAAAATAAAAGTTATGACACATAATGCACTAATTAAAGTGAAATATTAGCACAGAGTTGATAAAATTATCATATGCTGTTTTTATTGCCAAATATGACGTTCTCCTATCTACGATAAAGTGCAATATGCAAACACAGACATTGCTGTAAACATTTTTAGGCGTTGATTAAACACTAAAGTTTGATATAAAAAATAAATAATTCATCTGCAATAACATATTTAGGTGTGACTGACCTCTCAATACAAGACTATTTTTATATTTACTTATTTTTTTTTATTAAATTTAATATATTTTAAACATTGTGTAATTTTTTTTTAAAAAGCGATAATGATAGTAATTTTTACTGTTTACATATCTGGCGTTATTTTTGAAAAGAATTAATGGTGGCGTTGTTCTTTCTTTTGTACAGTTAATTTAAAAATAGAAAAATGATTTTTCTTGAAACTATAATTTTTGGATCATCAGCGGCCCATCAATGTTTATTTACGAATGTATATACAGTGCGTTTATTTCAAGATTACACATTGCATAATGTAATATCTACTTAATAAATTTCTAACACTGACTGACAGACAACGCACAGCCTAAACCGTTGGGTTTAGAAGAATAAAATTTTGCACAGGAGTTCCCTACGTAACGTAGGTGAGCACTAAGAAAGGGTTTTTGAAAATTCGTCTCCTAAGTGGATTAAATGTGGGATGAAAATTTGTATGAAAATTCGTCATTTTTGAAGTTGGTGATATATAAAAATATGTTACTATGACTATTCAAATTAATAATATTTTATACATTGACTGACAGACAACGCACAGCCTAAATTGTTGGGTTTAGAAGGACGAAATTCATTCCCTAAGGGGTTAAAACAGGAAATGAGAGTTCGTATGGGAAGTTCGTCATTTTTGAAATTAGAAACGTGAAAATTGGTATTTAGGCTTTTGAAAAATATTGAATGTGAGTAATGAGTACCTAATAAAAAGATGTTGCCGATAGGAAATCGTATCGGGTATACGCTAGTAGTATTATGTATATGACTGTTCATTTCAAAATTACACATAGGGAAAATTTCAGTGGTAATTTATAGCGTTCCTATGGAAATTCAATTGTTATTTTCATAAAAGTATTGGTGTTTAGTTAAAAATTACACATTAGTATTATCGGATAGCAAATTTTATTGAATAATTTATTTAAGAAACAAAAATTACCAAATTAATCTTGTCTATAGAGATATTTGACGTGAAAAAGAGCCTACACATCTCTTCCCTTAAAGTACCACATACATATTTTTCATTTTCAATTTTTCCTCCATTTGAAGTATGCTAGTAATTAATAAGTTTCACTTTTAATTGCAAATGATTTATTTTAAAATTTTTTAACAAAATAAAGAAAGGTAAATGAATTACCAATAGAATAGAAGGGTTTTATGTTACTAGTAATTATTACGTCGTATGTACGGGATTTCAATAAACGGTCAAATAAGTTCTAATGATTTGGTTCTTCTTTGCAAAATTCGAAATTTTTTGTAAGAATTATCTTTAATGATAGTGTTAAGTGAACCGACGCTTAGTGTGGCGCACGACGGCGTCCAGGCGCAGGAGGCTAGAAAAGCCTTCAAAAATAAAAAAAAAGAATCATATAAATAATAAATAAAATGACAACAATAAAATAAAGTAGGCTTAAGTAGTAAATAATGAAATTATCTTTTTGAAAGCATACAACTTCTAGCATCTTTAAATTCTATCATTAATGCGGAATCAATAACTTTAAAAGTTACTGAAACAAAACATATCAACTTTTCTGCACTATAACCAAAAATATTATATCGAAATAAATATTCGAGAATTAGCAGATGTAACAAGCAGGTGTATTGAACCTAGTAAATTTTAGAATTCTACCAAAAAAAAGTGTTTTGACTTATACAGAGCGTTCATAAAGTTCCGGAACAGCTGAAAATCTCAGTTAATATTGACTATCGAAAAATAACCCGGACAAAAGTTTCATGGGAAGAAATGAGGAACTAGAAAATAATCTCGAATTTGACCTTGAACATGACAAATTTTATGAAATTATCTTTTGCAGATCTGTTTAAATATAATTCTTGTAGTCCGGAATTATTTCTGCCATTATCTGTAATATTTTAAATTAGGTCGTGTAATATAAAATGTCGTTTTCGGACCACTTGATAGAGAATGTAATTCAGACAAAATATCCACATTCAGGGTCAGATCATCGCATAAATAAATTAGACAAATTTCTAGCGCCCGATATTTTGTAGGGTCTGCTCAAACTGTCTATTTTGAAAATTTGATTCAATATTCGAGATTTGGTTTAGTTTTTCACATTATTTAGTTATGTATTATTTATTGCTCTATAATTTTTATTTGCTGTATATTTTGAAAGGAAGGGGGGTAGGTGTTAAGGACAAAATATCTTGGGATCCAAAGTAGGTTATCCGTCTCTGGTTATATATAGGCTCTCTTAAATGGTATGTAATTACCTGAAATAGTTTGTAAATGTTGCTACATTTTGTTCAGTTTAAAATTATGCAATAAAAAATGTCCAGCTTCAAGAAAAATGGTACATACATATAAGTTATATGTTTACAATACAGAAAAATTCGGGCCCACCCAAAATAAAAATCCTAAAATCACCCCTGAACTTCCGAGATGATAAATGACGGTTGTGTAGGTCAGTGTTGGGCCCACAAAATTACATTTTCTACTAAAATTACATTCGAACTTACTTCGTAATCACAATTATTCAAAACTGTCTCCTCCCCCCTTCCTAATATTTAAATATCAAATATTAAACTACTAAAAACATAAGATATTAAATTGTAACGATATACTTTTTGAAATTGATCGCTTATTTGTCATCGAGCCAAGGTCTTTCTCTGTAAAGGTGATTATACGCACTCAAGGTTCGCAATGGTGTTGTGAGTTAATTTACAGATATTATAAAGTATTAATCCCTTCATTCAATTGTTTTGCTAACAAATAATAATTAAAAAAAAATAGTTTTTTTTTTTTTTTTTTTGATAAAACTGTATTCTTTATACCCACTGGTAAAGTTCTGACACTATAAAAAAATAAATAAAAGAAAATTAATATTGTTAAAAAGGGATTAGGTATATTAAAATTTGCAAACATAAGAGCCAAGGCACACGTACCACGCGACGACCACGCAACTGCGACAAAATAGTGGCTGCTCTGTGGCCGGTTATGTACGCATGTAGTTTTCTTATTGAAACACAAATTTCAAAATGACCACACGGACCACAACTTGTCGTCGTAGTCGGACACAGTCGCAGTGTATCGTCTACTGTCGTTGAGTGTCGCTGTTAGTGGCCAAAACTTGCGACTTGTGGACGATTTATAAGCGACAGATACATAAGTATCAGTACTACACTGTATATAACAGACAATATTGGTAGGGTTGATGTTGTCCAACAGTGATTATACGTCACTCGACCACTAAAATGTGGCTCGTAAGTGGTCGTCTAAAACACACGAACGACAGTACAACCACACGACAACGACAAAAAAGTGGTCGTCGCCTGGTAAGTGTGTCCAGTAAATAGCCAGAAATTTGCGGTAGCCGAAAACAGTGGTATAATAAAAAAGTCCACACGAAAAGCAGCTAGTCAGGCAGAGATTCAATTTTTGAAAAGAGACGACAAGGACATACTTAGAAAATTGTTTAGATCGAAGTATCAATCGTATTTAATTAAAAATTAAAACATAATATTTTTGGGATTTTGATAATTTGTTTTGGAATTTTTATTTTATCTGGATTCAAAGATAATGAAACAATAGTTAATGGCAACAAAAATTGTTAAATCATTGCTACGAAAACGTAATTTACGTATGAAAAAAGCTTTAGTGCAATATTTGCCTTTATTTTTTACCAACAGCGATTCGATTTGTATTGTTCATAAATAAATATTTCTATAGAGGTACATTTCACAAGTTTCGGGTACGCTAGCAACAGAGTGCCAAATCTGCTAGTTCGTAATTGTTGCTTTACCTTAACTGGCCAAACACTGTAGAAAATTTACACAACTTTTTATAGGTATTATTACAGCGCCGGCGTGAGAGGGTCAAGTGGGGCAATTGTCCGGGGACCCAGAGCTTCGGTTAGGAGCCCGGACAAAGTAAAAAGATGTTTCTTTTCTTTTTTTGTTTTTCTAGTTCGTCAACTGTATTTTTGGAGAAAAAAATAGAAAATGTTTAAATTTTTTTGTTGTGTCTGGGGGCTCGTCATTTCTTTCGCCGGTTCTGGGCATAAAAACATCGTAATTATCAATCGGCCTAAAGTTATCTCCTAAATCGGCGCTCTTGTAGTGTGTGTGTTTGTGTATAAGGTACCTACAGGGTATCGTAGTAAAAATATTTTTCTCGAGAATTTTTAATTTTTATTTTTTTAAATTTTAATGTAGGTAGGTACTTATTATAAAAATTATTCTTTTTCAGAATAGGGTATGAAGTCTTTAATCATTAATGAATAAGATCTAATTTTTCTTTAGTTTTTATTATGAGTCCATAATTTCTAGGATTTGTGCTGGCTTTGGTAGGCATTTTGAGTAGGGTTTCTTATTTTCTTATTTACATTTTAGTTAAGTTTTGTTTTGCAAAAATTAATTAAAAGATGCTTTTGATTGTCTAGTTAAAACGGAATATGTATACTTAGGTTTTTCTAGCATTATTTTTGTATAAACGAATTAGTAGAATTAGATTAATTTAAAGTTATTAAAGAGTTTAAAGGGTATTTTTGACAATAATTTTAACATAAATTAAGGAAATCAACTTACTTGAATATGTGTTTTGTGTCCAATGCTGTTGGAGGAATTCGAGGTATTTTACTAGGATCAATTTGGGATTGTGGAATCCCACTAATAGGTGTTGTACTATTCGTACTATTATTTGACGTTGTACTACTTGCTGAGGTCGCTGAGGTCGTTGAACTGCTTTTTGAACTTAAATCAAGCGGCTGCTCGGAGGAAGGTGTTGGCGTTTGACTGGCCGATGGTAGTTTTTCTTGAGACGCCACATCAATGTCCAAGCGTCGCGTATGCGACGATTGTTGCGGCTGATCTTGATTAAAATTACGGAGGTTATTAAAATACCAGGGTGGCAAGAATCCCGGTGGATAGAAAGACAATGGCGGATTTGTCCCTAACGTATTGTTATTCGTTAACGCGGCCACGGCCGCCAGTGATACTGCCATGGAATGTACACTTTCAATTGTTGCCATATTTGGATTATTATTGTTATGTAATAAATGCGGGGACAATGTTTGCGCCAATGCTGGCAAACTTGGGTGGGGAGGTGTTTCTGTATCACTGTGGCTATTATCACTTGTCTCACTATCAGATTCTTGAGGACTCTGAAACAGGAAAGAAACAAGCACATGTAGGATACTTTCTGGGGAGGAAGATGTTCGTTAGTACTCACCAGTGCCGACCCCGGCAATAAGGAGGGCGTTTCACTATCGCGGGAATCCAGTTTGCCGTCTGCACAAAACAAACACTTCTCTGAAGGGCTCCAATCCCTGACTTGGATAATTTCGCCGGAGCTGGTACACGTCGTGACCACGTTGGCGTTGTGGCTGTCCGATGGCGGATGCCTCAGTCGTTCCTCGAGTTTGCTGGAGGTGTTGTTGATGTTGTGATTCTCCTCCTCGTCGTTGACTGGCGTTACTCTTTGTTGTCGTTCTAAGTGCTCGTTCTCGATGTCGTCGGACTCTTCTACTTTTATGGTGTGATTGTTGTTCAAGGTGGCGGCGGCGGCGGCGGTAAACGTCTTGGTGGTCGTGGTGGCGAAGGAGGGTGGTGAAATGATATTGTTGTTTGTTATTGTTTGCTCTAGTTGCTGGTTGTTGTTGAAATTGTTTGCTAATGGTGCGCTGGACGAGCTCTTTGTTAGAGATTCTTGATATAGTTTCCATTTCCTTCGACCCATCAATTCTTCAGCGACTCGTTCCAATCCTGAAATTCATAAATAAAATAAACCAATTAATAAAAATTAGTACAGTTATTTGTTAAAAATTAAAGAATTATTTGTTTTTTTATAATTATTTAATCATTTTTACGAGTGTAATTACTAGGAATTAGGTATAATCTAGTTAATTGCATTAACAAATAGGTATACACTTAAAGTAAAACTTATTAGTAATTTAATCTAAGTTGCATTCAGCTAATTTCATAAAATTTCTGCTAAAATATTTAATCATTTATTACGCATTTGATTTTATGTGTAAATTATTAATTTTTTCATATATTTAAGAATCAAAATGGTTGGTTTAATTCATAAATATTTAATAAAAAATGCCTAATTAATTTACACATTAAATTACATTGGTATGTTTTATATATCTAAAGCACTTTACCTACATACATAATTTCTAAAAGAGGAAGTAAATATATGCAAAATACATAATCGTTACATTAAATAAATTGCATATTTGTGAAAAAATGTGAAATTTAGGAATTCATAATAAAATATTTGGTGAAATAAAAATATTCATAAAATTTGTGGACGTGTTATAAAGTAATTCATAGATTTACTTTTATTTACTAATTGTGTTTTTTATTTTATTTATTTATTTTATTTTACAATGGTTCGACGCGGCTCGATTGTAATTTAATCCGCTGAGAATTTTTTTAAAAAATGTATAATTTTTATTACACGAGTGCAGTGTTGTAAGTCCTATCAATTCGTGACAATTTTAATATTTGATTTATTCCACGTTTTATTATTTACTTTTATTTTATTAATTTCAGTAAATAAATTGTTTATCATTTATATTCAAAAATAAATATATTTACAGACAACAAAAAAAAAAACAACTATATTATAGATAACTAATTTAAGATGAATGCATTTTTTAAAATCCTGTAGGCAACAATATAAGCTGGTTTCTACTACTCTGTTATTTAAGGGTCCGTATTTTATCCAACTACTGAAGTTCCAGTTAACTAACAGCCAAATAGTACCTATCCTTATCTTAACCATTATTATTAATAATGGTTTTAGAGCAGTGGTTTTCAACCTGGGGTACACAGGGTATATGCGGCAGACTTGCTAGAGTTACGTGAAAATATTTTGGTCGATAATACAAAACAAGAAGACATGGAAATCCAAAAAAGTTCTAAAAGTTACTGTTTAAAAAAGAAAAGAAATTACATTTCTAATAATGCCCAGAACCGGCGTTTTTATTTAATGCGTAATTGAAAGTAGACTATTATTTCAATATTCGATTGGGCCTCAAACGATTAAAAATGCTGAGTTTTATGTTGAAACGAATCGCTGCAAAGAAGGGGAAAATTTATGTGTGGATGACAATATTCTTAAGGGGTTATTCAGAGGGGTTATTCCTTTGAATCCCAAGAATTATTAGTTAAAATTTGAAAACTAAATATTGAGTAGCTGTTGAATTATATATAGGTATATAATATATTATAGAATTCATTTCAAATAACTTGAACCATTTTTCTTATGTAAATTCAATAGTAACAGTGGTCAAACCCATTTGAAATGAACTCTACATTGATAGATATGTATTAGTGGTGGAGAACTATCGATAGCACTATCGATAACTATCGATAGTTTTGACTATCGAAAACTATCGATATTTTTTTTTTACTATCGATAGTTTTCGATACATTTTTTCAGTCATTTCGTTTACTTATGAATACTAAAGATAATAAAAATTTCGTAGAAATTATAGCCAGAGATATAAAAACAACCATTTTAAGGGAATTTCCGGGCAAAAAGGAATAATTTCGCCCCAGCGTAAAAGCGGCGACCTTTTTTCTTTTTTTTTTTTTGCTCGCCGGCTATCTAAATGCCGCCCAACTTGGGTATCAAAAACTATCGATAAACTATCGATAACTATCGATAGTTTCACGACTATCGTAACTATCGATAGTTGGGACTATCGATAGTCAGAACTATCGATAGTCCCGACTATCGATAGTTCTCCATCACTAATATGTATATGAAAATATAAGACTTCAAACGTGTTATACTTAAAACTACGTTTTAAAAATCGGCGCATAGGTTGCAGCCTGTACCTATTTATCTATCTATCTATCTATCTATCTATCTATATATATATATATATATATATATATATATATATATATATATATATATATAAATCTCATGTCACAATATTTGGCTGGGATAAACTCCGAAACTACTGAACCGATTTTGATCAAATTTGGTAACTAGCTGTAATTTGGTCTAACTTAAAACATCGGATAGTTTTTGTCGCAAAATTTTTAGTCTAACCATAGAAATTTACGAAAAACCGCAAAATATCAATTTTTTATTACTGTATACAGATATCTGTGAAAAAATTTATAAAAAAAATCATGCAAATTAATTTGTTGCTAAGCATTTGGAGAAAAATAATTTTGAAATTTTTTTTAAAGTATTAATAAGTATTTCTATAGATACCACCAATAATATTTTTACCTACGGCTACTATGAAATTACTTATCTACTGTGCAAAATACTATTTGCATCCTTTAAAGAAATAAACAACTGGATTGTGCAGTTATCATCAATTGGCACTTGTGCTGTTTTCAGCAAATTCCACACTGAGAAAAAAATGCAGTAATTTTTACTGAAATTTCTGGTAAAAAATTACTGAGCTCTCTGGTAATGCGGACATAAGTGACAGGCTAAGCAAAAAATACGATAATTTATAGTAAAAATTTTAAATTATCCTATAGCTCAGTAAAAATTACCGTATTATTTATAAATAAGGCTTTTTTTATTTATTAATAAATAATTGAATTAAAATAGTTTAAAAGGATATTGATAGAAGGGTAAGCATTAAAATCAAATTATTAATATAGAAAAAAATTTTTGTGGTTTTTTATTATTTGTGGAAAAAAATATATAAATTCTTTATTTGACATAGGTATTACATGATAAAAATTTTTAACAATAAGCACGTTACAATAATTTGTATAAAAACATATTTCAATTAACATATCAAAACTATACAAAAATTCATGAAACAACAATTTTTTGTTTTAAAAATTTATTATAAAAAAAAAACACTATATAAACATCCAGTCACGTTGGTTTGAACAACTAAATGAACCAGTCCTGGTTAGTTGCAGTCTGAAGTCGTGTTGGTCGTGTTATTGCGCATGCTCGGTGCTATTGCGCATGCTTGTTTTATTTATTCTCAGTTTATGTGATGCTTGGCTATGCAGTGGTGTGTGACAAATAACAAATGCACAACGACTCAGTAAAAATTATTCATATGTCCAGTATATTTTACAAAAAATTAAGTAAATTTTCCCGGTGTCCACTTGAAATTTTACTAGCCCATCGAATTTTACACAGCTGTATAGGAAAAATTCTTAAGGTGTATAGGAAAAATTCTTAAGGTGTACAGGAAAAATTTTCAAATGAATCGTAAAAAATAATGTTTGAAACGCATTTTTTATATTTTTGCTTAATAATTTCCTACGGACTAGTCACTTAAGACTCGTTTACCGGAGGCAGCTCAGTAATTTTTACTGGAATTTTTTCTCTGTGCATACACATGAAAATTAGATATGCTATAAAAATATGAATATGACTTGAAAATATGAAAATATGAATAATACTTTAGAGTCGTCGAGCGAGCGAAGCGGAGCACATAAGGAACTGATTTTGTACAAAATTTGAGAATATCAAATTTAAGTGGACGTGTGGTCACATTATCCGTCAGTTACACCAAATAGGGCGCAAATTAAAAAGTTGAAGAAATTTGATAGTTTTTACTTAAGTACTGTTGAGATCTCTGTGAAAGATGGAAGTGACGTTAAAATGGTTTCCCATGAACTTGGTGACTTGAAGGGCCTTAAATAGAAACAATTCTAAAACTGTTGGTATAGGTACCCATACTAAGTTCTTACGGCGCGGAAATTAGCCATGCTAATAAAATTTGAAGATAGTTATTTTAGAGTCATTGCGCGAGCAGGGTTAAGTGCTATAAATAATTGATTTTGCACAGAATTTTGGAATATATGATTGAATTGACCTATAAATTTTACCTATAATTTAATCTAACATGGTTTGACATCTAGGTTGTGTAGATACCCGGTAGATGGCGCTGTATTTCGATTTCTAGATTATACATTCTATTCCACGTCATATTTGTTTATGTTCACGATGTCAATGATTTTTATAATTATACTGTGTATTGTGTTATAATTGTGCAGTGTATCGTTTGAAATGATAAGAAAAAATTAATTCAATCAATTATAATTACTGAGCCATAGCAACCCGTGGCCGGGTCAGCTAGTTAATTATAATATATGAAGACGCGCTGCAAGCCTTACAATTTTTTTGAGTCACTAAACCTAAAAAAATATCGCTTTTTAAATTTCAACTTCTTTTTATAGACCAACCAAGCAAAAGAACGTCAATTTTTCGATTTTTTTTTAAGTTTTAGTTTCCTAATTTGATTGTCTTACAAGGGGCCTCCACATGAATAAAAATGGCGAGGAGTCTCTCAAAGATAAATGCGGTCCTGTTTGTAACTACTCATACTAATAGATATTTACAGATTACAGCAGGTACCTGTGTAGTATGACAAAATTTAGTTAATTTGGTATGAATTTGTAGGTATTTGTTCGATATTTTATTTACAAATTTATTGACATAAAATAAATTTTCTACCAATTTATTGTTGTGCCGGCTGTGAAAAATCGATGTTTTTCCGCCCGACTTTCCCTCGTTCGTATAATAAATGTTAAATAAATATGAATTTATGTATCTAAATTATTTAGAAACATTTTCTTATTATATTAGTTAAACTAAATATTTAAGTAACTAATATAATATGTATATGCACCTATTAGGTAGGTTCACTTGTACAAACATACATATGTATACGTATGTGCATATGTGCAGTTTATGTACCATTCAGTTGCATGTTCAACCGTCATATTGATAATAAAATGAATTTTTTTTTAATCAATAAACACACAAATTATTTCATAGTTGTGAAACATTCTTTTTAAAATTAATTAATGGTTTCGAATTTTATTAAAAAATATTGCTACATCACCTCGTACTGTATGTAGTGTCATGTATTTGAAATAATTTGAATGTTGAAATCGAAATAGATAAAATAATAAAAATGATATTTATATAAAGACAAATATATTTTTCATACATGCACTAGTGGAAAAAATTAAACGATAAAAAAAATTCCAAATTTTTAGCGATTTTTCAAATGGCTGTATCTTCGTGAAAAATGGTCGTATCGGAGTCGTAAGCAAAGAATTTTAAAGCTGGAAGTTTCTAGTTTTGAGATCTTGTGATAAAAAAATTTTCAAAGCAACGTGTATCACTCAATCCTAATAAATACACTGAAAAAAAATTTTCGAAATTTTTTCGGTTCCTTTTTTTGGTCCACAGACTTGGAAAAAATTTTTCCGACTTAACCACCATATGGACCGGATAACTTGCTCATTTAGCTTTAATTTGCTTCTTTTTAGACCTTTATACGAGCACCTCTCGCTGAGATATCGGACTTTGAATGGAAAAAGGATCATTTCGTTTTTGACCATCGATATCTCAGCAACCAATGATCACACAGAAAATTGAAGATGGGTTTTAAAAACTCGAATAAATTCTCTACAAGGATTAGCCATTGTTTTTTCGGAAAAATTTTTTTTTTGCATAGTCTACATGAATTTGAAAAATCAAGACAAAAGGAGCTTTTGGTGGCTTTTGGAAAATTAAGCGCTGAATTAAAAATATCGCGCAAACCATTAATGTTAAGTATGCCTTTTACAGTTCAATATACCCACAAAAACCCTACCAAGTTTCAATTTAATCCATCCAGCCGTTTTTTTGTTTCATCCGATTGAATTTTTGAAAAAATTAATGGATCATTTTTTTGGTCTTAAACTTTCATAATCTTTAACAAAATGGGACAAAAATTTTCTCAGTTTTTTTTCACATTTTATCAATAACAGTATTAAAATTTATAAAAAAAAGAAAATTTAAATACTGTTCTTGATAAAAATGTGAAAAAAGCTGAGAAAAATTTTTTTTTCATTTTGTTAAAGTTTATAAAAGTTTAAGAGCAAAAAAAATGACCCTTTAATTTTTTCAAAAATTCAATCGAATAAAATAAAAAAACGGCTGGATGGATTAAATTAAAACTCGGTGGGGTTTTTTGGAGTATATTGAACTGTAAAAGGCACACTTAACATTAATGGTTTGCTCAATATTTTTAATTCAGCGCTTAATTTTCCAAAAAGCCACCAAAAGCTCTTTTTGTCTTGATTTTTCAAATTCATGTAGAGTATGCAAAAAAATTTTTTTCAAAAATTCAATTCAAAAAAAAAGACTAAACATTTAAATACATAAGTGTTCTCTGTCACTTCTGATAACTTTCTTTCGACAAAATTTTTAAAAAAATTTTTAGGAAGCAATTGTTTACGGATTTCTTACGGAACATCAATGTTTTACAGTGAACATAGTTTGGGAAACACTGGCTTAGAGTTCGGTAAGGATCGGTTAAAAAGACATTCAAAGAAGGGGTTCCAAGGCGGCTCTGTTAGTAACACTCATTGATTGATATTATCTAAGTTTCAACCTATTTATTTATCTTTTCAAACGTGTTTACCGGCGCTTCCTCCATTACGTTTGTTTGTCGAATAAATTGTATAATTGTAGCTGTGGTGTTCAATCCGTCGATTGCGATCGATCGATCAGTTAGAGAGCGAATTTTGGTCGATCTTCTTTTTTAAATTACAAATTAAAAATACAGGTAACGTAAAAGCCCCCATTATGGAACGGTATCTAATACTGGAACAGTTTTGACATTTACATATTAATGAAGTTATTTCTGAAAGAAACGTCTGATAACAAAAATTATTATTAATAGAATGATTGTTTTTCAATTTAAATTCACCTCGCATTTAATGTTTCCTGAATTAATTAAAGAAATAAATATGTAAATATCAAAACTGTTCCAGTATTAGATACCGTTCCATAATGGGGGCTTTTACGTTATAGCATAACAGAGAAAGCACATCCGAAAAATAAGGTACATTTTCTGAATGAATATATGCTTATATTTTTAGAGGAAAAATGAAAATTTCGCACGCAAATTACCTAAAGTTCACTAACGGATCTAATTTATTTCATTTTTGTAGATATTAATCGAATTTGAAGAAATTGAACTTAATGACGTCATCACGTACACCTTATTTTTTAAAAGTTCCAAAAACCATAATTTTATTGTTAGAAACCTGAAATTTGAAACTTGTCAGAGGATTTCCATACTGCTTTTTTTATTTTTGACAAAATCGAAATTGCAAAAACAACAGAAAAATTACATGCGGAAATTAAATCACACTTTCTGAAGCAATTTGAGAAAAGTAACTTGCAGTAAAAAGTCTGAACACTATAGGTATTATATTGTATATAAAATTTGATATATATATATTTCAACGGAAAAATGTTTAATTTATGAATTCAAAATTGCAAAAGATCTGGCACTGGAGGTTGTCACATCTTTTTGAAGTTCAAAGGTCGAATTTGGCTGGCGGGCCGAACTTTGAGAACCCCTGGTTTACAAGGTACCAGGAATTCACCATGGTGTATCTAACAATCCAGGGTTACTTGTAAAAAAATAACAAAATTTCATGAAGAACATACATGACAGAAAGTTAACTTCTAAATTAAAATTACTGTTTGTTTAGTTAATCGTTTATTGAATTCAACAAATCAAATTCTATTGTGAATTAGGTTGAGAAATAATTTTTTGTTATATTATTTTGATATCCGTAAATGGTTACAAAATTGTTGTAATTATATTTTTTTAAAATTAACGTAGACGCATACATTTTGTAGAATAACAATTTATACAATTTTATGACATTTGGTCACCAAAAATGGATAGTGATAAATAATAAATAACCATAATTATAAAAATAAATAAAAATTGATTTAATTATTTATTTTAAACATGTTTCAATTGAAAAAAAGTACTTACACATTTGAAATTTCTGATTGGTTTGTTTAAATGTTTGATTTTATTAGTGTTGTTATAAAAATAAGTATAAATTATTGTTGGGGCAAGGATTTTCAGTGGGGATGTCACAATGATTTTTGTGTTAAATGATGAGAAATAGAGTTGGAGACATAATATCATTTTTGTAAAATATAAAAATTTCAACAAAATTTAGATTAAATCCTCACCTCATACTTAATAAATTAAAATTATTTTATATACTAGAATACTATTCCAAATTCAGTATTTAGTTTCGTAATTTACTTTATGAGTAATTAAATCTTTTAAACGTGAGTAATTAGCTTAAATCAATCATTACACAATAGTTTACAGCACTTGCTTAAAACTAAAACGATAAAGGATGTAGGTATGTACATTAATCCAATATATTCATTACGTAAGTGTAATTAAAATAATTTTACTTTTAATTCAGTAAGAATGTTTGAAAAAATTTAGTTAATTTTTTAATTAATAATAATTTATGTAAGCTCAATATTCAAAAATTAATTATTTAATATTATGAATAGTTGATAAACTGTATTAATGCAGTTTTTAATTACTATTGCGTGTGTATTGCTTCATTATTTGCGTACGGTGGGGATAATTATGACCTTAGGTATACAGGTGTTGCAGAATAAAATATTCTCTGATTTTTTAGTTTTTTTGACATCACTACATTCTATCTTGCTCCGTAGAATATTACATTTGAAACTTAGTGTATCTTTCAGTAAAAATAAAAATTATGTAAAATTGTATTTTTATTGTACCTAAGTAATTTTGCAATTTTTTTCCATGAAAGTTACAAAATTTTTTTGAAGTGTATAAATTTTTTTTATCATTTGTTTGTACATTAATTAAAAAATGAAAAGTTTTTTTAAAGACAAAAATATTGATAATTATTTATAATAATTTATACAATATAAATTATCTAAAAATTGATTAATTAAGAATTTATTTATTTGCCCTCGTTTAAAAAAAAATAGAATTTTTTTTATTGACTAATATAACAATGCTATATAGGATATTTCATGTAACAATTAATGGTCTTATCACACGGAAAGTTTTATTTATAAATTTCATGTTACTAGTCGTGTTGAAATATTATCATAATTTTTGAAATCATTTTCGAAAATTTTATCTTAACTTTCATGAATTTCCTTTTTGTGATTTTTAGACCTAACATATAAACTCTTTCGATATTTTCCATTCGGAAATTCGCTAAAAATGCGTTACTCCCTATCTTGCCCCACCACTTTATTCGCTACTGAATGCAATTTCACACACGTTCAATTTTCGAACTGACTGACTTAACAGAATTCCCAACACATTTGAATAGCAGAGATTTGGGGACACTTTCAGTTTTTTACATTTCCACTTAGAATATTGTAAATAAGGTGAACTGACCGTATAAAAGAAAAAGATTTCAGTGTAAAAATATTTTATCAGTGTCACCTTAATTTAGCAAATTTTAAGATGAGTAGATAAAAACCGAAAGTGTCCGCAAATCTCCGTGAGTCAACTATGCCTGCAATCTTGTCAGGTCAGTCCAGTTAGTAATAATTCTTACTGTCTGCAAGTCTCCGTGAATATCATGTATCCGCAATTTTTATTATTTTAATGCTATTAAAAAAAAAAAAAAAACGTAGGAAATATTTTACTAATATTAAAAATGCAAGTTTTTTTTTTGTTTTTTTGTTTGTTTATTTGACTTGCTTTTACGTTTTATTTTTGTGGGGAAATTACCAAAAAAATAACAGCCTCAATAGTGGCACGATATTATATGTACGATTTTACATGTACCAACTTGATGTTAAATACCACTTAGGCAAAGCCGCGGATAAATCACTTTTTTGGCTCAAACATACAAATTATTTACTTCTATTATTTGCCTATATATAACTTAACTCGAATTGAGACGACAGACTGAAAATGAATAGCCCATCTTGAATTTGAGTTATAGCCAAGTCTATTAAAACCCACACTCTCTTGGGATATCTGGCCCTAAATTAAATGATTTCTATATGTATAAAATAATGTTTAAAAGGACAATAAAAATGCAACTAGTGACAAATGAAATTTAAACTTGTGCAAAGTACACTGCAATATTTTTTTATGCACTTGTAGTTTATTGAACTTGATGATTATTATTGCAATATTTGGATTAAAATTTTAAAATGACGCATTTTAAAAAAATATATAAATATCATTGGTGTGGTTGTGGTGGTTACTTTTATGTTATCGCCAACTGAACAAGGCGAACTTACTTGTTGATTGTTTATATATGCACATACTTAATATACTAATTTATATAATTAATTATGAAATTAAGCTATTTTAAGAAAAACTTAAGTGCAAACGAAACATGTTTCCCATAACGTGATTTGAATTTATGGTTTTATTACATGCATTTAGGTAAAAAGGATACTTTAAGTACTTTGTTTTAGCTGAAAAATTAAATTAGCAGCATTACCAGAATCGGCGAGAGGGTAGGGCAGGTGGAGCAATTGCTTGGGGGCCCGGATCTAAAGAGGGGGCCTACAGCCTCAATTAGGGGCCCGAAGAATGTGAGAAGACGTTTTTTTTTGCTCGTCAATTGTATTTTTGGAGAAAAATGTTCAAAAATGTTTTTGTTGTGCCCGGGGGCCCGTCATTTCTCTCGTCGGCCCTGAGTATTACGATAGTTTTTTAAAGATTTCATAGCCGTGACACAAGTATTATATAATAAATACTAATGGTAGGGTAGAGCGGGGTAAATAAAAGGTACCGTGCAGGTAGGAGTGAAAAAGAGACATACTTTTATTAAACTCAACAGTGTTAAATTAGAAAAATAAACCTATGTATTTTGTTATAACACTTTTTATTGTTCAAATTTAACACTTGAGTTTAATAAAAATTTATGTCTCTCTTTTATCCCACCTGCGCGGGTGTCTTTTTTTACCCCACTCTACCCTATATACCTAATGTCAAATATTTAAAAATTAATATATATATATATATATATATATATATATATATATATATATATATATATATATATATATATATATATATATATATAATATTTCAAATATAGTAAATTTAAATATAATAACAGGTAAGTTTAGAAATTATCCCTTGGGCGCACTGTCCTACAACCAAAATAGTTGTTCTAGCCATCGAGGGTTGGTTGACCGCGGCGCGCAAATGACCAACACCCGATAATATATATGTATTCTATAAGAGTTTTAGTGATATTTTACTGGGGAAAAAAAATAGTGAAATAATTTTAGATTTGAAATTCACATTTTTGATTTTCCATATCAAAAATTGTTTATTTATAATTTTTTTTTTAATGATTAACAAACAGGAAACTTTAATGTATCTTATCTGTTAATTCCATGTATTTGATATTATCAAAAAGTGGAAAAAAAATAACTAAAAAATAAAAGAAAATTTATCAGTAGATTCAAACAAAATATTCCAACATCATTAAAATTATAAATTTTGTTGTTAATAAGCGAACTTATAAGGTTACTAATTGAAAAATTTTGATTACTTTTTGCCGTGACACCCTGTAATTTATAAGTAATTATAATTTTTTTTTTTTTTGTACGTAAAAAATTTTCTCGTTAGGTATCTACGCTCTGTTAAGACCTTGTTAAATTGTTATTTATTGACATGAAAATTATTTAAATTTTCCAAAAACATCAATAAATAATTATTAACTTTACTTAAAAGGTTATAATTTACATAAATTAATATTTTAATTAATAAAAAAAATTTTAGAAAATATATAATAAAAAAATAAAAAAACATTCGTTTTAATTAGAAAATCAAATCAAGGTTCTTTATTGATGTGAACTTTAAATCCGATACCAAGTTCTACATCTTTAAATTGACGAACGAACATGTAGGTATAAAATATACAAGTGGTAAACCGACAAATTATGTGGTAAATGTGAATTTAATATAAGAAAAAATCAAGGAAACAAATTATTGTTTCAAAAATTCATATTATAAAATTAGCATGAAAAAATTTGTGATGTTTGTAAACTTATAACGTGGTCTATGTCTAAATCTTTACTTGGGGAAAATAGAAATCGTGAACATTTTTCGTTATTTATGTGGTATTTTTTCATTCTATGTAATGACACTAAAATGGTGGAAGTGACAAAGACATTGTTTACTATTTTAATTAAGTTGTAGAGCTAACTCGCGGTAAAGTCTTCAGAACAAGTCCAATAATATTCTCAACTTTAACCCATTAGCGCCTGCCGTACACGCTTTCGTACTTACATCTATATTAGACTTATTTATTAATTCTACTTAAAAAGTAACTTGGCAATTCCGCCCACTGTATACGGCTCTGTGCTCGTACAGAAATCATTCAATTGATTTTATTTTTCTTTTTTAGCGAATTTCCAGAATGGAATTGAGCTATTACAGCCACTGTCACAACGCGACCTGAGTCCGGGACCCTGGCAGAAATTTGTTTTGAGGTCCCTAGAAACCGAAAATAATATTCGCTAAAATTTATATATATATATATATATATATATATATATATATATATATATATATGTATATGTATATATATATATATATATATATATATATATATATATATATATATATATATATATATATATATATGTGTCCGCACGATAACTCTCGAACGGAATGTCCTAGGATTACGAAATTTGGTGAAAGTATTGGAAGTCCCAAACCGTTGGATGAGTTCGTTAACCAGACACGTCGGATGCCAGGAACATGGTTTTTGTTCTTGCAAAAAATTAGTTTTTTGCCAAAATTTCCACTTATTCAAAAATTTTTGCGAAATTTTTTTATACCATTTAAAAGAGAAGAAAAAATTACATAAAAAAGGTCTTTAAACTTTTTTTCTATGTCAATTAGTTTCCGAGAAAAACTATGTGTCTTAGATTGTGATCTTAGGGATGTAATCTTAAGTGATGTAATCTTAAAGTCTTAAGTTACTCACAGTCTAAGCACATATTCGACACACTACATATGTATAGTCAAAGAAGATATAGTGTATATAATATGTATAACGCCAATATGGTATACCCATACGATCACACAATTATGATAGGTACATGTATAATTTTGATGTAAGAACAAGTAAGAGTACAGAGGTACAGCAACTATTTTAAAAGAGGGTACGATAACTCAAGAACGAAATACCTGATTTTTAAGAAATTTCTTGAAAACGTTGGAATATATATATATATATATATATATATATATATATATATATATATATATATATATATATATATATATACATATATATATATATAAATATATATATACATATATATATATATATATATATATATATATATATATATATATATATATATATATATATATATATATATATATATATATATATATATATGTAGAAATATTTACAATAATTTAGTTTTTCTTTTAATTGAATAAATTCTTTAATTTAATATTTTCTATTTGTCTTTATATATCGTCTTCAAAATACGTCTCTATTTGTTTATCATAGCTAACTTAACATTATTGCTCAATTTTTAGAACAATTATAAATTAATTAAAATAACCCTGTTGCAGCATCCTGCATAACATAGCGAACTTCCATTTACAAAAGTACGTTTTTCTCGGAAACTAGTTGATATAGAGTAATTGTTAATAAAAAATACCCCTGTCGCAGCATCCTGCATAACATAGCGAATTTCCATTTACAAAAGTACGTTTTTCTAGGAAACTAGTTGATATAGAGTAATGGTAAATAAAAGAAAAAATACCCCTGTCGCAGCATCCTGCATAGCATAGCGAATTTCCATTTACAAAAGTACGTTTTTCTCAGAAACTAGTTGATATAGAGTAATTGTAAATAAAAAAAACCTTCTTTATGTTAATTTTCCGCCTCATTCCGCCAAATCTTTTTCACGAAAAATGTCCAAAACACCGTAAACGTTTTCACGAAATTTCTTAAAAATAAGATGTTTCGTTCTTGAGTTATCGTGTGGACACATTTATATATATGTTTACTAAGTGTCCGCACGATAACTCAAGAACGAAAAATCTTATTTTTAAGAAATTTCGTGAAAACATTTACGGTGTTTTGGACATTTTTCGTGAAAAAGATTTGGCGGAATGAGAAAATTTTTATTTACAATTACTCTATATCAACTAGTTTCCGAGAAAAACGTACTTTTGTAAATGGAAATTCGCTATGTTATGCAGGATGCTGCGACAGGGGTATTTTCATCATTTTCTATATTTTTACCTTATTTTTATTAATTTAATCAAGAAAAAACTACAATTATAAAACAACAGTTTCAAGACAATACAATAGTTGTCATATCGGTTTGGAAAATTTTGACTTTATGAGAGGTCCCACATAATTTCAGCGAGTCTGGACCCCTTGGATCTCCGTTGTTGCGTTTCTATGTATAAGTACATATATATGTGTACGTGTAGGATAGTACTTGCAAATTTTTTATTATTTTTAAAGGTATTTTATTTATATTAATTAGTTTAGCATCATTTCTACAATTTTGGTACTTAAAAAAATATTGATATTTAGTTCGTTATAAATGTTGTTTGAGGTAGGGATGATCGATATTAGAAAAACATCGATGTTAACATCGATTCAAGAGTATCGATATACGATATATATCGAAAGAAAGACATCGATATTCGAAAACATCGATGTTTATGTAGCAAAATAAGCAACCATTATAATCTATTATTTTATTTATTAAAAATTAACATTGCCAGTATTTATTTGGTAGGTACACTTTGCAAAAAAGTCACTTTGTTAGAAGTTTCCCTGTTAATCTGTTCCTTTGGTGATACAAATGCTGCCCAGATTTTGAAAAAAGTCTCTCTGAAGCTGTTGAAGTTGCTATGCAACACAAATATTTAATGGCAATTTTTTTCAAGCTCGGATAAGTGGATCCTAGAACTTGCCATAAAAGTAATGGATCTTGTTTTAAATCAGCTACAGGACTTTTTAAATATTGTATAGCTTAGAGTAATATCGATGTTTCGATATTACTCTTGTAACATCGATGTGTCGATGTTAGCGAGGACATAACATCGATGTTTTCCAGCTAAACATCGATGTTTTTCTATCATCGACGAATATCGATCATCCCTAGTTTGAGGTGTTTTCTACAGTTTTAGATAACGATTTTAGACGACGGATACAATTATCGTTTTAAAACGATATGTATATTCACCTTTAGATATACATTTACCGTAACATAATACAACACAGTTTTGTATTTATTTTGTCCAGTTTGATGCAGTACAACCCGTGATTGAATGCCTTTAGAATGTATGTATATGTATGGTCTCACAATACACTTTCTGGTTGTTAATGCATTATTTCGTTGGTGTGCAAATGTGCAATGTTTAAAATTATAATTTATATCGTTAATAATATTCAAGGTTACAATACATAATATGTACATAATATATACTTATACATATTATGTAAAATACATATATCAATTTTGAATATTGTTCATATATAGAATTAAATTTTATGGATAAGTATAAGCAAAAGCGAAACAAGAAATAATGAAGAACATATATTTGCGAGTCACCATTCTGTGTAAGTGTTAATGTACCCTATATTGGTCTATCATGTAATATCAATTTTGACTTATCTGAATATTCTCTTACTAAAAAGGAGTGCTTTTTTGATTTTATCAACTATTTTTTTTATTTTGAAGTAGGGGAGTTAGGGGCTTGTTGTAGCAGAGGTAAGTAGTAACATGCAATTCTTAATGGGTTTCTGAATACTTTAAACACAGTGAAAAAATTTGTGTTGTGTGTAAAAAAAAAATAGTGGTTAAAATTTTTGTGTTAAATAAGTAACCCAACCCTGTGTTAATGTAACATTTAGTGTTTGTGTTAAATTTTGATTTAACAGAATTAAAATGTTAATCTGTTTTAAACAACACACAAATAACATAATGTTTGTGTAAAATGCCAAAGAATGTCATAAATACACTTATTTGTATATTTACAATACCAATAAACTGGTTTCGCTCGCATCTATTGCTTTAGTTATAAGAGCGGGGATAGTGGTAACTGATACCATCGGTCCCATCGGTATAGCATCATTGCCATAATCATTGCAGTATTGGACTCTATGCGATGTCCGTTCAACAAAAACATATCTATGTATAGAAGCAGACGGAATATTTCAAAATCAAAAGCGTATTCCTAAGGTTAAATTGGTTTTAATTATTTAGATATTAAATATTGGTAAGTTAATTAAAAATATTATAGATTGAATTTTTTTCTTCGTTTGCAGAATTTATTTCAATTAATTAAAAAATAATCGAATATTCGGCGTTCCAGAACACATTCAAAGGGCAAGGAAGATCAGGTAAAGAAGGTAGAGTAGTCGTCCCATTTTGCCCTCCACGTTCAGTTTGACAACGATCTTCACAATTTTTGGGTATTGCTTCAACATTATTTTCATCAGAACACAACTTTGTAGAAATATTAAATAAAAAAGTTTAAGTACTGAAAAATTATTTTTTACTATTTCCTTTCATTTATATAATAAATAAATAAAAAAAAACACTAACTTAAAAAAATAATATACCAACACATTTACTGAGTAAACTTCTAAATTCTAAATCAGTTAATTTTACACATAATTGTGATAAAATTATACCCCTGTCGCAGCATCTGCATAACATAGCGAATTTCCAAATCTTGGGCACTGGCGGATCTCATCTAAGACCTGTACCTATTTAAAATAGTTTAGCTTTCTACGAGTAAAAGAATTTTTAAAATCGGCTGGGTAATTAGTTTTGGTATTTTTGGGGACCCAAGAACCCGAACGAATTTTGTGCAGCATAGTTGTATCCATCTAAAATAATTTAGTTCTCTAGCAGTGAGAAATTTTTTAGCATCGGTTCGATAGCTTATTACTGGCGTTTTCGGATCTGCAAGATCCCGGTGGACCTCATTAAAAAATCAGCTCGACCGTATATTCTAGGCGGACTTTATGTAATATATATATATATATATATATATATATATATATATATATATATATATATATATATATATATATATATATATATATATTCAAAACCCGTTGTGTAGCATTCTACGCCGCATTTGCATCCGCAGGACAGCTGTGGATCTCAGATAACACAACCTGTACCCATCTAAAATAGTTTACCTCGGTAATAGTAAAAAAGTTTCAAAATCGGTCAGTTATTTTATTTTTGACACTTTTAGGTCCTACTGACACTGTCAGACCTTACATAACGTAATCTATATGTATCTAAAATAGCTTAGCTCCCCAACAGTTAAAAAAATTTTCAAAATCGGTCGGTTAGTTTATTTTTGACACTTTTGGATCCGATGGACCCTGGCAGACTTTACATAACGTAATCTATATTTATCTAAAATAGTTTAGCTCTGTAACAGTGAAAAAATTTTCAAAATCGGTCGGTTAGTTTATTTTTGACACTTTTGGATCCCATGGACCCTGGCAGTCCTTACATAACGTAATCTATATTTATCTAAAATAGTTTAGCTCTGTAACAGTGAAAAAATTTTCAAAATCGGCCCGTTAGTTTATTTTTGACACTTTTGGGTTCTATGGACCTTGGTGGACCTTACATAACGTAATTTATATTTATCTAAAATAGTTTAGCTCTGTAACAGTGAAAAAATTTTCAAAATCGGTCAGTTAGTTTATTTTTGACACTTCTGGATCCTATGGACCCTGGCAGACCTTACATAACGGAATCTATATTTATCTAAAACAGTTTAGCTCTGTAACAGTGAAAAAATTTTTAAAATCGATCAGGCAGTTTATTTTTGACACTTTTGGGTCCTATGGACCCAGGCGGACCTTACATAACGTAATCGATATTTATCTAAAATAGTTTAGCTCTGTAACAGTGAAAAAATTTTCAAAATCGGTCAGTTAGCTTATTTTTGACACTTTTGGGTCCTGTGGACCCTGGCGGACCTTACATAATGTATTCTAAATCTATCTAAAATAGTTTAGCTCTGTAACAGTGAAGATTTTTTTAAAATTGGTCGTTTAGTTTATTTTTTACAATTATGGGATCAGTAAATCCTGGCGAAACTCATACAAGTCTAGTACTCTAACAGTAAGAAAAGGGTTCTAAGGATCTCATATAACTTATGGCAGTCCGTAAGCTTCTTGCGGACATCATTTAATTAATTAATTCAAATACTTTAACTTACTAACTGTGAAAAAATTTTTAAAATCGATTGGTTAATTAATTTCTGGCCTTTTTAGGTTCCGAAAACCTTGACCTCACATAAAATACCTTAAATCCATTTGAAATGGTTTAATTTTTTAACATTATTAATTATTAGTGGAAAAATTTTCAAAATCGATTCAAAATATTTTTCCGTACATACATATGTACATTGTACATATTTTGTTTTGTTTCATATTTAATAATATTAATATCATAACATAATCTTCAATTTCTTGTTTACTTAAAAATTCAATAAAAAAAAAAAAATTCTTCATTACATTAGCTTAGAAAATCTGTTTAATTTACATTTTTTAACATGGGATAGAACCATGCTAATTATAATGCAATAAATGAGAAACAAAACTCTATACATGTATGTGTGTTATATCACATATATGTGAATAGTTTTCACTTGTTCTCACAAAATTCTTTAATAAAAAAGTGAAATATTTTTATACATCATAAAGAACTGAGATATAGATATAAATTACTTATTAGACTAACAAAGAAAGAATAAAAATGAAAATTTACATTTTCTCGAAAAATACTTAAAATAGAAAGAAAATTATAAGAATATTTTCTTCATAATTTTTTTTTTCCTTTTCAACGATGTAAAAATCGAACTGCCTTATGATAGGATCGAATGATAAAAAATGGCCAGAAAACCTACTTCTGGGCATCCGACGTGTCTGGCTAACGAACTTAGCCAAGCCAATTCAGAATCCAGTCCGCACACAAAATTTCATAAGCGTTAGACGTTTCGTTCGAGAGTTATCGTGGGAACACATAAATATATATATATATATATATATATATATATATATATATATATATATATATATATATATATATATATATATATAAATTTTAGTGAATATCATTTTCGTATTCTAGGGACCTCAAAACAGATTTCTGCCATAGTCCCGGACTCAGATTGCGTCATGAGACCTACTGTAATAGCTGAATTTCGAGTTTTCGAAATTCGCTAATAACTAAGTAATTGTGTAAAATTAACACAAAATGTATGTCCTTTTGTGTGTTAAATCATTGACACAAATCTTGTGTAAAGCTTTGTGTTAAAATAACACAAAAAATTGAGTGGACCGTTCTGGACATGTGAAATGTGTTAATTTTAACACGAATTTTTTCACTGTGAATCTATATTCTTTGCTCAATTTAATTCTTATTACATGCGGCATCACGTCATCATAGTTAGTCTTTCGCCCGACAACTCAGTAAGTGGCGGTATACATGTGCTTCATTTTGGTTAGGTAACGTAAAATATTCCCTCATAAAATTTGGTTCTTCGAGTCTATTATCGATTAATCTAAAAATTTTATTTTTGCATATAGTTTCAAAATGTAGGGTAATTCTAGGAGAGTTGGACCACATTTTTAGAAAAGTAAATATTATCTTCTTATTTGAAAATATAAAATAAATTTCATTCTATTAAACATTACATTAAACCTTTAGCTTCGATATAACATACAGCAATCTTCAAATTATAAATTAAAGAAATCACAAATAAAAGGCAAATTCAATAGTATGAAAAGTCCAATTCTTCTTAGACCTTTTATTGAGAGGTCAAATAGATCAATACAAATTATTGTTTTATTCCTTTTTTTTCTTTTTTTTTTCGTAACGTATTTCATTTAGCCAACGTCCACAAATGATATATTTTATCCAATTATCTTTCCGTTTTATTTTGAGATAATATTCTTTGAAATCAACACATTCATTTTCATAATTTTATTAGCTTTAGAAATATCGTCACTAGAAATTTCGTTAAAAAATATTGAATTTCCCGATTCCACAGGCATTGATGAAGTAGATTTTCGTAACTTTAGTATTTTTATTTTTTCATAACTTTGCCCTTTTTGCCACCTTATTTCATCAGCTATATTAAATGCCATCATTCTTACTTCGTCTCCTGTGGGAGCAACGTCATGTTTTTGAAGCTTCTTAATATGGAAAGCTCATTTTCTTTCTCCATCTTCACCTAAAGTTGAATTTGGCTCAAGGGGAGCGACTTTTTTATTAACGTTGTTATTCTTTAGTCGTCGTTTTAATATAATTCTAGGTATGTTTTAGTATTACGCAGCTTGATTTACTCTCATTTGTCATTTTTCACACGCTTTTAAAATAATTTTTTCGATTTTGGGTAGTCGACGTATCTCTTAGAGTCTGTCCGTTTTTTTCTGGTATAGGTACCGTTGGCATGACTGACAGAAGTAAAATATGTAAAAATTGAAGTCCAACTATCCTCCTTGAAACTATGGCTTAACTGTCCTCATTTGTGAGGTGAGATGGACTCGTTATATCCAAATTACAGTGAACTTCAATTAGAGCTTACCTTAGCTAAAACTTAAGAGTTTTAGTGAATATATATAAATTTTACAAACATTACTTTTTAGATGAGCCGTTATTATATTTAATGCTAACTGAATGCTGTTATAAATGGAATAACGGTTGGGTATACTTTCCAGAACGTGTAGCAGGAAACAAAAAAATATACGCTTGCATAATATCTTAATATTTGAAGGGTTCAGGGGAAAAACGATCAGAGTCATAAAAAGTAAAAAATGCCAAAATCCATGCAGTTATGTTGGCAGTATGCAGAATATTGACCCCGTGCTAATATTAGACGTGAAAATGGAACATAGTCCGTGATATGCAGGAGAAGAACCAAATTTTTTGCTAAAAAATGCGCATATAATACATAATTCGATGTCAAATTTCGCGAAAACGGCTAGCCGTCTATTTTCTGCTGGCATGGGGTTTTCTAGCTTTACTATATTAGCAATAGCCACCGAAAGTTTGAACCAGATCCTATGCGTGGTTTTCAGGCAAAAAATTTTTATGTTGAAAAAAGCGCCTATAATACATGATTCACACTTTAAAGTTTAAAAAGGCTCCCCTGAAAAATTTATTTTTGTGACTCTGATCGTTTTTCCCCTGCACCCTTTATTTATCATTTTACTGAAACTTGACGGCTATTGGGTCAATGACGGCTACTGGTACTCTTACCTTATGTAGAATGCTGTCTCCACAATTACCACGTTCACAATTACCCCGGAATTTTAAAATCATGGGGTAATTGTGAATTGGTAATAAATTGTTCAATTTCTTTAGCAGTTAATAAGGAACTCCCTCAGGCTTTAGACCACTTCTTTAGAAGTACCTTTATCCATTTCTTACCTTTTAGAAAAAAGAAAATGTATTTAAAAAAAAATTTTTTTTGAGGATTGGTCGAAGTAAGATACACAAAATTTTGCAAGGGTTTTTTCAAAATAAAAAAAAAAAGATACTAATACTTGGAGAATTGTTATGAAGATTTGATTTTTAACAAAATTAATGTTATTTTAGAAATTGTAGGCGCCGTTCACAATTGCCCCAATTCACATTTACCCCGGTCAACCCTACATAGGTATGGTACATACGTATACATAATATGCTAGCAGTTGTCAATTAGGTGTGTGTTGATACATATATATGTTGCACTTCAATCAATCTCTATATTCTCTTATTATTATTATATTAGACCTTGAACAGATCGATACAATTAATAAAAAAATTTCGTTGAAAAAAAAATGTCAGCGTGTTTTTAGGCGCGGTATTTGTTACGATTACCTACATATAAATATATATTACATGACAATAGGTAAGTTATGATCTCCAATTATGGGTTGATGTTTTAAGAATTAATACAGCTATAAGTTGTTTAGATCAGGAAAATACATTAATTCTATCTATTGACATATTTGTTAGGTATGTTGTGCCATAGGTTGGTATCTAAGTATGTGTACCTATCATATTATAATTAGGCACCTAAGTTCAAATCATGTAGAACAATTAATTACAGATCATGTTACAGTATTTATTATTGTCGACAATGTATTTCAAAAAATAATTGTACAATATGTTATTGTATTTAGGTATCAAAGAATTTATAGTCTGTATAATATGTATACCATATTAATTATGTAGGTACTGTTAAAATGAATTGCAGTGAATAAAATCACTGAGATTGATGAATTATTGTAGATCCTTGAAAAGTTTAGGGTCTTTGAAAAGATGCAGTTTAGGGGACGGAAAATTTTTTAGTTTGAATTTTCACTTCTTTTAAATAAATTTGAGAATATGACTAACAATAAGTATGTGAATTTGTGAACACAAAGTGATAAGTACTTATTAGAAATTAAGATGAAAACCTTTATACAGTTCCGTGCTTTGTAAATACGTTAATTATACCTACTATTAATATCTTAAGTTTATACATTTAAAAAAAAAAATACTCAATTCAAAAATATGATAATGTGAAAGTGGTTTTCGAACTGTTGACTGTTGCAGTTATAATCATGGAAATCGTATAATAATCTAAAGTTAGCAACTGTAAATATTTTTTAGTAACTTAGCACTTTTAAAAAAAATTGTTCGGAATTTCGGTAATTATAGCAATTTCTTACTTAAAATACCTACCTCATATGTGTACAGTGCACATTCTGAATATTTCCGCCCTCAATAGTTCCGCTTCCCCAGTTTGAGACTCGAGCGTTTCCCCCACTTTACCACCTATTATAAATTTTATAATATTTATTTCATAAGAGCTAAGAATCAGAAATTTTGTTTTGTTCATATATATTAAGTGAAAGAAAAATTACCTAAATGAAATAAACATAGTAAGACAACTTAAGTTTGTAACATCATTATTCGACTAACTAGTCAGCACTACTTATTCATTGCATCGCTGATATGTATCAATTAGTGTATTCAGGTATCTTCTTTATGTAAACAGTTAGAGATAAGTCTGTTACCCAGTATAAAAAAAAATTGATTTGTTTATACAAAACAAAAATTATGATTTTATGAAAAAACATTTAGAGAAGCGAGCGTAGTTTTGCAACATTTTATGAGGACATAATCAGTAAAAGAAAAATGTTACACGACAGTCAATACTTTTTAGATTTTAAAAATAATAAAATTCAATAAAATAAACTTGTTAACTGCGTACATGAATAGATGATTGTAATAAAAATGACAGGTATATCACTAAATGATTATATATCTAAGTCAAATAGCGTTTACAGGTACATTATACGCACATAGAATAATTATATTAATTATGAATATCTATGTATATGCATATATTAAACGTAAACCACTAGAGTTTTGTTACAATGTTATATAAATAAAAAATTAAATTTTTAAGTTACATTATTATTTTTAGACCCCCTTACTTGTTTTGACGGTCCTGAAAAATTTTTAATTTTGACAGAATCATAAATTATTGAACTCCACTAAAAATTCTGAATCTAGACGTAAAGAAATTTTATACGGACTTTGGTGGGGGAATAGCATTTCCTGGAAAAGCTGTTCCCCTTGTTTCATTCTGCGGAACTATTGAGAAGGATCACTGTATCATCTTTTTCTCATCATGTTTACTGCTACTCCCGAATCATTCTGTATTTAAGTAACGGTGATTTTCCTATTTTTAAACACATTTAGTTTTCAAAAAATTGAAATCATCGACCAAATTATGTAAATTTATTCGTTTAGGAACAATAAAAGAAGTTGCTCGCTAAGTAGGTACTTAAGTAGGTATATATTTTAAATTCAAAAAAAGTAAAAATAAAAATGTACCTATTTTGTAAGTCAGACGGTCACTTATTTTTTTCTGTCATTTTTGAATATTTTAATCGCTCAAATCTATAACTTATTGACTTGGTTTTTTATTTTTATTTTGTCACACTGGAAATTTACGGATTGCATTTGTCATTTTGCAAACTTATGTACATTTTTTAACATATTAAATTTACCAATCTCAACTTTATAACGTAATATAAGCCTACTTTTTACGTACATAAGAGAATCTTGAATCTTTCTGAAGGCTACACTTATTCTCTAATTGAATGTAGTTATGCAAAAAGGAACCATTCTACAAAATTAAAATTTAGTGGGAATCCTGCAAAAAGAATCATGTGGCATATGGTTATTTTTGTAAAATGGAAATATATACTTAGCTTAAACTTGGAAGCTCAGTATCTCAGTTTGCAGGATGACATGTGGAATAGTTCCATTTTGCATAACTACACGGAGAGAAAATTCATAGAAAAATTACTGTGCTCAGCACTATAATCGATGTGTAAAAGCCAAACATATTCAATTTTGTACGGTAAAAATATAAAAATTATAATTAGTCATAGAAAATTTAAAGGATAGAATATTCTTTCCGTAATATTAGCTCTGTAAAATTTGTAAAACAGCACAGTAAAAAGTTCCATTCCCGACAAAAAAATATTTTTTAATTGTTTTTCTTACAAAAGTTACCATGCTGTCTTATAATATTTCAAATGCTAGGTATCTGCTAATAGTAGAAAGAAAGAGAAGGTATCAACGCTGTCATATAGCCATAGACAGGCTGCAGAAGGTATCAACACAATCATACATGAATGTCACATAGCCAGGCTGGTGTGGCAGGTAACATAATAGCCAGGCTGGTGTGGTGTGATGTGTAAACAGTATTCATTAGAATGTCTTACAGGACGGTCACCGTTTAATTCATCATTTTGTTACTTCACTATCTTCAGTATTAGAATATATTGTTGCCAATCATTTTGTATGCATCGATTGTTCCTCAGTGCGTACAGCCCAAGTAACATAAGGTTGCGGGTCATATACGCAAATGAAAGAGTACGACGACAAGAATTAAACTATAACATATATGCATAAGAGTGTGATAGAAGTTGTGTTAGCACATTAAATTTTACCGTGCTAGTACAACAATTTTTATGAAGCCATGACTAATACTTTTTACGTTTCAATTTAATAATATTTACATGATCGTAAAATATTTTTTACTTTGGTCGTCGATCGCGCACGCATTATAAGAGAGCATGGTAATTTTTCTGAAATTTTATCTACAAAAATTATATGATTTTTCTCTCCGTGTAGGTCCAACTGTACCTATATAGGAAACCTACAGGGTAGACTAGTGATTCCCAGTTGTGAATTTATATTTAGAACTATCCAACTTCATTTATGCACATCTTGACTCGCAGGATCGAATGTAAATTTGACGAACACTATAGCTGTTGAGTTGTCCATCGAAATTACAAGGACAATTGGATACTCTCTTACACCGAGTACCTACCTATATCTCTACAGACGTGAAGGCCTAGTAAATATTAAGCACATAGGTAGCTAATTGTTGAATAACTTAGGTGGGTAAGTACCCAAGTATCTGTTGACGAAATATGTAAATACCCGGGCCGAACAAACAGGTATAATACATTTCAGCATCGTATATAGTATAGACCATTGTAGATATTGCCAGCATTATTGATATCAAGAGTTTATAATTATGTTCGATCTATACTTACACGGTGTCCTTAATAAAACTACCAGCATGCGGATCTCGTAAACGGTGAAAGATAAAGTTTTGTTTAAAGTAGATGAGTTAATTATGCAGAAACATTACACTCTCAAAACGATTTCTTTGTTCAAAGTTTAATAATGTCTTTGATTTTGTTTTCTTTGAATCAAAAAAAATATTTTTTTTTCAATTAAAGAAATATTTCTTTGACTTATTCTTTTCTATAATCAAAGAAATATTTCTTTGAATCGAAAAAACAGTTTCTTTGATTCAAATGGTTAATCTTTGAACAAATCGTTTTGAGCGCGTAGACGCATCGAATGTTATCTCAAAACTTCCCAAATTCCATGTACTTAGCTTAGGAACTCTAGCCAAAAAGCCCATAATTCCAATTTATTTTGCATCTAATAACTTATATACCTACTATAACTTATTATATAGTTAGTACAAACTATGTTATTCTTATTTACACAGCATTCTAACAAGAAAATGGCATCATGATGTTTTGCCAAAAAAGTCTATTTATTTGGGATTTTAAAAATTAAAAAAAATTGGGAATTTAATACTTATGTGGAAAAATCGCCTATCAATTTTTTTGCTACTCCCAGTGTATGGGTACTTAAAATATTAAAATCATCACTGAAAATCCTATATATCTAATGTTTTAATATAGCAAAATTAGATTATTATAAGTGAATCAAAATTATTTTAGCAAGAAAAATAAAAATAACTTACCTACACAAAACACTGACGCAAACTACAAACCGGGGTATATATACACAGTGAAAAAATTTGTGTTAAAATTAACACATTTCAAATGTCCAGAACGGTCCACTCAATTTTTTGTGTTATTTTAACACAAAGCATATGTGTCAAATCTTTACACAAGATTTGTGTCAATGATTTAACACACAAGAGGACATACATTTTGTGTTAATTTTTCAGATTTATCAGAGTTAGTTGTTAAACTTTTTTTATTCAGTATTTTACTTCCACTTAAGATATTTGAAAATCGTCAAAATTTCATATATTGATTTTGTTCATATATTATTATAAGTGAGACTCAAAGAACGCAAAGTAAATCAGTACTTTGTAAAAATTCTTATTTGTTTCCATATATATATATATATATATATATATATATATATATATATATATATATATATATATATATATATATATATATATGTACCAAAATATATATATAATAAAAAAGATGAGAGTAGTTCTTATTATTAAACAAAACCGAAAAATTATAAGTTTTTTTCAGTTATTGAGGAATATAGTTTTATTAAACGTTTAAAAATGAAACAATTTTCTTATATTTTAAGGTTATTTTGTTACAGATTCAGTTAAAAAAAATCATGTAAGCTTACTTGAGATTGTATATTATATAATACAATCTCAAGTAAGCTTACATGATTTTTTGTAACTGAATCTAACAAAAGGTAATAATATATTATAGATAATAATAAGAACTATATACTCTCATTTTTTTTATTATATATATTTTGGTAGATATATATTCGAATGTAAGTTAGGTACTTATAGCATTCTTTTGCTCTACATAAATATTGTGTTACTTCCTTTTTATTCTGTTAAATCGAAATTTGTGTTAATATTTTCATTTAACACAAACACGAAATGTTACATTAACGCAGGGTTGTGTTACTTATTTAACATAAAAATTTTAACCACTGGTTTTTTTTTTACGCGGAACACAAATTTTTTTACTGTCTATCAACCCCACACTAGCTTCATGTCTTCACTCCGGCACAGTATAGATAAGAAACTGAAGGGTTTCCCGATTTCACTCTACTGTTAGAACCTTGAACTAAATTATGGTATAAGTGTCCAGTCGATAATGTCACTGACTAATTTAAAAACGTAGTCTAAAGTTTATCTGGGATGGATAGATCTATCCCGGTTTGTCGTTCTAGGGTTAATTTAACCGAAACTGTATCTTTGAATGTCTACGAGATTTTCATGCTGGTAATTTTTTACTAGACACACACCCTGTATATTCTAAATAATATGTGTAGGGTATAGATGTACATAAATATATTACCCATGGTTATCATCTCTATCTCCCTACGATTCTATCTACATTCGTACTCTTAAGTGCCAATTACAAATTGAGTATGTGGGGACAAAGCTTCAATATTGGCACTGTTCAAATAATTTTACTAAATATACTTCTTAATGTAAATGGGGTACCTACATATATTTGACTACCTACAGGTATTGGCAAACAATCATAAAATTCGGTGAGATGATGTTTTTCATCGCTTTAAAAATTCAAATTCGCTGAATTCTTGAATTACTTAAGTTAATTTGAAATACAGAAACTGGGAATGTTTAAAGAAAAAATTAACCAATTTATAAGGAATTACTTAATAAATAGGTATTATGATTAAATTTTTAAATAAAATATGTTTATTTTAATTTGAATCTAAATAAGAATTAATTATATACAAATAACCGGTCCGACGTGTCAAAAAGTTTTTAATTAATTAAAATGAAAAACAACATTCAATTCTTAGTCATATCTATTTTTATTAATAAAAGAGTTAAAAATCAGATGTTTATTGATTTGAGAAATTAATATTATGCTTAAACCAATAGCAAAACCGAAAAAATTTCTATTGTAAAGAAATTAAAAAACTGGTTTTGAACCAACAAAAATTGTTTAAAAAAAATCATAATCGTCCAGCCAATAAGAGGACCCTCAAAAATACACCAATCGTTCAGTGAGTTTAGTGAACATGATTAGAATCACTGGTGGGGGATAAACTAAACCAACATGGCTTCCTATTCCACATAACAACAGAGAGAATTTTTATTAGACCATTACGTTTTGTCAAATATTTTTTTCATTTGTTCTCAGAATTTATCTGAAATAATTTTATTATTTTTAATATGTTGTATGATAAAGATGTTTAGAATACTTGTAATGTTATTCTTGAAATTTTATATAAAAATATATTTTTCATAATACTTTTGAATAACTGTCGGTTTTAATTTATTAGTCAGTAAAAATATTTTAAATCATTTTTGTACCTAAATCATATTCAGCTATATTTTTAAAAGAGTCATTTATCGTTTTCATTTGAGGAATATTTTATATAGGGAAGAGGCTATCCATATAATATGTCAGCCAGGAATTACACATTTTTGAGCCTTTCCCCATTGTCACGTTGAATACTTACGTCGCAAAACCTAGACTTCCTCTCAAATGAGTAACTATTTTTATAATTATTGATACCTATATTACAAAAAGAAACACCACCTTTATTTTATTATGGTAACTCTTATGACATGTTTCGATCAATATGATCATTATCAAACATCACAATAAAAGTGGTGTTTTTTTATGAAGTATTTTATTTATTAATAGAAAATATAGAATATTATAACGTAAGAATCAAATCTATTGAATTTATTCTTACTCTTCTGGAACTTACTGTACTTAAAATAAAACTTGATGTAGATATGGTTCATTTCACTTAAATTTAACCATGCTTCGTCACTTATAAATTTAAATAATTTCCGTTTTCTTGGCTTTATCTCTTTCATTACTGCACTTACGTAAATTTTAAAATTGCAGTTTGTTTTTAGAAAAGAATAGAAGTTAATTTGTTTTGAATATAAGAGTTATTTAATTTTTTTAACTTTGACTCATGATCAATTGTATTTGAAACAGGGTATATCTAGAAATAGGTACCTACGTAGGTTTTTTCGGAATTCTTTCCCTTCTTTTCCCTTTTCGTCACATGTCATCATGTTTGGTAATTGCCACAGAATACAGGAAACGAAGTTACTATCTCTGCACTATACACAGAGAAAAAATTCCAGTAAAAATTACTGAGCTGCCTCCGGTAAACGAATCTTAAGTGACTAGTCCGTAGGAAATTATTAAGCAAAAATATAAAAAATGCGTTTCAAACATTATTTTTTACGATTCATTTGAAAATTTTTCCTGTACACCTTAAGAATTTTTCCTATACACCTTAAGAATTTTTCCTATACAGCTGCGTAAAATTCGATGGGCTAGTAAAATTTCAAGTGGACACCGGGAAAATTTACTTAATTTTTTGTAAAATATACTGGACATATGAATAATTTTTACTGAGTCGTTGTGCATTTGTTATTTGTCACACACCACTGCATAGCCAAGCATCACATAAACTGAGAATAAATAAAACAAGCATGCGCAATAGCACCGAGCATGCGCAATAACACGACCAACACGACTTCAGACTGCAACTAACCAGGACTGGTTCATTTAGTTGTTCAATAACCAACGTGACTGGATGTTTATATAGTGTTTTTTTTTTTATAATAAATTTTTAAAACAAAAAATTGTTGTTTCATGAATTTTTGTATAGTTTTGATATGTTAATTGAAATATGTTTTTATACAAATTATTGTAATGTGCTTATTGTTAAAAATTTTTATCATGTAATACCTATGTCAAATAAAGAATTTATATATTTTTTTCCACAAATAATAAAAAACCACAAAAATTTTTTTCTATATTAATAATTTGATTTTAATGCTTACCCTTCTATCAATATCCTTTTAAACTATTTTAATTCAATTATTTATTAATAAATAAAAAAAAAGCCTTATTTATAAATAATACGGTAATTTTTACTGAGCTATAGGATAATTTAAAATTTTTACTATAAATTATCGTATTTTTTGCTTAGCCTGTCACTTATGTCCGCATTACCAGACAGCTCAGTAATTTTTTACCAGAAATTTCAGTAAAAATTACTGTATTTTTTTCTCAGTGTATAGTAATACCTGCGTAGACAAAAAATCCCTTCCACTTCTGCCCACTATGTTTGTAGGAACACAGTTTGTAGTCGTGTGGGTTTGATGTTTGCATGTGTGTGAACGGTCACACACACAACTATATAACACGTAGGTATATGCGGACAGAGCAACGTGCACTTTAAGTAATAATGGTCTTAACAATCAATAACAATAAATTGTCGTGTATTCGGTTTTCGCCACCGAACGACTTATGCTGTGACAGACCAACAAATGACTCCAAGCGATTCACACTTTTTTTATTTTAGTTTGCTTCTAGTGTTCTATGGTAATTGCCCTCCTTCCCCTCGCTTTGTGTACATATTTTATGGATGACCCCTAAGTTGCGTTCCAATCCAAATATTTTTTTACGATTCTACACTGACTTGAAAATAAAGTTGCTTTAATAATATTTTGCAAATAAAAACTCGATGGTAAAACGTGATCTATTAAATATGGGTTTAAGTTTGTTTCTCACCAAATAAGTATCTACATACCATATCAATGGTAATTTTAGCTGTGTGACTGCATGGTCTACATTTTGACGTCACGTATTCGACTTAAATTTCCCTTTTCAGTATAAAACGCGTGTATATTATCATGTTTTATCTAGTTATTATAAATATAGATTTAACATTTTTTTAATGATGGTCGCAGCGACCTTAAGAAATATGATTTCTTGGTAAAACTTGAACATTCCCAATGTATCATTTATATATTTGCGAAAACATTAAATTAAAGGGTAGGTCTATACGGAGAGAAAAATCCTATTATTTTTGTAGAGAAAATTTCAGAAAAATTACCATGCTCTCTTATAATCCGTGCGCGATCGACGACCAAAGTAAAAAATATAGCATGGTAAATATAGCATTCTTATGCATATATGTTATAGTTTAATTCTTGTTGTCGTACTCTTCCATTTGCGCATCTGACACGCAACCTTATGTTGTTTGTGCTGTACCTGTAAAAACTTCCAAGATGCCCGATCTTTTCCGACCTTCGATTGATGCATACAAAAATGATCGGCAACAATATATTGTAATACTGAGTTGAGAAAATGATGAATTAAACGATGACCATCCGTCCTGTGAGGCATTCTATTGAACACTGCTTCGACAGTTCGACACCACAGAACATCACACCAGGTAGCTAGCTGGTGCGGTGGTAACACCACCAGGTCTGGCTATGTGATCTTCCATATATGATTGTGTTGTTACCTTTTGCAGCTTGCCTCGCTATGTGATGCCTTCTCTTTCTTTCTTTCTACTATTAGCTTCTTATCTTCTTTTCTACTTTTCTTCTATTTTAAGACAACATGGTAATTTTTGTAAAAAAAAACAATTAAAAAATATTTTTCTGTCGGCAATGGAACTTTTTATTGTGCTGTTTTACAAATTTTATGGAGCTAATATTACGGAAAGAACATTCTATCCTTTAAATTTTCTATAATTAATTATAATTTTTATATTTTTACCGTACAAAATTGAATATGTTCGCCTTTTACATAGTGCTGACCACAGTAATTTTTATATGAATTTTTTCTCCGTGTAGATATGTATTTGTAAAACTTAGTTTAGATTTAATTTTGTATTTAAAATGAAAATAATTGAAAAAATAGGACTGAAATTACTTACTTTATTTTTTGCTAAAATGGGTCTTTTAAAAATATTAACTATTAAACTAAAATATTAAAAATATAATTATTTTTGTTCGTATTTATAACTAAGCTGAAACTTGAGCACACTATTTACTTTAGTACCTGTACACCTATTACCTATATATGTAAGTGATTGTTTTATAATTGAAAATCACATAAGGATGATTGAAAAATTATCAAACTGGATCGGCTGGGGATTGAACTCAGCAACAGAGGATCGGTAGTCTAGGAAGTAAAATGCTTGACTAGATCCTGGGTCCGAACCCAGTTTGATAAGTTTTCAGTCACTGTTTTGTTTAATTAATTAAAAAGACCGTATTTATACTTAATCAAATTAGGTACGTTTTGCCTATGTAAAATGATATTTAATAAAAAAGAAGAATAAAGGTCCGACTCGACCAGTACGGGTTCTCAGATCATTGCCCATAATGGTCGTAAAATTAAACTGTTTTGCATAATCCAAACCCAACCTTAAATCGGTCATAATTTCTAAACAACAAAAATTAAATTAAAATTGATTTTGTATGTCAATTACCGCCCAGCATAATTATTTTATAGTTTTATAAGCGTTACGAGCAATGATCTGGGTGCTCGTACTGATTGAACTAGGCCTTAATAATAAATCATCATGAATTAATTGAGTTTCTTGTGAGCGTTATTATTAGACAAAATTTTACTATTATAAACTTTTTCAGTATAGTTTTTAATATTGTTTTTAAAAGCTGAAATATTTACATTAGGTATGTATCATGTATATATATAGTGTCAAAAAAGTAAGAGAATTTTCCTTGCCCGGAAAAACATTGAACCATGGATATGTTTTATAGCTGAATAGGTACAATATATCTATCTCGTTTACTTACTTATGATCATTAGATTAAAATTTAAAAAAGAAAAAATTAAAAATCTATTTAAATTATGTAGAATAATACATCAAGTAGGTATATTCATTAAACAAACTAAATGACATAATATAATTGTTTGTCTTTATCTAATTGTTTGAAATTGTTTAGGTATTATTTTAAATCGGTAGTTCATTACCAAGAACGTTACCAAACTCTTATAGTTCAGTTTTTATAATTTTTTTTTTTAAAATTTTAATTTTAGCATCACGACTATTTTTAACTGTAGGTATATCTACCCTAGCTCAAAAATATATCCATGTTAGTATCAAGAAATTGACGAAATTCATTAAATGACTTCAGCATTCAATATACACATGTGATAACATTTATTATGTATGTATTTGTCAAGGACATTAAATTATATCATTTATTACCCTTCTCATCACCAGCGCCAACGTATAACAAGTTCCGCCAAACTCGGTATCAATTAGTATAGATGCAGCCAGTCACTCATTGCACCCATGTCTCACTCTATGCATACACACACTGTAATAATACATTAATATATGTAATGACTGTAAACACTACAGACAAACACATAATATATATAAGTAGTAGGGTAAGTGCGGGAGAGATGCCGCAGTAGCCATAGTACGTCCGTTGATTGATAGATAGCGCTATTGATGGATTATATCTTTAAAATAAGTTACTTATTTAAGTTGTATATGGTAACATTTATGATTAATCCATCAGTTTACTAATTATCCAACTTTTTATTATTGAAAAGTAAGTTTTTTAACATAATATTTTATCGAGCATTTAACTCATTAGAATTTAAGAATGTATATTTCATTGTTTGAATGAAAATGAGTTTTGTTATTAATTTGGATATATTTTAAAAGTACTGTATAAAATCTTAGGTTAGAATTCCGCACTATACTTGCTATAGCAACATGCGGCATCTATCCCAACAAAAAGGAGAGATGCCGCATTTAAAGTTGGTATAGATGCCGCATTGCCGCATCATATTACATGTTAAAAACATAGACTTATACCTTAATTATGCAATTTTTTTTTTTTTGGGCTGTAAATTATGCCACGTAAATATAAAAGATCCCTTAATGGATCAGGAAGAGCTCTTATATTAGTGAAGATAACGAAAATAATAATGATTGCCTGTGTATTGAATGTTTTGAAAAGTACTCAGAAACAAAAAAAAAATTGACTGGTTAAGATGTATAAAGTGCCAAAAATGGTTACATATGGCATGCATCATGTATGGAGATGTGTGTAAAATGCAAAATTTTTAATATGAACTATGCGGCGTCCCACTTTCCTTGATGCGGCATCTTTCCCATAGGTGTGGGAGAGACGCCACTTTGCAGGCTCTACAAAAATGTTAATTATGAATCCTTTATGATTCAAAATTTAAAATTATTTATAAATAATTTTAAAGAACAATGTTTACATTTATTGCGTACCAAATTTCAAATTAATTTAATGCATACTTTAAGAATTATCAAGTGTTTTCAAAATGTACGGCATCTCTCCCGCATTCACCCTACAATACACAGGCCCGGTCTAAGGGGGCGGCAAACCGCGGCCCCTGCCCCGGGTGTCAGTTTCAGTGGGCGCCAAAGCATACTAGGTTGGTCTATATCAATTGGTCTAAAAAAAAAGTTGGTTGCTCGACTATTTTAGAAAAAATTAATGTTCTTCCAGTTATTTCTGTTATATTTGAGGTATTGGGAACAATTCTTAAAAAAATTATCTTGAACCGTTTAAGCGTGGTAGCCTTTTTTTTGTTTTCCAATTTCCGTTGATTTTTGTGTTTGCAGCCATTTATGCCAATGTACATATTTCATAAACCGTTCATCCTAAACGGTTGAAATAAAAACCATTTTAAAGGTAATAAATGTCTCTTTATTTTAAGTGATGTCCATATTTAACCTAGTTTCGTCCCTTCCATAAGGAAACATTTTTTTCTTATAGAAGGAATGTTTTAAACCTCGTTTAGTATTTTTTATGAGAATAGCTATACCTACGGGTACATCTCTACCCATTATGAAACAAATGCACACTATTTCAATTGTTAAATTTGTATCCCTTAATTTTTACAAACTTCCGAAAACTGACTTTTTTCCAAATTTTGGAATTTTGCGCTCCTGTATCTCTAATGGAGCTGGTGATAAAAATTTGAAATTTGCACAACTTGTAGTGCTTTCGGAGTAGATTTATTAAAATAAAAAATCAACTTGTACCTATATTGATCCTTTACAAAACCCTCAATTTTTATCATTGCCGTAACGGGAAAAGAGTTTTTTGACAGTTTATGTCAAACGTTGGAGAGGGGGGGGCACCATTTTCCAAGTTTCTGCCGCGAATCTAAAAAATCGTATATCCGGGGCTGGCAATACATATATGTATACCAATATGTACACATACGAATCGAAGTATATATGAAACAAATGAATCTTACTGGGGTAAGATGTGAGTTTAATATTTTTTTTCGATGAAATCAAGAAGTAAAGATTAAATACATACATCGGTGGTATCGCATTCATTATCCAGTGGAAAAATTATATATTGTAGTGACGAGGTTATTAATTCAAATATTCATCAATCATCACTTTTAAATAGTCTGGTAGGGGAAGGTGGGGCAAGATGGGATAGTTAGGCTTCGATGATGAATAAACAAAGACGTAATAAATAATATATAGTATGAATGGATCAGTAATTTATATTACGTACGAAAGATATTACGTACACGTTAAAAGAGACAAGTATTATAAATGGCATGTAAATTGCCAATATAAGTAGGTATAATTTCTCGTTCTAAGATACCCTTAGACTTTGAAATTAAAATTGAAGCATAGTCAGCCATGTTTTGTGTTGCAAATTTGAAAAAATAATGTAAAAAATTTCACTATTTTCACTTTTTAAGGGGATATTTACCGATGAAAAAAAACATCAAAAATAGGCGATTTTACTTTTCTATTTTCTCGGCGTAGAATTAACGTATGAATTTCAAATTTTCAGTGAGTAAAGATAAAGGTAATAAAAAATGTTATTAGGAAGTAGAATTTCAAATTTCCATTTTTAAGTGGGTGAAAAACGAGTTTGAAAAGCATCAAATATAGCCTTAGTTTCAGTGCATTTTACCATCTACTGGAAAATTTTAAAAAAAATCTGATTCCTAATAACATATTTTGTATGTTTTAAGAATGTAATTTTGAAATAAAAATTACTCTCGAGCTATCCATTACCGCGTAAATAGAAAAGTAAACTTAACATTTGTGGACAATTTTCTGATATATTTATATTTAAAAATATGTTTTCTCTTTATTTTCGTTATAACAAATATAATTGAAATCGGAACAGATATATTTAAACTTTCTTTAAATGGGGTAGTGATCTTTTTAGTTTCTGTCTAAACTTCAAACAAATGTGACAATAGTAAAAATATAATAAAGGACCTTGAATAATTGCCTTGTTGAGAAAAACGTTATAAAAATACATGCAATACGTTTTATGTGAATAAGTAGACAATGTTATATAATTGTAGGGACCCATAAATTGTAATATTTTAATTTTAAAAATTTATACCATAGCACAACAATTTCCCTCGATTTTTTGATTTTTCGGTACCTTGTCTATAAAAATTGAAACTTTTTATGAAATTTGTGAAGAAAAGTATATTAGAAAGTCTCGGAGATTTAAAGGGTAAAATTAGTGACGGATTTACTAGCAGGCTGAGTAGGCTGGAGCCTAGAGCGGCCGATTTTAGGGGCGGCAAATTTGGCAAAAAGGGCAGCAAAAAATTTTTTTTAGCTTTTCAGGGGCGGCATTTTTCACTGAGCCTAGTGTGGCACTTAGAGTAAATCCGCCACTGGGTAAAATTTTTTTCGCAAGTCACGTTATTTAGAAAATTTTAATTTTTTTTCTGTTAAAAGATCCTAAGTTTCTTATTAGAAATGAAAAATTTTTGAAATTTTCTAGCAAGGTGGGAGTTGTAGGATACATCTAGGTGGAAGTCGTATGATACATCTAGTCGGCAGTCGATTTTTCTTAGATTGGCATCACAGTGGCTGGAGGTGACTTGAAATAGAAACTTTTTGCCCTGGTAGGAACCAGGGGTAAAATTTCGAAAAATTTTATTAAATATAATTTATAGAAATTTTAATTTGAAACAATTTTGTTGCCAACAACTTTCTTAGAAATGGTTTTTTTCATTGGCTTTTTTTGCTAAAAAAAAATAAATTCGACTTTGATTTGGTGCATATTTAAGCTACAGAATAATAAAAATTGCATACACAATATTAAACTTTTTTTTACTGGACAAGTGGGTTTTTTTTTCTATTATATCTTTTGCCATTTCTATCTTTGACATTGATTATAAACGATTTATTTTCGGTCAAGTAAAGCTTCGCCCAACCTCCGGGCAAACGTATCATGCCTCATAATGACTGCAAAAATTCATTGCACTACTTAACTCAAATTCAAACTTAAGCGGTTCATAATTTCTGACCAGTAATAGTTAAGTAGATATTGGGTTTTTACAAAAATAATTTCATATGAGTTTAGGATAATATCACCTTTTCTATTTGTGTCAAATACCATAATATAATTATTTTATAATTCCACAAGTATTGCGAGCAATGATACGGGAGACCGTACCAGTCGAGCTAACACTTAAGATTACAAAAATCAAAAATATCTAATCTTCAACTAAAATTTATATCATGCTGTGAGGGACTATTGTGTAGTAAAATACCATATAAATATGATATATGTATTAAATTTCACATCCTTCTAAGATTCATTGTATGTGCACATGTAAAAAAGGATAAGAGGTACTGTCACCTTAAACTTTTATATTTACATCTTTTTTCCTTAAATATTTTCAGTATCATTAGAATATTGTTATTGGCGGAAATAAAATTTTAAATAAGACAAGCAATACTATATTTACGGAAGTTTCAATGAGTCTGTTCTTTTTTAAAGTGTATCTAAAAATTTAAAAATAATTTTCGTGAATTTTGTGTGCGGTAGAGATAGCATCAAAATGTTAAAATCTTCAATTTGCTGTTTTATTTTTTGGGAATATATCCTTAAGTGGACATATTTTAGGTGGACATGTGTGACTCTACAGAATGTGAAATTTCTCGGTCACAAATATTCCCGTAGATATGTAGTTATTTCCTCATTATAGGCACTTTTGTAAATTTTCTAAAATTTGTTAGTAATTTTTCGAATAAGATCTCAAAAAATAATAAAAATTGAAATATTTTCCACACAATAAATTGTTAATCTTTTATTAAGTCACTTGAAACGCATTCTTTGGTTTTCGATTCAATATATTAAATATTCAGTATTATATCGTCTCTACAAGTCAAACAGCTGTAATCATCTTTCACATGATCACTGTCATTGAATAAATTAATTATAATATCCATATCTTTAATAAATTTTAGAAAAATTAGGACAATTTTTATATATAAAGTACAAAATCTTAAAAAAAAACATACGTTAATCATATATCGTCGTCAAATTGACGAACACTATTTTAATATAAACAAAACGACAGCAACTATAAACAAAATTGATACGTCTTTTGTGTTATCATAACAAATAAATTAGATACCAGAAGTTGTAGAATAGACAAGCAACGACAAGTTGTAGTACCGGAGCAGGTAGAGAAGTTTGGTCGTCAATTTGACGAGTACGTATGATTCTAGGGTTATGTAAACAGTAAAGCTATAATAAACCTATGTCCTCCACATGTCCTACTCCACAAATGTCGTCCGATCCTCTAACTCTATCACAGACCGTTATTCACTGAGTTTTCTGTACCTAATAGATACACACACGTGTTTAAAACTAACTGTAGGTACCAATGCGTTACATAAAAGGTTTAATTACTGTTTCATAATAATTATTATAACAAAATATTATAATAATGACATATAATGTATAGATAATCGACAGACATGGACGAAGGGCACATTGATTATATATTAACAGTGTAGTGGAGGTCGCTACGGAAATGTTTCCACTATTTTGAACTAAGTCCGTATCTATGTAGCCGTCGCGCAAACGACTGAACTAGACACATAAAAAGTATCTACGCGTAAACTGTGAACATAATTAAATTTCCCCGACCGACGTCATCAATACATGTAGGTACATGTACGCTTTTTGTAAGCCGCTCGATGGACACAGCATTTATAGTAGCGATTGTGGGTAGTTACACTATTAATTTGTGTTATATTTATTATAATCATAAAAAAAAAAAAAAAACTGTTAATTTTATGTGTAAATAAATGTCTAGTATGATTTATTTCTATCTATATACTTATACATTATAATAAGTAGGTATATTTAGTACCTACAGCTGATGTGTTAAAACTATATAAATATTAAGACATTTAAGAGGGTATTCTGGTCTAGAATGGTCAAATTTTAGGTGTTTCACAAGGCGTAATAAATTAAAAAACCTTAAACATTTTTACTATCGGTCTTTTTTATCAGTTTTTTATCAACATTTGAAAAAAGTACAAAAAAAGTAAAATAAAGTCAAAACTGAAAAAAGCACAGGCCGGCAAAGTAGTGACTCGAAAAAAAAGCTGCCCCCAGATTGACATGATTCCGACCCTCTCGGTGATCTAAAATACAAAATTTTAGTGAATTTTTAAAGAGTAGTAAGGATGTCATTTTCGTTGAACGGGAGTGATTTAAAAAAAATTTTTTTTTGGAAAAATGGCGTCCGTATGAAAACAAAAGTCTTTTTGTCCCATCGTTTTTTCAGTTTCGGGAACTTTTTAAAAATAGTAAAAAAAAATTTTTTTTAAATCTCTCGTCAAAGTAATTTTGAATACATTAAGATAAGAAGCTCTGTACAAAATTTCAAAGCAATCGGTGCACTAGAACTTGAGATATCATGTCAACCGTTTCAAAAACATAGTTTCGAGAAAAACGAGTTTAAAGTTTGAAGTCTTGTTTTGGGCAGTCATTTATGGTGTGTTATACTTACAGTTTTTTAATCAGCGATCCCTGTCTCGTACAATGTTCCTTCCTCTATAACGTTTGAAAATATGGAAAAGAAAAAATCGATTTTTTTTGAATTTCTAGACCAGAATACCCCCTTAAATAACTGCTCTTCTATATAGAATGGAAGGCTACCGAGTAATTGTTTCTTTAATTTCTTCTGCGGATTTATTTGACTTTAAAAAATTCACCCTATTCTTGTTCAAGTTAATCTTGTTTCAAGTTTGAGCACAAATTCATTTTAAAGATTAAATAAAAGTTTGTTACGAGTAAGTGGAAGCTATGTGCAAGTAATTTAAATTGATTTTTACGTCAGAACTAATTAATTTTTTCTTAAGATTCTAATTCTTTACAACTCTTTCTCAGGAAGAGAAACTTATGTGTATCAAATTATCCTTCTTAAAATTCATTCAAAAAAAGCAGTTCATCAATGAACCAAAAAAATTGTGCTCTTCTGACGCAAAAATTTTCGAAATATTGTCGTAAATACAGGACGAAAACAATATACTTTATGGGGTACAAATTTCACAATTACATTAGAACAATTTTATTGCTTGAACTTTCTTTACACAAACATAATTATGCTACATCCACACACTCAAGCTTTACTCCCGACCTATTTGTGAAAACCAGTTGCTGCAAGTAAACATTTGCGTATGGACGGGAAAACTGTATCTTGTACAAACGCATTGGTGCGACTTACGTAAACGTTGCACTGTTGAAGATTTTACTTGTGTAAACCAAGTTTGCACCGTTTTATTTTTGCGCGTGGACAGTGCTGAATGTCGTATTCCGTGTTATTGCACTAACTTATCTGTAAAAACTGAACCCGCAGACAAATCTTTGTGGTGTAGACGGGCCATTAAAAAATAAGTCCGCCTCATTCCGCCAAATTGTTTTCGTGAAATGAAATTTTTCGTGTAAAAAATTTGGCGGAATTAGGCGGAAAAATCACATAAAGAAGGTCTTTTTTATTTACAATTACTCTATATCAACTAGTTTCCGAGAAAAACGTACTTTTGTAAATGGAAATTCGCTATGTTGTGCAGGATGCTGCGACAGGGATATTCCATTTTTTGAAGTGGTACCTCCTCCTTGAGGTCGCTCAAAAAAATCGGATGGTGGGTCCAGAACTGTCCAAATCCTATTACTGACTTTTTTTTTCTTATTTTCTCAAAAACTAGCTAACCTAGAATAATAGTTCAAAAACTTTTTTTATGTGATTTTTTTCCGTCTTTGCAATGGTGTAAAAAAATGTGGCAAAAACTTTCAAATTATAGCAAATTTTGGCAAAAAACTAATTTTTTGCAAGAACAAAAACCATGTTCCTGGCATCCGACGTGTTTGGCTGAAGAACTCATCCAAGATTTTTGGATTTCCAACGTTGTCACCACATTTCGTAAAGCTAGCAGTTTTTCCTGAAGAGTAATCGTGCTGATACATATATACATACATACACATATATATATATATATATATATATATATATATATATATATATATATATATATATATATATATATATATAAATTTTAGTGAATATTATTTTCGGTTTCTAGGGACCTCAAAACAAATTTCTGTCATAGTCCCGGGCTCAAGTCGCCCATGACACCTACTGTAATAGCTGAATTTCCAGAATTCTTTCTGGAAATTCGCTAAAAAGTAACGCAAAATCAGACATCATATAATTTATACGTATCAATAACTATGCATTTACAGATGCATGTGATTCATACCTAATTAGAAAATTAATATAAAGACAAGCAGACGCCGTTACGTTTAATTATCACAGCATTTAAGAACTGATTCGAATTATCGGTAACATTATATTACTTTCAATATTCCAACTATATGAAATGAATCCTAACGATGCAGCAAATAAACACACAACACTGACAAAGGGTAGATATTTGTACTTAACATACTATTTTCAAAGGAACGTTTTATCTTATTGGTTAACCCTGTTTGTAGATCGTCATAGACAGTAGCCGAGATTTGTTCTTAGAATTAAATATGTAAGATTATACAATATATAAGATTAAATGTATATTAGTATAATAGATGCGTATGTAGTTCCTAATACACTTCAACATCTATAGTGGAGTTCCGGGTAAAGGAGGTACTTACAAAACACTTTGCTTCTTTACACGTTGCAGTGAATATATAATTTTGTTGTGAGCAAATGAACCAAGCATTTACGTATGTAACTAACGTTTGAAGTGAAGTCAGCAACGAAACCCAATAACAGTTTAATTTGAAACTCTTTGGTTGCAACTATAATGCCACGTTCAGACAGTTATGTTTCAATAAAACGAAGATGGTTTTACTGTGGTGAAATGTGAAGAAATTATCTTGTTCTTGTTATTGGAACTCCTTATTGTTATTGAAACTCCTTATTGTTATTGACATTGTATTTATTATTATTATTTTTTTTTCCATTAAAAAATACATTCGCACATGTTGAATTAATTCCTAAATTTATTTAAGTTTTTTTATTTTTATTTAATTCGTTAAAAATATTGCCGACCCCTGGGGAAAGACTGACCCCAAAAATCGGAAATCCCTTTTCGGGAAACTTATAAATTTTATTTAAAAGTGCTCTAAATGCTAGGTCATTGTGATAATGTTGGCGAAATTTTAAGTTGAGTATAATCCTTGTTTTTGAGATATGCCGAGGAAAAGTTGTTATTTAGTTCATCCTCGACAAGGTGAATCCGACATTGTCGGTGACCTCTTGCGTTAAAAAAGGATAAAAAAAGGTAAAAAATAAATAAAAAAAAGAAAAAAAAACAACAAAAAATTAACAAAAACATAATGCTGTTCCTGGATGAGTACCGTGACGTGGCGAAGAGGCTTGAATATTATTAAAATACATTTCAGTAATATAACTAACCTAATTTTTTTTAGAAATAAACCTTTACTTTTTAATTTAAAGGTCGTCGAATACGCGGTTTGCTATGAAATTTGCTGTCTCCAGTATAAAAATATTGAATATTCGAATATTTTCCGCAAAAATTCTGTTTTTTCTCTACAAAATCGGTTATACCTCACCTGAACAAGTTTTTTTTTTTTTCTTAAAGATCGGAAGATTTTACATTCAAAATGATACACTTTGCGTAGCTGAGAATCGTGGACATAATGAGCGAGATTGTCAAGAATGTTGGATTCATCTTGCTATATGAACAGATCAACTAACAGATTTGATTCGTCATATCTCCAAAAAAAAACAAAAACTATGGTCCACTTAAAATTTTGCCTGCTTTAAAGTATTACCACAAGCTATTATTTAAACCATTTTTGAATTAAATTCATGAGTTCCTCAAAAGGGGCGAAATTTTGGGCCACTTTTTACTGCGTAGACGTGCGAACATTCATCGATATAAATAAATCGATAGATATAAATCGATTTTTAATCAACCAACTTCATTCAAAAGTAGATCGTGCGAATTGATCATTAATTAGACTTTATAGTTAGACAAACATAAATGAGGTGAGAAAATTGTTTACAACATATAGAACATACCTCTGCTCCGTTATACTTCTACCTAGGTACATATACCTCCGTCGACACCAACTGCTCGCTGCTGTAACGTTGCTCCTGATGCAAGCAATCTCCTCCGACAGCGCTGATGACGAGAAGAATATAATATTATTTAATACGTAATACATATTAAACCAACGTGCAACGACACAGCGGCAACGGTGCAAGAAAGATAAACAACACGTTTTATTAATTGTTCACAAATAATAAACGACAAAGATACAAGATGGTTTTGAAGAGACAGAGGTATTAGGTACATACATTGGCACGTATATGTACGTATGTCTGTGATAGGTGCTATTCGCCTATTGTAGAGACCGCATAGTACTAGATGTAATCGCGTGGTTTAACATCACGGCAATGTGGTTGGGAGGCCACAATAGACTAATGTACAGGCGCCGAATAGGCGCCTAATACGTCATCTTTACAATATTATGCATGTACAATAGGTATTTCTTTAAATAGGTAGGTAATAGAAATTAAATATAATATATTCATAATAGATATATTTACTTCTTAACATAACATGTTGCAAGTCTTTGATACTTGGATTTGTTTGAATGGATTCAAAGATTAATGATCCAGAAGAATTTTGGGAATGTTAATGAATGATAAAGCAGTAGGTACTATATTAATAGTCTATAATTCTTTGCATTATAACAGAGTCAAGATTACATTAAGTCAAAATACTTCTTTTCGTATGTCTAAGGAAAATTCGGCAATTAAATTACCTAAAACTATAACTAATTTCTCAACAGAAATTGATCACATTTAACACTATGAGGCCCGAGCACTTTCACAATAAACTTCTCCAGAAGCCGACAATATTTTTAAAGAAATTTTATGTAAACAAGTGCATAAAATGATTCCACAGAACACTAAATGATTTAACATGTATGTGTTATGTAGGTCAAAAGATGAGTACCTAGTTATTATTATTTTGATAAAACACACGTATACATACAAGCATACAACACACACACACACATACATACATATATGGATAAAAATATTATTGTAAATAAAAGATGAAGCTATTTGATGATAAAACATATTATATTTATATGTACAAAAATGAAAAGTGTCCGGTACGTAGCAATAAATTATTTTTATTAGAATAATATAAAATCTTTTTTATAAATATTTTTAAGTGTTTTGTTTTTTCTAAATATTGATCGCGATTCTGTTTATTCGAAATATTGATCGCGATATTATTCTAAGAGCAAAACAACACTTTTTTTGAATAATAATTTTAAAAAAATAGAGATATACAGATTCTGAGCTTTAAACTTTGCAAACCCAATCAAAAATGACTAGTAGAATACTCATTCTGATAAGAATTATAAGAGGTAGTAGGTACTACGCAGCGATAAATACTAAAATCATTTGGAAATGATTATTAGTCTGTCCGCTAGATAGAATTGAATCTTTCTTCATTTTTGATATAAAATTACCTCCTAGGAGCAAGGTCACTCCAGTTTACGGTACCAAACCTACTCAACTAAAAGTATCGAAAACTGAAAAGGTACTCAATCAGAAAATCTTTCCGTTGGCTCACTTGACATTTTTTGGTTGGAGAAAAACTTGTATACTCATGTCACGTAACGGACCGTGATGCTCTTCTGGTATATTCGGTGTTGAGGCCAAATCTACCGAAGTGAAAACTTAAAACTATAAAATAACAGATAAGTATACACAGCGCTAATGTTGCACAAGACGTCATCCTTATAGCTACAGATATACTGCTATTACGGCATGTTGGTGATGCAAATTCATATGATTTTACCCATCCAAAAAGCGTCCAATGTGGACATCATACAATTGCTGAATTTTCGATTCAAAAATCCGCTAAAAAGAGAATTTTTGAAAAAAAAATTATAAGCTACAAATTTTATAATACAGCTGAACTCTTTTTTGTGCGGTGGATAAGGACGGTATAAAAAAATCGCACAAAAAAAAATATTCAATCATAAATAGCTACAAAAAGTATAGTTCGATCCAGATTGTACCTACAAAAAACTTTTTTTATGCGATTGGTCGGGGCCGCGTAAAAAAAGTTTCATCGAAAAACATCACTCAAAGCGCTCAAATCTTAGAAATTTCTTTAGAAGTTGCTTCTATAAACAAGATAAAGCATTTATTCACACTAGAGACATTTTATTTCCATTTTATAACATTATAAAAATTTTGAAAAATACATGTCTAACAAAATTAAATGATGCAATAATTTATGTTCTTATGCAATGTATTGATTAAATGCTTAAAAGCCGTTAAAAAGTATTTTTAGCAAAGAAAGTTATTGTACTAAATGCTTAAGTTTCTTACTGTCTCTTGATTTTGATTTATATTATGCATTTTAATGGCCATTTTTTTTTTAAAACCGCATAAAAAAATCGCATAAAAAACCGCACAAAAAAGGACCGCATAAAAAAGAGTTCAGCTGTATCTAACTTTTTTTCGTTAATTTATATTTTATTAAATATTTACAGAAAAGTGTTTACGTTGATTTCTGATTGCGTTGCAATACGAATAATAATATGTATCTAATCAATTCTATATGTAGAGGTATACACAATGTAAACTTTTATAAAGTCATGTTTACAAGTATTATTTTTAACATGTGTAATTGACTTTTAAACATGAAATTCTGATGCATAATATGTCAATATGTGGATATTACAGAGAACAGGGGTTGTCGATTACATGGTGTTTATCTAAAAATACATAATAAAATTATAACATGTACACAAGCTAACATAAATACATTATTAATAATTTTGTTTTACTTGGAAATAAAATATTTTAGCTACAGTTAAACTTATTTACATCTATTAAGTTAAAATGTATACCCGTCCAATGGCGTAACTAGAATAGCCCCGTTTTTATACCAAATCTCAATCGACGTTTTTTAAGTTTAGCGAATACGAAACATCAATTATTTGATCAGTGTCTTGCGCAAAATTTTTTTAGTTACTTGTATTAAATTAGGGAGCGAACTACTTACATCAGATTATTAAAATATATATAGTGTGTTTTTGTAAAATGGTAAGTATAGTACCTATTTTGAAAAAAAAATGTTCATTTTTTCGATAACAAATTGAATACCTATAATATATCTATAAAAACTTTGATTTTTTTCTGATTTTTCTTCATAATTTCACTTGACGTCTTGTGACGTCAATGATCGTATACAAAAGTGTTAAAAAAATAACCTCTGTTGACGGTATACTAACAACTTGCGATAGGTTAATGGTTAGAAACTGTGATTCTTGTCTGGCAAGTCGTGAATTTGAATCCAATGGGGTGAGATAAATCATTCAGTATTAACCAAGACACCTTATCACAAGGAAATTCTACTCTATATTACTTCACAAAAACATTATAGAAATAACTTTTAGGAAAAGTTTAAAATTAATATGATGGCAGTACAGCAGCTAAAATCTTAATTAAAATTTACATAGTGTTTGAAAAATTGTCAAACTGTATCAACTTGGTTGCTAGCCAACAGAACCGCTTGTTCGAGTGCCACTCCAGTCCGACAATCAATCAAACACATCCCTTCTTTAATGCGAGACGCGGTTATATTTTTAATTTCAAATGTCGAAATCTTAAGAAAAAAGTTAAAATCTTGGTGGATACTACCATATGTAACCTTGTACAACTGTATACATGCTTCCGTGCAACAATTAGCGACTTTTAGAGGTATTTCACTATACATCGATGGGATGAGACTATGGGTTGTTCCCTATTAGAACCACAAAACCGTTACACGGTTTCACTGATATATTCTACCTATTATAATGATGTGTATTTTGAAAAGAATCAAATAATAATAATATTTAAACAGAACTTCAAATATTGTTAATGTTAATTTAAATTACATTTATGTTAATTATCTATTTAAACTAAATAAACAATAAAATAATAGTTATTAGAAGTATAAACAAAATGAACTGTTTACAATTAGGTGCATAGTTTGTTAAATTAAAACCATATTTTCGATAATAAATAATTTTAGTCATTTGTAAACCAACTAACAGGACAAAGTTAACTAACTGTCTGTCGAATTATGTAATTTATAGTAGTTTACAGTTGTGGGCAAAACAATTTTTAAACTGATGCGACGTTAAAAATTGAACTCAGATTGGTATAAAAAGTTCTGTAGAAAAATTGTAAGTATTATTTTTAATTTTTTTATGTAAATAACACTTGATAGGTTTCTCAATAGAAAGGATATTGATTATTTATTTGTACTAGTGTGATGGTTGTTTTGTCCATGACTGTATTTAAATATTAATTGTATGTATAACACTTGTTTGAATACGGCTAGTGGGTAGACCAGTGTTGGTCAATATAAACACATTTACACGAAGCTTCCTTTTTAAATACAGCTAAATAATTACCTATATACGGTGTGAATACAAAACCATTTCGGATCCAAGTTCTATGCAACAAACAAAGAACTTATGTGAAAATCATGCGTTAAATAATGATAAATATAATATTGTTATTTGTTACACAGTAGCAATATAGGGCCCGCTCTAGCGTTTACGCCGCCCCGGGCAAAAAGGAATAATTCCGCCTCAGTCTAAAACTGGCGACCTTTTTTTCTTTGGTCATCAGCTTTTACAAATCCCTCTTTTTACAAATTTTACAAAAATGCCGCCCTTAAAATTTGCCGCCCCGGGCAAATGCTCGGGTTGCCCCCTTCCCCCCTGTATCAGTACAATACAGTATCATTACTCAACATATTACAGTATCATTAATCGGTTTGGATCCGAAATGGTTTTGTAAAATGGTCGCATATATCTTTGGAGCAACATACTAGCACAAATGTAAATTCATTAATTGTTGAACATGCTTTAAAATTACTGTAGAAAATAATGAAACTTATAATAGAGAAACCACGACATATTTGCAAGTTACTTTCCATTCAAAAAATAGAGGAAACGATGGAAAAGGCGGCCAAAATCAAATTCAAGCAGATTTTTTTAAACGCCACTTTTTAGCCATACACAGCAGTTTTGAACAACAGTTTTCCTCGCCGTTTAAAAACGTCATTTTGGAACGATTTGTATTCGATCAATTTTTTCTATAGTTAATCTTCATTTTAATCTTAATTTCTATAGATTTGTATGCATAGTACCTAAGGTAGAATGTGTAAAATAAACAAATCCATAAATATTAGACACCAACTTTAACTTAAAACTAACGAACTGAACCATTTTAAAATGTGTGATTGCAACTCTCTCATTAAAAATTTGTTTGACTCGATTCCAACTTAAGTTTTTTGAGTTGATGAATTTGGTTTGAGTCAATTTTCACCTAAAAGTTCTATCTACACACTCGTTTGTCGCTTTTTGTTCTTCGCACATTCTGAATGGCTTGAAACCTTTCAAAATATTTTTTTAATAGAATATAGGAATTAAGTATAGTTTTACAAACAGAATATTTGTTGAAGGTTAAAAAGAACGAAATTTACAAAAATTTATAAATATTTATTAGTAAACCTTTTTATTTATTTATTCATTTTATAAAAATGTGCAACTTTAAAATTTAAATTTTGATTATTAAGTACCTATAGGTAAATTTTTCACAATACAATGTTTGCGTGTGTCGATAAAATGAATTGTAAATTTATTTTGTTTTGACCATGGAATTTTTTCTTTTTTTCATAAAAATCTAATGAATCACTAATATTATAATTGCGAAAGTGAATTTGTATGTTCTGCTTTCGTCCATCGAATAGTCTTTCAGTATTCGGCCATAAAATTGCTGAATAGGCCAAATATCGAAAAGTTATATAGGCCAAATATTCGTTTTGGGTTTAACTATATGCAAAATAATTTTTATGAAGTTTTCAAAGTTGTCTTTCTTTTTCAGTCATAACATTATACCTAAATGATCTTTTATCTAACATTATTGTAGAAGAGTTTGCTTGTATTCATATCTATAGCTGTGTTATTACAGATTTTCTATTCAAATGACTAGTTTTATTTATGAAAGTTAAGTTTGTTTTAATTGTAAGGTTAGACAAAAACAAAATATGATAACTTAAATGAATTTTAAACCTATTAAAAACAGAAATACATTAGATTTGCTCCAACCTACATAAGTATAAACATTAATATTATACACCTAGGCGCATATAGAGCGTATGAAAGTTATTTAGTGTGCTATATGGTGTAAAGTTTAAATAAATTTGTTTGTTTACAAAATGTGCAGCAGTACCTAACCTATATTATATCTATACATGTGTGTATATTGCCAGTTGTTGCTAGCTGAATATATTCGCTCTCTCGATGTATTTCGTAGAGAGACATTTAAAATAAATCTAATCTCTTAGTTGGAAGTGAAAACTAATTTGTACAGTACACAGAATTGTATTTAAATTTTGATCGAAATAAATCCCAATATCATTAATTCGTATATAAAGTTTATATTTTAGATATGAGTATTAACCCACCCATATAGATATTTCTACAAGTATGCATTTAGGTAGATATTGTATGTAGTTACGTAGGCTTGTTTTATGTATGAATAATACAGTGTGTTTGAGAAATATACCTACACGGAGAGAAAAATCATATAATTTTTGTAGATAAAATTTCAGAAAAATTACCATGCTCTCCTATAATGCGTGCGCGATCGACGACCAAAATAAAAAATATGTGCTAGTATGGTAAAATTTAATGTGCTAACACAACTTTTATCACACTCTTATGCATATATGTTATATTTTAATTCTTGTTGTCGTACTCTTTCATTTGCGCATTTGACCCGCAACCTTATGTTGCTTGGGCGGTACCTGTAAAAACTTCGAACCTGTAAGAAATTTATGATGCATACAAAAATGATTGCCAACAAGATATTCTAATACTAAAGATAGTGAAGTAACAAAATGATGAATTAAACGGTGACATCCCCGTCCTCTAACACAGTGTAATGAATACTGCTTGCTGCTTGTCTAATGGATCAAGGTGCTTAGTCCGACCCATCCGACCAAGTTGGTCGTCCAAACCTATGGTTGGCTATGTGACTTGCTATGAGTGAGGTACATTTCAACAGCATTCACAACAAACACAACCTTCTTTCAATTTTTTTCTTTCTACTATTAGCAGATAGCATTTCAAATATTATAATACAGCATGGTAATTTTTGTAAGAAAAACAATTAAAAAATATTTTTTTGTCGGCAATGGAACTTTTTACTATGATGTTTTACAAATTTTACAGAACTAATATTACGGAAACAATATTCTATCCTTTAAATTTTCTATGATTAATTATATATATAATTTTTATATTTTTACCGTACAAAATTTAATATGTTCGTCTTTTACACATCGATTGTAGTGCTGAGCACAGTAATTTTTATATGAATTTTCTCTCCGTGTATATATTTCCGCTAAAAACCCAACATTGAATTTTTTCACAATCACATAACTTGGTCTATAGACTTATGTGATTGTGAAAAAATTCAATGTCGGGTTTTTGGTCCATAGACTTGGTCTTATTGTTAGAAATATCATAATTTTAGATAATTTAATGTATAGGACCAAATAAAAACTATCTTTAAGAATTTTCTTACATTTTATTAAAAATGAAATTCATCTATCTTACCTAGACTTCTCAATATTTTACTAATAGGTATATTACTTGATATATATTACTTTTCCACAAATTCCTTACCTAATATTACTTGGAAGTCATGAACAAAATGTGAGATTGGAGAGTTATCGAAATAGAATTTCTGTTACACTTTGTATTTTACATATACTCGTACGTGATATGAAATTTGGTCACATCTCTATGTGTAGGAGCATAATATAACACATGTACAAAAACCTACATAATGAGATGCCACACTGATGCTCTCGGTCTATAGCTCTATAGCTCTCAAATAAAACTAACAAATGTTTTAGGTAGTTAACTAACAAGTGGTACGTACCAATGCAATGTGTTATACGTCTACACACACAAATGTATTTGTGTGTTGGTGAGTGTGGTAAACAGTGTTGAGTTAGTTCCGATCTGTTTTAATTACACAATATAATTTGTGTGATAAATTTGAGAGTATCTTTGTTAGGTAACATTATCTCGGTATTTTATTTACCATTAACAATTAATTTAGGTAAAGATGGCAATTACCAAAATTTCCGAAATACATTATCTAAAATTCTGATATTTAATTTAGTGGTTTCGAAAATTGTGAGATTATACGTCAGTGGTGTTCAACCTTTTTACTACGCGAGCTACTCTTTTTCTATACATAAATCTGGTGCTTCAAATATACCTAATATCCGATAACGCATAATTCTATATAGTTAAATGCGCTTCATTTACTTTGAGAGACGAATTCATCCTATCTTAAAAGATTTTAAGTAGAAGTACACTATGGACAAAATTATCTGGTACCTGGCGGTCTACACGATCCCATGGAATTTTTTAGAAGCTGCGCGTGTCTCGGAAGCAATTGTAACGAAAAATGCATTACTCCTATATAAAGAACTCTTAGGTCGAAAGAAGCTAAATTTATTCAAGAAATGTGATTTATTTTCTTGATGTAAGTTTTCTGTTGTTTCTAAAACTGATTTTATTCAGAAAAGAGTATCGCAAAACCTATATAAATAGTTTAAAATTTCATATTTCTAATAGGTAGTAAAATTACGCTTTTTGGAGCTTTAAAAACACAATTTGGTATACGTCATTAAATTAATATTTTTTTAAAAATTATAATTATTTTTAGATGTATGAACTATTAACATTTATATTTAATTTTTTAATAATCTTAGCAGTTTGAACAATGATTTAAATTAATTTGCTATTTATTATTGACAGTAACTTATCATGGTAAACTCAAATATAACCACCTTCAAACTACAAATTATTAGCTATAATAATGACAATAAATTATCAGTTTTTTCTGATTCACTTCGCTGTAAAAAAGTTATAAAATGTGTATAATTACTTAAGTGTAATAAATTTTGCGTTGATAAAAGTGTAATTTTACACAATTGAATGAAAATATACACAGCAAGTACGAGTTTTTGCAGTATTTTTGCTTTATATTTACACTATAAATCAGTGTACTTTTTTATAATTGTATAAAATTACATTTTTATTAGTCCAATATTAAACAAAAACAATAAATATGCGTGTTGTAACATTTTATTAAGGTTTTTGAATATTTCTAAACTTTTTAGACATTTCAAAAATTATGCATTTTATAATCAATTTTTTTTATAATATACACAGAGAGAAAATTCCTATAAAAATTACTGTGCTCAGCACTACAATCGACGTGTAAAAGGCGAACATATTCAATTCTGTAAGGTAAAAATATAAAGATTATAATTAATCATAAAAAATTTAAAGGATGGAATGTTCTTTTCGTAATATTATCTCCGTAAAATTTGTAAAACAGCACAGTAAAAAGTTCCATTACCGACAAAAAAATAATTTTTAATTGTTTTTATTAAAAAAAATTACCATGCTAACATGCTAATAATAGAAAGAAAAAAAAACAGAAAGAAGGTTGGTTGTGTTGGGAACGCTGTAATGAAATGTACCTCAATCAGCGAGTTACATGCGAACCATAGGTGTGGACTGTGGAAGAAACTTTGTCAGACAGTTCGCACCAAGCACCTTCATTTATCAGACTGTGTTACAAGCAGCTAGGACAACTAGTAGTCAGTTTCTTTTACACTCTCTTAGGATGATATCATCGTTTAATTCATCTTTTTGTTATTTACCTATCTTTAGTATATGTATTAGAATATATTGTTGGCAATCATTTTTGTATACATGTTTTTACAGGTACAGTGCAACCAACATAAGGTCGCGGTCAGATGCGCAAATGAAAGAGTACGACAACAAGAATTAAACTATAATATATATGCATAAGAGTGTGATAAAAGTTGTGTTAGTAGCACCACATTAAATTTTACCATGCTAGCACATATTTTTTATTTTGGTCGTCGATCGCGCACGGATTATAGGGGAGCATGGTAATTTTTCTGAAATTTTCTCTACAAAAATTATAGGATTTTTCTCTCCGTGTAGGTACCTATACACTCCATTTTATGGTATTACAATATTAGATGCTAGCTGTACCCGCGACGTCGTTCGCACGACGAATTGTTATAAACTCAATGAGAAGTATATAAGTGTAATAATTATACAGAACTTGCATAGAACAATAATTTTTACGTAATGCATGCATATGCTCAAAATGGTTTTTGTATTTTCCCGAGGGAAGGAAACATTTTCCCGTAATAAAAAGTATCCTAAGTGTTGTTGCAGGTAATAAGTTATCACCACGCTAAATTTCATTAAAATCCGTTCAATAGTTTTTGTGTAATGTGTGCACATGCGCAAAATAGTTTTTCTATTTTCCCGTAGGAATGAGACATTTTCCCGAAGTAAAAACTATCTTGGATGTTGACCCAAGCAATAGCTTATCACCATACCAAATTTCATCAAAATCCGTTCAATAGTTTTTGTGTAATGTGTGCACATGCTCAGAATGGGTGCACATGCTCAGAACATTTTCCCGTGGGAATCAGACATTTTCCCGGAGTAAAAAGTATCCTAGATGTTGTAATAAGTTATCACCACACCAAATTTTATCAAAATTCGCCTAATAGTTTTTGAATAATGTGTGCACATGTTCAGAATGGAGAATGGTTTTTCTATTTTCCAGTAGGAATGAGAAATTTTCCCGGAATAAAAAGTATCCTAGATGTTGACCCAGGTAATAAGTTATCATCGTACCAAATTTCATTAAAATCCGTCCAATAGTTTTTGCGTGATGCGTGAACAGACAGACAAAAATTTTAAAAATAGCTGTTTTGATATCTACATACATCGATAACTATTTACAGTACCAGTACAATTTTCAAAAAATATTCCATGTACAGAAACGGTCTCGTTACAGTTTTATTATATGTATAGATTAAAAGACGTATTAAATCATGTTTATTATCAGTTGGGAAATTTTTTTTTAATATATTTAGTTTGAGAGTTGATTATATAATTTAGTTCTATAGCAAAATATTGTGGTGAAAAATGCTATCGCTGAAAAGTACACTCATACGGAAAAAAGGCAGTGTTTGGAAAAAAAAATTTTCGTGTTAGCATTAAATATTTATAGTTTCACTAAATTACATCATTGATAATTTATTACGTATGATATATATTTTTGGCTAAGTGAATGTTTCACATGACTTGAATTGTTTGGACAAACAATTTACCGCCAAATTAACTATTATCGAGGATATCGATTGAATATAGCCAAGCACCATACAATGTTGTGATGTTGGTATCATTGGTGATGGCACCAATGGCACCAGAGTGTCACCGCACGTTGGGCTAGAGATGGTTGGGGGCAGGTGGTGAGAGAGTGTTAAATGTCTGTTGCTTTTGTCAACAAAATTATTTTATGCAATTCGGTAAATATACGTAGGTACGTAGGTATATTAGTAGGAAGCTAACCATTATATTCGTATCGTTTTTCTTAATTTTTTTAAATAATAACAAATGATTTGTATGTAGAGATAGGCGCTACACAGTGCAATTGAGAACGTGCAATATTCAATTAGTATACACTTCGTGCTCAAAGTCATTAGTTTTTATATTTAAATATTCACAGGTATATTGTACTTAAGTTCCGATACTGATTACGACATTAATGTGAGTTCATTATGTTAAAGAAAAAAATATTCAAGAACAAAAGTATAGGTACCTACATAAATCGGTAGTGTAAGTAGAGAGAAAAGGTAACGCCTTCATTCTGAAATAATTTTAAATTTAGTTTGATAAGAAATGAAAACAATTAGGTAATATTTTTATAATATTATTCTTATTAAAATGATTATTCATTTAAGTTTGAAAGTTGGATCTAGGTTGTAAATTTTGCGTAAATCAGCAAAAACAACAGATTATTTAATTAATTCTCAAAGAATCCCTCAGAAAAAAAAAATTAATTATAATTTTCCAACAAAATTAATTGATAATTTTTTTGGCAATGGTAATATTTTTAAAGAGATCGGGTTTTTACAGTTTGATTTTATATTATAATAATACACAGATTGAAAATATTTCCGCAATTACTGAAAGTTTTTTTTTTGTGCTAAATCGAGCAATTTAGAATAGAATAACCACACCGAATTTCAGTACCTAATGGACCGGATTCTTGAAACTGGTTATGTGAAAAGTTTAAATTTCTTATTCAAATTTTAATATCAGGACTAAAGTGTTACTTTTAGTTTCTAGGGAACAAAAATGCTTTCGCCCCCGTTTTTAAGTTAATCAGCAAACAGAATTTATAGAACAACACCAACCAGTAGGTGAAATTTAACATAAAATAATGATCTGCTTACACGGAGAGAAAATTCCTATAAAAATTACTGTGCTCATACTGCAATCGACGTGTAACAGGCGAACATATCCAATTTTTGTACGGTAAAATTATAAAAATTACAATAATATAACTATAATTTTTATATAATTTTACTGTACAAAAATTGGATATGTGCGCCTGTTACACGTCGATTGTAGTATGAGCACAGTAATTTTTATAGGAATTTGCTCTCCGTGTATTTAAAACAATAAACAAACTCAAACTTATGTATAAACAGTTGTATAATGTTGTTTAATTTGTTTAACCTGTACTAGTCTACTTGATGTCATATTATTTAAAACAAAAAGATTATAATTTTATTTTATTATGAATTACAAAAAATAATATTATATATATATATATATATATATATATATATATATATATATATATATATATATATATATATATATATATATATATATATATATATATATATATATATACCACGGGATTAAAATATTTTTTTTGATCCCTAATAATGTGATTGTTGCCTTAGGGTTTGTAAGGGCATTCAGGATTAAAAGCAATAATATAGCTCTTCGTTTGTCATATAATATTCTATAAACGTGTCGGGTTTAAGTGTGTAGAATACTTAAAAAGACGTTAGATTCATTTAATAATTTCATTAGGTACCTAACTTGATTAATGTAAAAATTCCATCTAAATAAATGTGTATCAAAGTTTATTTTTGATTTGAATGGAAAAAGAAATATGAAAGTAAAAAATGTTCATACGGCTTTAAGAAAAACAAATGTAGGTACGTATGGAAATCATAATTGGCCAGTTTTCTTCGAATCGCTGATGAATTGTTTGACATTTCTGACATTTTTCTACTGCTATCGTTTATACCACATTTTTTCGTTTGCGAGTCATCACTTACCTGTAACATAGAAAAATTCATATTAATAATGACAAGTAAATTTGTTAGGTACATAAAATAATTAAATATTATAACAAAAGATCATAATAAAAATACAATATGCTCCATTTATAATTTAATTACATCGATAAATATTTTAATTAGTCAAACAAAGCTTCAAAGATCTGAAAAAATTTTGTCAAGGTTTTCCATTTTAATTGTTTATTTTTCAGTTTTCCTGCTAGCAAGTATTAAATATTTTATTCACCAATTTTTTAACCACGGAATCATGCAATACCCGGATGATTTTATTTTCCAGTTTTCCTCTTAAGTGTAAATGCAATCTTTGATTTGAAATATGAGTCACTCAGTACATAGGTGGCCTCAGCTAAACCTCAAATTATATAACATTTTTTTTAAAAAAAAATTGGTGATTTAAAAATTTATTTAGAAAGAAACAAATATACAAAAAAAACTTAATAATTAATTATATTTAAATTTATTCATTAAAAAAGTACATGTCATTCTAAATTAATATATGTACGAATGTAATAATAATTTACTGGAAAGACCTTCGTTTTAAATATTTTTCAGCTATTAGAAAAACTTACACGAACGATCAAATAATATTTTGAAAAAACAACAAAATGAATTGAATTGAAATTTGTTTTAAAAGTTGCGAATAAATATTTAATAAAGTACAATCGTGTACAAAAATGTACGCACAGATTACACATTAAAATCTACAAACCGTTTTGCAATTTTAATTTCTATTTGAATTTTATTGAAAAGACTAACAGTATCCTGCAGTTTAACTTGCGTATAATTATCTTTAAAAGATCTTTAAGAGATATTTTTAGAGATCTTTTCGTAAATATCCATATTAATACTTTTAGAAGAAATTCGACTTTGAGCCTTTTTGTGGCTTCCGAATCCTGGAGAATACTTTTAAAATTATGTTTACTTTTTCTGTAATTAGGTTTGGTTATTATCCCTATCTAAAGTAAAATTTCCGTTAAAATATTTGAATCTGATTTTTTTATCGGCGGAAAAACCATTTGAAGCCTTGAATGTTGAATTCGAGAATCTCATTTCTATGTTATTCTGTTTTAAACTATTTGTCATGAAGCAGAAGATTTTGAACTACTTAAATAGTACGATTATATTGACGTAGTCACCCCCCTGCTTAACTACCTCTATTAGACTTAATATCATGAAATTGAGCACAAACAGGTCAATTAGATGTTTTACGTTGATGTAAAATTTTCAAACAGAATTTTAATATTTTTTATATTTCATTCCCTTTTTGCAACTCCCACCATTAATAGAATAGAAAAGATAGTTCTTTAAGAACGATATCACCATAAACTTTTGCTCTTTCTCTTACCGTTTTTGAAATATTTGGAAAATTATATTTTTATTCTAATTTTTAAAGAGCGATTTCACCCCTAGAAACCGTTTTTCTACGGATAAAAAATACATGACGTTTATTTTTTACTATTCTATAATGTACCTATTCAAGTTTCATTAAAAATGATAAGTCCGAGTTTGGTATCTTAATTTATAAATCACACACTAAATTGTATTCTATATCTTTTAGATGCGATGTAAAATATCGCGGTGGAAGCGCTGGAAAGATATATTTTCTTTTTTTTTGTTATTAAATCTATGTAATAGATTCTAGATAGACTGTAACTTTATGATGCTATGGCGTAGGCAAATTGTTACAGATTTATTTACCAGCGCTTACACCTATACCATAAAATGTTTATGAGATAAAAATATTTTATTGTAGCTGATACTACTTTTTTGTTAAAAATCGGAGCGTGCTTTTAATTTTTTTATTACTCATGCGGGAGAAGTACTAACTTGGCGCACATATTTCTGTACGCAAAATAACTGTTTGCCCACTGCACTCTTCGCACATACTTTTTTGCGTGCGGAAAGTAACTTTCTACACGCAAATTGACAATAAAACACGCAAAATTTAATCAAAACACGCAAAGCCGCCTCTTGATTTTTAATTTAATAAATATTTCATAATTATTTCTATAGAAACCATCAACAAAGTAATTTAAACAATAATTAATTCAGAAAAAAAAGACGAACACTTAAAAATATTATTTTAAAAACTAATAAAAATGTCAAAAATAGTAATAATATTGGAAAAAAGTATGTCAAATTCGTAATAAAAAATAGTATGTGTAACTCGTGCGAGATTGTCGATTGCCCACTCAAGCAAAGTTTAGCGCACTCACTACGTTCGTGCGCTAAACTTCGCTTTCGTGGAAAATCGACAATATCCCGCACTTATTGCACAATATACCTATACTATAATTTTATTTTATATACGTATCTAGTCTACTATCCAATTAAATGCCATCATCCCCAAGTGGAAATTGTGTATCCAAAATATTATCTGACATTGTTGAAGTAAAGATAATGTTCAACAGCAGTTTGGCTCTTTCTACTGTTTAGGTATTTTTCTTTCTGATTATTAACCTATTAACTATCTAAATGGGATTTGTGGCTAAAAATATTTGTTTGACAAAATTCATTTATATTTTACCTATTTCAGTGATTTTACATTTATTTTTAGTTGAAAAAATTTGGCAGTCAACGGACTATTGATGTAATAGGGCTAGGCATCATGCGTCACATATTGAATGAGAAGTAAGACTTCAGTTGAACACCTTGAGTGCCATCGCAAGTGTTAGGTAATAGCCGGGGCCGTAACGCCGTAGGGGCCCCGGGTAAAAACAAAAAATTCCACCAAAACAAAAGGCGGCGACCTTTTTTTTTGCTTGTCAGTCGTTTGCTTGTTTGCTGCCCTAATTTTACACTACCGTCCTTAAAATTTGCGAAGAAACTTACAAATTTGGAATTTCTTGTATTCTCTTGGGGGCCCCGGGACAATGCCCCGGCCGCCCCAACCTAGTTACAGTCCTGGTAATAGCGAAGTTTGTTCATAGATTCCAGAAGTGTTACCCCGTGCGATATTTATACACTGACATAAGATAACATAAGTAACGTGTGTAGCCATGTTTGTACACCGATCTGTTTATCTCATTCGCAACTAAAGATATACAATATACCAACACGGATACGGTCAACTAAAGCGACAATAAACACGGATCCGTGTGTAGAATGCCAATTGAAAAATATGGTAGATTGTAATAATAAAGCGAACAACAGGTTAAAAGGGAATTTTTTGTTGAAGTTATTTTAAGTACTGGCCTGAGTACGGAAGATAGTATTACTGCTCGCAAAGGTTTGGATATATAGGTCAAATAGTAAAGTTTTATAATATACGATCAGTTCGCAACAGGTTCATCTTGATCTAACTGGTACTTTAAGATAGTTTAAGATTTACAAAACAGTATTATTTTGATGATTCTGTTAAAAATATTAAATTTCAACCAGTTTCGTGTGCCCAATTTGTTCTTCCACGGTATTTTTGTATGCACAGATATATGCACCATGCACTTATTTATATGTACATATATAATATTAAATATACATATATGTAAAGATGACCTTCGAAATACAAAACCAGTTTTTGTCTATATACATATAGTTAAATAGTTAAGTTGATTAGAAAGATGCAAACAGCAACGAATTTGTTTGTTACTCCACTTATCTATCTCACTTTATCACACATACACACATATGTACTTAAGTACAATTAATTTATACATTAATGCTATACACATGAATGATTTTTAAATTAGGAATTTGTATACGCGGCCCCGACACGGGACGGTGCGACGGAGTACCCCACCAAAACTTTTTACTTTTAATAAATAATCACACACATATGCATGTATGTGGGTATGCATGAGTGTTTGTGTGACCATCAACTGACTAAACTAAGTAATATTTTACACAATTGGTTTTCGTTGTTGTTATCACTGTCTATTTTCCGTGTGTCAAAATGAGATGACGATATACTTAATACATTTAAATATAAATATTCGTTATTAAAAATGGCTGAAAACATGATTTGTGTTGAGTGAGCCCGCCGTCCCTCACACCGCACGTACATAAGTAGTGGTTCCACTACTGGTTCGGTTCTAATATTATGTGATCACGTGGTGTACACTCTCTTTGGTGGAACGAAAAAAAATAGTTGAATTACCAGTTTAGAGAGTTGTGAACAAAATATCTATTTTTTTTTTGTGTTGGTCAAATTGGGATGGACACATTTGTTGCATGCGTGTTTAAAAAATGGCCGACAAATATGTGGTTCCATTGTCCTCATAGATAATTATTGTTTTTTATTTTTTGCATTATGTTCTTCAAACAGATAATATAGAAATCATTCTTGACAATTTAAAGTTAGTTAATTTGCATTTTTTTCCTATTCATATTAGTAATAGGGTTGGGCGGAGTAAAAAAAAGACAAATCTTTTCATTTTTCATGTAGAAAATATTTGAATTTTTAGACAAAAAAAAAAAAAGGTATGTTCGATCACATAATTTTTGTGAGTGATTGAAATCTATCTAGATTAAAAAATATACTATATATTAGTTATATATCTACCTTATCATTCAAGATGAATTATTGAAAATTTAGATACTCCTGTCGCAACATCCTACTTAACAAAGGGAGATTTTCGATTACAAAAATAATTTTTCCCAGAAATTAGTTTATATAAGTATAGAATAATAGTTAAAAAGCTTTTTTATACGATTTTTTCTCCTCTTTCTAATGGTGTAAAAAATGTCACAAAAACTTGAATTTGGGGAAATTTTGGCAAAAAGCATTTTTTTCCACAAAAAATGCCCAAAAACCCGTGTTCCAAGCATTGGACGTGCCTGGCTGAAGAACTCATCTTTTTGAACTTGTAACGTTTTCACCAAATTTCGTAAAATTTGAATATTTTTTCGCGGGTTTCGCACTATGACAGTATAGCTTTTGATAATGTTATATTGCCACTAAATAATCATGAAAGGTAAATTCGTCTGTTAAAGAATACTCTTCATAAATCTAACTAAAAATTGAAATATACACTTGCCCATAAAATAACTATAAAAAAATTTATTGGTGGAAGATTTATGGCCTACAAGTAAAAATGATAATTGACTCAGGAAATGCGATGTGATTTACCTTGATGTAGATAATTATAATCAATTTATTTTGTCATTAACGCTGTCTTTAATTTAATACCTGCCATATTTTTTTGTAAAGCTAAAGTATTTTTGTTAACTTTTTTGTAATTACTGAAAAAGGAGTTATTTTTAGATTGCTTATTTATAGCATCCTAAGGAGTTATAAGGAGTTATTTATACTGTTAAAATTATATCAGTGGTGGACAGAGTTGTGCCATGTGCTGTAAAAAACCAGTTTTTTACATTTTTATGTAAAAAATTGTAAAATATGTAAAAAACTGTAAAAAATCGTAAATAATTGTAGAAAATTGTAAAAAATGTAAAATACTTAAATCATTTGTCATTTCATTGACAAACAATTTATTTTGACGGTTATTACTTGTTTATAAGTTCACATGAAAAAATGTGTAAACAATAGTCGACACAAAAATGATTTTCTGCTAGTGGAAGGCCATCCACAACTGACTACAAAGCTTTAAATTTCCAAATTAATAAACTGACAGATTTGACAGATGAAAAATCTACTACATATTTATCTCTCTTTAAATTATAATAACAATAAAATCACTGATGATAGCGATGATGAAGATGATTGATACCTTTAATAAAATTTAACTGAATAAATAAAAATCTTTTTAATATTGAATTCTTAAATAAACTATTCTATCAAAACTAACCTTTCTTTTGCCTGTTTGTCCTCATGTATATTTTTAATTTTCAAATTACTTAATTATTAAGTTTTACTTTGCAAATATAGCAAATATGGAATACCATCAGTAACGCTTACATATCTATTAAATTTAAAAATTAATTTTTTACATTTTTTATTTTTTTTACAGTTTTTTTTTTATCAAAGCAAGTATGTGTAAATTGCAAAGTTTTTTATACGTGTAAAAAACTGTGTAATTTACCCGAAGTAAATTACGCGCAACTCTGGTGGTGGAGGCGCCGGATCAATTCATATTGATTTTGAAGTCTAATAAGACAATTCCCGAAAATTTTCAAAATTTAACTGGAAAGTGAATAATTATTCTGTTTTTGTATAAATGACATTTAAATACTAATTCCATAATGATTCATCAATGATATTCTGGTTTCGTGTAGAAAATAATAAACAATATGTTTTTTTTCTAAAGAATTTTTTTCAAACAAATTTTAATAATTATACCTTTTAAATTAGATTATACCTACCTGAATAGGTACAGGAGACGTTTTTACTTATTTATTTGCCTTAAAAACAATACCTTTTCTTTTCTAAATTTTATAATTCTATTGAGTAGACATACATATAGAGGGCCGCACATACAATTATCTTTGTGTAACAAATACAATTTGAAACGCAACCAACAAAACAACCAATCAAAAATGGATATTTGAGTAATTTTATGTTAGACATGGATTACGTTATGTATTTTAATCAGACTAGTTCAGCCCTCCGTAAATAATTACGTTGTCTTTAAAATAATAAGAATGAATTTTAATAATTATTGTTTGCAATGCATGAAAATTAATTGGTTTGAATTCAGTTAGGAATACCCTCGGTGTAATCATCGATTTAAATTACACGGTTTTGTTGCAACCGCGACTCTAATGGTATCAAACTGAAAAAAAAAAATTTGCTTCAAATACGGTGAATATTTTCCGGTTTCACATTTTGCTTTAGTTTTAGTCTTTTTTCTTTTTTTAAATATGAACGAGAGTGAGATCCTCACGATAAAATATCTGATAAAATATTCAGGAATCATAATATCCGTGACAAAAATAACCACAAGTCATAAAGTCCATGACAAAAATAACTACGAGTCATAGTATAATATAAAATTCGGGCAAAGGGAAATGCTAAAAATGCTAATTATGTAGATGACAAACTTTCATTTGGCTTAGTTTGTAATTATTTTTGTCTTAGATATTGCAATTTGGGACTATTTTTGCCAATTAATATTGTGGCTCGTGGATATAACCAGCTAATAGTGTCTCCTCTATTTTCTGTTAGTTCAGAATTGTTCAGATCGAAGCTGTAATTAGTAAGTTAGTAAGTAGAAAGTGTAAGTAGGTTGCTGTTACCACGTTATTTTTCTATTCTATTTACTACTTACAATTTTGATCCGAACGAGGCCTTAGGTACAGTTCTAAAAGTTTGTAATATACATATGTATTGTCTAACAAAGTGTTTTTGAACCTGTGGGTCGCGACCTCCTGGGGGGTCGCGAAGCCTTCTTAAGAGGGTAGCAGCAACTTTAAAAATAAAACCACTCTAGTTCAATATATAATATTTAATAAAGAGAAGGAATTAGTGGTTACATTAATGTGATAGTTTTATACTTTCACGCTATAAAATTTCAAAATTGCGGCTTATTTTCAATAACAGTAAGTCCAAATTTTAAATAATTGTCGTCATATAGACACTTTTTCTTTGGTTTTGTGTTATTACTCTCATTGGAACTTAAAGTTGACGGTTGTGGATATGTTTCCAGCAACTTATCCATTTTCAATAATTACAATGAGCACAGAATTTTGAATATTAGACAATAAAAGACAGTGAGCAATTACTAAACAAAAACAAGGGGCAATTCAATAAATTTAAATGCTAACGCGAGTTCACCATTCAAAGAATTCAAACAGATTACGTTCGGAAGTGTTAAACGACAGACAGTCGCACGTGCGCGTGTCACTTTTTACGTCACGCGCGCGTTCAGAAGCTACTATAAGTCGTCAACTTCGACATCGATACAAAAAAATATGCCTGTTTCAAGTCCTTAATAATTACATATTTAATCAATAATGATGAACGGATTCGATATTTATAACATAAAAAAATAAAAGTTAGTAATAGCAGAGGGTAGGAGGTCGCGTAATATTTTTCCATACTATGGGGGTCGCGCCATGAAAAAGGTTGAAAAACACTGGCTCTAACATAAGATACTGAACTACAATTGTGCCTTCATATATGAAATATACAATAAAATTTACCATATAAACAAAACTGATAAATGTGAAAACCCTTAAAGTTAGTTAATACAAAGTTAGTTCCCCCCAATATATTATTACAAAACTGAGTCACGCGACTGTTATCTACCCCAACAACTTACAAAAGACCAACCCTTTTTAGCAAACAATTCTACTGTTTTTAGAAACGTTCTACGGCATACAATAATGGTGGGCGTCTGGTGCGGAAACAGAACAACCAATGGCCAATCAGAATGAAGAAATAGAACATTATATATACACATTGTAGCACATGAGTTAACCGTCATATATACGTATGTAGGTATAGTGTGCCTAGTTAGCCGGCTATAATGCAGATATATATCTATACCTAATAGTCAAAAGAGTTCACCTCTACGGTACTTGATCAACCTTTTCTATATATTATTTTATTATAATATATTAATCTGTTTGCCGCTAGTGTGGAAAATGTGGAGCCGGTTTATTCAACCGCGTCTTACCGCGTCTAACTGGGGAAACTGTAGCTACGCATTATCTTTAGGTACCTATATATTTGTTATGTATAGATACTTATATAAAATTATACATATAAAAATATAATTATATAATAAATAGGTATATTATATATTATAATTTTAATAGTTTATAATAATAGTATGCTATTGTTTGGAATAAGTTAATTTTAAAAAAAAAATACATTGTAGTTTTTATTTAAAGCGTATCTAAAAGCTATTGACGAAATAAAATAGTTTTTTTGAGTAAAAATTAAATAATAGAACGTTTCACCAAACATATAGGTGGGATTGAACGCAATGAAGTGTCCATTTTAGCGATAAAATAAATATTTGTTATTAAAATTATCCTTAAAACGTGAATAATTTTTCCTGTAGACGTATCTTACGACACTTCTACCGTAACATTTTTAGGAGATGCTGAAAGGAACGGTGATTTTATGGTAAGCAAAAATTCAAGCTTCTACGTTTAGTTTAATTAAAAAAAAAATGATGACAGTTGAAATTAATTTTTTTCGGTTATTTATCAAGATCAAGCCTATAGAATATTGGATGTTCCATAAGAGAAATTTAAATTTTTGCCTATACAAAATTCTGTTTAAAGTTGCTGTAAGCAAATGTAAATAAAAATGTAAGAATTAGAAATTAGTAATTAACCCTAGAGTCATATGTACCCGTCAAAACGACGAACGAACTTCTCTACCTGCTCCAATAGGTACTACAACTTGTCGTTGTCTGCTTGCTGTGAAACTTCTGTTATCTAATTTATTTGTTATTATAACATATAAGATGTATAAATTTTGTTTATAGCTATTGTCGTTTTTTTTTTTTATACTGAAATAGTGTGCGTCAAAAGGACGACGATGTATGATTAACCGACGTTTTTTTTTTTAAAGACTTTGTACTCCACATATAAAAGTTTTCCTAATTTTTCTAAAATTTATTAAAGATATGGATGTTATAATTAATTTAATCAATGATTATGATAATGTGTTTGACTTACAGAGACGACATAATACTGAAGTTTTAATATATTGAATCGAAAACTAAAGAATGCGTTTCGAATGACTTAATAAAAGATTAACAATTTATTTTGTGGAAAATATTTTAATTTTTATTATTTTTTGAGATCTTATTCGAAAAATTACTAACAAATTTTAGAAAATTTATAAATGTGCCTAATGGGGAAATAACTACATACATATCTATGATTGAGAAATTTCACATCTATGTCCACTGACTCATAATAGTTCATAAATTAATTATTTGAAAGACATGTTTTATGATACAATTGATGTATTTATCTATTTTTTAATTTTTATAGTGAAAATATGCTTTGATAAAAAGATTAAACAAATTAATAAATATTTATATTAAGAAATTTTTCCAAACCTAATTTTTTTAAATATTTTGTTCGCTTTTGTAGTATTGCTATGTAAAAAAAAACGTTTTTTGCAAATAAACTCTAAAACTCCCCGTAAAAGTCCATTCGTTAAAATAACGCCGATGTATGATTACCTTGACTCGTAGACCAATATATGATTCTAGGGTTAAAGAGATGTGCAGAATCGTCATAAATTATATAAGTACCTATGTAGAAAAGTCTCGTACCATAAATGCGGCAAGACGGCGAGAAAATGTTAGACGTTTATCGTAATTTTTTTGGGTTTAACTTGAGAGACTGATTATCGTAGATTAAAGAATCAATTTAAAAAGTCTTGATTTCGAAAACCGTGATTTTATTCATCATCTAAGCTTATCTATTTTGTTCACCTTCCCCTACAAGTTTCAAAATCACGATCTAAAAATAAATACAAATCGAAATTAGAAATGATGAACGGATTTATCTTGTTAGTGTGTGTGTGTGTGCATGAATGTATGCTGAAGAAATGAAATTATAGATTTTTGTTGCTGCAAGCAAATTTGTTAATCTCTTATGAGAATTTCATCTGACACTCATTTTGAACAGATGAGATAGAGATATATAGCTCAATATAGTGTTAGATATTGGATTTGTAGTTATAATTGTAAAACATATTTATGTGATTGCGATTGGTGTGTCTGATTAAAAGATTAAAAGATTAAAAGCGTGGAAGAAAAATATTAAGAAGTTATACGCAGGCCCGCCTTTTTTTCAATATAGGCATATAGTAGGTATTAGTGATGTCGAATAATTAATCGGTTAATCGGTTTAGTCGACTAATTTGGCTTATATTTAGTTATTTTTAGTCGACTATTTTACCTTCGATTAAATGACTAAATTGATTAATTTTTTTTAAATGACTAAAAACGACTAATTTATTAATTTTTTATATTATTTATTGAATTTCAGAAAAATGAAAACTAAAAAAATTATGTATTTGTATGACTTTGCACTTTTATGTGCTCAATACATTGCGATATGGTATATCTTTCTTTTTCTTAAAAATATATTAAAAGCCAATAATTAAATTCAAATGAAAACATCGTTTTTGAAAGAGTTAGATACATTACCCTATTTATGAATTCGACTAAAAATTTAGTTGATTAATCGACTACTGTATACACGATATTTTCGACTAATGACTAATTTTGTCTGAAAAACAATTTTAGTCAATTAATCGACTAACTATTCTTTGGCTCGACATCACTAGTAGGTATCCTTAAATAAAGATGTATCCTAATATAACAAAAACAAAATTGAAAATATTAATTTATTTGTATTTTAGCTTTTAGGCAAAAGCGCCTTGGGCTTACCACGATCCTAAGGCAGTCTTGATTATATGTGTTTAGTATAATCACATAAAAATTATGTAGAAAGTAAAAATAAAATAATTATGTAGACCATTTACTTTCTTTCAGCTTTTAAATGTCTGGTAATTATTTATTAAAATTGTGGCTTCATATATTTTTGGCTATAAAAACAGAACTAATGGTTCGATTTTACTGATTTTCTTTTTAAATGTTCGGCATTACTGGTGATTAGTTAAAAGAAAAATATATATACTAAAACTTGATACCAATACAGGAAAGGTTGGAAAACTTTTATTAAATCTGAAAAATTCTTCTTTTGAATGAGACTTCTTATGAATTTCTTACTCAAATTCTTCACTGAAGAGATACTTAAAGTCATTCTTAAATTTTAAAGCAATAAAGTAATATAATAAGGAGATATGAGCTACTTTGAAACAAACACACGACAAAACGTACCAGCGACAAAACGTACCACTTGTGTCAATATTTACCTGTGAAGGGTTTTATTGTTTAATAGTACCCCGACAAAACGTACCATTTGATATTTCTTTAGACATCTAACTATGAAAAGTATCCTTATAGAAAACAGCTACTATCATTTTATCATGTACATGACATGAAATCGTCTTCGTCAGTATAAAATTATATATATGTACAAGAAAAAAAACCACTTTAAGTATTGCAAAAAATTACAAAAGTGGAGAAATAGCGTTAAATTTTATAAAAACAGCTATATATGTATGTATTATGTATACAAATTCAAGAAATTTTCAAAAGGAAAAATACCGATTGAAAAATCCGAAAAGCAACAAAAACAATGTAACGGAAACAAGTTAAATACAATGAAGACATCCGCACTTTACCAGTTCAAAGCCTGGATAAAGTGTGATGGGAATCAGAAATAAATATGTGTATAAAATATATTTGCATATATATATATATATATATATATATATATACATATATATATATATATATACATATATATATATATATATATATATATATATATATATATATATATATATATATATATACATATATATATATATATATATACATATATACATATATATATATATATATATATATATATATATATATATATATATATATATATATATATATATATATATATATATATATATATATATATATATATATATATATATATATATATATACATATATATATATATATATATACATATATATATATATATATATATATATATATATATATATATATATATATATATATATATATATATATATATATATATATATATATATATGTATGTATAAATATGTGTATAAAATATAGTTATTTATATGTTTTATTTAAATAAGACCTTACTGCGTGATTTACTTTTTAGACCGGGTTTTTCAGTGAAATTAATTATTTGATATTTTCATTTTGAAAATTTCTTGAATTTGTATACATAATACATACATATAGCTGTTTTATAAAATTTAACGTTATTTCTTTTTCACTTTTGTAAATTTTTGCAATACTTAAAGTTTTTTTTTGTATATATAATTTTATACTGACGAAGATGATTCTGTGTCATGTACCTACATGATAAAATGATATCTATCTTCTATAAGGATACTTTTCATAGTTAGATGTCTAAAGAAATATCAAATAATACGTTTTGTCGGGGTACTATTAAACAACAAAACTTTTCACAGGTAAATATTGACCCAAGTGGTATGCTTTGTCGCTAGTACGTTTTGTCGCTGGTATGTTTTGTCGCGATACCCTTTGAAACATGAAACAGTTTAGTAGTTATTTCAAATACTCATTATTAGACAGTATGTTGATTGAATCTAAGGTAAATGCTCAGTATAAAAATAGCTAATTTTAAATTAAATGTAAACTAGATGTGAAAGATACAGTTTAGTTAGTACTAATATCGAAATAAATTGTATTTTTTGTTTCAAATGAACATGATTTGAACGTTAGAATCCCTTGACACAAAATGAAAAGTCCAAGGCTTTTTAATTATTAAATAAACAACTTAAAATATTTTAATTCGTTCTTTTAACATTAATTATACAATTTTTTTTCCAATAAAAAAAGAAAATTAATAAACATTACACAAACAAATAGCTGAATATATTTTTTGTTTAAAAAAAAATTATTTCAGATAAATGAATATTCTTTAATATAAGTACACTTGATGGAATAAGTATGTTGACAATATTTTTAAAATGTGTTAACCTAAATGTTTCTTTGCTATATTGCTTCATGGTTGTTGTCCCAATTGTGAATAAGCTACACCTTGAAAAAAATTCATGAAAGAAGAATTTCACCTTCTATAAATCCCTGAAAATTTCAAATAATTTAATCTGTTCAACAATTAAATTAATTATTTTAGAGGATATATAAATATATATTTATATATATCAAAATCAGGTAACTACATAATATATTATATATAAAATAAATACATAATTCACAATATTACAATAATATGTTGGAAAATTTTTGGTAGATACCTCACGTCCTCGCTTATTAAACCTCAAAATAATTTATTACAATCACTGTTAGTTGTATACTATAGATATGTATTATAAAATTTATCTACTATAAATAATGTCAACATGATATTACAATATTAATAAGTGATATATATTATTTATGATTATTCAACTGTCATAATAATTTTCTAGGTTATGTCAAATTAACAATAAAAACACCATAAAGAATGCATACATATATTATTAATTCCATGGGAGATACATATGTGTATATTGTAAATCTTTAAGGCCCGCGGAGAAAGGTGTTAAGTGATTAATGCAAATGTATTTATATGTATGTATGCATCGGAATATGTAGATTGTTTCGTCTATCAACTCTATAATACAAGCCATATTTATCATGTTTTCATAAATTAAATACACTAGTGATTATAAAACTGTATCACTTGTGATATTTTATTAATCAATTTTCATTTGTAAAATGCCAATAAGTTTATTAATTGTTCAATTTATTATAAGAACAGGATAATTAGAATTAATTAACATTTGATTTATGGTGAACTTTACCAGTTGTATAAAGTTCTTTGTCAGGTTTATAAATGTAAAAGTTAATGAAAATTAAAGCGGAAGTTTTTTTCTCATTTTTAAGGCGCGAAATTTTAAGGAGTGCTTAAGAAATTTAATTTAGGAGTAAGTGGATACTTAGAATTTTTTAAGTTACCTTTGATAAAAACAAGTATGATTGATTCGTGAAGAAGTTTTTGCTATACTAACGCTGATTACCGGTCTTGTCTATGTTTACAACGGTACCGATACAGTAAGTGTTCTAATTTACCAGCTGCGGCTGGTACACGTCTTGTTATATTCAATTATTTAGATAATTTTCACTTAACTGTCAGTTTTTTTCTTATTTTTCTATAGAACATAATTAGACGCAAAGACGCAAACCAAAGTGGAAGCACAATCGACGAGAATTGACGTATACTTATACTGGCCGGTTTTTATTGGTCATTCCATGTCATTCATTGCACTAATCATCGTACAGTTGGGAACACTAGCATGTATCCAATTCCTTAAGGCACGCAACGTAGTATAGTAGAATAACTTTTTTTTTTACTGATATTGATTTAATTTTTTTTAAGATATTTTTTTAAACGTTATAAATGTTAGTTTATCTAATGAATGGCTTAGGCAATGAGAAAATACATACGTATTCCTTATATTATTCCAGCAATAGTAAAATAATCATTCTTATAAAAAATGTTACTATATTACAGTTATGGTGAGTAGTCATCACTATGTTATCATTGTTATGACGCCTACTGTATTTTGGTCTGCATTTTCATATCAGTAAATGAATAATTTCTTTTTTTTAATAACAAATAATTATAAAAATGTTTAGTCAAGTAATAATAGTTTTGTTTCGAATAATTAGAAAAATATTTGCGTGATATTTTGAATTAACTGTGAAAAAAATTAGAAAAAAGAAGAACACCTAATTTACCATTGCACTTACTAACCGTTCGTTTTTGTTCTAAATTTAAGTTAATAATTATTCATATTATTATCGAAATTATACTCACAAAACACACGTAAATATATTCTGACTAGAATAATTTTACCTTTAAGTTACGCATAAATACAAAAGTTCAATTTGTTAGTCGATAAATGAACGATTTAATTCAGTGGCTCTCAAAATTTTTTTGCCATGTAACCCTATTTAATCATTAACACTAAGTTTTATAAAAATCTCTGCAAAAATCGTTGTATTTAAGCTTATGTTTGAAGCAATTGTTGAGATTTCGCTTTCGTATTGAAGTAATTTGAGAATCCGTTTCTTAAAAATCCATCGTTACAAACGATAAAAGAAACCTAACTGTTTTATGTAACAGTTCGTCGGAAACTGGAAATCGAAATTAACTCAAATTTAATTAACACCCCCCCCCCCCAAAAAAAAAAATAAAGTAATAATTTTTTTCACAATTAAAAGAACAATCGAGTTTTTTTTAAACGTCCAATGCGATTATGAGAGAATGTGATGTAATTAGCAGCTAATGAGCGACAGCGAAAAGTAGGAACGTTTTCGCGCAAATTTTGAGAACAAAAATTAATTTTTCCTTATGATTTTCCGTTTTGTTTTTAAAAATGAAAAATATATACATGCATATTGCATAAATATGCGTGTTTTAAAATACTTTCCCAAAATTATTCAAATATCCCATTGACTTTTTCGTCATTAGGTAAATGGCGAAACCGTCACTTTAAGAAACCATGTTTTAACTGATTGTCATTGCGGATTTGTGTCATAAAGGTACAGTTATTCTTGTCGAATGATATATAAATTTAATAAATCAAATACACTATTATAATTCAATCGTCTTTTTTTACAGTGTAACTTTAGTAGTGTGGCATAAATTAGAAAATTCAATGAATACGAATTGGTTAATTATTGTTTGTTAATAATTAAATTATTAATTATTTATTAATTATACATTTTTTTTAATAATATGTTTTATTCGAAATTATCTTAAAGTTTTTTTTTTTTCGTTCTAAATTATGAATACAATTCGTATCAGTTCACATCCATGGGTAGTTAAGTTATTTGTAGCGGTAATTAAAATAATATTCAAGTAAAAGAAATTAAAAGAATATTTAGGTGAGGTTTTTTTTTTTTAAATAGTTAATTAAATTAGATAGGTATTGTGTTTTGATTTGATATATCAAAGTACAGTAAAACTTCGATTAACCGTCACACGTTTAATCATTAGTTTCTGTTATTCGTCAATATTTAATAAATAAATAATTAGGGAAGTTTTAGGTAGTGAATATTTATAATAAGGATAATTTTTGGAAAGATAACCACCAAATATACTTACTACTTTAAAATATTTCATTTTCCGGGAAGAAAGCACAGTCCTTAAAAATTCTTTGGCGAAAAAATAAGCGATGAAAAAAAAAGTTTTCAGTTTTCTTGGGCCCTCTCTTTCAATCCGAGCCACGAGGCTACAACCCCGGCTACCCCACCCTCTCGTCGGGCCTCGTTGTTGGCGTTCAAAATCACTTATCTACCTATATATTCAAGTTACTGTATAGAATTTTATTCGCCTATCCATGTACCTCACTTTGAAAAAACGTCAAGAATATGTATAAAAGCACTGTAATAATATTAAACATTTGTAATTTTATTATACTGATTAAAAGATAGTTGTAACAATACATTAAATTAAGTTTATAGCTTATAATCATAAATAAAAATTAATGATGCCTTCCGTTTTGTGATTACCTTTTATTTGTAGGTATCATACAATAGCTTGCGGCTAATTTGTTAAATATAATATTTATCTAATAACCTTTTGAATCTTCCCAGAATTCATCAAAGGGAAATAATATTTTTGAAAACAGAAAACAACGTATTGGTGAACAGTGGAATTTATTTTATTATATTTAATATAGGTACCTATACCTATACTTAATATTATCAATATCAATAGTGTTTAATTTTTGAAATCAAGAATAACGAAAACTCAGAGTTATTATTGTTGTAACAATGGTGGTAGCGCAGGGAATCAAAATACTGGATATGAATGCGTAGAATAGGTATTATTACTGGCACTGATAATAACCAACGTGTGAAAAGTTATATTTTTAACTGTGTCAATAACTACTTCCATCAAAACAGCTTAGCTACTAATACAATTTAGTGGTGGAATCATTAGCAAAAAAAATTTTGGAGTCTTCGATTCCGAATCACTTTTGTTACTAATTGCATTTTGATATAAAATTTTTGCCTATTACTTTTAATATTAACACTTTCAGTTCCACGGCTTCGGCAGCCGAAAATAATCAAAACAACCGCAGAGGCCGGTTGCGATCAATGATTAATTGATTAGGCATTATGTATGTGTGCGATGTTAACACACCGATGTGTATATACTCAACTTACACAAACACCAACACACACTACTCTCTTGGTTTCTAGAAAAAATTTTAAAATAAACAATATAAAAATTAATAAAAGTATTTGTTCGTTTTTTTAAATTTATTTTTACCAGTTTCTTATCTAAACTTTCTGTAATAATTCTCTAATTGATTTGAATGTGTTTGTATGTCAAATATATGTATGTACGTATCACATATATGTATATGTTGAATAATTTTATGTATTTGTTTATATAGAGTTTCTTAAAAATATTGTCGGCTTCCGCTAGTGTAATTCCGTATTGTGTTAGTGTAATAAAAGCATACGCTCACATACTATCAGACTAAAATTTTTCTAAAGTGAAAATTTTACGGTTCTTTGCAATATTTTCTGTAGTTACATAAATCACTTGTTCGCATTCTTTGCGCTTAAAATCAGCAAATATACACTCAATTAAAAATTAAGTATAGGTAGAATTTTTTATTAGTAAATATCCTAGAAAAAAAAAGTAATAAGAAGCACTCTTTTTCGGATTGAAAACACAAAAGTTATAAGTAAAACTAATGAACTTTTTTGACCATAATTTTTTAAATAAGGACATTTTGCCAAAATGTTTCGGATAACGGTTGTAGATAACTACTTTTTTTACAAGAAAAGACGATTACTGAAATAATCGACTGATTATTTTCGATTTTAAACTCAAGATAGCGGCCGAACTATAACACTTCCAGTCCCGAAAAGTTTGTTTTACACTCATAACTCATTGCACGGTCTTATTTTCTTTTTACTAGAGTAATTTTGTATATAATCTTTCTGAGCACTTGGTATAGTTTTAATTTATAAATATGTTTTGAAAATTTGTTACCAAAAAAAACAAAATTAAATATAAAATATTTACAGATTTTTTTTTAAACTTATATTTGAAGAACAATAATTAATTAATTATACTGTTTGGATAATCCTTGAAGTAAAATAGGCAAGGTTATTTTATTAATTAAACAGCAAGTCAGCTAAATATGATTTATACGATTTTCAAATTATTAAGTTAGTAATATTCTCAAATACTTTAATGTTTTTATAAAAGTACAAACTAAGAATTTTCTTTTCATTCATTTTTCTAAAAAAAATTTACTAAAATACTAAAAAATAACATTGAATGCAATAACCCCACTTTATTTTATATTTCCATTATAGTTTTTTTTTGTTTTTGTTGAGTATAGGTATTTGAAGTCACAACAATTTAACTAAAAAGTACTTTTTAACGCTGTATAGTGAAAATAGATGGCGCGATCTTTCTTTGCAACACAGCAATCTATTTATTATTATGACGTGCATTTATTTTTATTGCAAATTGTATATAATAATATTTTTATAGTTTTTTATATATATACATAAATATATTGTTATTTGAAGACTTCGATATGAATAATTGTGCTTTTGAAAAACCAAAACATTAAAATAGTGTTTATACGTATATATACGTTCCTTACCTTATACACTCGCTATTCGAAAAAATCGTTCAATTTTAGATGAAAATCAACTATTACTACTACTTGTTTACACATTTATAAGTAAGTTTATATGAAAGGGAAATATGAAATTATGATAGGTATACTCTAGAGCAGTCATAAAGAGATTTAATTTTTAAGTATTAATGCATCTATTTAATTCTAACGCACTGTTTAGTGATAATAAAGGACCTAGTAAGCTATATTATATATTTTTTCCGTGATTATACCTATGCGAGAACTTGGTAAACAAATTTTTATTTTTAAAATTTTAAGGTGGTATAAATAATAGTTAAAAAAAAATCTGTAAAAAATAAAGAATATGGAACATTATATTACCCAATAAACAGTTTTGGTTTTGTTAGTCTAGCTGTAATAGTTTTTTAATAAATTGATTTTCAAAAATACCCACTCTAGCATATATATGGTCAGTTTTTTTAAAAACGCAGCAAGATCAGAGGCTAAATATGTGCCAATTTATTACTCATTGATATCATAAGTTATTTTGAAAATAGCCTTCTGAGGTTGCAGATGCAGACCCTATCTTAACCTGTTAGACCCCTTTGTAATTGTAATTATCCAAAATAAAAGTAGGTAATAACGTATGTCAAATACGTTTATAAGAACGCCACAAATTGGAAAATTATAGTAATATCATTATTTTTATTGGAGTGTATCATGATGTGTTGACAAGGACGGTATTTTGAAAACGGCTTGGAGGATAAACTCGAAATCTAGTGCATCCTTATGGTTTAGAGGAAGTTCTTACTTGCTCAGATTTTATGTCTGACTTTCAAATGCAACATGATATTTAAAATTTGATTAATATTATGGGTAAATTTTATTTAAAAAAGAGTAGGTACTGGGAAGACTCAGTCCTTTTGTCATTTTAATGTAATTTTTATTAATTTTTGATGCTAATACATTTGTTTCTAATTGTATAATTGTATAACTTTTTAATGAAAATCTATGTTAAGACAGTTGAAGTAACTATATGTTTGATTTTTCGATTCTTTAATTTTCGGTTATAAATTACCTATATTTCTTTTTGGATGAATTTCCTTGTTTACGCAGGTTGACGGTAAAATTATTCATATGTTAACACAGTTAGTATAGTAAAAACTATAACTTATACTAGATTTTTATATAATAATTGTATTTTTATGGTTAATTTTAATAGCAATTTTTTTTTTTATTTCTATAAATATACATGCATTGGTACGTATTCCAATACAAAATACATGTCTAGTAAAATAAAAATAAACATTAAAATCATTTTAAATTAAGAATTAAGTTTTTAATGTCCGATATTGTTTTAATTTTTTCTTTTACTGTTTTTTTTTTTTTAAGTTTAATATTCTTTTTAAATTAACTACAGTGTAAACTCCATATAACGAAATTGAAGGGACCGGGTACTTTATTACGTTATAAAGAGTTTTCGTTATATGGAGAGTAAAAGAAAACAATATAATTTTACGAATACAACTTACGAATTTAGTAAGTGGTTTTAATTTTGACTGAATTAAATGACACTTTTTCGTCAATACACAAACAGTAGTACACAGTAGTACAAAAGTACAGTAGGCAAAAACATGTGCTAGGCAATTACAACAAACAAATAAACGGATTTCTAAAAATCCCTTTGTGCGTACGAAATATTTACGACTTTGTATCACTATTTTGTTTGAAAGTCAGTGAAATCAAAATTTTTTTTGGCTTAAAAAATGACGTATTTTTCGTTATTGAGAGTGGCTATTACGTTATAAAGAGTGTTTCAATATACGAATGATAATGTAAACCAAACAAACCTTTGTAATTTCTACGTTTTAAGGAGTTTTTCGTTAAATAGAAGTTCGTTATATAGAGTTTACACTGTATTAATAAATATACAGAAAACAAACCTAAATAAAATCTACTGATAAAATTTCGTACTAGTAGGGTAAAAGCCCCCTTTGTGGAACGGTATCTAATACTGAAACAGTTTTGACATTTACATATTTATTTCTTTAATTAAGTAAGGAAACTTTAAATGCGAGGTGAATTTAAATTGAAAAACAATCATTCTATTAATAATAATTTTTGTTATCAGACGTTTCTTTCAGAAATAACTTCATTAATATGTAAATGTTCATAATTAGATACCGTTCCACAAAGGGGGCTTTTACCCTACCTAACTCTTATTTTACAAATATTGATTCAAATTCGCTCGGCAAAACAGTTTTATTTGATGTTAAAGATGGAATGTATTTTATAATTTTTGAAAGGTGGTGATTTCCCAAACTTGTATAGAATTTGGAAAATATTTTTAAAGACATTAAGGGAAGGAATACTTTTAGACAGATGAGAATAAAGACAATTTCGAATGTTTTTTAACACGTAAAAAATTGATCTATAATTTTGAGAATTAGCTTATATTTTTTTTTCAGCACTTATACCAATGGCGGCTGTAAAAGCCTTTCATTCGGGCATGTCATTCCACAAGCTTCCAAGTGGTTGGGTGCTCTAGCCTCCGTAATTATCACCTAGAAAATTTTTTAAAAAATGTTTCCACTTAAGTCAAATCTACATCCAAATAAGTCACAGATGCTATTTTCACTGTCGAGCACATTTTACACGTCGAGGCTAAAATATACGAAGGGCTTTGGGAAGAAAATTTGGGAGTATGAGAAGGGCTGTCTAGAGGTATTTCTCCTAAGTAATATACAGTAACAATTTCATTAAAAAAATTTAATTTTTAAACCTACCTATATTCTGTTTTAATATGCGGGCTCTATTTTTAACCTATAACCTGTGTTCGATTTTTTGTGTTTTATTAGAAAACTTTTAGAATTTAAATAAAGTTTATCAATTTACTTACTAATTATAGGTACACTTTTGTGAAAAAAATGCCTTTTTCTAGAATATGCATTTTCTATAACCGAAGAATTTGGAATTTCGTTCTATAATTTTCGGAAAATATTACCTTGAATAACCTTATTAGGTGCGTATAGATTTATAAATTAATTTTTTTCCCGAATTTACCAGCTTTTCCTTAAAAAAAGCATTATTTAACATATATTTTCAGCACAAACTACATTTGTTAAAATCAAAATAGTTACCTTATTACTTTATTTTTTAAGCTCAGAAAAATCAGATCGTACATAGTAACTAAAAATCAGTTTTTCAATTATATATCTTTGGTGAAACAACGAATTTTTCAATTTTCCTTCAAATTTGGACACTTCCGGTGAAAATAGCATTAAATTAATGGTAACTTTAAAAATAAATTTTTCCTGTAAATGTTTCCGGGAAAGTATATATTTTTTAATTGAAATTGATGCAGAACAATTTATTTCATATTTCAAATTTAGGCAATAATCTCTGAATTTATAAATGTTATATAGGTAAATCCTTAAAGCACTCTTCCTCTGGCTGTACGAGCTAATATTGAAAATTAGATGTTAAAATACAACTAAGGTTTACGTGGTCAGTATAAACCTATTAAATATAATCAAATTATTACTTATTCAGTTAGTAAAATAACAAACTTTCATTCAAAATTCAAATTTTGTTAACAAACTGAAAATTATACAATGACAATATCATTTTTGGGACGGCACTGTATTATCAATGTATCTGGTCAGTTTATTTTTATTGCACCATAATTATGTACGCTTTGTGAACACGCGCCGTCAAAACACGCGCTGTCCGGACACGACACCGACTACGCAACGCTCAAAGTCAAATAGTAGGTAACAATCAAAGTATATACAATGAAACATTAAACTTTAATTTCGTTAGTAATTTAATTTTATAAAATTATTGTAATAGGTAGTATAGGTAATTAATATAATTATTTTTGCGAAAATTAATAATCATTGTTATTGTAAAAACAATCTGGATACCGCCTGCTTGCATTGCAAATGTTAATTAAAAATATTTATATTTGTTTATTTGAAAATTATTCATAAATTATTATTTTCGTTTTTGCTAATTAGTTTTATGTTACCGCGTATGCAAACACTGATATTGATAGAGGTCAAATAAATACATTAAATTCTTTAAAAATAATTATTTAGAATATTAAAAATATTTGGAAATTTTAGTGCTGATTAGTCTGATATTATGTTTAGTGGAAGAGTGGAACTATAAAAGTTGTATTTTTATGGGAGGAATCTTCTTGTTTTTTTAACTATACAAAAATGACAATTTAACATTCAAATTCTTTAATTTTCATCAGTGAGGCTAAAATAAACCATTTTTACAACATATAATAAAAAAAAGAAAATTTGAACTTGATGGCGTCATCAAGTATACCTACTAAAATTTCTGAAACTTTTCAAATTCTTATTCTTTATAAATGAAAGAGAAATAAAACTGGAAGCTCCTTATACAGATTTTTGGTACTGTTTGTTTCACTTTTTATAAAATTAAAAGTGTAGTTACAAAAATACTGTGTTTCATAGTAAATAATAACTGTAGTGAAGTTCAATTCTGATTTCCATATATTTTATTGTAGCTATATTTAACTTTTATGGAAAGTTTCTGTTGAAAATTACAAAAAAATTTACATTAACGTAGTTGCTCTGAGATAGTCAGACGTGCAAAAGTATATTTCAGTAAAAAAAAAATTTTTATCAAAAATTAAATAATTAATTAACCCTAGAATCATACGTTGGTCTACGAGTCAAGTTAATCATACATCGGCGTCGTTTCGACGAATGGACTTTTTACGGGGAATTTTAGAGTTTATTTGCAAAAAACATTTTTTTTACATAACAATACTACAAAAGCGAACAAAGTATTTAAAAAAATTGGATTTGGAAAAATTTCTTAATGTAAATATTTATTAATTTTTTTAATCTTTTTATCAAAGCATATTTTCATTATAAAAATTAAAAAATATATAAATACATCAATTGTAATAATTAATTTATGAACTATTATGAATCAGTGGACACGTGTGACTTTACAGAATGTGAAATTTGTCAGTCATAAATGTTCCTATAGATATGTAGTTATTTCCCCATTAGGCACATTTGTAAATTTTCTAAAATTTGTTAGTAATTTTTGGAATAAGATCTCAAAAAATAATAAAAATTAAAATATTTTCCACAAAATAAATTGTTAATCTTTTATTAAGTCATTCGAAACGCATTCTTTAGTTTTCGATTCAATATATTCAAACTTCAGTATTATGTCGTCTCTATAAGTCAAACAGCTGTAATCATCTTTTACATTATCATAATCATTGAATAAATTAATTATAACATCCATATCTTTAATGAATTTTAGAAAAATTAGGAAAACTTTTATATGTGGAGTACAAAATCTTTAAAAAAAATATAGGTTAATCATACATCGTCTTCTTTTTGAAGCACACTATTTCAGTATAAAAAAAACGACAATAGCTATAAAAAAAATTTATATGTCTTATGTGTTATAATAACAAATAAATTAGATAACAGAAGTTTCACAGCGAGCAGGTACCGACAAGTCACAATATTGGAGCAGGTAGAGAAGTTCGTTCGTCGTTTTGACGAGTATGTATGATTCTAGGGTTAATATTCTTCAGTTATTATATTTGTATACCACTTGTTTTTTTGAATTTCCACGCGCTTATGTTGTAGCAATTTAAAAGAATTGTTGAAAAAGCGTTGTAAAATGTATGTTTTTAAATTATATTTCAAAACCGGCGTGGTCAATAATTTTTATTTCTTATTAAGTATGGTTTGTAACTTTGTATTAAATTTTTATCAAATTCCTTTGACACGTTTTCATTTTATTAAAAAAAAAAAATAGAGTTTTCCCATAAGAGGCCGTGTTAAAATTACAAAACTTTGAAATCGTTTTTCTCAAAATTGGGGTGGTCAATTTTTTTTTTTTGGTAAGAGCTCGTATTATTGGTATTGGATTGAATAAATATCTATAGAGAAGTTTCGTTAAAATCCTTTGAAAAAATCGTTTTATCGACCAACTACCAAGTAGAATTTTTATTGTTTATCTCAATTTAGTAATGTTCTATTCAAGAAAACGCATATTTTAATCCAGTGATTTCAATGACCGACTACACACGAGACTTCGTATATATTTAAAAATTTTGTTAGCTGAAATTGTACGAAAAAACACACATATTAATCCAAAAATAAAACTTGTAATTGTGAGCGTAGTTAGCCGTTCATTTTTGGTGGCCGTGAGAGAAACGCTATAAAAAAAATTACTTTCTGGGATGGACACTGAAGCACTCTGGTGTGACGGTGTTAACTCGTGCTACGCCCATGCTTATAAAGTTTATCAAAATTACTGTCCCATGACAGTAAATCAAAATAAGGGACTAATGGAAAATTCACGTTACTGAGATTCTACTGTAATTTGAAAGGCTCGTTTTTGACACATTTAAACAAAATTAAAAATATGAATTAAAATCATCAACTTGAAATTATAATTATATTAAATTCAACACTTTTTTCTATACTGCCACCGAATTGCAACAACCTCTTCTCGTTTGAAGTACTACTTCTAGTATTCACTTTATTTCGACATTTTTTTTTTTTTTGAAAAGTTTTATAACATTTCAACTATCAAAATTATAATTTCGTTGCTGCAGTACGTACGAAAAAATAAACTAAAAAATGAAAGAAATAAAATAAAAATTCAAGTGAACCACTTGAATAGAAAACAAAAAGAGCTGCACATGACGAGTTTTTCCACACTAAACAAAAATATAATGTTACGGTTAAGAAATGAAAGTTGATACCACTTCCGTCGGATATCCTTTACTAACAAACTATACCTTCAATGTGTGCAAATGAAAAGAAGTTACATGCTACGAATTTTATTTGAAAGTACCTTCAGATGTAAGTATAAAAAAAACCTACAAGAGCGGTTCAATAAGTACCCGTGTTCGACGACAGAGGGCATTCCTGAGGGAAGTTGATGTTATCATCGTGTGCTCCCACCTATCAAACGACGGTGAAAGAAATTTCGCACTGATTGGTAGGTTAGTTTTTGGATTTGGCAGTCATTCGAGTAAGAAGTGTTCCGTGACTTTCGCTAAGATGGTAAAAGAGCAGTATCTGGAGTTGTTATCACCAAATTGCATGAATTGCGTTATGAATTGCTGCCGCACCGCCCGTATTCACCCGATCTGGCTCCCTGCGATTTTTTCTTGTTCCCCAACATGAAGAAATGGACAACAACTCGCGAACAACTCTTTTTCCATCTTAGCGAAAATCACGAAACACGTCTTATTTGAATGGCTGCCAAATCCAAAATAACCTATCGATCAGTCTAAAATTTCTTTTACCGTCGTTTGATAGATGGGAGCACATGATGATAACACCAACTTCCCTCAGGAATGCCCTCTGTCGTCAAACACGGGTACTTACTGAACCGTCCACGTATGTTCCATTAGACGTAGAAAAAATTTATTTAACCCTAGTGAAAAATCATGAACATATCTTTAAAACATGAATATTCAAAAACATAATTCCACATGTTATTATGTCCATCTTTTGCACACATTTTAACAATTAAATTGTTGATTTAACGTATGTATAAGTCTGTATAGGTATTCTCTATTTGCTAAGCCATTCTTAGTCCATCAAATAATAAACGCAATTCCACTTATGGGTACTTTAACCTTGTTTGACGACGACATTATTAATTTTTCTTATTTGTATTTACATATTTATTTTGTTGCAAGAATTTTAAATAAAAATAAATCTAAGAATACAGTGACAGTAAAGATACATGCAAAATATTTTGTGTTTGAAAATTCAATAAAAGGATAGTAATAAGGTAAGAGCACCAGTAGCCGTCATTGACCCAATGGTCGTCAAATTTCAGTAAAATGATAAAAATTAAGATATTAAGCAAGCATATATTTTTTGTGTTTCCTGCTACATGTTCTGGAAAGTATTCCCAACCATTATTCCATTTATGATAGTATTCAGTTAGCATTAAATACAATAACTGCTCATCTGAAAGTTAGTGTTTGTAAAATTTGCATATATTCACTAAAACTCTTAAGTTTTAGCTAAGGAAAGCACTAATTTAATTTTACTGTAATTTTGGTTTAACGAATAATTAGTTATATTTTTTTGATTTTTTTTTTTTTAGGTTTATTATGAATTAAATTTTGTTAAAAAATAGTTTTTAGACCAGAAAACCCAGAATTTTATTATTTTTGGTGAGGGCTACTGGTACATAAAATGCAGGCATTTTCAAGTAACCGTCATAGTGACGGTTATTGGGGTAACAAATTTTCTGTAATCATTATTTTCTGTAACAATTAAATTTTAGTAGTCCTTGTAAATTAATGTCAGATACTGGTACCCTATAGTAACGGTTTTTGGTACCGTCTTTTTGTAGGTAAATTTCAATATAAAATACAGTAATAAAGATTAAATAAATGCTTTTGATATGCTATTCATTAAAAAAAATGCCGATTTCTATCCTAGTCAAACAATTTCGTATATCACAGATAACTGTCAGACCACATTGTCAGATAAGTTAAAAGGAAAGGAGTCCGTATTATGCAAAAAGTGCCTCCACAATTATTTTAACCAACAATGAATATGAGAACATAGTAAAGTGGATGATACATTTGAATGAAATTGTGATCCTTAACTGCTAGACAGTAGCCAACTACTAATCCAAGACTTGAGAAAATCCATTTACTCATGGTCGACTTGGACGAAGATGGTTCTTGTCTTTTTGCAATAGACATCCGGAGTTATCTAAGTGATTATCTCAAAATTTAAGAAAATCAAGAACTTCGGTAGTGTAAAATATCAAAAACTGGCTTAAGGAAATTGAAGAATATTTTAAGAAAGAAGAATTTATAGAAATTTGGAAAGATACAGAGCGTCTGATTATGACGGATCAGTATCTTTTTGTGTAGGTACGACTAATAACCATGTAATTGTACAGAAAGGACAAAAATCAGTACATAATGACATTAATTCCAATGAAAAAGAATGTTCAAAAACAGCATTTATGGATATTATGGATAATGCTCCAGAAGAATTAGCATCACGGATGGTTGTACTAAAGTTAAAGAGAACTCTAAAAGAATCAGTTCAGTGGCAATCTAAGCAACATATCTGCAGGAATTCTAGAAATGAAATAACTGAATCAAATAATTTTTTTTTAATACAGCTTTATCCTTAAGTATTTTAATTATATAGATAGCTCAGTTGTTTAAGATTAATCGTATTCTAAAAAATGATGGATACTGGGTCGCTCCTCTGACGGATACTGGAAGATCGTTAATTTTTTATTGACGGGTACTGGTACACCACACTTTTTCCTTTATTTTATTTTTATTAATATATTTATATATTCCTTTATTTTATTAATATAAAATTCTCTTTCGTTTTAGCTTTACTGTTGGTTACTTCGTATAATTATGAACGAAAAAATTTAATGTAAAGTCCTGCTCATGTCTTAACATGACGGCTACTGGTGCTCTAACCTTATCCGAAAATATAGACAAATTTATCTTCAAAAATGCAAATCTAGATCCAAATATTTCTAAATTTTAATTTTTTATTTAATAAAAGTTAAACTATCTTAAGGTAGCGCATCAACAGAAAGGAGAATATAGGTACTAGTGAAATTGTACTAGTGACATCAGGATCCATAGAACCCATTATTAGTACTCAACGGTTAATAATATAATCCAACAAACCAATATTCTCGTTTTAAATCTTCCCTCAGCATATCATAGAATTAGAATGGGACAGAAAATTTGCGACATGTTTTATTAATTATTCTCTTTACTTATTAAAATATAAAAATTAACAACAATTCTTCCAATAACAAATTCACAAAGAATTCAGTTAATTAGAAAATAATAACAATAAAACCTACAGTATAAATTAATTAAATACGTGAGCAGTGCAGCATTAATTGCCTAAAAACATTCGATTATACATAATTAAATCAGAAAACAATAATTATAATTATCATAATGATCAGAAATTATATCGCGCACTTTTCTCACATATGATGTTATTCGTTCGCTCATTTTTTCTATCTTTTTTTTTGATTTTCATAAATTGAAAAAAAAAATATCCGCTTTGTTGATGAAAAGTAGTTCAACAATTGAACGGTAATTTTAGTGTTTGCGATTCTTGGATACTTCATTGGGAAAAGAAATATGTAGGTAGGTACTCTAAATATGGTGTACAATCGTTCATCAATTGTAGATACAATTGGAAATTTTAATTATAAAATTCATTATGCACCGTTGTTTCTCGCCAATGATTAATCCATTTGAAAAATTTATACTTAAAGGTAATTAATTACACAAATTTATTTTATTTGTAAACAATAGATGGCAAAAAAAACTGACGGAAGAAAAATACAGTAAAAGAATTTTTAATAATTATAGGATTTTTTTTTAAATAGAATTTTAGATTGTTCACAAACTAAGTAGTATTAGGTATTGATAAAAAAATCGTGTTAGATAGGATCCTGTTACATCATGTTATTGTAATATTGGGTGTGTTGACCCGATGAGACGATTTTGATCCTGCTTCCATTCAGTAATTTAATAATTACAATGGAAATCCAATGGGACGTACTCCAAATTTGCGTACTGACGTAGCGACTTCGTGCGATACTCATCAATTATTTTAAAAATTATTAAAATATCTATTTTACAACTAGATTTATCATCAAAAACGATTCCAGGACATTTTATTTAAAAATTAGCCCAGATATCGAAAAATCTACTTTATCAGTGGATTGGTCATTCAAAAAAATTCCGAAATATTCTATTCAAAAACCAGTAAAGACATTAGAAAAATGACTTTATCATTGGACTGATCATCGAAAAGGATGTTAAATAGAAGAACTAACATAGGTAAATGGAAGAAAAAAATTATTTCGAAATCTATTTATTGGATGTTTTTTTTAATTTATTAATTTTGCATCAAAACGGATACGTACCTGTCTATATAGGATAGGTTCAATCGAGGTAGTTTTACTATTCTTTAACCTATAAACGAACCAGCAGTTTATAAATAGCTTGAACTTTTTATGGTTTTTTTTTTTTTTTTTTTTTTTTTTTTTTTTTTTTTTTTTTATAACAAAATAAGTAAATTTAAAAGATTAGCATTTAAATTAACTGCTAATTTAATGATTTGACTCATGTTTATTAATTCATTGAAAATTAGTTGTTTTTTATTTTTTTTACTTCGGTAAAAGTTAAACGTTTAATTTCACTATAGTTAAATGATTGTTAAGTGCATACGTTATACCAGTGGTTCTCAAACCTTTTTGTCTGCGAGTTCCCTTTGCTCTTAGAAATTTCAAAAGACCCCTGAAATATGTAAAAATGGGTACGAGATGGGTAGAAAATGGGTATGTAACAACAGATAAAATAATGGAAATCTGAGTATTACCGGTAGTTTTCACTTAAAAATTAATTTTTAAAAAACTTCTAAACATAGATTCCAACTTAAAAAAAATATAATTTTGTATCATAAATCGAAAACTAATGGAGTTATGAAGCTCCTAGTTGTAGCAATCGAATGTGCTCAGCGGTAGATGCAAGAAAAAAAATTGGTAACTTTTAAAAAGCTCATGCTATATTTGGCGATTCTCCTTTAACCCTAGAATCATACGTACTCCTCAAAACGACGAACGAACTTCTCTACCTGCTTCAATACTACAACTTGTCGTTACCTGCTTGCTGTGAAACTTCTGTTATCTAACTTATTTGTTATTATAACACATAAGACGTATAAATTTTGTTTATAGCTATTGTCGTTTTGTTTTTTATACTGAAATAGTGTGCGTCAAAAGAACGACGATGTATGATTAACCGAAGTTTTTTTTTTAAAGATTTTGTACTCCACATATAAAAGTTTTCCTAATTTTTCTAAAATTTATTAAAGATATGGATGTTATAATTAATTTATTCAATGATTATGATAATGTGAAAGATGATTACAGCTGTTTGACTTATAGAGACGACATAATACTGAAATTTTAATAAATTGAATCAAAAACTAAAGAATACGTTTCGAATGACTTAATAAAATAATAACAGTTTATTTTCTGGAAAATATTTTAATTTTTATTATTTTTTGAGATCTTATTCGAAAAATTACTTACAAATTTTAGAAAATTTACAAATGTGCCTAATGGGAAAATAACTACATATCTATAGGAATATTTATGACTCTGAAATTTCACATTCTGTAAAGTCACACATGTCTACTGACTCATAATAGTTCATAAATGAATTATTTGAAAGACATGTTTTATAATACAATTGATGTATTTATCTATTTTTAATTTTTATAATGAAAATATGCGTTGATAAAAAGATTAAAAAAATTAATAAATATTTATATTAAGAAATTTTTCTAAATCCAATTTTTTTAAATACTTTGTTCACTTTTATAGTATTATTATATTTTTTGCAAATAAACTCTAAAACTCCCCTTAAAAAGTCCATTCGTCAAAATGACGCCGATGTATGATTAACTTGACTCGTAGACAAACGTATGATTCTAGGGTTAATTATTTTTGGAAATTTTATCAAACTGTATTCATATTAAAGCTGATTGATAGTTCCTAAAGATAAAGTTGTCTTCTGAAAGAACATATTTTTGATTTATTTTATGCAAAAAAATTACATAATTACAAAATTACATTGTAAATAGTACATATTAGTTTATCTAGCTTCAATATTGAAATATACTACATATATGTACGTTCGACTGTTGTTTAACTGCTTGTTGTAAGAACAATTAGCTAACTATTCAAAGTCAGTTACGGAATGAACAGATCAAACTACGTATAAACAGAATAATAGACGAACATTAGTTAGCGGACTAGCGGATTTTAAAGTACCTACATAAATGGATGAACTGAAAACTTGTTTCTCACAATAAATTATAATTATTATTATCGCATCGCGAGCAAAAAGTAAGAAAGAAGAAACAGAGAAAGAAAGAATTTGCTGTCTGTTGTTGGTTTGTTCGTTGTGTTGAAACAAATGGAAAAGATTATTGATGACTGTTTCATCCGAAATAGATAAATTATATCTGATTAGATGTTGCTGGCTTTTTTCTAAACCATTTTCTTATTCTTGACATTGTAATTTTTTTCAATTTTTTGTTTTGTATAATTAAATGATTATAACAACTTTTTTTTAATGTTCGTTTTATAATGTCTACGGTCATTTGGGACTATCTTACAATCAGATTGATTTTATTAAATACATACATCAGTTCTCAAGGAAGAATTGTAAAAAGTTTTAACTCCATATAAGCTGAATATTGGACTAACTAACAAGAACAGAGTCCATCCATAAAATACGTACATAAACAGATCTAAGGAGGGGTGAGATCCGATCAGAACGAATGTGACGCAACGCGACGTTTGGAATAATTACGTCAATTTTATTATTTCTGCATCAATTTTACTCTAATAACTATTGCAGTCGATCGTGACAGAATAGCAGTTGGGGGAAACTTCAGATTTATTAGGTAGAGGGCTAAAAAAGATATGATACAGCGTGGTAAAACGAGAGGGAGCCGTTAAAATTGCTAGAATTTTGTGTGACGCATTTTATGGATGACTTTAAAGGCTTGTTGCTGTCTCCTTTCAGAAATTCCTTACTGTTTGCAGATGACCAAGTCACAATTGCTCAAGACAAAGATGATACTTGATGCATGGTGTCATTCAACGGAAGAAAACCAAAAATATGTTTAAGAAGGTTCGATAGAGGAAAAATTTTGAAATTAGTACAAAAAAGAGAATACTGCGGAAACGATTATTGCAAGCATTATTATACATATGTGATTGTGAAGTCTGAATTTTAAGTAAGACGTTAAAGAAGAAACTGCTTTCAACGGAAATCTATTTCTTGAAGGGACCGTTTGCCAAAAAGAACTGTGGATTGGCCTTCGACGGAAGAAAGAGAACGAGAGCACTCTCAATCCAATACCGCAGATTCGAACCATCGTAAGATAATCGTAAGATCTAAGTTTGCATGATAAGAAATTTTCTTAAAAGAACTGCCTAATGCTGTATTATTTGTTTCACTTTTACAACCAATATATTCAAGAAGTTGTGATTTGAGAGTAAAATTACAATAGAGGAATTAATGAAAGAATTTAAATTTAAATAAATTAATGTTAGCTATCGAATTTAACTAAAAAAGATTAGGAGCAATCGTCACTAGGAAGAAAATTTTTTTTAAAAAAAGAAAAAAAATGTAAATGTATAAATACTAAATTTAATACAATTTCACAATTTAAAAATTTTTAAGGTTTTAGAATAGTAATTAAGGAAAAACGTTTTTACTTTTAATAAGATGTTGTATACGTATACCTTAAGAATAAACTTGAATTTCGTTAATAAAAAAAGAATAAATCATTACTTTTATTCTTGAATATTAGTAGCTTAGATTTGATTCCTGGTAGACCTTTAAGTCAATTGATTAGTGCGCAATTTTTGACGTTTCCCATAAGAATCATATTATAACTTTGGATTCATTCTAATATGATTGATGTTCATAGTTTTAAAGTTATTACTTATTCCTCAAAAAATTAGCTTATTTGTAATTTTTGCGATTTTTAATGAGATTAAATTATATCTCTAGAGATGTTATTAAATAGATAATGAATACGTAACGTTGGGCTTAATACATGATATAATGTATAACCACCTCATAAACATTGTACAGTTTACACGATTCGCACAAATATATTTGCATATGGACACTTTATTAAAATGAATGACACTTTTCTGCCATTAAAAATTATTTACTTATTAAATAATGTTATCCGTTTGTAATCAATCAAATTCACTAACGTATTTTACATCTATGATTCTCTCTACGCCTCTGTGCCTCGTTGTGCATCATTATTTATGATTTTGATTGGTTATTATAGTTATAGTGAGACATATAAGTATGAATTTATGATAAAATTTCATTAATATGTCACAAAATCGGCCATAATATAGCGGGTGTTCCCCCAAAAATGCTAAATTACAGAAAGATTATATTATCTATCTACATATATGGAAATTATAATTTTAAAAACCGTTGGACCAAAATTCTCGAACGTGCAGTATTGCAATTTCTTACAAACTGTTTAGAAGAATTATACTTTAATTTGACTTGTCAGAGGGGACTGAGAATTTGACTGATCATGGTCTACAATAGTGGTTTTCAAACTTTTTGGTCCGCGACCTTCTTTCGCATTTAAAAATTTACACTAACTGATTTTCTCCTGTTGTCAAAATAACGTTAAGGAACAAAGTGGTTACAAAATTAAAATTATATTTTTAAAAAATTTTTACGCTTTTTAGATAAGTAAAAATTTTTACTTTTAACGCACTCATGCTTTGGGTAATGATTTTTATGCGTATAATTTTTTTAATATTGATTTTTCACCAGAAGGTCCCAAATAAAAGCTGTAGAAAATCATATTGTCTAAAAAAAGAGGTTGTTACGAAATTTTAATTAGACCCATGGGTACGGAGATAACGGAGTGCGAATGCGTCTGCTCTTCGTCGATTAGCTCAGTATATCTATTCGTTAGTATTTTTCAGCGGTAGGCTAACTATGAAACATTTGTTCAACAGTGATTTTTTATAATTTAGGATTATAACAATAATTTATATACAATACCTATATAAAAACCAATCTGTAACTGAATATTTTATTGCTAAAACTGATAAGTTAATAGTTAATTCTTTTAGCCTTCTAACAAATACTGTAAAAATTTAATTTCTGAAACTATAGATGCTATAAAAATATAACTTATGTATAGGTGTATAATTATAAGTATCTATAACATCTTCAGTTTTATCCCAAAAATACCCTCAAAACATATTTTCATAGAAATAGAACTGAACTTTCGGATTTCCACCTCTTCTTGTACAAAGCCACACAACGATTTCATAAGGATTTTGTGGCGGGAACTACAAAATCCTAATAAAAAATTCGTCAAGTGCGTGTTTTTGACACGCACTAAGTAATGTCACCTCAGTGAAAGTGTTAATTTATGATTTTTTGGCTTGTTTTTTAAGTACAGTGAGAATACAGTCCTCTTGCGTTTATTCAATATATGCATGTACAACTCTATAATTATTATATTATATGGTTCCCCACTATAATCACGCAACGAGATTAATATGTCATCCTTCGGTGACATAAAAAATACGTATCAAGTACAAACTGTAAATCAAGGACTTTGAGTACCTAGGATCAAAATGAGGAAAACTAGTTGAAACTCTTTCGCTGTTTTTTCTTAAAATTATTAATAATGGGACAGCTTCTAAAAATTGTTATCTTTGTCTAATAACTTATTTTAATACACACAGAGCCATCTTTACATATTTGTGATAATTACATACTTACCGACAAGCCCACATAATTCACAGAAAAAATTATATACATAGAGAATCCTATCAAAAATAGGGCCATATTGCACATCATTGTACTTTCTCCCCAACCGTAAGATGGCTCTCAGTGTCCGTTTTTTCGCTCATTTTATACCTATTCGTTTCGTCATAGTTTGTCCGTTTCCGCCATTTCAACAAAACAAAGGAGGACGTATAAGGCTGTATACACAATCAATGAAATAAGATTTAAGATTTAAGAAATAAGATTTAAGATTTAAGGAGTATGCCATCTAGTGACGTTGAATGAAACTGTTAACTGTTAACGAATTTTGACGTAAAAAAATACCTACATATTTATATCTACGACCAGTTACGTTAAAGCTCCATTCAACATCACTAGATGGCATACTCCTTAAATCTTATTTCTTAAATCTTAAATCTTATTTCATTGATTGTTTATACAGCCTAAAACACGTGAAACACGTTTTAGCGTTTTACACACAGATCAAATACACTAAAGATAACTATCTCTGTACAACGGTGCTAAACCACTATTTACATGCCATCTCTCGGTCCGGAAGAAAACAAAATTTTAGGAGCGCGCGTTTGAAATGCCACTACACTCAAATTTCATCTTACATTTTTACTCTTATACGCATATTTGTGATTGATATTTGATTTAGTTACATTGAAAAAAAAAATTATTTTTAGAAAAGTACTACAAACGAGGTATCTGAAAATACAATCTAATAAAAAAAACGATGATATAATAAATACGTTGTCTTTGTAATTTTGTGTTTCTAATAAAAAAATCGTAGTTAATATTTTTTAAACCTTTATTTATTTCTAATTTTTATTATATACATAATTAACTTTAATAAAAACAAGTCAAGTGCAAGTTGTACTTGCGCTAACAGTGTTCCGTACAATCAGTTGTTTCTAGGAATTTTTTATAACGAGATATGAAGGTGGATAAAATATTTTTCCTAATAAATGAATTTTATTCCTAAAGTATAACCTATTTTTTGATTTCAGAACGATCGTGTTCGTATGTGTCACATCGTGAACGTATGTGTCCGGACTGTTATATTTTACGAAGTTTTAGTTATGACCACTGATTGTGAGGAACATTACTTAGTGCGTGTCAAACACGCACTTGACAAATTTTTAAAGCTGCCACCTACAGTTTTTTGGAAAAACTGTCTGACAACACTGGGATGTAGGCATGCCGTTTTTTAAAAAAAAATCTATTTTTGAATCGATTCGTAATTGCCAACAAAAGAATCGATACTTAAATTATCGATTGTATTCAAAATCGATTCCAAGAAATCGATTCAAATTTGCTGTTGCAAAAGTTGCGGTAATTTTTAAGTAAAAATTTATGTATAATTCAGAAAGATGAACTTTCGAAGTCTTTTAAGATGAAAAATATTAAGCCTGTACGTACTTAATTACCAACATTTTCTTAGAATTTTATTCTATGGTACAGAGATGAATCACAACATCACAACAAAGTTGACAATTTTTGTTTTCATTTGATATAAAAATGTTAAGTGCCCTGTAAACGATCAAATTGTTTGTCAAATTTTACGTGTTTGTCAAATTATTTGATAGTATGCAGCTTTGTCTGACGCGTTTGTCAAACAATCTACGTGTTTGACATGTTTGATGAAAATCTTGATTGATCAACTTGTTTGACGTGTTTGACCAACAAGTTTGAAGGTGAGCGGCGGTGTTTGTTGTGTTTGTCAAACAAGCTCTATTAAATTGCCCCGAAATGAATAGCAAATATGACAAAATTTTTGCAAATCTCTGTACGAGCAACATTTTTTTCGTAATTTTCATTATTTATTCTATGTTTGGCCAAGTTTAATCTAACAAAATTATTTTATGGGGATCACTAGTGTGACAAACTACGCGCAAGTTTGTCAAATTTGTTTGAGCTTTGGTTTGATCGTTTAAGCTCTTGTTTGATGAAAACGTGAAGTTTGACAAACAAATTTGTCAAACAAATTTGATCGTTTACAGGGCACTTTAGTCAAATTCATATATATAAAGAAAATGACTCATTTCAAAAATAAAGTTTTGTCACATATAAAAGATATAATTTCTACTATCCTTTTTCAATATATTAGATAGTAGATCTTCTGAGAGATAGCTATATTACGAGTCTGTCTAAGAGATACATTTATGAGAATGACTCATTTGCAGTTGTCGTTGCTTTCTCTAGAATTGTATAAATATTATCTAAATTGTACTAAATGTTGAGAAGTTTTTATTTAATAACATACAAAGTTTTTTTTATAGATTAAGGGATAAAAAAAAATATGAAAGTTTTTTTTTTTTGCTTTAAATTTCCCGCATAAACTTTATTGTTTTGTATATGGTACAGTTGTCAGCAATTTGATTTGAAATGCATAGACAACTGATTATATGCATTTGATGCGTTTGATGCTTAAAATTTAATAATCGTAATAGGTACCGATAATAAATATAAATTAATAAATAAATAGCAACGTATAAATAAAATAAAAAAGCAATTTATGTTTTGAAAAAAAAATCGTTTCGCGATTTCCATAAAATAAAAATCGATGTGTGAATCGATCTCAAAATCAATAATCGATTAAAAATCGGTTTCCATACTTCCGATTAATCGATTTCTCGATTTATCGATTAAAAAACGACATCCCTACTGGGATGAGGTTTTATTGTTTTTAGGTAGAAATTCGCTACCCAGTGCTGTACAAAATCTATTCTTCGACCGACGATGGGAATCATTTCTTTAATAAAATCACTAGAAAGATATTTGTTCTAATAAAAAAGAAAATTAAACATGTAATAACGAAAAACAGATAATTTTCGATATCATATTTTTGCACACTGTTTTTAAGGTTGATAAGAAATTTAAGAGGCAAAAAAATTTTAATGACAGCTTCTTAAAAATTTGACAATTTATTATTGAAATAATAAAGAATGTCCTGTCGAATTTTGAAGTCGATCTTGTTCTTAGTTAGCGAGTAAAAAATCTTGGAAGTTACACTTTCACATAGGTTAACACACATTTATATAAAAAGCTGTATCTTGACAGTCAGAAATGTTCGTTTTACAAAAAATATGCATAGCAATTATCACAGGTTTATGAATACCTGCACCAAGTTTCAAAACAGTCTTGTTCTTTGTTTCTGAGATAAAAATCTTTATATAAGTAATATTAATATTAAAGTTATTGAACATTGTAATTAGCCGCAGTAAATATGGCAATATTGCTCTGTGACAAAGAAGCGATGATGGCGCGCACAATTTGAACATAGTATTACACTTTTATAAAATATACACTTTATAAAATATATACTTATATGTTTATACACTTTTATAAAATTATTAATCTTAATATTTTTCTTTTAAGTTAAAATTATTGTTATTCTTTAAAAATTTAAGATATGTATAACACATTTTCTTTATTTCATTTTCTAACACATTTAGTATATATTCCTTTATTTTGAGTGACACGAATTTTGTTATTAATTTTGCTTTATAATATCGTATGTAATTGACTTTTTTGCTATTTTTTTCATAATGTCCGAACTTTTAAAAACTTTTAAAAGTCACTGTCATTATTATTTTGTATTTTTTTTCATAATGTCCGAACTTTTAAAAACTTTTAAATTCACTGTCATTATTATTTTGTAATTTTGATTTTTTTGGAGCATCGTTGTTGAGAAACTAAACTATTTAAATTTCACTAACGACGAAATTTCATTAACAAACTGTAATAAATTATTTAAACTTTTTGGTTAGGTTGACATTCAGTTCAACATCAACATTCAAAAACCATAGAACACTAGACGCAAGGGGTCAAACTAGAATGTCTACCAAATTGTGCCCGCTGTAATCAATGAGTGACGTAATACAGCACCCTTACAATCACAACACACGATGTATGGACACGAATATACCAATGTGTTAGTAATATATTTTGATGATTATATATGACGGGTCGAAGGGAAAAAGGGAGCAAGTCACATTTTTTTGAAAAATGAGTTATTGATTGATTGTTGTAGTTCTTCAAGAGTATTATCACGTGTTATAACAATTTATTGGAAAAACGGGTCAAGTCACCTAAAAAAACCCGTTCGCAACTAGAGGCAAAGAGGGAACAAGGGGTCAAGTCGAGCGCGTAGAGGGAACAAGGGGTCAAACGAGCGCGTAGAGGGAATAAGGAGTCAAGTCCACAACTTTTGTGTACTGTTGCTGACTTGGCTTACAGCTGTTTCTCAAATAAACAACACAATGTTTATAACGTTTCTTTAAGTTTTATTGATCTCCTGAAAAAATTGATTACAGTGACTTAACCCCTTTTTCTCCCTGGCCCTTCATATGCAGTTCGCATACTATATACTATGATGGCCACCGTAAGTTACCACCAGTCAACAATTAAAAATAAATTTATTTATTTTAAGAAAGATATCCCTTTATTTTGAAAAATTCTTTATTCAATAGAGACACACTTCATATTTTTTTTCTGTTTAAATTTCACGAGTTGATTAAAAAAACATGATTTTTATTTTGACGTGAACACCACGGCAGTCAGTAACAGACTAAAACAGTAATGGTGTAAATTGCTAGTTACTGCAACTTTAAGATTTCACTTTTTTATACATAGGCTTGATCTGTCTCATCTGTGACTGGAAGGAATACAACTATCTCTTTTCTGCAATCACTTATGGGTACTTATGTGCATTTTGCAGAACTATGTTGTCATTCACTTAGTAGCTACCAATGGGTGTGTTTCAATCGTTGTCATATTGTTGCCGTCATGTTCACACGGTATACGTGCATGATGCGTGCTACATGCATGTTATGTATATGCGTATGCAAGACACCCATACACACAACCATCCATCGCACTAACACATACAATTTCGCGTACACATATATAGCCAGTGATGGGCGTTTACGTGTAAACAGTCGGTGTTTACGTTTACCTTGTAAAGAGATGTAAACAGAGTAAACAACCGTAAAGTAAAGTCAACACGGTAAACACGTAAAGAGTCATAAATTACACGTAATTTAAATTTAAAACTTTAAAAATAAAGTAAAAAATGGCAGTTCCCAAAAGGAATATATATATATATATATATATATATATATATATATATATATATATATATATATATATATATATATATATATATATATATACAGAATTAAATTTTCAATTAAAAAAAGAAGGGAGAAAATATAGTGCTTTGTGTTTAATTTGTAAAAAAAACTTTGTCCAATGTGGCCATCCAAAGATTAAAAGTGCATAGGTTAGAAAAAAATCTGATATTAAAATTTTCATTTTTCAGTTCATATTTTGTTCAATTGAATTTTGAATTTGTTAATAAATACGAAGTTGTGAAAAATAAATATGAAGTTATAAAACACATTTTTGGGTTTTGCTTATTAAGTAATGTAATTCTTTTATTATTACAATTTACAATTTAATTTTTAACCTGTTTACGTTGTTTGCGCTGTTTACATATTTACATCCAAAAAATATGTTGTAAACAGAAGTCGTGTTTACGTGTAAACTATGCTTGTAAACACTGTAAGCAGTTTACGCGCCCATCACTGTATATAACATATTGGTGGGATATTTTCTATCCTTTGTCGTTACTCTGGTTTCAGTAGTATAGAGATACTAGCGTTCGTTCTGTGATATTCTGTGGGAAAAACTATTAAAACTTTACACTGTTGCCGTACTTTACACATCATATTGTGCATTGTTTTAAATACATTAAAAATATTTTAGATTATAAAAAGTATTGGAAACAATCAAATTTGAAATATCATTATTAATAACTGTATTTCTTTTAACAAAAAAAAAAAAACATAATTTCATAAGTTTTAACGGCATAAGTTTCATTTATTTAAAGTTGGCAACCATTACGGTATCCTATGTATTTAACATAGGACAATATAGCCAACCTAACCTTCCCCCTCCACTTTCTTAAAAACCTTAAATGGAATATTATTAATTATTAATTTGTTTTTAAACGAACCGATATTAATTCTGTTTAAACGTATTTCATCAAACCCGTGAAGAGTTTGACTGCAAATCCATTTTTTTTACACTGTAGAAATTCTGTTTAATTAGGTAAGTATTGTTACATTCTCGCATTAATTTTTAATAAAAATATTTCAATTTAATTAAATTTCTTCAAAACGTTAATTTTAATATACAGTAAAATGTGTCCCATTTTACTGTAATCCGAGTTATCCGCACATACGGTGTTTCTTTGCCTAGTTATACTATGGCCGTGTTCCATTAAGGACACACAACGACACTGTGTAACACAATGCATTTGTTTTTTTACAAAAAACTAATTTTTTTAAATTTTATGCTAGACTAACCTTTTAATTGCATTTAAAAGCATTTAAAATGTTAGTATTGCAATAAAATTTTTTAAAAAAGTAGTTTTTTTTTGTGAAACATCAAATGCACTAGTAAGTGTTGTTTGGGATTTCTAAATGGAACACGATCGATATGTATAAGTAATATTTTTTTTTTCATTACGTTGCACAGTCTGCATGTTAATAATAATGACAAGCGAGATAGATTATATATACAATTGATCTATATTAGAAGGATAAAAGATACAATGTACAAGGCGACTGCACAATTCATAAAGATAATATGCAACAAAAAATAAACAAGAGCACAATATATTTGTTTGTAAAAAAAAAAATAGCTTTCTTTTATGAAAACGCAAAATTGCTGTAGTCATTTCTTTATGTATTTTTCACATATAATGGTGAAAGTGTTAATTTATGATTTTTGGCTGGTTTTTTTATTTTTTAAGCACAGTGAAAATACATCCCCCTCTTGCATTTATTAGTACATGCATGTGCAACTCATTAATTATTTTTTATATTTTATTATTATTATTACCGATTGCCACCTCTCTCAAATTTTTGATAACAGACCTGTGTTATAATATCACCGAAGGAAGGATGTCATCCTTCGGTGACATAAAAATGGATTTGTTTACACTTGTCGCAATCATACGCACATAGACGAACGAACGAGACGCTTTCAAATCCGTTTCCGTGCGTATTCAATCGAATTAAATTTCGCAGTTTTCCGCACTCAGTTCCACTAACTGTAATTTTCATTTTCTAGCGATACACCTTGTATACGAATTATGTTATGATAAAATTTCATTAATATGTCATACAACAAAACCATATTATATTATGATTAAATGATTATAATTATGTATGTATGAATATTCAATTAGGAAGCATTGTATACACCAAAAAATATAAAATAAATTTTGCAGCAATCTTACACCGCGCATACAACTCTGTGGCATATTAAACAGGTGTTAAGTCAGAACTTAGAACAAATTTTAAATTAGAGATTCTTATATAGGTACACATGAGCGTAAAGCAATGCGAGCTAATGGAAATTAAACAGATGGTCTTGATGTATTTACATACCTATAATAGATATTTGTAATGAATGTTACGTATATGTATATCTTGATATCAAAAACGTTTACAGAAAATAAATTATTATCTACGTGCGATTGAATCGACAAGCTGACAAGTCTTAGCGAATTTCCAGAATGGAATTCAGCTATTACATCCACTGTCATGACGCGACCTGAGCCCTGGACTATGGCAGAAATTTGTTTTGAGGTCTCTAGAAACCGAAAATAATATTCATTAAAATTTTTATATATATATATATATATATATATATATATATATATATATATATATATATATATATATATATATATATATATAAATTATAAATCGTTGGACAAGTTCGTTAGCCAGACACGTCGGATACCAAGAACATGGTTTTTGTTCTTGCCAAAAATTAGTTTTCTGCCAAAATTTCCACTTAATAAACAATTTTTGCGAAATTTTTTTACACCATTTAAAAGACGAGAAAAAATTATATAAAAAAGGTTGTTTGCGCCTTTATTAAAATATACCTTGATTTAAATTTGATATTTACTCCGAGTTAATATTTTTTGATGTAAACAAGATCCGATGCGCATGATCCTAATTTCTTTTCTAATTAGCGATCATTTTTAAGTAGTAATAGTTTAGTTGTAAAAATATATAGTCGTTTTGTGAACCATAGTTGTTATACAATCTAAAGCCTTTAGAATTAGATTGTTATCCAAATTTTCGATAATTTTCTTATTTTAAATATCGCGTAGTGAAAGTGCTTCAGTGATCCCATTTTCCATTGCATTTTTCCAATCCCTATTGTTTGTGCTGGAACACCTTCGGAACCCAAAAGGAGCGGTATTTAAGGTAAGAGGTTTTCCTCCCATTTATAATTTTTAGTTTTATTTGTGTTTTATCCAACAAAGGTCTTTAAACTATTGTTCTATGTCAACTAGTTTCCGAGAAAAACTAATTTTTATAAACGGAAATTCGCTATGTTATGCAGGATGCTGCGATCGGGGTATATTTGATTATATACATTCTGCATAGTCTTGGTGGAGGTAACGGGAAAGTGAAATATTAACACTATACAGTCCGCGCGTCTACATAGTAAACTTCCTCAGGAGCCGACAATAAGTATTTTTAACATGTTGACGCAAAGCTGTACCTACTACGTCAACAATTCTGTATAAAGTGTACACCAATAAGGTATCACTACATTTTGTGAGATTGTGTTACCCATATACTATGCTACATGTTCGCGATAGTATGACATGTATGTGTGATGACTGATCGCGACTGGCCTCTACAGTTTTTCTGACTATGACATAGATGCTGTGTCATCGGAGTACAAAAGTTCGAGAAGAATCACTTCACGAATCAAAAGAGTGACCCTAAAAATAGCCCGTTTCGGGATCACAAATTTTCAAATAATATCTTATGATGAGACATTATGCACTAAAGAATTCCGAGTTAATCATAAGAAAGATTTCAGAGATTTGTCTTACTTGTCTTTTTTGTATTGTTTTTTCAATTTTTTTACCTTTTACTTTTAATTATCTTTTATTTTATATTATAGGATACCTATGGCATACACTGAAATGCTACTCAATAAACTAAATAAAATACATACATTTGTTTAAGTGATTCGCGCGCCACCTATGGTGAAAAATGGTTGTACTAATTCAGAAACCTTTACGGGCGTGCGTCCAATAACTCACCTAACAAACTCATCGCAATAAACTAAATGAAATACACATATTTGTTGAAACGGTTCACGAGGAAATTTTTATTTCATTCTGGAATTGTGGATGGTGGAGGTAACGGGAATTGTAAAAATGAGAGACGTAGTAGAGGCTAGAAGTAAATTTTCGTTTTAAATATTTTTTCTGTAGAAGATTTTTAAAATTTCGTAGAGATATGTGCTATGCTAAAATAGAAGAAATTAAAAATTGACAGAAAAGACATACACACATGAATGTATAAACTGTGTTAACGCCACCATTAAAGTAAAAATGTGGATGACAGTACGTCACATCAGATTGCATATCTAATACAAATTAAATAAGTATTAATTTATGAATTATTTATAACTTTATGTTGCTATTAATAATTCTGTTGTAGACAAATTGTTAAATCTGTAAGGTAATTCTGTTAAGAATCGGTCATACCTGTATTAAAGTTTAAAATACACTAAAAGAAAATAATCATTTAATTGATATTCTAAACTTGAAATTGATATTCATACTTGAAACGTTACTGTCTTTTAAGTTATAGCTTTATTAATTTTGTTACATATTACTAAGAACCTAATCTTTGAGAATACGTTTTTGACTTAATAAACTAACTAGAGTTGCCTCAAGGAAACCAGCTGAAATCAACAAAATTAGATAAATTTTAGAATAAAAAAATTTTTCTGAATTTTTATCTTGAATTAAAAAGACAATTGCTGTAGAGAAAAATGTATTATCATATGTATTATCATAATGTAATGTCATATGTATATAATCATACATATGACAAAATTACACGTCTATTTATATATGTGTCCGCACGATAACTCAAGAAAGAAACATTCTATTTTTACGAAATTTGGTGAAAACGTTAGAATTCCAAGAAATTGGGATGAGTTCCTCAGCCAGACATATCCGATGTCCAGAACATGATATTTTAGGCATTTTTAGCAAAAAAATAAGGTTTTTGTCAAAATTCCCCCCAAATTTTTTAGCGGAAATTCGCTGTATTACACAAGATGCTGCGACAGAAGTATTGTTATATTCTAATGGAAAATTATACTAAAAATCTAAACTTTTAAGTTGTAAACACGCAAATCTTTTTAACATGCTCCCCAAATTTAAAATTGATTAGTAGATGTGCTGTCGAAAAAAAAATTAATTTGTGGAGTAAAAGAATTATTAATCTGAAAGCTGGCAACATTTGGAAATATCGCATTGGATTAAAATTCGTGACTTAATTTAAAAATAAAATGAAGTCACAAAGAAATTTGTAATGATCGCGGAAATATTTTCAGAATGTACAAACTCAACTACTTCGAAGATAAGTTTATTGAACGAAAAATAAACTTTAATAATAAAATTATATAATAAACAGTTTCCTTTGTCAGACAGAAGGAAAAATAAAAATTCCCCTTTCAGTTGAGTAGTGTGAGAAATTTTTGATATAATTTTTAAAGAATCATTTAAGGAAAAATGGAAATTACAGAAAATGTAATATCATTTTTTGTTCCAAATACACTAAAGGAAAAAAAATTGGAAATGATACTTTAACAGGTTCCTATATAACATGAAAAATAAATGCTATTTTCATCTTTAATTCTTACTTTACGTGTCATGGCCTGTCGATCACAACAGTATTATTTTAACAATGATAAATCAGATCGAATTATACAATTATTCAAATTCGTAAAATTTATTCACTGTAACATTTGAGAGGGGGTAGGTAATTGAAATTTTGTGTATTACATTAAATCTACAATAAATTATTATCCGTCTGAAATAACAATTTTCATCAGTTCAACAGCAAGACAACAGTAAATTTGATTCGCTCAAAAAGAGTTTTTGAAAGTTGATTTCTCAAGTTTGGTTATTATTGGAAGAATGTTAGGCTACGTGTTTATTTGCAAACGAAATGTGGCGTATCCCAATTTTGAGAAAAATGATAATATCATTGGTAATTGATGAATTATTGCACTCTGATTTGGCTAGTTGTTTAAAACAATAACAACAAAATAATGATCTATAAGTTTTAGGTATTATACATCTATATACCTATGTTAGTTAACTATTACATATACCTAATACACATATATTTAGTAATTTATCATTTCTGACCAGTTAGTAATTTTATTTGTAAATATGTCAAATTTGACATTATGTTCGGAAATAAAACAACTCTTCATATATATATAAATTTTCGATGTATTTAGATACAGAATGTACAAAAATATTTTGACAATTGTCAAAAATATCATTATTATGCTTGTATTTCTTTTCTGAAATGAGGAACTGCATCTATAAGTATATTTTTTAGTGAATTTTCGAATCGAAAATTCAGCTATTACAACCACTATCATGACGCGACTTGAGCCCGGCATTATGATAGAAATTTGTTTTGAGGTTCCAAAAAGTCGAAAATAACGTACGTATAATGTATATATCAGCACGATAGCTCTTGAACAAAATATGCTATTTTTACGAAATTTAATCAAAACGTTAGAAGTTTAAAAATCTTGAACATGATTTTTGAGAAATATAAGTTTTTTCTCACAATTTTTCCAAGTTCAAAGTTTTTGAGACATTTTTTTTCACCATTAGAAAGAGAAGAAAAATCACATAAAAAAGGTTTTTGAACTATTATTCTAGGTAAACTGGTTTCTGAGAAAAAATAAGTTTTGTTAACAGAAATTCACTATGTTATGCAGAATGCAGCGACAGTGGTATTTTTCAATAATTCTATGTAGGTATCTAATTTTGATAAAAATGAAAATAACGACTTAGAAATTAAATAGGCTTCCAATTTCATCGTTCTATTATTTATTTTTTGGTTTTTGAGCCACCGAAAAAAAATTTAGTAAACTTAGTGACGTCACCAAATTAAAGAATTTCTTTTTTCTGAAATCAAGCTTAATTAAATTGATTTGAGTTAGGGTGATTTGCTATTAAAATGACAAAATTTCTTTTAGAAATATGACTGATTTGATGGAAGTTGTTTCTCTATAGTAACTAAACATACCTATTCTTCGTAGAAATGAAAGTAACGTCCATAAGTCGCTTCCAATTTTTTAAGTTATTGAAAATTTTATGACGTTATGAAATACACCACGATAAAATCTGAACTAATCTTCATTCAGGTGGGGAGGGGGATTATGATCCCTATGACTACCCCCTGTATCCGTACTTGAATACACTGTTTAATATTTTTAGAAAATGTGAGAGTAATTATAATATTCTTAAGAGTACGCATGTTCGCCTGTTCAAACTTTGGACGCTACTGTACCTGTATGTATATGAATGTATATGATATTATTTATAAAATGTACATATAATATGATTAATAATTTTGTGCTGTAATTTATTGGAATAAAATTATCATTATACGAACAACGGAGCGACCAAGCAGACCCCGTTCATTTGGTTAGTTAACCAAAACTATGCACCAGCTACTACACTAGGTGTACGGCGACTAGAATAGTATTAAAGTAGGCGAGTAGCATTTCCAACATCCAGTTACGAATCATTACGAATATACATCATTATACGAAAAGATACATCATACATCATTTATGAAAATTATTTTAAATTTCAAATCACATTAGAAATAGACCGACGGTTTCAAGCTTCATCCGACATATACGTAGGGAGCGCCAAAAGTTCTCGGGCTAATATGATTAAACTTATTTAAAGGTGACGTAATTTATACTCACAGAAAGTATAATAAGTCTCTAGTTATCATAAACGCAGTGGACGAGTTTACATGTGTCTTATTTATTCTGTTGTAAAAGTGTACACTTAATATGTCGACCGTTTCAAAAATTGAATATCGTGTAGTAATAAAATTTCTGACAAAAGAAGCACAAACTCCAGAAGACATTAAGGACAGATTGGATGGTGTATACGGTAAAGCCGTGTCAAATGTTTCGTTTGCGGTACGAGTCCGTCAACGACGATGATCGTTCTGGACGTCCGGCAGATTCGATCACGGCTGAAAACATCGCTCTTGTAGAATCGCTACAAAGAATTTGCTTATTATTATAAAGGCATAGAGATGCTTATCCCACCTTATAATAAGTGTGTTGAAATAGAGGGCGGTTATATAGAAAAATAAATTCTTTTCACTGTTCTCTCTGTGTATTTTTTAATACTCAGGCCGAGAACTTTTGGCGCATCCAACGTACATATTATTATAAATCTAATAGATTCCAAAAAATTGTTAATTTAAGGGAAGATTCGCCAAAAAAGCATAAAAAATCGACCATTTATTATTATTTTATTTTACACAAATAAATATTTTATTAAAAAACTAAATAAGTATACAACATTGTTTCTACATGTCTTGAGATTACAAAAAAAAGAAAAAAAAATTAAAAAATGAGCTATGTACGAGTATAAATGACTTTGAAGTCGACACTGCGAGATTTTTCCACCTTTACACCCAATTTTTTGAAAATATACATACACAGTTATGGGCACTAACTAGGATCTAAGGGAAAAAAATAAAAAGCTAGCAAAAAATCACATTTTGAAAATAAATTTTCAAAAATCATCGCTTTTTCTCGAATATAAACAGCCGCTATTTTGCAAATATATTATGGAACCAAAAGATCCTAGTTCCTGCCAAAATGAGGGTATCGAGGAACAATATGCACCTTGATTTATATCGATATCTCAGATACTTTTTGAGATACATGAGGAACCATGTCAAAAAACGTACTTCCGGGAAAAAAGCATTTAAAGTTTTTTTTTTCTTTAATTGAATTATAGTAAAGTGCGTGCACTAAAATGCCCATAACTTAGTGATTTTTCATTTTTTTAAAATAAAATTTTTGGAGAATATTTCTAGCACCATAAGAAACATAATTAGGAAAAAAAAATCGATTTTTTTTTTAGCGAATCTCCTTAATTTAGATTTTAAATTTGAAATATTACAGATTTAAATCTGTAAAATAGTTACCAAATTACTTAGAATCTCCTAGAGACAAATTTTGACACTTTTATAACCTTATTAAATGTATTCAACTGTTTTTCGTAATTTGAATCAATTCATAAACAAAAACTTAACGTTACACCGAATATTATGGTAGGTTCTTATTACCCCTTTTAAATGGAATTTCGACATCCTTCACATAAAATTCTACTATAAAAATTGGGATACCGTCTTAGAAAAAGAAATTCATATTACCTACTAATAATATTTTCATAGACTTCTACTGGGCGATGTCAGTTTCGTCCATTTTAATTACCACAAACTAGTAATAAAGCTTTTTTCGTTCAGGGACTTAATTTTATGGTTACATTTTTTCACCTTTATTCAAATTATTTTAGTATAGGAAATAAATATGTAGCAATAATGTAACACTTATTTTATAACTATCCAAATATTGGATATTTGGAATAAATTTATGATATTAGTTAATGTATGTTGTTATAGTATATTTGTAATAAGTATACATAATATCGTTGTTTCTCTATTAAAAAAATTAAGTAGGTATTATCTAAAAAATTAGCTCGTTAGTTGCTATAGAGCGCGGTATAATATAAATAAAAAAAAATTTAAAATATTTGGGTCCATTTGATAATAGGGTGCCAATTTCAAATTTCTCAGAGCTGGTGGCGTAAGATTCAAAAGTTAAAATTAACATCTAATACAAAAATAAAATAGAAATTGGATAGTGGATTGGATATTGCTTCATAATTTTTTAAATCCCCAGTTAATGGAAATTATGCCCAAATATAAAAAGAAAACTGGTATAAAATTTTCTAGTTGCATAATATTAATTCTTATGTTGACGAAAATTCGATTTTTCCATCTTGGTTGTGGGCAGCAACAGAATAAGGTACTGAGAGGAAGTAGAATATCGGCTGCTCAGAATGTCCACAAAAAATTTATATTTATACCCAGAAAAAAAAATTAATCCGACAAAAATATTTAGAAAAAAAAAATATATATTTTTGTAATTATTTAAATTGTAAATTATATGAACTTAATCTATGTTTCCCTGCATGAGTTTTGGTTAACATTTATTTTAAAACAACTGTACATATATTTCTATAAGCTGATTCGAATTTTCCAAAAATATTCGAATTAACAGAGACCGCATAAAAAATTCGAATTAAACAAGTTTAAAATAGCCAGAGTCCACTGCTTATGTCATATGTACATATATAAAAATAATGCTTAGATACTAGCCAATAATGAACAACATGTACAAAATACCTACATTACAATTTTTTTAATTACCTATATTTACATATGAAAAATAAATTATATCACATATCCTTTTTGGGTCAATATATTAAATGTGCGTACACAGGACTTTTATAGTTTTATTTAATTATACCTAAACATATCTGGCCGGACGAAAGTGTATATCATAAAAAAAATTTCTCGGACAAAACTGTCATTTTATCAGGTACTTTTCAGGTGCAATAAACTTAATTACGGTCTTTCCAGACGAAAGTGTATATGCCCCTTCTACTCTCCTTCATTTCAGTTTTGATAATAGTAATGATTAATAAAAATACTTATGATCGATTAAGAATCAAATTCTAGATTGAAGAAATAATCTCAGATTTAATTTCGACTAAAAAGAGTGTCTTGTTTTCTTTAATAATCTTTAAATTACCGAGAAAATTTAGATAAAATCATTATTTTCTCAAATAGGCAAAAAAATTTTATTTTATTGCGTGCTTTTTGTTATAAACAACTTTTTTTGTTAATTACTCGTTGTCATTGATATTAAACTACGTTTCACGTTTGTTTTATAACGTTCAGTTTTTTTCTGTTGTTAAATTACTAATTTATACTTGAACTTTGCACATCTTGACTAGTTCTGGGTAAATTTTTTACATTATAATTTTAGAAAAATTAAATATTAATAGTAGGTACCTACTTACTTTCCTGTTTTTACAAAAAATGTACAAACAGTTTTTCCGGATTTATTTGCATATTGTCTTGATTGTTTTTAAATTAGTTGATTGTTTGTGATTTCTTAATTTTTTTTTTCTTTTTTGTAATTTTGTAATTTTAAATTCACTTCCTATTCAGTTGTCAATTTTTATACGTCTAATTCTGTGGTACGTTATCGCGCTTTAATCTTTGTAATTAATTATGTATGAAACGCGAACGAGAAACCTTTGTTGGTTTTTAAATAAAAAAAATAATCAGAAAGGTATCTAATTATACATGTCGAAACAAATTTTTAAAAAAAATTACTTTGTTTTTTTAATAGGAAAATTTGCATTTCAGATATTACATAAATAATTTCTTTAAACTTAAACAGGACAAAGTTTTAATACCAGGCACTACCAAATTAAATAATTTTTAAGGTTTCGTTTTTAGTTTTTACTATTTGTAAAAATAAAATTATTAAAATTGTAATAAAATTCTTTAATTCCGGGGAATAGAATAAAAAGTGTTACATAAATCAATTAAAATTACAATTAAATTAATTCAAAATAGAATAGGTAGGTATATTTAATAAATAAAACAATTTGTTTAAAAATATTAGGTATATTGCGGTAATAATTGTCTTGTTAACAGTAAGTCAATAATGTAAGTACTATTGATACACAGGTATTAACTTTACTCCAAAGTTCTGTAGACAAGGATGGCTAACACTTTTTAGTTGCCCTCCCAACTATCTCAAGTTTGAGCAGTTTATGGTCACTACAACAATCTATTATTATTTCGAAAAAATATTTCGTAAGGTTTCAAAGAAAAAAATTTCGTAACCCTTATGATTTTGCCATGTTTGTCTCTCGCACTCTCATAATTCCTACTTCTTCCGTCCCGCATGTATATACAGTATCTCACAAGTGTTTAGACAAAAGTTTCTTTAAAGAAACTTAAAAATTTTATTTAATTTTTTACGAGATCTTTTATACAAGATAAAATAGAAATAAGGGAAATTCTTCAAAATCTGTAGGTACTACAATATCATACTAATTAAAAACTGCATCGACTGCAACTCAAACTGCATCCGAGGCCTTAAAACCATTTGAAAACAAAATTTGCTGCACAGTGTCAAACACGATCATACGTCTACCATGGGGTAGGAGTGTATAGTTGTTGGAAATTTACATTTTTTGGATCAAATTAAGGATAAATATGTTTATCGGAAGACTTTAAAAAGAACTAGCCTGCAAGCACCAGAAAATTAAATTTATCCGAAAGCTTTCCAAAAACTATGATAATTTGTCAACAGGACAATGACTCTAAACATTCGGCATTGTAGTGAAGCAGTATTTCTTGTATTACGTGCCTCATTTACTTCATACACCTCCACAGTGACTAGATGTAAACCCTATCGAACACTATTGCCAATATCTAGGTGTTCAAATAAGAAAACTTAATATTTCTAATAAACACGATTTAATTAAAGCATTAAATTGATCAATAAAATAGTCCGGATTTTACAACAAAGTGAATCGCATCAATACCCAATCGCTTGCAAGCAATAATTAAAGCAAAGGGATGTGTAACGAAATATCAAAAATAGTTATTATCCTATGTTCCGAACTTGTAATTTTTTGTTTACTGTTCTGTCTAAAGACTTTTGTGAGTGCTATAATACATATTTTAATTTAATTTTATTTTTTTTAACAGAGTTATAATATTTGATGTGATTTTAATTAGTAGATATGATTTTGTAGTACAGATTTTGAAGAATTTATTTCCCTCATTTCTATTTTCTTTTTTACAAAAGATCTTGTAAAAAATTAAATAAAATTGTTAAGTTTCTTTAAAGAAATTTTTGTCTAAACACTCTTGTGAGGTGCTGTATACCTGCTATAACCTGCTATAAGTGTAGATTTATAAGTTTAGAAAAAGTTACTCTCTACAACGGTGGAAACATTTGTTAGTTACGAAAACTGGTGGCGATTGTCAGTGGCGACGATTGGTAGGACACCATATGAAAGTACCTATGCGTTATATACATTTAAATGTAATTAGTAAAGGAAGTACATAACTATTATATTTTTTTTATTAATTATTATTATTGTTAGAAATATAATTTTTAATTTACCTTTTATCAACAAAAATAATTTTTTTCAATTTATTTAAAAAACAAACTGCAAGAGCTCGTTAATTAATTGTATTCCGAATAAATTTTTAGTTAATTAATTTTAGAAAATATTAATATAAATAAAATTTATGCCTTGTTTATGTAGAATTAATGAGTACATATTTCCGTTTGGAAATGTGTTTTTATTTGTACAAAATTAAATAACGTCTTAAAAATCTTTTATTTTGTTTGTTAACTTTTGGAATTACTGATTGGAAAGGTGTTAACGTGTGACTTTAATTATACTCATATTAATTTTTGTTGATTCAATTTTAATTAATATTCTTAATGATTTCTTTATAAAAATTAAAATAAGCATTTTACGCTTTTTTTATACATATTATTTTATTTAAACAATAAAATATAATATATATGTTAGAGCATTTTTAATTACTGATGTAACTGAAAGGTATTTGAACACAATAGATTTAATACAATTTAAAAAATACAAGATATAAAAAAGTACAAATTGTATAAATAGATTATTATTCTTCTGTATAGGAATTGTAATTAATATTAATTAATTATTTGTATGCAATAAATTTTTGCTGATGTTAGAAGAAAAACATATTTAATTAGATTAATATTTGTATTTGTTTATATGACAACAGCAACTTTGCTTTTTAATGTAGTTATTAGCGCATTAGAGCATTCTAAAGATGATTAATGAAAAGTTCTGGATAAGTACCTATACTTAATCTTTTAGTTTTAATATACAAAATATTAAAATTTGAACCATTTCTGACGTGTAGTTTATGAGATAATAATTTTTTAAAAATACTTTCTTAAAATGCAGTTAAGGGAGTATCTTAGTCTAGAAAGTGATGATTGCGGCTTTTTTATGGCTTAATATAGAAAAATATTAATATTATTTTATTATCATCTCTTCACTGATATTTTAAATAACATACAAAAATATTTCATTAAAAAATGAAAATTAGTGATTTAAATATGGTCATAGAAAAACAAAAAATGATGCGTTGGTTGACATTATTTTAAAGATTCTGGTTTAGAAAGGTTGTCATTACGGTAGGAAATACAACGAGAAAAAAACAAAATATCTAAAAATGGAAGCTGTTTGAAAAAAAAATTTAACGTTTTTTATTTCTTAAGCTTTTTATTTTTTAAAAATAGTAAAAATCAAATTATCCCTAGACCTATTTAATTAGGGAAAATTTTTAAAAAAATATAATTTTTCACGGACGGCACTTAGGGTAAATCCGACCTTGAGAATGAAACTTATTATTTATTTTAGTAAAAAAAATTAGTATTTAAAAATTAAATTTGAAACAACATTCCCACTTTATGAGATAATATTCAGTTTACTCACCTAGAATTCATTTACTGTCCAAATAAATATTTTGCGTCTTTATTGTTTACAATTTTGTTTATTTGCTTAATAAATTTATTAAGCAAATATTTGTTTAATTCAGCAAATATTAAACATTTAATGATTGCTACTAATTTCAATAAATGTATATGTTATGTATTTATGTAGTTCAAAAGTTAAATATATTTTTTTAATTAATTTGAAAATCACTCTAGGATTGTTTTCATGTTTTAACATCCGTTTTGGCGACTCAGTTTATTAAGCTAATTTAAAATGAAATTATATTTACTATTAATTAGAAAGAGAAATGGCGTCAAAAAAAAAAACAACAACATTTTTTAACGGAAAACAAACTGATTTCTATTTTATTAAAAATTTATGATTAAAAAAAAAAACTTAAAAATGTTTTTAGTATTAATTATTTTTTTTCTGCTTTGTTCGACACTAATTAAAATGAAAACATATTCATAGCTGTTGATAAATTTTATTATTGTTTAATAAAATAAAAAAAAATTGTTTAAATAAATAAAAAAAAAATGATACCAATAATAAAAATACAATATATAGATAATATGGAAATAATATAAAGTGATATGATACCATGTACGCATATTTGTACGTTTCCGTGAAAAAATGATACGTTCTTAGAAATGTGTTGATGTACAGGAAAAAATAATGTTTGTATTTGTAAATATTTTCAAAATCAAGTTCCCATGAAAATTAAAAGTCATGATTTTTTTTTTATACGCATACAATTCAGAATAAGAATGTGAACTATTTGCTACGCGAGAATTTGTTGTTAAAAATTTATTAGACTATAGACTCAAATGAAATTAACTTAGCGACAAGGTGGAAAGAGTAGATAGGAAATCAAGTTTTTAAAAATGTCTCGAAATCATTTTACTGAATTGTAAATGAATTGCTTCCAAGAATTGCAATTTGTGATACACCAGTTCATGCTCAATTACAGGGAAGTGTACCATCAGGGTGCCTATGTCCATAATGAGAGTATTACCAGATACGATGATTCTATAAGCAAAGGAATGTTGTTTCCATGCTGACGTGAGATAAAAAACTGTTAACAGTGGAAATGTGGTTTATGACTTATTTTCGTTTTATCATACTTTTCGTAACTTTAAAAGAAAAGCATCGATGACGTGTTTGTAATTCAAAAGATCGAAAGACGAGAGGTGAATCGGCCCCGGAAGCGAATTATTTTAATAACTGTATTATCGGTATATGGTGAGGCTGTAAGTAATTGATATCTACAATTTTGGCGGCCAAAACTGAGTAGTTATAGAGATAACTAAAAAAATTTAAAAAATTACAAAAAATTTTTATTGGTCACTATTCAACATAGGAAAATAATTTCAAATCCACATAAAGGCAAACACTCTCGAGAATATTAGATACATTTATTATCGTATCAGTCCTCCTTATTAAGGATAATAACAAGGATAATATCCGATCCAATGTTATTTTTATAGGGTACCAATTGAGCGACCACTTCAAAAAAAATTCAGTAACTGTGCCTTAATGCATTTAATTATTGCAGCAAGTCTCATCAAAATTCAAAGCGTGCAACATGATAAAAAAAATATTTTTAATTTCTAATCTGCTGAATCGCCCCTCCAGTGGGCCCGACACTGGAATTATATACATTAATCGAAAGTACTTTAAAAATAAAGTGTTGTGTCTCATAAAGTGTTTTTTCCTTACTCCTATAGTTTTCGAGATAATCAAGAATAATCGAAAGAGGTATAGGTATTTAGATATAGGCTATCTGCCCCTAACAGAAATTCCAAATAGTAACAAGTATTAATGTCTATGTAACACTGCAGGTACTTTATATATATATATATATATATATATATATATATATATATATATATATATATATATATATATATATATATATATATATATATATATATATATATATATATATAACTTTATATATATAATATAAAGGTAAAATCATCAGTAGCTGTCAGCTTAACTAAAGTGGTATATGTGTGTAAAGATTTGAAAAATTCGCTTCCGGAGTCGATTCACCTATACTTATTCGGCTATACTTACCCTTTGCTTGGTGCTTGCTAAGCTTCCAATAATGTTATTTCCATTTTAATTATAAGGTAAAATCATCAGTAGCTGTCAGCTTAAGACATGAAGAGTGCTTTAAATTAGAGTTTTACTTTTCTAATTATGCGAAATAACAAACAGTAAAGCTAAAACAGAAAATAATTTTATGATCTTTTAAGAATATTTTCATTTATTTGAATATTTTTATAAGAAATATCCAGTCAAAAATTAATGATACTCCAGTATCCGTCGGGTGAGGCACCCAATATCCGTTATTCTGAAGAAAAGGGTTACGTAATTTGAAACGACTGAGCTGCTCGGCTAGTCTTCAACTGGTATAATGGTAAGCTAATTCCTGTCTGGTAAGTCATGAGTTCGAATCCAACTGGGGAAAATACATCATCAGACCCATTGTTTTACCTCATAATTAATTTACAACGGTTCTACGATTTATAACACAGTTCGATCCTACTGCAATCAAAATAATTTCTAATATTTTATCAAAAACGAGGCATATGATTGAGCCGTTGCGCATGTAAGTCAAAAGAAAAAATTTAAAAATAAAGTTTTATTAAAAAATGCTCTCTTGTTTCGATTTTTAAATACGGTACTTGACTGTATTCAAAATTTGTTTTAAATGTTGAATAATTTTATGTATTGTCCTTAAATATATTCAGTTTTAGTAGTGACAAATAAAAATATTCTTTAGTTACTTAAAAATTCGATTTCGAAAATTATAAATTTTTAGCCTTCATTTAAATGGTTAAAAACGCAGTGATATTTGAAAATGACGTCATGTTTTAATAGCAGATCTTATTACTCTAGTTACGGTTTGTCTATGACAAATTGCATTTTCATTGTGACATTTTTACAATTCTAATTGACCAAGAGAAGTTGTTTTTCTTTGTAATTTATTTTGAACTTTTTGGTTTGCAATTAAATTTGCACTCAAAAAAGATTGATGGAAGGAATACATCGTCACTTAATACGTAAAATATCCTTATCAACTTGTTTTAAATATTATGTTAAAAATGCTTTTATTTTTTGCTACAATTTTAAAGTTACGTTTTCTTAAAGTGCATTTAATACTTGTAGGGCTTCATGAAAATCTTACGATGATGATAAATGAAGAAGATAACAAAGTAGAAAGTTGTAAATACCACTAAAACTGAGCATGATGACTGCTGAATATTATGTACAAATTTGAAACCGTGTTGACAAGTGTTGATATGAATGAAAGCGACATCTGTTTCAGTTAAATCGTGACGTCATTGCATACGTCACTACGCCAAATCGTTTTTCCCGCCAATTTGTTCATTTAAAATTGAACAATGGGTTTTTTGAAGATTTTTAAAAATTTAACAAAAATTAACTAATTTATACATAAGAACAAAGCATTTAGAATCATTTCTCAATTGCAGTCAAGTACCCTATTACTTACAATTAGTAGTTGGACATTGTCTAACAACTGATTTATATTAACAGGGAAATTTTATATTTTTGCCAAAATGTATTGTTCATTTTACTAAGTTTTCTTCTTCTTCGCAGAGAAAAACTGTGGAGTGACCATTTTTTGCGCCGATTCTATTTAACATTTGTAATAGAAGCAACCAGTCTTACACTGTAGTATTATTTAGCAAAATATTTTTGCGTTTTAAGATATATCTAATTTTGTTCTAACGGTTATTTTAAAAGTAGTTCTTCTATGATAATAAGTATGTACATGTACTTGAATACTTTGTATTAAATTGCATACGTTTTTTTATATGAAACAGTGTTTTTCAAATTAAAATCAGAACAGTTAAACTGCGAGATCATATACGCCACATTAATATACATATATTCAAATATTTTAAAGGTGTATTTAATAACGAAAAAATATACTTACGAAAGATATTATTACGTTAAAATATTTGTATGTACAACATCGGTCAGTATATTTAGAACAAATATATCCAATCTGGATCATGATTGGATGTGTTTAAGGTATTGGATGCTTCATTTTGGCACATAGCTCTTTAGAGCTGATTTTAAATCAGTCATTGCAGATTGTTTCAAATAAAACTCAGATGAATTGTGTGTTATTAGATTTTTTGCCTTATGAATTATTTTTATGACATTTTCTTTTTTATATAGGTATGTCCAACAAAACCATTTTCTATTTTAAACCGAGTCCTGGAGTCCAAGCCCGAGTAACGGTGCATCCAACGGGAAAAAATTAAATTTCGCATAACTTTTATTCGAAAACTATTTTTTGTTAACAATACCGTCGATAAGTACTACGTCCATTAAAAATAAAAATTGTTGGATAAAGTAACAAAATACCCCTGTCGCAGCATCCTGTATAACACAGTGAATTTCCGATTTTAAAAGTTACTTTTCTTGAAAATTCGCTTACATAGAATAATGACTTCGAAAGGTGTCATATGTAATTTTTTCTCTTTTTGTTATGGTACAAAAAACAATTAAAAAAAAAATATTATTCCCAAAATTCAAAACTCGAAGTTCCGGATATCGGGCACGTCCGGTTAAAGACCTCATCCAAGGATTTATGACTTCCAGAGTTATCGAGCAGACTCATAATTATATCTATACGTATTTATATGACTAAAACTAAAATTTCTATCACAGTCCCTGCGACTCAAGTCTTAGCATGATAGTGGCTGTGATAGTGGCTGCAAAAGCCAAAAACTTCTATAATATCAATGGGAATTTCCTCACTTGTTCCGCACTTTTATATCCCATAATGTACAAACGTATTAAATACAGATATTTGTATCTTTATGTACATATATGAATGAATGTATTTATACTACACTCTAAGAAAAAAATGTACCGTTTTACTACTATTATAGGAGGCAATTAAATGCCTTCTATAATGACAGTAACATTACAAACCGTAATGTACGAAGGTGAAAAATACACCATCATGGTGTAATTATTACTCACTCATATGTGTAATTTTACACATGTCGTACGTAAAATTACGGTCCAGGTGTGTAATAGATTACGTTTTATTTGTGTATTAACTACACAACAAGATGTAATTTTACACATTCAGTTCGCAATAGTGCGCAGTTAAACGTAAAATTACATCATATTAATGTATTTTTAAACCACGCCTGTACACCTGAAAATGTAATTTTACACACTTATATAGTAATGTTTACACCCAGAAAAGTGTAATATTAATCCAACTGAATCACTCATTCTGATTCAATTCAACTGAATCAGTATGAGTGATTCAATTGTGCTGAAAAGAATAAACTGATTCAACTTAATTGAAAATAACGAGTCAAAAAAGATTATTGATGGTTTTTTTACATAAATATTTATAATAATATGACGTATAGAATAATTTGGAATTATATACAAAAAGATTCGAGATGTTAAATATTTTGCTTATTATGTCTAAATTTCTATATAAGTGTGTCGTATAATAAAATAATAATTTTTTTGGTAAATTTTAAAATAAACACTCCAAAAAAGTAAGAATATGAAAGTTTTATTATGAACGTTTACTTGCTTTCATGAACATAGGTAATCTTTATTTTGCAGTGTAACTGCCAATTAAACTGGTCAAAATTTTGAGATATGACTTTTTTTTTTACAATGCTTACGTTTTGCAGACACAATTATTTAAGCAATATCTTATAAAAAATTTAATTGTAATTAGATTACAATGACAATATTAAAAACTTATGGATTAAAATTGTAGTTACATCATATCAAAAATATAGTTTAAGAAAATTAACTAAACAATACTTAAATATAAGAAAAACTATATTCTGCTGACTCTTGCCATTCTTAGAACTTCGCAGAAAATGCATGCTGTGCTTTCATAGATGTCTTCACCAATTCCAGTTTCTAAACAAATCAGAAAATAAGGGTTACTTAATTTTATAACCATTTTTGATTATTATTTTTTTCTTTTTTTAATAACTATTTCACAGCAATTTAAAATTAAGAAAATTTCGTTTTTGCTACACAATTACTTCTAGGTTATTTTAATGAATTTACAGATATTAGATTTTCGATTAAAAAACTCACCAGCAAAGTAACCCGGCGTGCTTAGGCACTGGCACTTCCGAACTGGTAGACTGAGGGTTTGAATTCCGTTACCGGTTATATGCTGGTGAAAGTTTTCTGCTATTTCCCATCGCAATTCCAGATGAATATCGACATCGTCCTTAAAAAGATGGTTGCAAACAGACACCTACCAAATCCTTATACCGCTTTTCCTGTCCTCCGCCCAATATTCTGCTGACTCTTGCAATTACTAGAACTTCAGGGAAAATGTATGCTACGGTTTCACAGATGTCTTCACCAATTTCGATTTCTAAACAAATCAGAAAATAAGGGTTACTTAATTTTATAACCATTTTTGCTTATTTATTTTTTCTTTTTTCAATAACTATTTCACAGCAATTTAAAATTAAGAAAATTTCGTTTTTGCTACACAATTACTTTTAGGTTATTTTAATGAATGTACAGATATTAAATTTTTGATTAAAAAACTCACCAGCAAAGTAACCCGGCGTGCTTAGGCACTGGCACTTCCGAACTGGTAGACTGAGGGTTTGAATTCCGTAACCGGTTATATGCTGGTGAAAGTTTTCTGCTATTTCGCATCGTAATTCCAGATGAATATCGACATCGTCCTTAAGAAGATGGTTGCAAACAGACACCTGCCAAATCTTTATACCGCTTTTCTTGTTCGCCGCCCATATCATCATGAAAAAGTTGAGAAATAATGATGTGAGTGACGGCCGTTACATACCATTGTCTAAAAAACGAACGTTAAATTCCATTATTATTATTACCATTGTTATTATTACTTAAAAAACTCGATTTCCATACGTCGCGTCGTTTCAGTTTAAACCTGTTATGAATTGATATTACTGTAAAGCAAAAAAAAAAAAAAAAATTCGTTAAGTGCGTGTTCTTGACACGCACTAACAAGTAAAGGTCCCGAGGCCGGACCTATCGATTTCGATGAAACTTAAATATATTGTAGAACACTAAAAACTAAGGGACACGTATTTTTTTTTATCTGCGGAAAAACGGTTTGAAGGGGTGAAATCGCCCTCCAAAAATTGGGGTAAAAATTTAATTTTTCAAATATCTCGAAAACAGTAAGAGATAGAGAAAAAGTTTAAATTGGCGATATTGCTCTTTTTTAAAGAGCTATCTATTGATATGCAATTTGTTCATATTACATCAACAGGGGTGGTTGGGGGGTTAAAATTTGGGGGTTAATTTTGCAAAAAGGGGGTGAAAAATAAACAATATAAAAATTTTGTTTACAGATTTGAAATCTACGTCAAAAAATCTAATTGACCTGTTTTTGCTCAATGCCCTAATATTAAGTCTAGGGGTAGTTAACTAGAGGGTGACTCTGTCGAATAGTCGTACAATTTGGGTATTTCAAGGAGTTCTTCATGGAAAATAGCTTAAGACAATTAGAATAACGTAGAAATGAAATTCTCGAATTCAAAATTGAGTTTGAGCAACATTGGAGAGGTGGTGAGTCACTCTCTTAAATTACATACTAGTTTATATACACTAATTTTTGCTATTAACACACTGATAGTGGGTAAAATAATGTCACAATAAGTGGTTCTGAAGTTTGACTATCATATGTAAGGTCTTTATTAGGTTTGTTTTTTAATGGATATTATAGTTTTCCTTATCGAAAATTATCGATACCGAAAATTACATAACCTAACCTAAAATAACGAAACCTAATAAAAACCTTACATACGATAGTCTAACTTCAGAACGATCTATTGTGACATTATTACCCCCTGTCAGTGTGTTAAAAGATATCTGAATTGTAGATAATGTTTTAATTTTCACAGAAATTGACAACCCCCCAAAATAAATTATTAGTCAAATTGTAAAATAAACTTTTATCAAATTACATAACTATTTGTATGAAGCAAAATTAAAAAAATTAACTTACCTGAAATATTTTAAATGTATCATCAGGACAGCATTTTGGAAACAAACAAATTTATATTACAGTATTCTTTGCACATTATTCCAGAAGCCATTTGCACAATGTATATAAAAACAAAACACCAGTACACCACTATAACACTGTTTTTGTAGCATATTTAAAGATTAATTTATCACACACGTTATAATCATATTAACTATATATCTTATCAAAAAATACTTTTGTTTAATTCAGCTAATTTGAAAACATAACTTTTAACCTTTAAGAGTATTACTTATGTAGGTACGTATAAATAATACAGCAATTCAGTAACAGATAATATTAAAATACATAAACTCATATGCGCGCGCATGGGTTTTGCTATTTAGTGGTGTAAAAATAAACCAAAAATGTTGTAAAAATCCAAAGTTACACCTTTATTTGTGTAATATTAAAAAAAAACAGTAATTATACACAAATTATATAAAAATACACCAATTTTTTCATATTACACAAATAATAGTGCATATTTTCAGAGCGAGGAGTAATTTTGCTCTAAATTTAAGTTATTTTACACGTTTTTGACCCTTTTTTCTTAGAGTGTATAAATACATATATTTCCAGGTAGTTTATAGTATTTATAAGTATAGTCGGTTTAGTGTACATTTTATAATACAGATGTAACAACATGTAAGCAAGCGTTGCAATTTTAACAACTGAACGTGGTACGTTGAGTTGTGCTTAGGGATGGGCGATAGTAATAGAGGTTTCGACTATCGATGTTTTTTTGAAGAAACATTGATGTTTCTGGTCGATTTTTTTTCAAAGTCGAAACATCGATGGCCGATGGAATTTACTGAATCATCGACATCGTTGAGCCGGAAGTAAATTAATTTTTTTTTACAGTAAATTTCATTATTAAAATCAAATTATTTTAATTATTTAAATACAGAATAAATTGAAAATTTAGAATTATTGTACAACAATATATTGTACATCAAATCTAGTTTATGTTAACAAGATTTTTTTAATTAAAAAATAATTAAAAACTTAATATTATTAACTTCCCACTGGAAGTTATTGTAATGGGTCCAATTTTACGAATCGCTAATTTGGACATATCACCACGTTTCAAGGTCACTAGAATCCGAATACATCGTTTTTAGCGTGATGTCTGTGTGTGCGTTCGTTAGTTCGTTCGTTCGTTCGTGAATTTTTTTTCGTCTCGCATATCTCGAGAACAAATGATGAAATCAACATGTCATTAGATGCGTAATTGAAAGATTGAAGGATAAAGTTTTCAGCAAATTCGGATTAGCGGTTTATTTTTTATAATAAAAAAACGAAATTTAAAAATTTTTGTGAAGTATACAGTCAGCCACACTCGTATTCGTACAGCAGCATATTTACTCATATGACTAAATTTTAATCAAATCGATTCCCATAATTTCCCACAAATTTGAACTTTTTTGTTTATAATATTAATATTTGGATCTTCTACTTACTATATAAGTTAAAAAATTTCATTAATAGTTTTTAAAAAAAAAAATTTCTAAGAAAAATGTTATGCATGCAATTTGTATCAACATATCCAACACCACATTCGTATTCGTACACCATAAAATTTGATAAATATTTTTATATGTTTCAAAAATTAATTACTTTATTTTCAAATTCAAGAAATTGTTATTGATGTATGCTAATAAAATAAATTTTATTATCGTTTGTTTAATGAGGGGTGGAGTCCCCCACGAGATACTGGGCGCGAAGCCCCCTGAAATGAAAAAAGAATTATTTATGTACAGTAGTCTCTAGTCTTTAAGCCTTAAGGACACACAATGGGAAATTGATAGTGTGGGTAGACCTGCCCCCCCCCCAAAATTTTTTAAAATTACTATAAATTACGCTTATTTAAAGATGTAAGATTAAAAATTTTAATTAAAATAAACGCTGGTTTAAATCTTTGTCCAGTATGCTGGGCAAAAGTACCTATACTCATTGATGTAAAAAAATTTAAAAAATCAATAGCCAAGAAGTTAAATAATATAACTTTTTCAAATTTTCGCGCTCGTTTTCAACATCGATGTCAGCAATCGGTTAAATTCGAAAATCGAAAAATTAAAAAAATCGATAGTCCGATATCAATGTTTTTTACCAACATCGCCCATCCTTAGCACTTGTGCTGCGCCGCGCCGCTCCGCTATTGTATAATGTGTATATTTATATAAACCAGATGTGAGAAGTCATTCGGTTATTTACTTAAATACACAACCATTATTATTATTATTACATCTCTACTGTATAAAACACATCCTATATGTTTGTATGTATGTAGTTGTATTTGCTAATTTCAGTTTTATAAGTTTAACATCGTTATCAAATTTTAAATGCCAGACTATCATCACATATATAGGTAATATCTAATATTATGTATTCACGCCAATACCGAAGAAAATCGTTATACATGATGTGGTATTCTTAGGGTCCCGAAGAAATATATTACGAAGCCCTTATAATTTCGTCATATCTGTCCGTCTGTCACACTTTTTTTGTACCGTCTGTTATTATTTTAGTATTTCATACAAAAACTTTCAATTAAATTTTTTTTTTTTTTTTGGAAAATTTTGATAAATAACATTCGAAGTTTAGGACTAGATATATGTAAAAAGGTTGAATTCGCTAAAAGTAGCCTAGTGGTATTGTCTTAGCCAGTAAACTAAGGTATATGGGCTTTTATCCTGATAACTCCCTTCAATTATTTCTTTATTTTTATTTCTATTATCACTAATGAGGTTATTTAATAATTAAAATATTAATAGGCTAGTAAAAATAAACATACGTTTAAAAAAAATTTACATTTTATAAAAGGTTATTTAATATAAAGATTAACTGAAATTCTAATAACATGACAAATATATAAAGAAAGTAATAAAGGTGTAATAAAATTTTCAATAGGTATCAAAAACTTTGTGCATGTTCAAAGTGCATTTCGGGCACACATAAAGTTAGGGTTATTGTTAACTTTGAGGTATTGAGAAATGTATGAAAGTGGATAGTTCGGAAGTTTCTGGACGTGGCTGCCAGTCACATGTTGTGGAAAAGCTAGACCCTGGCACATTTAAACGGCTCATCTAGTTTTACTATGACCGTTATAGTGAGTATAACGTAAATAATTTTAGTAAAAATTCTCAGTGATTAAAACTAAAAGGTAAAGTAAAAAAAATTACACTTTTCGAATTTGCTGCAGTTATAACTCGAAGACAAATCATTCGATCGATTTGATTCTTATTGCAGCTTCTTTCATACATGTTTCTTCGTACCATGAACCTCCAGTTTTCCGATCGAATAAAAAATGTAATTTTTGCAGACTAAAAATCATCAAATTTTCGCGCAAAATTTGAAACTTTTTTTTAAAAAACTCCGCCTTTTTGTTAAATTTTAACTTTTTTTTCGATTGAGGTTCACGGTACGGGCAATAACTTCTAGTTTAATAGGCTCTTTGGTTTTTTTGATTTCAGGCACTGTGAAGGTCGCTATCACTGCAGCAGTGGAGGAACTTTTTTTTTTGGAGCCTTGGGAGATCGCGAATAACTCACTTAATTTTCAATCTTTTGGTCCAAAAATTTTACCATGAATTTATTGTATATCAACCAATATATCCTTAAAATATTAAAACATTCCATATAGTAGTTTTCTTTAAAAAAATTACCAAAAATCACCTTTTTTTAGGCGGTCACACTAGTGGCCCCCCTTAAATACTTACTTTTATAGCTGTCAACGACAAGGAGGCTTACTTTATTTACTTAAGGCACACTAACATTACAGTGTAAGTCATAGTTACCAATTATTTAAAATAATATAATGTAGCTGTCAAACTTTTAATAACTTGAGATAATTTTTCCATTTTTTATTAATATTATTCATTTTAATTTAGAATTTCAAAAAATGTTGTATACAATAGCTGCAAAATAGATGTTTTTTTCACTCGTTGTAATTGTGCAATTCGGTAAGCCTTGTTGACAAACGAACGTATGACTCGTGAAAAAAATACCTTCATTTTGTAACTTGTTACATATAAATAACTATTTATAGTTTATTATAGAAATATACCTAAAATAAAACATATTCGACAATTATAAATTATAAATTAAATCTCAAATTTCGCCAAGGTTAAATTTTTGGGAATAGATATAATATATTCGACAAAATTACATGTGATTTTGTGACAACTTAGTTTTCTATACCTTTTAAAGGAACACTAAGCTCTGAAGTTTAATAATTCGCAAGCGTAGCTTAAAAATGAAGAGTGGATTTTATTTCCTTTTATAATAAAACATAAAAAATGTAATGAATGATTATAATATTAAGAGAGAAATTGTGAGTTATTTTCTACAACAAAAATATACTTAAATACTCTGTATTCTCTAAACTCTTAACCACTGGGGAACTCTAGCTTAATGCGTGTCCAATACGCACTTGGTAGTTTTGTTTTTTTTTTAGAAATTACGTCAATAGATAATGTCTGTCGACATTGATTGTTAATAAATGAAGTGGATGAACTAAATGTAAGAGATTGGTTATTAGGTACAGGCAATTCTCATCGAGTTACGTCAAATAGGTAATACATTGACACTATCCCTCAATCGTACGTCATTTGTTTCGGATTACATAACCGCAGCTTTGACATATTACTTTTACTGACATTTTTGAACAATATTACATAATTCGATAACAACAACCACCAATTTTGAAAGAAATCTTGAAATTAATAATAAAATTGTCGCAAAAAATTAGGGAATTAAGTCAAATAATCTCGCAGGTATACGTTCTCTAAACAAAGTTTTTAAAATTTTTTTAAATAAATTAAAAGCTCTTGTGAAGCCTAACTGCTTCGGTTTATGTGGAAATATTCGGAAAAAGTGATTCGACTTACGTTGTTTTCACTTGTATGTTTACACTGGTTCGCAGCCAAGAAAACTGGGTAGACCTCCTGTGTCATTTGTAGCCTTACAGTTTTCGTTACACTTCCAACCAATTCAGATTTCGTAAGACAAAAGACAACAGCGAAAACAGTGATACTGTTTTCGCTGTTGTCTTTTGTCTTATTCATCGTCGGTTTCCAAATATCATTACACTCTGGAGCAGAGTAACCGCGCTGTCACTTCAAAAATATAAAATCCAAAACACATCAAGAGCATGCTCAAGTATAACTTAAAGTTGTAATTACGGAGGAGTGTTGACTTACAGTATAAAAAAAATTTACGTTTACAAATACATGTGATAACTTGCAGAATTTGTAAAGCAGAATTTTGCAGGCAGATTTCAAAGTACCTATTACAAGATATCAAACAAACACGGACTGACATTTAGGAAACGAAAAATTTATGATAACTATTCAATACAATAACGAAACTTTTAATAGTTATCGGAATTTTAATGGTTAACTTTTAATGGCCGTCGGAAGGCCGTTGAAATTATTTAAAACATAATTTACCTAAACTCAAAATTAAAAAAAAAAAAATTGTGAGAGTTTATGCACAATATGTAGTATTCTTTTGTTTCAGCGCTACCACCATTGTTACAACTTCATGATAGGTAGTTTGAATACTTTTTATTCTGCGACTCTGTAAATAGAGATTGTGGTCTGATAATATATTTTGTGAATACTAAAGGTGTAGAGCTATACTGTAGCAGTTCAATTTCAATCTCACAACTATTAAAGCAATTGGAGAGGGGGACGTATCAGTTGTAACTTCCCTGTTATGTAATTTTATGATTGTAGACCAAACTGTTAACATAACTACAAACTTCTTCCATTCAGAATTTACCTATTCATCAAACAACCTTTTAACATGTAATATGATGCGGCATCTATACCAACTTTAAATGCGGCATCTCTCCTTTTTGTTGGGATAGATGCCGCACGTTGCTATAGCAAGCATAGTGCGGAATTCCAACCTAACATTTTATACAGTACTTTTAAAATATACCTAAATTAATAACAAAACTCATTTTCATTAAAACAATGAAATATACATTCTTCAATTCTAATGAATTAAATGCTTGATAAAATATTATGTTAAAAAACTTACTTTTCAATAATAAAAAGTTGGATAATTACTAAAATGATAGACTAATCAAAAATGGTACCATATACAGCTTAAATAAGTAACTTATTTTAAACATATAATCCGTTAATAGCGCTATCTATCAATAAACGGACGAAGTATATAGCTACTGCGGCATCTCTCCCGCACTTACCCTATATTTCTTTATCCTGGTATTTTGTTGTCAAATAATTCCCCAATTCGATCCCAGATAAATTTTTATTTTTAAAATAGTATTACTGCTAATTCCCTTAGTTATGTTAAAGTCATTTCCTAAAATTTAAAAATATTTGATTCCAGTTAAAAACTCGGTCAATTTATACGCATCCAGTGTCGCGGACAAATGAAACGTGAGGTAGAAAACAATTGACAAAACATTATTAAGCAACGTGACTCTCTAACGTCTCAAATAATGTTTTAGAAAAATATTCAGTTATGAAAGTTACACCATATTTATAATATTAATTTGAACAAAAATAATATTTTAATGAATCATGTAACTGAACTGTCATCTTAAATAAATCTTTAATTGATATTCATTTGTTAGTGACATTTAATTATAAATAATTATTTATTATCGATATCTAATATTACCATAACCAATATGGATTGAAATTTTTAGGTGTGGTTGAATTTTGTTTATGTTTTAACGTGTTCGTATTTATAAAGGAAAAATAGTACAGGAGAGAAAAAAAGGCAAAATTGTTATATACGAGCATTAGTTTACAATATGTCATTTTTATAATAAAAAATAATTAAATTAATTTATAAGTCGTTAAACATTACAGTATTAAAATTATGACCAATTAGAATAAAAAAATGTCGTGATATGTTTCTTTTATAAATGTTTTGAATAAAAAAGGAAGTTTGTAAAAAGCTAATTAAGTAAATATTAATACAAAAAATTCCTTATAAAATATATTTTATTGTAATAATTAATATCAAAATATTATTAAACAATTTTCTTCTAAGAAATTATGTCTATAGTTACTGGTAAAATAAAGTGAACAATAGTTTTTACTTTTGTGATTCGTTAAAAGTGAGAAGGTAACAATATGTTATCCCAAATCTTGGCAAATTGCAGTTCGTGAAGTGCTGGATCCAAATAAAATTCCCATAAAAAATCGTGTTATTCAATAAAAGATTGTTTTAAAATAAAAATATTTCTAACACGAAACGCTACCTTAATAACCATATTTTCCCCGCAGTTAATTTTGACCCGCAGTCAAAAAATATTGCCGAAGTCTATTATTAAAAAAATACACAGAATTTTCATATAAAGTTTACTAGTATTTTAGTTTTTTAATTAATACTTGAAATGTGGAAACTTCGTAGGATGTCGTAAAATTTAAAGAACTGGATCCAAAATAGACCATTGAAGACCCAACTATAAAATTTATGTTAGTTCTTCTAAGTATATATTCACGAATAAGTCAACTTCATTTTTTTTACTGATCAATAAGTAAGTAAATTAACGCTTCTGGCTAAAAATCTGTTGCACGATTTTTTCAATTGGTGGCAGCGGAAACACTGTTAATTTTAAAATTCAAGTAAATTATTTCAAACAGTTTGTGTAACTGAAACTAATTTTATTTGGTAACTATGCAGAAGTTTAACAAAAATTTATACTTCATTCAAGAGTCTCCATAAAATGAAAATTTATACGTATTACAATATTCTATCAATATCTTTATTACATAAGACATTTTGTATTGACATAATCACTTTGTAAACAATATTATATTATTTTACGTCTTCATTTTTATTAAAATAAAAATTTTTATTCTTCACTTTAATCTTTTTTAATATCTTGAAAGAATATTGTATTTTTTAAAGAGCTTATAAGTAAAATAAATGTATTTTTATACCTTTGTACCGATAGATATTAAACTTTTATTAAAGTAATGACTTCTAGCTGATACAATATTATGCTTTCAATTTACGAGTAACAGAAATTAAATTAAATATGACAATTAGAATACCTAAAGACATTTGAAAATTGTGTCAGATTAAGATTGATATTTGTTAGAAAATTGGATTTACTAAGCTCTTTTTTATGGAAAAAACAATTTAACTTAAGTAAAATTATACGGAAAAACTTACAAGTCTAGGCAGGTATAAAATTTTCTCGAAATATTTCCGTCGGATAGGAAATTACTACTGTAAAAGGTAAATTTTTTCTTCCCTGAATTCGTCAGAAAATTTTGTTAGTCTAACGTTAGATAACGGAGCTTGCACCATTACAAACCAGAGGGGTCGCATTCAAAAAATGAACATGCATTAGATATTAAAACAACAATTTCTAACTTGGTGACTGGATTCTATAATCTATGAATGTGGCTGTACTTCAAAAGTTAAGTATTTATACCGTGAAAATCATGAAAATATATTTAACGTGCATTAATTTATCGAATCAGAGCCCTCTGGTTTGTAACGGTATAAGCTCCGTTAACTAACGTTAGGCTAACAAAATTTTCTGGCGAACGCGAGCAATGAAAAATTTAAGGGAAAACTGGTGAGTTTTCATTGCCTCTTGCACTGTATGGACAAATTTCATTAAATTTTTTTAATTATTGGCCTTAGGCTTGCCTCTATTTCAAATAAATTTTTATGAATGGAGAGCAGGTACTTAAATTTTTTTTCTTATTATAATATTACATGGTAGGCTTATATTTTTTCAAATAAATTTGTGTTAATTTAACAGAAATTTGTTGCCATTGCCTACTAATTTAACGAAATGAACTGTCAAATTTATTAACAAAAACGTGACAGCAAAGCTATGGACTGTTTTCGATTAATAGTTTTCCTCCTTAAATTGCTTCTAAGTAACAAATTTGGATTGTAAAACACATAAATATATTGAGATAAAATACAAAACTCGAGTGTAAACGTCCATTCATATCTACAGACACTGAACGTTACAGACACGTATCGTAACAGACACGACAAATATTGTTTAATGCTTTCTTAGGCCCGATTTACATTAACGCTCTGCTCTCACTCCGATATCACTACGCTCCCGATTCGATATAATCTTGTTGTGTTCACATTACAGTGCTGATATCATGTTGGTACTTATTTGTTCTCTACTGACATTATAATGCCACTCTGCGTACACTCCCAATTCGGTCTCAGTTCGATACAAATATCTTTTCATAACAACTGAATGCAAGCGGAGTGGAGTGGAATCAAAAAAGTGTTTACACTATAGGTACAAACCATAACAAGTCTGATATCGCTCCGATAAAATATTACCTGAGTGGTATTGATATTGGAGTGACATTGGAGCGAGAGTCAACCGTGACTGATATCGGACCGATATCAGAGCGATAATGTGAATCCACTCATTGTTTATTGTGTAAGAATATTTTATCGAACCTGGAGCGGAGTGATATCGGAGTGGGAGCAGAGCGTTAATGTAAATCGGGCCTTATGAGTGTATTCATATATACCGCACAGACACGGATTGTCTGTATGTATGAATGTGTTCATAAGAAAAGCATTAAAGAATATTTGTTGTGTCGGCCACGATACGTGTATGTGACGTTCAGTGTCTGCAGATATGAATGGGCCTTAATACGTAAGACAATTTAATGAATAAAATAATTTATAGTAATATTATTTATAGAGTAAACGGTATAGTTATTGGACGTTGATAGTTATTGGACAAGACACTCTCTTTTGGAGATTATCAGGCTTATAGTAAAGCAAACTTCCTGATTTTTTAGTTAAACAAAACCCTCTAGTATTTATTTTCAGAAAATTCATTCTGAATTAACCATAATTTACAGAAACCTGTAACTACGTCATTCTTAGCGTGGTCTTGGTAGTTCGTTAAGAAAGTTTAGTGAGTGACAAGGCTAGAATCATTTAATAATATCCTACTAAACTGTGAATCATCGTAAAGGGTTGATCAAGGAGTGGAAAAAGGTTGTGTGCATGATACAAAACTTTTGGATTATGGAAATACGCCAGAAATTAATAAATGAAATTTTTGTCCAATAACTGTATTTTTCTACACGTACAACTTTAATATTTTTTTTCAGAAACTTACCTATATGTAATATGAAAGTTTTATATGATACATTAAAGTAGACAGGTCTTAATTTATTTATGAATTTTTTCGTTAAAAATAAAGTTACAACACGTACTTTTTCTGTACTTGGTTTTGAAAATTTTTCTTGACTGTCCAACAACTATACCGTTTATCCTATTATTATTTAAAAATTCGTTATTATGATTTTAAAATCAATTAAATTGTCAAATTTTTAAATTGACCTAAAACAAATTTTATTATTTCATTTTTTACCAATATTTACCAATAATATTTTTATCATGTTTACCTACAGTGAAATAAACAATGAAATGTTTTTTTACCGTAAAAGTGAAAAGATTACAATAGTTTTAGGGGACTTAGTTAAAGTGAGTTAAGTTGTCTTATTTGTTGAATTTCTTCGATTTATTTTGTTTTACTTGTTTTGAGATTTTCTGTGGTTTCAGATTTTATTAAGATATAATATGCACAAAAAATTATTTTTTCTACTCCTACTATTAAAAGTAACATTTTGTGCACGGCTAATTATATGAAAAAATTAACAATTGCCCACACAGTGCGGAAAAGAGCGTGCGAAATAATTTCCCACGGCTTAATATAATAAAAAAGTAGGCTGTTCCGTTAATTTAATATATAATACTATGATAATATATATAAATAATTCTAAAAATATACATATGTATGTCGATTATTTATTATTGTTTCCATGGTTTCAAAGAATGCTTTGGCAAAAATTTGAACATCTTACCACTGACATAAATTTTAAAAAATTTTACTATTTATTATTTAAATAAATATTAATGTAAATTTTACGAAAGAAAATGTCTTCGTAGAAAAAGTATAGTGTAAAATACGTGGGAAAAACTTATTTCTCACTCATATGAATTGTTAGCAAACTCATATTCGTGAGAAATAAGCCTCTTTTCCCACTTATTGTACAATATATCATTTTTTAAGGGTATGCTTTAATTTACGTATATATATTTTGCAATATAAACGATTTCAAAGTAATTTTTTCGACTTTAGTACAAAAACTATTGTCAGTTTATTGTCCCAAATGCCAAGACGCAGTTAAAACAGATGGTAATCCACTTTATAATAATTGTTTCAATTATTTTATTAAAATGTCCACTCTCTAGCGACAATATAATGAACTATTACAGAGACATAACATATATTAAAATGTACTTACAGTTTTAAATGCATACTTACAACTTATATTTTTATTTTACATAGGTATATATTATTCGCACACAGGTTTATAACTGACAACATCATGCTTATATGTATCAGAGAAAAAAAATTGTGTGAGATTCAAACCAAGGTCAATATAAAATATGTTTATAGGTAGGATATGCACCTGGTGCATTTTATTATATAATCGTTATAATATAAAATGCACTCGTATGCAAATCATTTAAATTTTGCAATTTAATTTGCGTACTATGTGTGAGTGAACCGATTCCATTTAAAACCAAACCAAACCATCGCCAGTGACGAGTAGCTGATGCCTTGAGCTTCTTATTTTTTATTTGTGTAAAACGCACAGTAGCTGGGTTGATTCAAAGGCTTGCAAGTTGGTTTTTATTATTTTAACTGTCCTTTTTCTAAAAACGAACTAACTTCTATACAATCTTCTTGACCTACTTTTTTCTCTGGCGAGTGAGTCTCTCCGGTTTCACATAATGCATCTTACTATTTATTTTATTGAATAAAAAAAAAAATTAAAAAAAAAAAAAAAACGGAACGATAAATAAAGACCGGTTTATAAAACAGTTAGCAAAGCAATAGTTAGATATAGATAGCAGAGAGCAGTTAGTAGCCGCATCAGGCAAATGATTATGGTTTTTGTAGAATTTAATGAAATCTGTGTAAATATTGATATTATCGGTTGGGATATTAATAATTTTTATGGGGCAATTTACATTGAAGTTTTATATGTTATCAATATTACACGAATATTTATTAATGTTTGTCTCAATATAACTGTTTTCGTAGTCGGAATAAATATTTAGAATTTTATAGCTTAATAGTGTCGTCACTGGTATGAAGGTTTCGTTTGAATAAAAATGAATTACAACATCAAAAATTATGAATTAAACATAACGTTCCGTTTTACTATTAGATCGGAGAACAACGTCTAATTTCGTTTGTATGTAATTAATTAATAAAAGCTTATAATTTTTTGAACATTTAGACCTTAAACACCCGAATTTAAGAGTGCTTTCCGTCAATCAGATTAAAAACTAGAATGTATCTAATCAGCCTCAAACTAAAGACAACTTTGGATATCTTCTTTACTGAATTTTTTACTTAATCATTCTGATCAAAGTTAAAAAGATTCAAAAGAGATTGATTAATTTGATTACGTATTGAAATTTATGGTCATTTTTCAATTCTTCAAGAGAAGTCGATTACGTGTTTTGAGAGCGCGTGTCGACAGAGCGCAAGTAAATAGGGTGTTTTAAGAGCGCATAAAAGTCAAAAAACTATACACAATAAAATAAAATGACCAGTACTATATGGTACTGTATAGAATCAGGTACTATACAGTGCCGTGCCAAAAATGATATTATGTCATCCTGTAATTTTCAATTTGTTAACAAAATTTAAATTTTGAATGAAAATTCTACTTTGTTATTTTACTAACTGAATTAGTAATAATTTACTTATATTTAATTAGTGTAATCTTTGGTGAAATATTACGAATTTTTAAATTTTCCTTCAAATTTGCACACTTCCGGTGAAAATAACATTAAGTTAATGGTAACTTTAAAAATAAATTTTTCCTGTAAAATGTTTCCGGGATAGTATATATTTTTTAATTGAAATCGATGCAGAACAGTTTATTTTATATTTAAAATTTAGGCAATAATCTCTGAATTTATAATTGCTATATAGGTAAGTCTTTAAAATCAATCTTCCTCTGGCTGTACGAGCTAATATTGAAAATTAGACATTAAAATATGACTAAGGTTTACGTGATCAGTATAAAGCTATTAAATATAAGTAAATTATTACTTATTCAGTTAGTAAAATAACAAACTAGAATTTTCATTCAAAATTTAAATTTTGTTAACAAATTGAAAATTACAAAATGACATAATATCATTTTTGGCACGGCACTGTATTATCAATGTATGTCTATTTGTACATCTGGTCAGTTTATTTTTATTGCACCATAGTTGTGTTCGCTCTGTGAACACGCGCCGTCAAAACACGCGCTATCCGGACACGACACCGCGAAGTCATAATATTCTAAGAATAACAAGTTATATTAATTAATCTACCGAAACACCTTACAAAATTTAAACTTCTTACCATTAAAGGATATTGGGTTCTTGTATTCTATTTTTAATTGTCTACCTAAATAATTATGTCATCAAATCTTGCATGGTATTAAATTTGGCCAAAAAATGAATAATTTTGAATCCCCTTTAAATAAATGAATATTTAAGAAAAATTTGGGAAAACTATGCAGGGAAAAATTTTATCTAAAGCTGTTTCGTCATGTAGATACCTATATTTTTCAGTTATTTTTAAAATCGAATTAGAATTCCTTTTAATCATATTTTACTGAAGTATTCTGTATGTATGTAATTGTCTCCAGTATTACTATTACCATAATAATGTTTTTTGGTTGCTTTAACGAAAATTTCACTTACGACCTTTAAAATAATCATATCTTGCCCCACAAAAATAGAGCGAACCAACATTTCCTCAATGTTAAGTACCGATCGCTCCAGTGGAGTTGGCACGTTTTACTCTAACCTCCGTAAATTGAATTATTATTTTTAAGATAGTAGTAACCATAGAAACAGATGTATTATCTTTAAAATAACTCATATATTGTCGTATTTTACTCTTTTCTACATGTATTTTTTTTTTATACAAATTACGGTAGATTAAAAATTGCATGGTGAGTGAAAAATTATCAAACTGAATCGATTGAGGCTCGAATCCTGGATTCTAGTCAAGTGCCTGAAGAATTAAGTAACCAAGAATGGTAGGCTCCAGCTCCAGCCGATCCAGTTTGATAATTTTTCAATCACTATGTGATTTTTAATTAAGGGGGGAGGATCCTCCAGACAACAGGTTTTTTAATAATTTTTTTTAAGAAACTGGATACATTTATTTATCAAATGAAGTTACATAGTATAGTACATGTTATGGTGTATTCACTCATAAATTTTTATGCAAAAAAAAGAAAAAATGGCGGCGCTACAGCTGTTCCAAGTTGACTATTTTAATTTGCGCCGTGGAATGTCCAGCCTCTTGCAATCAACTGAATTCAATCGGACAAAAAAATTTTATTAAAATAAGTAATATGGCTTTGCATATACTTATTTCTGATGAGAAAACTTTTTTTTTTTCACAATTTAAAATCCAAAAGAAAAAAATTTCACTTTTTTTTTTATAAACAAATTGTTATAAACAATATTTATAGTACCTAATAATTTATGTAAAATTTTAGGTACATACAAAACCCAATATCTTAAAGAATATCTATGTAAAATTTCAAGTTAATACCATGATAACTTTAGTTATGTTCCACGGCGCGGAAAAAAACTGTTTTGAGAAAGACGCTATTAAAAAGTTTTCGTTCTTGAAAAGTAGAGTTAAATGCAGTTTATCGTTATCTAAGATAATCTTTCTGTATTGAGATTAAAACATTAGAAATATATTCCTTAAGGTTCAAATGAACTTTTAAAGTAAAACAAAAAATGAAAAATTTGAAAGTTCTGGAGGACCCTCCCCCTTTAACACAATGATTTGGTCATTTGAAATTAAAATTTCGGTAGCGCAAATTATACCAATGACTGATATATAGTTAAATAAAACAAAATTATATTGAGATATGAAATTTTGAAAGTATCTACTTCTTTTTTTCTGAAAATTAATTTTAATGACAATCACATTTATTTGACCGAAATTGCTGTGCAAAATTTAATTCTTTATAGCCAATAGAAAAAATTAAAAAGCGTTACAAATTGATTTCGAACAAAAAAATAATTGTAATTACTTAAAAATTCAATGGTCATAGCAACAAACCTATTACCGTTAATTGTTATTTATGAATAATTTATTTGTAAAATTTTTGTAAAATGGGTTTTTGGATATAACAGAAAACAAGCTGTTCTCATCATCATCAGAATATAATTATTAATATTTTATTTGCTTTTTTGCATAATTCTGTTATGATTCAACTTTGTAAATATTTTTTTTTTTTTATCACATTAGCTAATTGTTTTTTAATTAACAGTTATAATTAAAAAAGACATATGTTTGAAAAACGTTTTGTTAACTGAATAAAAATTTCTTGAATATAATTAAATATTTAATAATATATGAATCAGTAACACGATATTCAATATCTTAATTACTTTGTTTAAAAATTATTTAATTATGCTCTGCCAGTACATTTTATTATAGTGTCGTTAGTTTCAGATATTACATATTATATGCACTTATAGATGATATCTTTCTTATCATACAATAAAAAATTTATTAAAACTGAGATTGATATTAGAATATCAAATTGTATATTTTTCGAAGAAATGTAAATCGTTAAAATAGTCAAAAATATTCTTGAGTATTACGGATTGAATTTCATTAGATGATGCAGCATACCTATCTCTGTATTTTGATTTAATTCGACGTAATACTAGCATACTAAGATTATTTAATACGTATTTTCAGGGCCGTGGAAACAAAAATGGCGGGCGCCGGGAATAAACCTAGATTTTTAAAAAATTTTCCAATTTTCCCAAAAATATTAGTGACGAGCAAAAAAAAATTACCTTTTTCCAGGCCTTGTGGGACCTCTTTTCAAGCCCGGGCCACAGGACTGTAACCACGGCTGCCCTTCCCTCTTGTCAAGCCTGCGTATTTTGTAAGAAATTTTGACTGAAAGTTTTTGAAAAAAGTTGGTTTTTGGGATGGCTAAAACCAATTAGTTGATTAATGTAGTGAATTAGCAGACATTTTTCTTTTTAAGGTTCCGAAGAGAAAATCTTGGAAGTTTTATAATTTCGTCATATCCGTCTGTTTGTCGGCCCGTCGATTACACTCTCATAATTCTTACGTTTTTGGACCGATGAACGTGAAATTTTGTATGTACATGATACAGGTGAAAATTTCAATTAAGGGCAGGGTAAGGTATTAAAATAACTTTTTTTTTGCATTTTTTTTTTAATTTTCTCTAACTAAATGCATAATATCTCAAGAATATTGTCTCAAAATTTCAAGTTGACTGGAGCAAAATTTTATTCAAATAGGTTTTTATACTTGCTGTAAGCACCAGTAAGGTAAAAATACAGAAAAATGAAAAGGTAGTTGATTAAACAAAAAATAGGTTTTAAGAAAAAGATACTTTTTTGTTAAGCGTAAGTAATTTATGAACTGATAACGTTGAATATTGTAGCAATACAATTTTTCTGATAACTAATACACCATATATTTTTATTTCGTCGAATTACCGCGGTCAACTGGTCACAAATAACAACTACTTGAGATACACGCAATTTTGTTTTACACAACAGAAACATTCCTCAGAAATTTGGGTAAAAAATGTAGGTACAGGATAAAAAAACAGCATAAAAAAGATTAGTTTTCTATAATAAAATTTGGGATACGTTCTGTTGCCCGAAAACCGTGTAAGATGAGACAAGGAACTATATATTTAAATTAAATTCGTATAAAATAAAAGAAAAATAACACTGAAATCATGTTAATCAAATAATTTTTTTAAAGAATTGAATGAAAGCTTTTATGAAATTAACTTAAACTTAATTACTAAAAATTCATGTAAAAAAAAGGTTGGATGTAGTTTGAGGTCTTTATCATCGTATACAAGGTAGTAAATTCAAATTCAAAAGTTATAATTAAGTCTACATATATTAGAAAGTTAGTAAAAAGAAAAAACTTCAAGGCTTGACTTGGCAATGAGCCTTTACCTGGCTAAGTCTGCTGTTGGCTGTAATACTGAACTTTAAATTCTGATTGTGCTTTTCGTTTCTTCTAAAGCATAATTATGTAACTTATTTAGCTCCATTATTCAAAATTTAATAATTTTGAATATATTGTATGAGTATTTTTAAAACCATTGGATTAGGGTACGTGCGGGAGAGATGCCGCGTCGGGAGAGATACTGCAGTAGCCATAGTTCGTCCGTTGATTGATGGATAGCGCTATTAATGGATTATATGTTTAAAATAAGTTACTTATTTAAGCTGTATATGACAACATTAATGATTAGTCATCAGTTTAGTAATTATCCAACTTTTTATTATTGAAAAGTAAGTTTTTTAACATAATATTTTATCAAGCATTTAATTCATTAGAATTTAAGAATGTATATTTCATTGTTTTAATGAAAATGAGTTTTGTTATTAATTTAGGTATATTTTAAAAGTACTGTATAAAATTTTAGTTTGGAATTCCACACTATGATTGCTATAGCAACATGCGGCATCTATCCTAACAAAAAGGAGAGATGCTGCATTTAAAGTTGGTATAGATGCCGCATCATATTCCATGTTAAAAACATATACCTACTTATATACCTTAATTATGCAATTTTTTTTTGGACTGTAAATTATTCCACGTAAATATAAAAGATCCATTAATGGATCAGGAAGAGCCGTCATATTAGTGAAGATAACGAAAATAATGATGATTACCTGTGTATTAAATGTTTTGAAAAGTACTCAGAAACAAAAAAAAAAGTTGACTGGTTGAAATGTATAAAGTGCCAAAAATGGTTACATATGGCATGCATCATGTATGGAGATGTGTGTAAAATGCAAAATTTTTAATATGAACTATGCGGCGTTTCACCTTCTTTGATGCGGCATCTCTCCCATAGGGGTGGAAGAGACGCCGCTTTGCAGGCTCTACAAAAATGTTAATTATGAATCCTTTATGACTCAAAATTTAAAATTATTTATAAATAATTTTAAAGAACAATGCTTACATGTATTGTGTACCAAATTTCAAATTAATTAAATGCATACTTTAAGAATTATCAAGTGTTTTCAAAATGTGCGGCATCTCTCTCGCATTCACCCTATTGAAAATTTATTAAAATAAATTATTTCACCAATAATAAAATCAAAACAAAAACCATAACAAAATTTCTGGTTTATAAAATAAATATTTTCAGCAAGAGCTCGCTTTATGTATCTGATATTTATATACTACAATAAATTAGGTAAACAACTAAGACATTAAATTATTATACCATTTACCATATATGTATACAATTGATTGCATAGATCACGGTGGTCAGTGATTGACATAAATTGAAAAATTGTAAAATTGATCCAAGGTGAACAAATATGTAATTTTTAATTCAATACTCCATGAGTAGTGTTCGAAATCTTGCGGTGCTGACAGGACCGTACTTATATTTTCAAAACTTAAAACGTTAAAAAATCGGGCTAAATACATTTTTTTTTAAAAAATTGTATCGGTATATTCTCTATTAACCATCAGCTGTTAATAAAAATTAGTTTCAAGTTACAAAAAAGCGTTATTTTAAAAAAGTACAAAAATTTTAATTTTTTTTAAATTAAAATTGTTGAAAATTTGACTGACTGACTGTAACTTAAAACTTGTTAATAAAAAAATAAGCTGTCATTTAAAAAAATATTTTTTGGAAAACATAATAATGTGTTGTCTCTCTCACATTTTACTGGGAGAAAAAAGACAATTGATACACATAAATCATTCACTGGTTACATCAAAACATACCCTAACACAATACATAAAATTAAAATCGGACCAAGCAAGTTGTGACAACAAATGTATACACGCATATCTAAAATATATTCAAAACATATCCAATATAAGAAGATATTGTCCGTATATCGGCATCCATAATTACCTGTTGTATATATTTAAAATCGCATCAAAATGTTTTATCTAAAATAAATAAACAATTTTTAATACCTTAAAAAAATAAAGACAATACTGTCAGCCCCGCAACCTCTTCGATCACTATCCATGAGACAAGAGTTACAAATTAAAGTTTAGAAAATATGTTAATATACATGTATTCATGTATTGTATGTATGTATAGTTTTCGCAGACAAAATTTATTTTTTTTACCATAAGGTTCGTATTCCTTTTCATAATGTGGTTTGCATCAGTTGACGTTTTGTTAATATACGTAGGCTTCGTAATGTGTTTTAAGGCTAGGGCCACACTGGCAATGGGTACGTGCGACGTACTTGTCTGATGTAGTTGTTAGAATACTACCGTCAAATTAAGTGGTCACATTCTTAGCGTGCATTTAGACCAGTTGTTTTTAAATATGATTCCGTTAAGAGATTACTTGTTTCTTGATAATAATATACAGTCGACACTCGTTAATTTAACCCTACTGTCTTTGTATCGCTTTCAATGTGACCCTAGCCTAATAATAAAAAAAATATCATTTTCGCTTACGTGAATTATACCGTATCTATGTTTGTTTTTATTTTTTATAATTTATAATTTATTTTTAATTATCTATATCAATGTTGTGTGGCATAATTATAAAAATATTTTATTAATAGTTTTTCCATAAATTGTTTAAATTACACGGTTGCTGTTTCTTTTTAAAATAAGTACTTTAAACAAGTAGTGGCTTTGATTTTAAAACTATACGAATTATACCAATATATACCATTTTTAGGGTTCCAAAGAAAAAATCTTGGAACGAGCATAATTTTGGCACTTTGCAAAGAGACATGGTGTAAGAACCATCTATGTTTATAATAAATCGAAAAAAATGTATTTAAAGGCCCTGTAAATTTTTATCCGCAAAATTATGAAAAATTTTAGCCTCTAAGTAACCCTGACTAAAATGGCTACAAAAATAAACTTGCAGGCTGAGTACAAGCGTATAGTACAACAGATTAGTTTTGGCCCACCAAACATATTCTCTATCTTTGTTATACTATGTTGTGACAAAGGTATTGTACCAATGCTATAAAAAAGGATACATAACAAATAGAATTGGATTTGGTCAGAATCAATCTGTTTTATTATAAGTTACTTTTTCAACCACAAATATATACTATAGACAATAAATTGAAAAAAGGGAATAAAAAATAATAAATTTTATTAAAAATGCAATTTTAATAGAAATGAATCGCAGACATCTTTAAATAAGTACCGTCAAACGGAGCTATTTGAAAACGGTGGGGCTATTTTGAACAAAATAAAAAAAAGATTTAAACTCTTAAAGAAGAGTTTTAAAAAAAGATTATACTCTTAAAGAACATCCCCTACTAAAGACGCAGTAACGTTATGAGTCGTTCAGAAATCAAACAGATATAAGAGCTTAAATCTTTTTCTATTTTTTTTCCAAATAGCCCCACCGTTTTCAAATAGCCCCGTTTGACGGTATTTTAATAGAGACATTCATCTACTAGGTAATTGAGATACTAGGCAATTACTGACGTGGTTATAAGAATGTAAGTAAACTTTTTTGACCTGTTATTTTTTTGTAGCTACAGTAATCAGAAAATAGAATGGTAAGTGTTGCTTACACGTCAAGTTATCTGCTATGAGAACACGAACTCACGATTCAAATAGTTGAAAAAACTGTGCTAGAAGTTTTTCTCTTTTAGCTCACCGCATTAGTTTAAGCACTATGAGATTCTTCTGAATCGAAAGACGTCCATAGGTACATTCCAAATTTTCATGGATGCACCTGTGAAATAACGGAAAGATCGCCAATTTTGGCTGGAAAATAATTGAATAGCTACTGAATATTTAATAATCTAATAAATTATAGTAACATACTTACTATGCATGTTGAACTGTAAATAATTTCAAAAATATTTAATTCTTCTGTGGTACAATGGAGGTGGCGCAGGGAAGAATTTTTAAATTCTGATTTTAATGACGTCAACAAGTCTAGTAAATTATTTTAACTTACTGAAAACACAATTTTAACAGAATTTTCATTTTGTTCTTTCATTATCGCCAAAAAATGGAAAAGTAGAATTTAATTTAAAAGTGATTTTAAGTTTATTTATTAGGTCGTACGGATCAAATGGTAAAAGGTGAATCAAGCGCGTATACAAGGGGTCATGAAGTTGAAGTTTTTTTTTGGTCGTCAACGGTATTTACTACAGCTTTTTACTTTTTTTACTACAGCTACATTTTTGGAACTGTCGGACACGATAACTCAAAAACTATTCGATGGATCCCTTTTTTTAATTTTTTATTTTAAAGATAATTCAATTCTTCGACACCTCTACCTAAGTTCGATACACTTTCAATATTTTTTTTATTTTTAAGTTTACTTTAAATAGCGAAAAATAAGATAAAAATCGTAATCAAAAGTTCAAACATCCGCCATTTTTTTTCTTTCAGCAATTTATTGATATTATAGGTAGAGGTGCCGGTACTCTTCATATATTTTATAAATCTTTTTTGTTTTTGGATTTCGGTGGTTTATTACCGGCGCTAGGATGTCCGCTAACAAGGCATTGGATTTTTGGATCGTCACACTGCAGTATCTATAAAGTGGACAATTTATTATATTTTTCCTTGAAAATTTTTTTTTGTATAGTTTAAATATGTGTACAAAATTTGAAATTGATATTTACTTCCGTTCTTGAGAAAAAAATTCTAGAAAAATACATAATTTTTAAGGACTCTCGAGTAAACCCCCCCTTAACGAAAAATCGATTTCAATACCATAGGTTAAGTTTTTTATAGTAATGTATGTCAAAATAACGTCGTTGTCGTTGTCGATATGTTTTACTTCGTTGCGTTAATTTAGTGGTGCGTAAACGCAACTGAACACAGAAACGTCTGTTGTAGAAATAAATCAAATTGTAAATACCTAGAGTCTATGTCTAAAAAGAAAAAAAACATCTTAAATTGTTTTTGCATCTACGTACTATCGAATATCTGACAACGTCATTAGTCATTACTTACTATTGTAAGAATAGTATCTTAACTACTTAACATACTTAACACAGTTTATAAAATGATGTCATGTCATGTGTTTATATGAATTTAAAAATGGATATAATTTAGTAGTTTTTATGAAATTTTATTTGAGATTTAATGGTGTATATTTAATAGTAATAATTATAATTTAATAAAATTTTATACCATTATATACCATATCGCACCGATTCATTCGTTTATCATTGAAATTCTTTTGTATTTAGTTAGGTATATGGTTTTATTGCGCTGTTTTATTAAATTCTCTGTATTATTTTAGTCTTTGCTAATTGTTACTTAGGTACAAAGTATTTATGTTGTAAATGTTTTTAGCCTATTTTTATAATTCAAATTTGATTTGAGATGATTTACTTCAATTCAGTTTAACAAATTAATTTAGTATCATTACACTGAAAAAAAAGAAAAAAACAGAATCGGAATTACTTCGGAAATATCTAAAAAACAAAAAATTTCTTAAAATCCTCCTTATTTTTTATTTTTATTGCTTTTTATTTAATATTCGATACACCAATGAAAAGAATAATTTTACACAACTCTATGAAAAATATACGGGTTTACGGTGTAAATATAATAGAAAAATATTGTAAAATACCAAACTTCTTGTGTATTTTACATACAATAGTGTAAAATTACACTTTTTATTAGTGTGAATTTATTACTCTACTAAATTCTAGGTAATATTTTACCTTTTTTTTTCCAAAAATTCCTTACCTAGTTAATATTTTTGTAACGTATAAGGCATATATATTAGTTAGGTACAATGCAGGTCTCCTTTGAGTTCTTACATTAATTTGCAAAATTATAAGGAAACTTATTAGGAAATTATATTTCTATATTATTTTCTTTAATTGCGACAGTAATTTTCGCGGCATTTGAAAAGAGTAGCCCATGAGTTTGTTTGTATTTATGGCATCTAGAGTTTCTTATTTAACTACCTAATTGTTTTTAAATAATCTTTCACGTTTCCGCTGACTCGGGACTACTAGGTAAAATTTATAGGTAAAGTTTGTCTTCCTTTTAAGTTGCGGCATAATAAGTTTAGGTGATCGTGGCTGTGCCCGTATTGATTATAAAGCTATCAATTGTAGCGCCCCACATAAGAGAAAAACGTGACAATTTAATCAAAACAAGTACTTTTTTTGGCTTAAATAGTACAATGTAATTTTATAGCCAATACGGGTATGACCACTAGCACTCAGACTCGAATATGTGTGACTGATCCTTTTAGATTTTGTTTTAAAAAATTTAAAATAAGATAAAAATTTTCAAATATTTTAATTTTAAATTTGTCGTACTAGTCACGTGGCAACAACTATTCATTCAACAGGACTGAATTATTGCATTAGGCGATCGGAAATTTTAGGCCTACATTTGAATCTATACGAATATTATTCAATATTTTCTACTATAATTTGCATTTATTGCACTGATTTCAGAATAATTTTTATACGCTAAAAGCCATGCCACTTTTTTCAATAAATCAGTTATCTATTGCTATATATCGAAATATTTCAATCGAAATATCTACTACAAATTGAATAATGAAAATTTTAAACCTCCGGTCACTAATATTTCTTACGGAATTTAGCAATTATGTCAAAGAATTTTATTTTCAAGAAAACAGAAATGTTATAGTCACTAAAAAAGTTTAAAGTAAATAATTTATTAAAGAAAAAAAGGTAAACTGAAAATGATTTAGGTAATCATTGCAATAAATATTTAGTAGCGACGGTTAAATTAACATTTGTGTAATTTAATCATGTTGAAAAATTTGCGAAATATTTCATAATAATTTTAGAATATTCTTTAATATAACAATTTTATTGAATAATTAAATAATATGTAGTCAAAACAATGGTCACATGATGATGACAAAACAGTCCAAAATGAAACGAAACTATTTTCAAAAAATTGTAAATAAAATAGAAATCACCCTATTTTTTTTTTCGCCAATCTATAATTCGTTATGCTTGAAGCAGTGAAATCATTAATTAACTACTAATCAGTTCAATCAAATTTGCAATTCAAATAAATTAATAAAAATAAAAACTGGTTTTTCAAAATTGAAATTTGAAAAAAAATATATACATACATAATTATGTTTTTTCCTTTAGTTCACTTCATCGACACGCACTTCTTTGATTGGCTACTTTCACAATAAATTGCACGCGGGATTTGGTACGCACTTTTAAAAATAAAGTTTAATAAAAAATAAAAGAAAAACTAAACAAAATCACAACAATCACAAAACTTAAAAAAAAAAAAGAACTATATAAAAGAAAAACAAAATCGAATCACAGGTACTATAGATATATTTGAACAAAAGTTGTTAATAATTAACAATAATTAAAAATATGAATATAAAAAAAAAATTTAAATATCACAACACAACAAAGTTTCTACTAAAAAAAACGGAAATAAAATTAAAAAATTTCTAAAACACAACACAGAAAATTGCGGCGATTACACTACCTATTACAGTCAAATAATTATTTCGGCAAAAAAAAAAAAACAACTCGTGAATACTTAGTAGTGAATGGTGAGTAATAGTGATCTTTGTATATGCTATCCATAAGAGCTAACCGTGAGCACAATCACAAAACGCACATTTGCCGATGCCAATGTATTCATTACATATTCAATTCAAAACCGACCAAACGGATTCAATTCAAACGCACATACATATGTACGTATGTGGATCTCCTCGGATGCATGTGCAATGCTCTTCTTGATATTGTCGCATGGTGGCGCGAGCGAGGGTTGCTTTGATTGTCGAGAGTTGCGTTTTAGTTACAGCGAACTGGCGCTGTCGACCGCGCGCGCGACTAGCGACACTGGCACTGTTGTGGTGGGTCAGGCACTCACTCACCACCGCGATGCATGCCGTACAAACATACATAGTTTTCTTTCTGTGTTCTTTCTCCAATACTTCATTCGGCCGTCGTTTTTATGTGTGTGTGTGTGTGTGTATAGGTACTTACATTGCACTATTGTATAGATGCGGCCGGCCGCGGCCCGTTTGCATGACTACGGCGGCCCACGTACATAGTTTTCTTCGTTGCCGTTTCTTTCTCCATGTGTTCTTCTTCATTTTCTCCTGTGCCTTTCTCAATATTTTCCATATGTTTGTTTTCATGTGTGTGACTTGTGTGCTTGCGAGTAGTAGGTATGTGTATTTATGTCTTTAGAGAATACAATGAATTCCGTTTTTATACGATATGGATACGTTTACGAATAGTATCTTCACGAATTCCGGAAAAATTGCGAATTGTAATGTTAGATAATAAAAAATAGTGGAGTTTTTAAATGTCAGACTCTCTGTCTAAAGCAGATGCCACCCACATCATTATTTTTATACTTTATATATTACATTATTAGAATGTGCGTAGAGGACAAGGGACCTAATGGACTGCGAATTGAGCCCGGACTTTTCAATCAGCTTCAGTGGGTAAGCAAGTTCGATTATTTCACTGGTGATGACAATAAAATATTATAATAGATTAAAAAACATTGTTAGATTTTTGAAGGTAACAGAACCTGACAAATATTTTGATTAGGTATTTCTTGTTTCCTTAATTCTACTATGAAAAGCTATTTTACTATCCTATTAAAGACTCGAGTGTACGCATATATTCGGGTTCTTAAAACGATGCTTAATATTAACCAAAACGAGTTTATTAGCAATTCTCTCAAAATTCACATCATGAATACAGACTTATATGCCCCAAGGAAGAATGTTTTTTTTTGTCTTTCTGCAATGGTTGATGCTAAGACGAAAAACTTTCTGCGAGTACGAGTGTTTTAGTGATAAACCAATCATAGATAGTGATGAGCAAAATTAATAGTCTTGGTCTTGTAAAAATGCAAGACCAAGAACAAGACCAAGAATATAAGTATGGCTGCAAGACCAATACCAAGATTCAAGTGAGCAAGATCAAGACAAAAGAAAGAAGAAAGTAAGACTCTTGCTAAACTATTTAAATAGTTTGAAAGTATAATAATTAATACCGTAAAGAAAAAAAATTCTGATTTTAGAAGGAAAAAAATAGCTAATAAATAATGCAAGAAAGTGTAAGATTTTTTAGCAATACCAAGACCGCACTTTACATAACAAAGACCAAGATCAAGACTCAAACTGCTCTAGGAAGGCCAAAACCTAGATTCTAAATGCAAGAACAAGACCAAGACCAAGACTGCCAAGTCTTGGTCTTGGTGTTGCATTTGCTCACCACTAATCATATAGTTTTTATAGGTACATAAGAAAGCTTTTTATACAAGGTTAGTAATACAGGTTAATAGCAGAGTGTAGGTATAGCCAAAATTTTAATTTTTTTGAAAATGCACAAAAAACCTTCATTCCATACGATATCTTTCTGAAATTTTCATTTCCAGTCTGTGATAGTCTTGCACCATTGCTTGAGTTCTACTTTGGGGTTTGTATGACATTATAGGAAGCGAGAATATATCTTAACCTCATCATATCGCAAATCAATGAGAAAATCTACAGTAGCCTCAAATTTTTCAAAAAAGTACCAATCTGATTATAATAATTTTTACCTATTTTCAGGTGAATACTCGCATAGATTGTTCTTGATCAATCTTGCTACTTTTAAATTACACTCAAAATAGTCTATCGACCGTATAAAATTAGGGCGAAGTGTACTAACATGAATAAATCACTTCGTCACATGTGGAAACTTCGTACAATTGTTATACTTTCATATTGTTCTACAGTGTTACGTTTCAGTCACAAAAAAGAACGCTCACTGTCATTTCTTACACTCCCCTCGCCCCTAGCTATCCACTTGCTGCAACTCACACACATCCTTTATAACTGTAACTATGTGAGACGTCATCGTATTTAACTATTTATTTCACTATTAATTCTCCTTTTTTGTTTAGTCCATGATTCAGTTCAATCTTTTCTTTATAACTCTTCAAAAAACCGTTTATAATTGTTAGTTCCTTTTCTACTAACATATAAGAAACAGTAGCTATATTCATGTATATGTATATGTATATAAACAGACAAACACACATGAATATAGCAATAAAAATAGTTAAAAATGAATATATTGCGAATAATGACATCTTTTAATACCTTACCCAGCGTCGCCACCATCGACAAAGTAGTTGATTGTGTATTTTTAGTTGAATTTTTTCTTTGTGTTTGAGTTATTGATTAATTTTAAATAATGATTTTTTGAAGAAATGTAACAGCCTAGAAAATTTATGTAACAAGTTTACGAATTAACACGTTGACGGTCATAACCTATAATGACAAAACGTTCAATTGGTACACTATTTTGACAACTAATATACTCTATATGAAACTGACGTGATAAAACGTTGTGTTGCAGTCAATCAGGTTTTATTTGACGCCGTATTTAGTTTGTGATCGTCAACATGTTAAATACTTACACAAAAATACCAAGTGTTCTAAATAATATTTTCAGCAAAAATGATCTTGCTTACTACAAGGATACGTAAGTTTTTTTAAACATTAGAAAATAAAATATTGTTTTGAATTCTAGATAATTTCGTATATTTCTGAAATTTTAGGGAAGAAAAACCAAATTTTTCAAGTTTTCATTTTTTTCTCTTTTGTAAGAACTTTTCTGTCGCAAAAGATCGTTACTTTTTATGTATAATTCAATTCTTTCTAAAATTTTTGTGTTCCTATCATGTTCTTATTTTACAATCCTATATACATTGATTTAGGCCCGACGAGAGGGTGGGTTAGCTAGGGTCGTAGTCCCAGGGCACGGAGTCGAATGGGGTTCTAACGCTCGGCTTTTTTTTTGTTCCACACTTATTTTTTCAGGGAGAAATTTTTAATAAATGTGCTTAATTCTTTGTGCTTTAGATTATGATTTTATAATTAACGAACGTCTAAAATAATTCGACCATTCATAGGTGAATGCTCGGCGAGAATATCGAAACATTTGCAAAACTGATCGCGAAATATCTGTTACGAAAACCATGGTGACCACCCGAAGGGTTAATTCACTTTTTAATCGACTTTTATAATTATTTAGACACCCGAAAATCAACAATTAACCTTAAATATATTCCATTTTTAATTTCTATTAACTCTAATTAATATTGTTGTCTGTTATACTTGCATAAATAATAAAATCCGCATTATTTAAATTGTGTATAAAATTATAATAAATAACAATTGGTAGACGCGCATGTGCAATAACGCTATATCTATCAAACTCCAACAATATCTTGTCTATGTACAAAATATAACATTACTGCACTAAAGTGCATTCTATTGGCAAGATTGTATACTAAATACACACACACACACACACACACAAATGCACACGGACTTGTATGTATGAATGGTATGAAACTGCATGCGTTAGTTATATTGCACTTCACCTCATCATTTTACAAAATAACACACATACATAGAGTTTAGTTGTTTTTTTTTAATCACTCACTTCCACTTATTATCACAAGAATAAGGTCATCTCACTCACTTGCGCAGATTTCTTTTGATTATTTAGAATCATAATGATAATAATGATAAATAAATGACCTGTATCTAGTGTATGTATGTTTTGAAGTAAAAGAATTTTGCACTTGTGATTTTCTTGTGAAGTTATAAAGTGTTATAGAAAAAATTGGTTCTTAAAAGAAATTTATATCGTTGAAAAGGTTAATAATGGAGTTTAGAATTAGTTTTTTAAACTCAGCTAATCTTGTTTAGAACAGACGTTATCCGCATGATTATTTTTTCTACTTCAATATATTACAATTACATGACTTTATATTATGGGTTGAGTATGAGGAAAATGGTCGAGGCTAAGATTTGGAAGATATTAATTTCCTGAGTAGAGTCGACCGCGTGTTGAAACTACTACTTCCAAGTACCAGTATCACTTACCTGGTCAATTATCAAAAATATTCAGAAGACAACAATTTTCAAAATTTTTGCCCTTTTTAAGAGGTATTTTAGTCAAAAATGGTCCAACTATAATTTTAACAAGAACACCTTAAAGCTTAAATCAAGTAGGGGAGGCTGGGGTAAAGTGGCCATTGGCCTTTAGTCACCGGAAACTACTCCAATTTTGTGGCGAAGCTGATTACTAGCTTGTAGACAAACCATTAGTATTCTATTAAAACGTCAATGATCAGTTCACTAGATTGTATGAATTATAACGAATTTTCTGAATTTTCGAGTACAATTACGAATACAATTTTTTTAATTGGGATAGCTAAAAACTCTGTCTAATTACCTTTAAAATAATATAGTTATCGACGAATCAGAAAATTCTTTCTTGAAATTAGTTGTAGTTTGTCTAACGGGGTAAAGTGGCCAGGCTTATTATGAGGCAAAGTGGTTAATGTCTCCGATCGCTGCTCAAATTGAATTCTTAGAATATTTTAACATATTATATTAAATTCAGAACTTTTATTTAGTTCTTTATATTTTATAAACAAAAGAATTGTCTGAAATCAGCTTTTAGGGCTCCGAGCAAAAATGTGAAAAAGGAACCCTTATGATGAGACCTCAGTGTCTGTCGGTTCGTCCGTCCGTTGATATATAATAATTAATGATACATAGTTTTATTTTGTATATAAATATGTTTATTACTTCAAGATTTATTTTTGGGTTAAAATGGGTACCCCTGGCCACTTTACCCAACATAGTGGGTAAAGTGGCCACATGTGGCCAAATTTGCACATGTTGCAAAAAACAAAAATTGAAAAAATACCTTGCAAGATATTGTTGATATATTGATGGTTATTGGTTCTGCACTATATGCTAAATACTTATTAATCTGTATTTCTTTTCAAACAAATAAACTAAACAACATTTTGTCTTAGAGTGGCCACTTTACCCCAGTCTTCCCTATCTTTTGATATTGGAATTTAAAAATATTTATTTTTGCAGGAAATCAATCGCTAAAAAAGAAATTTAATTTTTTTTCACTTTAATGATGTGCACGAAATGCAGAAAATTTTTTTGAATGAAGTGTGTATAATACTTTTTTACAGCATACTTTTAGCTTTAATTTTCTTATTTAAAGGTTTCTCTAAAATTACTACTTCAAGAGTTATTTATAGCTAAACAAAAAACGGTACTAAAAAATTGACAAACAGAGACTTATAGAGCTCAAATTAGAATATCAATTTTGCAAAAATTTTCTACTTTTTGTAAAATCTTTTTAAAAACGCATTTTTTTCGTTTTTTAAAAACACCATATAAATGAACTTAAGAGTTGTGGATATCACCACCCATTAACAAAATAACTTTAAAACATGTGCTGTTTGGCAAGCTTAGATTTTTCTCTGTGAATCTATCTACGTGATTCTCAAATTTTTTTGTACATTTATTTATTTGCAGCATACATATTAAATACTGAGAACCGTTAGTGTTATTTTTGTGATTTCGGATACAGTTTGAGAATTCGAGGCTGAAAGCCGAAGATTCTTAAACATCCATGGCCATAAAAGTAAACGTACGGATCGAGTAGAATTAAGTTATTTTTTCAATCAAAAATTACGTGCCGAAAAAAATTAGTACCTACGTAAACTTTTCTAATCTATTATTTTTTGTAAATATATTTATTATAGACTAGAAAATGGAATAGTAAATGTAGCTTACGCGTTAAGTTACTTGCTATGTAAAACCGAACTTACGATTCAAGTGGTTGAAAAAGTAACTAACATTCGAAAGATTTACTTTTTACACTATCACGGCGAAGAAGGTAAATAAATTGCATTCTTCCAGATGATAGTGTAAAAACTAAAAGTGGGTTCACAATCATATAATTTGTATTTTTTTTTTTTTTTTTTTTGAGAAAGGTGACAAAATCAAGTGTTCTCATGTTTTCGTTTCATAAATTTATTTTATAACACCAATTTTAGTAAATCAATGCAGTAGTATTCCTGTTCAATATCTATAGCAGGATGTCCTGCATTTAATTATTTTTATTAATTTACAAGTTCAATTTACTTATACAAATATAAAACTGGTTGAGTTTGTTGTACTTTTCTTTTTTTAATACGCAAAGGAAATTACAAACTTCTTTTTCAAATATAATATAAAATACAAATTTAGAATCACATATGATAAGTAGAACTAAACCATTTGTTTAGTTCTACTTTATAATTAACACTTTTTTCTTGCTGTTATTGTAAAAAAAAAATGCATTTAAATTGTCATTAATTAAGTTTGCAAATTTTTTTTTTTTTTTTGTAATTTAGAAATTAAACAAGAACAGTTATACTTGGTTACAATTGGCAAGAATAATAGTGCCTCGGAAGATTAGATGCACAATAATAACTTATTAATGTACCCTGTAAAAATAGGTTACAAAATATAAAATTTTTGAAATATCTAAGAAGCGTAAAAATTTTAGTGAAAGATTAGCATTACCTAATTCTTAAACGTTATCCTGGCTTTATAATTAGTTTAAAGAGAAAATATCAATTTATTTTTAGGAAATTGATGTACATTTATTGTTTTGTTTAATATTCAACTAAGAAAAATATAATTTTACACAAATGTATAAAAAATATACGGATTTATAGCGTAAATATAAAATTACACTGCAAAAATTTGAACTTTGTATATTTCATTCAACTGTGTAAAATTACACTTTTATTAGTGTAAAAATTACTAAGTACACTTAAGTAATTTTACGCATTTTTTAACGTATTTTCTATAGTGTATTTATATATAACTAATTATTGTTATTGATAAAGTGATTAAAGCAGTTTAGTTGAAAATAAAATTTGAACGTATGCATCGTTATAAAGTGAGCTTATTATTTTGATAGGTAGATAATTAAAGTGAGTTGTTTGTCAAACTACCAAAATTTCTGTTAACCAATTGTATTTTTATATTAAGTATCATTTTACTAAGTAAACGCGTCGTGCTATACCTACTGTTTCTTAACAGAAAAGTTGCTACTAACCTAAGAGAGAGAATCACATTTCATTGAAATTTGGTTGTTTGTAGTATCTACATGTAGAAATCTCCTACATTCCATAAAAATTTTTACTTTAAAAACTTTACGAGAAACTTTCTCCGTTCGTAGGTGATTGTCGTAAATAGTAAAAAAGTCGCCAAATCCGTGTTAGCACGCATTAAATTAGGATTTCGTAGTTAGTAGCTATAGAGTTTTATAGAGCAGTTTCATAGAGCAGCCCAACGTAAAGTTCGGTCCACCAACCCTAAAAACCTTGAGAATCCCTGCTCTAACTGAATAAAAATATATGATTCTTAACTACTTTAAAATGGAAAAAAAACATCCTTAACTTATCTCCATCCTTTCCTAAATATTATATTTGGTAAATTAGAAGATAACAAAATAAGATAATACATCAGCTATGTAATAGTACCTATAAGATAAAATACGCACCCTTCCATACTTATTTTCAGATGTTCATACATTAATATTCGTTATCTGATATTTGTATATAGGTACAGTAGAAGCCCCGTAAACTTGCGCTCCATAAACTTGCTGTCTCTCTAATCTTGACTGGATAACTTCTCTACTCTTGACAATATTTTCTCCCATCATGATTCTCCATGATTCTTCAGTAACCAATTAAATTCGTAATTAATGACGTGTATAGCGTATATTTGGTATCCTTCTCTACCTATCTCTTTTTTTAGATTTAAACTGCGTATGTTCCGCATTCAGTGCGCATAGGAGTAGTAAATAGTGGGAATGTCAAGACTAGAGAATGGTCCTGGACATGCTTGTCAAGATTAGGGAGATTTTACTGTATATTGTTGACTAATCACCATTAAATTTAGCAAACATTAAGTAATTTATTGATAATAAGCATTTCAGTTTATTCACTCGCTTAAGTGTGATAAAAATGTGCGAAAAATGCATTCATATGCTATAATTGAATTTTAATTTAATTACTAAACTACAGTTGATGACTAAAACGATCTAATTTGACCTATTTACATGTGAAAATGTATGAAAAAATTTGATTTTGACATTTTAAGAAAAAATATTTAAAAAATATTAAGAAAAAATATTTTAACACAAGTTCTACTGTAATAAATTTGTAAATATACCGCTATTTAGCATACCCAATAATTTTTAAATTTAATTTGAAAAGTTTTTTGAAAGTTCAAATACCAAATACAATTAATAAAAAGAATCACTCGATTGTATTATGATCATTACAATCGATTTTTGACAGAAACGGACGATCGGGAGGACATGAGAGGGGTTGGAACACACAAAAAAAATTTTTCGTACAATATAATAATTGATCAACTGTCAATTATTGACAAACATGTTCCTCTTTTGCTGGTGCGATTGGAGCGATCACCGATTGTGAGTCACGATCGGACTGAATTTGCAAAAAATTATTGTTTGTTATTACGATGCATTTTATTTATATGCATAAATGTGGTACCGTGGTGCCTATATTGATATTTTATTATATAGTCAAGTCATCGTATTGTTTGGGTAGAACTTTCAAGTATAAAAATACCCAGTGGATTTTAATTTTTAAGTTTGAAGTCGGGTAAGTGCGGGAGAGATGCCGCAGTAGCCATAGTTCGTCCGTTGATTGATAGCTAGCGCTATTAATGGATTATATGTTTAAAATAAGTTACTTATTTAAGCTATATATGGTAACATTTATGATTAGTCCATCAGTTTAGGGATTATTCAACTTTTCATTATTGAAAAGTAAGTTTTTTAACATAATATTTTATCAAGCATTTAATTCATTAGAATTTAAGAATGTATATTTCATTATTTTAATGAAAATGAGTTTTGTTATTAATTTAGGTATATTTTAAAAGTACTGTATAAAATTTTAGGTTGGAATTGCGCACTATGCTTGCTATAGCAACATGCGGCATCTATCCCAACAAAAAGGAGAGATGCCGCATTTAAAGTTGGTATAAATGTCGCATCATATTACATGTTAGAAACATAGACTTATATACCTTAATTATGTGTTTTTTTTTTTTTGAACTGTAAATTATGCCACGTAAATATAAAAGATCCATTAATGGATCAGGAAGAGCCCTCATATTCGAAGATAGCGAAAATAATGATGATTGCCTCTGTACTGAATGTTTTGAAAGGTACTCAGAAACAATAAAAAATTTGACCGGTAAGATGTATAAAGTGCCAAAAATGGTTACATATGGCATGCATCATGTATGGAGATGTGTGTAAAATGCAGAATTTTTAATATGAACTATGCGGCGTCTCACCTTCTTTGATGCGGCATCTCTCCCATAGGTGTGGGAGAGACACCGCTTTGCAGGCTTTACAAAAATGTTAATTATGAATCCTTTATGACTCAAAGTTTAAAATTATTTATACATAATTTTAAAGAACAATGTTTACATTTATTATGTACCAAATTTCAAATCAATTAAATGCATACTTTAAGAATTATCAAGTGTTTTCAAAATGTGCGGCATCTCTCCCGCATTCACCCTATCCCTATCTGACACTAGTGAAATTGTGACATCTCTTATTTATGTTTACTTCGCTGCTGAAGCAAATACATTAGTAGTATTTCAAAAATTCGACACAACATGTACCTAGTACTGGCTGTACAGTATTTTGTATTTTTTATTTATAATTGATATCTACAATATGAAGAATAAAATAATTTTAAAGGTTCAACATACCGGAGAGAAACGTTACAGTTTTACACTAATCAAACAAAGGACCCAGACTAACTATTTTAGAGGAAATAGAAATTTATAAACACAATTCTGAATTACTTTTAAACGATTATACCGATATTTACAATTCTATTTTATTTTCTGTTTCATAATTTTTGTATACAACTGTACTTCTTACTTTATTTGCTTATCTGTCGCAAGTACCCAATTCATCTAAACCTGGTTTTCTTGTTTTTGACTCCTCCTACTACTTCTACCTCTACTATTTTCCCATCAGCGACTATTACCATTTATAAGTTACATTTTAGTATAAATAGGTATGTAATTGAATTTAATCTTCACTTGTTTGATAACAGTCATGTTGATCGAAACATGTCAAGAGTTTTAACAACAAAAGCGATATTTTGCAAAGTAAAGTGTTTTATTTATTAGTAGCAAATACCGTAAAGTAACGCTCAAATCTATTAAATTGTTAATTGTATTTAAAACCCTAAACTATACCTGTACTTTATAATCAATTCAAATATTATTTGAACAGTTTATTACTGTTCATTATTTGTAAATGGAATAAAGTTAAAATAAAATGGTTGATAATATGCAATGATTCGCATTATTTCGTTACAGTTATCGCTTTGGCCAAAATCAATCAACGAAAAATTTATTTTTAAGCGATTCATTCCCATCAATAAGTGGTATTGTGAATAGCTTAAACGTTAAAAGTTGGAACAAATAATTAGAAACAGTGTTGATCATTACGACTGAATAAATAAAGATGAATACGTAAAAGTTTGTATAGTTATTAATGTCTGATTGACTACAAAAATGTAGCAATCAAGCAAACAGGGTTATTTCTTAAGGTAAGAAGGCATCTTAATTTTAAAAAAACAATGATACTTGTGATAAGACTAACCTATTGATACGAGATCAGCACCAGTAAACTACAACAAACTAACCAAAATTTATTTTCTTAAAATTATTTCAGTAAAAAGGTTTTATATGCTTCAGTAAATTAGCTTCATAATTACCGCAATACTGGAATTTGTTGTTGGGAATTTGCAAAAATAATTACTGTTGTATCTACACATAAAAAATCGTATGTAAAAGTGAAACAGCTTTGCATTCAAGCAGAGATAAAAAAGTAACAATCTATTTAGTTGTCACTGTAAATACTTAAATGACAAAGACTTATGAAGATCTGAATGAATGAACGAAAGGTGAGTACGAACCCCACAGAGAGTTCATAGTACTGCAGGTAGGCATCCTTGTTGGATCCTTTGTGTCCCTTAAACCGAGGGGGAAGCTCAGTAGAAGTCAAGTTCTTTAATAAAGGAAAGTAGGTACTTCACGTTGATCCTTTTGATAAGATCTGGGGTTAGAAACCTGCTTCCCAAAAGTCGATACTTTAGCCGCGACAAGATGCCATAGCTGCGAAGAGTATAGTGAGAGTACATTTTCTTCCTACCACATTTCCTGCAGGTTGCCTCTGTGCACAAGCCCCATATCTGAAAATTTTCAAGCGAAAATATACTCTAGTGAGAAATTCGCACGGCCTATTTATAAAATTATGAGCCTGCCTAGTTCCAGTACAGGTTTCCCAAAAGAAGCCGTGTCAATGTCATTTGCTGACACAACATCTTATTCTCTGAATAAGTGTCCTGGGGCCCAGATAAGAATCACTTGATACCGAGATTCTATAGATTGTCCAACATACTCTGGTATTCCCACCCCAACTTAAATGTTCTTTTGGCATTTCTCAACGTCTTTAGAGCCGCTTGGCTATTCGAACAAAATTTAATGTGTCCTCATATTCCAGGTAGCCCCAGTATATGTTTTGCACAGGCCAAGACAGCAAAGACATTTGCTTGAAATACTGTGACATAGGAACCTAGACGCAGTAAAAGCCTAGTTCTGGAACCTTAATCGCCGGCCTCTGTACCTGAGCCCACCTTAGACATATTCGTATATCAGGTGGTCCTTTGATAGCTCTCGTGGTCACCAAATTAAGCATCCAGTGTTCTTTAGAAGATATAATTATATTGTTCTTCGGTACCAAATTGTACATAGGGCCTTATGAGATCCGGTAACATTTTAGTCTAACTACGAAGCACCACTTTATAATAGCATACTACAATGACAAGTTATAAGTTTCTAGTAGAGATGTGCTCGTGAGTACATTTTTACTCACGATCACGCACAGTCACGAAATAGATTTTGTACTCACGCCCAATCACGAACGAAAAGATTTATTTCTTTTCACACTCACGCACGATCACGAACAAAAAAATTAATACTTTCACACTCACGCACGATCACGAATTAAACATAAAAACTTTTCAATATAATCGTTTGAATTTTGAGTAAAAATCACTAGCGTTTTAACAGTCAGTAAAACTTATGTCCTCACGATAAAATCAGAAATAGGGTTAGTACGGTTCACTGAGCTTAATACTGATGTAAGTTACATGCTATTTATTTTTTTCTGGAAAGTGAGAAAATTTTCAAAATTTTTCATCTGGTGATTTATTGTTTAATTTTTGTTCTTATTGTAGGTACTGTATTTGTATATAAATATGATATTTCGCTCAACCAAACTAAATAATATATGTAGTTTTTTAACAAAATTGTGACAAAATATTTTTTTTAGTAGGTACCCATAAATACATACATAAATAATAAAATTGAAAAAAAAAAATAATAATGACAATAAACAACTTAAAATGTTGAAAAAGATAATAATATTTCCTTAAAATTAACCCATATGTTCTTTACATTATTCCTTCATAGAATGATAGATCATACTATTGAAAGCTGTAAAACTGACCTTGTAATATTTTCAAATATACCCATTGACTGAGACCGAATATATGTAGACAGGCCAATTTTAAGAATTTAAGGAATTATTTAAAAACGGAAGAAATAATCAGGACAACATCATAAACACAGTTGGACATTTCTAAATTGTAAATCATTTTCTATACACTCCAAGTATCTCGATAAAAAACTGGAAAGTGTTAGTACAAAGGGTTATTGGATTTCTACCTACTTGTACTCATAAAAAGTACCTAATATAAAAGAAACGTTTTTTTTTGTAGTTAAAAAGTCAAATTGGTTTAGTTAATATTCCCTAAAATTGAAAAAAATTATTTTTAAAATTTTTTTATTCATGGTCTTTAACTTTTCGTGACTCACGAATTATTCACGGCAAGAAATTAAATGTCACGATCACGCTCACTCACGCACGATCATAAAAAATTGTTCATGATCACGATGGGTCACGCGTGACCCGTCGGGTCACGCGTGAATTCACGAGTTTGGCACATCTCTAGTTTCTACACTCTCAAAATGATTTCATTTTTCAAAAATTAAAAATTTTTTTGATATTTTTTCATTGAATCAAGAAAATAATTTTTTGATTCAAAAAATTTCTTTGACTAGTGAAAAAAAATTTAGAAAAATATTTCTTTGAATCAAAAATATTTTTTTTTTTTAATTGATTCAAATAAGTATTTTTATTTTTTTTGTTTAAAAAAAAAAATCAAAGAGATTTTTAATTTGTGAACAAAGAAATCGTTTTGAGAGTGTAGGTATATAAAATTTATACATTTGCATGCCTGATCATCTCCCAGCCATCGTTTTTTCGATGTTGTCCAGTTCTATACTTTATATGTATTTCAAACCACATTTCCTAAAGTATAAATGAGCATCAAAGCTTGTTCTCTTTTAAATAAAGTGTTCTAAAATAGTATGTTATACAACAAAGCACTAAAGTGTGAGTTGTAATCCCGAGTGTGAAGTTTGTTGCCAGAGGGCCTGTAAAGGCCCGAGGGCAACAAATCACATGAGGGATGAGAAAAAACACTTTAGTCCTGTGGTGTATATACTATTTTTTGCAATTTCGGGTAACTTAAAATTATAAAAATTTAAAAAAAAATTACTTAATTGTCATTCAAATTTTATGTAATAATATTCCATCAAGTATATTTTGGATAAATCAATCGAATTATACAATACAATATAACTGTTTGTCGTTATCTACAAGTTTGAATTTGTTTATTATTATCAATAACCTAGCAACGCTATTTAAGTTAAAGTTCTGTAAATTGTTTTTGCTGATTGGTTTAAAAGCCGGAGCAAAATAATTTTTTAGTCCCTTGGGACTAAAAGTGACACTTTAATCCCTATTATGAGGGACTAAATCGTTTCTTTTAGTCATATATGAGTTTCACAGTGAATTTTTTTTAAATTAACGGAAGTCATTATTGTAAATATTGTACAACTATCAGCCATCTTTAAATACTCACACTATATAATGTTATCACCATGTTTTAACGCAATTTAATTTGATTTGGTTTCCACAACAATACAAAAATAACGGTTCATTTTAGAACAACAAAATTTACTTATGATCGGAGGATAGTTTACCTCTTGTAGTTAGGTATTTCGATAAAATAAACATTAAAGTACCTACTACAAAAAAATTAATTAATTATAACTGAAACCTATAATTAAAGTATTTAACTAAAATAAACGTAAATTCAAATCAGAAACTTATTATCTGTAAAACCATATTAAAAAAATAGTTTTTTTTTTTAATTTTTTTTTTTTAATATAGTCATTTACTTATCAAAATGCTACTTATTAAATTTCATTGTTTAGTAATTTTTTGTTAGATTATATTTAATAATAGTTTTTAAGAATTTTTAAATATTCTTAAAATTACCGTTTTCTTCTATTTTTTAAAATTTTAATTTACCTATGTCAGTCAAATTGGATTTTGTTGCTTTAATGTTATTATCTTATTCTTTTAAATATTTAATTATATTATTTATAATAAAAAAATGACAAACCATAAAAAATGCGAAACGAAAATATAAGTTATTTAAAATAACAATTTTATAAAACAATAAAATAAATATTATATTTTATACAAATGAGAAATAGAAAAATGATATGTATACGTAAGTAATTGGTTAAAAACCGCTGAGTACAGATACAGTAGGTATATTAATATGTATTTATTAAATAAATATTCACTATGCCTATATATGTATTAAATTTTAACATGAAGGCTTTTATCATTATGTTTAACTATAAAAAATTACAATGTAATTAAAAGTTTCCTTTCCTAATTTGTAAAATATTGTAGGAATAGAAATTACAGATGCGATTTTAGGATTTTCATTTTGCGTAGGCCAGAATTTTTTTTTGAAGCTACACTCTTTTACTGCAGAATTTTAAGGTGAATATAATGTAGCTTTAAGATATATATATATATATATATATATATATATATATATATATATATATATATATATATATATATATATATATATATATATATAATCTATTTGAATTGAACTTGATTTAAGGAAGGAGTTCACGCCAGAAATGGCTAATAAACTGATTTTTTTCGAATTTCATTTATTGTTTTTATTTTGTTCTGTGGTTCTTTACAAACACGGTGATATATAAAACATGGCCAAGTAGAAAAATATTTATTTGTGAGCCGCAGTACGGCCAAGTTGCTGCTTCTTTGCAGACAACGCTCTCACCCCCTCCCCCCTCGCGATTTGATCAGTAATATTTAGATTTGTTGTGTACATGAGTTATAGTATGTGCACTGAGATAATGTTCTTCTATTTGTATGCCTTTGTAGAGGTTTTAATAAACAGTGAGTAAACCGCTTCTTTTGTTATTATTTTTGTTTTTTACCGTTTCCCGAAAGTTGTGTTTTTTCCGACAAGAAAATCATATCTCAAGTTCTAGAAAAAATAGAGACATAATTTTTTTAAAATTTTGTTCCTAACATATTGCGCATAAAGTGGAGTATGCTTTTTTCATTTGAATAATTGTAACTATTTTTAGACATTTTTTTTTCATTAAAAAATTGGGTTTTATAATTTTTAGAAGTTTAGGATTACGATTTTATAGTTAATTTTTAAAATTACCTGAGACCCATACTCAGCTTTATGAACAGGCCCTTTAGGAATAAAATAATGAAAAAATATTTAAAAAATATTCATTACTTTTTGAGATATGGCGTCCCTTGTAAACGCTTAAAAACTTATGAAAAAGTGCCCCCTCCCCCCACAGAGAAGAGTAATGAATGTTTCAAAAACACAATGTTCTATTTGAAACCCTCCCTAATTTGAAAAAAAATTTCAATAAGGAAAATAATCATAAATAAAAAGTTGCTTTTTTATTTGAACTCCCCCCTTAAGTGTTTAGTTAGGCCTGAGGGGCACAGAAAAATCAAACACATTTATTATGTCAAATAATTAAAAATAAATATAAATCTCAGTTATATGATAATTTTAAACTAATTATAAAGTTAAATAGCTTAATGTAGCGTCATTTTTACAAAATAATTATCAATGATATTGGTACCAAATAGTATATTATACAAGGCAAAATCTGAAGTTATGTCCGTCTGTCCGTCTGCCATATCTCTTAATTCCTACATCTCTGGATGTATGTAGGTATATAAAAGCTTGCAGGTAAATGTTATCGAAGTGAATCACAATTAATATATAAGAACAAATGTTCTTTTTTTCTTAATATCTTGAGTTACTTACTTCTCGTACTGGAAAGTAGGGACGAAAATCTTCCACATCGTGTGAGATACCGTTAAAAGGAGCTCGTAAAATGAAGTTCAGTTTGTTACTTAACTTCAAAATGACGAATAGTTAGTTTAAAATATATTTTTGGATCAACTTTATAAATATATCCTACTCAAGTATATATCGACAGAGAAGTTGGTGGTATGAACCGCCCAAGTTTCATCCACATCATACCGTTTGTTGTATTTTTAATAGCAGGCGTAACCCCTACTGCACACGGGCGATTTTTAACATCGTGATAATTTTTCGACTCGTCTTTTATCTATGTGTAATACACTTTCAGCTCTATTTTAATACATAGATTAGTTGAGAGTGATCAAAATGTCACGGTGATAAAAGTCGCCTGTATGTGTTGGGGGTAATTAAAACGAAAATTAATTAGTGTATGTTCAAGTATCATTGTTTAAAAACATAGTAGCCATAACTACAAATCTCTTTCATATTAATTTTTATAAGTCATTTTTCAGAAAAGTAAAAAATTATTATTAGAATTTATTTAACCTTTCCAATAAAGCTAACCTTTGGTATTTAAAGAAGTTTTGAAATAAGTTTACGTGTGGTAGTTACATATACCTAGGTTGTATGTATGTATGTACATACATATTATTGTAATAAGAATGATATATTATAAAATATAATCAATAAATTGTAGATCATACACACAAGTTGCTTTGTGCCATACTGGAACAAAACACATGTTACGTTTTAAATATTTCATAATTTTGATATTTATTTACTTTGAACATGGTAGTTGTTGTTGCTGTGTAGGTTAATATTATATTGTGTCTGAGACAAATTATGTAATTTTTAAATGGTATTAGATAAAATTTAATTTAACGTAAAAGCATTTAGCGTTTTGACCAGATTTTTTTTAATCCTAGAATCATACGTTGGTCTACGAGAAACGTTAATCATACATCAACGTCGTTTTGACGGATGGACTTTTTACGGAGAGTTTTAGAGTTTATTTGCAAAAAACATTTTTTTTACATAACAATACTACAAAAGCGAACAAAATATTTAAAAAAATTGGATTTCGAAAAATTTCTTAATGTAAATATTTATTAATTCTTTTAATCTTTTTATCAAAGCATATTTTCATTATAAAAATTAAAAAATAGATAAATACATCAATTGTAATAATTAATTTATGAACTATTATGAGTCAGTGGACATGTGTTACTTTACAGAATGTGAAATTTCTCAGTCATAAATATTCCTATAGATATGTAGTTATTTCCCCATTAGGCACATTTGTAAATTTTCTAAAATTTGTTGGTAATTTTTCGAATAAGATCTCAAAAAATAATAAAAATTAAAATATTTTCCACAAAATAAATTTTTAATCTTTTATTAAGTCATTCGAAATGCATTCTTTAGTTTTCGATTCAATATATTAAAACTTCAGTATTATGTCGTCTCTATAAGTCTAACAGCTGTAATCATCTTTCACATTATCATAATCATTGAATAAATTAATTATAACATCCATATCTTTAATAAATTTAAAAAAAAAATTAGGAAAACTTTTATATGTAGTGTATAAAATCTTCAAAAAAAACATACGTTAATCATACATCGACGTCCTTTTGACAGACACTATTTCAATACAAACAAAACGACAATGACTATAAACAAAAAAAATATATGTGGTGTGTTATAATAACAAATAAATTAGATAACAGAAATCTCACGGCAAACAAGTAACAACAAGTCGTAGTATTGGAGCAGGTAGAGAAGTTCGTACGTCGTTTTGACGTGTACGTATGATTCTAGGGTTAAAAAAAATTCAGTTCTGCTAAGAGAAATTGTTTAGAGATGAAAATTTTTTTCCTAGCTTGAGAAAACTACAGTTTTTTTTTTTTTTAATACTCTGACGGTCATTAACGTCGTAAGACGTCAAGTGAAACCTAATAAACTCACACACCACGTTATACAATGTCAACAATAGTGTACCAGTTGGCCATTTTGTCATCATAGCTTATGACCGTCAAGATAGAGTGTGGTGGCCTAATGATATAGATGTGGAGTTGAATTTCGATGTCGGGGGTTAATTTCCGGAGATAACCTGGATGATAGAAAAAAATTTTCCCCAAAAGCATTATCACGGAGAAGCTAAAGTACGAATTCAATACTTATAATAATTGAATGAAAATTATCAAGACTGAATCTTTTTGCGTAATTTCCTTGGTACATAAAAAAAAAGGTTGATGGCACATTCGGCTTTTATCAGGATATTGTTAGTCAGTAATTATGTTGAATGGGTATTTTTGAAAATGCTTTAGAAAATGAGTTTTAGGAATTAAAGAATAAATAACAATTAACCCTTTGCGCTTATAAGACATGTTCCACATAAGACATATTTAATGGTGTCTTGCATTTTTTGCAAGACCAAGACCAAGACCAAGACTGCATTTTGCAAGACCAAGACCAAGACCAAGACTCAAACTGGTCTAGCAAGACCAAGACCAAGATTCTTAATGCAAGAACAAGACCAAGACCAAGACTGCCAATTGAGGTAGAGGTTTCAAATTTTGCATACGTGTCTAACCTTGATGACAATGCAATATTGTATAATTAGTTTTGTCCTAAATTGCCTCAAACCAAAATTGTTGATTTTTAGTCCTGTGCAACTTTTTGACATTTAGAATTGTCAAATATTGTCCATTGATTTTACATTGCAATTTTTTGTTTCCATAGTTATGCTTGATTAAAGTAAATTAACCGATTAAAATATAGGTAAAAAATTACTTCTTTAATTTTTCTTTCAAATTAATTGTAATCAGACTAAAAAGTAGAAAATAAATTAAAGTAAAAAAAAAGTTTTTTAAAAAAAAGCTTTTATTTCAAAATGCGCTAAAAAAAAATAAAATAACCTTTGAGTGAAGTTTGAAGCAATATGCAACATAATTTATAAAAGCTTGAGGCGTTTAATTAAGTTTGGTAAGTACTGAAATGTAAAATAGCTCTTATATCCACAACAGAAATAATTAATGATAACGCCTCAAGCTTTTATAAATTATGTTGCATATTGCTTCAAACATCACTCAAAGGTTATTTTATTTTTTTTTAGCCTATTTTTAAATAAAAGCTTTTTCTTAAAAAACATTTTTTTTTACTTTATTTTAAAATTAAAAACTAATAAAAACAGCATTGAGAACGTATTTAGCGCATTTAGTATTCAACTTTGGGGAAACAAGGTTAGAACGTCAAAAGAATCCGTCAAAAAAAGAACGTCGCTCGTTGTCATGTGCTACATGTCTTACCAGCCTATTTACAACTCACTTTTTTTTTTGCTTGAGTGCAAAGAGTTAATAAAATATAACAATTTCTGCACAGTGAGAACCATAAGGTTACTTCTATACTATATTCATATTTGCTAACATATCCATAGAATTCTTTCAATAATTTATTTCTGTAATTTCATTTCTTTAGTCTTAATTCTTAATAGTTTTTAGGTAAAATATCTTTTTTTTTTTTTTTAAAAAAAAACTTCAGTTTCTTCTTTTTTTGTTTTTAATACAAACTTTAATCTCTATGTTTAATTTTTTAAAAGTGTACTTTTGGTTGTGTTAATTTTTTTTATTATCTAGTAATATTTGAAATGTAATTGAAAAATTTTTCAATTTGAAAATGTTTGTAATAATAGGTTTGTGAATAAATCAGACTAGGTACGAATTGTGGTTATTGTGGTGACAAATAATATTTGATATTAACAGTTACACCGAAATAAGTGTAACTGAATATTAGATGCAAATGTTCATGTTTCGATTAAATGCGAGAACTTAATACGTCAATATGTAAACAACTATTTTTTCAATTACACAGATCTAATTCTTTTTTTAAGTTACTTGTAAATTAATATTTTAAATCAAAATGGCTGTTTTAGAAATATTCTGTCATAAGAATTCTTTACTAAAATCTTAGAATATCTAGAGTAGGTAGTACTAGTAACGATTAAACATGGTATCAACGTAACAAAGAAAATACTTTATCAAGTTTACAGTGGTTTAGAGTAAGAAAGATCAACATTTTTAGGTAACTCTACACGGAGAGAAAATTCCTGTAAAAATTACTGTGCTCATACTACAATCGACGTGTAACAGGCGAACATATCCAATTTTTGTACGGTAAAATTATAAAAATTATAGTTATATTATTGTAATTTTTATAATTTTACCGTACAAAAATTGGACGTATCCGATCCGTACATATCCAATTTTACCGTACAAAAATTGGATATGTTCGCCTGTTACACGTCGATTGTAGTATGAGCACAGTAATTTTTATAGGAATTTTCTCTCCGTGTATAGTATTTTCACGTATTCTCTTATAATGCAAATCAAACGATTTGATCTTCTATTGTTACAGCTTTTTCAACTTTTCGTTCATATTTAAATGCTTCAGACACTAGAATTTTATACTTACAATTAGGTACTTAACTGGTAATCAAGATAAAAAAATTGAAACCACATACATGGGAGTATTTTTTAGGTAAATTATTTTAAACTTCTGTAGGTTGGAGAAAGATGTGTTACTTGCAACAAGGGGTAATCCTATGATTGTAGACCAAACTTTAACACAATTAAAAATTTCTTCCGTAGGTATTGCATATCTTAGATTTCTACTGCACTGACAACAATTTTTCGCTAATTGATCAAATAGCTTTCTGATAGTTTCTATAAAAATGCTTAATCATACCTACAGAAAAAAAGTCGCAATTTTGAAAAAATTCCTACAAAGTTGGATTTTTGTATAGTCTAATAATCGTGGCTTTAAACGAAATTTTAAGAGTCGCTATTGATTGGAGTGGCGCTGGAAATACGCGGGATCAAAGGTTGTCAAAAATGGTTTGTCGTGAATATTCACTTCGGTCGTGTGATTTTAAACACACTCACCTCTCCCCTACTGTACAAACACCACTCTATATCATAAACCACTTACGGCTTATCAAAACGAACAATTTTAAAAAAATAACATTAAATAGTTTTCGCTCATAATATAACATAATTTTCTTTAATAAAATATCACAAATTAACATCCGTAAAACCAAATATCATATTATACCGACGAGTTATTCCATATAAAAACATGTAAATATTCATAATATAACTTATGTATGTAATGTCGATATATAGTTTTATGTATTACATATGATGCTTGCATGTATAAAACACACATTTGTAGGTAAAATAAAAAATACCCCTGTCGCAGCATCTGCATAACATAGCGAATTTCCAAATCTTGGGCACTGGCGGATCTCATCTAAGACCTGTACCTATTTAAAATAGTTTAGCTTTCTAAGAGTAAAAGAATTTTTAAAATCGGTTGGGTAATTAGTTTTGGTATTTTTGGGGACCCAAGAACCCGAACGAATTTTGTGCAGCATAGTTGTATCCATCTAAAATAATTTAGTTCTCTAGCAGTGAGAAATTTTTTAGCATCTTTTCGATAGCTTATTACTGGCGTTTTCGGATCTGCAAGATCCCGGTGGACCTCATTAAAAAATCAGCTCGGCCGTATATTCTAGGCGGACTTTATGTAAAATATATATATATATATATATATATATATATATATATATATATATATATATATATATATATATATTCAAAACCCGTTGTGTAGCATTCTACGCCGCATTTGCATCCGCAGGACAGTTGTGGATCTCAGATAACACAACCTGTACCTATCTAAAATAGTTTACCTCCGTAATAGTAAAAAGGTTTCAAAATCGGTCAGTTATTTTATTTTTGACACTTTTAGGTCCTACTGACACTTCAGACCTTACATAACGTAATCTATATGTATCTAAAATAGCTTAGCTCCCCAACAGTGAAAAAATTTTCAAAATCGGTCGGCTAGTTTATTTTTGACGCTTTTGGATCCGATGGACCCTGGCAGACTTTACATAACGTAATCTATATTTATCTAAAATAGTTTAGCTCTGTAACAGTGAAAAAATTTTCAAAATCGGTCGGTTAATTTATTTTTACCACTTTTGGGCCCCATGGACCCTGGCGGACCCTAAATAACGTAATGTATGTCTATCTAAAATAGTTAGTTCCCCAACTGTGAAAAAATTTTCAAAATCGGTCGGTTAGTTTATTTTTGACACTTTTGGATCCCATGGACCCTGGCAGACCTTACATAACGTAATCTATATTTATCTAAAATAGTTTAGCTCTGTAACAGTGAAAAAATTTTCAAAATCGGTCAGTTAGTTTATTTTTGACACTTCTGGATCCTATGGACCCTGGCAGACCTTACATAACGGAATCTATATTTATCTAAAACAGTTTAGCTCTGTAACAGCGAAAAAATTTTCAAAATCGATCAGGCAGTTTATTTTTGACACTTTTGGGTCCTATGGACCCAGGCGGACCTTACATAACGTAATCGATATTTATCTAAAATAGTTTAGCTCTGTAACAGTGAAAAAATTTTCAAAATCGGTCAGTTAGTTTATTTTTGACACTTTTGGGTCCTGTGGACCCTGACGGACCTTACATAATGTATTCTAAATCTATCTAAAATAGTTTAGCTCTGTAACAGCGAAGAAATTTTTAAAATTGGTCGTTTAGTTTATTTTTTACAATTATGGGATCAGTAAATCCTGGCGAAACTCATACAAGTCTAGTACTCTAACAGTAAGAAAAGGGTTCTAAGGATCTCATATAACTTATGGCAGTCCGTAAGCTTCTTGCGGACATCATTTAATTAATTAATTCAAATACTTTAACTTACTAACTGTGAAAAATTTTTTAAAATCGATTGGTTAATTAATTTCTGGCCTTTTTAGGTCCCGAAAACCTTGACCTCACATAAAATACCTTAAATCCATTTGAAATGGTTTAATTTTTTAACATTATTAATTATTAGTGGAAAAATTTTCAAAATCGATTCAAAATATTTTTCCGTACATACATATGTACATTGTACAGATTTTGTTTTGTTTTATATTTAATAATATTTATATCATAACATAATCTTCAATTTCTTGTTTACTTAAAAATTCAATAAAAAAAAAAAAAATTCTTCATTACATTAGCTTAGAAAATCTGTTTAATTTACATTTTTTAACATGGAATAGAACCATGCTAATTATAATGCAATAAATGAGAAACAAAACTCTATACATGTATGTGTGTTATATCTCATATATGTGAATAGTTTTCACTTGTTCTCACAAAATTTTTTAATAAAAAAGTGAAATATTTTTATACTTATTAAAAACTGAGATATAAATATAAATTACTTATTAGACTAACAAAGAAAGAATAAAAGTGAAAATTTACATTTTCTCGAAAAATACTTAAAATAGAAAGAAAATTATAAGAATATTTTCTTCATAATTTTTTTTTTCCTTTTCAACGATGTAAAAATCGAACTGCCTTATGATAGGATCGAATGATAAAAAATGGCCAGAAAACCTACTTCTGGGCATCCGACGTGTCTGGCTAACGAACTTAGCCAAGCCAATTCAGAATCCAGTCCGCACACAAAATTTCATAAGCGTTAGACGTTTCGTTCGAGAGTTATCGCGCGGATACATATATATATATATATATATATATATATATAAATTTTAGTGAATATCATTTTCGTATTCTAGGGACCTCAAAACATATTTCTGATATGGTCCCGGGCTTAGGTCGCACCATGACACCTGGCGTAAAAGCTGAATTTCCAGTTTTGGAAATTCGCTAAAATCATTCTTGTTTATTACATATCTGGCTACTATGTTTATATACATTTTTATATTGGGTGACTAATTTAAAAAGGTCCGTAGTGCAATACGAAGGAAATGTTCGTGGTTGCCATTTGTATTAATTAATTTCATCGTACAAAAAACTCAATATTTTGAGGTTTCGGGCATCGGACGTATCTGGCTGAAGAACTTATGCAAGATTTTTGGACTTCTAACTTTTTTTATCAAATTTTGTGAGAATAGGGCGTATCGTTCGAGAGTTATTGGATACCTATATAAATAAATAATTATATAGTATATTTTTTTAGTTTAAAAATGACGTCATCATCGTCTCCTTTCAATTTATGACGCTAGCTGTCCTTTAAAAAAATTATACGATACTGATCCTTAAAATAGTACATAAATTAAGATTATTTAACTTTTTGGTTATCTCACTTATTTCAGTTGACAAATTATATAAGATTTCACTTACGGATTTGTGTATATTGAATGAAAGTTAGAAAGAGATAACATGCCATTAAATTGGGTATTATTAAATAATTTTTACCAACAATTTTTTATTTGACCCACCCATTTCAATTCATACTTTTATGATACCTAGGTAGGAAGGTACCACACAGTAAGGTATCATAAGTATGAATTGAAATGGGTGGGTCAAATAAAAAATTGTTGGTAAAATTATTTAATAATACCCAATTTAATGGCATGTTATCTCTATCTAACTTTCATTCAATATACACAAATCCGTAAGTGAAATCTTATATAATTTGTCAACGGAAATAAGTGAGATAACCAAAGAATTAAAATAAACTTAATTTATGTACTATTTTAAGGATCAGTATCGTATAATTTTTTTAAAGGACAGCTAGCGTCATAAATTGAAGAGACGATGATGACGTCATTTCTAAACTAAAAAAATATACTCTTTATATATATATATATATATATATATATATATATATATATATATATATATATATATAGGTATATAGGCATATATATAGCTCTATACATGGTGCGAACTGAGACCAGGACTATGATAGAGATCTGTAATAGCTGAATTTATTAATTCATAAGGTAATTCATAAAGTAATAGCTGATTTTATTAATTCAATGTAATTTTCTGTATTTTTCTTTGAGTTTTATTCATCATCAAAGCTTACCTATCCCATTTTGCCCCCTTCTCAATACACAGTAGTACACAGTATGTTAAAAGACCATAGACTTTCAGTCTGCGATTCAAGACTTCTGTCGTCAAATCTTTTAAGATAATATTATTTTTTTAGTTTAATACGGGGTCTCCACTAGACGTAACTAATGCCAAGACATGTCTTAACATATAATCAATAGTGAGAACTTGTTAAGTCTTGACATATTTAATTGCCAAAAACAGTAAATTCTATTATTATTTTTTGAAGAAAGATTTTCAAAGCGGTAACATTAATTCTATATTTACAACAATTAGAAAATTTAAAAAAAAAAGAAACAAACAAAATTGAAAACAAAAATCTCTGAAGTGTTGGGTTAATTCATCGATTCGCCATCTTGAAATGTCAAATTTTTGTCTGAAAATATGTCAGATGTGATGTTATAACATATATGTTATAAGACATGCGTGGTATGACATAAAATATGTTATAACGCTTAGCGTCCCCACAGAAAATTTTTATGTTACGACATAAGTTTTAATATAAATGTCTAGGAAGGCCCCGGCGGGCTAGGGGGCCCCCGGCCGGCACTGGTAAACTTATTAATTCCTATGATTGTTTTAAACATTCAAATGGTTTTTGAATAGAGAAGACGTAAATAAAACAAATGCATTTGTCATTTGTTTCAATAATAATTGTTTCTAATTTTTGACTAACTGTTCTGCTCTGCGGTAGACAAGAAAAACTATCGATAGCACTGTCGAAACTACCGATGATTTTTTACAGTCGAGGAACTATCGACAGTACTATCGATATTTTATCGATAGTTTACTAAAAACCATCGGCTACTATCGGCAGCGCAGATTATCGATAGTTTTCCTTCTCTATACTCTGCGGTGTCTTGTGAGCGAGTGACCTTGACAGACAGCTTTTAGCTATGCGCGTGTATGTTGCCACTTGCCAGCCAGTCTCTAGTACAACAATAAACACAGTCTCGTTATCGCACTCATCACTCTGCAGGGCCCGCTCCAGGGGTGGGGGGCAACCCGGGAATTTGCCCGGGGCGGCAAATTTTAAGGGCCGCATTTCTGTAAAAAGAGGGCGGCATTTTTACAACTGACGAGCCAAAAAAAGAAAGGTCACCGGTTTCACACCGGGGCGGAAGGGGGCCTCCAAAACGATTCTTGCGGGAGGGCTTCTCATTGCTTACCGTCGCACACAGGCGGATTTTCAAATATTTGTGGCCAAAACTCCAATATATGAAGTCAGCCATATTGGTCAAGTAACTTAATTTTTTAAATCTTATTGATTCCTTGAATGGAATGACAGCGCACGTAAAATTTTAAAGGAATGTTTAAACTGTTATTTACTATTTCAAAGTATCGCCTCATAAACAACAAGTGAAAACGGTATAAAATTGAGCTTATCAAAAAAAAGTGTCGTGTTTCAAAAGTTTTTGGTGTAACTTTCATCGTGGATTTTGAACCTACGTGTGTGCATCTGTGTATTTAAAATGGATTTGTATTTTTTTTTTATTTGTTTGCAGCAAATAGAGAAAAACTAATTTATAACGTAAATTTCAGGTAATTATTGATTTTATTAAACTATAAAGTTATAAATTCATTAGAATCGGACGACTTTGTAAAGATTATAATAAACTAAGACATCTTGGGGTAACAGCTACGATGAATGTATTTGCTAATATTATGTGCTACTCTGATTCTTATTAGATATTTACAGGGCCCGCTGTAGCGTTTACGCCGCCCCGGGCAAAAGGGAATAATCCCGCCCCAGTGAAAAAAAAAATCGGTCACTTTTTATTTTTCGTCGGGTATATTTTTTTATACCCCGAGCAAATCTGTTCGTCACTCCAGAAGCCACCGTCTTTTTACCAAAATTTACAAAAATCCCGCCCCTAAATTTTGCCGCCCCGGGCAACTGCCCGGGTTGCCCGCCCCTAGAGCGGGCCCTGGATATTTAACAATTATAATTAAAAAACACGAAAATTTTTTTAAATATTTTTTCTTTATCCTTAGGTTTTTGAGGTCTACTGAAAATCGCGTCATATGTCGTCGATAATTAGTTGAATATTACAGAGACTGTACTTCAAACTTTTTTCGCTGTTGGGGATGATTTAACAGACAGATCAAAAAAAATTATTATCGGAATTTATATTTGATTATCAACAAAAGTAGTTTTCCGCTAAAAGAAACAAAGATGTGTTTAATAACCTTCTAGTACATCAATTCTTATATAATGGATATTTCAAGAAAATGTTATAAAAAAGATTCTAAATTGAATGAATAGCCAAAATAATTGAAGTATTTATTAGATATGTAAGAAATTGTTTGTTCATTTATTAGTCAGAAATGTTACAAGGTTCTGAATGGAAGTTAAATAAAGCTTTAGTATAAGTTAAAGAAGTTTTTATTCGATTCCTTCAGCTTTTTAAACTTTTAAAATCAATTAATAGGTTTTGGCCAAGAAATCTGGAAAATCCGCCTGTGTGCGTCGCCACTGGTGGAGACGTACTGTAATATGCTCACCCGGTATTAAAATTTATTATTAACGTTTGTTTCAACAAACATATGGTATACAGTAGTAGTACGTATGTACCTACATACAGACATAATGTGTACCTATTTTTCAAAAAGGGTTTTTTTTTATTTATAGTTACCATGTTTATGATTTTTCCAGGCACAAAAAAGATGAAAGACGACGCATAATGCTCTCTGCTATATGATGTAAACCTACCACACAATTAATGCTTCATACATATATTTATATATGAGCCTGTGTAAGCCTGTGTAAGCCTGTGTGTAGGTACCGCACGTTCAAGTGCTTTTCCTAAATCATTCTCCATGTTGAGATTATTGTCAAACGTACGTATAACTGGCAACAGAAAGTGCATATACTCACCGGTAGGTAGGCCTTGTGCGTATGTGCAATTTTAAAAAACTATATAAACACACCATAATATATTTTTATGATTATCATTCAAGCCCAAAGAATATATATAATTTTCTTTGAAATTATAATTTCTTTCAGTACATTTAGAGTTGTATCTAGAGCAGAAAATTTTCGTCTTATATTCACTCCATGCTGTGTGTTTTTCCTCTAAAAAAATTAAAAATAAAATTAAATAACTTCATACCTGTCCTCGGTACAAACCTACGTTTGGCCTGCGCATACGTAAGCACATTTTTTCTAGTTTGCGGTCACAAAAGGGTACAAGTAGGTATATATAAGTTGCGATGTGTAATTTTTTGTTTTGTTTTAGAAATACGCATGTTTTGTTGATAATTTTCTATGAGCTAACGTCGGTGTACGTCGAAGGCTTTTGTGAGTATAACAAGGTTGAAAAAAAACATCTTTGTTGTCAAAGAAAAAAGCAAAAACAAGTTTTTGTGCTGAGAATAATACGGTGACAACGCGTACGTGATTATTCAGGTTGGTATTTTATAACACAGAACGACCTAGAAATTGTTGCTACCAACAAGTCATTCAATTTAAACAGGAGTTAAAGGCCTACAGACTAGCTTAATTGGTACATACAGCACCATTCTAGATACTGAGATATGAGGGAGTGAAACTTGAGCCCGAGACTGTGACAGAAATTTGTTTTCAGGTCTTCGTTTTCATACTGTTTTTTTGAATATTTTTTGTACAATAAATCAGTTTTCGGCCAAAGTTTTTTAATTTGTTTTTACACCAATCGAAAAAGCGAAAAAAATCACATTAGTTTTTGAGCCATTGCTCAAGCAAACACCAGCAAAGTTTCATCAAAATTGAAAAATCATAAAAATGCCACTTTTTTTTCTCGAAACATTTATTAATAGTTATTTTTAATAGTAAAATATTAGAGAGTTTCGGGTTGTGGCCACATAGTTAAAGAATAAGTATATCAAATTTGAAGATGATTGGTTGAATAGTTTTTGAGTTTTCGGGAACTTATATGCGTCAAGTTTTTGCGAAAAAAATGTACACTCTTCTAAAGAATATTAGTTTTCTCCACTCTTCGTCAAACGCAGATAGGTATATTAATACAAAATAAAAAGATTGATGAAAGACAGAGTGTCTAGTAGAGTAGCAGATGTGCCGTGACTATTTGGACCCGATTTCGTCGGGTGAGTGACGAAAGAGAAGAGGTAAAGCAACCATACATAACATAGAAAATAATGTCTTACAGAATTGCTTGTACACTTACACATAAAGTTAATGTATTTTCCAATTACGTTTATAAATATAACTTTAATTACCAAAGGAAAAGGTTAAAAACCAATTTTATTTAACTTATGGGTGTAGTATGTCCTGCGAAAAGTATTTTTCTAACCGAAATTAAGCCTTTTTAATTAATTTGCTTTGTAATCTTATACAGCTATACAGAGCGTTTATGGTTGTTAATATAGTTATAAAATTATAAACAGTTTGAATAGTGAATATAAGTAAGAATAACCACCAACAGCGTACACCAAACATTGTATCTGTGATTACCAATCGGTGGGCCAGCTGTACATATTATCAATTGAAAATTTTTCCTGTACACCTTAAGAATTTTTCCTATACACCTTAAGAATTTTTCCTATACAGCTGCGTAAAATTCGATGGGCTAGTAAAATTTCAAGTGGACACCGGGAAAATTTACTTAATTTTTTGTAAAATATACTGGACATATGAATAATTTTTACTGAGTCGTTGTGCATTTGTTATTTGTCACACACCACTGCATAGCCAAGCATCACATAAACTGAGAATAAATAAAACAAGCATGCGCAATAGCACCGAGCATGCGCAATAACACGACCAACACGACTTCAGACTGCAACTAACCAGGACTGGTTCATTTAGTTGTTCAATAGCCAAGGTGACTGGATGTTTATATAGTGTTATTTTTTTTATAATAAATTTTTAAAACAAAAAATTTTTGTATAGTTTTGATATGTTAATTGAAATATGTTTTTATACAAATTATTGTAATGTGCTTATTGTTAAAAATTTTTATCATGTAATACCTATTTCAAATAAAGAATTTATATATTTTTTTCCACAAATAATAAAAAACCACAAAAATTTTTTTCTATATTAATAATTTGATTTTAATGCTTACCCTTCTATCAATATCCTTTTAAACTATTTTAATTCAATTATTTATTAATAAATAAAAAAAAAGCCTTATTTATAAATAATACGGTAATTTTTACTGAGCTATAGGATAATTTAAAATTTTTACTATAAATTATCGTATTTTTTGCTTAGCCTGTCACTTATGTCCACATTACCAGAGAGCTCAGTAATTTTTTACCAGAAATTTCAGTAAAAATTACTGTATTTTTTTCTCAGTGTATGTATTATCAATAATAAGCTGGAATACTGATTTTGAAGTTAAATCAAATTCTTATTTATTAATTTTTTATCAAATAATATTATTTTTATGAAATGTTCTTGTCTTTCTCATTTTCGTTTTTAGAATATTTGAACAAAGATTATATTTAACATATTTATCATAAGTTTTTTCAGCTTTTGTTAAATATCTTCAAAAACAGGATAATAAATTGTTTTATTACCCAACCACTTTATACAATTTATTTCTGGGCTTTTTTGAAAAATTTTATTACATAGTTTATTGAAAACATGATGATAACTGTGTTGGCAAGTGTGTTTCCAACGTATGAAGATTATGAAGAAGAAACAGAAATTTTTTGAGTTTTTTAACTTGAAGATATTTTTGTGGTTTTTGTTTATTTTGTAAATATGATTTTGATGTGCAAATATTTATTTTAATTCGTTTTCAAACCAAACTTTTTTTTTAATATTTAATGGATATTAACGTTACTTTATGAAATTGAGTTTATAAAATAATACTTAATATTTTACTATACTGTGTTTTATTAAAGTAAGAATATAAGGAACAGTAAATTAACAAATAAGAGTAATCTATTTTTTTTTTCAAATTTCTATTCACAACTGTTTGGTGGTCACTGGAATCTAACTGTGGCAACTATATAAATATAAAAAAAGACAAACTGCAAAAAAAAGGATAGATCAAAGTATAGAGATAAGGTATCGGGTCCTTTTAGTCACGGCAGATCTGTACATTAGACTCTACTAGACAGAGTGTCTAGTAGAGTAGATACACCCGATTAAAGCCAATATGGTCGTTTCATTTTTCTTAAAAATAAGATAAAAGGAATTATCTCACAACTTTCTCGTTAAATTTTTCGTACTCTTCAGTTTTCCTAACAATTTGGGCATAAAAAGAAAAGAAAAATCGTAAAAAAAATTTTACACGAGGTGTCTCCCCGAAGTTAATATTTCTTCAATTAATTTATTTTTTCTATTACTATTTCCACATGCTAACAGAATTTTAAGAATGTCCTTCTATTATGTATTTTTTCAAAACCAGATTATTTTGTAATTCATCATAAAACTATTTCATCTATTTAATTTATAAATTTCATTATGATTGACGCTATAGAGAAATGCTTAATTTCTAGAAAATTTTAGGTATCGAAACGCATACTCACACATTTTGCACCCTTCTAAACCATACGGCCTCTTTAAAAGCTACAAGCCCCGATTTTTGAAAACGTGTGATAAGACAACTTGTGGAGAAACGAATAAATAAATTTTCATTAAAAAGACTGGTAAAAAAATATACCTGGGATGCCGGAGTGAGAGAAATGCCATTCCACTGCGTTCTGGCCGAAATTAAACACTGCCATAAAGTTAGTTTTTAATATGACTTCCTATGGAAATAATAGTGAATTTTAATATTTAATTATTTAATTAATTTTAATTACTTTATATTTTATATTTTAGGACTTACTTTAATTAACGAAATTTATTTACAACTAACCCCCTTAGGGATGAATTTTCAGAAATAATTTCTTGGTGCTCACCTACGTTATATGTACAGGTAACTCCTGTGTAAAAATTCGTCCTTCTAATGTTAGAGGAGTCTCCACATTCTCGCCGAGGTTGGACGAGGTTCCTCGTCGAGTTCCTCGCTGAGGTTGGTTCAGCCATATGAATAGCATTAAAATATCAACCGCGAGACACAACGAAATGACCCTCTACATTCTCGTTTCGTCCAACCTCGGCGAGAATGTGGAGATTCCTTAGGGGACAAATTTTCAAAAATTCTTTCCTAGTGCTCACCTACGTTAAATAGAAAACTCCTGTGTAAAATTTTAATCTTTTAAACCCAACGGTTAAGGCTGCGTGTTGTCTGTCAGTCGTAGTTGCAGAACATGTATGTATATACAGGGTGTAAAAAAATAACTCTCGTCCTTTTGAGGGGTGACTCATTGCACCCTGTAGACACTAAAACCACGGGAATTTTCTCAGAATTAACAGTTTGAGAAAATTGAAAATTAACTGGCTACATGATGTTTCAAAATTTTTCTAAGTACGGCCCTGTCTAAATTATGCATAAATACCATCATAGGTAGAAAATAATTTTATTGACTAAAATTCAACAAAATTTTGTAAATATGTTTAGGCCGTAAACGTGTTTCCCAGATGTTTTTTTTAAAAACAGAAAATTTATCTTACAAAGATGAGATGGTCAGAGCCGGATTAAAAAAAAAATTTGTAAGGGCTCCCTTTTTGACCCATATTTATTATCAAATATTTTCTGTTAAAAAACAGCTTTGGTTAAAATTTATTGGCAAATATTAATTACATGGGTGAGATATACCCACTGTTTTCGTAGCGAGATTTATAAACCTACTTTACACCCTGTATACGTAACACTCATAGGAGAACATCCTTAATAAAATTTTTAACTAACTGTTAAACTTTTTGCAATAACTATAAAAATAGATAACGTATAAACGCATATTTAAACAGTAAATTTTTTTCCACTGATAAGCGACATAATTTTTCCAAATATACGATAAATTTTCCATCAATATATAAAAAAAATACAACTAAATAACCAAATTTGAAATTTAATCTTTCGAAAATTTTTTATAGCAGTATTGAGTACATATCGAAATTTTTACAATACTACTGATAAAATAGTTTTTTTTTCTTTCTAATATCATATACTTTATAAAAAAAATTTAACAAAATAGTGACAGAAAACCGCTTTAGATAAATTTTGTTTAGCGATTGCATTTGAATTTTCTTATCAACACACAAAAACTATTTTTTTTTAAGCGACAAAAATGTTTTGAGAGTGTCGGATCAAATGTTTATCTGCAAAATAGTCATTTAATAATATGCAAGTAATCCAAAAAATATTGAAGCACCGATAACGAAAATTTAAGTTTTTTTTTATGAATTATTTAGTGTGTTATCACTGAAAAATTCAGTAATCTATAAAAAAAAAAACAATTTTTATGTCCGAAATAGAATGCACAACTAATCATTAAAAGTAGGATTAATTTGGTTTAAAAAATTTTTGTTTAGAATATTGATTAACTGCAATTATTAATTTTATCCTAAATGGTAAAGACGTCACTTTATCATAACAAGTACTACAGCACATATTGTTTAAAATATAATTTTCATTTGCTAAGAATGAACATTCTGTTTTAAAAATTGGAATTAATTAAATGAACTGTAAAAGTTTTTTTTTTACAGATTTTGAATATTGCACAATTTAGAATTTTGATAGAACTGAAATGTGGCCTTAGGCCTCGTGTAAAAAGAAAATGTTATGTTCATATGCAAGTTCGTAAGCAAAATTTTTGGAATGCAAAGTTTTTCTTTTGAACCTTACCGATCTCAGATTTAAACTCTTATGGATTAACTGAGAAGATGCCACTAATTTTTAAGCGATTCTAGACTAACACCAACCTATGGAATTCAATAATCACTTCTGAAATTTAAGTATTATGTATTTTATATCTCTATAGACCAGCCGAGTGGCCAAGTCTGTCTGTGTAGGCACTGGCACTTTGAACTGGTAAGTCGAGGATCTGGATTTCGCGCTCATGAATGTTTTTCTGCAGTCTCTCTTCACAATTTCAGATCCACTCACATCATAATAATGTAATGTAAAAGGAATTATGTAAATAAAGTCAAAAATAATGATGTGGATGGCGTCTGTTATAGACAGTATTAGTCTGAAGAACGGATATGCAAATCCATTATTGTGGAATAGGTACTAAATGTCACAGAAGAATAGCTTCTTGAATATTCTTCTATCAGTTTGATTTAGTTTTACGTTTGAATTTTCTAAATATTGGAAAAAATTATTCGACCACACTATTCTTTTACGCTTGCGCGTTTTTCTATGTTTAAACTCAAGCTCATTTCAACCATGTCACAATTGCAATCGGTTGTTATCATTAATATTGTATTTTTTTACATAAAAATTTTCCACACAGACAATTTTTTTTTAAATTTAAATACATACCGTAAAGTCGGATGAATCGGGATATCTTTGACTATTCCATTCGATTTTTACATATTTTCATACGTATTAAATGATACAGGACAGACTACTTTTGATTCTGGTGGGTTTGGCGGAATCAAAGCGCATTTATTTTCTTTTTTCATTTAGCCCGAAGATTCTAAGATAAGGTCAGTCTGTATTCCCTCCCGGACAGATGAGATAAAATTAATAGAAAATTTATATAAGGATCTCATTTTCTTTTTTTTTTTTTGCTAAAGAGTTTAGTAAATTTTGGTATATTTTTTTGAAAAATAGCGTAAAAGCCCCCTTTGTGGAACGGTATCTAATTATGAACATTTACATATTAATGAAGTTATTTCTGAAAGAAACGTCTGATAACAAAAATTATTATTAATAGAATGATTGTTTTTCAATTTAAATTCACCTCGCATTTAAAGTTTCCTTACTTAATTAAAGAAATAAATATGTAAATGTCAAAACTGTTCCAGTATTAGATCCCGTTCCACAAAGGGGGCTTTTACCCTATAATTTGTTAAAATAATCAGCAAAATAATTTTATTTAATTTTAATAAGTAATATTAATATAAAATTCTTAATATTTTTGGAAGGGAAATGAAATCCAAACAAAATAAAAGTAAGTGTTATCAAATTCAACATTTTTTGGGATAATGCAATAATGTTTTGGGTAATGTTTAAAAAATTCTACATAAATGCTATAAATTTAACAGGAAGTTCTATTCTTGAAGTAAGTATTAAGTTAGTGTTTCACCTAACATCTAGATGTTATAAAATTATAATTTTAATAGTAGAATTTTTTCTACTTTTTCGATTGAAATTAACCCCTACCTAAAAAGCAAAATGGCGAAAACTAAAAACTTTCATGTACAGAAGTGGCAGATGTGGCAAATATATATATATATATATATATATATATATATATATATATATATATATATATATATATATATATATATTATTCATGAACACTATTTATGAAAACATTATTGATGAAAAAATAAATTCTAACTTTAAATTTAGTACCATGTTAAAGTGTACAACTGTGTAGTTTTTTAAAAACTGCCTTTTTATTTTTTTCTTTTAAGTAAATGTATAGTAGTATGCAAGAAATAAGTTTTTTTTTTCTGTAAAGTGACATTTGGCGCCATTTTTTTATTATATTAAGTAGTCGTTTTTTCAATCGGTTACAGTCGACATAACCGGCCTATAAAAACTATAGGTGTTCGGTGAAATATCTCCTAAAATATAATTTTACAATAAAATCATAATTTTAACATAAAATTGTAATTTTATAAAATCTAGATGTTAGGTGAAACACTAGCTGTAAGTAGGTATATTTAAAAAAATATATACATGTATACCTACATTTTGAATTATAATGACTAATTTATTCTTAAAATTTTAGTTAGCCCCGGTATACACTAAATTCTATTTATAGACACTTCATTGGTATACACTTCATTGGTCCCTATTAGGTATTCGACCACACACTGTCGTGCGAACGACATCGTGGATACCGCTAATTTATTAGCGTATGATATTAGCTTATGATCCATTGAAATAAAATCATTTTCAATCTATAAACTATATTAACTACAATAATCATAAGATTTATTCGTCTTATCCCTATTCACTTCACTGTTTCTATGCATATCATTTTACGGTATGAATCTAGCATCTGATGCGATTATATGCGAGATTCACCATGCACACATTATTGCTATGTGTGTATATATCTAGTATTACACGTAGTTACGTGCATATTACGCACTATGTTACAACATCATTGTAAAAGGTAAATGACATTTGTGAAATGTTAAGGATTATATTTATCCTGTGTGTGTTCTGTTATCCTATTCGGGAGCATATTAAAGTATATACACTAACTACATACATAGGTATATAATATCGTACTACAAAACTGTTTACATATAGTACAAACGTATGCTCTATTTCACTTAAATTTAACCATGCTTCATCACTTATGAATCTAAATAATTTCTGTTTTCTTGGCTTTATCTTTTTCAATATTGCACTTGTGTAAATTTTGAATTTGCAGTTTGTTTTTAGAAAAGAATACAAGATTGATTTGTTTCGAATATAAGAATTTTTTAATTTTTTAACTTTGACTCATGGTCAATTGTATTTGAAATAGGGTATATCTCTACCCTTCCGCCACCTCCGCCTGCCCTTTTAGTACACCGCGCGTCCCGTATTTTCACTCACAAAGGTTTTCACAAACACAAATATCAAACGAGTATTGACTGCTGACGAGTAAACTGTTATATCATCCCTATATGTAGGTACATGATGGAAAGATCAATGTAATAATTTATACTTTTAACCTTTTTAACCAGAGAAAATAATCGGACATTTGTATGTTGGATTAGAGCAGTTGTAGTGGTTAAAACTATCCATTACTTTTAGAGCGTACCAAATGGAATTATGTAATGGTCAGGGTATGGAGGGTAATGGCTATTATATGACCAAGTTTAAGCACTTCTAAATAATGTTTAGGTTTTAATTATGGTTGCGTTCACCGTTCCGGCTAAAATTATAGCGAAAATGCAACAATTTAGTGAATGATTAGTAAATAATTAGTAAATACAGTATTTTACACAAGATTGTAGATAGAATTTTATGAATTTACCAGTAGAATTTTAATTTTTTTATTAACCCTATACAGTCCGCGCGTCTACGCAGTAAACTTCTCCAGGAGCCGGCAATATTTTGAACGTGTTGACGCAACAATGTACTATGTTGAATATAATTACTGACTAAATTTTATTAAATTGAACATTTTGTTTTTCTAAATTAAACTTTATTTAAGTCAAATACTAAACAAAAGCATAGGCAGACTTTCTCTTTTTAACATTCACATTAAAAATTTCATAAAAATTTATAAAGCTAACAATTAAATTTAGTTCTTAATTATTATTTTGGGTTAATTATTTCAAACAAAATGAGTATGTATATTCAATAGTAGAAATTCATCAAAACCAATCAATAGCGCGTCAAAAATAAAATATGTAATTTATTTATATGTATTTTAAAAACATTATTTATTTTATTATTCCCAGTTTCCACTTAAAATATTTTTCGTCATTTTCTTTAACTAATAATTCCAATATTTGTTTAGACAGCAAACATAACTTACTACCTAATGCCTATCTATAAATAAAAAAATTAATTAAGTAATTAAAAAACGATATAAATTTATAAATTTTATGTTTAATTTTATTTGTCAGATAGGCGAAACTTTCCAGCATTTAATACAAATCGATTTAATGTTTTAAAAGACACTACTTGTTGGCAAAAAAAATTGAAAAAATTAACAATGTTCTCATCCATTCCTTTTGTTTTTTTTTTTTTCGTCGAAATATGACGAATATGTACAACCATTTTTTCTCTTTAAAATTTATTTTAGTTTCATTCGATCACAGCAGAAAAATCTAGACACCTACCCATTTCTAACTTGTCAGATATATATTTTTAATTGTCATCCTAACTAATATTATAAATACGAAACTGCTTGTCTGGTCATTCGACTTAAAAGTTTGCCCAGAGATAACTCGAGGGACGAAAAATTTTTAACAGTAGCAAAAATTCCCAAGAAAATAATAGTGACTCTCAATAGTGCCACGATGCAAATGTACTTTGTCTATGTATTACGTTGATGTCATAATTTGAAACATGACGTGGGTAAAGCCGCAAGCAAATGCTAGTTTCTAAATAAAAATGAATTAATTTTAAAATTCACATAAAAAAGATATTTAATTATTGGATACATGCCCTTGCATGTTCTTGGAAAACGACAAAAACAAATTTTCCAAGAGAAGATTAAATTTTTTCTACTTAATAACCTATAATGCTACGTCTGGATTTAACATAATGTTTAATGTGATTAAAGTAGAATTTGACATTAAACATTAATGCAGCCACAACAACGTACACAGTAAAAAAATTTGTGTTCTGCGTGAAAAAAACTAGTGGTTAAACTTCTTGTGTTAAATAAGTAACATAACCCTGCGTTAATGTAATATTTCGTGTTTGTGTTAAATGAAAATATTAACACAAATTTCGATTTAACAGAATAAAAATGTTAACCTGTTTTGAACAACAAAGAAGTGACATAATATTTGTGTAGAGCAAAAGAATGTTATAAGCAGTGTTGTGCTTATCTAGATAACGTTATCTGAAATTTTATCTAGATAACGTTTTCGTTATTTATTATCTTTTAACTAGATATTTTTAAAAGAAGTTATCTTTTATCTTATCTTTTTATTAAGCCAAGGGAAAAGATAAAATAATAAGAACACATCTTTATTTTTCCTAAAAAAAAAGAAAATTGAAGCTAAATTCACCATATTTACCTATTATTCACTTGGCCGACCATATAATTTAGATTAATTTTGACACTTTCTTAAGAAATACAAAAATTTTTAAAAGAAATTATTTAATTTTAAACAGAATTCTTGTTGTCTGGAATCATTTCCGCCATTAGTTGGAATAACATTTAGTCGTGTAATATGAAATGTCGTTTTCCGACCACTTGGTCGATCATGTAGTGTAGATAAATACCGATACTTTTTAAGCACTTTTTTGAAACAAAAAAAATTTTGTTCTCTACGTTTGCTATCATGGGCCGTAAATAAAGAAAGTAAATTCCAAAACATGTAATTTTGTCGCCAAAAACCTTTCTTGAACATTTTTGTAATTTATAATAATAAACACATATTTCTGGGGACCGGTGAGCTACTTTCGTAGCCCGGCACCGGTCCACGGTTGGGTGGTTGAGAAACACTGACCTAGTGCATTATTTCTGTAAATATTATCTTATCTGTTATCTAAAATTTTATCTAGATAACGGTTCAATTATCTGTTATCTTTATCTAGATTTTTTAAATTATGTTATCTATTATCTGTTATCTAGATAATAAAATTCGATATCTTGGCCAACACTGGTTATAAGTACCTAAATTAGATTAGAATATATATCTACCAAAATATATATAATAAAAAAGATGAGAGTAGTTTTTATTATTAAACAAAATCGAAAATTTATAAGTTTTTTCAGTTATTGATGAATATAGTTTTATTAAACGTTTAAAAATGACACAATTTTCTTACATTTTAAGGTTATTTTGTTACAGATTCAGTTACAAAAAATCATGTAAGTTTAGTATATTATAATACAATCTCAAATAAGCTGTATGTAATTTTTGTATGAAATTTTCGCGAAAATACTTCTCAGTCCTTAAAAATTATGGTGAAGAAAGTTCCAATAAATATACCGTAAAGGATTAAATAACTTTAGAAACTATAGCTCTTTTTGGCAGTAAGCACCTATCTAGATTTAAGAGCTAGGTACTTTAAACCCATTCCTATAAAGTAAAAAGGAGAACTTTTGTTTGTATTTAAACATACGTTAATATTCATATGCTCACTTTAATGTTCAGCTAAAGTGAAACTTGAGAATACACGATTTACATGGTACATACTACCAAATCATTATTTTAATTAAAAATCATACAGTGATTTAAAAACTATCAAATTCGAACAGGGATCGGTGGCCTACTAACTAGTAAATCGTTTGGTTGGTTCACAAAAATCCTGGGTTCAAATCCCAGCCGATCTAGTATGATAATTTTTCAATTACTGTGTAACCAGATAAATTATGATGTCTTTGGGTGTTTACAAGGTAGAGACAAATCTTTAGAGAATCGAAAGTCCCAAAACTAATCCCCTAAACGCCTATACTTTATAGACAATAAAGCCTATTGACAAAATTTCACATGTACTAAACAAGACGACATTATCACGACAATTGGTCTATTCAATTCTATACAAATTAACTAAACCGAAATATTTACCAATAGTATAATATATGAAAAGACACATTTACAAATTGTGTGTATAGGTCTAGTTGCGTTGGTATATGTACCTATAACATCTTACGGAGTGATACCACTACACAGAAAACGATAATAGTAACAATTGTCTGGATTCTGGTTGGCAAGTTAACGACTATACGACTCACAACTTGGACATTCGACGGTTGGTATCTCTGTATACGTGAATAAAGTTACTGATATGCTTGCTAGTAGCTAGGCTCTGTGCTCAAAGTCGGAGGTATTGCATATGCCATACAATATTGAGTCAGTCAGAAATCGTAACAGTACTACTATATATATATATACACGTACCGCAGATATACATCAGTTAGTCGAAATGTACCTATAATATTAAGTATTCGGTACAGTATTGGACGAGAAAAGTGGACTGCCAAAACAATAACAAAAGGAAAAAAACAAAAACAATTAAACATTGCAATCACTCTGGTATTTGTTCGTCTATCACAGGCGATTTTTTCTGAAACTAATCAACACAAAAATATGAAATTTAAGACAGAGATATGGGGTCGTGGCCCAATTATTGATGTGAAAATAAATTTTGATTATGGTGGTTGATTTCAAGGAATAACCTGAAAAGTGAAAAAACATTTTCCCCCAAGAGCATTGAGTAGGGTATCTGAGAAAAGCTTATTAAAATGCGAATCCAATGATATATATATATATATATATATATATATATATATATATATATATATATATATATATATATATATATATATATATATATATATATATATACAGGTGGGCCATCAAAAAATAACCTTCAGAAAAGTTGTTATAGGTACGAAGGGGGGCATTAAATGGTTACCTTAAATTTGACCTTGACCTTCATTCTCAAGGTCATTTTGGGGTCAAGTCGTATTTTTCAAATGGAAAGATCTATTTTTTATTGCGAATCCTGAAAGAGCGTGAAATTTCATGTCGAAAATGCTATGAACGAATTTTTTTTATTGACCTTTAATTTTTTATTTTTTAGGTATGAAATTTAGTAGTTATGAAAACTTAACTTTTCATAACTTTTTAGTGTCATTTTTTTCTGGGTTTTGACCTCAGAATTACCTTCAAAGGTCATAAAAATGAACAGAAGCTCCTATTTTACGTCTCCAAAAGATGCCGACACTTTAAAGTTAGGTTTTTCCTTTAAAATCTAATTTTTTATTGTTCTTTGGTGGTCTTTACACCTCTTAAGGTCAATAATAAAAAATTAGTTTATAGCATTTTCGACATGAAATTTCACGCTCTTTTAGAACCCGAAATAAAAAATAGGGCTTTTCATTTGAAAAATACGACTTGACCTCAAAATGACCTTGAGAATCAAGGTCAAGGTCAAATTTAAGGTAACCATTTAATGTTCACCTTCGTACCCAACAACTTTTGTAAAGGTCATTTTTTGATAGTTGTCGCCTCTGGCGAGATATTTAGATGTATAGATTAAAATGGCCACCCTGTATATATTGTTAATTTTTTTTGTGGAAAATTTCTAAAATTGCTGGCTCTGACTTCCCGACCATTATTATCAGAAGAATCTTTCAGAAAAATCTGAAAAAATTCATAAACATTAAGAATGAAATGTAGATTGCACGAAAATTATCAGAACTGAATTTTCTTACGTAATTTACTGGGTACATAAAAAGAAAACTTGATAACAGAGTTTGTTTTGATCAATATTTTGTTAGTTAACAATTGTATGTATGTTATGTTGAGCGAGTATTTTACATGTCTTCAGTAAATCCTTAGTAATGCCAAGCCCTGCAAAGAAGGTGCACGGTTATTGACTTGACTTGATGTCATAATTTCAAATACTTTGCGGGCAAAATCGCCGATAAAAGCTACTAAACTATAAAACTGAAATTTTTCAGTGACGTAAAACTTTTCACACAGCTCAATAAATAATTCAAAACTGAAATAATTGGAATATAATTCAGTTTGAAGTGTGAATTTATTTGGTCAAATAATATTTTCTTATCTAACATCGTGTCTCTTTTTTTGTACAGTAGTGTACATTGAAATTCAGTCAGTAGATATTTCGATTCAATCGTATTTATACTTAGATAGTATTCATTGTATAATATATCTCTGAATGTTTTGTGTTTATGTCAGTGGAGTCTCCTCGGTGATCGGCACCAAGCTAACACACATCTAAGCAATGCCTAGTCACTACCGGTGCCTATAAGCACATGGGATAAACTTGCTGATGGTGGTTGTGCAATGTTTGTTCCTGTGTGCCACAGTCAACAAAAGTCCTCCTTCACAATACAATACTATTCAACTTATACGAGGATAATAGCAAGTAGGGTAAAGTCGATTAAAGTGTAGGTACTTTCATATTGTCTAACTTGTACTTCTTTAATATTTAGAAAAAAAAATACGGTTCTCTGGAGCCGATAATTAACGTTTAAAACATTTTTGGACACGTTTAAGACATTTTAGTATTTCTAAATTTTATTCTTTGTATGGATTCATAGTTTTTCCTGTAATACGATAAAAAGATTATGACGTTTCTTTTTTAAAAATTTAATATATTTTTTATAATTAAAACATGATGTACCTTTGAATTTGTAATAAAAACAATAATATCAGTGAAGAATTCAGCAATTTTGTTAAGGGGTTAGGTGGGTTTGAAAATTTCTTTTTGTCTTATTAAATAGTACAATATGTTTAAAATATTCTCCTAAAATTTCAAATCGATTCGAGTAAAATTCTAAGAGATAGACCCTTCGGAAGTTCTGTCCATCAGGCCACGTCAGTGCACCGCACTAAACTTAAAACGCGTTTATCTCAAAACTCAGTTTTTTTAAGTCGGTGGACATGATTTCTGGAAAAATTATGAAGCGATTTTGTACAAATTTTGCACACATCTTTGAAGTAACATTATCTAGTCATTGAACGAAAGATTTTTTTTTATTCTTATTACAACTAATTTTTTCGAGCCAATACATGGCGAAAATTTTACCAAAAAATGTGTTTTTTTTGTTCAAAGTCTGTCAAAAATTCAAATTTTAATTATTTGTTTTTTTCCTTCGTCCAATAACGAGATTTATCCATGTACTAACGAAATATTTTTGGTTCTTTGATTTTAAAGGAACCAATAATGAGTTATGCTGTCTACGGCAAGAGCATTTTTTTTGAGACGTCAAGGGAGACGAAGTACCAACGGCTGAGTTTTCGGAATTTTTAAATAAAAATTTCACAAAATACTATTTAAATATGTATCTTTGATATGCTGAATTGTTTAAATAAAATATATGATTGTATATATTAAAAAAAAAAAAAAATAGTAAAAATACCCTTTTTTAAACCTCTGAAACCCACCTAACCCCTTAAATTTTTCGAATTTCAAGACTGACAGTTAATGTTTTGATAATTTAAAACGTCGCTTGAAGTTAACTGTTACCTCATGGTGGAGGTGCAGGGCAAAACTTTTTATTCATTCAAATGAACAAATTCAGGGTCATATTAAACTACTTAGAGACTCTTGGGCACACTAAATTTGAGGACTTTACCGTATACACTCAGTTTAGGAGTACCTTTTGAAAACCATTACCACTATAGTAAAGGTAAATACTTAATAATAGATCACGGATTTTGGTGGCCTCATAATCTATTATTTGCTAATCTTGATTCTGATATGAGGTCAGAACTCAATCGCGATCCCCCAAAAATACTAAAAATCAGAAAACTCTACAAGTGAGAGTGATTGCCAGGTCCCGTCATTTTAGTATTTGAAAATAGCTACAAGGGTGAAACAGAAATCTCTGTAATAGAGAGTCGTTTTTCACGATTGGACCTCTATAACTGAGATTGCCACTTGCTTTGTTATCTATAGAAGGGAGAGTCGCGCGAATTCACTATCTGTTACTTATGACGCTTTTTAAATTTCGTGCTACTAATGCGCATATGTTTGGTTTAACTAATAAAAATAATAAACAACATTGTTTTTGTACCACCCCGCGTCGAAATATTAAACCTGCATTAAACCTACATTACTGCTTTTAATTGAATTGAATAGGGTTAAAGTAGTTTCAGAATTACATGTAAAAAAAGCCTACATTAAGCCTACATGTTGTCGCAAAATGACAGATTCTCCACTTATAGTGTCAAAGTAGTATCTCTACTGACCCTACAATACTGCTCCTTGACCCTTAAAATCAGATGTTGTGAGGCTGAAAGGAGGTTCTTAATCGTATACATACAATACACTAATACATATACGCATACGTACATACATACATCCATACACACATATATGTGTACATTCGTACGCGTATGGATGTATGCATGCACGCATGCGTACAGATATGGTTTTAAAATGAATACAAAAGTATTTTATTATTTTACGTTTATTAATTTTAAGTATATACGTTAAGTACAATTCAAATTAAAATCATTTAACCCATGTTTTACATATTTTAAACACCATTTAAATGGTAATAATTTCTTTTTAATATTATTTTTTAATAATAATAATTCTATGTATATTTGACAATTAATTTAACTATTTGATTCTTGTTATTCAAATATAAACAATTAAAATGTAATGGTTTTTCAGTTCTTTCACAATTATAATTTTTAGTTCATCTCAGTTTTTTTTTCATATAAACACAAAATTTTAATTTTTCATCTCAGCCCAGGACTTGTTCTGTTTGGAGCGTCACCACAACAAGCTAACAATTATTTTAAATGCACCTCAATTTTTAACAATTAAAATGTAACGTTTTTTTTAATTTTTTCACAGTTTTCACTTCTAGTTCATCTCAGTTTCTTCATATAAACACAAAATTTTAATTTTTCACCTTATGAATTGTAGAGTTCATTTACCCGGTTCAAATTAAAATTTACACTTAACATTGATTCAGTTTTAATTATCAAATGATTTACGTAATACTTTGTGAGGTTGTTTACATTTAAATTGATACAAAATAAAGAAATAATTACTACACATATTTGACAATAAATTTGATACACTTTATTAAATTCGTTTTAAAGAAATCTAGTTCGTCATTTCTTCAAATAGCTGAAACATATTCACGTGCCTTATCGGCCATTTCCGTCGTCTGTGTCGTAAAGTTTCGTTTATGTCTATTGTTCATCTTTGTCAATCATTCCGGTATATAATGTATATGCATACATATATACAGTGTCTTTTATAAAGTTCGCACAGTATGGGAAACTTTTTTACTAATAAAATTTTTTGAAAAATATTCTAGCAGGGTTAGTTATTGCGTCAGTTAAAATGAAAAAATAGCTAAACTTATCTTATCCCAGTTTGCAATTTGACAGGAAACCGGAAATTTCAAATCTGTGATATATAAACAATAACATTGTGTCCTTTGAAATATTAAGGAAATTTTGACATCGTATCAAAATTTGGTATGATAAGCGTATTACAGTCTGCAAAAATAAAGGTCAAAAATCTGCTTTTCCAAAATACGACTTTAAGTGGCCCTAAATACAAAAAAGTTCATGAATTCTAGCAAAATAAAAATTATGCCGTTCTTTGAGATCTGTTTATTCATTAAGTCACAACTGTCATTAATGAAATGAAATTTTCGTAACGAGGAGGTATCTTGACTACTTACTGAAAAGAAAATAAAGCAATAACAATTGCTCATGCCTGTTAAAACTAAAAATGTTACAAAGCACGTCTTTTTGTGACCAGGTTAAATTTTTCTATTGAAAGACCAATGTCTACGGCAATATTTTGATGAAAATTATGATTTTATGAATATGCAGACTAGGCAATTTAAGTGTAGTAAACATATTCTGATAGCTAAATATTATAGTATGCAAGAATAAAGCTAAATATCTGTTTTTTGAAAATACGGCTTTAAGTACCCCTAGATTCAAAAAATTTTATGAATTCTAGCAAAATACAAATCATACCGTTCTTTGAGATCTGTTTATTAATAAAATCACAATTGCCATCAATGAAATGAGATTTGCGTAACGAGTATTTTGACTACTAACTGCAAAGAAAATAAAGAAATAACAATTATTCATGCTTGTTAAAATTCCAATATTACAGAGCGTGTCTTTTTGTGACCAAGTTAAATTTCTGTATTGAAAGACCGATGTCTGTAGCAATATTTTGATGATAATTGTGATTTTATGAATACGCAGATCTCAACGAATGGTATAAGTTTTATTTTGGTAGAATTCGTACAATTATTTTGAATTTAGGGTCAGTTAAATTCGTATTTTGGAAAAGCAGATTTTTGGGCTTTATTTTTGCAAACTGTGATATTTAGCTTTCGGAATATATTTACTATGCCTAATTTTGATACGATGCCAAAATTTCATCAGGAGGTAATCAATAACTTTCAAAGGATTATCATTTTTCATAATTCACAAATTTGAAATTTCCGGTTTCCTGTCAAATATTAAGCGGGCGGTAAGATGTGTTTAGCTAGTATCTCATTTAAACTGATGCACCAACTAAGCCCACTAGGATATTTTTCAAGGAATCAATAATAAAATTGTTTCCCATATCATGCGTACTTTATGGGAGACACTGTATATATGTATATTATTTTTCCCATATATTTTTTTAAACTAATAAAATGTTTTGAGACTACATCGAACCTGCTCAGACCTACTATTTAATTGTTTATAAAGTGTTAAATAGCATTAAGATAGGTTTATGGACGGTTAAGTAGCTTCAATGTAGGGTTATTATTTGTAAACATTGTGTCTGTAGGTTCATTAAGAGTCGATATAGGTTCACTTAGGGTGAATATAGGCTCATTTAGATGTTAGAAGGGTCAATGCAGTGTTAAAATCTTGACTCGGGACGTTTCTTTAAATATGTTCGTCTGTACCGGCCTGTTAGTCAAACTTATTACAGTTGATTAGTGATGAGCTAATACAAGACCAAGACCAAGACTTGGCAGTCTTGGTTTTGGTCTTGGTCTTGCATTAAGAGTCTTGGTATTGGTCTTGCTAGAGAAGTTTGAGTCTTGGTCTTGGTTTTGCAAAATGCAGTCTTGGTCTTGGTCTTGGTCTTGTTATTGCTTAAAAATCTTGCACTTTCTTGCATTTTTTTTTAGCGAATTTTTTTCTTCTAAAATCAGAATTTTTACTATCTTTACGTGTTAATTATACTTTCAAACTATTTAAATAGTTTAGCAAGAGTCTTGCTTTTTTCTTGCTTTTGTCTTGGTCTTGCTCACTTGAGTCTTGGTATTGGTCTTGCAGCTATACTTATAGTCTTGGTATTGGTCTTGGTCTTGCAAAAAATGCAAGACCAAGACAAGACTGCAAGACCAAGACTAATTTTGCCCATCACTACAGTTGATAAATATTAGTTGCGAAGAAAGGTTCAACCCGTCCTCAGAATGTAAAAAGGAAAAGCAAAAATAAATACCTAATTAATGAATAATCACTTATTATTACACGAGAGGTTTGTATTTTTTCGAATAAATTTAGGTTTGTTTAATGAAAATTTGTTGCCTAGCAATTAACTAACAAAAACGCGACAGCGAAGCTGAAACGCTTTTGGGTTGTCAGTTTTTCGAGTTAAATTGTTTTTTGGTAAGAAAGAGTTGTAGAAAACACAAATTTATTCAGAAAAAATATAAAACTCAAGTGTAATACGGTAAGTTAATTTAACAAATAAAATAAATTAGTTTTTCTACTCCTATTGAGGAACACACTCATTAACATATCCGTTAATTGTTGAGAAAGTTAGGCATCATTCTTAGGCCTACGAAAGTTATACATATACAAGATACTTACAGTGTTACCAAAATGACGATATAGCTACTGATATAAGTTTCTATCTGGGGGAGATCCCCTATATCTGATTATAAGCTTTTTTCGATTTTCTCTGATTGTCTCGAAAACTATAGGAGATAGGGAAAAACACTTTATTAGACACAACACTTTATTTTTAATGAGCTTGCGATTGACATGCTTAATTCTTGGGTCGGACTAACTGGAGGGGGCTGTTCGATAGGTTAGGGGTGACAAATAATTTTTTTACTATGTTGCACCCCTTGAATTTTAATAAAACTTGATATGGTAATAATGTAGACTAAGGCCCAGTATTTTTTTTTTTTTTTTGAGGTGGTAACTCAATGGAAAAATAACATTGGATCGGATTTTACCCTTGTTATTATCCTTAATAACGAGGACTGGGATGTTAATAAATACATATGTCTAATATTCTAAAGAGTGTCTAAGCCTTCATGTGGATTTGGAATTATTTTTTTATGTTATGTAAGTAGTTACCGAGGAAAAAAATTTTGAATAAAGAACTAATTTTTTTTTTAGTTATCTCCGTATATATTCGGTTTTAGCCGGGAAGGTAGTAGATATCAATAATTACTTATAGCCTCACCATACCGTTAGTAAAGTTATTAATATGTTGCTATTAGGGGCAGTTTCACCATGGAAGTACGGCTAGACCCTTTACCAATACGAATTTTTGTTTCGTTTTTATTTATCATGTTTACCTACAATGAAATGACCAATGAAATGTTTTGTACCATTTTGTTCGCTATAAAAATCTGTCTTAACTTTTTTTCCATGATAAAAATGAAAAAACTACAATATTCTTATGGGACTTGATAGGGGAGAAGTGGCATGAAGGGACGCTTTTGTTTTAAGCGTTCTAGTAAGTAAACGAGATAAAAAATTAAATATTTATGAACGGAATTAAAAACTTCAGTTATCTTATTCCTGAAATAAAATCTAATAATAAACATTTCTTTGTTATTAGTTGTAATTTTTCTCAGTTTTTAAAAAAGTGCACTTTTTGTCCCTTTCATCAATAGACTGTATTGAAAGGGACATGATAATTTATGAAAGGGACAATACTAAATATCATTCATGTTGTCCAAATTTCCACCTTATGTATATAAGACATACGGTTCATACTATTGCGCAGGTTATCTTACTGAACTTACATATTAATAAATTTAATTCAATAATGGAAATAACCAAATGATTATAGTAATAGTAATCGATGATTATTAATTGCGTGGTTTTAGTAATCGATAATTAAGATTATTGTTTTTCATTTGATTATTTTTGTTTGAAATTTTTAAACAAGAAGAAAGTTTAAAATTATTAGTTATTAACCCTAAGAAAACACGATAATAAAGAAACAATTGTGGACATGTGGATATTCAAATAAAACTAATTCGAAATCACTAGTCTTAAAGGTAGTCCCTTTCATAACTTGTTTGCTCTGTCCCATTCATAAATATCACACCCAAATTAGAAATTTAACCTTTAAATCTACAATTTTATTTAAAAGATATCTGATCTGTTGTTTTCCACTAATTAAAAGGATAACTAGCTGTATATAATTATAAATATTTCAAAAAATACTTACAATATATCAGAAAACGTTCCGAAAAATTTTTTAAAAAATTACTTTGGAACATAAAAAAAATTACAAGCACAGCATTACCATGTTTTAAATGATAGTAGCTTAGAGTCAGAAACAAACATATCTGCACTGGTGCTGCCACACAACACAAATACGTATGATTTGGCGGGATTTATATTTAGCGCGTAATTTGAATTGTCCCTTTCAATACGTGTCCCTTTCATACCACTTCTCCCCTACACATCAGTTAAATTATCAGTATAATAATATATCTCTGTAAGTGAAAAAAACCGATCCTGCACCTCTACCAAGTGAAAAACTTGAATAAGTGAAAAACGTCCATGAACGAGAAAAAGATTCCATTCCCCCCCGAACTCTCGCTTATGTAGTAGGAAAATATAGTCTAAGATACAAATATCAAGGATAATGTAAAAAGTGAAGTAAGAAATCAATATTTACAATTACATTTTTTTTCTCGACGACGACATTAAAATATAAAGATACAATTATATAATTAATATAACTTGCCTTATCAATGAATGGAAGTAAACTCATGAACACTTAACTTTACTTCACATAAATAAATAGTTGAATATAGTAGGTAACTCTAACTACACATCATGCACTTGTATATAGTTATCTATAATTTTACAACGTCTTGTATATAATATCATTTTATATACATTATGAATAGTACATAAACCACTTATATCACAACTAAACATATATGTGTCGCCGCTGGATTGTGCAATTAGGCTACTGCCACTTTACAAAACATTAATGCCTTGTTAAAAAGGTTTTCAGTCGTTTTACAAATGCCCTGAACTTAACATACGCCAAATTATAATAATGATTTATATTCTACTATCCGGCTGACTAAATGTTTAGTCGTCTTTTAAAACAACTCGATTTAGCTGCTCTTATCACCAGTGGCGTAGCAAGCGGGTGGCAGGGATGGCCCCCGCCAGGGATGCTGGAGCAGAGGGGGCGCCGCCGCGATGGTTTCGCTTAATCGTCAAAGTATAGACATCATCTGATTTTGATACTAAGAACATTGAAAAAATTACACCAAAAAAATAGATTGAGATAAAATAAGAATTAAAATTAATATGGCTACACTGGGTAATCTTAAGCTAGGCTATAAGTTGAAAGTAAAAATATATCTAGCATTTCTATAAGTCTAGGAAACAAAACTGGGTGTCGTTATCGCGTAATTCTGTGAAATTCGATAAACCGTGCCTAGAAGCCCAGGTGGCTGTAGTTTGTGCAAAAGTTGAGAAGAGACTTATGATGTGATTGTGGGTAGAGGACTAGAGGTAAAGTTATTGAACCCTCCCCCCTCTTTTTATCAAACAGGGGGCGCTACTTTCAAATCTGGCCAGGGGCGTCAGTTACCACAGCTACGCTACTGCTTATCACTAAACTTGTAACGTTACAACCATAGGAAACAACCAATGTCTATTAAATATCAACCAAATAATAATTAAGTAGGTATATAATACAAATATAAGTAGGTAAATGTAGAAAATATTAATAAAAGAAAACAGTGATTTTAAAGAAAATTTGGCAATTATTATTTTTTAAATGCTTATCATTACGGGAAATTAACTAAAAAAAAAAAAAGCCCGATATCAATATCGGAAAAGCTGGGAAACTTTTGTTAAATATGAAATAATTCATATATTAATAGAAATAAGTAGACGGGGAAGCACCATCGAAAGTTTACTTTCGAGGAAAGGGTAATTATTTACAATTACCTTTCGCCCAAAAGTGAGTACAGCTGAACCTTTTTTTATACGGTGGATAGGGATCGCATAAAAAAAATCGCACAAAAAAAAAAATTTTGTCAAAAATATCATAAATAGCTATAAAAAGATTAGTTCGGTCCAGATTGTAAAAAAAACTTTTTTTAGACGGTGGATCGGGACCGCATAAAAAAAGTTTCATCGAAAATACATAACTCAAAATGCTCAAAACCTTAATTTACACGTAGAAACAATTTATTTCAATTTTATAATATTATCAAAATTTTGAAAAATACATCTATAAAAAAATTAAATGATGCAATAACTTATGTTCTTATGTAATCTATTGATTAAATGCTTAAAAGCCGTTAAAAAGTATTTTTATCAAAGAAGCTGTATTACAACTATATTTTCAAAATGTGCATTATTATGGTATATCAATTCTATAGAATAGTACAATTTTATAGTAAGGCAAACTATGGTAGCCATATTGGTAGACACGATCAATCTGAAATAGCGACTAGACATTTTATGATCTGACTGATTCTACAATCCACCGGCGACATATATACAATTCAGTATATTATTTTATACATTATTATATATTATATGTACATATGTATATGTATAACCAGTTGATTCAATGGTTACATATGTATTTGTGAGTGTGTTATCACATAAATGCAAGTGAGATAGTAATACTGATAATATTTAATCAAATGTGAAATAAACAAAGATCGAGGTAAATGTGCCATCTTATTGCACACGTTTTGTTTAAAACGTAAATACTATGAACATTGAGATTATTAGTCTATAGATCGTCTATATGTTGGGTTAAGGTTAATGATAAGAAAGCATATGCGTAGGTTGATCTCCAATAGTAAATTTTAGTGACTTGGGATAAATCGAAATTTCAATGGGGGCGTTATTTAAATTGTTCGAAAAACTTAAAAAACTGTTTTGTTTTTTTCAAGTGACCAGCACTCCCGCCACCATTATCAAAGTTTAATTCTATAAGAAAATTATTAAAATATTGTCATTGAAAATCGGTACTAACCTAGTCGGTAAATAGGTCACTGAAAGTATAAAAAAATACCCCTGTCGCAGCATCCTACATAACATAGCGAATTTCTGTTTATAAAAATTAATTTTTCTCGGAAACTAGTTGACATAGAAAAAAAGTTTTTTATGTAATTTTTTCTCCTCTTGTAAAAAAATTTCGCAAGAATTTTTGAATAAGTGGAAATTTTGGCAAAAAACTAATTTTTTGCAAGAACAAAAACCATGGTTCCTGGCATCCGACGTGTCTGGCTGACGAACTCATCCAAGCGTTTGGGACTTCCAATGTTTTCACCAAATTTCGTAAAAATAGGATACTTCGTTCGAGAGTTATTGCGCGGATACACACACACACACACACACACACATATATATATATATATATATATATATATATATATATATATATATATATATATATATATATATATATATATATATATATATATATATATAAATTTTAGTGAATATTATTTTCGGTTTCTAGGAACCTTAAAACAAATTTCTGCTATGGTCCCAGGCTCAAGTCGCGTCATGACAGTGGCTGTAATAGCTGAATTCTATTCTGGAAATTCGCTAATATGGTATCAAAATTGTAACCCATTAAAGCTCACCCATATTTCTACTTATTAGATTTTGATAAAATTTTACACAAAAACTAGAAATAAGATTCTGTATGTGAATTCTAAAAGACTGTTCTGATGCGCTTTCAAGGATAACAGCAAAGCTACGTCTGATAGCTCGACAATACCGAAAAATAAAATTAACCGTAGTTTTTAGATGGTGTTTGTTTTAGTATTTGATATCAGAAACTTATCGGAAAATTAATTGTAAAACTCTATGCAAAATAACTACGGGACTTTGAAGATTTTCATTTTTTAAACACAATTGCACCTACTGAACTAATAAAATGGGATGTTCAGTGGGTGACTGTTTTTTAAAGGCCTATTAAAGTTCGGGTTGAAAAGTTTAAATAGTACAAAAATGAGATTCTATTGTTGTTTTATATTTGAAATCTCTTTAAAAAATCTACACCACTTACAAACATGATTTTCTCATTTGTAATACTGTGGGTCGTAACGGGTTAAAATATATTTTTATGATTTTAGATGCAAGTGTAGTCCATCTCTTTTTGTTTTTAATTATCTGTGTACTGTATGTCCCAAAAACTTTAAACGTATCATATCCACACCTATCCTAACTCGAAGATACAATAATATTTTTCCTCTGACAATCTTTGTGTATGATATGTGTAAGATATTGTATAGGTACATTATTTAATCAACATTTTGTCACTTTTTACATACCATTATATATTATTCATATTATTTTACCCATGCCATTGTTAAAAATTTCCGATTTTCATTACTAAATATTAAAAGGGAAGTGTCTAAAACAATTAAAATCATAGAAATAAATTATGGAGACAATTTAACTTGTTGCTAAGCAACATTTACACCATCTTTTTCGAAACGACGTAAACATACAATTTAAGTGATAATGTATATTCCACTCTTGGTTTACACCAGGGGTGGCCAACCCAAATGATCTTACGGGCCACTTTGGAAGCGTATCATAACTCCGCGGGGTGCATCTAAATTATGTGTTCACATATCGTGCGTTTTCTGTCTCAACCTCGTATATCAAAAACTACATGTTTTAGGACAGACAACAATCATATTAAATACTGTATTTATACATATACTTATCTATATATACAGGACCGGACCAAGAGTTATAAGGAGGGGGGGGCAAATTTTCCTGTTGGCGCCCCTCGCAGCAAAAAAATTTTTACCTGGATGATGACAAAAAAAAGTCACCTGGACCCTACCATAAATCGGCACCATTGACCTTTTTTTTTTTTTGCTCCGCACTTCAAAAATTTTTTAAATTTTGCTCCGCCCAAAAGAAATTTCACCATTTTCGCGCCTCTCAAATTACGTTTTTGGCGCCTCTAAAATCATCCAGGGGCTGCCCCCCCCCTAGATCCGGCCCTGTATATATATTTATATATATAGGTACCCAACATCAATGGGTGTAATTAGCATAAATCTTAAGTTCATAGTGATGAAGATACAGATTTAAATACGTTTTGTTTGTGTGTCCAAAAATTGCGATTTTTCAGATACGAGGTTGAGACAGAAAACGCGCGATATATTATATATTTTTTTTTAATACATTGTTTTTCACTACCTTGGTCATTATAAAATAAATATATTTTGTATATAAGTGTGATGAACCTGGCGGACCAAAAAAAAGTTCAAGGCGGGCCGCGGGTTGGCCACCCCTGGTTTAACCATAGGTACACGTTCCTCAGAAAATCGTTTCCTGTTATCCAGAAACTGGGTAAGATCAAATCAAAAACTATATTTAGTTTAAAAACTGTGTAAAAAAATTATCAAACTGGAGCGCCGTAGACCTGATAGTTAACGCTGAAAGTATCCTTGAACTTCACATTTAAGTAATTCAGTAAGTATTATTTTTTGTATGGCTTTATTATAATTCGTAGTCTTTTCTGTAATACAGTAAAAAATTTTGGTGTTGTTTGTTTAAAATTTGTATTAATATTATTTGAATTTGAGGGTGACAGGTAGGGCAATTGACCGAGGGACCGGGTCTAAAAAGGAGGCTTGCAGCCTCGATTAGGGGCCCGAAGAAAGTAAGAGAAGACTTTTTTTTGCTCGTCAACTGTATTTTTGGGTAGGAAATGTTTGAAAATTTTTTGTTGTGCCCGGGGACCAGTAGTTTCTTTCGCCGGCCCTGGTTTCAGAATTGACAGTTAACGTTTTTACAATTTAAAAAATTAATTTAAATTTAATTTGAAAAATAAAAAAAAATTTTAAAATAAATATACTTATCTCTGCATAGTTCAAAAAACTTCTATAAAAAGGACACAAATAAGATTTTTTTAAAATTTTTTAGATCAAAATCTACATTTATACGTCTTCAAAAGGTTTCTAGCTGTAATCGAAGTACCGTAAAACCGTGTAGACCTGGACACGGGGTCTAGACCCGGACACTTTTCACCAATCTTCAAAGTAAATAATTTCTACATTAACCTGCAACAATAAGCATTTGTTCTTGACGTCATTCGAGAGAAAAAAAACCCCTCTAAACAGCTGTACCAATAAAAAGTACGGATTTCAACATTTACTATTTCATTTTACAGGATTACTATCCTACAGTTTTTCAAAGAAATAAAATGTGTGTCTAACTCAAGACATGTAATTTTCGTCATAATTGTCATATTGTTTTAGTTTTGATACGTATGTGTTCAGAATTTTATCGCTCATCATTTAATGATGTTTGAAGTTATATTCAATGTATATATAAAAAATACATGCTATATATGTATATCCGCTTAGACCCGGACACATCAGTTTATTACACTATGGCCGAGATTCGCACCAGCTGTAACTACTACTATTCATACATTAATATTGCCCCCAGAATTACGCGGCTTATGCCTCCTTCTAGTGTCATATCGTATGTTTACTTCACAGAGAGGCGTACTATGCATTGCCCCCTCGCCCTTGCCTCAAAATATTTTGAAGTCTTTGACAGGTTCAAAGACATCAGACGATATAAAACACTGTCCTAAACCCGACGGGAGAGGTTAGTTTGCATGTTATTACATTATTTAAGTAAGTGCCCGGATTAAGACCGATTTAGGGTGTAGACCCGGACACTTACTAATTATTTTTTATTTTTATTTTTATTTTTACTTATAATGAAACAAATGGGTAAGGGATATAACAAATAATATACACTCTTTCTAATGGTAATACTTTTATTGGTGATATCTATATGAAAGAAACATGTATAAATATATAATTAACCAAAAAATGTAAAAAAGTGTCCGGGTCTAGACGGTTTTACGGTATCCTAAATACCTACATCTGAAATTTAAATTAAGCCTCCATAAACGTTTTTGACGTTAAAAATATTCAAATATAATTCGTAGTACAATGTACATAGCTGATCTAATTGATAGCATTACGGATGGTTGATAACACGAACAATTAGCTGATTAAATACTGTAAGCTAATAAATTTTAAAAAAAATTTAATTATGCAATATCTATGTGAATATCATACAAAATGTGTAGGGAGGAGTTATTGAATAAAGGGATTCCTCGGCCAAATTTGTGAAGTGGGGTAAAAGTTTTTTTTCATACTTTAGTACTAAAAACTAAAATCAAACTAGATCACTCATGATTACGTATACAGGTATACATAAGACAGTAAATTTCTTAAAAACGTAAGACTTTTTTGAATTGTGTAACTGCAAATTCGAATAAGAGAGACGGGTGTACTAAAATATTAACAATTTATTTCGAAAATAATAAACAGTATTTTTAATCATAAAAAAAAATTATATTAGAATTTTAAGGTTTAAAGTGAATGTAATTTTATTTACGAAATATTTTGCGTTTAAAAACTTAATACACAAACTAACACAGTTAGCAATTAATCAATAAAATATCAATGTAATATGTCTTTTTCAGTAATTTACAATATTCTACTGAAAAAAAAATGTCAAGGCCGGTTGGTTTTAGTTAGAACGCATGCAAATATAATTATTTTTTGTAGAAAAAATATATTTTCTCAATTTAGAAAAGTTAGCAAACAACATTACATATATTAAAATATCAAAAGTAAGTAGGTTTGAAATTGATTTTCAATATGTTAAAATTTAATAGTTTTTCATCATGTTTGTGGAATAAATTTTTCACAGAATGGTTTGAGATTTTAAAAATTAAATTAAATTTTTTTAGTTGTTGGGTATCCTGGCTGGATCTATACCTGATATATGTGATATATCTTCTAGTTAAAATATGTTAAAATAAACACATAATCAGTTTAACCCTTTGCACCCCAGACATGACTTTTGTTCGACATACTATATATAATACATTAAATTTAAAAAAATGCGTAGGTACTCATTTCAAATTGAATTGTAGATAAAGTACAATCAGAATTAAATGAAATGATTTTTCGAATATGGCAATAATTAATAATAGTGTTCTCTCGATGGATTATCTATTTATTTAAGTAGGTATTAAAGGAATCGCTACCTATAAAAAGGTTAATATTTTTGGATATACTTAATTGGACTAAACAGACGGTAAATAGTTCATTTTGTTCAATCATTAGCTACATTTTTTCAAAAAGTCATTTAATTTAATTATTATAGTTTACTATATCTAATGAATAGTATTAATTACCTATTGACGAGCTATTAATGAAGGCAATTTGATATATTATTAACAACAGATTATTTTTTCCTTAGCACACTCACTATCAAACATATTGCAGTGTAAACGGTTAATTTTAATGTCGCCAACTTCATAAGTTTTAATTAATGTTAGCTAAACTTAAATTATTATATTTAAGAATAGAATTTATTTGTAAAAAATTATCATGCTTGAAAGTACTATTTAAAAATAGCTATGCATAAAAATGAATTACTAAACTTAAACTTGCTAAACTAGACGATAGAATTATAATAAAAAAATAGAAAAGACCAACATAAAAGAAAAGACATAATAAAAATGCCGAAAGTATTATATTATAAATATAATAATATTAAACGTCTAAAAGAGAATAATATTCCGATATCAGCCGAAGTGTATCACACGTAAATACGAATAAGTATTATATGCGAAAGACGAATGTGAATAATTCTTAGACTAAACATATGAAGAGTATACTACGGCTGGAAAGTCGAAAGTTTCAACAAGTATTTCAAGTAAAACTAACGCGAATAACCTACTAACAACAACGTAGAATAGCAGAGCAAAGTAAAGCAATGCAATACAACAACGAGAACAGCCAGCCAGCTAGAGCTAGACACATAGCAAACGAAACGAAACGTTCTAAAGATCTTCCGTTACGTAAAAGATGGGCAGACGGCATGGCATGCCAAGTATAGAATGCGGCCGCATCATCATATTTTGTCAACATTGTTTTGCCAAGTTAAATTTTCCCGATGAGACTTTGACAAAGTTTTGAGAAAACAATTTAGGTAGGTATACAAAAATAATTGAAATAAAACACATTATTAAGAAACAGAAATACTTAAATTATTTTAAAAAATTTATTAAAACATACCCCAAGTGTAGTTTGATTTGTTTTTAGCGAACTGAATTCAATTGCAATTGTATCATCTTCATTAAGCCATAAGTTAATTAACATTTTTAAGTTTAAATTTTAAAATTTTAAAATTTATTTCAATTATACAAAATCTTTTTTGGTTATTTATTAAAATATTAACGATATTGTTTAAATTGCACCATAATTAACAAAAAAATATTAACAAAAAAGTCCGTTTATCACCTAAATACAAAAAAAATGGCTTCGCTCAAGTGTTCTAATTACTTAAGAAATTTATTCAAAAATCAAGAAATCATCAAAAAAATTTTCCAAATTTATATAAACACATACAAACAAAATAACAAAACGATCCGATACAAAGTGTCAAAGTAAAGTAAAAGGAAATTTTGTCCGAAATACTTTTTGTCTTAGTTGAAAATTTGATCATAAGCAATTTATTTTAAAAATGGAATTATCGAACTGAATACGGGCAACAATAAGCAATAATCTTATGACCGAAACACACCCTTGTGAAAGAACTTAATCACCGCCCGCCCCCCTTTAGCATCGGACCACCCCGTCCGCACCCACCGCCACGGCACGAGCTGATGCTGCTCTCTTAAAAAAGCACACGAAAAAAATTTCGTCTACGACGCATCTACCGGTTGCATCTTGAAAAATCGTTAACTGCACCACCGAACCCCCTCTGCATAGTCGCGAGGGTGGTCGGTCGTTCTCATATCATACCACCGTTGTTACCCCTTATCGCCTTTTCTAGCATAGCTCTTTTCTCTTCATCGTTTTTCCGGCAAACCAACCAACTGTACCCCTTCCACTTATTTCACACGCCACCCCCCAACAAACGTTTCTAGAAAATATAATTTTATATATTACATCACACTTATTTTTTTTTTTTTTTTGTAATTTAATTTTTTTTTACGAAAAAATTTAAATTTGATATTTAATTTGAATTTTAATAACGTTTGTCGTTTTAATTTGTTTATTTAAACGAAAAGATTTAAAACAATTTTTTCGAAAAATATTATTGGTCGTTACCAAGTCAACAATTAACGCATGTCTATATAACATTTGTTTATATTTTAACGGTTTATAATAATTTATTTAAATGTGGAACACGTTCGTTTAGTTTAAACACTTGGGGTAAAATTTCAAACTGAATTATTTTATCATATTTTTTTTTATTTTAATTTAAATCGCTCAAACGTAATATAAACGATGAAAACAATTAAAGCAATAAAATTTTTGAATAAATAAACGGTTACACTTTGAAAATAATAATCACGCCGATTTGATATCGCAACAGGTTATAACAGACGACAGATAACAAACAAACATGCTCACTCAAACTTGATATCAAATAAGATATAGAAAACACACAATTCTGTAAGAAAATTTTTTTTTTCACACAACAAATAAACATTTATTAATATAATATAAACTCACCGACAATGTACACCATATTTTTGGTCCATTTTTGCAATTCGCGACGTATATTTCTACGCTCTTGAACGCAACGCGAATAAGAGCATTCCGCCATTTTTCTTCGGCGCACCGTTGGACACACTGTTGTGATCGGCGCGACTTAATACAGTCCGCTCCGCATTACGTGCCCCCCATTTGAACACCAAAACACATTGCTGCATTTTATAAACTAAAATTCAACGTTATTTTGGATACAATTTGTTTTTTTTTTTTTTTGTTTAATTATTAGAAAAAAATAAAAAAACACTTTTGTTTTAAATTGAGGAAAATTTGATTGCACAATATGTTTACGTATGTATTATTTAATTTTCACTTTAAATTGTGTATCACTTATTTAGAGTTTTTCCCACTGAGTTTTCAACAATTACGTATTTGTTTTTGCACTGAATTTTACTTTGTCTTTTTTAGTCTGTATGAAAGCTGAAGCTTACGTCCTTATCATTGAATTAAAAATCTGAAACAAAAATTAAAAAACAAACTTAAAACAATTTCCAAAAAAAAAAAAAAATAGTTTTTCACTTAATAACTAAAAACAAGATGAAAATGTTCGGACATACATTCGCAATCCGATTATTGTTGGCAATTTTTTTCGACTGTTTAGGGGCGAAAAGGAATCGCCTGTAGTATATAGAGACGTTCTTGAACGGAGATAGCAGTAAAGCAAGTAAATACACAATACACAAGGTTGACGTCACCACTCTGACGCAACAAGTATATACGAGGCCCGCGATGTTCGACGCCACGCGCCGATGCAACTAAACTACATATATATTTTAACATGTCTCTCTTTTCAACGCGAAATCTCTCCCACCTCTTTTGCACATGCACCATGCTATTTGTATCCTTGTTTTTGTGCATATGTCTCGCGCGGTCTCACTTCAACAACCTACATTTAATATAATTTTGTGTATGCGTGTAATAGTGTTGGTGAGTTTAATATGTTATGTGAATGTGTATGGAATATATTCGTTACTTTTCGGCGTAATTTTCTTTTACAAAACTGTGTGTGTGTTTTTTTTTTTTTATTTAAATGATTGATTTCTTTATACGTGTGTATATGGATGCATTTTTAGGGTATTTTTCGGGTGTTGTTTCCCTTGTAAATTTCGTGATACAGAAAAATGATTTCGGAAAATGTACGATTTTTTATGTACATGATAAATCAAGGTCACTAACTAGTCGTATTTTAACTAACAACATAATATATTCCTGTCTTGCTTACTTAGAGAAAAATCAAAGGTTCCTTTTCTCCTCTTTTTTTATTCTGTACCTCTCTGTGTCTCTTTTTTTCAGTTTTTTTTTTTTGTTAGTTGTTTCCACCCAATGGTGCCTCGTCGCTCATTTCAACACCACTACATATAAAATTATTGGCGGTCCTCTACTACGTTAGTTAGTCTACATTTTTAAATCTTTAGGATGTTCGTACATACATAATATGTGTACTGCATTTTTTGTCTTCGTCTAGTTTTTCGTGTCTCACAGAAAAACTATTAGTGCACCGCGGATATGTAATAAAAAAAAAAACCCATAAGTAGAGAGACATATATGAATATCGTGCTTCAAACCAATCGTGGAGTTTATGGGATTTTTTACAGAATTGATTGCCGGTAGTTAAAGAATTGGGTTTTACGACCAGCATAATTCGAGGTTTGCCAAAAATGATACAAAAACAGTAATTAATATGTAAATGCTGAATATACAGTTCAAATATACCTTCTTACATAAGATATACGTGTACACTCCTAAAAATATTTCTTAGTTGGAAGATTAAAAATTTATTTTTTTTTCTTTAGATAAAAAAAAAATTTTTATTGTTTTAAAAGAAAAAATATTTTTTGCAATTCCGGGACTAAAATACATATTTAATTTCCTCAAAATAGGCAGTAAAATGTTACTTTTGGTCCCAAAATATTCAAAATATTTTTTCTCTTGCTTTTAAGCCAATCAACAATCAGAATTTTTATAAAGTAGCACCAATTAGGTGCCGAAATTTAACCCAAATAGCGTTGCTAGGTGGTGAACAACTTATTTAAAATTATAAACAAATTCAAAATTTTAGATAAAAACAAACAGTTATATTGTATTGTTCAACTTGTTTAATTTATCCACATTACTTAATGTCGTTACAGTGAATATTAATTTCGGGTTCCAGGAATCTGAAAACAAATTTTTATGTCTCATCATGATACCAGCTGTAATAGTTCAATTTCCGTTCGGAAATTCGCTAAAAAAAACATCATAACTTTTTTATCGTATTACAGAAATGACAACGAACTGACATAAAGAAAAAAATTCGGAAATAATTAAATGTAGGGTTCAAAAATGTTTTCAACGGTAACTATTGGATCCACGAAGCTATATTTTCTATTCTAGGAATTAATAAATTAATTTTATATTGTAATAATAAAAATATTTCTCCTATATATATAGAGTTGATAAAAACATATAAATAATTCTTGGGATTCCCCTTGGCTTTTGTGCTTGATTAAATAATAATAATAATAATAATACGATAAAAGCTGCAACAGTTAGTTGTCGTATCTTACAAACAGACTGCATTATGGATTCAGAATGTAATATGTTCTACTAACTGATATTTATACCAACGGACTGACTGCTGTCCGTCTTGTCAGATAAACACAAAATACATATATATAGTAAAGGAATGATCATTGAAATATACACGTTCTTCAATAAAATTGTAAATAAATGTGGACGAACTATTTTTTCGAATGTGATGGTGGACGCACTGGGAAAAAGTATAGCACATTTGTAAGAATGTTGATGATGATGTTGTTAATGGTAATTTTAGTGACCACATCTAGTTAGAAGCGGTAATTCCATTAATTATAGTGCGGAGTTACGTGACAAACCATCTCTAACTTATCATTAAGGGGGTATTCTAGTCTAGAAATTCGAAAAAATCGATTTTTGTTTTGTTCTCATATTTTCACAGTTCAGACCTTTAAGAGTAAGCCTCTAAAAAAAAAAGCGTCTGCAGCCGTTGTCGTAGAGAAACCATATCGATATTCATCTAGAATTGTGAAATTATAGAAAATTTTTAGTGGCATAGTGGCTCGCAGGAATTGAACTTTTGATCTACTTATCTAAAGCTCCAGTGCCTAGGCATACTCACGCACCTAGCTGGTCGTCTTTGGTATATGGACAAAACAATAATAATGTCGGAATGTTATAAAAAAAAATCTTTAGGTTTTCTTTTTTTTTTAATAAAATTTAACAATTCAAAAAAACTTTTCAAAGCAAAAAAAATTCAACAAATAAAAAATAATTTTGTACAATTTAAAAAATAGAACAATTCAGTTATTCTTTTTTTGTTTTGTTAAAACAAAAAAAAAATGTAGTAGTAATTGTTAATTTGTCTAAAATGTGCTATTTCCACTGCATTTTAGTACGTATGTCCTACATGTAGTGTATTATACGCGATATTAGGTATACTATATTTGGATGCAACTGGAATAATGCAATTGCCTGTACATATACTCACATACACATATACTCGTATACATATGAATGTGTATGTATTAAATAAACCGTCACCAAAACGCATATATGTACATGCAAGCTGTTTGACCTTCAAAAATAATATAATATTTAATAAAAATCAACTATTGAATTTGGCATTGTATTTCACCACATATTAAAATCCAACTTCACGTACAAACTACATACGTAAAAATATTATTAAACCAACACGATAACTTGCTAATCTACTACATTTCAAAAAAGATTACCTAAACAAATGGTTCGAGTACGGTGTGAGATGGAAATGGAGAGAGAACAAGCAAGGTTTCAATAAAATTCTAATTTCTTATTTGAATCCAGAACCTTCATAACCAGAAAGAAAGCGAATTATTTCGAAAATTAAGTTAATTTAACGCAGAGTACTTAAAATCTTATAATTTAACTTATTCGTAAAATTTGTAATCGAATTTTTTTTAACAGTGCCATCTAGAAAATAGGAAATTCAAAACTAAAAAAAACTCTATTTCAGTCAAAGTGCTACTTAGAACATTATGGTTCTCTAATGGAGGATAAATAATACTAGTGATGAGCAAAATTAGTCTTGGTCTTGCAGTCTTGTCTTGGTCTTGATTTTTTGCAAGACCAAGACCAAGACCAAGACTGCATTTTGCAAGACCAAGACTATAAGTATGGCTCCAAGACCAATACCAAGACTCAAGTGAGCAAGACCAAGACTATAGCAAGAAAAAAACAAGACTCTTGCTAAATTATTTAAATAGTTTAAAAGTATAATTAATATCGTAAAGAGAGAAAATTCTGATTTTAGAAGGAAAAAATTCGCTAATAAAAAAATGCAAGAAAGTGCAAGATTCTTTAGCAATACCAAGATCAAGACAAATACCAAGGCTGCATTTTGCAAGACCAAGACCAAGACCAAGACTCAAACTGCTCTAGCAAGACCAAAACCAAGATTCTTAATGCAAAAACAAGACCAAGACCAAGACTGCCAAGTCTTGGTCTTGGTCTTGCATTTGCTCATCACTAAATAATACTCATTTATGTTTTTTAAAGCATCAATTTCTTATCTATGTTATGTATTTATTTAATTAAATAAACGAATTAATTGATTATATTAATTCCAGTTCAAATTTATTGTTGCAAAAAATACATTTTTATTTTGCTCTTACAATTAGTTATTTCATATTTTGTTTAATATAATGCTGATTTAATTGGTTTTCAAAACTCAGGTGGTAGCCCCGGGAAGAAAACATGTTTTATAATTGCTCAAGTAGGTCCGAAGAGAGGGTGGATGAGCCGGGGCTGCAGCCCCAGGGCTCGGGCTGGAGAACGAACTCCGTGGCGAGTGTTAGGGGCCCAGGAACTAGTATAAGGAGCTTTTTTTCACTTGTTGCGTATTTTTTTAAAGGAATATGTTCCCGGAACCTGCCAGTTTTCTCCATAACCCCGCGCTTAAGGTACAGTTATCAGAGGAACAGTTTAGCTATCTTTACAAAAGAACGGTAGTCATTTCCCGCACAGATTGCCATAGAAAATGTATATAGTTTTGGTATAGAGTAATCAATTTTTTCTTTCTACATTAATTAGAATATGAAATAGTTTGACTGTTTTGTTTTTTGGGAAATATTTTATTCTTAAAAATTAAAAGTGGATTTAAAATATTTTCAGGTTAGGCTAGTGATGAGCAAAATTAGTCTTGGTCTTGCAGTCTTGTCTTGGTCTTGCAGTCTTGTCTTGGTCTTGCATTTTTTGCAAGACTAAGACCAATACTATGTATACCAAGAGCAAGACCAAGACCAAGACTATAAGTATGGCTGCAAGACAAATACCAAGACTCAAGTGAGCAAGACCAAGACAAAAGCAAGAAAAAAGCAAGACTCTTGCTAAACTATTTAAATAGTTTGAAAGTATAATTAATATTGTAAAGAGAGAAAATTCTGAGTTTAGAAGGAAAAAATTCGCTAATAAAAAAATGCAAGAAAGTGCAAGATTTTTAGCAATACCAGGACCAAGACCAATACCAAGACTGCATTTTGCAAGACCAAGACCAAGACCGAGACTCAAACTGCTCTAGCAAGACCAAGATTCTTAATGCAAGAACAAGACCAAGACCAAGACTGCCAAGTCTTGGTCTTGGTCTTGCAATAGCTCATCACTAGGTTAGGCCAGAAGTCAAGTTAAAGATTATCCAAATATTCTATAATCATTCTGAAGTAGGTGATTCTCCTCTATGACAAATTATTTCGCAATATACAACCGACTCTTATGTCACTTTTCATTGTGAAACAGAATATACTTGATATCATGCGATATGGACATATTGCAATGATATTTTGAATTCAATAAGAAAACATTTACAGTTGTATTTGACCATGGAAATTTATAACATAGAAAATTTTAGTTGGTTTTATTTTAAATCATTTGAAAACTTGAAATTATGTGTTTTTGAGATTGGCTTTTCAGGCGAGGTCTGTACAATTTTCTTATTTATATAATTTTTTTTAAATTCTTCTCAATCCTTAATTCATAAGTTTATATTCTAAGGCTGGTGTGAAGTACATTTTTAGTAGTTTTTCTAAAAATTGGTTTTATTGTGTAGAGAAATTCTCCTTTTTTGAAACTTTTCTCTCATTTGAAATGTACATCACAAACTCATTTTATTGCTAGCTTTGTCTTTGATTTGTTTTGAAAGGTACTGAAATTATATTATCTTGAAACTTTAAAAATGAATCAAAGAAGTTGTGAAAGATGTATCAAAATTTGCAATTACCGATTTATTGAATCGAAATAAATTCTTTATGTATGATACCAGTATAGATACTTGATTGTCGAATAACTTTTCAAATGCAACAGCCGCATTTATTAATAATAATAAAAAAAAAAAAAACTTTTTCGCAAATTTTTATATGTGCAACAATTTTAGTTGTAATTTTTAAATGTTTAAAAATAAACTTGTTTTAATGCTGTTTTTTTGTTTTGTTTGCGCGTCATGCGTCATGATATGTTTTTTTTTTCTGTGTATAAAAAGATGTTCTTTTTTTGAATTTCGAGGTTATAAATATTCTGTAAGTAACCCTGAATGTTTCACATTGTCAAGGTGCATGGTTGAAAAAAAAATAGTTGTGTGAACAAGAGTAGGACACTTGATGTCAGATTTTATTATACATTTTGAATCGATAATTGGTTTAGTAACGCAACAAGATCTCTTACGATATTTCAAGGTTTTGCCATTTTTTTCGAATACCGGCGGATGCACATAATTATGTTTGCTATAACATAGATAAATATCTTGAATAAATTTAGCTTAAAAGTTTAGTTGTTCAAATTATTTGACATAGAAGCTTTACTTTTTGTGCTAACGTTTAATATTTTTACAAATGTTCCCTAGCTTGTAAACAACTACGAAATCTAGAGAATAACGGTAATAATAGTAGGGTGAATGCGGGACAGATGCCGCACATTTTGGAAACACTTGATAATTTTTAAAGTATGCATTTAATTGATTTGAAATTTGGTACACAATAAATGTAAACATTGTTCTTTAAAATTATTTACAAATAATTTTAAATTTTGAGTTATAAAGGATTCATAATTAACATTTTTGTAGAGCCTGCAAAGCGGCGTCTCGCCCACACCTATGGGAGAGATGCCGCATCAAAAAAGGTGAGACGCCGCATAGTTCATATTAAAAATTTTGTATTTTACACACATCTTCATACATGATGCATGCCATATGTAACCATTTTTGGCACTTTATACATCTTAATCAGTCAACTTTTTTTTTGTTTCTGAGTACCTTTCAAAACATTCAATAAATCTGAATAATATTACTGTGAAAAGATCTACACGCATTTATCATTTATCCTGTGTACTTGAGCACGAAGTCTGCAATAGCGGATTAAAAGTAGAATCTTCAAATATATACATACATATAATCATAAACTAAATAATTTGGAATTATAAAGTAAAAAAATTTCGATAAAGTAATCTTTTACTTTGTTTCCATCTAAAGAAACTAAACCAAATGTTCCTCTTATCCACTAACCAATTACGAAATTTTTATTTTTGAATCTTTTGAGTGCAACTGTGCCACAATACAAGTAGCTTTTCTAGTTACTCGTATATAGGATCGATTGATCGCAGCGCGCAAGTGACCATCATCCTTTCACTCATATAATAAATCGCGATCACGTGTTTTGGATTGAAAATAAGTCCACAGTACAAATGTTGCAAAGTAAAAAATCTCCGTTTTTCAATTTTAGTCTATCGATAAATTTTGATCAGTTTCATCATACATTGCATGTATATACTTACCTATTACACGAAATAGCTTTTATTGTAAATTTCTTAAGTAATTTGCATTTTTTGCTGAAACCTTATAATACGGAACTGAATTAGCGAAATTGACACATGAACATAAATATCAAATTTTTTTTCTCACCAAACAAAATGGCATTGACAACTAAAGAAATTTCTATTATCTTCAATTCTGGGAATTACCAATAAAAAAATATCATGTCTAATTACAAAAATTTATTAGCAAGCAAAAAAAACAACAACGAATAAGAAATACATTTTTGTTGTAAAAAAATAAAAATAAATATAAATTATAATTTCGTAAAAAATATACTGAAGAACGTAAATTTTAAATGTAATGCAATTTTATTGGTTTTACCAATTATTGGGAATAACTTACATATTTAATTTCCAATTAAAATGTTTAAGAATGCAAAAATAATTTATCCTTATTTTAGTGAGTAATTAATATAAACCTAAATAATTGTTGATTAGGAAAGCACGAAATATTTTCGTTTAAATTCTTTATAATTAAATTTATATTCAGATTCTACGTAAATACACTACTGTACAAAAATATGGCATATTAATAAAATATATGTAATCTAAAATAAGGAAAAAAGAATATACCTTTCAAAGATCCCTTGATATTTCTCATGTGGAGGCCCCTGAGGCTCTGAATATTCCTGTGAAGGCCTCTGTTAAGGCGATAAGGAAAAAAAGGAAATTTTCGAAATTTTTCTGTTTTGACTCCTAGTTTGAAGTAATAATTATTCATTTTGTGCAGGCCCCTCTTATGTGAGGGCCTTGGGGCACGTGTCCCGACTACTTTTATGTAAATCCGGTTCTGAAAGTGATTGAGTACCCGAATTTGCATCAAAAGTCTGAGCTATGACAGTCATTCAATATACCTATTTGGGAATTTGGGAGAAAAAGTTGGAAATCCGAAAAGCTTGGATGAGTTCGTTAACCAGATGCTCGAAACTAAGTATGTATTTTGAGCATTGTTCGTTTGGAAAAAATTAGTTTTTTGGCAAAATTTGCCAAAATTCAGAAGTTCTTCCGCATTTTTTTTACTCCATGCGGTAAAGGGCGGCAAAAATCATATAAATTTTTAAGGCGTTAGCCTATTTAAACAGATTTTTCAGAAAAATAAACATTTTTCGGCACAAATTTCTGCTGAAAGCAAAAATTCAAAATTTTTTTCAAAACGTTTTTTACACTGTGGTAAAGAGCGGTAAAAATTACATAAGATTGGCTTTAAGTTATTATCCAACGTAAATATGTTTTCGAGACAAAGACCTTTTTTGAATTGTACCGAAAATTGGAGATCCCTATTCCTGCCTCGTTATTTCTCTCTTCTAGGAAGTATACTGAATCCAAAAATATAAATAAATAAGAAAAGACGATGAAATGACTTAGTTGACCATCATTTTTTACAAGTTCGTAATTTTTTTAAAAAAAGCTAAGTGTAAAACTGAGTTGACCACACTCAAATACGCCGAAAATGTGGCTGATAAGTTCAGTAGATATAGTTCGATTACAGAATCAAAAAATGCAGCAATTGGAGCTCTGTCTTCTACACGTTTATTATATAGGTACTTACTGTTCTTAATACAATATATCAATGGCAATCACCGCAAACACAATGATATTATTTAAGGGAGCTGTTTTTCTTTGAATTTTCAAAATGTAAGTATTTTCAAAAAAGTTAGCACCATTTGAGCTCGATAATTATTATGGTAGTTTTTTCTTATTCGCACAGTAATAAACTATACATTCTTATAATACCATGTGAGTTTTTTGAGAGTTGCCATTTCTATTACAACCAAATTTTTATGATGGTACTGGAAATGGTTCTTTTCTTGGATGTAATGGAAATGTAACCAAGCAAAACACTACCGGTTGAAGTAGCCTCAAGTACATATGCATATTTTTACCGCCTAACTGATAAATTAAAAAAAAAAATTAAAAAATTAAACTTGGGTAAAAAAATTTTTTTTTCTCATTTATGTTGTTAATTAATGCATTAGATCAGTTTTATCGAAAAATTAATATATAGTCTCATTTAAAAATCTATAAGTTTGTATCATACCTCGAAAACCATAAGAGCTATAAAGCTCCTGACGGTTTCAACGGTTTGGCTGTAATAAAAATGGCAACTCTCAAAAAACTCACAGAGTATATTACTATTAATGACGTTGTAATCATATTATACCGAAATATAGGTAGGTACCATCTACCTACTAACATTATGCCAAATTTAAAATTCCTACGCTTTATAATTTTGGAGAAAAACCTCTGTCACAGACGGGTAGACGGATATGGAAGTGACCTTAGAAGGCTTCCGTTTTGAGGTACGGAATCCCAAAAAACAATTATTTTCATACTTACTGAATAATTCAATATTTTAAATTAATCTACTACATAAGTTCGTTTTTATGAAAATCCTATATTAAGGTAGGTATTTACCATAGAGAATTCACTCGTATATGCATGTATTAATACACTATATCTTAAAATTTCAAATAACGAATAGAACATACAAGTGGGCGATAGATTCTCCTCAGTGTAGGGTCAGTAGGGTGTTGGGTGTTGGGTGTTGGGACGAACAGACGAAAATGGACGAACAAAATATGATAGATATAGACGAATGTATTATACTCTTCCTTGTCAAATGGATGTCCGTCTTTCCGTGTCTATCGATGGTTAGTTTATTATATATATGTACGTTCGAACTGCATCCTCGTCCCACACCCCGACGACGGTCCGCGTATATTTTTAATCAATTCGTGACGACATGGAATATTCCATCTCACCCTTTTCTATTCATCATTTAAATATATCTGTCTATATCTAACTGATTTATTTTTGGTATATTGTCACAAATGAAAAAAGAAAATATCATTCATATATATGTACCCATCTATACTATGTCGTATGGTGTTCGGTTATATGTAGATATATTCACTTCAGTTTCATATGTATTCACATATATGAGTATGTCATATGTATAACTTGATCGCTTTTATTATACGTTTACAAAAGTTTTCGAATAGAGCCACACACTGGAGTGTATACTAAATTCTATCGTGGAATATTGAGATTTAATAATTGTATGCTATTGTTTAGGACTAAATTTAACTCTAGAATCATACGTTGGTGTACGAGAAACGTTAATCATACATCAACGGCGTTTTGACGGATGGAGTTTTTACGGAGAGTTTTAGAGTTTATTTGCAAAAAAAAAAAATTTTTTTTACATAACAATACTACAAAAGCGAACAAAATACTTAAAAAAATTGGATTTGGAAAAATTTCTTAATGTAAATATTTATTAATTTTTTTAATCTTTATATCAAAGCATATTTTCATTATAAAAATTAAAAAATAGATAAATACATCAACTGTATCATAAAACATGTGTTTCAAATAATTAATTTATGAACTATTATGAGTCAGTGGACATGTGTAACTTTACAGAATGTGAAATTTCTCAGTCATAAATATTCCTATAGATATGTAGTTATTTCCCCATTAGGCACATTTGTAAATTTTCTAAAATTTGTTAGTAATTTTTCGAATAAGATCTCAAAAAATAATAAAAATTAAAATATTTTCCACAAAATAAATTGTTAATCTTTTATTAAGTCACTTGAAACGCATTGTTTAGTTTTTGATTCAATATATTAAAACTTCAGTATTATGTTGTCTCTATAAGTCAAACAGCTGTAATCATCTTTCACATTATCATAATCATTCAATAAATTAATTATAACATGCATATCTTTAATAAATTTTAGAAAAATTAGGAAAACTTTTGTATGTGAAGTACAAAATCTTTAAAAAAAAACATCGTGTAATCATACATCGACGTCCTTTTGACGGACACTATTTCAATACAAACAAAACGACAATGACTATAAACAAAATAAATACGTCTTATGTGTTATAACAACAAATAAATTAGATAACAGAAATCTCACAGCAAACAGGTACCGACAAATTGTAGTATTGGAGCAGGTAGAGAAGTTCGTTCGTCGTTTTGACGTGTACGTATGATTCTAGGGTTAAGCCCTGCTCTTCTTAAGGCTGGTCGTCCTTTGGATGCGAAAACGTCCGATATTTAATACGGACGAATACACACGTTTGTCGTTCGTCCGAAATGATATGTCTACTGTCCGTCCACTAGCCCAATGTTCGTCAGTATTATTCTTTTTAATTTTCTTCTTCTCAAGCTATAAATGCTATAAAAATATGTAAAAGACAATTTATGGCACGTAATATGCAAAGGTACACAGTTATAATTGTAATTTACCTTCAGTTTCATTTCAATAAAAATAAAAATCTCATGGAATGGACTTCTTCGCGCAACAAAATCCAAACAAAATTGGATCTGTTCGCACGTCGCAATTATACGCACGGAAACGGACGAACGAGACGCTTTCAATGGACGAGGATGTATAGCTTCACAGCTGTTTGGATCGTTCGTCCGTTTTCATACGAATTCGTCCGAATTAAATATCGCACGTTTCCGTATCCAAAAGACGACCAGCCTAATCCATACTCTTGCTACACGATACAAAGTGAGTTCGAGTACGAGAGTGAAGTTCGATTTAGTTTTTACAGTTGCCTCAAGGTTAACCAAGGTTAGGTATTTTACCAAGAATTTGTTATTAAATTGTCCTGAATATTCAACGACCATTCCCATTTTATTAGAAAAGTATTACTGTCAAATTGCACCCGATTTTATGAAAAATACTAAAAGCCTTAGTTTTCTTAATATTTATCCACAGCTACCAGCGGAATGGCCGAGCGTGCTTAAGCACTGGCACGCCGACTGGTAAGGTCGATTGTTAGAATCTCGCGGGCGGCTATATTTGTGAAGGTTTTCCGCAGTTGCGCTTCACAACCCCAGATGAATATCGGCATAGTTTCTTAAGAAGACGGCTACAGACACATACCTGCGAAATCAAAACCCCATCACTACTTCGCCCATCCTCCACCCACATCATAATGCTAGGTAATTGTAATGTGTATAAATAAAGTACAAAAATAATGAGGTGGGTGGCGTCTGTATATCCAAAGCCAGATCTTGGTAAAGCGATCATTGAAATTTTTATATTGAATTTATCGTATCATTTCTCAAATCCAACGCAGATTTCCGCTATCATACCAAAGTGATGTGCTACAGAAATAGAACTTTTAGAATTGAACCTACTGTTAGTATATACAAATCATCTTTTATATACATTACCTTTATTCTATGTAAGTCACTTAAAACGTACAACTCTATGTAATCCATTTGTATTGGGGAAAAATAGAATACAGAATTTCTCAGAATACCTAGAATATAGAATTTTACAAAATTACAGAAATATCTTTCCTCAACTAAAATTAAAATTTATTGAAAGAAAACTTAATGCTTAAATGTACCAATTTATACATTGCTTTACGTACTTAACTTTCTTTATTAAGAATACTAGCGAGTACCCGGCATCAATCGTAATGCCACCTGAGGATAGAAATATTTGTGTTTTAATTCTGTTTATTGAAGTGCTTTTGGATACATAATACACTTTTTACTCGTTGTAAGCAATTTCAAAATTGAAATAGAATCATATGCCTTAGTCTCTTTACGTATATACCAATTTTATTATCTAAAAAGAGTAAGATATATGATCCTATTTCAAGTTGCTTACAACAAGTGAAAAGTGTATTTTTGTTTTTCCGTAAGGTTTTCTGTTGCATGAGTAGACCATGTACCTACAGCTGTCCATGTGAGAAACATGAGTTTTTCAAAAGTCCACGATTGTTCCTGCGCTTTGTTGATGAACACTGGCAAATGTAAGTGGCACCCGAAATTTGAAACGTTTGATAACCACTCACCAATAAGCTATAATTATATGAAATATCGTTGGTTTGGTACGAAAACTCATTAAGTGACAAATTTTTCAAAATAAGTTTTTTATATTTTTTAGCTGACTTTTAGTTCTCTTTTGATTGATAATACTCAGCAGATGATAAGATCATTAGATTTCCTCATTCTGCGTTTGCAGATAATCATTATTTGATATTTACCATTTTGTTGTAGAACTAAAAATCATTGCCACTTACTGACTTTTTGCATTACAAAATACTACAACAAATATTAGAAATATGAGATATAAAACTCATTAGGCCATTTTCCAGGCAAAATAACAAACAAGTTATAACTTGTTTTGTTTTTTTTTATTATAAGTAGTTATAACTAGTTTAATTATTTTTGAATTGTTAAAACATAGTTTTAACAGTGATGATACTGTTAATTTGGAAGGTTAAAATTGAATGTTCCTAAATGGATAAATTATTATCCATTTCCAGGAATAATCCAGAATATTATTCCTGAGAAGTTACATTTATGGTATCAAAATATAAAATCGAGTGCTTCTGTTATAGAGAAAGTAATGGATAGCCTGCAGTACAGGATAGTACTGATGGCGAAGTTGAAGATTAGCTCTTGTAATTTTGGCCTATAAAAAAAGAAGTGCCTCTAATATTTTTGTAATATTGAGTTTTCTTATATAAAATTCTAAAACGTTTATTTTACAAAATTTTTTTATAATATTATATTTAGATCAATAATTAGAGTTATATATTTTCTTTAACTTATAAGTTAATATGATTTTCATTTAAATAAAATGTCATTCAGTTGCAGTATTTTTATTGTGTGCAAAAATTCATTAAGTAGGTACGAAAAACAAAGTTTGTGAGACATCTTAGAAAATTTTTGGACTAAATCTCATTTAAAGTTTTGATTTAGCGGTTTTAACAACTTAAACAAAACAGATCTGTTGCTTAAACATTTTGGACAAGCAAACATAATTAACAATTTTTCATTTCCATTTATCTCTGAAACTTAAAAATGTTACTTAATGAGTTTTCGCACCAAACGGACGATATACACATTTGTTGAAACGATTCGTGCGCCATCTATTGGTTATGCTAATTTAAAAACCTTCACCAGCGTACGCATAATAATTTACTCAAATTTCATCGCAATCAGATGATTGGTATAGGAACGCATACGGGGCAGACATTCACTTCCAAACGGCGATATTTCCAAAGATATAAAAGTGCATGTAATTCTTTGATATTATATTCTTCGATAAAAGCCATCATTTTCATTTAAAAACTGTTGTTACTTTCAATGACAGCTTCGTTTGCTTTTAACAAACTTATTTTTAATATCCTTAGAAAAAATATTGCTTTTAAAAAATTATATAGACTTGTATAATCGGAATAGCTAATCTATTTAAGTATGATATTTCCCCTTTTAAAACTTGTATTGATTTTTATATTAACTGGGCGCTATATTTATTCTAACTGACTACGTAATTTAATAAACAGCCATGAAAATAAATTGTAATATGGGTGGTATAGGTACCCGGGTATTACTTACGTGTATTGCTTTATGGTTATATTTTTAGTCGAATTTTCTCCGAAAAATTAGACTTATACAGTCTATACGATAAGAGCTGCGAGAGGCGAGAGTAGGGGCGCTATCCGTTTTCGGACCCGTAGAACACGAATATGTAGAAAAAAAATGTCTGATATATATATATATATATATATATATATATATATATATATATATATATATATATATATATATATATATATATATATATATATATATATATATATTTTCCCGCCACCTTTTAATTTGTGTAGGGCCCCCCTATGGAAGTTAAGAGATGAAATTTGGTAAATGGGGCTCATTTTCGAGGCACCTCATACTATCAAAGTGGGGTCAAATTTTGGGCAAATTTTTTTTCTGACTTTAAGGGGGTGGTGGGGGGCGGAAAAGCAATAAAACTTTTCCAAACCGGTTTTAAATAATGTTTCGGTCAATTATCTACAACATATCCAAAATTCAGCTTCCTAGGATGATATGGTGGGAGTAGAGGGGGGAAAAACGATTTTCGCTGGATCTAACAGGCCCCCAGCCCCCCAGAATTGACGTAGAGGGTTGAAATTTGGTGTGTTGATAAAGTTCGTACCTAGGTTGTGCTTTTTGGGGGTTTTAATATTTTACCTCCACCCACCTCATTTTTAAGCTACAATTTCATGCATTTTCGACGTTTTCGAAGTTTGTACCACTCGCACAGGTCACCCGAATAAACCTAGAGGGCTGAAATTTTGTATTCGGATTGAGTTAGTATCAAGGGGGTGCCTTTTGGGGGTCTCGACTTTTAACCCCTACCCCCACCATTTTTATACCCAAAAAAACATGATTTTTCTTGTTTTTTAACAGTTTCGTTCGGGTCAAAATCTCCCCAAATAAACCTAGAGGGCTGAAATTTGGTGTACAGGTTAAGCTAATAGCCAGACACTGTTTTTTGGAGGTTTCAACTTTTAACCCTTACCCCCACGATTTTTACGCCAATATTTCCTTAATTTTTTTGCTTATTTTCTAACACGTCTAGAGACTCCATAAGGAAACCTAGAGGGCTGAAATTTTGTACGTGTATTCAGTTAGTATCCAGCTAGTACCTTGTAGGGAGTCCGCATCACTTTTCCCCCCACTTCTCCTATTTTTACATCGGAATTGAATGCTATTGTTAAATGTGTTTTAAAAGCATTATGTTTATTCTAAATACAAGTAGGCGAATAGTAATTTTAAAAAATTTAATAAAAAAAAGTGAACTTACTTTTATGACAAATGAAATACATACATATTAAGTAATTTAAAAATGTTATTAAAGTCACTGTTTATTGATAAATTAGGAATTTTGGAGTTTTAGTATTTATAAAATAGAAATTTTGGATTTTTTTGGAAAGAAAAAATATCTTTATAAATGCCTTCCAGTTTACTATTTAAGGTCCTTTTTCAATTTTTAAAACTAAAACATAAAGGCAATTAGCGGATAAACATGGGCAGGAATGTCCTCGTACGAATTGTGTTGGCTTTTTTTCTGCTACCTGTTTTCGGCACAAAATTGAAATTTACTGAGATACAGCCCTTAAATACTTAAAACCTTTTTTTAAAGCCTCGATCAGCCGAACACTCATTACCAGTTTTGAAACCAACAAAATGACAATTCGGTTGTAGACTTTCAATCACATTTCGCTTGTAGACATTCAATACCGAAGATGAAGGGGAAAATTCGACTACCGTGATGGGGCCCCGCTGCTCACGGCGTTTTTAAATTTAATAATGCATTTATCGGAAACTAAAGAATCTTGTTAATTTAATTGTGAAATTATCTGAAGATAAGTAAAAACAAAACACACGAGATAAGTAAAAACACTGTTCTGCAACTTTGTTGAGTTGTGGAATTGGATTAGAAAATTTTGGGTTTGTTCCTGGACTAGAGGAGACTAGAAAGGTATCTTTCCAGAGAGAGTTTACTTTTATAAAATTACGTCACCGGTTTAGGCATATTATGAAGATAAATCCAGATGTGCTTGTTGTTAAATAGTCTGGGAAGGAAGTAATCGTTTTAGACCGATCAAAATAACTCATTTAGAGGGAAATAAAAAAAAAATTGTTACCGGGACTTTTATAAGTGGAAATGGTAAAGGGGCTCAATGAACTTGAAAAAAATAAATGCTAAAGCAGGGGTGGTAGAGGGTTGATTTGGGAGGACTCAAAGGGATGAAAAATGGTATTATTGCAATTTCCGGCGAAAGTCGAAACCAAAGGAAAAAGTGACTTTTACGAAAGTTGTAGATCATGGAAAAATCTACAACTTTTGTAAAGGTAACTTTTTAATATAACCCTAAAATTTCAGATTTTCTTGTTTTTTTTTTTTTCTTTTTTTGTTATTTTCGTAAAAATAATTCTCGTAAAAATAGTTCTCATTTTCGTAAAAATAATTTAATTTTGACGAAATTTGATGGAAGTATACCTTTCTGTGTCTTAAATAATCGTAAATATCTTTGGATAGAAAAATTAAGTGGTATCCGGGATACCTATTCATTTTTTTCGGTCTGAAACACTATTTTTTCAAGAAAAAATTTTATCTAATAAAATTATCACACGTAGTTTTGTTCTGTCGGTGCTCACTTTTTTCACTTTGACATATACTTTTTGGTAAAAAGAAATTAGTAGCTACATTCAAAAAGATGCTCAAAAATGAAAAAGAAAAACAAACAAATAATAAAAAATGACACTAATGAATTTTTCAGTAATTCTTAATAATTTGGTCAAATTTCTGAAAAATTTAAAAACTGATTACACCATTCAATTGTACGGAAAAAAGTACAAAAGAACTGTTTTTCTTTGTTTGACTCGAAACCTTATTTTTTCGACTTAGATGTTTATAGCAACACTCTATAAAAATTAAGATGTATATTATTTGTAGCATGTACATATGTAGGAAATTTAATATTCATAGGCTGAAAAATGCAGAAATTATTGGAAAGCGACAGACGGACGAACAGACACAGAGATAAACAGATAAATAAACATGAAATTATATTTATAAGAGCTCCTTTATGACATTTGCATATTATTTGTAGCTATATTCAATAAAGTAACATTTAGATGAAACACAAGAATTTTTAAGGTCAAAATCGAAATATTTTAAAAGTTTGATAGGTTCAAATTTCTTTTTAATACTGCATACGGTGATATCTCTGTGTGGATCCAAAATTTACACACAAACCCTTGTTCAAAAGGAATATTTTAACTAAATTGTCATCTTGAATGTTTATAGCGCGTCCACCATTTAAAAAGTATCAATTCTATGACTTGATTCTTTGTTGTCCTATTCTGATATTACGTACCACTGGTGTTTACTAATATTCTAAGCTACTCAAAATGTAGTGAGTAAAACAATACAAAAAGTTGCAAATCAGATTCCACAGTTATTGGTAAGATGCCAACTGATAAGTTGACTATGATTCCATTATTCGTTGTAATCGTTCTCGCTGTCACTTTTAAACTACTTACTCTTTCTATCAAAAGTTTAATTTAGCCAAATTTTACATCACCCACGTAAAATCAAGCATTTTTTGTTGTTAATTAAAAATGAAATATCTATATTTTTTGAACGGTAGTCTACATGTAAATTCCTTTTTTAAAAAATAAAATAAAAAGCATGTGTACTTATGATATAGTTGGAGAGGTACCTGTGACTGATATCTGCCTATAACGTCTATTCAATATTTTAATGAAGTTTTATTTTTAAAAAATATTATTTTTATATCTGATATTCATATTTCTAATATTTCTACATCCAACGACACCAACCGTTGGTTGAGCGAGGAGACGAATGAACGGGGCTTAATATTACTTTTTGCTCTATTTGCAAAAAAAATCATTTTTAAGACAATAAATAATATTTTGATAAGAAATACATATATTAGTTATTATAATTTTTTTCTATTTCAAAACTAATCATAATAAGCTATGGAGTTCATTTGAGTTATATCATTTAAAGATGAATACATTATTTCATATTATTTTATTCAATGTATATAAATTTTTTCGATGTAAACGATTGATAAGAACGCAAAAGACTACCTCCCGTGTTTGAAATTATATGAAAAATAAATTAGTGTACCTAGAAAATTTCTCTAATAGTAAAGAGGTGTGTCAGTATAGTAATAAAAAAGAAATCTACTTTTTACACAATTTTAGCCTAATTTTCTGGCAATTTTTGAGAGATGGAAACTAAGGAAAAATATGAAACCGTTTCCAAAATATACACAGTTTTTTTAATAAATTTGTAATGTTGAATTTGAAAATGCAATATTTGGGACAGTTATGTAATAAAATTTATGAGAACTAACAGAAATACCGTTTTAAAGCTAAAGATTTACTAAACACTGGATAAAAGAATTGCTAGTATACATCCTCAGTAAATTTTAAAACTGGGAGTTACTAGATGAGACGCCAGCGTAAATACAGAAAAAGCTGTTGCAGGACGGTCCCGTTTTAATTTTTTGAAGCCCGTTAAGGAGAAGGGTGTTAGAGTCGCAGTAATTAATAAGGTTAATTGGTATACAAACACTCAAATGTTAGAAATATTCAAAATTTATTCTGGGGTTTTTGGAGTAGATGGGTGCATTTTTAAGTTGTCGAAAATTTTTACAAAATTCAGGACCATCACAATTTAGCACTACATCTACAGGGTTGGACATTGAACAAATTTATTTGATTGAATATTTCATAAATTGGTCAATTAGTCCCAGTAATTGGTTAGTAATAGGAAACTTTTTCTTTGTCATATAACGCATAAATAATTTGTGAATGATCTTGAAATTGACTTTCAACATTTTTTTAAATTTTTATCCTTTGCATATCCCTATTTAATTATAATCTCAAAATTATACTCACTATAAAAAAAAAATTAAATGGATTATCAATCTGTAGGTAAACCGCTATGTTCCTATGGGAGCTTTTTTTTGAAATCTTCCTATCTTTTCACACGGAATACTGTAAAAAATTTGTGCTTTTTATTAAAACCGCCGCCATTTTTTCAAATTTCAGAAAGAAAAAGCTCCCACAGTAATGTAGTGGTTTACCTTCAGATTGATAATCCATTTGATTTTTATTTTTCGGATAAAAACTGCGGCCTCAATCGTGGGCACCGAATTTCGGCTATTTTTAATAAAGACACTTTTTTCAAAAAATTATAATAATTATAAAAAATAAACAAAAATGAATAAAAAAAAATATTTTTATATTGTTAAATAGTGGTATTAATCGTAAAAAAAATTCATCCCCATTCTCCCATCCTATCCATCCGAAAAAAAAACGAAAATTGACTATTTTTCGGCTGATCACCCTGTGATGGTACCTTAATAGCTAAACTTGCTAAAAGAGCACAACACCATTAGTAAGTTTCCTATTTTCAGGTGATAACTATAGACTATATATACGCATGATATTATTACAATTGAAAATCAGTGTCACCAACCTCTTCCTGTAGCCGTTACAGAAAGTAAGTAGTGCATTTCTTCAGAAATTACTCTATCAATAATTTGGTTTATTTGTGCATGCATCAAGAAAACCCTTCTTCTTAGCATTGACGGAGGACATCTCTTTGTCGAACCAGTGAGACTAGAATAATTTATTTAATATTTTGTCTGAATATTGATTTTTTTTACTCGAGATCATAATATACTACTTCTTGTTCACCGTCTCTTATTATGTATACTTGTCTTTAATAAAAATAAATGTATTTATTATCTTATATTAATTTGGTTATTCAAAATACGTTTAATTTTTTAGGAACGTATGAACAACATGTATGTGGTAAAGTCACGATTCCATCAATACGTTCTCGTACATCATATGTCCGGATGGTGATAAATTGTTATTGTACTACACAGTGAAAAAATTTGTGTTAAAATTAACACATTCCAGAACGGTCCACTCAATTTTTTGTGTTATTTTAACACAAAGCATGTGTGTCAAATCTATACACAAGGTTTTGGATCTGTGATTTAACACACAAGAGGACATACATTTTGTGTTGATTTTACACAATTACTTAGTTATAATTTTAACACAATGATGTGTAAAATTAACTGATTTAAAAGGTAGAAGTTTACTCAATAAATGTGTTTGTTTATTATTTTTTTGTTAGTATTTTTATTTATTTATTTATTATGTAAATGAAAGGAAATAGTAAAAAATAATTTTTCAGTACTTAAACTTTTTTATTTAATATTTCTACAATTATATCTTTGAATAAAATCAATTTTTGTAAAGATTTCGACGATAATATTGATGCATTTGACTTGGTATTTGATGAAAATAATGTTGAAGTAATACCTAAAAATTGTGAAGATCGTTGTCAAACTGAACGTGGAAGGCAAAATGGAACGACTACTCTTCCTTCTTTACCTTACCTTCTTTGCCTTTTGAATGTGTTCTCGAGTGCCAAATATTCAATAATTTTTTAATTAATTGAAGTAAATTCTGCAAACAAAGAACAAAACTCAATCTATAATATTTTTAATTAACTTACCTAACCAATATTTAATATCTATATAATTAAAACCAATTTAACTTTAGAATACGCTTTTGATTTTGAAGTATTTTTGTCTTTTATACATACATATTTTTCTGTTGAACGCACGATGTTCCAATGACTGGCAATGATGCTATACTGACATTGTGACCGTTGCAATGATGCAACCAGTTGCCCTGCGACCCCTACTCTCAACTGAAGCAGTGAATGCGTGCGAAACCAGTTTTTTGTGTTGGAAATACACAAATAATTGTACTTACACAAAGATTATGTTATTTTGTGACTGTTCAAAACAGATTAACATTTTTATTCTGTTAAATCAAAATTTTTGTTAATATTTTCATTTAACACAAACACTAAATGTTACATTAACACAGGGTTGGGTTACTTAACACAAAAATTTTAACCACTAGTTTTTTTTTTTTTACGCAGAACACAAATTTTTTCACTGTGTACTTAATCTGAATCCAATTAGTATTGATTTCGGATAAAAATATTTAATTTTTCTCCTATACCAGATATACAATAAAGGGAAAGGTGGGGCAAAACGGGGCAAGCAGGAAAGACGGGGTACTCCCATTATCACAACACCTGGGTAGCTATTCTTGTGAGGTGATGTGATATAGAATGAATAGCTGAGAACGAAACCAAACTAAATATATTTTTGTAAATTGGTACGCATACATTATTGTGATTATGGTATTCTGTCGACGAATTAGATTTGTAATCTGTGATTTCGTCGACAGAGTACCATAATCACAATAATGTATGCTTACCAACTTACAAAAATATATTCATTTGGTTTCGTTCTCAGCTATTCATTCCATATCACATCATCTCACATTTCAAGAATAGCTACCCAGAACGCAACAATCGTAAGCAAATATTCACATTCGGTCTGTCGTTTCAGTCAGAGTTACTCGCAGAGTAAATAATGGAAGAAAGTTTGCATTTGTATGTTACACGGAGAGAAAATTCATAGAAAAATTACTGTGCTCAGCACTACAATCGACGTGTAAAAGGCGAACATATTCAATTTTGTACGGTAAAAATATAATAATTATAATTAATCATAGAAAATTTAAAGGAATATTCTTTCCGTAATATTAGCTCCGTAAAATTTGTAAAACAGCACAGTAAAAAGTTCCATTCCCGACAGAAAAATATTTTTTAATTGTTTTTCTAACCAAAATTACCATGCCGTCTTAAAAAAAAAGATAAGTAAGGTATCAACGCTGTTGAAATGTACCTCTGTCATACATGCAAGTCGTATATCCAGGCTGGTGAGTGGTGTGACCACCAGCTTGGTCGGATCCGTGGTCGGACCAAGCACCGATTCATTAGACTGTCTTACAAGCAGCAAGCAGTATTCATTACACTGTCTTACAGGACGGACGTCACCGTTTAACCATCAAGAATAGTGCATACATGTACATACATTCATCATTTTGTTACTTCACTATATTCAGTATTAAAATATATTGTTGCCAATCATTTTTGTATGATTGGCAACGATACGTACATACAGCCCAACTAACATAAGGTTGCCGGTCAGGTGCGCAAATGAAAGAGTACGACAACAAGAATTAAACTATAACATATATGCATAAGAGTGTGATAGAAGTTGTGTTAGCACATTAAATTTTACCATGCTAGCAAATATTTTTTACTTTGGTCGTCGATCGCACACGCATTATAAGAGAGCATGGTAATTTTTCTGAAATTTTATCTACAGAAATTATAGGATTTTTCTCTCCGTGTAGAGCCAAAAAGGTGGTTTTGAAAGATTGGCTTAGAATAGAAGACTGATTACCAAAGAGAGTCGTGATAATTTACAAAAGTCTTAATCTCAAAAATTCTGAGTTTAATTCACCATTAAAACTGAACTATCCTATCTTGACCCACCTTCCCCTAACTCTGGTATTATAAACATTCCGGCAAATCGTATACTAGAACATGTTCACGTAACCGGGCCTTTAATGTTTGCAATATACATACAACTTGATCTAATTATTTTGTGGGTTCGTGAATATAACACCTGTGATAAAACTTACATATACCTGTACGTCTATAAAGTGCTTCAATACTTACATGTGCACCATTTAAAGCTACCATCGCTATTACGTTGATCAGAAAATTTATAAATTCAGTAACTGCATCCGCCTTCGGGCATATTCAATCATTTTCCAATCAAGTTTATTTTGATTTCATAAATTCGATAACCGATCATAAACGGTACCTATAAGATTTTTATTTTTTTAATATTGTCATGTACATATATCTGATGTAACTATCTATGTGTGTGTGTATGTTAGTAACGAATATATATACAGGAAAAAATATATTTGAAGATATACCTATAACAATTTTATACAGTTTGAATTTAAAATATAGGTACGAATCAACCAACCTCGACTTTGCAACTCGAGTAACATACAATCAAATATAATGATTTACATTTACAAATATAAGTGTTATGTTAATTTTTGTATGTAATTTTAAGTTGTATGTATTCGTACATATGTTTATTATATGTAGGTACTGATAAAATTAAACAGTGGCGCGTCAATAATGTTTGATTTGTGTGGGCGCTGTGATTTCAAAATGGATTTGAACAAAAGTTAATTTGATTTTGAATAAATTTTCTACTATAAACTCAAATACCTCGATCACACAGGTTCATTTAGTAGTAAGTAGCTAATAGTTAGTCGTAAGTAGAATGCATTAGTATTAAGTATATAGTAGTAACAGAATCGTGGGCTGGATCTGGCACTCGTAACAATTTTCAAATTTTATTAAACCTTACAATTAGAAACCTAAAAAAATAATATTTTGCATTGAATAATATTTCATGTTTTACAGTAATAGTTCTCAAAACATATATTCTTTGAAAGTTAAACTCTAATAATTATTATATGCATACATTTCTACTTTTCTAGTGTTATTTTTTTATTATGATAATCCTCCTTCACAATGCTTAAACGTTTTTAATACGATTTCTTTGAAACCGTACTTTAATTACCTACTACTAAGCGGTCCGGTATGAACGAGATATAAAGGAGTAGAATACCTACTACTTAGATTCCACTACTCACTAGGTTCCGCAAATTCTAGGTATAGTTGAAGAGTTTTAGCTAGAAAAAGAAAAATTTTAATTGTTTTGTAATATCTTTTTGCTCGTATTTTCTTAATGTACCTTTACACGTTGGATTACATACCTATTAAACTTTTTATAGGTACATGAAATATGAAAAACAATTAATTATTTTACATTTATATGTAGGTAAATACAATTCTATTGTACTTTGTCGTATGTTACAGTAATCAATCTGTATATCGTCGATTTATTATTTAAAAAGATAAGAAAAACGTTCCTATTTCATTCTTTTGGATGTTGCTGACAACGAAGCAAAAGTGTACTTCTGTTCGCACTTTGGTAAACTACCTCTTTACAATTATAACATCAGTATGATACCAGTTTTAATGCCAAAATTTTACAGCTTAAAATATATAGGTAAGAAATCAGTATGCAGAAAATGTAGTACAACCGGGGAAACACTCCATCAAATTGTATTGAAATGTAAGATTTTCTCTCATTTCTGACATTTCACTTTATGTTTTGGTACAAAGTTTTCTACTTAATTGGTAACCTGCAAGAAGCCTAATTGACTTCAACAAGTAATCTAGCTTTTTACAGGATCAGTGCATGGCCCAAAATATGTTCAGAGAAGTAAGGTAAATCATTATCAATTTAAATATAGTATTTCAAATACAAAAAACATTCTTCAACCCAAAAAAGAAAAATCATCATTATCATGTCTATTGATATATGTTATGTCTATTGATTATGCAGTACAAAATGTGCCTATAATAAGGAATAAATGGTTTTTTGTTACTTTTTTGACCGGGGCAGGGGTAACATAAGAATTTAGATTTAATTTTTAACCAAAACATTTAGATTTATCTATTTGGTATTCGGTGTCAACAAAAAGGCTTAGCTTAGACGATTAGATAAAATACACTAGTATTCCGATTGAGAGAAAGAAAAATGCGTATGTATTGGTCACACAGATATAAAAAAAAACATTGGGAATTTTTTGAGTAAACACATCATTAGATATGTATGCAGGGTGGAATTGAATAACTCTTATACCTTTTGGTAAATTGCGATAAAATTTTACGATGATTTAGAACGGAATTTTAAGCTATGTTGCTTCCAACAAATTCCGATTAAATTCATCGTAAAATTTTATCGGAATTCATCAAAAGGTATGAGAGTTATTAAAATTTCACCCTGTATACATATCGTGAGCCTAGTGTTACACTGTTCTATGTGACTTTTTGGGGATTTGCACTTTTTCACATATTTGAGTTCTCCATTTCATTGTCTATCTAAGTCGACATGGAACAGTGTAACACTAACGGCCGGTTTTACATTCATAATTTTAAAGGTTCTTTAACTAAAGCTACTTTTAATTTAAAGTCGACTTTATTTTTAGCATTGTTTTACAATGATCAGGTCTGCTTACTTTTGTTAAAGGACTTTTAAGTGTTGCATGGATAAAACGAACTATGAATGATCGTAGCCAATCTTACATTTTAAAAAAATAACTATAGAAATGAAAATATCAACATGATTGAATTTCAAAAAGTAGGCATTTCAATCATTTCGCTACTGCCAGTGAGATTGGAATAGAAAACTACATTATTTCTTTTTAAAAGAAATTTATCATAAATACAATGAATCATAAAAGAAATCGCGGGTAACCCAGAAATCGTTCAGCCAGTTTAGCCCAAAAGGAATATTTGATATTAATCTGAGGCGTAAAAATAATCAAAAATATTATTTAAAATAAGCAAACAAATAAAATTTGTATTTTATTTATTTAAGGTACACTGTTAAAAAAATATGTATTATTACAATAAAAAATTTGGTAATTTTTACAATATGTGTCTTGAAAATTACAACGTGTTAGTAAATTTAAATAATTTATTTGTAAAATATGAAATTTTGTGTAAAAATAAATTTTCACTGTAATTTTAAATACTTTGATACTAAAATTACAATTAAAAGTGTTATTTGACATGCTAAAATAGTAAAATTACATTTCGAAACGAAAATTTACTGTATTTGTATGTAAATTACTGGTCTTTTGGATGTAAATTATCGGTATCACGTGATTAATTCTGCGCAATTGACGGCGTCAGTTGAGTTAACAATGTAATTTTACATGTCGTACGTAATTAATTTACATTGAGTGGTGTAAAATTACATTCGAAATGTAAGGTAAAACACTCTACAATGTAATTTTACATAGAAAAATGTTCTAAACATTTCGAAATGTAATTTTACAATATTTAATGTTGGCAATTAAATGCCAACATTAAATGTTGTAAAATTTTTTAACAGTGTACGAATATTTTATAGAAAAATTTTCTTATAAACAAAATTCAATGATAATAATCAGCAATAACAAATATGTTAAAGCCGACTTTAAGCAGTAAAAGTCGAGATAATTCTTACTTTAGTTTAAAGTCGACTTTCACACTAACGGGGCTTTAAATTTGATTGTAAAACAGTGCCAAAAATAAAATCAGTTTTAAAGTTGGCTTTAGTGTTAAAGTCGGCTTTAAATGTGAATGTAAAACCGGCCGTAAGCTCGTGATATATAATTAATATGTTTACATAAAAATTCCTAATGTATTTTTTATATCTGTGTGACCAATACATACGCATTTTTCTTTCTGTCAATCGGAGCACTAGTGCAAACGAAATTTAGAACAATTTTGTTTGATTGAATTTATCTACCAAGTAGAAAATTTTGGTGTATCAGTTAAATATACAAACTGCCAATTGAAATTAAATAATGTGCTTAAATTATTAAATTCACTTTAAATTAATAAAATTTAAATTAAATTATACTTTTAAGGAATTAGGGGGGGTGTAAGTTTTTAAAGAAAGCCGTCAGTGACTTCCAAATATTACAATCAAAAATTCAAATTTCACATTAAATTTAAAATTAACGACACCAAATAACAAAAGGAACGCCAGTACAAAAGTATACCATTCATTTCAATGAAATTTGCAAACAGTCAAAAGTAATTTGTTTTTTTTTTTAACAGGACGGAACAGACTTCTGTACAAAAAAAAAAAGCGTAAAACATATTATTGAAAAGAAGTTTCATGAAAACAAGTTTAAGTACAATTATTTTTATTTATAAATGAAAGATGAATTACGTCTAGACAGAGATTAAAATAATTTAAAGGTCCTTTTTTTCACTCCACACGAAAAATAAAAACATTTTTATTAAAATTAATAAACTCCTCATGTTATTTTTATAATCATAATTGCATTGCGTACATATGTCACTCTACTGTATGCAATTGAGAAGGAGTGCATATATGCCATGCCGGGGAGTAATTAATGTGTATATTTTTGTCAGTATTTAAAAAAAAGATATGTATATGTATCCCCTATGTAGCGCACCTCGCTTGCACAAGTATATTGTATGATGTGTTTTTTCGTTTTTCTAAAAAAAAACTTAAATGTATTGATTTTGTATAAAATTTTGTAAAATTTTATATGAAAAATAGATTAATAAACAATGTTCGTTATACTAGTAAAAGACGAAAAAAACGATGCAACATCATTTATTATTTATTACGCTACGTTTCTCTCTGTTGCACAAGTGAATTAAAAAAAATAAATTTCAACCGGTGAAAAAAATATACTTTAAAATCAGTCTTTAACAGAATGATGGGCCACCAGAGTTGCTGTTCGAACTCCAAACAATATTACTCTACAGATATGAGATATAATTCCATCTTCGTCGCTGAAACATATTCGGTCTTTGTTTATGATATTGAAGCGCCTTAACTGCACTCTTAATGGTATATGTATATGTATGTGGTACAGTGTAGTTGTGAACGTATCGATAGTGTGAGGCAAAAGGAACTCGAGTAGGACGAGAAGACGGGCAGGCAAGGCGGCAAGGGGTTGTGTACAGTAGTAAAGTAAAACACACGCAGGGGAAACGAGCGACGTGGCGTATAACGCGGAAGACGAGGTGCATGGCGGCGTAAGACGGGGCACAGAAATGCATCGGCGTACCAAAAAATGCGATCAATAATTTCTACCGCTTCTTATATAGTAATAACCCTTGATTTTGTTGAGCGTTCATGGAAAAACTAACAGTTGCTATGTGTATTATAACAATCGGCCGCTTTACTTAATTGAGGGTGTTAACTATTTACAGAATTGTAGACAATGCTCTTGCTGTGCTGCTTGCTTGGGCTGATAGCGCTCGTTGCACATACAGCCAACTGAGGCAACTGAGGCAAAACAAGGAAATGACGAAAAATGGAGCTCAACGCCGCCACCACCTCTCATTGCCGCGCGTCATCCGAATAGCCCCCGCGCGCACCCTTACATTTCACCACCGTGTCCCACCTCTTAGGTGTTTTTCCAACAGTACACAGCGTCACTCACTTATATTATTTTAGTATTATATTCATTTTTTTTTATCGTTATACATAAAGCTTATATCAATTTTTAATACGTGATTGTATTGTGCTGTTCGGAGACGTTAAAGTGATATTTTCCTCTTTTTATACCGCTCGCCCGCCCGCGTCTCACCACACCGCCGCGCCACCCCTGAGCAGATGCAGCAACGGCGTCCCTCAAGTTTTCTTCTCCCTCTAAAAATATCTTAAGACGTTTAAAATTTACAAAACAAAAAAAAAGGAAGAAGCAAAAAAGAATTCGATAAAAATTTAAATTTACCATTCTGCTATCTTTTTGTTTTAATTTTTTTTTTGTCGCTCAATATTTCCATATTGAAAAATTATTAAGAAAACAATGTTCACTTTCCATATCGTCCCTCCAATTCAACAGTGAGAAATTGTCAAAATAGCACTATTGAGAAAAACAGGATTAAAGTTTTCGAGTTTTTTCAATTTATAACAACTTCTACTTAAATTAATTTTTAACTACTTATTTTAACGCTTTTATAAAGACCAAAATTATATTTTCTACTATCATGTCGTTACTAGTTTTAGGAATATAAATTCGAACCTTTGAATAATTACAGCAATTTTGTTGTAAATATCCCAGTGTTACATTTTGATAATTTACAAAAAAGATTAACTTATATTACAGAAATTTAAATAAACAAAAAAATAATAATTCTAATTTAAAACTATAAATTATTAGTTACTAATACTAAATTATTAATCACTATTACTATTATCATCTTACAACTCATTCTTAGATTTACTTGTTTTTATTAAAATTTCATGAAAATTGAGGTATACGCTTGGTAGTCTGATTTGGCTAAACTAGGGCTAAATTTAATATTTTCTTACCACGGAAAACTATTTTCGCATGATTTTTAAATTACCGTTTGGTTATAAACTGGTTTCTTAAAAAGATTGCTTCATGATAAAATAAAATTTGTTAATTTACCAATTTTAATGAAATATTCTTCATTTATGTTCTACAAGTTCAAAAAACTTTGTTGTATATTACACAACAACATCGTGTAAATATCTCAACGTAATACCAAATAAAAATATCATTTTCTCCATTCGAACATTGAAATATGGTCAATATCTCAGTGTTCGACTTAAAAACGTTCGTGAGTACAGCATTTTAAAGTACTCGAACAATGGAATACGACAGTGTCAATAACTCAATATGGCCATTTTTGAAGATATCCCACTGTAGCATTGGAGGAACGATATTTCATTTTAATGGGACCGCAAATTTTATATTTATTGTATGCTGTACAATTAATTTGTTATTATAATTTTACAAAATTCTCAAACTTACTTTAAACGATTTAGTTAAAGAAAAATTCCATTGAATCAGCCGCAACTACCGAGAGATATTTCGGCCTGTTGACATTTTTCCGCCATAACTGTAACAAACACAAAAATTTTCTGTAAATATTTACATAATTCTATATAATAACGATTTAAATATACAATAAATTAGACAAAAACTAACATTTTGTGACTTGACGAGCCAAGGTCCAAGAACCCGTACCACTGACCGCAACAGTAATATAATTATACTATACTTGAATAATACTCAAATTCAAGTAGGTAATAATTTCTGAATAATAGAACCAATTTGAGTTACTTGAGTTTGGGTATGATTCAACTAGTACAATAAAATTATAATATTAGTTGCGGTCAATGGTTCGGACGCCTGTCTTGGTCTGTACATACGCTGATATGACATTGTATTATTGTATATTGTGCAATAAGTGCGGGAAATTGTCGATTGTCCACGAAAGTGAGTGCGCTCATTCGCTTGAATGGGCAATCGACAATCCCGCACGAGTTACACATACCATTTTTTATTACGAATTTGACATAATTTTTTCTATTATTATTACTATTTTTAACATTTTTATTACTTTTTAAAATAATATTTTTAAGTGTTCGTCGTTTTTTTTTCTGAATTAAATATTGTTTAAATTACTGTGTTGGTGGTTTCTATAGAAATAATTATGAAATATTTATTAAATGAAAAATCAAGAGGCGGCTTTGCGTGTTTTGATTAAATTTTGCGTGTTTTATTGTCAATTTGCGTGTGGAAAGTTACTTTCCGCACGCTAAAAAAGTATGTGGGAAGAGTACAGTGGACAAACAGCTATTTTGCGTACAGAAATGTGTGCGCCAAGTTAGTACTTCTCCCGCATGAGTAATAAAAAAATGTTTTCATACAAATATACGAGTAGAATAATGAAAACATAATTTATCTCACTAAATAAGAATGAACTTAGATATTCAGATAAGTTTGGCCAAATAAATTGGTAGGTATTAGGGTGAATGCGGGAGAGATGCCGCACATTTTGAAAACACTTGATAATTCTTAAAGTAAGCATTTAATTGATTTGAAATTTGGTACACAATAAATCTAAACATTGTTCTTTACAATTATTTATAAATAATTGTAAATTTTGAGTCATAAAGGATTCATAATTAACATTTTTGTAGAGCCTGCAAAGCGGCGTCTCTCCCACACCTATGGGAGAGATGCCGCATCAAAGAAAGTGAGACGCCGCATAGTTCATATTAAAAATTTTGTATTTTACACACATCTTCATACATGATGCATGCCATATGTAACCATTTTTGGCACTTTATGCATCTTAACCAGTCAAATTTTTATTTGTTTCTGAGTACCTTTCAAAACATTCAATACACAGGCAGTCATCATTATTTTCGTTATCTTCACTAATATGAGGGCTCTTCCTGATCCATTAATGGATCTTTTATATTTACGTGGCATAATTTACAGTCCAAAAAAAAAATTGCATAATTAAGGTATATAGGTCTATGTTTTTAACATGTAATATGATGCGGCATCTATACCAACTTTAAATGCGGCGTCTCTCCTTTTTGTTGGGATAGATGCCGCATGTTGCTATAGCAAGCATAGTGCGGAATTTCAACCTAAAATTTTATACAGTACTTTTAAAATATACCTAAATTAATAACAAAACTCATTTTCATTAAAACAATGAAGTATACATTCTTAAATTCTAATGAATTAAATGGCTGATAAAATATTATGTTAAAAAACGTACTTTTCAATAATAAAAAGTTGGATAATTACTAAACTGATGGACTAATCATAAATATTACCATATACAGCTTAAATAAGTAACTTATTTTAAACATATAATCCATCAATAGTGCTATCTGTCAATCAACCGACGAACTATGGCTACTGCGGCATCACTCCCGACGCGGCATCTCTCCCGTACTTACCCTAATAATTTAACATCTAGATTAGATCTCTTCTAACAAAGAAAAGCTGCAACAAATTCTTATCTGGTGGATTGTACTTCAGTCGTAATATCTTTTTAAATGTTTTAATAATATGAGATAGTAAATAACCAAGGACGTACATAGCCGAGCTTCTCGAGAGAGAGGGTAATTACGCGGGAAATGAAAGAGCTAAAAAAATTTCTAAAATAAAATTAGCAGAAAATTTAATTTTCTTCTTGTAAAATAAAGTTGACGAGCTAAAAGAAAATATCAAATATAATCATTATAATTATAAATAATTTTATCGATATGTGGTGTCCAAAATTAAAAAAAAAAATATCTAGTGTATATTTTTAATTCTCGGTATCATGACCCCTTGACTGCCACCTCCTTGTATACGCGCCTGTAAACTACTAGCACGTATTTGATTTGAATTTGTCAAACAGACACGAATATCAATAGATCTACTCCAATAGGGTCTATCATGATATAGGTCGAAACTATAATTATTAAAATATTTATTTGCTGAACTTTTGGAATTCATAAAAATTATGTGGTACTTCATTGAAATGACCTTATTCAAAAGGGTCTTTATATTAAGATTTAGATATAAAAACATCAATACGTACTTGGCTGTGTTTAAAATTTGTGTCAAATGTTAAATAATTCTATTTCTATGAATAGGGAATATGCTTGTTTTTTAGAAAATTATGAAACATTTTTTAAAATATTCTATACATATGTCACAAATACTTATAACAGTTCTTTTTGTTTGATTAATTTTAGTTTTCATAACGAAATTAATGTAAATTTTCTACCTTAAATAAACATTCCGCCAAAACGGTTCATTCGAGCAATGCAACGATCCTTTGGTTGTTAAACTTGAGACGTACAATGTAAATAAAACACCAAATATGCCGGATACATATACTGAATGAAATGTGCACTAAAGGTATAACCAAGGTATAAAGTAGGGTATACCACAAATACAGGATACCCGCCATAAACTCTGTCACGGGTATATGGAAATAAGATATATCAAGTACTTAGAATAAAAATACAATTTTGAATATTTACAAAAACATTTAGTAATTCTTTACAATTCGATTTAGGTAACTAAGAAAATATTAAAAATTTTTTCAACCTTCTCCCAAATTGCGTGGACTAGCTTTATAGAAGGATGGACATAATGAAACCAATATCTTCTATTTCATAGCTTTTCTTTATTAAAATTGCCAAAATATTTTCGATATGTTTAATATCATCTTCAGTGGCAGAAATTATCTAAATTTCAGATTGTCATTCTTGGATAACAACACAACCATACCAACAATCCATTAGAACAATTTAACTAGTTTTTTTTTTTTTTTTTTTTTTTTTTTTTTTTTGCTTTTTTTTTTTTTTTTTTTTTTTTTGCTTTAATGGATTGTTGGTATGGTTGTGTTGTTATCCAAGAATGACAATCTGAAATTTAGATAATTTCTGCCACTGAAGATGATATTAAACATATCGAAAATATTTTGGCAATTTTAATAAAGAAAAGCTATGAAATAGAAGATATTGGTTTCATTATGTCCATCCTTCTATAAAGCTAGTCCACGCAATTTGGGAGAAGGTTGAAAAAATTCTTCGTGAAATTTATATATCCCAAAAAAATATTGTTGTAAATATTAAAAATTTTTATTTAATTTATTAACTATCCAATATATTTGCTAAATTTTGTTCGTCAAACAAATTAAATAAAATATTGAGAGATGTGGAAAGCAGTGGAAGATGTTAAACGATTGTACATGTTTGATATTATCCGAAGATTCCGAAGCACTGCCATCTACAAAACGAAATACATAATATGCATATTCCCTATTATCATAACAGGTGTCCAATTTTAATGATAAAACATAAAAATATTTGATAGCTATTGTGAAATTTTATTATGAAAAACGTGATATTTTCCAACAATGATGCAAATTAGTGAAAACATGTCATTTTGAACATTTTCATCGGCACAATGAAATTGTGTTTTTAATTTAAATTTTCAATATTTCTATTAGTTTGTAGGTAGGTATAAGTATACATTATACAGTAATAATAATAAACCAGGATTCAAATAAATACTTGTTATTACTTTGACATAATTATTATGAATATAATCAAAGTTTTGAGGTAATATTTAGTACGTTGACGTTTGGTTGTTTCAAATCGTGACGTCATTACAGTGAGATATTTTTCGTGTCAATTTTTTCATTTGAAACTATAAAATTATTTTTTTATGATTTTTACAGAATTTATTCGAAAATATCACTTAACTGATATTCAAAAACAAGGTCTTTATATAATATTTTTTTTAATTTCAGTCAAGTACCCTATTACTCTATATCAATTATTGGTGTGAACAAGGTTTAATTAAGTATACGGTATAGGTAATTATTATTTTTAATGATTACAAATAAAGGTACAAATATGCATATTATTTCAAACAAAAGAAACCAAAAAATAAATTTACAAAAAAAACCCAAAAAAATTCAATAAAACCAGATGGTTGATAAATGACTAATTTTCACTTTTAAGACCACAAAAAAAAGAACAAAAATAAATGGACAGCCGGGCGTTTCAGTAACAAGTTGCAGATTTGTTAACAAAAACCACATATCAAAAATACATAAATGCCAACAGCTCCTTGAAGCGATGCTTTAAAACACAAACGGTTCACTATTTTAATAATAATTGTAATAATTAAATATTCAAACTTTTTTTAAATTAAAAATGAAAAAATATAGTTCCTATGACCTAAATACGCAAATATACGGGAGCCAAATGTCACCGAATTGCATTTCCGGTATCCAAACATGCACTTCCGGTTAGATAAATACCTATATGTGTGTACTGTTTGCACCACGAGTGCATATATATGTATATGTATATGTTATTAATGTATAGATGTATGCTGTATTCGACAAGATATTATATATATATATATATATATATATATATATATATATATATATATATATATATACCATCACTTGTTTGGTTACGCTTGGCCTTCAATAGTTTGTAAGTAACCACAACATTATACATATCAGCAGTTGTAAAACAGTATTTATATCAAATGTATGTAATTTCAAATAAATACTTCATTACGTATATTTGATAAAATTTAATGCGACTTTCACGAAAGTTTGCAAATTGTCGATTACTTTACTGCTACTTTACCAATGCTACAACCATACGGTAAAAAATACACTGCCAATGTGGTATGGCACATACAGATTCCTTGTACTCCCAGCCATCAACTGTCATCCAAATCTTTAAAGTGATTTTTTGCTTAAATGGCTTCTTACCTTAAATTTTGTGTCTTATTATTAAAGCGGGCCATTCACGTTAGAACGGTCGCACGAAACGTCCTACGGACTTCGGTCGCATGCGACAAGTTCGATCGTGAATGTATTGGTCGCAAAGCGAACCATACAACCAAATCATCTCGCACGGTCCGTTGAAAAATTAAACTTACTTACTGTACGACAAAAAATTCAATCAATCTACAAATATCACGGTAATTTTTGTATGTATATTGTTATTATTCGTTTTTTTTTTTATCGAGATAGAAAATTTATAATTACTGTAAAGTTATTATAAATTTTCTATGACAACTGATCACAATTTTATCGGACCGTCCGTTCGACTGAGTCGCAGTGTTTGTGTTGCAATGAAACTGTCATAGCGACGGTTCGGTCGACAGTTCGTGCGACCGTTCTAACGTGAATGGCCCGCTTCATATTCATATATGAAACACGAGAGAAACAGGGTTAAGAGTTTCGTAACTGATGTATTTCCAATTGATTATATAACTATGAAAATTACGAAGACTCATTGCGTGCATTTTTTTAAAATATCAAATCAATCCGTAGAAAAAAATTAAGGAAACCAGTAGACATATACATTTCAAACTGTCAAATAATTGCAAAAAATTAAAATAAAGTTTTTTGTTTTCATATTTTGTTAACATATTTTTTGCACGATCGTGTATTTTCATGCATTTACCGATGCTGTTGACAATGCTGGTAAGTTACATTTCCCGAACGTTTGTTTATATCCATGGAAACCAAAAAATAACAGTGCGGTAAGTGAAATATATGCGTGGTAAGTGAATGGGAGTGTGGTAAGTGAAATTAACTCAAAAATGATTGTAATTATTTATTTAAATTGAAATTAAAAGTACAATTTGAACAATTAGGAAAATAAATCGATTAATATGAAAATTTTCACTAGTTTGCACATTATTATTGTTGGCATTAGTCTTCATATTTTATTGACATTTAAAAAGGTCGTTCAGTCATTAAAATTTTCTGTGGTTTTCATAATCTTCCTTTCATTTTACGAGAATAAATTTGCAGCCAAAAATAAAATGCTTCATCAACTTCGTTATTCTCACTAATATTATAGTTTAACAAACTATTTTCCTCAATTTTTTAATAGAAAATTCAAAAAAAAAATATTCACGCCAACTAAATCTTGACACTTAATTTTTTATTTACAAATATAGTTGTCAATTGTCATTACAAAGATTCGTACAAAGTTGCTATAAATATTTATAATATTTATTTATGGGATTCTATGTCATAATATAGAAATATAAATTTCACCTATATTATCCGAATTTTATTTTTTATTTAATATATTTTTATTCTTTAATTATTTTAAATCGATCGTGCAAAAGATACAACACACGATGCGTTAAGTGCATTTACTGATCTCGAAAATTGCAAAAACTCGACCCTGCGGGTCTCGTTTTCGCAACATTTTCTCAATCAGTAAAAGCAACTTACCGAACTTATATTGTAAAATACTATTAAGTTTGCGCATGCATAGTAACTATCATTACTCTGATTGTAATGAAACTTGTAAAGGAGCATCCTAATCTCGAAACTTTTCAAAAATTGAATCAAATGAGACAAGTAGTAAATAACATATTAACATTTAATGGGGTTAACTACTAGCGCTATGGTTACAATTTCTTCTTCAATGCAGATAGACACGAAACCAAAATTGTATGTGTATGTGATATACGATTCCAGACAGTCTACATACGCATCTTCAGTCTTATCAGACTGAGTTTTTTTTTAATCGTCTGTTCTACTGTTTTTGTAAATTATTTTCGGACCATTTGCGAGATCTTTCTTAATTTTACTCTTTTGCTGGAAAAAATACAAAAACCAATTATTTACTTATCTATATATTTTTAAAAAAGGTTAGTTTAACAATTTTAATTCTAAGGTATATTTTACTGAAATATTTCGAGGCGTTTTTGCATTTCATTAGTGAAACGTGTTTCAAATAAAAAATCATACAAACATAACTATTACACATTTTATTTCTCGCATTTTATAACTTATATAATTTAGTTTTTAATTAAAAGATAAATCCAGTTTTAAATCCAAATTACAATAAAAAATTAATTTATTTATGATAAAATTTTCATGCATCGAAACTTACCTGAAAATCGGTTTTTCTTCATAAAAACAAATAAAAATTTGCACACTTTTGTTTAGACAACAATTCTGATGGTATAACTGTTTGTTACATTGCACACTGACGTTAGATTTGAAACACGTTTTGAGATAGTCTAAGTGGGACGTATTTTCACTGGGGTTTCTCCTATATGTTCTCTAAATTATTTGACATAATATATAAATTTGAATATTTCTTAGCTTTTAAAATTTGATGGTGGACGTGCTGTGAAATATATTGCCAAGGCTTTAAAGGCTTTACCGCAATTACTATAGGTAGTGTCCTGTAGTAGGATAAGCACCACCTACTGGTGGATTGTATTAACTTTAAATTTTAGTGTGCACTTTTGAGTTGCATAGGATGAGGGGAACATTATTGAAATGGTTCAAACTTCAATGAGAACCTATGCACTGATAATTTTTCAATCGAAATAGCTTGAAGAAAAGTTATAATGTTGAAAGTACTGATCATCCAGTGAGTTTTCAAGGGATATAAAACCCCATGGTTGGATGCCTATCAGTTTGCCCTTTATAAATCATGTCCATGCTTCTTACTTGCTTTGTACGACACAGCGGGGATTACTTCCGTAATGTATCCTCGACTCGAAATTGTTCAAATAGTGGATTCGCCGCAACCACTTACTGACTGGGCTATGCACCCTATTGCCTCTTTCTTTACAGGCCAGTCTCGGTAGTTCTCTTTAGGGAGTACCAATTATAAAATAGGGTACTGAGTTCAAAATAAATATGGAATTTTCTTTAAAAATCCTACAAAAGAATAGTATTTTTCAACATAAGTATTTTTCTTTTTCTTGTAAGAAATATGAACTTTAAATTATGAAATCTGAAAAAAAATATACGTAGGGAGCGCCAAAAGTTCTCGACCTAACATGTTTAAACTTATTTAAAGGTGACTTAATTTATACTCACAGAAAGTATTAAGTCTCTAGTAATCATAAACGCAGTGGACGAGTTTATATGTGTTTAATTTATTCTGTTGTAAAAGTGTAAACTCAATATGTCGACCGTTTTAAAAATTGAATTGCAGTTATAAAGTTTCTGACAAAAGAAGGACAAACTCCACAAGAAATTAAGGACAGATAGGATGGTGTATACGGGAAAGCCGCGCCTTCTTACTCAACTGTAAAAGAGTGGGCAAAAAGGTTTCGTCGACGATAATCGTCCTTGACGTCCGGTCGATTCGATCACTTCTGCAAACATCGCTCTTGTAAAATCGCTCTAAATCTGTTTATAATTATAAAGGCATAGAGATGCTTATCCCATGTTATAACCCATGTTATAATAAGTGTACTGAAATAGTTATCTTCTTTTTTTTATTTTTTTATACTCAGGCCGAGAACTTTTGGCGCTTCCTACATAGGTACATTTTCACAAATTCATTTTTACCGAAGCTATCGTTAAAAACTTTTTGTTGTTTAGACTTTTTCCGTGCAAACATTGCGAACAAAACTAAATTAATTTAATATAGTTTGTCAAAAATAAACAGATGTAGCAGTCATTATAGGTACAAGAAACTTAACTGGCGTAGGAACGTAATAAATGTGTTGGTGTCATGGAAAGAAACAAATAGTGAGAAAGTTTTATTTACATATTTAGCGTAATTTTAATTAAATGAGTATTATTTGCGTTTGTCATATTAGTCAGCTACCGTGTTACAATTAATTAATTTATTCTTTTTTTAATATTTACTTAATAACCTTGCGGCTATGGATTTATTTACCACGTGTATAAAAATGACGAAAATAATGATCTAGAGCACATACACTTGTTCAAAATAATAGAGTTTTTTAGGATAATTTAATTCTCAACGGTCTCTACACACATTTTTTATAGCTAGTAATTTTTGAGGACTTAGGTATTTTTTGTTTCATATCTCTACAATTTATTTTAAAGTAAAATTTCTGCATTAAGAGTCGATGAGTCATAAAAATTTTTTAACGGAACTTTAGTTTGTATTAGGTGTATAATTTGAGGTTTCTAAAATTCGAAGAAAAGTAAATACTTAGATTTACTGTAGGAAGGTTGGTATCATCAACTGTGGCTATTAAGCCTAAAATTGAAACCAACCAAAAATATCAAGCTCTGTTATTTTTAACATCACGAAAAGTCAAAAATTAAAGTGTAAGTTAATTTGACAGCTTATTTTCAGTGGCGTCTTCTATATAAAATTAATGATGATAGAAAAATGTAATTTCAACACTGTATTTTTTTTTTTATTTGTATTTATTTAATAAAATGGTAGTTTAATAAGACAAGTGTATAGTTTTATTTATGTTTATGTTTACATTTTACCAAAAAGATATGGGCACGTGTATCCAATTAGGAATGCAAAATTATTAACCAAAACATGACCTTTTGGCATAGTAAATTGTAAATAATCGATTAATATGAACAATTATTGTTTCAACTGATGGTAATTTATTTATCCTTTAGGTGGGTAATCTTTATTTATTTATAATATCCTGGCGACGGCACACACTAGTTCGCTTCCGCGGTCAGATAAGCCTGAAGGGTCGTATACTAGTTCGTTCTCATCTAGACCGTATACTAGTTCGCTCCCGTAACTATATGCTAATACGATTAAGGTTCATTCTAAGAACCCAAAGAAAGAGAAATTACATAAATTGAACAGCAAAATAAGAATGTTTTTATTTGTGTTTTATAACTTAATATTAAATTCATTATAAATTTGGTGTAAATTTATATTACATAAATTTTACAAAGTCGAATCTACTTATTACATTTTGTTTCAATAATGGTATTTTTTCTTCTACAAATTTCTTACGCAAATTAACTACTTTGCGATACACTTTTTTGTGCCTTTATTTAAATGTTTTTATGTTCTTATGAAAATTATATTTATAATTATTTACAGCTAACATGGGTTTGACTTTTTCACTTACCATTTCGCACACTTCCATATCGATGACAAAATTATACAGATTGGCTGATAAACTAGTTTTATCTTCAACTGATTGACCACAAATAATAACTAATGGAGAAATATTTGCTTTTCATCTTACTATATGGAATATCTCCACCGTCATTTAGGTAATTCATTTTACCTCTCAGTAGATAATAAGTCGGGAGCGAACTAACCTACGACCCTTTTTCAAGACAAGATTAAAATCTGACCGCAGGAATGAACTAGTATGCACCCCCTGTCGATAACAAATACAATGGCAATATTTTAATTTTATTAACACTACCTACAGCCCAACCAACATAAGGTTGCCGGTCAGATGCGCAAATGAAGAAGTACGACAACAAGAATTAAACATATAACATATATGCATAAAAGTGTGATAGAAGTTGTGTTTGTCTACTGCGCGTACAACCTTGACCAGCAACTTTATGTTGGTTGAGCTGTACTACTATTTATTATAATCGCATACACGTAAATATTGCGCAGTTTTTTTTTTGGAAAATGTTCCTTCCATTTACCATATTGCTAATCTTTCCTTGTTCCATGAGGTATAGGAAACAATTGTGACGTCAGTTAACAATGATAAAAAAAATTAAAGTGCATATATTTTGATAGTATAGACACCACATAACTGAATGATCCGCTGTGAAAACGTCAAACCGACAGTCCACATCGGTTATAATGTTGAAAAGGTCGGTAACTAACAATAATAAAATAAGTTAGCATCGTATCCATGTATTACTGTATGACTGTGAGCCTATATGTATATGTATGTGTGCATGTATGTTCATGTAGACAAGGGTATAATATACATAATAAATGTAATGTATTAAAGTATGTATAAATGTATTTTATAATAATATGTATGTATATTTAGACGATAAAGACCGGCCGTTTAAATCAGCTGTTTTATTGCACGTAGCCGTTATCAGCTCACTTGATAATATAGGTAGGTAAGTGTACATATTTCTGTGTGTATATACATATAAGTATTGCAAAATGAAAATGTAAGATCATTACGCATATAGTCGTAATTAAACATATAACGGTGAGTAGGGGAAGGTAGCCCCAAGCGGGTAGGCTAAGATTAAACGCCCAAAAAAGTGGCTTTTGACATCGATAAGCAGATCTGTTTTATATTATCAGATAGAATAGTTACCGAACTTTAAAATGAAGCGGTCGTTAAGAAATTTTTATACGATATTTATTTTTAATTAAGAAAATACGAAACCTCTGCAAAAACCCGCTTTGCCCGTATGGGTATCCTAAAGCGGGTAATCCTCTTTGGGCAAAGCGGGTAAGTACATTATGTATTTAAATACTGTTATTATTTTTTAATATAAACTTTCTTAATGATATAGAACTTAACAATAATAATAATTAAGTAAAAAAAATTGAGAAAAAACAAAAATAATCAATTTTTAGCAATTAACTGTAACTTTTTTTACAACCTCCACATTCGAGTATATTACTGCAGGTGGTTCTACATCAAAATCACCACAAACAAGGCAGAAATATCTTTTTTAAGCTTTTTTCCTCATTCCGTCGTAAAAAAATTATTTTTTTTCCCTTCTAACAGTTTTTTCCATTAAGATGCTTCTATTTTGTCTACCCGCTTTGCCCAAAAAGACTTAATTCTGTTAACTTAATAATTTCAAAATGAAAGTTGATATATGTCTATCTTTTTCTAAATTAAAAGTTAAATGATGATAACATAATACTTTAATACCAAAAAGGTTACAAAATATTAGTTGATATTCGATTAATCTCAGTATACACACGACCTGACAAAAACATTCGATACAACGATATACAAGCGCTTACCCGCGCTTCCCGCTTTGGGCGACCTTTCCCTAATTGTGTATGGATTTTGGATCAGAAGGAAATAAATATTGTGACATAGTCATCATAGGTACTATTATAATAAATACCCCCGTCTCAGCATCCTGCATAACATAGCGAATTGTCCTTTAAAAAAATTCATTTTTGCTTGGAGTTTACCTGTTTACATAGAAGACTGGTTCAAAAACCTTTTTTATCTCCTATTTCTCATCTTTTAAGGCAGAAGCCGGTAACCTTTTTTCTTAAAAACAAGTTCTACTTAATTTATACAAATTACAATTATGGGTCGAGAACAAGGGACTTGTAACTAGGATTTGAAAGGTGCAGGTCTATAACGAGGAGCGAAGCTAGTTCTTAAATTAAGAAGGAATTAAAACTTTTAATGGCGTCATAATACTTTCTTGGACGATGAAAAAATTCTACTAACATTTTTTTTAAATAAAAACCGATAACCAACTGTTTATTATTATTACATTTGAAATAAATTTTCAAAACCAATATAAAATTTGATTTTTCGTTCACAAGAGGAAGTTCTGACCCTTTGATAACCCTGTTAGGTCCGAACTTAAGTTTAAAATTTGATAACATTAGTTTTCTTTTTTTGCAACCAGTAGTTATATATATTTAAATAATAAGAATAATTTTTGGAAAAGATTATTACTTTATTTAAATAAATAAGTAAATTTAAAATCGAACTTTTACTTTAAGAAAATTAGGTAATAGGTCTAAAATTTACTTAAAACTATTAAGTTAAAAACTAGCTCAATTTCTTCAGTGTATCGTATATACATAACGATTCATCCTAAAACAAGTATTTATTAAATTTTTAATTGAAATAATTTTTACATTTTTGGATTTAGGTACTATTATTAAATTGGTGACTGGTGATTGCCATAGTAGACAAGTTTAAAAAATATTTCAATTAAAATGTGATATTCAAGTTTTAATAGGTATGTAACGGTCGTTACAACAATGTTAAATTTGGCTGGAATGCCCGTTTTTGTAATTGTAACTTAATGTTGAAATCGGTAGGTATGTGTTTTTGCCACACATCTATTTTTAGTTTAAGGATTCACGAATATTTTCACATAAAAATTTTATATCATTATTTTTTCGAATATTGTACCGCAAACACGGATTACTTGAGCCCTAAGGTATAACTTGAGCCCAAAATGGAAAAAGTATTATTTTTTGTTTTGTGCTTAGTGTAGCTAGTATTAAAAGTAAGTTACAGGTTTATCTGATAGTTAATAGCACTATAGGTTCACTGTGTTTATGTTTAGGTAGTTCTGAAAATTGACACGAGGTGTCAGGCGGGTGATGTTTACCTCTCTTTGAAGTTGCTGTTTTTGTTATGTTGCTAAATTTCAACTGTAAAAAATAATGCGATAGTTCACAAAGTAAGGTAAGTGTATAATTTTCATATTTGCTTCGTTGCTAAAGCAAATTCAGACATATTCATATGCCAGCTATTTCCTTAGTTTTGATAAACCAGTTAACATAACCTTCAGATTAGGGTAACTTGAGCCCATTATAACTTTGGTATTGGGAAGATATATTGGGAAGATATAGTTCTGACAATACCTCCACCTACACTAATCAAAAAAGGATTATTCTCTTTAGTTAGACTAAAAGACACACTCTAACTCATAAAAATAATTTGGTATCCATAACAATTTTTGCTTGAAAATTTTTATTCAGTTTTGGTACATTCATATTTTTTTAATAAATACATGTTTGTACGTGTTTTAGTTAGTAACCAACATCCTGCATTGTCCCAAACTGTTTTCAAATTGAAATCACTTTGAAATTTAGGTATGAGCTCAAGTAACCCGATCTTGAGGTTAACTTGAACCAAAATCTAAAGATGTATAATGTTTATGAACCATCAGAAAAAAATCCATATTATATAATAAACTAACCGTAGTCATATCCATATTAATATATTGAATTCTCTATCCCAAATAAATTATACGCTAAATTTTAAAAATTATCAGATGATTTTCAAATCTGGGCTCAAGTAGCCCGTGTTTACGGTAATTAATAATGTGATTATATCAAATTTATAATTTTTATAAGTATTTCTACGAATTGTATTGAATTATATCAACTAGCAGTAGTTTTGCTCGTGTTATTTCAGACGATTTCAAATACCTACCTATCTGGGCGTTATGTACATATGTATTTAATTTCAACATTGGAATATTATTTATTAGTAAAATATTTCTTAGAAATAATTGTCAGCATATATTGTAAAAAATTTTATATAACATTAATATTTATATAATATTACTAACAATATTTTGATTAATAATAATTAATATCTATTTTCATATTGTTTCTATGTCACAGCAACCTATGTAATATTTGTTTTTATAGCCAATAAGGAATTATTTGCAAATTTAATAAAAGAAAATTTTAGATATCAAATTTAATTTTAAACGGCAGTTCTCATCCAGCGACCCAAGTATAGGATGTTTTTTATGGAATTTTGTTTTCATATAAGTACATAAATAAAGTACCCGAGATTTTTGTCACACGTTTACTAAACATTAGAGTCCAGAATGAAACTGATCCATCGTCTCATTTAAAAGTAGCGCCCACCCTGTCTTGGGTATAGTTTCTTGTGTTTAGTTTTCTTAGTAAATTTTCAGTTTTTGGAACTTGATGGCGAAATAATTTACTTTATGATTCACCCGCTGTTCCTGCGCCGTATAATAATCCATTCTCTTATTTCCTATTTTTCAATTTAAACCGCGTATAATCTGTTAATTGTCCTATAATTTGCTTCTTTTTATAATTTTGATAAAACCACTTAATTCGCGTATCTTATACATAATAATCAGCTTTCAACAAAACGTAATTATTAGTGAGTTTTATGAGAATTACGTCTTAAGCCCATTAAGAGATATTATAAAAATTCAGTATCAGCTGTATATCCATGAAATCAGTTAGATCAACCAAGTCAATCTATTATTTTGATCGATAGGTCTTGCAGAGGTATTTACTTCAAAATTTTTCACAAAACTTTTTTAAAGTTACATAAACGTTTGTTAAAGGTCGCGTAATTAAAAGACGGGAAAAGAATTTTTATGGTTAGTCACGGTTTATTTTCTCAGTAACTACTATTGCTATGGGTTTGAATTTTTTTTCGGAATATAGGGACTCGAAATACAGCCTTGAATGGGATATTATACGAGAGAATATTGTTTACATATTTCAAAATTATATTCTTTTAATTATACATCGACACATGCTGAAAAATGTACGAAAAAATTCACTTTACCCTACCTAATCTTTAAAGGTGTGGTCTTCATGTATGTGAACGAAGTGTAAGACTTAATTGGTGCGTCTTCTAATAGTCTAATGCTCTAATTCCTTCATTAGTGATTCTTCTAACGTTCTATTAAATTATTACTTTAAAATAAAACACTTTCATTTTTTACATTTCTTATGGTGGGAGCACTGGAAAATATTATAAAAATATCAGATAAATTCAAAAAAAATTTAGACGAGATTTTTTGAAGGAAAGTCATTTAAAGAATTATTAAATATAAACAAATTTTGCACCATCGTTTCTGTCGAACCATTTTCCAAGTTCAATAAAAATTCATATGCAAGTGTTCATATAAAACCCACTCACTTGTTCAATCCGGAAAAACGTGATTCCACTGTAATTTATTAGTTAATATTGTCGTAAAACATGTTCTTCATCTACCTTTTAATTAAGCTGACATAAGAACACACTTTCATTAGAATATTTCATCATATAACCATACGTATGTATATTGTATATCCTCGTAAATAGGTACATATTATATTTACGTGTTATTGGACCTTGAAATTATTAAAAGTTACAAAAATAGCAATAAAAATATCTATGTAAGTAATATACCCTGTATATGAGAATACCAAGCACATTTATATGTATGTTTTATAAATCAATAATTTCATTTCAGTATTTTCAGTGAAGGGCTTATTTATGACTTGTATGTACATTGTACGTATTTAAAAGAATGAAATTTTAAAATGTTACAAAAATTTTAATTGCATGTTTGGTATAATTTAATTAAAAAATCAATAGACTTTAATTAGTAACGTAACATCAACATTTCATTTTTGGGGCTGATGGTTTTGAGGTTATTGTATTATTTTTCTTGAATCTGAAGCAAGTCAGAAGTCATAAATATTCCTATCGCTCTCCAAGTTTGTCACGAACTAGTCTTGATGACTTTAATTCGTATCAGTACGGACTACGGATGGATGGTTCACACGGGATGGCAAACTTCCGTACAATGTAAATTCGTACAACATCGTACAGGTCCCAAAGGTTTTATGACCTCTTCATATAGGTAATATGATTCTTCAAACAATGTACGAAAGGTTGTTTTGCCTGCACGTGTGTCGTCTATTCTATCAACAGTGATGGCTCGAGAAGTCGAGAATAATATTTGGAGTGTTAATTTTGCAAAAAGTAAGTGAAAGAAAAAATAAATTTTAGTTATGTTTACAGATTTCGAATTTACGTTAAAAAGATAGTTAACCTAAAACAGGACATTATATATAGCTTTTTGAAATGGCTGTTTTTAAAGTACACTTTTCATTATTGTAAATATTTCGTAAACGGTGCAAATAAATATCTATAAATATCTCGTAAAACTAGTTTCATACCTATGTTCTAGACATATTGCAATGGGGTATTTGACAGTATCAAAGAAAAGCAATTAAAACAAATTTTAATGAAAATTTATAATAAAAGACAGCAATTAATTATACTAAGTCGTCTTAATTATCATTATTTGATTTTAAAAAAATTAAATAAAAAAGTAATTTTTTAGCTAAAATCCACGTAAGCAGGAACGGGCTGTGACGTTGCTTTCTCTGATATTTCAACACTATCCCCACTAGTGTCGCTGCTTAAATTCCGGTTAGCAAACATAACTATGGAAATTAATCAAAATTTAATTGAAGTTTTTAAAAACCAACAATTTCTTTTCCTAGTTACAGGAAAAATAAACATTTTTTTTCTTAGTTACAGGACACTTGTTGCTATCTAGAAAATGTGACGTAACTGACAGCTAGTCAACGTTTTCGCGCAAATTTTGAGAACAAGTTCCAAAATAATTTTTCTAACAATTTTCGGCCTTATTTTTAAAAATTAAAAACTTATACATGCATAATACATAAATATATGTGTTTTAAAATAATTTCCCAAAATTAGTCAAATTCCCCATTGTTAAAACTTATTTTTTGTTGTCAAGAATTATTGGTAGCGACAGGGCCGAATTTACCCTAAGTGCCGCCCGGGTCACTGTAAAAAAAATATTTGAATATACGATAAAATGAACGGGAAAAACCAAATATTTCTAAATAAAATAATAAACCCTGAAAAAAACGTCATCAATTAATGTCATTAATATTAAGAAGGAAATTGTTTATCAAAGTGAAAGCCACACCTAACTTATTATATAATAAAAACTTTTTCCTTTTTTTGTTTTGTGTTTTTATATTAGGTAAGTACTAAATATTATTAATTACAATGAAGATATTTGCGTGATTAACACAAACGAACGGGTTGTACGAAATTAGTAAAAGCACTTTGTTTGAAATATGTTAGCACAGAGTCATTCACATTTAATCCTCACTTAATACTTACCTAGATATAGATTTATGATTCAAAACAGGAGTTCATTTTGATTTCGGATTAAGCCCAAATGAAAAGTATTATAGTTAGTGTGAGTTTATAATACAGTAGATTTTATTTTTTAGTTAATTCATGTAGTCAGCAGAAAACTTGGATTCCATTTATTCTTCGGCATTTTCAGGCTAGCAGAGACAAAGTGGTAGGATTTCTATTTTCTTATGAAATCAGAGGGGCTATTCACAGTTTAATCGATGTCTTACCCAGGATCGGACTTACCCTTGAGAGGCTTCTGGGCACATTTTATGTGGAAGCCTTTTGTAAGAAGATAAGGTGATAAAATTTTTAGATTTTTTCCCAAAAATACATCATGACGAGCAAAAAAGATCCTTATCCTTTCTTCTTTTTCCTTTAAAATCTATTTTTTTATTGTTCTTTCGTGGTCTTTACACCTCTTAAGGCCAATAATAAAAAAAATTCGTTCATAGCATTTTCGACGTGAAATTTCACGCTTTTTCAGAATCCGAAATAAAAATAGGGTTTTCCATTTGAAAAATACGACCTGACCTCAAAATGACCTTGAGAATGAAGGTCAATGTTAAATTTAAGGTCACCGTTTAATGTCCCCCTTCGTACCTAACAACTTTTGTAAAGGTCATTTTTTGATACGTGGCGCCTCTGGCGATATATTTAGATGCATAGATTAAAATAGCCCACCCAAACTATTGGTGTTGGTGTTGATCTTGAAGTAGGGCGATATTTAGCGTATGATTTTATCTGTAACCTCCGGTAACATTCAAAACATAGGTATAATATCTCTACAAAAGGAAAATTTCGGTGAAATTTATTACCATATTTAAAGTAATCTGTATGGTTCGGTGTCATTATTCCAACACCATGTCGAACGGAAGCTGCACACGTTATCATCCAAACAATATTGTTAACATTTGTGAGCCATATGCATGTAACTCTATATACGAGTGGGTAGTTCTATCACTTGAACTCGAATGTGATGTAACTTTTGCCAACAAACTCGAAACTCGTAACTCGAAAGTATTACCACGCCATGCAGTTCGGTAACTGTAAATACATACATATGTATACATTGAAATACATTCAAACATACATATATATGGAGAATTTTCACGTCCCTCCCAATCCCCCCATTCCACCACGGCGTTGCGGCGCTCCATATCATGACCTATCATCCACTTGTTGAGTGGTAAACAACAGCGAGCAACGAAACCATCATCAGAGTTGCAGTGTGTGCTACGTGGTAGCGTAACGTGGTGTAGATACCAGCTACACTTGTTGGTTACTATCCATGTTACTACTATACAGACTGTGAGTGTGTAGCCTGGTTCGGCTTGGCTTCGCGCGGCGCTTGGCTCACTCTCTGCTAGCTACTATCATACACATATCTCAATGGTGAATTTGTTAACTTTATGTTGGTATTATGTTTGGAATAATACAGAGCAACATTTATACATATTAGTAAAATGTATGTTTTCAAAATATCGTGTTTATAGTCAAATTCAAATAAATATAATGTTTGAATCATCACGAATCGAGAGAGAATACAGTGTGAAATTTTCGGTTTGTATTTAGTTACAATTATTGTTGAATAAATTTTATTATCTCACCTTTTATACCAATAAAAATATGATAGGGTAGAGCGGGGCCAGCTGAGCATAGGTGTAAGTTGCGCAATCGAAATATCTCAGAAACTAGACATCGCACGCTAATACATTAAATGGCGGATTGTAGCGGGCAGGAGAGGGGAACTCATTACGACAGTGTGCGTATAAAAAGTAAAAAACTCTTATTGGTGAATATTTCTACTATACGAGGCAATTATTATCTATATGTTAAATCAAATAAGTGTTAAACTTTTATAAATTTAGTATATTTTTGATATCTAGAAAGGATTTGATTCTAATTCAAACAGTTTTTTCATAACCTCACTTTTATATCAAATTGTCTGAGTGGGGTAAGTTGAGCAATATAACTTTCGTTTGCATTAATTGTAACAGTGACAATGATGATGAAGTTCTTAATATCTACTTAATGTTCCTCTTTTAATTTAAATTCTTTTTGATTAATTACTTAAAGTCTGATATTAAGTAGAAAGACTGAGTACATTCCATATATTTGGTTTAAGATTGTAGTTTAAATATTAAGTTGAAGTTGATTTTTTGTTAATTTTATTTTCTGTATTTCATATCCAAAGAAAATTTTGTTTCACTATTTTGTCACTAAAGCATTATAAATAAACGATTGACTGTCAAATAGTCATTTTATTTTATGTCTGATAAATATTTAAGGCATGGTTTGACTACATTTTCTAATTGCTCAATTTACCCCGTACCCTTGCTCAACTTACCTCACCTATGGGGTATGTTGAGCATGTCGGACTTCCTTCACTTAAACAGCTGTATCCCTTAAATGTGAATTGTTAGAAAAATTTTACTGTGGGAACTTTAGAAAAGGAAGCAATTATCTACACATCAGTATGTACAACAATAAATTTGGACTCATGGCTGAGGAGCTATGACCGATTAAGTGAAAAGTTGCACAACTAGCCCCGCCCTACCCTATCTTCAAGGATTATTTCTAAGCTTCATGCAATTAATGCTTGATTACTATCTATAAACTTCTTGTAACACTTTTTTACCAGTGGTTCGGACCAAAATTTGCAAAACGGAACATTCAGGCAATCACTTCAGTGTTTGTGTGTCTGTCATAGGTCATTTCCTCTGAAATCATTTAACACAAAATTTGAAGTTTAGCACAGAGATGGAGTGTGGTGCCGCAGTGGCGGATTTACCTTAGATGCTGCTCTAGGCTCAGTGAAAAATGCCGCCCCCAAAAAGGTGAACAAAAATTTTGCCGCCCTTTTTGCGCAAATCTACCGCTCTTCTTAAAAAACGTAACCGACGAGGGGAAAAAAAACTTCAATTCTACATTTTGCCACCCTTTTTACTCAAATTTGCCGTCCTTCTTAAAAAACGTAAGTAACGAGCAAAAAAAAAAAAAACTTCAAATTCTACATTTTGCCGCACTTTTTGCCCAAATTTGCCGCCTTAAATTTAAATTCTGGTAATTAATCTTAGGAGGAAACTTGGAAAATGAAAACAAATGTGAATAGGATATTCAATGCTCTTTGGAGGAAAGTTTATTAAAATACGAATTTAATGGTAACTATATATTTTTGTTCAATTTTTTTAAAATCTCTTGAAAGTTGCTGTTCCCGACCCTATATTACTAGAAAGACTGCTCAGTAAAATCCGAAAAAATTCATAAATATTAAGGATGAGGTGTAGATTGAAAGAAAATTATCAGGACTGAATTTTCTAGCCCAACTACTTTGGTATATATATAAAAAAAAAAAATGTTGATGACACATTTTGCTTTAATCAAAGTGTTGTTAGTTAATAATTATGTTAACGCTATGTTAAACGGATATTTTTGTCAATTTTTTAAAAAATGAATTCTAAAAATTAAAGAAGTAGGAATAACTGATAAATATACACACGAAAAATATATTAAAGTTTCTGCACCTGAATATTATCTAATACTGATAAAATTTGGTTAGCGTATCTATGAGTATAAAATAGATTCAGAATAAGTATTCAAAGAAATTAACAGTAATACTTAAAAAATTTATTGACTTACGAAAGAAAGAAAAACTAATAGCGAACGTTGATATATTCAGTAAAAATATCTTTCTTTCTGGTTAGCGAAACAGGCCAAGTAGGAGATAAAACTTATTTATCAGGAAAAATAATATTTTCTATTTTCATATGCTACATATTATAGTCAATCTATAAAAACCACTAATTGTACGGAACACTGTTTGCGCAACTTGCACTTCATAACTTGTTTATTTCATAAATTTAGCATTCTAAAATCAACCGAGAAGTGAACTTTATTAAAGTGATTTCTTTCCAGACTCTTTTTTTTTTTTATTTATTGGCCTTATTACAAAAATAGTAACTTATGGCCAATCCAGACTCTTGGTTTTGGACAAAATATTAGTATTTTAAGGCCAAAAAATGAAAAATTTATTTTCAAATTAGCTAAAACCTAATCACTCGATTATGTATGGTGATGAGCAAAATTAGTCTTGGTCTTGCATTTTTTGCAAGACCAATACCAAGACCAAGACTATGTATACCAAGAGCAAGACCAAGACCAAGACTACAAGTATGGCTGCAAGACCAATACCAAGACTTAAGTGAGCAAGACCAAGACAAAAGCAAGAAAAAAGCAAGACTCTTGCTAAACTATTTAAATAGTTTGAAAGTATAATTAATACCGTAAACAGAGAAAATTCTGATTTTAGAAGGAAAAAATTCGCTAATAAAAAAATGCAAGAAAGTGCGAGATTTTTTAGCAATACCGAGACCAAGACCAATACCAAGACTGCATTTTGCAAGACCAAGACTAAGACTCAAACTGCTCTAGCAAGACCAAGACCAAGATTCTTAATGCAAGAACAAGACCAAGACGAAGACCAAGACCAAGACCAAGACTAAGACTGCCAAGTCTTGGTCTTGGTCTTGTATTTGCTCATCACTATAATGTAGTAGATATTCATTTAAATCAATATCTCTCATTGATTGAGGAGAGTTTATTTTGAAACCCATCAAATAGCAAATTTCAGTAGGTACTCATATTATGGAGCTCATTACTGCCCTACTGTGTCCTCTGCCTCGAAACTACTGTAAGATGACTAACGCTCGAATAGTTTATGGTTTTGGTTACTAACTTTAACTTTTCGAGGGACTCTTATATAATCTCTTTAGAGTTTCGTAGTCAACAACATGGAACCTTTATAGTTTCGTTAAATCTATTCGTCTGTCACATCCCTGATTACTTCCACATTTTTGGAATTATGAAGATGAAATACTATAGGTGAAAATTTCAATTACTATGAAGAATATATTGAGAAAAATATTTTCCCAATTCTTTGGGGGTCATTTGCGTATTGACAAGTGGGGATGAAAAGTGGGGAATCTCCACGTTTAGCTTCGTGTGGGAGTAGTTAGAAAGGACTCGAAAAATAAAGTTGACGTTTCATTTCATTTTACTCTCACATGATTAAAACAAAACACAATGTGACACTGGTAGTCAAATTGTAGGTATAGTATCAACTATATGACTAACAACCTATGTATATTCCAGTTAAGTAGGTATATATTGCCATGTTATACAATCATAATGTCATTAGGTTGGCATCACTACCAGTATTATTGCATTGATGATAATGTGAAATGTGTTTTTAAATCCTTTATATTATTTTATATGTTTCGATTTGTCCATTTAACACAACACAACGTTCGCTGCTACGCTCTACGCTTTATACTCATTCACGTTAACACTAACGCTGTTGACTGGACGGTTTGTTGAATCGTTTTAATTTGAATTTAATAAATTTACTTCCATAAACTGTTACCAATTTTTTGTGAATTAAAATCCTATTATGTTATCATATCATATATATTATGTAGATAGATATGTATGTAATATTATTGCAAGCCTATTTGTGTTTCAACGTAGTGACGATATTTATACACAGTGTTTCGTTTAAATTTTGACTACTCAAAACAAGTAATCAAATTAATAAGAATGTGTGTTCGTATAACATTGAATGCAATGTTATAAGAAAAAGGTATGACGAACCTTGAAAGTATTAGGAAACATTACACATAGAATCTCAATTAAAACCTTCAAATACTTAATTAGTGGATTAATTAGATCACTTAAAATTAATTAGACCAACCCAACTTGTTCAGTTATCAATTAAAATTAAAGTGTATAATTAATTAATGAAACTAGTAGCACAATGTACAGAGTGTCAATTTGAAATAAGGCCATTTTCATATCTTTGGAACTAGTGATGAGCAAAATTAGTCTTGGTCTTGCAGTCTTGTCTTGGTCTTGCATTTTTTTTGCAAGACCAAGACCAAGACCAAGACTATGTATAACAAGAGCAAGACCAAGACCAAGACTATAAATATGGCTGCAAGACCAATATCAAGACTCAAGTGAACAAGACCAAGACAAATGCAAGAAAAAAGCAAGACTCTTGCCAAACTATTTAAATAGTTTGAAAGTATAATTAATACGTAAAGATAGTAAAAATTCTGATTTTAGAAGACAAAAACTCGCTAATAAAAAAATGCAAGAAAGTGCAAGATTTTTTAGCAATAACAAGACCAAGACCAAGACCAAGACTGCATTTTGCAAAACCAAGACCAAGACCAAGACTCAAACTTCTCTAGCAAGACCAATACCAAGACTCTTAATGCAAGAACAAGACCAAGACCAAGACTGCCAAGCCTTGGACTTGGTCTTGCATTTGCTCATCACTATTTGGAACTGTAACAGATGATTAAAATTTGTCGAAACGGATTTTGAAGAATGGAGGTGAACTACTATGACTAACATGGCAATCTTCTGCAACCAACCCCTTAAACTCCTACCTCTTTGAACCACAGAGGACCAGAGACAACATATCTATCTCTGTACTACTGAAACCAGTGTAACCAGTAAAGGATAGAAAATATGTTATATACGTGCATTGGGTTTAGTTTGTATTTGTGCGATGATCTGTCTTTATGTGAGTGATTGGAGGTGTGGTGTCGCATACATGCATATATACACAACGCGTGTATGTGGCTCCGTGTGGGGATTGTAACAATGCCAACAACAATCAAATCAATTGACTTGTGATTGACGTACACTCATCCACTGCTACGGAGTGCGTGACTACTAAGAAGCCTAACTTGCACAGAACTGCACACTGCAGATTACATGAGAGAGATAGTTGCGTTATCTCTGTACTCTGAGCTTTAAACCGATTTTTTATTAACATTATTAAAAAGCTCTTTAAAAATGTTATTCAACTACCAAAATTTCGATAATCGATTTTTTTCAGATTAAAATATTTTTTGATTTTTTCTGTTAAAGTAAAGAATGCTTTGTTATTTCAAAAATCAAAATATTCTCTCGATTTAAGGAAATATTTCTATTACTACTGAAAAAAGTCGAAAAAATATAGTGATCGACCGATTATTCGGTTTCGATTTCGGCCAGCTTCGGCCAAAAAATCTAGTTTCGGCCAAAAATTAGCCGAAACTTGGGCCGTACCAAAGCTTAGTGTTTGTGAATTGTCGCATTTCGTTCGGACGAGTGTGTGTCTGGTACATAGGTACACTATAGATTTCAGCATACAATTGAAATTTTAACATGTCTAAATAAACTTCGGTTTCGGTTTCGGCCGAAACTGTAAAAAATATTATTTTATTTCTAAAAAGATAATTTTTTGAAACAATAATACTTATATTTTTTTGATTTAAAGAAGAAAAATAGAAATTTTTAATCTTTGAACAAAGAAATCGTTTCGGGAGAGTGACGGGAGAGAGAGGTTTGTAATTTGAGATACTATGGATAGTAATTGCTTTAAAAAGATTTTACGATACAAAATATTTATGTAAATAATTTTCATATTTATTTACAAAATCGTGTTTTATTAATAAATATTAATAATATGTATAATTATATTCATAATCAGACACACTAAAATTGGTGACCTACTAATCTATAAAACGTAGCAAGCCATTGACAATACACAAATAATGTTATCTTCTATAATCTATAATTCTATATACACATATACATACACCCCCGACAGAAAGTTTAAGACCACTTTAATTTTTTTTTCTAAAATGGTTTTATCTACGCAATGAAAATTTTAATTTAAACAACGTTGTGTTTAGGATTTGATTACACATTTAGCTTCACATCTATGCACTTGTTTGGATTATTTAGGCATTTCTTTGACGATCACTTCACATCAAAGAGTGAAAGTGAATATTCTCTATTTTTAAAAAAAATTGAAACATCGTATAACTTTTTTAATAGATAAAAATTGTTTTCTTTTAAAATTAACGTTTCTATCATATTAAACAACATAATTTTAGCTTTCTAACGACCACCGAGAAATTTCCGTACGATGATTAGTTACGAAGTTATGAACAGTCAAAGTTTAGTGTGTGCTCTACTCTTTGAATTACTATAACTCGGTTAAAAATTGTCGTACAGCGATGAAAAAAAACGAAATTAAAGGCAAGAAAGTGATCTTTTCGAATTTAATATTAAAATTAATTGAAAAAAAAAATTCTTCGAACTAATAGTGGGCTTTGAACGTAAAAATTCCATTTTAAATTCCTATATCAAGTTTCTTTTGACCATAAATCAAAAACAGTAAAACGTAAATAATTTTAAGGAAAAATTCTGAAAGTAGAAATTCTGCGCTTTAATTTTGTTTTTAAATCAACGCTCTCTCATTTATTTTGCCGAAATTGCAGGGATATAAACATAAAACACTATTTCTATAAAGATATGTAATATCGTCAAAAAGTTTAGGACCAAAATATATAATATATAGTGCTATTAGGTCCTAAAGTTTTTGTTATAGTAATTCAAAGAGTAGAGCTCTTTGACTGTTCTAAACTTTGACTGTTCATAACTTTGTAACTAATAATCGTACGGAAATTTCTCGGTGATCGTTAGAAAGCTAAAAATGTGTTGTTTAACACTTTCAGTCCCATGGCTTCGGCATCCGAAACCAAACAAAACATCCCCAGAGGCCGACTGCGATCAATGATTAATTGATTAGTTGGTTACGCATTATGTGTACGATGTTTATCATCATTCATCACACGAATGTGTTCCTACTCACACAAATACATACCAATACACACTACTCTTTTGGTTTCTATGTATGAAAAATTTTAAGATAAACAAAAAATACATAAAAAATATAATTTATATTTTTAAATAAAATTGATTTGAATGTCAGTGTATATGTAGCATATACGTATCACGTACGTATGTTTACAATTTTATACATACATGTTGAACTGTGTTGAATTTATTCAGTGTTTGAATCATTTTATTTTATGTATTTATTTATATAACGTTATTTATTTAAATATTACCGACTTCCGGGGAAGTTTACTATAAAAGTGCCCGGGCTTCATAGTGTTAATATAATAGAAACATTAATTAAGAGAAAACAATTTTAATCTATTAAAAATGTTATATTTCAGTTTTTAAAAAAAAATAGAGAATATATTCACTTTTACTCTTTAATGTGACGTGATCGTCAAAGAAATGCCTAAATAATCTAAACAAGTGGATGGATTTGAAGCTAAATGTGTAATCAAATCTTATACACAACGTTGTTTAAATTAAAGTTTTCATTGCATAGATAAAACCATTTAAACAAATACCCCTGTCACAGCAACCTGCATAACATAGCGAACTTCCGTTTATAAAAATCCGTTCTTCTGGGATTTTTCACCCTTTTAAGTGATTTTTCCTCCTCTTTCTAATGGTGTAAATAAATGTCGCAAAAATTTTTTAACTTGGAAAAATTTTGGTAAAAGCTAATCTTTTTCACGGGAAATAACCAAAAAGCCATGTTCCAGGCATCCGACATGACTGGCTAACGAACTTGTCCAACGGTATGGGACTAAATATAAATATAATATATAAATTTTAATGAATATTATTTTCGGTTTCTAGGGACCTCAAAACAAATTTATATTTTAGTCTCGGGAGATTTCTTTCGGAGCTCTAAAAAATAGGACTTTCTTCGGAACCTTAAAAAATGGCATATAAGTAACATATAAACATATACATATTATGTATGTATATGAGTATATGCAATCTACTATCCTGTTGTACAACAAACACATTCGTTCATATAATTATACTTACATAATTATAGGTATACCCCTGTCGCAGCATCCTGCATAACACAGCGAATTGCCGTTTATAAAAATTATTTTTTCTCGGAAACTAGTTGACATAGAATAATAGTTTAAAGACCTTTTTATGTAATTTTTCTCCTCTTTTAAATGGTGTAAAAAAATTTCACAAAAATTTTTTAATAAATGAAAATTTTGGCAAAAAGTAATTTTTTTCAAGAACAATAACCATGTTCTTGGCATCGGACGTGGCTAACGAACTTGTCCAACGGTTTCGGACTTCCAACATGTTTACCAAATTTCGTAAACCTAGGGCATTTCGTTCAAAGGTTATTAGTGAATATTATTTTCGGTTTCTAGGGACCTCAAGAAAAATTTCTGCCATAGTCCCGGGCTCAAGTCGCGCCATGACAGTGGCTGTAATAGCTGAATACCATTCTGGAAATTCGCTAAATATTGAAATGGTCTTAAACTTTCTGTCGGGGGTGTATATACACCTACATACACAAACGTATATGATGTACATACACATATACAAACGTACACCTTCATTAGTAGTTATCTGCGTATAAAGATGTGCCAGTCTAATTTATCAAATACGTCCATACCCTAAAAGCTGCTTCCCCCGTTTTTACTCACACCATGTTGAAAATAGACACCAATCGATAAATATAATATTTTCACAATGAAATATCCGTTATGATGTAAAAGGAGCAAGTAGCTATGCTAGGCAAAAAATGATACTGGTTATCTCTGTTTGATTATGTAATATGAATAAAATTATAAGAGAGATAGAAAATATTTCAGACGCCAAGATAAGAATGATGCCTGAAGGTTATCTCAGGAAAATATGGCAAAATATACTTTATATATATATATATATATACACCGGTTGTAATATCGAAAACTTCGAGAATACCCGAATTACTAGTATTCCACCAGAAATACTAGTTTGTCTCTTACTTTAACCTAACCCCTATGGGGAGTGTGAAAATATTCAATTTATTTTGCTGAACTACAGGGCGAATCTTAACTGTTGTTAATTTTATTCCTAAAACAAAGACGGCCAAAGCAGATTACTTACCCCTGTTACAAATTTTGATAACAAAATTCTTTTGGCCGTAAAAAATAATTGTTACGAAAAGAAAATATGAATATTTTAATACGTCTGAAATTAATGAAAGTGTTTTCTCTACTTATCTTTAGTATAATATGGTCTATGGTTTTTTCCAAGCAGAATCTTTTAATTTAAAAATTTCGTCAAAATTAGATTAATGACCATCAATACCTATAGACATTTTATTTTCGTATAATTGTCTATATATGAAAAATGAAAATGATGAAAATCTTAATATTAGCAATTAAAAAAAAATTATATTTAATAAATCAATTAAAATAAAATGGAAAATTTATCAAAAATTAGAATTATTTTTGGTGGAAAAAAATCCTATTTAAAATTATCATGGTCAACCATGAATTGACGTCAGTCGGCACGACATAACAATCGTGTATTACAGCATTACAGCAATGCGATTCGCCGCGGCCGCTTATCAGAATATAATAGGTTCAAAAAATTGACCTTTTGTTGTTCGTTAGTTGAAAAATGTTAATTGACGGTTTGTTTCTTTTCATTTAATTTCTAATGCTAAAATATTTAACCTTCTAAATAAATAAAGTTACGTAACAAATAAAAATAAAACTGGTTTTAATTGAAAATTTATTTATTTTTTTTTTAAATATGAAAATTTTTAAGTAAGGCTTTGGGATATCCATATTTTATTTACCTATGAAAAAAAAATTCGATACTCTTATAATGAGGATTTTCTTAACAACATAATTATCTGGAATATTAGGTAAAATTAAAACTGATAAAATAGAGTCACTAAAAAAATTATCAAACTGTGGATCGGTTGAGACTAAAACCAAAGAATCTTGATAATCAGTCAAGCTACTTACCATTAGGCCACCGATTTACTACTAGTAAATTGTGTGTTTCAAATCGTGAGTTTACTTGAAAGTTTTAGTTGAGCTATACTCTAAGTAAGTTTATGAATATTTATGTACGGGTACCTATCGTCAGCTGAGTACCTATTGGTTTGTACCAACTCAACTTTTTCAACATTTTTTCTAGATAGTTGTCTTGTTAGTTTTCGGCATTGAGGAAGCAGAAACCACTATCAGAAAAATTTTTTTTTAAAGACTAATTTGGTACAAACCAATACTCAGCTGACGATATGTTTAAATACGAACAAAAGTTCGCCATTCTTAGTAATGTTCACAAGTACTCGATAATATTGAAACTAAAATAACTGCTTCTCGCATTATAGAGAGTGAATAGCGATCAATGGCCTAGTGACAAGGCGCTTATCAAGGATCCTCGGTTCGAGTCCTATAGTGATGAGCAAATGCAAGACCAAGACCAAGACTTGGCAGTCTTGGTCTTGGTCTTCCATTAAGAATCTTGGTCTTGGTCTTGCTAGAGCAGTTTGAGTCTTGGTCTTGCTAGAGCAGTTTGAGTCTTGGTCTTGGTCTTGGTCTTGGTCTTGCAAAATGTAATCTTGGTATTGGTCGTGGTCTTGGTATTGCTAAAGATTCTTGCGCTTTCTTGCATTTTTTTATTTGCGAATTTTTTCCTTCTAAAATCAGAATTTTCTCTCTTTACGGTATTAATTATACTTTTAAACTATTTAAATAATTTAGCAAGTCTTGCTTTTTTCTTGCTATTGTCTTGGTCTTGCTCACTTGAGTCTTGGTATTGGTCTTGCAGCCATACTTATAGTCTTGGTCTTGGTCTTGCTCTTGGTATACATAGTCTTGGTCTTGGTCTTGATCTTGCTCTTGGTATACATAGTCTTGGTCTTGGTCTTGGTCTTGCAAGAAATGCAATACCAAGACTACACAGAAAAAAAAACAGTGATTTTATTTACAAAACCGCTTTTAGTATTCAGTTTTTGTTGTTAGAACTAAAATTTTAGTAATTGTAACGAAACTCGCTTCCAGTGATTGATATAAGTTTTATTAATACTACAAATTGCGTTTTATTAATGTGTACTCTTAGTTTTAATATAAAATTTTGCAAATATTACAAAAACTTTTGTAATAACGAAAAAAAAGTTTAGTAGTATATTTTTGTAGCATTAATTACAGTTCTATTAAATATTTTAAATAAATATAACAAAAATATTTGTAATTATAACACTGTTTTAAAAATCAAAATGCGCATGCTTAAAGTAAAAATCTGTTTTGTAATTAAAACGAAAATTTTTGCAATAATTAAATGACACTTGTGCAGAGTTGACAAGCTGATACGTTTAAGTGGTATTTTGTAACCGTTCATAATACTTATATGTATGCATTTAAAGAAGCCCTGATAATATTTACAAAGCTATTTCTGTTCTTCAGTTTTTGTTGTTTTAACTAAAATTTTAATATTGTTACAAAACTTGCCTCTAGCCTCTACTACGATTTATTAATTCTTACTGTTATTTTTAAGACAAAATTTTGCAAATGTAACAAAAACATTTCTAATAACAAAAAATATTTTGATAGTATATTTGAGTAATTTAAAAATTTAAATGACAAAATAATTTAGTGATTGTCACAAAGTTGTTTAATTTATCATTTAAAAACAGAGTTTTGTAATTACAACAAAAAGTTTTGTAATAAATAACTGACGCAAGCGCAGTATAAACGAATTCTTTGATTCTTAGAATAGCGTCCATCATCATAAATATTTATTACAAGCTGACAAGAGTTTATGAAAAATATAGTATACAATCTGAATTTAAAATTGTTTGAACGTTAGAAATATGGGAGGTAAACTTGTTAATGGTTTTATTATCGAAAATCTAATAGATATTGGCTAGTAAGTATTTTCATAAATTATTTTTTGACCACAAATATTAATACTATTCCTATTAAAATTTAATCTCTTTTTTTTCAGATACTAAAAGCAATTTTGGACATTATGGAAAAAGTAGTATAAATTTGCAGTTAAATTAAACTTTTTTATAACGAAAAAAAAAGTTCCTTCAGTTCAGAAATTTATAAAGCACTAGCAAATTAAATGCATTTCTTTTCAAATTCAAGTAAGGGTTCATTTTTTGGTTAGACATTATTTTAAGCTTCATATTTTAGTTAGTAAAATATTCTTTTTTTACAGATTGAAAACATGCTACTCTTTTTTCTCCTTTTCACTCTGATTCTGAATCGAATATGTAATCCATTATTCGACTATATGTGAAACAACTCAATTAAGTAAATTACTAGCATATTAAAAGCATTCTTTTTCAAATTCAAGTAAGTCTTTTATTATTTAGTTAGACATTTTTTATGTTTCATATTTTAGTAAAATATGCTTTTTTTACAGATAAACAACATGCTTGTTTTTGTTTTGTTTTTTTCACTGGATTTTGAAGATGTAATTAAATATTGGACTACAGTTACATCTTTCAATGAAAGTTTATTATTAGTTCTGAATATAAAAATATGTTAAAATTATTTCTAAAGCACATGTCATATCTCCTGTAAGTTAAAAAATTTTAACTTAACTTTTTATTTTTTTGTATTAATTAATTAATAAATTCATTTATATAAAATAAAATTTTTCTTATTTTATAGGGACTAACTGGATGTACTTTGATAATTAATGTAATGCAGTGTAAAATAGATGTGAAGTTTGAATTTTGTACATATAGTCACATCTGCTTTCTTTTTTACATTAATTATCAAAGTATATCCAATAAGTTCCTTTCCTTCACAAATATCCTTAATAATATTTACAGGGGTAATTTGTAACTACAACAAAAAAATATAGTAAAATTTACTATAAAATTTAGTATTATTAATAAATAAATCATACCTATTACAAATTCCATTTAGTAATTATAACAACGTTTATTAAATGTTCAATAAAACATACATTGAGTTTTATTCACAAAAATAAGTATTTGTGATAATTACAAAAGTTTTAGTAATCAAATTTTTAATAAAAGTGGTTTTGTAATATTACTAAAGGGTTCTATTGGAGTAAAAATTTTGTAATGTTAATTCACGTTTTTGTAATATACAGTGAGTTTTTTTTTTCTGTGTAATTTTGCTCATCACTATAGCCGATCCAATTTAATGAATTTTCAATCACTATGTGATTTTTATACAATTATAGAAAATGATTAAAAATCTACAATAATCAACAGTTTATCAATTAAATGATATGATTGATCTTTCATTAAATATTTTAATTGTTAATATAAAAAAATATTTATTTTATTTTACATTAAATTTTAATACATTGATAAAAGAAAAAAAATTTTGTAAATAATCTAAATCAGACTAATAAATTATCTTCAATTTGATCATACCAACATATTTTACATCTATATATAATACATAGTCATAGGTGACTAACTAACTAGGCACCTATATATAACATTAAAAAATTAAAATTATAAAAAAAGCTAAAATAAAAAAAAATTTTTGTTGAAATGTTGAAATTTATTATTGTAATTTTGGTTAATGTCTCTCCTGAGATATTTTATTTATATGAAAACAAAACTGTAATATATTATATGGTAGCCACTGCACTTGTTTTGTTGTTTAATATGTTATACAGTGTCATGCATCCCGCAACTAGCCACTTCTGATCCATAATTTATTAACTGCACATTACCCAGCATTGTGTAACATTCAGATTGAAATTATATAACTACCGCGTACCATTACATCGTATCTAGCGACAAACAGTTAATATTCGTTTTAGAAAATGCCACCATTTCAATTGTGTATCGTAAATAATGCCCTCAAAATAATGTAAATTAGTTGCTGGCTGCTACCCAGCCACTGCTCAGTGCAGTGTTGGGACTCCAATGGGAAATCAATCGTAGTCGATGCGGATGATAATCTCGGTAAATAAATCGTTGATAGAGTTTAATTGGCTAAATAAATATTATATTAAATTTGTAAAGGACATTTTTCGATAAAAAAATTGAATTTACAAAAATGTAGGTATCTAAAGACGAAAGGTAACTGGAATATAAAGTGTCTGTGATTATAAATATGCCTACGAGAATTCTTATAGCTCATTTACACCAGAGCGATTAATAGTAAACAGAATCCAAAAATAGGTTAATGTATGTAAAATGTTTTGAAAACGGTTGAAACTTCGAATTTGAATATGCAATAACACCAAATTTTTTCATATATCATATGATCTTAAGATATATTTTACTAATTCATTTATATTACAAAAATTGTAGTGAAAAGAACGACAACTGAAAATGACTCATTCACATAAATTTGTTTTGGACAAACTCCTAATATAGCTATCTCTCATAAGATCTACTATCTAATATATTGAAAAAGGATAGTAGAAATTACAATAACTCATATGTCACAAAATTTTATTTTTGAAATGAATCATTTTAAGTTTTTAAAAATAAGATTATACTATACAAAGCATGTAAAGGTTTTGAAATCTTTTAAGCATCATTACTCTCATCTTACTGGTATTAGTGGGCAAATCGTATCTTTTTAAGAGTCGGATTCTTGAAGTTATTTAAAAAACCGAATGAAATATAATTCGAATTATTTACTAGTATCTACTAATATGGTTGCGTATACATATACCAAATTTTATGTTTCTCTCACTTTTATATTTTGTAAAGGCTGCCAGTTGAGATTAACATTCAAATAAAACTATTCATGGGATTTTATATCGAACCCGTCACTAGTCAACAAAACAGAAGGGGGCAAGATGAGAAAGAGGATAGGAGAAATATAAATTTTAGGTACAAATATAGTACCTACAAACTCTAAATATACCATAACAGGGGCCCTACGTTCTTCAACAAACTGTTTTGTTCCGAGCGAAATTTTGAATCACTCCATATTTGAACAATACTGCTCTCAATAATGCCATTTTCAAACAACAAAAATTAAACATTTCGTTTACTTATTTGCTTAAAATTTTGAGCCTAGTTTCATTTCTCTAGACTAGTGATTAGCAAAATTAGTCTTGGTCTTGCAGTCTTGTCTTGGTCTTGCATTTTTTGCAAGACCAAGACCAAGACCAAGTCTATGTATACCAAGAGCAAGACCAAGACCAAGACTATAAGTATGGCTGCAAGACCAATACCAAGACTCAAGTGAGCAAGACCAAGACAAAAGTAAGAAAAAAGCAAGACTCTTGCTAAACTATTTAAATAGTTGGAAAGTATAATTAATACCGTAAAGAGAGAAAATTCTGATTTTAGAAGGAAAAAATTCGGTAATAAAAAAATGCAAGAAAGTGCAAGACCAATACCAAGACCAAGACCAAGACTGCATTTTGCAAGACCAAGACCAAGACCAAGACTCAAACTGCCCTAGCAAGACCAAGATTCTTAATGCAAGAACAAGACCAAGACCAAGACTGCCAAGTCTTGGTCTTGGTCTTGCATTTGCTCATCACTACTCTAGACCCATTACATCTGGATATATTTATTAATTTAGACGCCACAATACCCACATGTACATACGTACATACGTCCAAAATATTCGGATGAAATGTCCAGATTTAAAATATTTCCATCCGGATGTTTGATATTTGGATTCCTTAGGAAAAATGCTTTTTATTAAAAAATGAAAATGGATGTTAAAGTAATTTGAAAAGTAGCAAAATAGAATCCAATGAAATTGCTTGTTTATAACAATGCAAACGTCAAATTCTCAATTCCTTTTTCTGCACTCGTTAGTTGTTAAGGGAATGGTAACGTTAATTCGGCATAAAAAAGGCCCATTTTTAAGAATTTTTTCAGACACTACAGGTAATACAAATTTAACTAATCGATCGTAACATTATACTACAACATACGAACAACACTTCCTTAATTCTTTAAAACATAATATAAATAATTGAGCCACCGGCAGCAAATCTTCGGAGGCACCTCGAAAAAAAGTTGTTGGTTGGTGAACAATATAACTCATGAGTGGATTATCCGAAATAAAAAAAAAAAATGAATGATATCATTACCTACCGTTTTCCTAAGGTATCCCTGGGAGGAAATTTTTTTTCGATTTTTTATTTTAAATTTTGGTGACACTTAAAAGTGAAAACTCCGATTTTCGTCTAAAAAATGTACCTATTTTTGTTATTGTTAAATTAATAATTATGAAAAATTAAAAAAAAGGCTCCCAGGGATATCTGGTCATTTATGTAAGGAAGCTGTACACAAAATTTCAAAACAATCGGTCGAGTAGATTTTGATTTAAACTGTTCCCCGTTTTCAAAAATGACAAGTGGCAAGAAAATGGCTTTAAAGTTTTGTATACCTGAAAATCCAATATTAAATATGAAAAATTTTTTCATAACTACGTCATTCGTTGTAGTATATACATTAGTATACTTACAAAGACCCATCGATGAATAAAAGAATTTAGAGATTCCGAGAGCACAACGCCACGTACCTGCTGGGAGGGATACAAACGCGTATCGGAGCAACAAACGCTCAAAGTTCTATATATTAGTTAGTTTTACTCCGATTTGTTTCAAATCTTCACACAACAATCTTAAGGTATTTTTCTTTTTCGTTTTGACCGCTACCCAAAGTGATGAGGATTACAGGATTTGAGTAAAATTAAAATTTTCCAACAAATTCCATAAAAAAAATTATTTAGTTCGTTCAATATATTTCGGCACAGTTGGCGCCATTTTCAAGAACTACATCTACAATATAATTTCTTTTTTTTACTCTATTCCTTTTCTTTACTCTAATCCTGTAATCCTCATCACTTTGGGTAGCGGTCAAAACGAAAAAGAAAATTATTCTTCAACCCAAAAAAGAAAAATCATAATCTTAAGATGTTGTACAATCATATGGAACAATAGAAAAAAGATTTTAATACGTTACCATCCCGATAAAAGCTACTGCGCATGCTAACTATCAAAATAAACACTATTGAGTTTTACTAAGAACGACTTTACATACCATATCTCCTCTCGCTTGCTTTCGATCAGCTGAAGACATACAATGCGCGAAATCTTTTAAAAAAGAAAAAAAGAATTTTTCTAATGTTCCGAATATATTTTAAAAAATTAGAAACTCAAAATACACTTATTGTCTTAGATTACTTATGAAATCCGTAAAGATTAAACATATTTAAGTACTTTTGTTTCGAGAAAACACTTACTCAAACAATGTTATACGCAATACGAAAAGCGATATACTGAATATGCATATACGAAATACGAATAGTCAATAAATAATATTTTCGTTATTTCGAATATAACCACGCGCCAAATGAATGGAAAATAAAAATAAAATTAAAAAAAAAAACTGTGAGCTTTGGAGACGAAAAGAAACGCTTATGTTTCGTATACACCATCCGGGTAGCTGGTCGACGGACGCGGCCTTTCCATGCTTGTGCTAATCACCGTTTGATGGTAATGGCCGTGCCACCAGTACATGCATATGTACACCTCCTTGTCTACACATCTACAATATTCAACGAAATCCAAATGTATGTGGGTGAGGTGCCGGAGAAAGACAGAAGAACAGAAATGAGTGAAGCGAGTGGTATAGTAAGAAGAGTCTGCGATACTAGGAAGTGTAGATAGAGAACACGGGGCTGTCGGTGATCAAACTAAACTACATGTACATACACTCTACTACAACTATGTACATACACGCTAGGTGGCATGGGGTGGTGGTTTAACCCCCTTGTCAAAATATACTAAACGTGCGCCCCGTGTTGCACCCTTTTTTTCCAGATAAAAAGAACTCGATAGGTCACCGACCTTCAACATCGGGATAGCTTCTCTGTACGTAGTCATACTTTACATCTATCGCGTATCGAGTGGTTGGTATGTGTGTACCAGAGAGCGAGAACAGTAGGTACGTGCAATAGAAGGCACACATCACATCGCAGCACAGACAAAAAAAATTTATTGTAGAGAATCCTTTGTGAGAATGTGACTCTACGCGACTACAATCAAAGTTCATTATTAATTAACTGGATTTGTCTTCGATGATGCTGCGCGTAGGTAGATTGTATGTGACACTATAAACTCACGGATAGATTACAACACACAGAATATCAAAGATTAAAGGAGTCAGTACTCGGAAGAACAGACCTTTCGGGACCTTGTTAAACCGAACCTGATTATCATAAATTAAGGGGGACCACTAGTGTGACATTTTGAAAAAATTAGAAATTTTTTTTTACATGTTTCGATAGTCTATACCTTTAAAAATAACAATAAAATTTCAAGTGCATATCTCAAATAGTTTTTGAGTTACAGTCATTTGAAGAACGGATTCTGATTATCATTGTTAACTTTGAGGTATATTGAGAAATGTATGAAAGTTAGTTCTTTTATATACGTTTCTTCGTGCCATGAACCTCCAGTTTTCCGACCAAATAAAAAATGTAATTTTTGCAGGTCAACAAGCATCAAACTTTCGCGCAAAATTTTAAACTTTTTTCTTAAAAACTCCGCCATTTTGTTAAACTTCAACTTTTTCTTTTCGATTGAGGTTGACGGCACGGGCAATACTTTCTAGTCTAATAGGCTTTTTTGTTTTTTTGATTTTAGGCACTGTGAAGGTCGCTATCACTGCAGCAGTGGGGGAACTTTTCCTTTTGGAGCCTTGAGAGATCGCGAATAACTCACTGAATTTTCAATTTTTTGGTCCAAAAATTTTATCATGAATTTATTATAATATATCAACGAATATATCCTTAAAATATTAAAACATTCCATACAGTACTTTTCTTTAAAAAAATTCCAAAAAATCACCTTTTTTCAGACAGTCACACTAGTGGTCCCCCTTAATTGTAAACAGAAAATTTTAAACAATTTGTTAAAATCGAATCTCTTTGAATCAGAAAGGTTAACTCATTTTAATGTCGAGATTTAACTCATTTTAATGTCGAGATTTATCGCCCTTCATAACATTTGTCTTCATGAAAAAAAAGACGGCTGCACCTAATAAAACTAGAAACATAGGGGTGAATTATGCAAAACCACTAAACACGTGGAATGCTACCACCAAACTCCCTAAATTTCATGTAGTTTAGAAGATATAGCCAGAAAAATCATAATTCAAATTTTTTTTGTCAGTAATTCTCATAGCAACTTTTACGTAGAATTTAAGTGGGGAAGAATTCTGTCTACCCGCTGAAGTTGTGTGCTATGCGCTGTAAAAGATCTTTTTGTTAAATCATCGACTTTATCACGACATATAAAATAGATCGTCAATGGGGCAAATGGAAAATGGGTAAAATGTTTCAGATCGATTACATATAAGGTTTCTTTAGAAAAAATTATTAAAAATGTGTTTTTTTTAGTTCTTAACTCTGAATAACCCCTTAACAAAGAACAAAACGTAAAGTATGCATTTTGAAGATAGTCTATAAGAGGCTGAATTAATAATGTAATATTTAAATATAATTGCAAATGAAAACGTTTATGTAAGGTTTGTTAAAAAAAAATTTTCAAGTAAAAAAATAGACTATGGAGCCGTTTTAAGTTTCTCCTTGGAGGAACCAGGACTTTTGGTAATCTTCTGAAACCTATGTTCATAAAACAATAAATACAGTATGCATCTTATCATATCTAATTTTAATTAAGAAAACCATTTATACTGTTATAAAAAATAAAAATAATAAAAATATTGTACATAAATAAATATTCCTAAATAAAAAAAAAAAAAAAAAAAAAAAATTAAAAATTGCTGGGAATGAACAATTTTTTAGCCTGAACAATTATTTATTTTTTTATTTTCTTTTCTCGTTATTTTTCCCATCGTATTTTCATTAGGCGAGTAGAACGAGATACGCCACCGGAGAGATATGATAAGGGGCAAACAGAGGGTACCTCTTTCTAATTGTTCGTACCCACAACGTCCCCCCTCAACTCCCATTCTTCCTGCTCACGTTCAAAGCGTTCTCTCTATTATAATTATATATATATAATTCTAACGGAAATAAATCATTTGAGCATTTTTCTTTTGCTAGCTGTTGGTAAAAAAAAAATATCATACAAGACAGTTCATTTAAATTTGATGATGGTTCTTATATCACAAACAAATTAGACACTGTTCTCTACTTTCTATGTTTCTCTGTTTTGAGTTCTGTTTCAGTTCTGTTTTATGCTATGTTTTATTTTATTTTATTTCGTCGTTTTTTTTTTAAATAAATGAAAATAATAATTATTACTATTGTATACAATGTAATTCATTAAGAGTTTTGAACGAAAAAATGTTTATTTTCACAGCAAACGAAAAAAAAAAATTAATAGCTGTTACAATTTTTTTTTTCATCCTTCTATTTTCGCTACACTGAATGGTTTATTTTGTTGCGTTTATAAATTATAGGTTTGTTCCAACACACATCTCGCATTAAATCATATTTCTTTTACTGTTGCAAATAGGAAGAATTGCAATTCGAGTTTACAAAAATTCCAAATTCTCTGTTCCAATTAAATTTATTCTAAATTTAATTCTAAACTCATTCGAATTAATTTTTGAAATTCTTGCTTCGGATAGGTAAGAATTTCAAATCCTGAACATGCGCTTTAACAAACATCTTGATTTTATTGGAAAGCGAGCAAATAAGAATCGTAAACTGTTTGTCAAAAGAAATTCTTATTCATTTAGTTGCTTAAAAGTATATACAAACATATATTTTAAATTAGCAAACAGCATGTGACACACTCCAATTAGAAATTCCTGTGTTGGTTGGAACAAACCTTATATTGTACTGGGTGTTTTATCTGTATGGTTTAAGAATATGAATTTATAATTATTTTTTTAACGAATTTCCAGGATGGAATTCAGCTATTACAGCCACTGTCTAATGACGCGACTTGAGCCCGCCGGGACTATGGCAGAAATTTGTTTTGAGGTCCCTGGAAACCGAAAATAATATTCACTAAAATTTATATATATATATATATATATATAGATATATATATATATATATATATATATATATATATATATATATATATATATATATATATATATATATATATATATATATATATATATATATATATATATATATACATATGTCCGCGCGAACTCTCGAACGAAATGTCTTACGTTTATGAAATTTGGTGAAAATATTGGAAGTCCCAAACCGTTGGACGAGTTCGTTAACCAAATACGTCCGATGCCCGGAACATGGTTTTTTTGGCAATTTTCGTGAAAAAAATTAGTTTTGTTCCTAAATTTCCCTTTATACACCACTGGAAAGAGGAGAAAAAAACACATAAAAAAGGTCTTTAAACTATTATTCTATGCCAACTAGTTTCCAAGAAAAACTAACTTTTATAAACGGAAATTCGCTATGTTCTGCAGGATGCTGCCCCAGGCGTATTTTTTTTCATATAAATAATATAGAATTTTACAAATTGGTAGGTATATTTACATATACATATATTTAGATTTTCTTTATTCTAAAAATACTTCTGTTTTTTCGTTTTTTACAATCTTTAGGATTCTCAAGAAAAAACTTTAGAACTCTTACAATTTCCTCATGTCTCTCCGTCTCTCTGTTCGCCTGTCACACTCATTATTTCAACATCCTTCGGAACATTTTGTATACCCATGCTACTAGTGTTGATCTCGTTTAATATGTATATAGCGCTACTTTACCGAATTAGAATGTGGCGATGAAATTTTTATATCCTTTGCAACAATGTCCCACACGTTCGACTCGCTCTTGGCCGATTCTTTTTTAAAAGATGTTTAAAATCTGTCTCAGTTTATCCTCTTAACTTTATAGAAGTTACTTGACTTGCCGACTATCATATAGTTACTTCTGAATGATAAGTCTTTCTTACTATTTTTCTTCTTATATTGTTGCACCAAAGCGTACACCTAAGTGCTATTGACAATAATGCGTGCGTAAGAAGACGTTACACATTTAAACATGTGCATATATGCCGCTTGTATGCTATAAAGAAATGTAGTATACACCATTTAAAAAATAATGATGGAAAAAATTGGTATTGTGTCATATTTACAACAACCGTTCCAACCGTGTGCAGCCAGTCAGCGGTACAGTCAGTTATACCTTGAATCCTTTCATGTCTTATGTCTTAACGTCGGCTTTGTTTATGCTATTGTTCTAATTTCTCTTGTCATGGTGTGAAAATCATCTCTTATTACAACACTTCACGTCACAACTACGTCACGGGAGAAGTTACACCGGAGCTATATGTGCTCACACTGCAAATTTAAATGTGCTAAAATAACATATATTTAAAATTTGTAAATTCTGCTATTCATTCTTAACGCACTTCAAGGCACCCTTGGTGGAGCCTTTGGCAATAATATAAGGGAATGAGGATTGTAAAGTGCGCATTGATATTCCTTCCCGTAATGATACTGATATTCAAAACTATATACACCTATTTAAGATATATTTGTGGCTCTATAGAAAAATTTAAGGGGTATACGATATTTTTTGATCCCGGGTCTGGACTCAGAGTCGAAAAATGCATAGAATTACCATAGTCAGTCAGGCCCGACGAGAGGGTGGGGTAGCCGAAGTTGTAGCCCTGGAGCCCGGCTCGAAAAAAGGGGCCCACAGCGGTCAGTAAGGGCCCGGGATTATTTTTTCGGGGATAAATTTTTAAGAGATGTGCTTTATTCCCAGGGCCCGCCATTTCTCTCCACGGCCCTGTAGTCAGTCATCCAGATTATGATCTTGGCTTTTTCGTGGAAGTGTTTTATTGTTACTTAACCTGGATTTATATATTTTTTAGACACCTTCCACCAATTTGATTTTGCTGAAATTTCTACTCACGAAAATTATGTTAGAGCCAAATAACAGTTTTTGTTTTGGTCGGTGTCATTCAAGGGGTTGGTCTAATAAATACACCTTCAAAAATTAAATTATTTTTTATTAAAATAAATAACGTCATACACGGAGAGAAAATTCCTATAAAAATTACTGTGCTCATACTACAATCGACGTGTAACAGGCGAACATATCCAATTTTTGTACGGTAAAATTATAAAAATTATAGTTATATTATTGTAATTTTTATAATTTTACCGTACAAAAATTGGATATGTTCGCCTGTTACACGTCGATTGTAGTATGAGCACAGTAATTTTTATAGGAATTTTCTCTCCGTGTACGCATGTAAAAATAAATAATAAACAAATACTTTACTTTGCAAAATACCACTTTTATTTTTGAAACTGTGACAATATTGTTTCGAACCGTTAGTTCATTTTCAAATATACAAATATGGAATACCATAAAGTAACGCTCAAATCTATTAATAATGTAAAAATAATTTAATTATAAAGCCATTTTGTATCAACGTCCTCTGTTAATTTCATCTAATTATCTTCAATAGTTCTGAAGAAAACAATTTTTTAAACTTAGGGTTGTTACCCCCATATCTCTGACAATTTAGGGGGTAGAGATCTAATACCTATATTTTCGAACATTACTCACCATAAACAACATTCATGAAAAAGAATAGCCGAAAAAGCCGCTGGGCCGGAAACTCATGAGCTTATCCGGCTAGATTCCTTTCTAACCAAGAGATCATAATATGTTCTGGTCTGACACAAAAACTTGGCTTCGAGGACATAAGAAAAAAAATCATTTTCTGTTTGAAAATGAACTGACGGTTCGAAACAATATTGTCACAATTTCAAAAATAAAAATGGTAGTGTAAATGCGGGAGAGATGCCACACATTTCGAAAACACTTGATAATTCTTAAAGTATGCATTTAATTGATTTGAAATTTGGTACACAATAAACGTAAACATTGTTCTTTAAAAATTATTTATAAATATTTTTAAATTTTGAGTCATAAAGTATTGATAATTAACATTTTTTAATTAACAAGTCTGCAAAACGGCATCTCTCCCACACCTATGGGAGAGATGCCGCATCAAAGAAGGTGAGACGCCGCAGAGTTCACATTAAAAATTTTGCATTTTACACACATCTCCATACATGATGCATGCCATATGTAACCGTTTTTGGCACTTTATACATCTTAACCAGTCAACTTTTTTTTTGTTTCTGAGTGCCTTTCAAAACATTCAATACACAGGCAATCATCATTATTTTCGTGATCTTGACTAATATTTGAGGGCTCTTCCTGATCCATTAATGGATCTTTTATATTTACGTGGCATAATGTACAGTCCAAAAAAAAAAAAATTGCATAATTAAGATGTATAAGTCTATGTTTTTAACATGTAATATGAAGCGGCATCTATACCAACTTTAAATGCGGCATCTCTCCTTTTTGTCGGGATAGATGCCGCATGTTGCTATAGCAAGCATAGTGCGGAATTCTAACCTAAAATTTTATACAGCAGGTACTTTTAAAATATACCTAAATTAATCACAAAACTAATTTTCATTAAAACAATGAAATATACATTCTTAAATTCTAATGAGTTAAATGCTTGATAAAATATTAGGTTAAAAAACTTACTTTTCAATAATAAAAAGTTGGATAATTACTAAACTGATGGACTAATCATAAATGTTACCATATACAGCTTAATTAAGTAACTTATTTTAAACATATAATCCATTAATAGCGCTATCTGTCAATCAATGGACGAACTATGGCTACTGCGGCATCTCTCCCGCACCTACCCTACTTTGTGAAGTAAAATATTTGTTTATTATTTATAGGTACATCCTAAAAACCTTCAAAACTATATCAAATTAGTACCGGTTGACGGTATTATGTAATTTTACACATTTACTTTTTTGGTGTATCTACTTACTCCTTTACTTAACTCTATGTTTCTGTGTATTTGTACTCTCACATACATTTCTGTTAAAGTTTTTCCCGAGTGTTGTTACACAATGCCAACGGGATACTCTACATACACCTTTATGTGTGCGAGCTGCATAAGAAGCGTAACACACATCTATACATACAGAAGTAGAGCCAACACAACGGCACAAAGTAGCATATATAATAATATAAGTCATACAAAAGTCATAAATACTCTGAGAATTTTTAAATCTCTTCGCTTAGTTTATATCTGTTTGATTTGTTTTATAAGTTTTACTCTCAATGTATTTTTTCTTAAGAATATAACTTGAGATTCATTTGAGGGGAACTCAAGTTAATCAATCGTTTAAATTATTTTACCCGATTCATTCTATTTATATTGGTAATTATTTTATTGGCTTAGAGTGCGTATTTTATTACATTACCGAAGTTTCTATTAACTAATAGTTAGTGATGGGCATAATTGTCTACTTTTAATAATCAGATTCTTGTGAGTGGTTTGAAAAATCGTATGATAAATAAATTCGTATGATTCACTAGTACTTAATAATATATGGTTGGATATTATATTTCTCCCACTTTCATATTTCGTACGGATGGAGTTAGAACTAATATTCAAGAATTCATTTTATTCGTGGGATGCAAATATACAATAACAATACCTACAATTCATCACATTATCTCAATTTATTACTTTCCAGTACAGTTATTCCTTATTAATCTACATTCTACACTATTCTACACTGTATATTGTAAATACTATAAAAAAAAATATACTTAAGGTATCTAATAGTATTACGTGTCTATGCCCTTTGCCTCATATACCCGAAAAAAATTGTACTAGTTTTAGGTACACATAGAAGTTTTTTCTGTATCATATTATATTATCTGAATTACATAATTCGAATTATTTTCATAATCAAATGTGACCGATTATTAAAAAAAAAAAAACTGGATTATTAATTATTACATTCTCATGCACTGTTGTCCAACTTCAGTTATTCACAATTTTTGAAAAAGAGAACTTCGTTAAAATTATGGATAAAATTCTTGCCTTAGCAGTAATTGCAGAAATTAGTAAAGAAAGCTTGAGTAAACGAAAAAAAAAAAGAAAATAGAGCAAAGAGTGGTTGAGAAAAAAATTTTCTAATGAAAAACTATTTAAAAAAAATTAGTGAATGTGAACCAGACGATTACAAAAATTATATGCGAATCAACGAAGAAATTTTTAATGATATTTTAGTAAAAATAACACCTTTAAGAAGCAAAGAAGATACGTTTATGCGTGATGCAATTTCTGCAAAAACACACTTGGAAATTACATTAAAGTTTCTTGCAACGGGAAATTCTTTCAAAAATTTAAAATTTTCAAATGCGGTATCACCGCAAGCTATTCGAAATAACAAACAAAATCAAATATTTAAACTTTCCAATTGTTACCGCTGTAAATATTTTGTTGATTACACTCTTTACAGCATATATGTACTGGTTCTGTTGTTCAACTACCCCATACACTGTACAACATGTTCATAGACCATTTGCTCCGCCCACGTAAAATCAAAATATTTTGATTTTACTTCAACCGTTTTTGCAACCATCAAAATAGTTGACCAACTGCCCCACACACGATTCAACATGTTGTACAACTCAACCAAGTTGTACAACATCAAAACAATTTCTTTGTTCAGAGATTAAAAATTTCTTTGAATTTTTTTTTCTTTGAATCAAAGAAATATTTCTCTGAATCAAAAAATTTGCCTGATTTGTCGGATTTGGACCTTTTGTCCAAACATTTTGTATATACGCACTAAATTAATGAATATTTATATCAAGATCTACTGAGGCTAGAGAAATGAAACTAAACTCAAAATAATTCTTACGGGACATTAAAAAGAGCAGATTCGGATGTAAAAAAGTAATGTAATAGCTCTTGCCTAGAGTCTTACACATTGCTGACTTAATTAATTAATAAATTTTCAATATTTTGTAAAATAAACAAATTACTCTTCTTTTCTGTAAAATTATAATTAAAAAGGGGTGCATTGTAAATAATACAACCCACTTGTAAAATGCACAGTCACTAAATTTGTCAAAACAACCCCCATTTACTCTGTCTGAATGATTCAAATAAAAATAACCGTCAAAAAAAAAAAAAAAAAAAATCAAAATTCGTGAATAGACAAACATACCTACTACCTACCTCTAACGACACATTGTTGCGTAATTACGTACGCATCTACACGCGTTACGTTTGCCTGAGTGAACCTCATCAAAACATCAAAAAGATTTTGTTTGTTACCATCTCTGCAGCACAACACTTCAAAGCGTAAGGACGCATCTCAATAACAAAATTTTCATTCTCTTAATCCTTTAAGCTAAACAAAATGATGAAAATTAATTAAATAAATAAACGCTCACTGTGGCATACACAGCCAGCTTTAAGCATCTAACATTTTTGTTTACGACAAAAATCTGTTTTGAAACAAAAAAAAAAAAAAAATGAAATGCTTCATTAACTATCCACCGGCCTATGTTCAAAATGAACGGATTTAATAAATATCGCCGTAACAACAACCTAATGTCCATGCACGTCCCAAAAATAACTAACTGCGTTTAATATAAAATATAAAGTAAACAAGAATAAATCAGCTTGAATCATTAGCACTTTTTTTAATCCACGCAGGGGTCATGAAAGTGCGGCCCACGCAATCGTATTTTACGTATGGACCGCAAGTGGTTTACATAATATTTTCTAGAGTTTTTTTTTTAATATATAATTTCTGTTTCGTAAAATATATACAGGGTGGTCCAGAATTATGTACCGTAATTGCTGGAGCTGATAGTATGTTCAAAACTAATGGTACCTTTTCATCTACACTTTTTTCTAAAACTCAATAATAAGGGTGATAAAACAGAGGGGTAAAATGTAGAGGGGTGAACGGAACAGACTTCTTTTTAGCGAATTTCCAAAACTGGAAATTCAGCTTTTACGCCAGGTGTCATGGTGCGACCTAAGCCTGAGACCATATCAGAAATATGTTTTGAGGTCCCTAGAATACGAAAATGATATTCACTAAAATTTATATATATATATATATATATATATATATATATATATATATATATATATATATATATATATATATATATATATATATATATATATATATGTATCCGCGCGATAACTCTCGAACGAAACGTTTAATGCTTATGAAATTTTGTGTGCGAATTCGATTTTCCAAATCGTTGGATGAGTTCGTTAGCCAGACACGTCGGATGCCCAGAAGTAGGTTTTCCGGGCGTTTTTTGTCAACAAAATGAGTTTTTTGCCAGAATTAAGCAATTTTTCAAATTTTTTTTTACACCAAGCCCTAGTAAAAGGTAAAATGCATAAAAAATGTTTTTATTCCGTTGCTCTAAATTACTTACTTTTCGAGAAAAACTAGGAAATATGTCGTTCTCCATTTCACTCGCACTCGCATTCTTTTTTTTTCTGTCTCATTTTTTACGAGCTAAATTCGAAAAAAACCGCTTTTTAAGTAGCATGTCACGATTTTTTTAATCCAATTTAACGATTCGGCTATATTCTTTTTCTTTGTCAGTTAAATGTTTTTATAATGTATCTCTATTCCATTTTTTTTTAGATAAAAAATCACGGTGCAGTTTTTTATGTGATGTGATCAGAATTTAGATGATGTTTACACCTTCCTAAAATTAATAAGAGCTTGCTTCAATCGCATAAAAATTACGTTAAATCATATTCAAACAATAATATTTTTACGTAATTTTCTATCCAAATGACAATACTACGTTATAATTATATGTATAAACCCATCATTTTAGTGGTAAATAAATTTGCACATTCAGTTTTTTTTTTTCTTTTGACAACAAAACAAATAATTTTCAATTTTGACAAGTTGTATCATACATTTTTGAAAATATTAAATATTTATTTTTTTAAGGCAAAAATGTATTAAAGATCTGAAATTTGTTTAACAAAAACCATGCATCTGCTCGTTTTACCTTAAAAATCTCGGAAAATAGAATATTTTTCAATAATTAACTCAGAAAAAGCATATATGAGGTAATTTTCATGATATTTTTTTGAAAATTTCAAAATAGTAGGGTTACAATGTTTTTTTTTTAATTATTTTGTAGAATTTGGTAAACACACATCGTAAAAAGTACTCGCCTTGAAAAAATCAAACAAGTATTTAAAAAAAAAATACTATTTCTTAAAGAAAATATTAAAATTATGTACAAATGCCGTCCTGACCAACTGATATATTGGAACCGATTTTGAGCAGCTGGATTTACTACAGGCAAAAGCTCATAGTGAATACACACATTTTTTAACATCCTTTTGAATTTTGTAATTCAATCATTACAAATAAAATCTAAATAAAAAAAAATCGATATGACCTGTTTTTTCTCAATTTTCTAGCATCAAATCTAGCGATAATTAACTAGCGGGTGATTGTATTGACCACACATTTTAATGTAAAATATATTAATTTTAACCGGCTTCAAAATAACGTTTCGATTTTAACAATAAAAATACTTAAAAAAGTGTTTAAGTTCTGGCAAGATTGTCAAAAAGGGACTGAAATATTTTTAGATATTGATATATACAAAAAATATTAATGTGTTAAGTACTTACTAGACTTATAAACTTTCATTTTCGTATACGCTTTCGGTTTCGGATATTTAATTATTTCGGATATCGGTAGTTTTAGTTACGGTTACGAATATCCATAACATCCCTAATGTAAATGTTTGTCAATCCAACTTCATCGAGAGAAAGTTAATTAGGTATTTACGATTTTCGGAAGAACACGTATATAAATTTTATAAGTACGTATTATCATATAAACACATTTGGTTTGCAATTTTTTAATAATTAGTTTCTACGCTACTGAAATTATCTATCCATTTGAAAACTGGGATCCAGTGATGTACATTGACACTACAAAAGTGTGGGTGAAAAATTTCATTTTCACTTTTACTGAAATTATGTCATAAATTCATATTTTCAGAATTTATTCATTTGACAGAAAAATTCTAAATTATTAAAAAAGCCAAATAATTAATAACAATTAAAATAAAAAAAAAAAAACAGAAAACATTTATTTATATTTGCATTTTTATAAAAACATGTAGGTATTATATTTTATATGCACTTTAACTAAAATGTCAAATTTCACACGTTGTTAATTTTCAATTTCACTCATAATGTGCTTAAAAATCAAAACTTAAAGTTTATAACATTCACAATCCGTGTAGAGTGTCCATACGTCTTGGTTTTCCCGGATTTGTCACGGTTCTAGCTCCGTTGCTCCGGTGTCCCGACAGACTTTTTCAAGACGTCGGTCGATTTGTTTCGGTTTTTCAAACTACTAATTTTTTATTTTCATCATCTAATAAGTACACAATTTTTCATTTTAAATAATGAATAGTTCAGTATCATATTAAAAGATCAACAGTAGATTCATTTACAACCAAACCTAAAAATATTTAAAAAAAATTAATTACTAATTAAATTTTCCAAGTTTTTTCGATTTTACCTTAAACACGAACTTCCAAAAAAACATTTTCTTTTCTTAACTTTCCATCATATATGTATCTACATAAATAAATTGTAATATTATTTTGCTTGCTTTTATGATACTGAAGGTACTGAAGTTCCTGAACAATTAAAAATTAAAATGACTGGAATTTTATTCGAACTTTTAAATAAAGTAGTTAACTAACGCGCTAGATAGATAGCGCCACAATACAGAAATTGCCAACATTTAAATGTTCATGTTTCACATTAATACAAAATAAAATATATTAATACAAAATAAAATTGTCTAAGAAGCTCACTTTCATAAAAAATTTTATAAAAATTTAAAAAATATATATTTCCTAGAACAGGGGGCGATTTATTTTAAAAAAAAATTAATATTTTAAATAAAGAGCCATTAATAGGTAATCTATACATATAATACAAATGTAACGAGACCGTTTCTGTATAGGGAATATTTTTTAATAATTTTGCAGATACTGTAAATAGTTATCGATGTAGATATCAAAACAGCGATTTTTTAAATTTTTGTCTGTCTGTCTGTCTGTTCGTCTGTTCACGCATCACACAAAAACTACTGGATGGATTTTAATGAAATTTGGTGTGCCGACAACTTATTACCCGGATCAACATCTAAGATACTTTCTACTTCGAGAAAATGTCTCATTCCCACGGGAAAATGGAAAAACCATGTTGAGCATGTGCATACAGTACGCAAAAACTATTGAACGGATTTTGATGCAATTTGGTGTGGTGATAACTTATTACCTGAGTCAGCATCTCAGATACTTTTTATTTCGGGAAAGTGGCTCATTCCCACAGGAAAATAAAAAAACTTTTTGAGCATGTGCACATATTACGCGAAAACTATTGAACGGATTTTTATGAAATCTGGTGTAGTGATAACTTATTACCTGCGTCAACATTTAGGATACTTTTTATTACGGGAAAATATTTCCTTCCTTCAGGAAAATTCAAAAATTATTTTGCTTATGTGCATGTATACTTAAAACTATTGTTCTATGCGAATGCTTTATAATTACTATACTTATATACTTGTCATTTATTAAATTAAATTTACCATAATACAAAATTTCTGGAGACTAACTCTATTTTAAATTAATTTAGAAATTTCGAAAATTTAAGTGCCTATATATCCGAAAAATTCATTTTGGATGAAACTTGTTATATTTATAGGATAGATACTAGTTTGGATGCAAATATAAAAAAAAACAATAAAACGTTGGAAGTCCAAAAATTTTGTATGAGTTCTCCAGTCAGACACGTCCAATTCCAAAAACCTCAAAAAAATGAGTTTTTTTGCAACAAAACCAAGAAAATCACAGAAAATACATTTTGAACCATTATTCTAGGTAAGCGGGTTTTCGAAAAAAAGTAACTTTTATGATTGGAAATTCGCTATGTTATGCAGATGCTGCGACAGGGGTATTTTTTTAATTTTTTAGGTGCTTTTGATTACTGGATTCATATTCTAGGGGCGCGTATGATCATTAAGATAATTAAATTTATGGTATCGATTATTCGATCACTTATGATTAGGGAATAATTTAGAAATAGATACGTCTACTTTAAATTACTCGAAAACGGTAATATTTATCGAAATGTAACAAGTATACCTTTTTTGCGTAAAATTGTCTGAAGAATTATATTATCACGGATTTTGTTTAAATAATTGCAATTTAAAAAAGATGTAATAACTCACACCTACCACCCAAAACCACCCCTTAGTCATGAGTGGTGGAATAAGCGTTGACATAAATTTAATCCTTCTAACGCAAAATGAATACCCCTAAAATATCAATCCGTTATTCAAAAGCGTTTGGAAAATATTTAAGAAATAATTATTTTCGTTTCACCCCTTTACAGAGTTGTATCTCCCTTATTATTGAGTTTTGAAAAAAAGTGTACATGAAAAGGTACCATTCTTTTTGAATGTATTACGAGCTCTACCAATTACGGTACATAATTCTGGATCACCTTGTATATATATATATATATATATATATATATATATATATATATATATATATATGTGTGTGTATTTACAGTAGAACATTAATTCAGTCGCAACACTCTTGGTAGTACAGCACTACAGATTTTACATCAATAAAACTATATGTAGTAAAATGGTTATTGATTCAACGTAAGTTGAAAAATGAAGGTCTTCTTGTCAGGAAGTCGTAGGCCGAGAAATTAACAAAAAATGGAATAACAATTTCAAATTATTAAAAACTTGACAGCTATATTAAAAAAAAATTATTATAACATATTTGTTTTGAATTATTTATGGATGACTATGGCTTGTATTGTACACTCTTACTATAGAAATGAATTAGTTTGATGCGTGAAAAGAGCAAGCTATTTTGATACTACTAAGTCAACTTTGCAATTCAGAATTGCAAAAATATGTTTTTTTAAAATTTTAAATTAAAAAATTTTGAATTATAAAAGTTACGAATTATTTAGAATAAATATGTTAAAATAATTTTTTTTTAATGTAGCTGTCAAACTTTTAATAACTTGAGAAAATTTTTTCCATTTTCAATTTTTTATTATTTTTTTAATTTTAAATATTTTTTAATTTAGAATTTGCAAAAAATAGTGTATACAACATGTGCAAAATAGCTGCTTTTTTCACTCGTCGTAATTGCCCAACTCGGCAAATCTCGTTGGACAACTATACGACTCGTGAAAAAACATTTTCATTTTACGGCATAAATAACGGTTCAGTCTCACTCGTACATAAACTGGTAGGCTAGAATTTGATTCGTTCAGCCGATTATGATTTTTTAGTCTTCTTATATTTTTAATTTATTATTCTAGAGCAGGGGTGGCCAACCCAAATGATCTTGCGGGCCATTTTGGAAGCGCATCGTAACGCCGCATATAAAATGATGTGTTCCCATGTTAGATTTAGCCCCACTATTTGTAATGAAATTTTTTAATACATTGGTTTTCACTACCTTCGTCATTATAAAATAAATATATTTTGTATAAGTGTAATGAATCTCGCGGGCTAAAAAAAAGTTCAAGACGGGCCACATGCGGCCCGCGGACCGCGGGTTGGTCACCCCTATTCTAGAGGACATTGTTACAGTTCAAATTGCAGCAAGACTTCAACTGTTTTCTATTTTACATCTATATCGTAATGTAATGTAAAATTGTTTAATCAATATATTATAAAGCTAATGATGTGTGTGGTTTTTGTTAAAATTATGTCGTCTGACACAAATTTATTGGAAAAATTCTTTAGTTTTCCTTCCAAAAATGTAAGTAAAAAGTAAAGAAAGTAAAGAATAAAAGCCAATTTGTTAATGATATCAATTAACCATGACAAATGAAGGACAAAAATCATAAATTATCGACCATTTTCGATATGTTCAACGTCATTGCCAAGATCAAAAACTCGACACATAAAAATCTAGAATGAAAAAGGAACATACAAAAGGTAGACTCTTGTGCGAAATTTATTTGATGAAACTGGAGATTTCTTTTTAAATTATCAAAAACCGATATATTTATTTATAACTAAAAAGCTCATAGTAGAAAATTATTCAAATACTAGCCGTATGCCCGATGGAATTTCCCATCGGCAACATCTTCTTATTAGGTACTCACTTTCTGCTCACTTTTAATGTTTTTCAAAAGTATAAATCAATATCCACGTTTCTAACTTCAAAAATGACGAACTTCTCATATGAACTTTCATTTTCTGTTTTAACTCCTTAGGGAATAAATTTCCAGAAACAACTGACTTTTATTTATAAATAGAAGCCTAAACGCCAATTTTCATAACTCCTGTGCTTAATTTCGCCCTTCTAAACCCAACAGTTTAGGTTGTGCGGTGTCTGTCAGTCAAATTTAAAGATTTATTAAATAAGATATTTTTTATTTTAATAGTCATAAGTAACATATTTTCCTAACTTCAAAAATGTCGAATTTCCATAAAAATTTTCACTCCCTATTTAACTCACTTAGGGGCCGAACTTTCAAAAATCCTTTCTTAGTGGTCACCTACGTTACATACGGAACTCCTTTGCAAAATTTCATTCTTCTAAACCCAAGGGTTTAGGCTGTGTGTTGTCTGTCAGTCAGTCAGTGTTAGAAATTTATTAAGTAGATAGCTTTGTTTGTACTAGAAAAAAAGTTTATAAGCCCCTGTTTTAATTGAACAAGCATTTTATGTCAAAACAGATTATTAGCAATGAATAGAACGAAATGAATTTCTCTTTGAATTTTATCCCTAAAATTATTTTTTTCTAGCGTTATAAAAAAACCTTAAATATACAGATATAGATGCGAACCACACCCTTCAAAATTATTTAGTTAAATTCACACCCTAAAAAATACTCAACAACGAAAAAAAAAAGAAAATTTTCATTTCCATCGAACGAGCCACCGCCACCTCCTCCTCATCTACCACCACGAGAACCACTCACTGAACACGACGCTATCAAATACAAAAAACGAAAAAAAAATTATCGGTAAACTGTACCAAATAAATATTGACTTATGTCATATTATTCAATTATTAATACTATTGAATTGGTAAACCATTTTTGTAGACGAGCATTTTTCGGTGAATGATTTAAACCATCATCTCCATCCTCAACCCGGCATCCGGCCACCCAAACATCGACCCACCACCACCACCACCTCGTCCGTGGCCCGTTCGATTCATCGAAGCCGATCGTCGAAGTAAAAGTATTCACTAATGATTTTTCTGGGAATGAAATATGAAGTAATTTGGCCGACAATATTCGTCGATATCATCTTCACCACCGACCCATACCATCGTCGGTGTGCACCAATTGTCGGTCGAACGAGCGGTCGATCGCTACACACTACCAACGGATCTTGCTGCTTGTGTGCCGTTGTTCTTCGTCTTCACTATTCATCTATCTTTGTTGCACATCACTTTTTATTAATTATATTATCTTTTATCGTTTTTTTTTTCCGAGGAGCGAGTGGTAGTCGTTGAACGAAATGTGTATGTGCACTGTGGGCGATATCGGGCGATGTTGGGTGATGTGGCGCGATACGAAGGTGCAGGGGTACATGAACACATCATCTACGGGGAAACATAAAATGGGGAGTGTCGTCCCCGTCGCCGTCTATTGCCAGCTATTGCTAGTAGTTGTTTGTGCTTCATAACACAAAAAATACTCATTTTTTTCACATGAATATAGATTAATAGTTTAACATGTTTCAAACTGAATTATCATTAACGTACTCTGTCCATTTTTTTTTTTCCCAGCAAATGTGCATGGGGTGGACACTCTATTCGGCGACAGTCCGATCGATAAGTTTGTTCATAATTAGCCATTTACGTATGCTCGTAAATTATGATTGTCAAATATACATATACACAAAATATATATAGGAAAAAATATAATAGACAAATATAATCGAATTTTGATGTTTTAGATCTTTCTGATACATACCAGAATGAAAGACGGATTATTTTAATTATCCAGAAAGGTACCTAAGGTGTGTCCTTGTCTTCGGTTCCCCGCAGTGCCCTCAATGTACAAAATTCACTTCCGGAGGCACCCCTTAATACGAACCAATGTGAAATTCATCCTAAGTAGGTATGCTAGCATACAATTTATACCATAATAGTATATTACGCAATAAATGCGGGAAATTGTCGATTGCCCACGAGAACTAAGTTGAGCGCACGACCGTAGTGAATGCGCTCATTCGCTCGAGTGGGCAATCGACAATCCTCCACGTGTTGCATATACTATTTTTTATTACGAGTTTCACATACTTTTTTCCATAATTATTAATATTTTTTACTCCTTTTTAAAATAATATCTTTGAGTGTTTGTCTTTTTTATTTTTAATTAAATATTGTTTAAATTATTTTATTGGTGGTTTCTATAGGAATAATTGTGAAATATTTATTAAATGAAAAATCAAGGGGCGGCTTTGCATGTTTTGATAAAATTTTGCGTGTTTCATTGTCAATTTGCGTGCGGAAAGTTTACTTTCCGCACACAAAAAAGTATGTGGGAAGAGTACAGTGGGCAAACAGTTATTTTGCGTACAAAAATGTGTGCACCAAGTTAGTACTTCTCCCGTATGAGTAATAAAATATATTTTTTCTACTCCTACTATTAAAAGTAACATTTTGCGCATGGCTAACTATATGTAAAAATTAACAATTGCCCACACTGTGCGGAAACGGCGTGGGAAATTATTTCGCACGGCTTAACATAATATAAAAGTAGGCTATGTCATTGATTTAATATATAATCTACTTATATAAATAACTCTAAGAAAATACATATGTATGTTAATTATTTATTATTGTTTCCATAGTTTCCAAGTATGCTTTGGCAAAAATTTGAACATCTTACCACTGACATTATAAATTTAAAAAATCTTTACTATACTTATTTAAATTTAATTTTAATTATTTATGTTAAATTTTACGAAAAAAAATGTGCTCGTAGAAAAAGTATGGTGTAAAATACGTGGGAAAAGCTTATTTCTCACTCATATGAGCTTGTTGCACTCGCCCTGCAGGCTCGCGCAACAAGCTCATATTCGTGAGAAATAAGCCTCTTTAAACATTTAAAAAAAAAAAAAAAAAAACGTTGCCAATATTTGTTAATAAAACTATCTTATAAAAACAAATAATATGTTATGAAGTGGAAGAAAAGAGTGGTAAACTTTAAAAAACAATAATGTATAGAAAATTACATAATTGTGTTGTAAGACAAAATTATTTAATGTAAAACTCTTAAACACAAATTTCAACACATCTGTATAGTTTTATTTATTAATTTCCTGTTTAAAAAATACATATAATTTCTTTTAAGAATATCTAATTTTCATTTCGAAAAATAGTACCAAGCCAAGAAACACAAACTTTACTTTATATCACAGTGAAAAACGCCTGAAACAGGCTGTCAGATAGCTAATTGAAATATATAATATATATCGTCCTTTATTTTTACTTTAATGTGAACAAGACTCAAACTCAAAGTGTTTTGTATTGTATCAAACGAAAAAGCAGATATTTTTGAAGGCAAATATACTTATAATATATGTACAAAAGAGATATGTACGTGAACGAGCATATAAGAAAATATATATTGAAAAACAATACATATATAATAATTAATGAATATATGCGCTATATGTATTTATGCAAGGGGGTTGGGTGGCTACTGCGCGCAATGGAAATGTGACTACCTAAACCCAAGTGCATGGTACATTCGCATCTACAGTTAGACTTCTTTCAAAAGGTCGTGAACAGTTTAGCTACAAACTTACACGGAGAGAAAAATCCTATAATTTTTGTAGAGAAAATTTCAGAAAAATTACCATGCTCCCCTGTAATCCGTGCGCGATCGACGACCAAAATAAAAAATATGTGCTAGCATGGTAAAATTTAATGTGGTGCTACTAACACAACTTTTATCACACTCTTATGCATATACATATATTATAGTTTAATTCTTGTTGTCGTACTCTTTCATTTGCGCATCTGACCGCGACCTTATGTTGGTTGCACTGTACCTGTAAAAAACATGTATACAAAAATGATTGCCAACAATATATTCTAATACATATACTAAAGATAGGTAAATAACAAAAAGATGAATTAAACGATGACATCATCCTAAGAGAGTGTAAAAGAAACTGACTACTAGTTGTGCTAGCTGCTTGTAACACAATCTGATAAATCAAGGTGCTTGGTGCGAATTGTCTGACAAAGTTTCTTCCACAGTCCACACCTATGGTTCGCATGTAACTCGCTGATTGAGGTACATTTCATTACAGCGTTCCCAACACAACCAACCTTCTTTCTGTTTTTTTTTCTTTCTATTATTAGCATGTTAGCATGGTAATTTTTTTAATAAAAACAATTAAAAATTATTTTTTTGTCGGTAATGGAACTTTTTACTGTGCTGTTTTACAAATTTTACGGAGATAATATTACGAAAAGAACATTCCATCCTTTAAATTTTTTATGATTAATTATAATCTTTATATTTTTACCTTACAGAATTGAATATGTTCGCCTTTTACACGTCGATTGTAGTGCTGAGCACAGTAATTTTTATAGGAATTTTCTCTCCGTGTATAAAGGCAATTATTAGCAATAAAATTTCCAAGCAAGTAAACTTTGAATAAGTAAACTATATTTGCTATAATACGAAATCAATAAACGACTTCTCAAACAGAGCATATTTGCTTTTGAACACATTTACCTCTTTTTTGTTGTTGTAACTGGAGTATTGTAATTATCGAATATAATGGCCACTTTTTCAGCTATCAATCTACAACAGACGTCACCTACATCATTATTTTTTAATCATTATAGGGAGTGGAGAATAAGAGAAGTAATACGGTCTAGGAATTAGAAATCTTAAAGAATCGAGAACATAACCAACTTTTGGAATCGAATTCAAAACCAGCCGGGGCAAGTGTATTTGGGTGTACTAAAATACGATTATTGATCCCAAAAGTGACTGTTGAGAGGCATTTCACTGTACGTTTTAGTTATTAGCTGCTAGGCGTTTTACAATAATAATTAATTCTACATCAGACAAGAGTTCTAACACCCATTAATACTCTCTCTGTTACACACACGCTTTGCTACACCTAAAACATAGTGTATGTATTTATTTATCATATAAGACACCAGCACATTATCAATACATATATTGTAATCTATACGTGTACACAATATGTAGTACATATTTTCAATATTTTTATATATAATTGTACAATAAGTTGAAACAAAATATTGACGGAGACTGTATCATATCATTGTATGATTTAAATGGGACACCAACATCTCGACTGCCTCTGGACTAAAATAATCCCAACATAAAATAATTCACAAAAATACAATATCCTTGCTGAAATTTTGGACAGGGAAAATATTCTGTGAGGGAAAGCAATCTCACGGTTTCACCCTTGTAAAATTATTTGAATTATGGATCAAATTATTCTTAAATAAGATACACCAATACCTCAATTTGCATCGTGGTTACGTTCCAAAAAAACACGACACAAAATGAATTATGATTTTCTATAGCAAACCATGTAAAGATCGAAGATAGGTTTCAAGGTTACGAAAATACTACTTTTTAAAAAGAAAATTGAACAAAGTAAACATTTAAAAACAAAATTAATATAAAATTTTATTACATACATACAAAAAAAAAACAAATTCAAACAAAATAAAATAATCAATTAATTTATAAAAACAAAGTAAAAATTAATCACTGTCTGATGAGTCCATAGTGGCTGTTGTCGTAAGTCGGCTTTCTTTCACAAAAAATTAGTCCAATGTTTGCGTTTGTCCAAAAAATTTCGAAAAAAAAATTAAAGACTCGAACCCAAAACAACGCAACTTCGAAAATCTAACGACGCACAGTGAAAATTAGTACTAATTCAGCAGCGACGTAACTTCGAAAAAACGCAAACCGAAACGACGCAAAGCGAGGTATTGGTGTATTCGAAAATTCTGTACAAAATCAAATATTTATAGTCCTTGACTCCGCTTACCAAACAATCCCAAAGTAATCAATTATTTTTCAATAGCATGACTAATTTTCGCACCGTAAAATCTTTATATAGATATCCATACCAGTAGTTTTAGAAGTATCACTATTTTAGGTTCTTTTTCGGACCAAGATCCTAGGGGACGATTTTAATCTTATTTTCATTTTTTTTTTCAAAAATTTCAATATCTGAGCGCACATTACTTTCAAATTCTTTCAAAATCAGTAAATTATAGTCGTCACGTTCGTTCAATCGCGCTATAATAGTCATATTCATATTTAAATAGCGTATTTAATTTTCATACCTTGAAACCTTTCCGTAAATACCGATACTGATAATTTTAGGAACACTTCAATTTCGAACCCTTTTTATAATGCTAGGGCCCTGGAGAACATTTTTGAACTCGTGTTAATTTGCTTCAGAGACAATATTTGGTTAAGACCCGTTTAATCGTTTACTTTTAACGTTTTATGGGTCTTCAGGCCCCTGGAGGGCAATTTCAATATCCGCCCTGCCGTTTATTTTTGGACTTTTTTGGGTTCCTAAGACCCAAGGGGGACGCTTCTTGAGTCCTCATGATCTTAGAAAGTAATTTTTTACTTTATGTCCTTTTTTAGATCTTAATAGGTACTATTTGAGCAAAATTTGGTCAAGATTCGTCCAGCCGCTTATTTTGGACATTTTTAGGGCCTCATTACGGCTCTTGTCAGTGCGGGATAATTGAAGACCTTTAAAGTGCAGTCTATATTAGAAGATAGAGTATTACTGCAAGTAAAAGAATTCTTGAAATTAATTGAGTATTTCTCAAGATTAACCCTAGAATCATACGTACACGTCAAAACGACGTACGAACTTCTCTACCTGCTCCAATCCTGCAACTTGTTGTTACTTGTTTGCTGTGAGATTTCTGTTATCTAATTTATTTGTTATTATAACACACCACATATATTTATTTTGTTTATAGTCATTGTCGTTTTGTTTGTATTGAAATAGAGTCCGTCAAAAGGACGTCGATGTATGATTAACGTATGTTTTTTTTGAAAATTTTGTACACTACATATAAAAGTTTTCCTAATTTTTTTTAAAATTTATTAAAGATATGGATGTTATAATTAATTTATTCAATGATTATGATAATGTGAAAGATGATTACAGCTGTTTGACTTATAGAGACGACATAATACTGAAGTTTTAATATATTGAATCGAAAACTAAAGAATACATTTCGAATGACTTAATAAAAGATTAACAATTTATTTTGTGGAAAATATTTTAATTTTTATTATTTTTTGAGATCTTATTCGAAAAATTACTAACAAATTTTAGAAAATTTACAAATGTGCCTAATGGGGAAATAACTACATATCTATAGGAATATTTATGACTGAGAAATTTCACATTCTGTAAAGTCACACATGTCCACTAGCTGACTCATAATAGTTCATAAATTAATTATTACAATTGATGTATTTATCTATTTTTTAATTTTTATAATGAAAATATGCTTTGATAAAAAGATTAAAAAAATTAATAAATATTTACAATAAGAAATTTTTCCAAATTCAATTTTTTAAAATATTTTGTTCGCTTTTGTAGTATTGTTATGTAAAAAAAATGTTTTTTGCAAATAAACTCTAAAGCTCTCCGTAAAAAGAAATTGTATTGGCCAAAGAAAAAAAATATGTTATAGTTGGTAAAGATTAAAGGAAACATTGATTCATATTGTCTCTTGTCGACATAAGTCTATCCACTACTGTACACTATACATATCTACGGTCTATGCCGATGATAAAATGCACATAATTTGTACAGTACACACTACAGATAATACGTAACAGAAAAAAACGTATGATAATGAAAATTAAGATTTTCTTTTTATATATTTTGCAAAAAAAAAACACATGCACATATAGATAGATATAGTATTATAGATAAAAGTGCGGTATAATAATATATTGTAGAAGAAAAACTGAACACAACAAGCAGGCAGAATAACTATCATACACATCTGTCTATACTACGAACCCCCCTACCCCCCTTTATCGCCCGATCCACCAATCATACGTATCATTTACACACATACACACATTATGCAAAAATAATAACGCTTTAATTTAAACAATAGTTATAGTTCTTTTAATAAATACGCCGCTGGTCATTTTAAGAAAATTATATTTTTCAAAAAGAAAGAATTATTATCATATATGGATGGATATATGGATGAGATCTATAATGTATATCTGCCACATACATGGTATGTACATGGTGGTATATAGAATAGGTTTATAAATGGTGGTATCATCTGTAAACGTTATTGTCAGTATTTATTTTTTAAAATTATTTAAAATGTAAATACCCATATGCAAGAGACTATCTAGAAATTATTTTTCTTTATTCGAAGATTATAATCAGATTTACCGTTTATTTAATTAAATAAAATAAAGTAAAAAAAATGTTTTTTAAGAAAAAGCTTTTACTTAAAAATGGGCTAAAAAAAATGAAATAACTACTGAGTGAAGTTTGAAGCAATATGCAACATAACTTATAAAAGCTTGAGACGTTATCATTAATTATTTCTGTTTTGGATATAAGTGTAGCTATTTTACTTTTCAGTACTTACCAAACTTGATTAAACGCCTCAAGTTTTATAAATTATGTTGCATATTGCTTCAAACTTCACTCAGTAGTTATTTCATTCTTTTTTTAGCCCATTTTTAAATAAAAGCTTTTTCTTAAAAAACATTTTTTTTTACTTTATTTTATTTTCTACTCTTTAGTCTGATTACAATTAATTTAAAAAAGATTAAAGAAGTAATTTTTTTACCTACATTTTAATCGGTTAATTTACCCTAATCAGACATAACTATGGAAACAAAAAATTGCAATGTAAAATCAATGGACAATATTTGACAATTCGAAATGTCAAAAAGTTGCATAGGACTAAAAATCAACAATTTTGGTTTGGGGCAATTTAGGGAAAAACTAATTATACAATATTGCATTGTCATCAAGGTTAGAAACGTATGCAAAATTTGAAACCTCTAGCTCAATTAGAACCTGTCTAAATTTTGATTCCAAGATTTGATCTAAACCAACATACTAACATAGCAAGTTAAATAAAAGCTTTTAAAAAAGTCTTTAACTCATAAGGTAGTAAACGCTTAACTCCCCCTTGTGGGTGGCTATGGATAACTACATGGGCTTACGACATAAAAAATTTATAACATCTAGATAGTTTCACTCCTTTACAACACTAAAATTTTTAAAAGAATTAGTAACGTCAAAGTCCAAGGGAATTTTTCAGAATTCTATGTCATTTTGTCTTTCGCAACTTCTTTTCACAGCGCTTCTATCTAGGAATAATAATAAATAACTAATAATGTGGTTTAACGTCAATTTTTGAGACTTTATTGTCTATTGCACACGCCACCCACATCATTATTTGTATCTTTACTTACATATACTTTTAACAACAATTTTACATTATACATTTTTTATGATGTGGGTGAAGGACCAGGAAAGTGGGTGGAAGTCTAGAATTTCGAAGGTGTGCGTCTGCAGTCGACTTCTTTAAAGGGAAAAAATGTAAAAAAAAAAAACTTTTGAATTCTGACAAATTTTAGCAAACTCATTTATTCGAGGTTCCGGGTATCTTACGTGTCTGGTTGAAGAATTCATCCAATTATTTGGGATTTCCAACGTTTTCATCAAATTTCGTAAAAATCGAATATTTTATTCAAGAGTTATCGTGCGGACATTTATATAATCTTATTTATAGGAATTCTGAAAATGATTTCATTTCAAAAATAAAATTTTGTCACATACAAAAATTATTATAATTTCTACTATCTTTTTTCAATACATCAGATAGTAGACCTTGTGAGAGATAGCCGTATTACGAGTTTGTCTGATACATAAATTTATGTGAACAAATCATTTTCAGTTGTCGTTGTTTTCATTATATCTACGCATATATGTATATTTATATATAAATTTTAGTGAATGCCATTTTTGGATTCTGAGGATCTAAAAACAAAGGAGGGGTATCGATAAGGCCTTATTTCCGCCCCAAAACGACGAAAAAAAATGTCAACGATTTAATGTTTTCTTTATATATCTTGAAAGTAGACTATATACCTGACAAGAAAATATGTAAATAAAAGAAAAAAAACTACAATTGGTATTACCTGTGGGACGCCAAACTTTGGTCTAACTGTGATTTTTGTTCAAAATAACACATTTTCAATAACATTTAAATTTTTATTATATAGAGCGCATAGAGGAAGTAGTTTCTTTTTTATGTCATTTTAATGTTCTCATATTACTGTACAATTTATTTAAAAATTACGTTACTTCCACTTTGCACTCATAGGTAAACACAAATAAGATGATTTTACAATTAAAAAATTGATCATCATATAAATGCATAAAATAAATTTATTGAAATGCCACCACGGCACAAACTTGTTGGAACATGTCACTTCGTCGTTTTGACGGCGTATAGGAGTAACAAAAATGGAAATTTCCCACTTTTACATAGATGACCAAGGTCTTGATAAAATATTTTTACATAAAGAATCGAGTGATATTTTAAGAATTAAAATTCAGTCTAGGCACACAGCTTCCAAAATATACTCCCTTTGGAGAGAGTACAATCCCACCACTGTACTAACCTGGTACTGTCAGTGCAAAGTAGCGGCAAGACTTGTTGAGTGTTGTGCTCATATTGCCTCCGTAATCTGGTACTTAAGTTACAACAAATATCAGGATCATACTATCTGAAGAGTCCCGTGCGATTTCAAAAAAATTTTAATGGATGCAGATGTTGAAGACTAAATAAGGAGTGTAAAGTTTAAAAATGTTGAAACTTTTAAAATTATCCAAATAAAGTTGATCAATATATTCATAATTTTGCATTTTGCCTTTATCAACTGAAAAATTAATGATAAATGAGAATATTCTGGCATAATAGTTATTCCATCTTATACTATTTACCTTCATGTAAACCTAATGCACATATAAGAATTTATGGAGGGGATGGGGCGCAAATAGGGCCTCATCGATACCCCTCCTTTCCATCATTGTACCGGGTGTAAATCTTACCATGACAGCGGCTACAATAATTGAATTTGCCATCTGGAAGTTCGTTCAAATGTAATAAAAATGCTGTTAATGCAGAAGCAATGCATTTTAATATTTACACATTTTAACGTTCCGCATATTGAAACGTGAACTTGGCGGATTATTTGTATTACGAGAGATTTTATAAATAAATATTTTATAAGTACTTTTCGTCTATAGGTAATAGGTATGTATGTAATTGATTAAGAAGCAATACGCCTGTTAGACTGTTGTTATCAACTGCATAGCAAAATGTTATGAAACATAGGCAAACAAAACAAAAGAAAATTGTTAATTGGGAAGCCACAAAAATTTTCGTTGCGCAGTAAACACATATTTGCACAACGTGAACCAGCTCGCCTAAAGGTCAACACATAAAATATTATGCACATAATGCACAATCACATATTAGGTAAATCTATATTATTATCCTATCCTGTGGTCGAAGTATTGAGTTGTTGGGAAACACTAATGAATATCACAGCATATAGAATAGTTATCCAATTACGAAAAAATCAATCCAAACCGTTGGTACATATATAGTAGTTGTTAAAAATGATTATTTAAATGCCAGTAATTTACTAGGCGCTAATGCGACTAATTGATTGTGGCATACAACACAGTTTCGGGTTTTGAGTGAAAAAAACTTAAATTACAATAACAGGTTTACTGCAAAATATAATACAGATTGTGTTATGTAGGTCTAGGTATCTGATTTTTATATAAAAACTAAAAACAAATAAAACAAAATTTGGGGTAAATAATGCAGTGACGGATGCATATGCAGGGACGGATTAACCCGCTTTTAGGCCCCCTACTACCCCCATTTTACATATACATATCTATGGTTATGGTATTGTAAAGTATGGACATACTTTTTGTATTTTGTGGTATTAGATAATGTAAGCTTATAATCCAATAGTGTTCATAGCGCTGAATAAAAAAAATAGTGGTTTTATTATAAACTAAATGGACTTGCCTCACTTTCAAAATTAATGAATTATTGTAATCGTTAATTTAAATGGATAATATTTGAGTTTTATCACTTAAAAATAAACATAATGAAAACTTTTCATACGACAGTTCAAGTTCAGAAGCACATACTGTGACATTATTACCCCCTGCCAGTTCCTTAGTAGTAGAAATGAGTGTATGAAAATAAGTATGTACTTTAAAAGGGCGATTCCCCCCTTTGCAGTGTTGCTTAAAATGAATTTGAAAATTTATTCTAATTGTTTTAAACTATTTTCCTTGAAGAAGTTTTCAATTACTCAAATAGTACGATTATATCGACACAGTCACCCCCGTAGTTAACTACCCCTAGATTTGATATTTGGAAACTTAGTAAAAACAGGTCGATTAGATTTTTTTACGTACATTGGAAAGCTGTCAACAAAACTTTATCATATTTTATTTTTTACCCCTTTTCGCAAAATTAATCCCCAAATTTTAGCCCTAAACTACCCCTGTTGGTGTAATTTAAACAAATGGCATATCAATGGATAGCTTTTTAAAAAAGAGCAATATCGCCAATTTAAGTTTTTGCTCTATTTTTTATCGTTTTCGAGATACTTGAAAAATTAAATTTTCACCCCAATTTTTGCAGGACGATTTCACACCTTTAGACCGCTTTTCCGCAGATAAAAAAATACGTATTACTTATTTTTTAGTGTTCTGCAACATATCTAAGTTTCATCAGAATCAATAGCTCCGGTCTCGGAAATTTTACTTGTAAGATGGACTTGCACCACTATCAAAATAAACAGATTTACAATACTGTTAAGAGCTAAAACTTCAATCTTCCATATATAGGCTTCTAAATTTTTTTGACTATAAATTGTTGACAGATAAAAAGATCATACTAAGTCTTATCTATAACTACCATTATCTTCATTTTTTTTTTTTAAAATGGACTTTCCCCACTTTCAAAATAAACGGCTCATATAGACCGCACAAAAAATATGAAAATCAATAAATAAAACAAAACTAAATAATGTGAAAAACTAAAACAAATATTCAAAATAGACAGTTTGACCGGACCCTTCAAAAAACTGAGCCTTAGCCATTTGTTTCATGTGTCTACGAGATGATTCGGCCCTGAGTGTCGATAGTTATCCTAAATTACATTCTTGACCAAGTGGTCGAAAAACGACATTTCATATTACACGAACTAATCTTATTCCAGTTAATGGTGGAAATGATTCCAGACATATTTATCTGAATTACATGGTATGCCAAGTGGTCGGAAAACGGCATTTCATATTACACGACTAAATGTTATTATAACTAATGGCGGAAAGAATTCCAGGCTACAATAATTCTGTTTACAAGAATTCTGAAACCTTACCATCTCACACATTATGTCGTAGGACCTCAACAATTCCATACAAAATGTGCTAATTGTCAAAATAGTGTAACAGTTGGGCGTTTTGTCAGTGTAGGTTATGACCGTCATGGTGTTAATAGATATTTAAAAAAAAAAATAAAACTAATCGTTCATAAATATGACTAGATTAGGCACTTGCCAGAAACATGCAACATTTACGTAAACATGTCCTTTTACTTAAGCTCCATTTATAAATATTTTGTACTTGTTAGGTGCTCTACAGAAAAATTTAACATTATTTCATAAATATGAAGTGAGCGAGCAACACACCAACGTTGATGTTGGTACCCTCAAGAGTAATAAAACTATAAAACACAAATTCTAATGGATCATTATTCCTGAACGATAAAATTGAAGCAACAATTAAACAAGTTATTACATTCAAGTTATATTAAACAAAAAACTATTGTACTAAATTTGTAATGTTTTCCTTTCCTTATGTCAAATTTCATAATACACTTTAGGTTCTGGTCAACCATACGGGTTTGTGTTTTATATTTTTATTACTTTACGGATACTATCGCACGCACAGTGTGTTCTTCACCTTACATCTTGTTGTTTATAAATTTACAATTATTTGATTGCAATGAAATATGTATTTGGTGTATTATAGAAGTGGTTGACAAAATGAGTCTGTATTCTCATTCTATTTTTTTTTTTTTTTTTTTTTTGATGTTTCATATCAAAACATGATGAAAAACACCATCTGCTCTTTTTAAAATTGAACTTAATTTCACTCAACTGTAGCAGAAATCATCCATTTCTAATTCATTTTAATTTATATTTTTAATTGTTACTGAGTAAAAGCAATCTAAAAATCATATACTTAGGTAATAAAGATATTTATTAATTTCATGCATTGGAATTAAAAGATAATTTTCTATAAAATCCATAATTTGGCACTAAAAGCTACAAACTCAATCTTTTCAAGGAGGACTCTGTTTTTATGACATAATAACCTATAAGAATCGAAAATATACCTACTGCCACTAGGGTGTGACACACAGGTTCCTCGTAAAAGTTGTAACAGACTTTTATTCAATCTTTAAAGAACTGTGTATGTGCTTAAATTGCTTTTTAAGTTTAACTATAAAATTAACTATTAAAGTTAAGAAAAATTTGACTACGTAGCATTCTTTAAGTATCAGTCCGAAAAAAATAATACCGCTGTCGCAGCAACCTGCATAACAGCGAATTTCTGTTTATAAAAATTAGTTTTTCTCGGTAACCAGTTTATGGGTAGTTATACAAACGAGGGAATTTTGGACGGGCCAACTTATTTTGTATATTAGTATTCTGAAAAATACATTTTCTGTATTTTTCAGAATATTACTGTAAACCATTACTGCGACTAACACGCAGTTTACGGAAACTGTAAACCATTACTGCGACTAACACGCCACTTAAAATAATCCGGTTTCGAAATATATTTTTTATAAAAAATAACACTTAAAATGTAAAATTCTCAATCTCAATGGCATGTCACCTCTCGAATGTAAAACATAGCACTCTAAATAATTCTTTCTTCTAAATGTGTAAAAAAAAAAATACGTTGTTTCATCGTTTGATGATTTGGACTGGGGAGCTCTAAGTTTTTCTTAATTTTGTCTTAAAGGAAGAAAAAAAATATTTTTAAATTTTTTTTCCAAAAGTCAATCTTATTGCTATTTAGATTTTTTTTATAATTTTATGTATACCTAGGTCAGAACAGATGTATAAATTTTCCACAAACTAGAAAAATTTTTAACCCCCCCCCTCCTCAAAAATGTTATGTACTCCAGCATTGTTAGGGACCAATATGTTTCGTTCCCTGATACTTACAGACATCAGCTACACCTGATTTATAGAATAACCCTGCCGCTTCTTCATAAGTATCATTTTCTTGGAGCGCTAACACTATATGCTATACACTATACGCTCTTCTAAAAGCTGTAACTTTGTAGGTAATTTGAATTTCGGTCTACAATTTTCACAGTACATACTCTCGATGTATTTACTTTTAAAATAAATATTTTAAAAAATTCGAAAATTTTTAATCGTCAGATAGAAATACCGTCTTAAATAATTTCACTGAAACTTTGTAGTCAGCTATAATTCATTGGTCCAGTCAACGAGAATAAGGTGAATATTTATTGAAAGCATTTTAAAAATATAACTTTTAGAAGTTAGTTTAGACTCATGATAGAAAACTGGACATAATTGAATGTTAGTCGATATAACGAAAATTTCTCAGAGAAAAATACCACCCAAAACGCTATTTAAAATACTTTCATATAGGTACCTACATTATTATTATCACTGTTTATTAAAAAAAATATATATATGTATTATTGATTTCCCTAGGTTGGCGTATTGTAAAAATAAGTGTTCACTTAGTTTTTGTTTTATGTTACTTTCTTCCCATGTAATAACATAATCATAAAAATTTCACTAAAATTCAATTTAACAATTTTTTTCTATAGATAATAATTATCAACATGCAAACAAACTGCATTTAAAGTGAATTGAACTTTTTTTTATTAAAAATATTACATGCTATGAATGTACACACATATCGATACAAAAGCATTCATTCGTACCTATTTAAATATTTACAAAATTTTAAAATATATTGAACTACTTTTTTTTCTTTTTAAATTTGTTGATGGCGCGAGTTGATTTATAAGGGTTAGTAACTCCGGTTCCTAGAAACATTACTGTCGGAGTCGAAATAATAAAACGAATGAAGATGACAACTTCGTAGTTCAGGGGTGGTTAAACCACAGTTTGTGAACCGTATGTGGTTCTTTAAGTTCCCTCCAAACAAACTGAAGAGACGATCACTATTACAGGCTCCTGTTGACACCAGTTCTTCACAAGAATGATCAAAGCAACGAAGGATGTCTTCGCTGAACGATTTATAATAAATAAGCTTACCTTACACGGAGAGAAAATTCATATAAAAATTACTGTGCTCAGCACTACAATCGACGTGTAAAAGGCGAACATATTCAATTTTGTACCAAGCACCTTGATCCATTAGACTGTGTTACAAGCAGCAAGCAGTATTCATTACACTGTGTTAGAGGGCGGGGATGCCACCGTTTAATTCATCATTTTGTTACTCCACTATCTTTAGTATTAGAATATATTGTTGGCAATCATTTTTCTATGTATCATAAAGTTCTTACAGGTTCGAAGTTTTTACAGGTACCGCCCAAGCAACATAAGGTTGCGGGTCAGATGCGCAAATGAAAGAGTATGACAACAAGAATTAAACTAGAACATATATGCATAAGAGTGTGATAAAAGTTGTGTTAGCACATTAAATTTTACCATGTTAGCACATATTTTTTATTTTGGTCGTCGATTGCGCACGCATTATAAGAGAGCATGGTAATTTTTCTGAAATTTTATCTACAAAAATTATATGATTTTTCTCTCCGTGTAGTTGATATTAAGAACCCTCTTAAGAGGTTACGTGGGTTTAAAAATTAAAAAAAAACCATTTTAGCGAATTTTTGAATCTATAAAATTCAGCTATTTTTTTATTTTATTATCTAATACTACACGGAGAGAAAAATCCTATAATTTTTGTAGAGAAAATTTCAGAAAAATTACTATGCTCCCCTATAATCCGTGCGCGATCGACGACCAAAATAAAAAATATGTGCTAGCATGGTAAAATTTAATGTGGTGCTAACACAACTTTTATCACACTCTCATGCATGTATATTATAGTTTAATTCTTGTTGTCGTACTCTTTCATTTGCGCATCTGACTCGCGACCTTATATTGGTTGCACTGTACCTGTAAAAACATGTATACAAAAATGATGGCCAACAATATAATTCTAATACATATACTAAAGATAGGTAAATAATAATACCCCTGTCGCAGCATCCTGCATAACATAGCGAATTTCCGTTTATAAAAGTTAGTTTTTCTTGGAAACTAGTTGACATAGCATAATAGTTTGAAGACCTTTTTTATGTGATTTTTTCTCTTCTTTCCAATAGTGTACAAAATTTTTACAAAAATTTTTGAATAAGAGGAAATTTTGGCAAAAAGTTAATTTTTTCACGAAAATTGCCAAAAAAGACATGTTGCAGGCATCGTCCAACGGTTTTGGACTTCCAATATTTTCATAATAATAATTTCATAAACGTAAGACATTTCGTTTGAGAATTATCGCGCGGACACAGACACACACACACACACATATATATATATATATATATATATATATATATATATATATATATATATATATATATATATATATATATATATATATATATATATATATATAAATTTTAGTGACTATTTTTTTCGGTTTCTAGGGACCTCAAAACAAATTTCTGCCATAGTCCCGTGCTCAAGTCGCGTCATGACAGTGGCTGTAGTAGCTGAATTCCATTCGCTAAAACTGTCAACAGTTATGTACTTATTTGAAAAATATGTATATTAGAGGTACAAATACATTCACACACATAGATATACGTATATATACATTTTGTACTATATAAGGCGTTAAATTGGTTCCATATCAATATACCATCATCAATGACACAAATAATGCATTTAAACAAAATGTCTAGTAGTGTTTCTTAGCCTATGGGGTAGACGCACCTAAACTGGATCTATATTTTTTCTTTAAATAATAATAAATTTATAAACGTTATATTAAGTTTCTTAGGATAGTACAATTACGTATATGTTTTTTAAACCAAAGTTCCCTATTTTTATGGACTAGTTTCCAAAGGATATTAGTCCATAAAAATTGAGAACTTCGGTTTAAAAGAACTTATAAATAAGAAATTTATTTTCTATAAATGTGTACATGTTTCAAAGCAGATGATTTTATTAAAAGAATCCTCAATTTGATACATTATAAGCACTAACTGGTTTATTTCGGCTTTTTCAGATTATTTTGAATAATTTTGTAGATTTATATTATTAACATTAAATACGTCTAGAAAGTATTTTTCGTCTCCAGATCAATATTTTATTTGAGGATTGTTCACTTTTTACGGCAAAAATTAAACCAATTCTTTCAAAGAAATTAAATTATTTTTTATTGATTGCCATCAATTAGTAGTACTCATGTTAGTATTCATATTATGCAACTAATAAACGTTAACTTTTTTTAGCGTAAGTCAATCTTAAGGTCAAGAATATCCAAAACTAGCAACATGACACATGTGACCGATTTAGGGAAAAAGTAAACAGGTTTATTAATCAGTCTTATAATTTAATTACTTATTTCAAGATTTCACTTGAATTGAACTACCTGGAAACAATTCTACAATAAAATTGATAAGTAATCCGTAGATCCTCTATTAATTGAAATATATAGTTGTATATATAATTGATTTTGTATTTTAAAAGTACCAAAAGGCTTTACTGACCAACTTTTGGTACATTCATCCTATAAAGATTTTGTTTCACCAATACATTCAGATGCAGACGACATCTTTTAACCAATATAAGTAGGTATGTATATCCACATACGTATATCTCACTATTGCAGTTATATACATACATACATACACATTATATGATTATACACATACAACATAGTTGTAAACACACTAAAATTATAGAAAATAAATTGACTTTTTTTTTCTTATTTTCTCAAAAACTAGCAAACGTAGAATAAAAGTTTAAAAACCTTTTTTATGTGATTTTTTCCCGTCTTCGCAATGATGTAACAAAATGTGGCAAAAACTTTTAAATTATAGCAAATTTTTGCCAAAAACTCATTTTCACGAAAAATGCTCAAAAAACCATGTTCCTGAGCTCCGACGTTTTTGGCTGAAGAACTCATCCAAGATTTTTGGACTTCCAACGTTGTCACCAAATTTCGTAAAACTAGCAGTTTTTCCTGAAGAGCTATCGTGCTGATACATAAATACATAAATACATATATACATATATATATATATATATATATATATATATATATATATATATATATATATATATATATATATATATATATATATATATATATATATAAATTTTAGTGAATGTTATTTTTGGGCTCTAGGGACCTCAAAACAAATTTCTGCCATATTTTCGGGCTGAACTTCGACTATGGCTTACACCATAATAGCTGAATTTCCAGAATTCTTTGTGGAAATTCGCTAAAAAGATGAATTAAACGATGACATCATCCTAAGAGAGTGTAAAAGCAACCGACAATAGCTGCATAAAGGTGGCTGGTGCGAGCTGTCTGACAAAGTTTCTTCCACAGTCCACACCTATATGGTTCGCATGTAACCCATGTAACTCGCTGATTGAGGTACATTTCATTAGAGCGATCCCAACACAACCAACCTTCTTTCTGTTTTTTTTCTTTCTATTATTAGCATGTTAGCATGGAAATTTTTTTAATAAACACAATTAAAAATTATTTTTTTGTCGGTAATGGAACTTTTTACTGTGCTGTTTTACAAATTTTACGGAGATAATATTACGAAAAGAACATTCCATCCTTTAAATTTTTTATGATTAATTATAATCTTTATATTTTTACCTTACAGAATTTAATATGTTCGTCCTTTACACGTCGATTGTAGTGCTGAGCACAATAATTTTTATAGGAATTTTCTCTCCGTGTATAATATGTTTAGAATAATTCCCAAATTTCTAAGTCAATCGAAGTAAGAGTCTTAGAAGGGAAAGCTTTTGAGAATGCCTCTCGTTTGGAAAACTTGGCTTCTACTTAAGACTTTAATCGCATTTTTCTCAAAACACTATTTTTGAATAATTCACTGTTGCAAGATTTAATTTGGTATGTCTATTTAGATGGTGTCTAGTTAAGAGATTTAAAATGTTACTTCTTTTTGAAAATTCAGAAAAAGAGTTCCGTAAAAGTAAAACAGAGACAGAAAGAAAAAAAGTTTATTATTCAATACTTACATCAGTAAATACTATTTTTATTCCTACAAAATTCAGCATTCTATCAAAAATATTATCTAACAAAATATTAAATTTTCCAACCACATATTATGATTCACCTAAAAGAAAATTATATACAGAAACCTGATCTGACACGCTTAAAATTCAACCAACGTGACTCACTAAAAATTTAATCGTAGATTTTTAAGTATTAAATTTGATTGCGCAATCAGAATAAAATATTGCACAAACAGGTAAGCACGAAAAACAAGAAACAAATAAGATTATCCTACTCTTCAAGTTTTTAGAAAAGAATAAATACTTTTCTCTAAAAAAAGAACAGGTTTCTGTCGTAATAAATTTTGAAATATTTCGGCTCCTTTTATGTAATCTTTTCAATGTTCTTCTTTTAATTAATTCCGATAAGTCAACCAACATATTTTCTAAATAATTCTAAATTCAAAAGAATCGTAGTTTTTCCCAGTTGATTATTTTAATTATCATCATTAAAATTTTTTTAAAAAAAATTTAACAAACAATGAATTTGAATAAATGAAATAACAATCTCCTAGCTCTTATGCAAGTTATAACCTTGGCCTGTCATTTAACGAAAAGAAAAACGTGATGAAAACTCATACGGTTTCCACCAGCATTTCAGTAGCTTTCTAATAAATAAGCCACTATACTGATATATTATTTGGTATTACGCCATGTAGATATGCGATTGGATGTACCAATGTAAACTTACATTTTATTGATTAAAAGTCAATTCACCTACACTTACTTAGATAATTGTTGAAATCTTTTTGTTATTGAATTTATTAGTTATTGGGTGAATCGAAACTACGAACAAAAATATTTTTATAAGCACAATTGTTTCTAAATAATAAACAAATACTTTACTTTGCAAAATAACAATATTACTATAATAAAAGTGGTATTTTGCAAAGTAAAGTATTTGTTTATTATTTACAAATATGGAATACCATAAAGTAACGCTCAAATCTATTAATATTATAATCGTTTCTATTTAAGAAGTTCTATTTAAGGCATTACATCACGTTAAAATGTTAGAGTAGAGGGTTTTATTCAAGAATGTTTTTCTCCGTAACGAATAACGCAATCAAAATAAAACTTTTTCCTCCAATTTACAAAGCAAAATGGCGCCGCGGGTGCAGTTCGAACACAGAGTTTTTTCGGAAATAAAAATATTTTTAACAATTAGATTAGTTTTACTAAAGCAATATATGTATATAAAATTATTAAAAAATATTGATCTATCGCTAAATGGCACTAGTTTGAAAAAAATATTAAAAATCGACAAAAAAATCAACCCTAATTTTTTTATAAAAAATAAATTTAATAACCAATTTCAAAAGTCTTGTGTACTGGCCTAGATAATCTATCTAAGAAACTATCAAGATAAAATTTCAAATCAATCGGATGTAAATTGTCGAGATTATCTTGTCCACCGTTTTGGAAAAAGTAGTTTCGAGATAAACCCACGTCAAGTTTCAAAACGTGTTTACGGTTTTGTGTGTTTATACCGATCATTTTTGAGTTATGTATGGAAATATAGCAAAGGTAACAAAATCTAGTAATGGAATAAAGTCATAAAAAAAGTTATTGACTGAAAGATTCCATAATGTCATGCGCAGTGGAGTGACGTTTTTAAATGATTTTAATCGCTCGAAGTCGTTTCGGAAATAGAATTCGAAACGATTTTTAAAATATTTTTGCAGTCATAATTTCTTTCGAGTGTGATTTTAAAGACGTTTACATCATTTAAGCCAATAAAAAAAGGCGGAAAATTTTTTTCCCCAAAGTGATGTAACGCCTTAAATATCTTTAAAAGATATTAATTCAGGGAAGTTTTTTTACGATTTCAAAGTCGTTTATCTAACTTAACGTGAAATGTTTATACATTACATACATTTTTCTTGCTTGTACGACTAAACTGGTTCTTATAAATTATTTTTACAAAAAACGATTTATTTCGATTCTAATATGTAGATTTATAATAAATATAATTTCTTATGTTGGTACCCACTACCATCGTACATGTAAGTGCATTTTATACGTATGTCCAGTCTACAGTGCGTTTACAAAAGCTCCTACCTCCTACGACACTATTTTTAGGAACAACATGTCCTATACCGGGTGTCCCGTTTGCATGTATACATACGGTTTACATGTTAATTGATAACACTGAATTCACATAAGGAAAAAGTTATGTTACAAGTGTGCTTTGAATAAAATAATAATACCAATTTAATACATATTATAACTACTGTTACTATCGCTTCAACAACAATAATGCAGTAAAATAAAGAAATTAATGTCGCAAATTTCAAGCAATTCACATTTTCACATAACAAATATTTGTGTCATTTTCTGTAAATTGAAAAGGCATTTTTTATTTTCTTGGAAATAAATATTAAAATAATAAAAATACCGAAAGAATAATTCTGTTGAAGAAATAGTGTAGATAAATTGGTGGAAAAAAATTATTTTATAAAAGAAAATTACCAAAAATATAGATATGTTTATCCAAAGCACTCTTGTGACATAACTTTTTCCTTACGGGAATCCAATGTTATACCAGTTAATGTGTAAATCGATATGTATACATCTGAATGGGACACTCAGTAGGTATACTTTTCAACGGAATATCTCAATTTTCATTAACATATATAAATAGTGTTTTTACAGCATATTTTCTTTATACCAATCTACGTTTCCTCCTTTTCCCTGCCATTAATGTCAAATTTGTGCGATTGATGTCGTGCGAAAATATATAAAAATCAGGTGACACGCTTTAGGATAGTAACAAATTGATGCTCTTCGGTTTTTAGACGATTAGGTATATGTTTTGTCAGGACCGGCAAGAGAAATGACGTGCCCCCAAACACAACAAAAAATCTTCAAACATTTTTTTCTGCAAAAATACAGCTGACGAGCAAAAATAAAAATTTTATCCCATTTTATCCGGACTTCCTTTTTAGACTCGAGTTCCTGGGCATTTGCCCCACTTAACCTCCTTTCGTCGGCCTTGTATTTTGTTACTGACTTTCCTCATCCCCGTGGTTAGTGTAGAGACACAGAATATATAGCAAAGTATATACCTATATATTAAAATATAAAAATATAGGGACTTTTTTTACTCACTTTTTTTTTTTTTAAATATAATTAAGGGTGGAAATTGAGCTCTCATGCAACCCAGTAGACCAATTTTGATAGAATGTCTTATTTTAAAAATAAATAATACTTAAATAAGAGGAGCCAAATAGTTTACTTCCAAAAGTAAAAATTTCAAAGAAATTTTCTGGTTATGATTAGACATTAATATTTTTAACTTTTTAGCACTTACCTACTTACCAAAGATGAAAACCTTTGCGGATCTTATAGTTCTTTACAGACGAAATAAGTTAGATTGTAATAACAACTTAAATACGTCAGAATAATTTATGGTAACTTGTTAATTTTACTTTTTAACTATTACAGACAGCTTTGCCGATGACAGCTCAACCAAGCCAAGGTATTTTTCTGCCCTACACTCTCAAAAAGATTTCTTTGTTCAAAAATTTCTTTGAGATTTTTTTATTTATATAGAATAATGTCCGGTATTTATATCTTCAAAATTAAATTTATCCTATAATTTTATGGAAGGTACATTTTTCTTTTTAAATTTATATTACTTATTGGACCGCTTTATGAAATTTTGTGGACATACTGTATTAACTGACATGATTATATTAAAACAGAACATACTTACAACGCTTATTTTTCAATGACATTGGGCATATATATTTATTTGATATATTACATATATATTGTGATTGGTTAACAAGTTTAAAATATACCAATACAATGACACAATCAAATACATACACACATTCATACATAAACGCATATAGATACTATTAAGCAAGCACATGACCAAATAAATGTTTTGACCTATGTTGACAATTATCTAAATAGACGGTGGCCATTATGGTACATACAAGTACATATAATACACTGTGGCAACATATGATTTGACTAATTCTAATGTCCGGCAAAAAAATTTAATTTATCAAATTATTGGTTGATTATGTGCATTGTGGGCAAGCCAATGAAATAATAAATTGGTATAGGAAATAGACGAAATTATGATCTATATGTATGTTAGTTAAGTAATATTCTGTTATTTCAATTTTTAGTCTAAATTGAAGTAAAAATATACAAAAATGTAGTGTTGCCCTAAAAATGTATTAGTGGCAAAATTACCGATGTTTAAAATTACGGTTTATCTAATTTAACTTGGTCGATAATATTTGCGAACAAAACATAACGGCTAGATCTATCGAAATACAAGAATTGCGAAATAAATTTTAAGTGCAACGGTCTATATTTTCGGGACAAATTTGACTAAAATTTTACTACTACAGTGGACTTTCGGAGATTGTCCAATCGCAAATTATCCATATTGCAGTAATAGGGATTTAAACATCGTATGTTCACGTCACCCGAACATTGTAAACACATAATTTTTGTAAGTACAATGTTCATGTGGCATAAACATTCGAGGTTCAAATCCCTATCACTGCAATATGGACAATTTGCGATTTGACAATCTTCGAAAGTCCACTGTATTTCGTGTAACAAAAACTTTTTTATTTAATTTTCGTTACATTTAAAAAAAAAAAAAGAAAAGTATTTAAAAGCTATTCTTGGAAAAACCATTCAAATTTTATTTTATCACATCCTTACTGTTTTATTAGCTTTATTTCGAAAACTCATTTCTGAATTCCACTTCAAAACTTAATTGATTGGTCTTAACGTTACACAATAAGTATAGTTCATACAACTATAGATGGACTTATTGAGATTTAAGGTTTTATGTCCGTAGGATCATACCAATTCTTGAAATTTATATTATCACGATTGTACTGTATATTCATTCAGACAGGCATGCTTCATGATTGTCATCAGCTTCTAAACTGTAAGAATATTTCACGAGATTTAAAAAAAAAAACTTAATGAAAACTTCAAATTCATTACAACTTTCAAATTTTATAATAAGAAATCTGATCGATTTCGCAAATTACATCTCCTACTACATCATAAATAAATCAAATTGATCATTTTTAATTTAAACCTAACACAGAAATCTAATCACATATGCTTAGTACCTACTTATTTTATGGTTTCTAACACTGGGTTAACACCAATCCGGAATAAAGATACAAATAGATAAATAATTTAGGAGAAAGGTAAAAATTAGAAAACTAAAATCGCCTAATGATAATAACACAAACAAATATGTAATGAAATTAATAATATACGAAAGAACTTGTTTTGTGAAGTAAAAGCAATTTAAGTAAAGTATACTTAATTTGCTACTCTAGAGCTCAGCGCAGAGTGCGGTGTTTAGATTAGGTATACTTATAATATTTTTTTTCTTCAAATACTTTATTTAAAAGTAGACACAAAAACTTTCCAAACATCATTTTTTTAACAATAATATTATATATCACTCCAACCAGCTAGTGTTACCAACCTTATCATTAAAAAAAAAAAAAAAACTAAACTAATATTAACTACTAGACCAATGCAGACCTCTATGTAAATTGTAGTGGAAAGTTATAATGATATGCGAATTTATAATATGTACTAATTAAGTCATTGACAAGTTAATAGATACCGTTTATTTGTATCAGCTATATATTTTGTTAATTTAAACCATTTTTTTTTTTAAATTTTATTTTTTTATGGTCAAAAAAATTATTAAATATTATACTGGTATGTGATACAAATATATTTACTTACTATATATCTTACAATTACTCTGCGAATAGGTACTATACCACATTTATTACGAAAATACATTTTAGGCCTAAAATTATGAAGGCTGTGACAACCAGCTGCACTTTTATTTTACATTACTAATTTTGTTAAGAATGACAAGACCTGCAACGTTAGTAACACAAAATTATTCAAAAATATAACAGTTTTGTAGTTTAAATAAGGATATTAATCGTAGATTACTACAATGGTTTTTGCGATTCACTTACTACACAGGATATTCAAAAAGAAAATTCAATTGTATCGATAACAAACGACGGAAGGACAAGGTTACAACTAATACTAAAGATTCATACAAGAAAACTTAGTAAAAACTCTCCGCATCCCCTTTTAAATTCCAAAAATATAACAACGCATAGGTATTTTTTCACCCTTTGTAGTACTCTACGGTTAAGTAATTTGTGACTTGGTGATGTAATAAGCTTGAAAATTTCTTGTCTTCTAAATTAATCATGACAGAAATCTTGTCTGTATTACGCCAAGAAAATTTGGGTTGAGAAGTTATATTTTTACTATCAACATTTACCAGCGCTTTCACCATAACATTTAAAATTGATTCGTTTCCTTTTTCTAATTTGGAAGATTTTTTTAATGGATGGAAAAAGCTTTTTGAAGAGAGACATATGGTTGTATTCATATATAGAGTTACATCATCTTACGATTCTATGTTGAAAACACATTACGAAAAACGTAACAGAAAATCTTTTTAGGAGATCTTGACTTCTCCAATGTTATTAAACCTTCTGCTACAGCACATTCAATAATTGAAAAAAAATTACATACCACGTAATGCCATCTATTAAAAATTGATCAAATTGAACGAAAAAGAAAAAAAAGAACAAATAGTTAATTTAAAATTCCAGCTTCACGTTTAATGATTCATCATAATATTATATTTATTCTATAACATTCAAATATTCGAATAATTATTCAATTAAATTTTGGGCGGAGTTTATCCAATGATTGGAGGGCGGAGCAACATTTTATAAAACATGCAAATTTCCTAACAACAAAAAAAAATTGTTATTAACAAATCCAAATGAATAAAACAAAGAAAAAAAATTTAAATAAAATAGAACATAAAGCATTTTTCAAACTCATTAAATTGTATACATAAAAATAATAGACAAAAAAAAAAAAAAAAACGAAACAACTTTTGTTGATGGAAATTTTAGATTTGAACAAAGTAAGTATGTACAGCCTGACCAGAATAATTTTAACTCTTCGTTGCGCATATGAACAAACAAGAACGAAAATACAGTCAGCAATTAAATTGTAAACTTTGTAAGCATGGTTATGAAGTTTACCTAAAATGATACCGTATAAATTTAAATGAGGATAATTTCATAAATTTTGAAGACGTATGTTACTTACTCTCAGATTGTATAAGTGATGTGCGTTATTAAAACTGTGAGAAAATACTTTCTTTAATAGGATAAGAAAGATAGATGTAGAAAAGGAAGGGCATCGATAAGTTAAGAAAATTGACCCCATATAATATGACAAAAAATACTATATACGTTTATATTTCTCATTATTTTAGTCAAGTACAGGGCACTAATCTAAGGTTACAATAATTTAAAAACTGTGCTAAAAAAATTGACAAACTGTGTGGCTTTTCTTGAAGTATTTCGAGTTTTTTTTAAACATGAGCCTTTTTTTTATTAAAAAAAAAAATATAAGAAAAAACACAAAATCTTATAGCTTTCGAAATCTCAAGTAATGAAATCAAAATTTATAAATTCAAAGACCAAAAAAAAAAAATTAACAAATCCAAATAACTCAAAAAATGAAAATCAGATTACGATTAAAAAAAATGTTAAAAAAGAAGTCAAGTTAATAAATATGCTCATTGTAAAAAACGGTTAATGGAAACCTTCTTCAGTAAAGTAAAAACAGATTGAAAATCTTTTAAAAAATTGTTCTGTATACAGGAAGAAACATGTTTAACAAATTTAGAGAAATTTAGAAGAGTAGGTATTAATTGTTAACCATTGCATCAAACCACTTTATAAAATTTACATTATTAATCAGTTAAAAAGAAAACTACAGCTGAACTCTACTTTATGCGGTCCTTTTTTGTGCGATTTTTTATGCGGTTTTTTTTTATGCGGTTTGTAAAAAATGGCCATTAAAATGCATAATGTGAATCAAAATTACGAGACAGTAAGAAACTTAAACAATTACTATAATAAATTTCTTTGATAAAAATTCTATTTAACGGCTTTTAAGCATTAAATCAATACATTGCATAAGAACATAAGTTATTGCATCATTTAATTTTGTTAAAGATTTATTTTTCCAAATTTTCATAATATTATAAAATTGAAATAAAATGTTTCTACGTGTAAATACTTTATAGAAGCAACTTCTAAGGAAATTGCTAAGTTTTGAGCGTTTTAAGTGATGTTTTTTCGATGAAATTTTTTTATGCGGTCCCGACCAACCGCGTAAAAAACGTTTTTTGTACAATCTGGATCGAACTATACTTATATAGCTATTTAGGATATTTTTGAATATATTTTTTTTTTTGTGCGATCTTTTTTATGCGGTATCTATCCACCGTAAAAAAAGAGTTCAGCTGTATTATTTTTTTTTAAAAATCATTGCAATAAAAATTAAATAAGATTTAATTTTTACGAAACTGGGAGGTTTTTTATGATTATAAGTAGGTATCGGACATTTTTCGCATCAAACAGCATTCGTGTTTTGTGTATTCAAGTATATATCGCACTTAATGTGATGAATGTGAACAAAAACGAATAGATATTTTGATAAAACATATATATATATATATATATATATATATATATATATATATATATATATATATATATATATATATATATATATATATATATATATAAATATATATAAATATATTATCTGTCTATCTGCCTGCATATACAAAACACGTTGTTATTTGATCCGAAAAATATCCGATACCTAATTATAAGATTTGGGGTTAATTATAAAATTGTTGTCGCATTGTTGGCAAATGTTGCCGGTGTTATCCAGACATGTATGAAAATAAGGAAAAATAAGCTAAATAATTTCACACATATAGGTGTTATTTAAACAAATTTTTTTAAGGGTAACCTTATGCCATCAAGCCTGAAAAATATGAAATCTACACCCTGTTTATTGAATGTTCCTGTTATCGTTTACCGATTTTGACAATTCATAGAGTCGTTATGATTTCTTTTGGCAAAAAAGTTAAAAATTTGTTACAATTGTGTATTATCAAATTAAAACACTTTTAATAATAAATTATCGATTAATTTATTTAATAATAAAGCTATAATATTAAAAGAACTGTATAAAGTAACTGAAAAACTTTTGAAAGAAAAATTTAGGGAATATTTCAATTACCCCAATACAGAAAAAACAATATTATATACTTATTACAACTAAGTATGGTTCATTTCATTCAAATTTAACCATGCTTCGTCACTTTGAATTTAAATAATTTCCGTTTTCTTGGTTTTATCTCTTTTATTATTGCATTTATGTAAATTTTAAATTTGCGGTTTATTTTTAGAAAAGAATAGAAGATTGATTTGTTTCGAATATAAGAATTATTTAATTTCTTAACGAAAACTCATGATCAGTTGTATCTGAAATGAGGTATAGATATATTATTAACAATACAAATTAATTAATATCATATTTATTTCAAATATACTATATCGGAAATAAATAAAATATAAGTCTCTTGTATTACCGGTATTTGTTTTCTATATTATATAAAATAATTTGAATAAAATTTGGTATTACCGGTAATAAAATCGGACGAAAATGTATATAACCATAAATGGAACAAAAAATGGTATATTGCCCGATTGCCGCAATTAATAATAAAAATTGTTAAAGCAGAAAATAAGAAAGCTTGGGAATTGCATTTCGAAAGAAAAAAGTAAGTTACGACATTTTAATGCAATATTGCCGATCAAAATTGAAATATTATTACGTAAATTATTTAAACTAGATCCAAGCTAAATAGACAAATGTTTTGGAAGTAGGTCACTGAGTGTCAGATTTTTAGAGACATAATTATTTTTGTTCAAGTAATTGTAGGTAAATTTCTTTTTTTCTTTTTTTTTTTTAAATAAAATTAAAACCTGTCGACTTATCTATCATTGACAAATAATTATTCTCATTACATTGTTCAAGATTTTTTGTTTGTTAATTAATACGTTCGTGTTTAGAAAGAACAAATTTAAATTTTGTTTCAGGGTCTGCATAAAATTTCAACTATAATCAAGTAGGGTTGACCGGGGTAATTGTGAATGGATTTTCATGAGTTGAGATAAAAGCGTTATATTAAGTAATTTCTATATTTTATATATCAAATTATGGTTGATTTATTCTTAATTCTACATTATTCAGGATGCAGCACACAAATTTTCAGCGAATTCGTATGAAAAACGATAATTTTATACGCCATTCACATTTCGCCGGTGCGGTTTTGCAAATCTTATGAATTTTGGGTAAAAGTGAATGCCATCAGAAAAATTATTTAAAATGGATTACAAGAGAAGTGAAGTACATCAAAGTAAAGCCCAATTTAAATTCTTCACATTTACCTCACTTTCAAATTTTTCATCATACTTTAGGGGTCACAATTTCTCTTTGTTTAATGCAAGTAACACATACCTCAAATTTGTAGAAAAACTCAAGGTTAAATAAAAATAACAAAAATTGTAGGAACAAATTTATTACAAGCTAAAAATGATATTTTGATGATATTTTGTCATTTTATCATATAAAAAATCAAAAAATTACATGTATTCACACAAAAACAAGGAAAATAAGACTTTTTCAAGGAAATGTATTTACTTTACATGAATAAAATACAAAAATCTATTAGGCCTAATACTGTAAATGAAAAGAAAATGGTTTTGTATTAATCCTACTGCCCTTGGACACTCACAGAGACATTGAAAACAAGTAATTTTTCTGTTTTTGTAAGTTCTTATTGGGTAAGGGAGCACAGCAAAGATTTCGTAGATTGATACACAAAACGTATCGCAATTACACAATTTTTTTTTTTGTATTGTTTGTACAACGGAAACTTGTACAATAAAGTCATCACCATCTTCATCAACATTTTCAACTCTGAAATGGAAACTACTGAAATTTTTAACCGAATGGGGGCATTCGTGAATGACGTTCACAATTACCCCACAATTTTAAAATCATATGGAAATTGTGAATTGGTAATGAATTGTCCAATTTCTTTAGCAGTTAATAAGGAACCCTCTCAGGGTTTAGACCACTTCTTTAGGAGTACTTTTAACCATTTCTTACCTTTAAAAAAAATTTATTTAAAATAAAAATTTTTTCGAGGATTGGTCGAAGTAAGATACACAAAATTTTGCAAGGGTTTTTCCAAACTATAAAAAAGGATACTAATACTTGGAGAATTGTTATGAAATTTTAATGGCATATTAAAAAAGGACCGAAAAATTTACTAAGGGTTGATTTTTAACAATATTAATGTTATTTTAGAAATTATAGGCGCCGTTCACAATTAGGTACCCCAATTCACAATTACGCCGGTCAATCCTAAATTTATTTTGCATAGAATTTTTTTTTATAATTGTATAGAAAAATATTAAAATAATTTTTAATAAAATAAAAAAATAAGAAGAATAATAAATACGTCATTAAAACACTGTCACTGAAGTCGTAAAAAAAATTAAAAGTAGCATAAAATATGATAATTACCTCAGGTATTTAAGTTACCCTAACTAGAATTCGAAAACGCATATCCCAAATTAAAAATCGTTTTAGTACCAAGGTTAAAATGACTTCCCTTGAGATATCTGCAAAATATTAAAGAATTTCGATCATCTTTCCATCTATTACACTTAATCTCACACTAAAGTGAGGTTATAAAAATTTTTTCATAGAGAAAACGGAATCTAAAGCGAAATCATAAAAATGTGATTTTATTTTATTATTAATAAAATCATTAAAAATATTATTATATAACATATTAAATGTTCTTCCGTTAAGGAATTAGTAAAATGGAGGGGAGTTTATCAAGTGCGCATTTAAACATGTCGCCATGTAATAACTCCATTTTTTCAGAAAAAATATTTATCAGAATTACCATACACGACTGATTTTAAAAAATTCTTTAAAATGGTAGCAGAAAAAGTATAAAAATATTTCATTGAAAATAGCCTAACTAAATCTAAAAGATATCTGAAATTTTAAAAATTTTAGATTTTAGTAACTACTTCTTCTTGGTCAAATTTACCCGCTAAGTCATTCCAACGATATTTTAGATTAAAAAGTTATGCTTGTAGATGTCACTTCATCAATTGAAAATAAAATTACATTTTCTTAAATCTTATTCAGATTGAAATTAATTTTGATTAAAAATTTTCAACAAAACAAATTTTATGTTATTTTATGAAGGTAATAATTTTTTTTATCTATATAGCTCCAATGGAGTTGTATTCGGTGAACGACCTATATACGTATATACAACAACCATGCCAACTACTAATAACCATGTTCTTAGATTTTCTAAAATATATGAAAGAAATTAATCTACTTTCATATCCATTAATCATAAAAATTATAAATTATATTCGTCTTAAAAAAAAACGCAAATATTTGCTCTTGCGTAACGGTTTTTTGAATCTATGTGATTTGAAAATTATATATTTGGAACAGTATAAAAAAAAAAGTACTTACCATGTAAGTCATAATTATAATGTTTGTACTCAAAGTCAAAAAATAAAAATAAATAAATAAAAAATAAAAATAATCTTCGCACTAAAGGAACAAAAACTTAAACGAAAAAACACAGTCACAAAATAAAATATTAAAAAAAAAAAATTTAAATCACAAAATTAAAACTGTTATTTTACGTATTTCAGTTTTTCACACTAGAGAGCAATAATAACCACAACTAAATTTAGAAAAAAACTAAAAACAAAAAACAAAAAGAAAAAAACAAAACAAGAACAAACATAAACAATTCGTAATCAAAAATGGCGGGAATCAATTGTTAAATTTTCCGCTCACAATTCAAAAATGTCTCGTCAAAAAATCCAAACAGTACCAAAAAATTTGAAAATTCAAAAATTCGAACAAAAGATAACAAATGAATATCAAAAAAATATTTAATAAACAATTGAAGGAAACACAAACATAGGTCGGTTGCTTAGCTATCTACTTTTGCAGTGCACTTACTAACATGCAGTGTATATTCGACTCATTCAATTTCAATGTGAGTGTATGTATTTGTCGCACGGCTTATGCACACTGGTGCATTCTTAACTTCAATTGCATTATGGCATTGCAATTGCACATATGCATGTATTCATGGATGCATGTGTGTGGAGTTTAGTGAATAAAGTATATGTATGTATGTATGTATGTATATGTATTATAGATATACTAATACACAATAAACCAGCTTATGACCCTGACACTCTTAAATCAGTTTTCATATGTAGAGGATATTATTTTATGTTGCTGCGTTTATTTTTATATGCAATTTTATAGTTTAAAAAAAAGAAAAATTCAAAATAAAATTTTGGGAAACGTAGCAAAGACCACATGCAGAGACTACGATCCAAAAGGTATCAAAATTTTGTATAAAAATCATCTACTAACAATACGTTTAAAAATACAAACAAATTTGATGAGTACAGTAAAACATGTTTCATAGAAAAATACCCCTGTCGCAGCATTCTGCAGAATAATGGTTTGAAAACCTTTTTTATGTAATATTTTTTCCTCTTTCCAATAGTGTAAAAAAATGTCGGAAAAACTTTTGAATAAGTGGAAATTTTGGCAAAAAACTAATTACTTTCACGAACAAAAACCATATCATCGGACGTGTCTGGCTAACAGTGGGCTAACAAACTTGTGCAACGGTTTGGGACTTCCAACATTTTCACCAAATTTCGTACACTTAGGCCATTTCGTTCGAGAGTTATCGCGCAGACACACACACATATATATACATATATATATATATATATATATATATATATATATATATATATATATATATATATATATATATATATATATATATGTATATATATATATATATATATATATATATATATATATATGTATATATATATATATATATATATATATATATATATATATATATATATATATATATATATATAAATTTTAGTGAATATTATTTTCGGTTTCTAGGGACCTCAAAACAAATTTCTGCCATAATCCCGGGCTTAAGTCGCGTCACGACAGTGGCTGTAATAGCTGACTTCCATTCTGGAAATTCGCTAAAATGAAAATTAAATCAGTTAATTATCAGTCTATTTTTCTGACTTGTCAATTTGTAACAAACACTACCCAAATAATTTATTTTAGAAATAAATAGTATATGTACACCAAGGGACTAAAGGCTGATTTTTTTAATCCCGAGTGTAGAATTTGCTGCCAGAGACCCTCCTGTAAAGGCCCGAGCGCAAAATTCACATGAGAGATCAAGGAAACACTTTAGTTCCGTGATGCATATACTATTTTTTGTAATTTTGAATAATTTAAAATTATAAATACATTGGACTCTCGATTCTGTCACATAAATGTTGGGGCCAGGGTGGGGTTAATGATTTACATTAAACAATAATTATTTAGTCTAATGAAACCACGATTTTATATGCTACAAGAATTGAAAGTGAACCACCACTGAACAGTCATTCTCGAGTCTGGCCCTCCCCACCCTGGCTCCAACATTTATGTGACAGAATCGAGAGTCCAATGTATTAAGGAAAAAAATAAATATAAATAATGAAATATAGTAACAAATTGGACAATTAGAATCTGTCAAATGAACAGGGCCGTAGAGAGAAATGGCAAGCCTTGAGAATAAATCATATTTATAAAAAATTCTAACCCTAAAAAAAAGTTATGAGCAAGACAAAATCGTTTTACTTGTCCTGGGCCCACTACCAACAGCTACAGGCTCTCTCTTCAAGCCCGGGCTCTAGGGCTACAACCTCGCCTGCCCCAGCCTCTTGTCGGCCTGGCTTAAATAAATAGCTGTAGAAAAAGTATATTGACATTAGTTTAATACAGGCCCGGATTTTCAAATTTTCCCGAAAAAATTTAGTTGGCGAGCAAAAAGAAAAAATACGAAATAGCGCTTATTTTCTATTCGTTTTTGTAGAGGTCACTTTTATGTGGGGCTCCCGGGGCACGTGCCCCAAGTACCCGTATGCATATCCGGCTCTAGTTTTATATACAATAATCTGTGTGATATTAAATATTAGTATTAAAATATTAGTAAAAATTAGATTATTATGTAATATTGGAAAAAATAATAAATTATATTAAAACTATTTTTGGAAATTTTGTCGAAAAAAAAAATTTTACATATGTAAAACACTTAAAATGTGGTAAAAATATAGAAGTGCGTATGGTGGTATTCAACTGAAAATCTGAGGATGTATTGTAGAAAACCATCAAAAGTTTTGGGGATTCAACTTCGGCTCACTAATTCAAGTAGGTACTAGTCAATTAAAATGCAAGGCCATTTGACCTTTACGCCTTTTCTAGTCCAAAATAACTTTTAATTAAAAACTTGTATAGGCTTGAAATAATCAATATCCAGTTTTGTGGGTTGCACGTTAATAATTTTAACTATTTTCTAAATTATATTTCAATCTGTATACAATTTGTCCCAAAATTTGTATTTCCTTGCTACAATTGATCTTTCAATGCAAAATTGTTGAAAAATGTCGCCCTAAAATTTTGAGTGTAGAGGAAAAGCTTGCTTCTTAATGATGAAGTAACTAGAAAATTCCAACTTAGATAAGTATGAGAAACTGAAGATAAAAATCTGATATTCTCCAAATACATTTCTTAAACTTTGAATTTACTGAACCGGTCTATTTTTGCAAAATTGAAAGTTGATAAAAATTCTTGAAATATTTCTAAATTTATTTTTATGAATTGTAAAATAAATTTTAACAGTCAATCTTTTTTATGGTTTAGAATTATTAATTGAAAGTTTATATATAGGAATCAATTAAAATGAATTCTGTTTGATGAAATAACTTTCACCAATTGTAAATAAATTTAATATTTCTTTAAATGTAATTACATATCTACATTTTGAATTAGACAACAACAATAACTAAGTGAATTTTTTTACCTTCACATAATTACATACATGATTTACACATATGACTCTGATCATATAACTAATTAAATACGGCGTTTTAACAATAATCTAATTTTTGGATTTTGAATGGTATTTTTTTCCGAATATCCCAAGAATACATTACATAAAATTTTTGTTTATTTTTGATTATATTTTTTCCTACAAGAAGTAAAAAATGAAATATATTTACACAAATATTTGTACATGTTAACTGCCTAAAAATTGCAATAAGTGCTATAGGTAATAAAATCATATTAAATAGATACTAATATTTCATTTTATTTCATCCAAAACCCGATTGTGGCAATTTTTTCTTTACAAGTATTCAATATTATCAATTAGCATGTAAATTGTATGTATACATCAAAACGGGGCAACCCGTATATGGCTTCGCTGTTGGATTCTAACCAACTCAGCTTAATTATCACAAAAATAGCGTTACAGTAGCCCAACTATATTTAATGGTGGAAGTGCTGGGGGACACAAACCTATGTAGATATTCTCAACAGAAGATTATTTAGGTATGTATTATAGGTGTGTATTATGAACCTACTGGATTTGACGTTTTCGCGAAAATATCTACAAGATATCATCAACATTTTATGGTTTGGACTCCCTAGGAATTAACTAGAAATGTATCGTTTTATCAGAAATTGGATTCGACCTAATTGCATCTGACATGAATTGCAAACTCTCACAAAGGATCGTGTCTGATTTAAATACAAACATATTACCGTCCCCTTTCCTAAAATCCCTTAAATAATTATCCTTTTGTATAGTTAAGAAACTATTACATATACATATGTAGTATGATTTAATGTATATTCAAAACTGTTATTCGAAACGATCGAAGCTAAAATATCTCATATTTTATAAACAAAAGCTCAAGTCATCATTGTATTTATTCAACATAAAAATTCGTAAACATTTAGCTTAGAAAAGGTATCTATGAAAAATTATTTGGCTTATTTTCTCTTGTTTTCTTACTTATGTTTGGATAATATTGATATATGGGTAGTTCTTCAAACGAGGGACGAAAATGGACTTAATTCCGGCCACACATTTTTTTCATGCATAAGCTTTGGAAAATAGTTTTATTTCAAGTTGATGACATTTTTTACACTGTTAGAAAGTGGCCAGTCAAAAAATTAAAAATTATAAATTTTATGGCCATTATAAAAAAAGACATCCAGGAAGGTGAAAAAATGAGTAAAAAACTAAAATTAACACAAGAGAATTTCTTATATTCATTTTCATTATTAAGCACAATTTATTAAACTATTAAACAATTTATTAACTTTAATATTATTATTAAATTTTTATTATTTTTATTATTAAATTTTTAATTATTAAACAATTTATTATTTATTTAATATATATTATATATTATATTAGTAGTATATATATATATATATATATATATATATATACATATATATATATATATATATATATATATATATATATATATATATATATTGGTAGTTATATAGTGTATATACCTATAAATTAAAAAAAAAATTTAAAAAAAACTAAATAAATAAATAAATAAAAAAATAAAAATTAGCGAATTTATTATTTATTAAAAAATATTTTAAGTCATTTACAACAGTTTAATACGTATTATATATTATATTAGTAGTATATGTATCAGTAGTTATATTAATTATATAGTATATATTATACAGAAAAAAAGGGAATTTATTTTTTATTAAAAAATATACGGAGTCATTTATTACAGTATACTAATGACACCTAATTTATTTACATTATTTAAGTTTAATTCCGGTTTTGGAGCTGCCAGGAGACTGAGACCAGGAGACTGAGAATTCTTCAATATTCTTTAAAAATCGGCTAAAAAACGTTTCGTATAAAATAAAAAAAAAAAAAAAAAAAAAAAAAAAAACAGGTCCATTATTCTAATACAACATATTTACAACTCATACAACTGAAAACTTTCTTAAATCCACAGTATTTTTCACGAAAATGGTGACCAGGATACTGAGAAATTGACTGGACCGAGTACCATCTCACTTACAATGTTAACTGAATTAGTTGATACAACCTTAAATTAAGTAAAACATGTACTTTATTTTATTTATTATATTTCAGTTAATTACTATGACAAACGATGATTTAATCGGAATATAAATTTTTTATATTTTTAAGTGTTTTGGTTTGATAGGAGAATGATGCAAAGTTCGGGAGACAAAATTCAATAGAATATTTCTTAAAGAAAATACAAAAAAATTCAAAAGTTATTTATACAATAGAAAAGTACCAATATTATAGATAACTACTGCAGTATAAATTTTTTTTTATACATTCAGAAAAAATAATTATTTAGTCTGCTATGTTTTACTTTGGAGAGGAGACATACCAGGAGACTGAGAATTTTACATTTTAAGTGTCATTTTTTATAAAAAATATATTTCGAAATCGTGTTATTTTGAGTGACCAGTTAGATGCAGTAATGGTTTACAGTTTCCATCTAGAAAAAATGTATTTTTCAAAATATTAATATACAAAATGCGTTGGGCCGTCCAAAATTCCCTCGTTTGAACAACTACCCAGATAACAATACTTTGGTCGCTAGTTCCAGAACTTCTAAATTTATGGTCATTATTACTAAATTGTGTTACTTTATCCAGAAAAAACAGTGGCAGAAATATGTTAAACCTGATGACGGAATCCGAAACAAGTGTCGTAAGATTGAAGAATGGTGCTCAAAATATAATACCTAATAGTAACATTTAAAATGATGTAAATCAAAACGAGAACTAGAGAATTGCCTTTCCTCTCCAAAGTAAAGATACATAAAACAAATCTGAATTAATGATCCAATGACTTCAGCAGTAGGACTTTGCTTGGTAACACCAAAAATATGAATACCCCGCTATTTCGAATTTCCGCTTGATTTCTGACTTGAATTTCAGTGCTTAAATATATACATGATCATCCATCTGACTGCACATATTTAATGTAAGCTTCCTTAAATTAGTTTCGTAGTCATTCAATACTCACTAGATAACTTATTGACTGACTATCATGAAAACATAGATATTGGTTACGACATATCATGAAAAATCCGGAATTTCCCATTTGAAAAACTTTTAAATTGATATAAATTAAATATAATTTGAAAATAATTATTAAATTAAATACAAAACACGAAACACTGAAAAACAGTGGGGAAAAATGAACCACCAATCCAACAATCCAAACTGACGATTATTTAATCAAAAAATTGGCCAACAAAAAACTTTTTCATTGAAAATTACCATAACAAAAAATTAATGATCCTAGTCACGTTATCATGTTTGTATGTATTTGTTTATTATGGATGCACTCCTATGTATGTATTAATGTTTTGTATGTGTATATACATGTTTGTTATTATATAAAGGAACACAATCCAACTATGTAGGTAGAATACATTGTGTGTACTTACAGACACATTCATGCGAGCAAATACACCGACTATCAAATGCATAACACAATTATACAATAACTAAACGGAAGCTAAATGCCGTGTGGACAAAAAAATTGCCACGAAAAATATTGTTTGTATATTTTTGAAACTCTTTTTTATACACTTGCGATTATTATTCTCATCTATTTGTAAAAATTATATTAATCTATATACGATGAAATTTTGTTGTTCATATTCGGGTGTTTTATCATATTTTTGTATAAGATATGTAATATGGTTTTTTGGGATATATGTAATTATTTTAACAATTTTTTAAACCTGAGTTCCCAATTAATTTAATTATTAATTTATCCAAGGAGATGTAGGATTGGAAATAATACTCCGACTATCTTCCATAGAATAAAATGTTTCTTTATTTTTGTCCAGAAATTTTTCGGTATATTTTATACCTTCTTCAGTGTTCAAACATAAATCTGTAATCATTATTTTTAAAATTTTTAATAGAAAACATTCTTTTTTAGATTCGATTTTTTTTCTTTGTACCAACATTCCAACATGGAAGGAATAACTTGACATTATTTTTGATAAAATTAAGTACTGAAGAAGGTATAAAATATACCGAAAAATTTCTGGACAAAAATAAAGAAACATTTTATTCTATGGAAGATAGTCGGAGTACATCTCCTATACATCTCTTTGGATAAATTAATAATTAAATTAATTGGAAAATCAGGTTTAAAAAATTGTTAAAATTTGTATAAGATATTTAATAGCGGAATAACGCTCATAACGTAAGTAGGTATAGTATATTTTTTTAGTTTAGAAATGACGTCATTATCATCTATTTTCAATTTATGATGCCAGCTGTCCTTTAAAAAAATTATACGATACTGATCCTTAAAATAGTACATAAATTAGGTTGATTTTCATTTTTTCTATTTCTCTCTTATTCCAGTTGTCAAATTATATAAGATTTCACTTACGGATTTGTGTATACCGACTGAAAGTAAGAAAGAAATAACATACCATTTAGTTAGGTACTATTAAATAATTTTTAACAAGAAAACCAAAAAAAGGATGTATTATTTTTTATTTGATCCACCCATTTCAATTCATATTTTTATGATACCTTACTGTGGTACCTTACTACCGAGGTATCATAAAAATATGAATTGAAATAGGTGGGTCAAATAAAAAATAATACATCCTTTTTTTGGTTTTCTTGTTAAAAATTATTTAATAGTACCTAACTAAATGGTATGTTATTTCTTTCTTACTTTCAGTCGGTATACACAAATCCGTAAGTAAAATCTTATATAATTTGACAACTGGAATAAGAGAGAAATAGAAAAATTGAAAATCAACTTAATTTATGTACTATTTTAAGGATCAGTATCGTATAATTTTTTTAAAGGACAGCTAGCATCATAAATTGAAAAGAGATGATAATGACGTCATTTCTAAACTAAAAAAATATACTATAGTAGGATTTGTCAGACCGGTTTTTATTTTTCAAAACCTGCTGAGACCGCGGACTTGGTACCACTACCTAACTGATAAGGGATTGATCTGTAAGTATTTATGAATAAAAGCCACAAAAATAGTCAATAAAAAAAAAGCTTTTCTCTTCAAAGGTAACAACGAATTAAATTAATTTTGTGCTTTAGGAGTAGATGGTTTACTTAAGAAAAACTATATTGAAAAGCCTTAAAAAACTACTGTTTTGAAGTATGTTGTTACTTTAACCTTGTAAAATTTCAACATTTTTTCGGTTCTAATAAGGAAGGTAACTGTTTAAGTGTTTCCCTCAGAGTAATTGGGGCCTGAAAATCGCAGAAACGATGGTCTTCCCTACGTCAGCGTTTCTCAATCGCCGGTCCGCTGATCTGAGCCGGGTCACGAAAGTATCTCACCAGTTCGCAGAATTATGTGTGGATTACAATGAATTCCAAAAATTTTTATAATTTTTTTTATTTTTTGCTTTAAAAAAAAGAAAGTAACAAGACTCGATTTATAAAAAAGAAGGTTTTTTGGCAATAAAAATCACATACTTGGGAATTCAATTTTTCTATTTATGACATATGAAAGCACACGTCAAGAACAATCGAGCACATTTTTTGTTTTAAAGAATAAAACGGCGAGGCTAACTTTATATCCAAATAGTATGACACAACCTCTTTATGTCTGGAAAAAAGGAATTGGTGGGACTAGCTTGATGGGGACATATCGGTTACCAAATGGCCGGAAAACCACATTTCATAGAAAACGACCTAATGTCATTCCAACTAATCGCGGGAATGATTCCAATATTAATAAATTCTGTTGAAAATTAAAGAAATTACTTTTAAATATCTTCCTAATGGTTAAAAAAGTGTCGATATTTTTTCCAAGTCACATGGTAGACCGAGTGGTCGGAAAACGACATTTCATATTACACGACCTAATGTTATTCCAGTTAATGGCGGAAATTATTCCAAACTACAGAAATTCTATTTAAAATTAAAGAATTATTTTTAAACATTTCTTTAATGTTTAAAAAAAGTGCCGATATTTATCTGAAATACATGGTACATCATCAAGTGGTCGAAAAACGACATTTCATATTACATGTTATTTCAGTAAACAGTGGAAATGATTCCAGGCCATAAAGATTCTATTTAATATTAAAAAATTGCTTTTAACCATTTCCTTAACCATTAAAAATGTGTCAATATTTATCTGAAATACATATAGTTGGTCAAATGGTCGGAAAATGACATTTCATATTACACGACTTAATGTTATTGTAATTAATGGCGGAGATTATTCCAGGCTACAAGAATTCTATTTAGAATTAAAGAATTAGTTTTTACACATTTCTCTAATAGTTCAGAAAGTGTTGATAGTTATCTGAATTTGAATTAAAAAAATATTTTGTTGAAATACAGAAATATTTTTTTGACTTCTTTTTTTCTGTAGTCAAGGAAAACATTTTCTTTGATTCAAAAAGAAAAATCAACGAAATTGTTAATCTTCGAACAAAGAAATTGTTTTGAGAGTGACTTGAGAGCACTTAAACAGCGTAAACAAAAATTCAAATTATTTGACGTCTACTTCCATATATGGAAACTTGTAGACGTTACATATTTAAAGTTTTGCTAATATGTTCGCGCGGTTTAATAATGCACATGCGAAAATTCACTGGAATTGTTTATACCACAAATCGAACACGAGGCAGGCTAAATTTTTTTAAGCATCTAGAATTTTTTTATCTATCTTAAGTCTAGTACATTATCTTAGATATATATATATTATATATATATATATATATATATATATATATATATATATATATATATATATATATATATAGCTATATATATATATATATATATATATATATATATATATATATATATATATATATATATATATATATATATATATATATATATATATATATATATATTAGGGCGGCGCAAAAAAACCACATATTTTTCTTTTTTTTGTCTCATAGGGAAAAAGTTAATTTAGCTCGATTTAAGAATCCTCACCAAAAATTAGCTCAATAAAAATTTTTTTAAGGGTCGCTCAAAACTTTTTAAAATTTGAAAATGGGCCAAAAATCGATTTTTGTTTTTCATTAAATTTTTTTTCTCATCCCTGCATATGTCTGTTCATTGAATAATAAAAAATTCCTCCAAATTTTAACTCAAAAAATTGATAATAAAAGGCCGCTCAGCATTTTAAAGTCAAAATATTTAATGTTTTTTCGTGGCGCTAAAAAATATTAAATATTTTGACTTGAAAAATTTTCAGAACTCTTGAGCGACCTTTTATTATCAATTTTTTGAGTTAAAATTTGGAGGAATTTTTTATTATTCAATGTACAAACATATGCAGGGATGAGAAAAAAAATTTGATGAAAAACAAAAATCGATTTTTGGCCCATTTTCAAAAAAAAAAAAAAATAGGTTTGAGCGACCCTTAAAAAATTTTTTATCGAACTAATTTTTGGTGAGCATTCTTAAATCGAGCTAAATTAACTTTTTTTCCTATGAGACAAAAAAAAGAAAAATATATGGTTTTTTTGCGCCACCCTAATATATATATATATATATATATATATATATATATATATATATATATATATATATATATATATATAATATATATATCATAAATAATCTGTTACATTCTGTATCGTATTATAATTTTTCAGATTGAGAATATAAGAAACGACAGGTGAAAATTATTTCAATAAGATATAATCTGTTTGTTTATTGGTAAGTCTATCTACGTCACAGTAGCCTATTTCTAAACATGTAAACAAAGTAAAGCCTATCGCTAGTAAATAATAATACAACATTCATTAAAAACGGTTACAAACCATCGCAAAATATACCTACCCAAGTATTGGTGAGCCTGGCATATTCAGTTATATAGCTATATGAATTGACATTTGAATTAAAATATACAGATATTGTACCAATAATGTCTACAATAAAATGAATAATCAGACGGCTAGTCTTCTCGTATTCCTCGCATATATAATATATTGACTATTTAGTCAGTTAAACTAGCTATTAACAAAGTAGCAATATACCTTATTTACAGGTAGGCAGGCAAACAGACATTTTTATTTGTTATATAATCGTCGGAAATTTATTTTGTGTAGGTATAATGAATACATAATCAAATAGGTATTTATTAGATAATGTTTTAATTAAATTAATGAATTGTCGAGTTAATTAAGTTAGTAGTTGTTCAAGTTAAACCATTTTAAATATGATAAATATGTATTAAATATAAAATAACAATTTCAATAATGATTTTAAAAAGCATACTTTAAAATAAATTAATTTTTTTTTTTTTTTTTTTTTTAACATCCTCGTTTATCGATTATCAGTTCTAAATAGAACTATAAATCGAGCGATGATAGAACATAACGGGAATGGTGATTACCCACTGGTAATCACTCAAAATAAATTATATACTAAATATAATATACTATACATTAAAAGCTAAATAAATCTATATCTTAATTCTAAAATATTCTGTCGATTGAGTCTATACAAAGAGTCACTATTGTCAAGTAAGTTAAGGGCACGCACATTAGGGTGATTTTCTAGGCGATGAATGTATTTATCACTGTATCGTACTATTTCCTCACGCACTGTGGGCACTTGAAGACTGCGATGTATGTCATCGTTACGCACGTACCACGGGGAAGCACTTATGGCTCGTAGCACTTTAGACTGAAATCGTTGCAATATCTCAATATTGCTAACACTAGCCGTACCCCAAAGTTGAATACCATAAGTCCATACTGGTTTGATAACACTTTTATAAACTAGAACTTTGTTTCTTAAAGATAACTTTGATTTACGACCCAGAAGCCAATAGTACTTAGAAAACTTAACATTTAGTTGCTTACGTTTAGTCCAAATATGTTTACGCCATGTTAGTTTTCTATCTAGATGTATACCTAGATATTTAGCTTCAGTTGCTAATGGTAACACTACATCATTCAAACTAACTGCAGGGCAGGTTCCTTTTCTCGTAGTAAATGTAACTTGCACTGATTTCGTTTCATTTACTCGAATACGCCATTTATGTAACCATTAAAATAAATTAATATGGAAAATAATAATAAAAATATTGAAGCCATATCCCCCTCCATTTTTACATTATAACACAGGTCATAGATATTAAGATTTTTAAATCGAGGTAACCCAACTGCATGTAATTAGATAATGATAATTCAATGACAATCTCCAAATCACGAAAATGGAAGACTTAACAGGTTTCGACGTATTAATATAACTAGTTGTTCTCAGAAAATCAAAGGACCAAAAAGAAAAGACAAAGAAATAAATAAATAAATAAGCTGACAAATTTTTACAGCCAAACGTTATATCATAACATAAATAAAATAATATTTCGTAACTCTATTTAGGTAAATGTCAAACATTTATCCAAAATCGTAGAGGGAAATGACGAGCCCCGGGTACAAACAAGTTTTTTCTGAAATTTTCTCCAGAAATAAGTGTAACTGAATAAAAATACCCCTGTCGCAGCATTCTGCATAACATAGCGAATTTCCGTTTATAAAAATTAGTTTTTCTCGGAAACTAGTTGACATAGAAGAATAGTTTAAAGACCATTTTTATGTATTTTTTTCTCCTTTTTTAAATGGTGTCAAAAAATTTCGCACAAATTTTTGAATAAGTGGTAATTTTAGCAAAAAACTAATTTTTTGCAAGAACAAAACCCATGTTCCTGGCATCCGACGTGTCTGGCTGACGAACTCATCCAAGGGTTTGGGACTTCCAATATTTTCATTGTTTCGTAAAAACATATATATATATATATATATATATATATATATATATATATATATATATATATATATATATATATATATATATATATATATATATATATATATATATATATATATATATATATATATATATATATATATATTTTAGTGAATATTATTCTCGGTTTCTAGGGACCTCAAAACAAATTTCTGCCATAGTCCCGAGCTCAAGTCGCGTCATGACAGTGGCTGTAATAGCTGAATTCCATTCTGGAAATTCGCTAAAAGAAACGGTATATTCTTTTTCTCCAAAGATTTCTCCAAAGATACAAGTGACAAGCAAAAAAAAAAAAAAAAATTGTTTCATCTTTTGTCCAGGCCCTTGATAAATGATGCCAAGCTACCTTTTCAGGGGAAAATAAGTTAATAAAGACATTTCAATTTTTAAAAATATCTCCAGAAAGACCATTAATATTTTTTATATACTATTTACATAACTTACATCTTTCTATAAGAAAGATATGCAAAAAGTTTTAAAACATCATGGCGGGAGTGCTACTAATTACACCAACAAATATTAAGAAGTTAGGTATTATCTGACGTTACCAGGTGCATTATTACATGTTGTGATACTTGACATAAATGGATACATGATGGACTAACTGAAATGTAGGTTAAATTTTTATTATACAAAACCAATAGGTATATCTATTTGCTTTTTATTGTTTAGTATAGGCACTATTTAATTTTACGAGATATTTTAAAATTTAGTTACGTACGATCAAGGGCGGACAGTGACTTTAGGGGGCTGTGGGCTAACACTACTTGGGGGCCCCCAATTTGAAAGGTCACCCAATTAAACACACTAATTGCAATTTGATGAAATAATTATTTTCCAAACGTAAGTATTATGTATAGGAAGGTATAGTAAAAAAAATAATATAATATTAAGTATTTATTTAATTTATATGACAGGTATACAAACAAGTACTGGTAAGACATTATCGCAAAAGTAAACATGTTTGTAATGTGAACTTATAAAATTGTCCAAAACAGACTTATTTTCTTTTCGTGTTAACCACACTAACATTAAGCTTTTATGTTCATTTGAATTTTCGTGATTTTCTAAACATGTTCCTACGTGTTTCCAATCAGAAAATCCAGTTGTGTATTGAGAAGGAGTTTTTGAAAAAAGTTTACAAGCCAAACAAAATACACTACCAGTACTGGTTGAATAATATAACCAAGATCTTTCCAGCAATTGGCCATTTTTCATTTTCTTAGTGAAATATCTATTTGAAAATGACCTGTTTTGTTCTTTATAATATTTCTTCGCTGAAGCTGAATATACATATATCTCTTGGATCTTTATTTTGAAAGTCAGTCATTTCATGTGAGAGGATGCTGCTAATAAAATCATTATTTAGCGACACTGGCCACAAGCCCACGTCAACATATTTTTCAAAGTCAAAGTGAAAGTAAATATTTGCCTAAACTTTTTCCGCGTCAGTATTGTTGTCCTCTTGGCGAAGAACAATATCTTTCTTAGAGAGATTAGAGAGCTGATGGCAGTTTATATCTGGTGCATTTTCATCACGGGTATTTTTTTTTTGGTTTTGCGATATTCCCCTCCCTTCGACTAGACTATTTTCAGCTAAGTTCTCTTTCCTTTCGCTTGTTAATGGATTTATAATAACTATTGTATTCTCATTTTTTGTTCTAATTTAAAAAAAGTTTCAATTTTTGTACATTTGTTTTTTTCTTTTTCTCGAACTAACTGTAATTTTCGCTTTTCAGCTCCACTTTTGTATTTTCTAGCAGACATATTTTACTTTTCAACAATATTTTGCCACGTTTTACTAACTGAAATTTATTTGTTAAAAATTAGATAGCAGTAAGTATTTAAATTTTAATTGCTGAATTCTGTATTTCTATTACTGTATTCAGGGTTGGTTATTTTAAGAAATTAAATTTTCTTTAAAAGGATGAGTATATTTTCTGTCTCAAAATATGGAGAATTACTAGTTAATTTCAGGATACCTAAACTTATACACGCTTTTAATAGTATTTATTTAGCCTTTAGAAATTGTTTAATTATCTTTTTTTTACTTGTTTGCACTTATCACTAATATGTACATAATACATACATCTTTTATTAACATCAGTTTTTCATCATTCATTCTATTTACTTTCTCTCAAGTCTAACTGAACGAAATGAGCGAATGAAATGAACCGGTTCATTCAAGTGATCGAGTTCTAGTGAACGAAATTACCTAATTGTAAGTGAAACAAAATTCGCAGCTCTGTTACTGATTATATTTGTGGTATACATAGAAAGTGGTAGTTCCTAAGCGGTTTATTATGTTTTTTAATGTTAAATAATGTCAGTCTTCGTATGAAGGGGGCCCCTTATATCCACGGGGCCCTGAGCTGCAGCCCAAAAAGACCATTAGTAGATCCGCCCCTGCGTACGATACAAAAAAAAGATTATAATAGTTAAATTGAAGCCAAGATCATTGAATTATTTGGATTAAGAATTATGTTGATATTTTATTAGAAAATATTGTTATTTAGAAATTTTATTTATAAAAATCGATAATTTTTAATCATTCAATGAATCATGGTAATTGAATAATTTTATACTCGTTATCACCAGACATTTTTTTCATATTCATATTTATTGCTCGTAATACAGAGACATAATACATAACATACTTGGACTATTTTGGCTCCAGTGGTTTTGAAATCATTCGATTTGTTATTTTGTTACAATAAAATAAAAATAAAAAACGCCGTGAGCAGCGGGGCCCCATCACGGAAGTCGAATTTTTCCCTTCATCTTCGGTACTGAATGTCTACAAACGAAATGCGATTGAAAGTCTACAAGCGATTTGTCATTTTGGTGGTTGCAAAACTGATGATGAGTGTCCGGTTAATCGGGGCTTTAGAAAAAGGTTTTAAGTTTTTAAGGGCTGACCTCAGTAAATTTCAATTTTGTGCCGATAGCAGTTAGCGGGAAAAAAGCCAACACAATTCGTACGAGGGCATTCCTACCCATGCTTATCCGCCAACTGCCTTTGTGTTTTATTTTTAAATATTAAAAAAGTACCTAAAATAGTAAACTGGAAGGCCTTTATGAAGATACTTTTTCTTTGCAAAAAAATCAAAAATTTATATTTTATCAATAAAAATCCAAAATTCCTACTTTATAAATAAAGATTAACTTAAATAACATTTTTAAATTACTTAATATGTACACAGAGAGAAAAATCATATAATTTTTGTAGATAAAATTTCAGAAAAATTACCATGCTCTCTTATAATGCGTGCACGAATGACGACCAACCTAAAAAATATGTGCTAGCATGGTAAAATTTAATGCGCTAACACAACTTTTATCACACTCTTATGCATATATGTTATAGTTTAATTCTTGTTGTCGTACTCTTTCATTTGCACATCTGACCCGCAACCTTATGTTGCTTGGGCAGTACCTGTAAAAACTTCGAACCTGTAAGAACTTTATGATGCATACAAAAATGATTGCCAACAATATATGCTAATACTAAAGATAGTGAAGTAACAAAATGATGAATTAAACGGTGACATCCCCGTCCTCTAACACAGTGTAATGAATACTGCTTGCTGCTTGTAAGACAGTCTAATGGATCAAGGTGTTTGGCCCGACCCGTCCGACCAAGTTGGTCGTCCAAACCTATGGTTGGCTATGTGACTTGCTATGAGTGAGGTACATTTCAACAGCGTTCACAACACAACCAACCTTCTTTCTATTTTTTTCTTTCTACTATTAGCAGATAGCATTTCAAATATTATAATACAGCATGGTAATCTTTGTAAGAAAAACAATTAAAAAATATTTTTTTGTCAGCAATGGAACTTTTTACTGTGCTGTTTTACAAATTTTACGGAGCTAATATTACGGAAACAATGTTTTATCCTTTAAATTTTCTATGATTAATTATAATTTTTATATTTTTACCGTACAAAATTTTCCCGCTACCTTTTAATATGTGTAGGGCCTCCCTATGGAAGTTAAGAGCTGAAATTTGGTAAGTGGGGCTCATTTCCGATGCACCTCATACTATTAAAGTGGGGTCAAATTTTGGGCAAATTTTGGATCCGACCCAACTTTTAGGGGGTGGTGGGGGGCAACAAAACATTAAAACTTTTCCAAACCGGTTGGAAATACTGTTTCGGTCGATTATCTACAACATATCCAAAATTCAGCATCCCAGGATGATTTGGAGGCAGTAGAGGGGGAAAAAAGATTTTGGCTGGATCTAACACGACCACAGCCCCCCAGAATTAACGTAGAGGGTTGAAATTTGGTTTGCTGATAAAGTTCGTACCTAGGTTGTGTTTTTCGAGGTTTCAATATCTTACCCCCACCCCCACCATTTTTAAGCTACAATTCCATGCTTTTTCGACGTTTATATATATATATATATATATATATATATATATATATATATATATATATATATATATATATATATATATATATCAGGCATCAGAATCGTGTTTTACGGGTCCGAAAATGGATAGCGCCCCTACTCTCGTCTTTCGCCATTCTTATCGTATAGGCTGTATAAGTCTAATTTTTTTAAGGAAAAATTCGACTAAAAATATGCAAATTATACATTCTGTAAATACAAATTGTAGTATTATTTTTAATGTCTTTTTGATAAATATTTGATATTGTTCTGTTATTTTTTTGTTATAACAAATGCATAATTATTAATTGCCCTATTGTTTTTTGTTTTACATTGTGGCCAGATGTTTGAGAATTAGATTTTTATGATTAATTTTTATTTGTAATTATATTTGAGTTTGTTGAATGTTAAAAAGTAATTTTATTTGTGTTTTCTACAAAATGGAAATCAGTTTGGTGATGGAATCACCTCGATGTCTGTCTGTTTGTCACAGACGATTTTCTCTGAGACTATTCGACGTGAATATCTAAAATTTAGCATAAAAATAATGTCAGATGGCTCAGTTATAGATATAAGCTTGAAATCAATTTAGCACAGAGATAGTATCAAGTGGCTCAGTTATAGAATACTTAATCTTGAATTTCATTTCTGTGAGTTAATTTCAATGGATAACTTGGAAAGGCTGGCTTATTAAAGCATGAATTCAATATAATTGTATATAATTGTATTTTAATCTGTTAAAAATTGCTGCTCCCGACCATTATCACCAGGAGAAACGCTCAGAAAAATTTGAAAACATTTGAAAAAATGAAGTATAGTTTGAATGGGAATTACCGAAACTGAATTTTCTTTTGAAATTTCCTTGATACATAAAAAGAAAGCTTAGTGACACATTTTGCTTTGATCAAGATGTTGTTAGTCAACAATTTATTTAATGTACTTATATTAAACAAGTATTTTTATGAATTTTTTAGAAAATGAGTTCTAGAAATTGAAGAAGAAGGAAACACATTAATAACCATATAGGCGACTTTTATATTTCATATTTGTCAATGTAACCATATAAATAATAGATCCAAAATACTCAAACGAATTGGCAAAAAATAATTTTCTGATTTAAAATATTATCTACTAATATATGTTTTATAATTAAGAGGGTCGCTAATAATTTTTGAAAGAAAAAAGGCGGGTCGCGTTTTGATACATTCAGTAATTACACTGAGAAAAAAATACAGTAATTTTTACTGAAATTTCTGGTAAAAAATTACTGAGCTCTCTGGCAATGCGGACATAAGTGACAGGCTAAGTAAAAACTACGATAATTTATAGTAAAAATTTTAAATTACGCTACAGCTCAGTAAAAATTACCGTATTATTTATAAATAAGGTTTTTTTTTATTTATTAATAAATAATTGAATTAAAATAGTTTAAAAGGATATTGATAGAAGGGTAAGCATTAAAATCAAATTATTAATATAGAAAAAATTTTTTGTGGTTTTTTATTATTTGTGGAAAAAAATATATAAATTCTTTATTTGAAATATTACATGATAAAAATTTTTAAAATTAAGCACATTACAATAATTTGTATAAAAACATATTTCAATTAACATATCAATACATATAAAAAAACATACAAGAATTAAAATAAAAACTAACCAAAAATTCATGAAACACAACAATTTTTTGTTTTAAATGGAAAGTCCAATACTTAAATAATAATTTATTATAAAAAAAAAAAAAAAAAAAAAAAAAAACACTTTATAAACATCCAATCACTATCATTGCTATTGGCCAACTGACGAACCAACGGTTGCCACGGTTGCTGCGTCTGTAAGTCGTGTATTGTCTAACACGCATGCTCTCTGGGCCTCAAGGTTGCGTGGTGGTTGCGTGCTTGTTTTGTTTATTCTGTTCTATGTAATATTTGGTATGCAGTGGTGCTGAAATACACACCGACTCAGTAAAAATTATTCTATGTCCAGTATAATTTTACAAAAAATTAAGTAAATTTTCCCGGTGTCCACTTGAAATTTTACTACCCCATCGAATTTTACGCAGCTGTATAGGAAAAATTACCCAGCTGTATAAGAAAAATTAAAATATTTTACTATTGTTGAATACTATTGTACTAAACTATTGTTGAGTACTAATGGTATTTAAAAAATTCCTTGCTCTGTGTATATAAAAGGGTGAAATTTAAAAATTGATGTCCATGTATTTTTTAAAATTATTTTAGTATTACCGCCACGTCTTTGGACTATTTAAGCTGTGATTTTTCACCCTTGCAGTTCGTGTGTATACCTAGGTATCTCTTTAAATTAAATGTGTGGTAGAAATGAAGAAAATTTATATTTTATTATTTTTTGTTGTTATTCCGTTTACTTTGTTTTACTTTTTTATATTTTGTATTTAGTTTTAGTTAAATTTTTAAAATCTAAAAATGATGGAGTTTGTTATTATTACTGTTATCAATCATTTTCAGTAAAAGATATAATACCCTACCTACTTATACAAAAACGATTTCCATTAAGAGTGTTTTTTAATATTTTAATTTTTTTCTATACCATTTTCATTCAATACCGAAAAAATACCGAAATACCGGAATTCCGGTATTTTAAATTTTAATACCGAATAAATACCGGTATGACAAAAAGACACCGGTATTCCAAGCCCTAAGAATATCGTAGGAAAAAATAAAATTTTTAGAATACTTCAAAGCGGATTATAATAAAGTTTTACAACTAATTTTCTGACTTTTGTCTAATATAGATTTCATCTTCATTAATCGTTCTTATCTTTTTTGACTACAATATTACCGATCTTCAAGATTACTTACGAGTCACAAGAGCGTTACTTTATTGGTAATCCAGTTTACACAATAAAAGCATTTTACTTTGCAGATACCACTTTAAGTTTAAACCTTTTGTGACATTATGTGTTATGAAGTTTATATAGGTATAGTTCAGATCTCATTTTCTTGATATAAAAAGAGAAAATACCCAACTTGGGGTATCCGATATGCCTGACTGAAAAATTTATCCGAAAGCTTCGTACTTTTAACGTTTTTACCAAATTTCATAATATAATTGCTGAATTTTGCTTAAGAAAGTTCGTTAAAAACTAGAAATGTTATAAAAAATTTTGTACATAAAATTAGCAAAATTTTTTTATAGTATCTATTGAAATAAGTAAAACCGCAAAACAAAATAAAATAAAACCCAACAAATATTATTTTCCTAGAAGTGCGGGAGACATGGAACAATGTAAAAAATTTATATAAAAACAGCTTTTATGTTTTTCTTTTCTCGTGTTACTTCAAATACTTTAATACATCTTTTTTACAGTGTCATTAATAAATTTGCGCATAGTTTAATAAAACGAATTGTACAGCAATTTTTCGTTGCTAGAAAACGGGCTTTACAGTTTTGTCCCTCAATAGTTTTAAATTTTGCAGTAGAAAAAAAAATTTTATAGAATATATACTTCCATATTAGAGTTGAATATTTCATTCCCAAAACTATATATATCATTTTATAAAAATAAATACTGCAGTGTGATTGGCCCTCCCGAAATGATCGTCTATGAACTTGGGTACCATCAAAACTGTATGTGGAAACACAAAACAACGAATAGCATCTAATATAATAAAAATACCAAAACGTTCACACGCATTGAAGACCACTTATATGTATGTATATGTGCCGTCTGCAATACATGATACATATAGGTAGATAATACCTGGCTAACTGGCGGACTATAGCAGGCCGTTCGTTGATTTGGTCTGGTCTCGTGTGTAGGCAGACATTTTGGTCGGTTTTTTTGTTTTTTTCGTTTTTTATTATGCACTTGGCATTGATACGGTGCGCGGACAATGGACACGTTGACCTTGAATTTTTATAGCCCCGTCATACACATACATTCAGCGTTATAGTTTTTTGGGTAAATTGGATATTATGGTGGTTCAAGTGCAAACATGGTTTCACTTTCATTTAACAAAGTTGTTTTAAATGATGTTAATTTTGTATATATCGTTTTGATACAGAAAATGACTGTTCTTTTCATTGACAATATATTTAAAACTGACTAGCTTGAACTAGTAGAAAATTACTATAAGAATTTTAAATTGAAAATTGTTCCGCTCTCCCAAAAATATTGGAATCGTCAATTAGATATTCTCGGTTAAAACTTAACGATGATCAAATCGTTAGAACATTAAAGAGAAAATTTTTAATTTCATAATAATTATTCAAAAATTTATCTAGATAAATTTATCTAGATATTTTATCTAGTTAAACTGATAGAAGTCACTGTGGTTTGATAGTTTATAAAAAAAAAGCTGACAATAGAGTTGTAGAATTCTCCCGTCCCATTTTTATTTGAAACCTGCAAAGGGTGGAAATTGGAATCAGTAACTAATCCAAAAAAATCCCAATAAAAAAATCATTCCGTTTAAAGGTTACAAAAAATCAAAATATATTTTGCCTTTTAAAAGATAGGTGGAGGCATTCTTAAGAAATTATTTCTCTATTTTTAAGGAATTATTAAAGAATCATTCTCTTATTTTCTCGTTAAAGAAAGTTGTAGACCAGATAGAGAATGAACTGAGAAATGTGTAGAAACGCATTTATAAGGAGAGGGTAAGGTTAATTCGTACAATAAAAGACATCTTTTTGTTATTTTTTTGTGACGACACAGTTAAAATCTCTTTATTAAAACCAGTGGTACATTAAAGTATGACATTCGAAGAATATTGTGTAAAATTTTTACGAACAAATATTAATAAATACAGTCTCGGAAAAAAGTAGAATTGCGGTGCCCCTCATCACCAAGTTATCATCCGAAATAAAAAAATGAAAGTTCATTCGTTAGATAATAGTTTTCCTCAGGTAACGCTGGGAGGGTTTTTCGAAATTTCAATTTTTCACTTCTTTGGAACACTTAGAAAGGAAAAACACGATTTTTTGCGAAAAAATCAGCTAATTTGTTATTGTAAAATGAAAATTATTAACAAATTTAAAAAAAAACTCTGCAGCGTTATCTCGTAAATTATGTACAGAAATAGTGTTCAAAATTTCAAAAGGATCGGTGCAGTAGTTTTGAAGTTATGAGGGGCACCGACTTTGAAAACGTGAGCTGTGGGGAAAACGCTTTAAAGTTTTGAACACTTAAAAATTCTTGTATAAAACTGATATAGAATACTTACTGCTAAAGTAATTTTGCACGGTACACTGACAAAATATACAGTACAGGTATAAACACGTTTGTGCTTGTATTGAAATTTCTATAATATAACTGAGAGCGAGATATATATAGAGAGTGAAACATTTGCCAGGTAACAACAAAAATGCTTATAACTTCGTCAATTTTGCTCCAATCAACTTGAAATTTTGAGACAATATTCTTGAGATATTATGCATTCAGTTAAAGGGCAGGGTAAGGTATTAAAAAAAGGCAAAAAAATTATTTTAATACCTTACCCTGCCTTTAAGGTAAAGTCGATATCTGTCAAATATCAAGTGTCTTATAAATCACAGGCCAGTGAGGTGGATATATTTTACTCACTTCACTTGCGCGGACGACGGAAGGTATCCCACTACAAAATCGTTTGGCTATACCTATGTCTTTTTCGTTGTAAAAGTGAAATAATTGCGTTTATTTTTATGCGACTTAATACATAGGTATAACTTGAATTGTCACAGTAGTTCGTTTTATACTTGGCCTTTCGATTTGAGCGTGATGCGTGATGGTCAGTCAGGTATATTGTTTTGCCCAAAAAAAACCATTAAAAAAAATTAAGGCAATTTTTTTCAAGTTTAAAATAACACAATAATAGATATATTATTTACAAAGGAAGATTTTTTATTTTAAAATTATATACACCAAATCTTATAATTAGGAGATTTTTTTATTTTAATTATTAGACCATGTTGTCTACCCTAATTTGGTAGATATACCTAATAATTTTGTAACAATTAAAATTACGTACATTTTATTTTCTCATTTTAAAATGTTTAAAAAAAATTGACCACTTCCCTTTGGTCTTACAATTTTGTGAACAAAATAAAAAAAATCCTTAAAAAATTATTTTTTTACACATAAAATTTACAAGTTGCCAATTATTTAATTACAGGCAAGACGGGTACTTTAGTAGTTATATTATTAAATAAAAGACAAAAATGGTTTTATAACATGAAACACTTATTATTTTATAAACATATTAATAAAGATAATTATAAAATAACAAATGCAAAAATTAAAAGAAAAATATTATAACGAAGTACCGAAATATATTATTAAATGTGTTTTTTGCAGAGCGCGAAGAAAATTTTTAAAATTTTTTTCCCCAATAATTTATAGTTGATTTCAAAATATCACTTCATTACGTAATTTTACGTTACTATTATCTACACTCTAAATTCGGTTAAACACAATGTTTCTTTCTAAATAAATTTTCTAAGTATTTTTAATTGCCTTTTTAGACAGAATAGAATGCACGTAAATATGTTTACTATAAGTTGAATGTATCTTTGAATAATTCTAGTTTAGCAACAATAACAATAATATCATTATTTCCAACAAAATTAATTATCAATAGAAGCACTTTTCAGTCATATATTCCGACGTTTGCACAAAATCAATTCTTATAGTGCTTCGCTTCGCTTGTCACATGGTCTGAAATTTTGTATAAAATCAATTTTGTATAATGCTTCACACCGCTAGGCAAACGACTCCAAAATCTCTAAATTGACCTTATTAGTATATTTAAATTTCCGTGCCCTAAAATCGTTCCAGGAGTAATATAATTTCGGGCGCTTTTTGAACCCTAAAAATTCTGGGGGACGTTTTTAAAAATACTTTCATTTTTTCAGTACTGAGATTTTGTCATTATCAATTTTTAAAATATTCGTAAAAGATTCTTAAATTTAACATTTAAATTCTTGAATAAAATTTCGAAATAAGCATAGTAAGTCTATGTTTTTAATATGTAATATGATGCGGCATCTATACCAACTTTAAATGCGGCATCTCTTCTTTTTGTTGGGATAGATGTCGCATGCTGCTATAGCAAGCATAGTGCGGAATTCTAACCTTAAATTTTATACAGTACCTACTTTTCAAATATACATACCTAAATTAATAACAAAACTCATTTTCATTAAAATAATGAAATATACATTCCAAAATTCTAATGAATTAACTGCTTGATAAAATATTATATGTTAAAAAACTTACTTTTCAATAATAAAAAGTTGGATAATTACTAAACTGATGGACTAATCATAAATGTTACCATATACAGCTTAAATAAGTAACTTATTTTAAACATTTAAGCCTTTTAAGCAAACCATATGGAAAATTTTTTTTTGTCCAAAATGCCGGACTTTTTACTGCCAGTGATAAATACAATAGATAAAGTTACAAAAAAAAAAAAAAGAAAAAAAAATCAAAGATCTCAGCATCAAAAAAGTGAACAATAGGGACTTACAAAATATAAATTATACTAAACAGTGTTGATAAAACTGAACATTTCGGAAGATGGCGGCACCTGTACCAGTGAATATATACATATCATAGCATTTTGAGCCGCCATATTGCAGGACGAGTTAACTCGTCTTAATCATTTAAAGAGTTCTATCTATCAACGGACGAACTATCTATCTATCAACGGACGAACTATGGCTACTGCGGCATCTCTCCCGACGCGGCATCTCTCTCGTACTTACCCTATCGCAAGTGGTAGTGCTCTATGCTTGACTAAACAGTCAAACTGGTAAAAATAGTCACTAAAAGTCTTGATTTTGTAACGATTGCGAAAAAATAATTTTAAGAGGGCAGTAACTGCAAAATGCTCTTTTATTTACCAAGCAGGTTTCACATCTTAAAATAAGGTTCCTTAAATGTTCTACGTCACAATTAAGAACTACCACGAGTAAATCGATGACGTTAAAGTTACAATTTCTGAGACAAAATTATTAAAATTTATGTTATATGTATAATACCTATAAATTTTTTTTTCTTGGACGACGCACATATTTCATGTGTACCCCTTTGTGTACACAGACAGACTGTTACTGCCTTTTTGGTGTACAAAAAAAAAATCGCAAGTTGCATACATACATACTGCAGCTGTTCAATATAACGTTGTGTTATTACTATACATTTTAATGTACCGTGTATGCCCGTCTTTTAGTGCAGCAGAATGCCCTCCGCTGGCTATTTGTAATATATTCGTAAGAAGTACTTTTTTTCACTTGGCCAATTACATTATTAAATGCACTTGGTATATCCAAGGTCACTTGTCGGATTTGGCGAGACGATTTATATATTCTTTTTTTTGCTTGAAAGCGAAATTAAATGGGAAACGTCTGTCTGCTGGACTCGTTTTTTGGACTTCATCTTCGTATATAATTGTCTTGTTTTGTTTTGAACAAATTTGTGAATTAAATATTGAATTTTGAAATGTCTGCATTGCAAACAGACGCCAAGGGGATTTATGTATATGAACCACACCTCTCTTTTGGTGTTAGATTTAGTTTGACACGCCCGCATATATGTAAGTTGTTGGTAATTAAAAACGGTTTCTAATAAGCTAAGCAAATTAAGGTCAAAGATTAAGATAATTTAGTTATGGAAACGTATTACTGTTCTTACTAGAGGAAGTCAATTTACCGCCACATATTGAGAAATTACAGCAAAATTCAGGAAGCCGTGTGAATAATGTTTAAATTCGAAAAATAAGAATGTTACTTTTCTTTTACGACAAAACAGCGGTTTCCAAAGTCTTACGTTAGCGTACCAAATTTGGAATACCAAAATATTTGGCGGATCAAGAAATAACACAAAGGAAAAATGAATTTATTTACTTATAGATAAACTTTTCAGTGCGAATTTTGGTCCATTTACCTACTATTTTAATTCACAAAATTGAAAATAGGCACAGAACTTAACAGAAAAATCATATCCGGAAAGTAAGTCACATTTTCTGAACAAACATAACCATTTTTAAAAGAAAATTGAAAATTTGGCACTCAAATTATCAAAATATCACCAACAATTCTGATCCATAATTCATATCATTCTTGTATATTTAAAGAAGAAAAAATTGTACTTGATGATGTCATACAAATATTATCCGTTTTATGAGCGATGGTATCTTTTAATATCCGTCTAGATAAGTGGATAACTTATTGTGAAAAGTCAGTCCAGATATCTGTGGTCAAACAATAATATATTTAAATGTTCGAGATCGATAAGAAATAACGCTTAATTTGGAAAAACAAAACGTCAGCAAGTAGATGCAATCATTTTTAATTTAGGCTCAGTGTCGAACCTACAATTATTATGAGGGGGGGGGCAAACTTTGTTGTTGGTGCCCTCCCCGAGAAAATTTCAAAATTCAAAAATTCTTGTAAAAAGAAAGTGACGGGCAAAAAAAACTCAAATTCAACCTTTTGGCGCCCCCGAACTTGCACTTTTGCCGCCTCCTGACACCTGCAGGGAGACACGTGCCCCAGCTGCCCCCCCTTAGATCCGGCTCTGCTTAGGCTTATCTACTAAGGTTAGATTTTTTACTATTTTTTTTTTCATTTTTGATACAACTAAAAGTGTAGGATTAACGTAAAACGGATTTCTGAAATTGACTGTAGAAATGAGATACTGAATGTTGACTCTCTCTACAGTCAGTTTTAATGAAATTATTTAAAACTATTTAAAACAATTTCTGTTTACAAAAAACAAAATTTTATCTAAGTATAAATTGAAAAATTTTTTGGTATTTAAAACGAATAATTTTCATATTTCGATAATGATAAGAGAAAACTTATTCAAACATTATACTCGCATAAATTATTTGTCAGTTTTTTTGAAAATGTTTTGAGTGATAAGAAATTTTTGTAATATTTTACGTACTAAAATAATTATAAATTTGTTATTATATTTATGTAAAAATGTTATAAAGCAAGGTCATTTAAATATGCAACTAAATAATTTAATACGACTTACTTAAAAAAGTTTAAATGAAATATGTAAAATTATGCATTAAATTTTTCCTTATTATGTTTAAAAATGTTTATTTTTGGAAATGAAACGACAAACCTTGCGAATTCTTTTACCAAAAATTTTTACAAGTAAACAGAATACTTATTATACTGGTATTTTGTCTCTATAAATTTGTAACTACAATTCTTTAATTTAGGTTAGTAAGACTTAAAACAGGTCAAAATGGAACTGCGTAGTTTATGGACGCTTTCTAACTAGCTATACTTGAAACATTAGCGATTGTTTTGCACTGCTGACCGACCGAACCTTCGATCTCGTCCAGTTTCGGCCAAAAATCAAACGAAAATTCGGTCGCACCGAAACTAAGTGTTCGTGAATTGTCGCGTTTCGTTCGGGCGAGTTCGTGCCTCGTACCTACATTATAGGTTTCAGCATACAATTGAAACTGTAACATGTCTAAATAACTTTCGGTTCTGATTTCGGCTACAAATCCTGTTTCCGTCGAATATTATTTTGCACAGCTCAGCGTGAAAATTTAAACATATCCTAATATAACTTACACAGATGTAAATTTAGTACATCACAAACAGCAGTCGAACAGTTCGTCGCGTCTTTCGAAGCACACGCATATACATTTTACTAAATTTGTCAATTGGAGCTAATGTGGTATTTTTAAGGGCAAGACTACGATTAGTACGACGCCAAGATTTGATGACAGTTCCTTATAGAACTAGACAAAATAAAACGAAAAAAAAAAGAATAATATTTTTCGATATCTTACTTCGTTTTCGAAATATTGAACGTTAAAATTGTCTTTAAATTCGGATATATTGTATGTAGGTATAGTATGTGTAATATTTTAACAGTGAGCGTGTTCCAATTTGGAAAACACAAACGACACTGTGTGACCTAGTTTTTATATCAAAGTCGAAGTATATTGTCAAAACTAATTTAACTAACCTCACCACCTAGTTCTTATATCAAAGTTGAAGTAAATCGTCAAAACTAACTAGTCGTAACTTATATTGTCGAGTGTCTAGTAAAAATTCCAAGTCATTCTGAGCATTCCCATTTTCGGAACCTCAACGAAAAAATATTAGTTTGTTTGTGAAAAAAGAAAGTACAAAAATCACTGAAAGGTTGGCATTACTTTTTCCCTATCCACTGTCACATAGTGTCGTTTGTGTTTTCTAAATGGAACACGTTCACTGTCAAAATATTTATTACACATACTATACATACCATATATCCGAATTTAAAGACAAGTTTAACGTTTAATATTTCGAAAACGAAGCGAGATATCGAAAAATTTTATTCTTGTTTTTCGTTTTATTTTGTCGAGTTCTGTAAGGAACTGTCATCAAATCTTGACGCCATACTAATCGTAGTATCCCCTTTTTAAGGGTATTTTACTTTTTGGGACCTATTCTGTTACACATTATTAACCAGTAATGATAAATATAATTTTTACATCTTTACAGAATCAACGCGAAACATCACTGCATTTTTTGTAAAACTTAACTTCCTCTTACTCTTTGATATTTGCAAGGAAGTAAAACGGGAAACGTTAAAATATAAATTTCATGTATTCAAATAGAGTTATAATTAAAAAAGTTATATAGGTACATACAAAAATAAAATTAAAAACAAAATCAATAGTGTAGTACTTACTTACCAAGTACACATTTTTTCCGTGGGTGCATACGTGGTAGGTACTCGGCTTCGTTGTATTTTTATTACAAACAAATTTAGGACATGAAAAATAATTCACGAAAAAAAAATGTACATTATTTATTATTATTCGAGATCACGCGATGTTAAAATAAAAATGCACCCAGTTCGGTCATTTTCAAGTCGTCGGCTATTTAGTTTATTAATGATTTTTTTTTTTTTAGTATGCAATTCGCGACGACCGGCATGTGACGTCAGTCAATAATACACAACACAACAAACACATTAAAGAAATAAATTTAAAAAATTATTAAAAAAAATATTGTTAAATAATTCATATTTTATGTATGTATGTATGTAGGCACTACGCAGTATAAAAGCGTATTATTAAATATGTTGGGATAGGTTATAGTGTTTGACGCGGTGGTCCTTCAGACGAAAATTATCAATAAATTTAAAAATATATCAGGCCATATTTACAAGTATGTATGTTCATATTTAGCGCAAACAATAAAAATATGTTTTTGTTTTCGAAACATTTCAAAAGAAAACATCTGCTTCTGATCGAATTTTATTTATAAAGGGTTCAATTTTTATTAAGTTTCCGGTAATTGTAATTTTAAGAATATCTACATTTTTTTTTTCGTTATACAAGATATCTTAACAATAAGAAATGACAGATATTATAGCATACTTAAAGAAATATATGTATAATAATTAGGTATTGCATAATACGTTTTTTTTTAAATACCTATTTAATAAAAGGCAACATATGATAGACGCTGATACGGTCTCAAACAATGACCCAATTTCCAAAGATTTCTCAGTAATTAAATTGGAAAGTATTCTGAAAAAACTCTTTGAATTTTAAAATTATTTTTTTATTACTCATGCGGGAGAAATACTAACTTGGCGCACACATTTCTGTAAGCAAAATAGCTGTTTGCCCACTGTACTCTTCCCACATACATTTTTGCGTGTGGAAATTGACAATAAAACACGCAAAGCCGCCTCTTGATTTTTCATTTAATAAATATTTCATAATTATTTCTATAGAAACCACCAACAAAGTAATTTAAACAATATTTAATTCAGAAAAAAAGACGAACAGTCCAAAAAAAATTATTTCAAAAAGTAATAAAAATGTCAAAAATAGTAATAATAACAGAAAAAAAAAGTATGTGAAATTCGTAATAAAAAATAGTATATGCAACTCGTGCGGGATTGTCGATTGCCAACTCAAGCGAATGAGCCCACGAACGTAGTGAGTGCGCTCATTCGCTTGAGTTGGCAATCGACAATTTCCCGCACTTATTGCACAATATACTATTTCTTTCTTGGGTTTTCATCAGTACTTTCACCACCGTTAACGAAAATCTTCGAGTTAAGATTCCTATCATACTGACGAATTCAATCTGTTCACGTTAATGTTGGGAGGAAAATCGTTTTTATAGTTGCATATATTACAGTTTATTTCTTTTTAACACATTCTGTGTACTATAGTATGTACTTTGTTCACTACTATTTATACTGTTTGAAAAAAGATTTGAACAGATTGTATCTGGATTAGTGCGTCACAGATTTTATCTGTCCAAGAAGAATTTTTTAGTTACCCTGATTCTGTATGTTCATAAAGAATTTCCTTAATTTTCCCTCACAATTCCAGAAGAATCTTGGTATCAAGTCGTACTTTGGTTATCATCAAATATAATAAAACTAATGATGTAGATGGCATTTATTGTAGAAGGGCAGTCTGGTTATGGTATAATTTCGTCTTTAGCCTCTAAAAATGTACGAGTTTTAGAAACGATATCTGGTAACAATATCCAGTAATAAAAAGAATTAACCATTTACCTAAGTGAATTTTTTGATTCCTAGTAAATTAGCTTTTCAAATTAAACTTAAATTTTAATATTTTTGTGATTTAGAAACTGATTTTGACCGATTTTTTGCTATATCTATGTATATGATATTTGACTTGTCTCTGCATATTTCGTATAAAAAGTAAAAATTATCAACAAAAATTATCTGTAAGTCACGGTGGAAAGGCTATCAGTCAAAGTTAGGAAAAATAATACTGGAAATTACCAAAAAAGTTTTTACTCCGAATAACGAATATCCTATTTCAATTTATTTTAATGACGTTAAGTATATGTACAGTCTAGTTTTTGTGTACAGTTAGGAAAATAATTTATGATTTTTGGAAATTTCTTGTGCTAAACTGCAGTTTTGTAAGTTACACCTATAAGTATGACTTTATTTTATTGTTGAATCTTCTGTCGTGCGTCATTTAACTTGATGTTGCCTAATGTTGTTAAATATTGCCAGGTTTTAGGTTAATAATTGATTTATTCAAAATATTTTTTTTTTAAATACTTGATGCTTCTCTTAACCCCTTATCGCATACAAAGCCATATATGGATTCTAAGTTTTACTATTTTTTTTTTCAACATATTAAAATTTTTTTTTGAAACTAATGTTAAATTTTAATTTTATACTCCTTCTAGGAACGGAACGTAATTTTTGTTGTCTTTGGTAAGTACGGGTTGTCAAATTATTTGAAGTTATGTTCAGAGTGTCCGACCGTTACAGTGCAATTAATTGCTGCTAATTTTATTTGTGAAAACTAAACAATAAAAAGGTAAGTACTAAAATCAAAAATTTTCAAAACACATTCTTTATATATTCAAGAACATGGAATAGTTGTGATTCGTGTGTGTTTTCTTGTTTCCTTCGATTTTTGGAGCTTATTTTGAAGTTGCCATATCTGGCTTCGTATGCGTTTAATCCAAATTATTACTGGGCATATATGGCTTCGTATCGCTTTTATGGTACATCCCAGCATGTCAATTCTATTCGTGGTGTTGGCTTCGTGAGTGACGATGATTTTGCTTCTGATTCCCCAGTACTCCCACCAGCCAAGGCAGTTCATCAACTTTTGTGGCCAGAAAATGTACTGCAACAAGCCGAAAAGGTACTCCATCTAGCTTGCTCGGCTCACCTATACTCATTGAAAAACTCCAGCTAGGCATCAGGACCTACCTTTGAAGTCTGTGCGATCAGATAAGGTGACCATTTCCCCGAATGGACAAAACTAAATTGACAATTATGTCAAAACTGCTCAAAATTCCGTTCATTCGCCAAATGTGGAAAGTGTCATGTTTATTTATGTTACAATGGCAAATAAAATTGCATACAGATTTTCATAAGATATAATTGTATTTTTTATTTAACGCATACGAAGTCATATATCGATTATAATTATAATACTAGAATGCATACGAAGCCATATATGGCTTCGTTAAGTAATTTTTTAACAATAAGACTTATTTTTTTTCTTAATTTGACTACTAAAATAAAAGAAGTGAAAGGCATTTTCAGTAAAAAAATTTTTTTCTTCACTTCCTTCATAATTCATGCAATAAGGCGTTAAGTACGTGTTTAATCAGGCTTACCATCTTAGTTCTTAGTTCTTACTATACAAAATTTTAGTTTTTTAACGTCGTTTTCATTGGGTTATAGCAAAAATTTTATATTTCACTTAGGAGTACCTACACGTCATGTATTTTGCCATATTATTATATAAAACAGTGGGCTCCCTGGTTAACAGAAAACTTCCACGAAAATTCTCTAGAATTTTGTTGGTTTTAATTGGATTATTTTTTTTAAGCACTCAATGTCCTTAAAAAATCAAATAAAACTATTAACCCAAATTAACCATATTACAGTAACTAATATAAATATGGCCTCAATAACTACAGTCGACACGGTCGACACAGAGTAACCTGTAAATTAAAGCTTCAAAATTATCATTATTGATATCAAAAATTAAAAATCTCACAATTACATTTTCCGTAAGTGAATTCTCGTTTGAATTAAGCAAACATACATTGTGTGATATATTTGGCGTAATGTTTTTGTTAATTTTGACAGAGACAACGCAACATTACTTTAACAGAACAGAAACAAGAGAGCCAGTCATTCAGTTTAGTCAGACTGAAATATTTTTTCTGAGCAATGTGCTCTTATCTTATCGGCAATATTATTTTTGGCATTGCAATTGGAAGTTTGATAATTATGTACTGCTTTTTTGTTGTTTGTTACATATACGTACCACAGAGATATGTATATGCATCTATGTTTAAAAAATTTTTAATTAGGAACGTCGGTTGTTTGTTAAATAAATAAATAATAATTTTATTTATGCACTTTTTATATTGAACTTTATGGCCGGGTATGCAATTTTTTGATAGTTAAATCAGTTTTTGATAGTTGAACAAGTTCAATAGCCTCTTCAAGGCTCAGATGTTGCAAATTCTGTTACAGATAAAATGATTTCGATAGAATCGTGCTAATGATTTGTCTGAATTTTTTTACACTCTCAAAACTTCTTTGTTGAAAGATTAGATTTCCTTCTTTTTTTTTCCTTGAATCAAAGGAATCATTTTATTGATTCAAAAAAATATATTTTTGACTATTGAAAAAAAAATTGTAGAAAATACTTTTTTGATTAAAAAACCTATTTTTTCTGATTCAATGAAATATTTCTTTAATAGGGTACTTGACTGAAGTTACAAAAATATTCTAAAAGCATTGTTTTTCCATATCAGTCAAGTAATTTTTTTTATTTTCGACAGATTTTGTAAAAAATCATCAAAAAAATAACCCTACTATTTTAAATGAGAAAAAGGCGGGAAAAACACTTCACTATAGTGACGTCACATTTTGAAGCAATTAAACGTCAATGTCAATATTTATAACCTCAAAACTTTGATTATATTCATAAAATGTCGAAGTAAAAGCAATTATTTATTTGAATTCTGGTCGATTATTATTAATATATGTATATAAGCTAATAGAAATATTCAAAAGAAAACACAATTTCACCTCACCGATGAAAATTATCAAAATCGACATATCTAGCTACAAAATGTTACGTCATTTCCAAGAAATGGCGCGTTTTCACTAATTTGAATATTTGTTGAAAAATGGCGATTTTCAAAATAAAATTTCTAAATAGTTATCAAATCTTTTTATGTTTCATCATTAAAATTGGACATATGTAATGATAATGCATAGAATTATTTAACATTTGACACAAATTTTAAATACAGTCAAGTACCGTATTCAAAGAAAAAACAGTGTAAGAGTCTATTTATCTGAGCAATGTAATAAACTACAGTTATGACCCCCACACTGGTCTTTGGTCAGTACCATAGTCTCCAGAAAAGACTCATAAACTGAATTTTTCGTGGCTTTTCGCAATATACGAAGTTGACTCAGTGATGAGTTATTAATTTCGTTTGTGTCCTTTAACGAAGAGAAATTGAAAAGTAAAAAACACAACTGCAGAACTTTCCCAGGGCTAAAGCCGGATTTCATAAACAACGGACGCAGACAAAAACTTTTAAAAATGCTGTTGAAATAGTCACGTTACGGCAAAATTGTAAAAGTAGTACTTACTCATATTAGGTACATATACGCAACTTACGCCACGTGGTTACAAAAGAATTAACATTTATTACGTTTTTAGGAGTTGGCAAGTGTATTTTTAGATGAAATTGTTAAAAACAAAATAGCTGCAAAATGAAATTTCTAATATTTATAAATTGTATAAAATTTAACAGGACCCTAACCGAACTACACTTGACATTAGTAATAATGGACTGGAAGGTCATGGTGTCGATTTCCGTGACCGGTAGAATTTGTGGAAATTTTTATGCCGTTTCCATTCACCATTCCAGATTGAAATAGTTTGAGAGTTATCGTGCTGCTATATAATTACCTATATAAATTTTTTTTGAACATCATTTTTGGGCTCTAGAGAAGTCAAAATGACAACAGTTGTACTAGCTGAATTTTCCATTTGTAAATTCCCTGAAAGGTAGATAATATAAACTGATTGGTGTCGTAAGAAGAAATTACTGTATATAAACAAAAAACGGAAGAAATCTTATTGCTTTAAAATTCCCAAATTGTACGTCTATAGCAAACATTTATATCAGCTTACATAGAGTACAAGTTTTCTATTTCTTCAAATAGCCTACAATATCTTGCTGATTTTCAAAAATCCTACTTATTTGAAGTTTTGTTTTAATAAAACTCCAAATAGTTTAATAAGAGATTATTTTCTATTTCCAAGTCTTAAATATTATGGTCTACTTTTTATTCAGTTCTTCCAACAGATCATTAACTAGTTATTTCATAGGAAAGTCGATGATGACTTTTCGGGAAATTGTAATTTGCACAATTTTTAATTGATGTTAGATAAATGGAAAATATTTTCAAGGTACTTGAATTTTTTTGTTAAGTAAATAAAATTGAGGTCAATGCTTCTTTTATCAAAATATAATTTTTTTTATTGCATGCACTTTTTTTATCAGCTCAAAATATATCCAGAACAATATTTGTACAACAATTTTATCAGTCATATTAATTTTTTGTATTAATAAAAGTTTCTTTATTCTTTTTTTTGGTAGATTACAATTTCTTTATTATTGGCCATTAATAAATGGTCAGAATGATCAGCTTACAGTTAGTTTGACTTTTGTACAAACACCACTGCACAAATAATTAGGTATTTATTATCGACTCTTAAATAATTTTAATTGAAAATATGAAAATATTTCCACTGTCACACAAATTAATTAAATTATAATACAGTGTTCCTTCTCAATAGTTCCACAGAATGAAATGAGGGGGATTGCTTTTCCAGGAAATGTTGTTTTCCCACAAAAGGCCAGTCGCTCGCTGGCAAGGTACAAGAATATTTTTACGTCTAGATTTAAAATTTATAGTTCAATAATTTGTTGGCCTGTTAAAATTAAAGACTTTTCAGGAGCGTCAAAATAAGTAGGTGGGTCTGAATAATTTAAAAATTCAATTTAAACTAATATTTTTTATACAACCATACGATAAAACTCAGTGGTTTATGTTTTTCGTTTACTGATAAAATAAAATATATATCTCCTCATAAAATTTTGCAAGACTACGTTCGCTTCTCTAAATGTTTTTCATTATTTTTATTTTGTATATACAAACCAATTTTTTTATTCCTGCTTAACATAGATTTATGTTTAATTGTTCACATAATGAGAATACCTGAATACTCTATCAGCGTATGCAGTGGATCAATCAAAGCAGTGCTGACTAGTTAGTCGAATATGATGTTACAAATTTAAGTTGTCTTACTAGATTTATTTAATTTAGATACTTTTTCTGCCACTTAATATAAACAAAAAAAAACTTTTTAATTCTTAGATTTGATGAAATAAATATTATAACAGGTGGTAGAGTGGTGGTAACACTCGAGTTTTGAACTGGGGAAACGGAACTATTGAGAACGTAAATATTCAGAATGTGCACTGTATCATAAACCTATACTTTCAAATTTTACCTTGTCATATCATCAGTCAGTGAGTAAGGGTATGGTCCACGGACGAAACGTAAAATTTACTCTGGTTTGTGTTCTAGAAAAAGTTTTCCATCGATCATACTCTGTCACAATGTATAGAAAAAAGTGATTTTAATTGAACTTACGAGTAAGTTACGGGACAGAATTCAAGAATCGAATAGCAAAATTAAAAGGATTTTCTAGAGGAAGAAAATTAATATCAAAAAAAAAATTACTTTGTGAAAATCGATATAAGGAAATATGAAAATATACACATCACTATAATTTACACGTTGATGGTCATATAACCTAAAATGACTAAATGACTACTAAACTAATACACTTTATATTATTAACGTGCTTAACACAAAGCGTTAAATAAATTATAATATTTCGAGCCGACTTTCAAATCGTATTCTTCCTGATGATTAGGAATTCGAGCGTTACTTTATGGTATTCCATATTTGTAAATAATAAAACAAATAGGTATTTTACTTAATAAAAAATATCATGTTTATTTTTAAATTGTTGACAATTGTTTCAACCTTAATAGCCCACTTTCAAACAAAATAAAACTTATATCGACTACATGCTTTATATGTATAAACTAATTTCAGTGTTATATGGGGATGGCAGTAGTAGTAGAAGATAGGGATAGAAGACGACGATAGAGTTATGCGCAAACGTTATAACGTGTAATATTGTTTTCAAACTCCCATAATTTTGTACTCGTCTACTATCTCTGTCTTCTACTACTACTGTCATCCCCCACCACTTAAATTAGTATATATAAAGCATGTAAGGTAACTGCGGGTAATAAGGCCTAATTAAGGGAGATTTTAAATAAAATGAAAAGTACTGTAGATAATCAACTTTTTTATTAATAAATCAGCTCCCGAAATGCTAATTAACCAACAAAAAAATTTAAATTGGGAATTAAAATGTTGGATTAGAAAATATTTAACATTTTTGAAAACTCTGTTCTTAGGCCTTATTTTACTATGGTAGGATATTAACGCCTATTATAAAACACAACAAAAAATGACAGAAACTAAAATTCTAAATAGTATTTGGTAAAAATCTTCATCATTGTCATCAGAATCCAAGGAACAAACCGTGCGCTGGCAGCTTCTTTTAATACACTTAATTGATTGATACCACACGTGATGAACACGGCTTTGGTGATTGGCTTTTCATCCTTAATTATCAGGGATCATTTCTATTGAAACTTCGGACAATATTGAGAATGTAAAACAGTTTCAGATATTAGGAGCATTATAATGCTTATGTGTAATTTTGATAGGCCGTATTTGCCGTCGACACCCAAGGAAATAAAAAAAATAAATATTTTTAATTATTTTCACAGATGTAAAATTATTTGTGAACTGAATTAACAAAAAGAAGAACTGAAAAACAAAATTAGATGAACAGAAAAATAATTAACAGCATTAATATTATAATTACTTGATATAATTGTCGTTGAAATTTTATTATTCGAGCGACAAAATCTCATTTTATGATATATGGCTCGTTACTGGAGACAAATCGCGGGATGCAAATTGCAACTTATTGGTGTCTGAGGTTTGCATGCGTCAAAAAACATTGGTACGACAGTACGAATATTTGAACAATTTATGAATTTTAGGCTGTATTACCCGCAGTTACTTTAATTAAGATAATTTTTACTTTAATTGAAAATGGATTTTCAAGCTTGAAACAATTGTCACAATTAAAAAATAAACGTAGTATTTTTTGCTAAAGTATTTGTTTTATTTATTATCTAAATATCTACCTATAACTTAGAAAGACACGAAGAAAACTTTTATCTTTTGTGTCTTCGATAGTTCGATGACATTGAAAACGTGAATAATTTATGATATTTAAAAATGATAATGTATTTTACAAGTAATTAAATATTTGACCAATGGTGTACACACTGGTGCGGTGGTATATGAGTGTTAAATACATATTTATAAATGGACAATGACTAAACTTTTGCGATACAGACATTATTATTACGTATATTATGTACGTTTTACAACTGAAATTTAAACTGTCTTCATAATATGTGTTTAAAAGAATAAGTAGTATATTAACATTTAAGAAGTCGTGTTAATTATTTTATTATCGACTAAATTACGATGGTATTCGTTTTGTTTCTTAGAAAATTGATTTTTGAAAACAATAAATCTAATTCTAATAAATAAATATTTACAATGATTCGTTTGACCGATTCATAAGTAAACAATGTTTAACTGTAATTCTTTGAAGTTAATGATATTATAAGGTATCTTATATGTAAAATTGAAGCTCAAAACCGATTATAATCTTCTCTGTTCAATGAAAGCCCTCGGATCTTATTTAAGAAACAAAGATAGTTTCCGAGAGAGTTGTATAGCAATGATACCTATAAATACGTTAACGATGTGCAACACATAAAAATAAATACATCAAATAATTTATCTAAAGCTTTATACACAGTTTTTAGGGTTCAGTACTTAAAGTTAAGAAAGGAACCCTTGTGGCGAGACTGTGATATCTGTCAAAATGTCACAATCAGTTTTTTTTAGTACGATATCGAAATAAAAGGCACACTGGTACGAGTATGCCTTTTAATTGTGCTGCCGCCAGAGTACAGAGGTACAGCAACTATCTCTTTTCTGTAATCACCAGTGGGCATTTCTGTGAACCTTAGGCTACTTGGTGGTCAATCTCTCAGTAGCAGTCGATGAGTGTAGTTCAATCATAAGACAATGGATTTGATTGTTATTGGCATTGTTACGTCCCCACACAGAGCGTTGTGCTATCATACATATATGTATGCGAAGTACGATCACGTGACGACCACTATCACCAAGGATCACTAACACAAATACACAATTACATAATACAAAGTAAACCCAGTGCACGTATATAACATATTTTCTATCTCGTACTGGTTATACTGGTTCCAGTGGTATAGAGATAGATGTGTTTTCTCTACTGCTCTGTAGTGTACCCCATCTATACTTTGTGGAAGAATTCTAGGTTTGTTTCACAAGGATCCCGAAACGAATTTAAAAGTACTTATATCTTTATACGATAATAATGTCCTTCATATGTATAATAGCTTTGTTTATACATTTCAAAGCTGTATTCTTTTAATTTCAAATTGTATTAGTTTTTGAATTATGTCCAAAAATGTGCAAAAAATACCGTTCTCTTACCTTATCTTCGAAGTTTTGCAAATCAAAAAATCTGAAATAATTAAGACAAATAGACGGTTCTGCTGTATAATATTACAGAAAGAATAAAATAAGCCTTTTAGACATTTTTTATAGTTTTCGAATAAAATAAAAAAAATCTGTTAATTTTCACCACCTCCTATACAGAGGCGGCACAAAGGGTGGGCGAAATGGGCGACCATCTATAGCCTCGCGCCATTGGGCGCCCCAAATGTCTAAGGAAACTGGTAGAAATTGATTAAGGGTGATGTCGCGTTTTTGAATAGTTTAAATTATTTTCTCGCTACCTAATCTTTAGAGAGGCTATTTTGAAAAATCATAGGACTTGTCAGCTTATTTTTAAGAGAGAAATTTCAAAAGGAAAATTAAGGGGGGATAAGCCAAAAAAAAACATCAAAATTCGACCTTTTCTTATTATTTATTTTTTATACAAATAAATATTTTTTTTTTAAAACTAAATACACAACAATGTTTCTACATGCCTTGAGATTACAAAAATAAAAAATTAAAAAATGAGCTGAGTATAAATGGCTTTAAAGTCGACACTGAGACATTTTATCATCTTGATGGTTCCTCGCGTTCTGAAATCCCCAATGAACCGAAATCAAAAAATCAAGAATATTCTGAAAATATACCTACATATAGGCACAGTTATGGAAGTAACTAGGATCTAAGAAAAAAAAAAAAAAACAGCAAAAAATCGCATTTTGAAAACAAATTTTCAAAAATCACCACTATTTCTTGACCCAGCCGCGATTTTGAAAATACATTACGGAACCCAAAGATCCTAGTTCCTGCCAAAATGCCTGCCAAAGTTCCTGCCTTTGAGATACATGAGAAACCATGTTGAAAAACGTACTTTCAAGAAAATACCATTTAAATTTTTTTTTTAAATTGAATTATAGTAAAGTGCATGTACTAAAATACCCATAAATTTTTTATTTTTAATTTTTAAATAAAATTTTAGGAGAATACTCTAACACCTAAGGAACATAATTATGAAAGGAAAAAATCGGTTTCTTGTTTCTTTTTTTTTTAGCGAATCTCCCCCTAAGAAAATTTCCTAAACAAAGGCTTTAATAAGAAGAATTATTGAGTAATTACCTATACGTAATCTTATTTAGTGTACCTACTACATTCCTCATCCAAAATTGATTAACTGATGAATAGCGAGCCAATCTTTTCATTAATTATGTTTATTTTCAATATTACACGGAACATTCGCACTTCATCGAACTTGTTTCTCCTATAACCTCCCACACCTCTATTTTGATTTACCTTTACATCGAAACTTCTACGCGTATCCCACACTTGTATTATTATTCATCCCTCTTTGACCGTTTATATTCAATTTAATTTTGACAACCGACTAACTGCCAGTCATTTAACCCTAGAATCATACGTTGGTCTACGAGAAACGTTAATCATACATCGGCGTCATTTCGACGAATGGACTTTGACGGAGAATTTTAGAGTTTATTTGCAAAAAACATTTTTTTTTACATAACAATACTACAAAAGCGAACAAAATATTTAAAAAATTGCATTCGGAAAAATTTTTTAATATAAATACTTATTAATTTTTTTCATCTTTTTATCAAAGCATATTTTCATTATAAAAATTAAAAAATACCCCTGTCGCAGCATCTGCATAACATAGCGAATTTCCAAATCTTGGGCACTGGCGGATCTCATCTAAGACCTGTACCTATTTAAAATATTTTAGCTTTCTAAAAGTAAAAGAATTTTTAAAATCGGTTGGGTAATTAGTTTTGGTATTTTTGGGGACCCAAGAACCCGAACGAATTTTGTGCAGCATAGTTGTATCCATCTAAAATAATTTAGTTCTCTAGCAGTGAGAAATTTTTTAGCATCGGTTCGATAGCTTATTACTGGCGTTTTCGGATCTGCAAGATCCCGGTGGACCTCATTAAAAAATCAGCTCGACCGTATATTCTAGGCGGACTTTATATAATATATATATATATATATATATATATATATATATATATATATATATATATATATATATATATATATATATATATATATATATATATTCAAAACCCGTTGTGTAGCATTCTACGCCGCATTTGCATCCGCAGGACAGTTGTGGATCTCGGATAACACAACCTGTACCTATCTAAAATAGTTTACCTCGGTAAGAGTAAAAAAGTTTCAAAATCGGTCAGTTATTTTATTTTTGACACTTTTAGGTCCTACTGACACTTCAGACCTTACATAACGTAATCTATATGTATCTAAAATGGCTTAGCTCCCCAACAGTGAAAAAATTTTCAAAATCGGTCGGTTAGTTTATTTTTGACACTTTTGGATCCGATGGACCCTGGCAGACTTTACATAACGTAATATATATTTATCTAAAATAGTTTAGCTCTGTAACAGTGAAAACATTTTCAAAATCGGTCGGTTAGTTTATTTTTACCACTTTTGGGTCCCATGGACCCTGGCGGACCCTAAATAACGTAATGTATGTCTATCTAAAATAGCTTAGTTCCCCAACAGTGAAAAAATTTTCAAAATCGGTCGGTTAGTTTATTTTTGACACTTTTGGATCCCATGGACCCTGCCAGACCTTACATAACGTAATCTATATTTATCTAAAATAGTTTAGCTCTGTAACAGTGAAAAAATTTTCAAAATCGGTCGGTTAGTTTATTTTTGACACTTTTGGATCCCATGGACCCTGGCAGACCTTACATAACGTAATCTATATTTATCTAAAATAGTTTAGCTCTGTAACAGTGAAAAAATTTTCAAAATCGGTCAGTTAGTTTATTTTTGACACTTCTGGATCCTATGGACCCTGGCAGACCTTACATAACGGAATCTATATTTATCTAAAACAGTTTAGCTCTGTAACAGTGAAAAAATTTTCAAAATCGATCAGGCAGTTTATTTTTGACACTTTTGGGTCCTATGGACCCAGGCGGACCTTACATAACGTAATCGATATTTATCTAAAATAGTTTAGCTCTGTAACAGTGAAAAAATTTTCAAAATCGGTCAGTTAGTTTATTTTTGACACTTTTGGGTCCTGTGGACCCTGGCGGACCTTACATAATGTATTCTAATCTATCTAAAATAGTTTAGCTCTGTAACAGTGAAGAAATTTTTAAAATTGGTCGTTTAGTTTATTTTTTACAATTATGGGATCAGTAAATCCTGGCGAAACTCATACAAGTCTAGTACTCTAACAGTAAGGAAAGGGTTCTAAGGATCTCATATAACTTATGGCAGTCCGTAAGCTTCTTGCGGACATCATTTAATTAATTAATTCAAATACTTTAACTTACTAACTGTGAAAAAATTTTTAAAATCGATTGGTTAATTAATTTCTGGCCTTTTTAGGTCCCGAAAACCTTGACCTCACATAAAATACCTTAAATCCATTTGAAATGGTTTAATTTTTTAACATTATTAATTATTAGTGAAAAAATTTTCAAAATCGATTCAAAATATTTTTCCGTACATACATATGTACATTGTGCATATTTTGTTTTGTTTCATATATTTAATAATATTATATCATAACATAATCTTCAATTTCTTGTTTACTTAAAAATTCAATAAAAAAAAAAAAAAAATCTTCATTACATTAGCTTAGAAAATCTGTTTAATTTACATTTTTTAACATGAGATAGAACCATGCTAATTATAATGCAATAAATGAGAAACAAAACTCTATACATGTATGTGTGTTATAACACATAAGGTAACTGCGGGTAATAAGGCCTAGCTAAGGGAGATTTTAAATAAAAGGAAAAATACTACAGATGATCAACTTTTTTATTAACAAATCCACTCCAAAAATGTCAATAAACCAACAAAAAAATTTACATTGGAAATTAAAATGTTGGATTAGAAAATATTTAACATTTTTGAAAACTCTGTTTTTAGGCCTTATTTTACTATGGTAGGATATTAAGGCCTATTATAAAAAATCAACAAAAAATGACAGAAAACAACAAAAACTAAAATTCTAAACAGTATTTGGTAAGAGTCTTCATCATTGTCGTCAGAATCCAAGAAAAAACCGTGCGCTAGCAGCTTCTTTTAATACGCTTAATTGATATTTGACCAGAATGAACGTTTTCTTCAGCTGTTGATACCACACGTGACGAACACGACTCTGGTGAGTTGGCTTTTTATTCTTAATTATCAAGGATCATTTCCATTGGAACTTTCGGATAATATTGAGAGTGTAAAATAGTTTCAGGTATTAGGAGCATTTTAAAGCTTATGTGGGATTTTGATAGGCCTTATTTGCCGCCGACACCTAAGTAAATAAAAAAAAAAATTAATTATTTTGACAGATATAAAATTATTTAATGAACTGAATTAACAAAAAGAGGAACTGAAGAACAAAATTAGGTGAATAGAAAAATAATTAACAGCATTAATATTATAATTACTTGAGATAATTTTCGTTGAAATTTTATTATTCGAGCGACAAAATCTCATTTTATGATATATCGCTCGTTATTGGAGACAAGGCGCGGGATGGCGGCAAGTGGCAGATGCGTTGTAACTTGTTGGTGTCTGAGGCTTGCATGCGTCAAACATTGGTACGACTGTACGAATATTTGAACGAGTTATGAATTTTAGGCTTTATTACCCGACAGGCCTTATTACCCGCAGTTACCTTATATGTGAATAGTGTTCACTTGTTCTCACAAAATTCTTTAATAAAAAAGTGAAATATTTTTATACTTCATAAAGAACTGAGATATAAATATAAATTACTTATTAGACTAACAAAGAAAGAATAAAAGTGAAAATTTACATTTTCTCGAAAAATACTTAAAACAGAAAGAAAATTATAAGAATATTTTCTTCATAATTTTTTTTTTCCTTTTCAACGATGTAAAAATCGAACTGCCTTATGATAGGATCGAATGATAAAAAATGGCCAGAAAACCTACTTCTGGGCATCCGACGTGTCTGGCTAACGAACTTAGCCAAGCCAATTCAGAATCCAGTCCGCACACAAAATTTCATAAGCGTTAGACGTTTCGTTCGAGAGTTATCGTGGGAACACATAAATATATATATATATATATATATATATATATATATATATATATATATATATATATATATATATATATATATAAATTTTAGTGAATATCATTTTCGTATTCTAGGGACCTCAAAACAGATTTCTGCCATAGTCCCGGACTCAGATTGCGTCATGAGACCTACTGTAATAGCTGAATTTCGAGTTTTCGAAATTCGCTAATAGATAAATACATCAATTGTATCATAAGACATGTCTCTCAAATAAATAATTTATGCACTATTATGAGTCAGTGGACATGTGTGACTTTACAGAATGTGAAATTTCTCGGTCACAAATTTCCCGTAGATAAGTACTTATTTCTTCATTAGACACGTTTGTAAATTTTCTAAAATTTGTTAGTACTTTTTCGAATAAGATCTCAAAAAATAATAAAATTAAAATATTTTCCACAAAATAATTTGTTAATCTTTTATTAAGTCACTTGAAACGCATTCTTTAGTTTTCTATTCAATATATATTAAAACTTCAGTATTATGTCGTCTCTATAAGTCAAACAGCTGTAATCATCTTTCACATTATCATTATCATTGAATAAATTAATTATAACGTCCATATCTTTAATAAATTTTAGAAAAATTAGGAAAACTTTTATATGCGAGGTACAAAATCTTTAAAAAAAACATAGGTTAATCATACATCGTCGTCCTTTTGACGCACACTATTTCAATATAAAAAAACGACAGCAACTATAAACAAAATTAATACGTTTACTGTGTAATAATAACAAATAAATTAGATAACAGAAGTTTCACAGCAAGCAGGCAACGACAAATTGTAATATTGGAGCAGATAGAGAAGTTCGTTCGTCAATTTTACATGTACGTATGATTCTAGGGTTAACATAGGTAACCCATAGGGAACAGATACTGTACGCTCTCTGACTACATAACATTAGTTCTGGCGAAAAAAACAAAACAAAAAAGATTTATCTGAAAAGAGCCCTTCCTTTCTACAAAAAAATTTATTCATTTCCAATACAAACGCAATGATTTTCGAGAATATTCAAAACGGTCTATTCGTCCGTCCGTCGGCAGTGTCGCTGAGTGTAATTGACATTTTTGTAATTAAACCGTATATATGTGTACCTATCTGTATGTATGTGTATACGTATAAAAAAATACAAAAAAAAGTTAATAATGCATTTGAAACTTGACTCATTCCTCCAAATAAGTATCACTCCCCAAACATCCTGTAGGTAGCAACTGAGGTACCATTGCATCCACAATGTTCTGTACGCTTCCCGCGGCCCCCCAGACTTCCTTCTCTTCCCGCCGGCACTTCGAGCATGTTGGCTAATAAAATGTCGTTTTTGTCTCTGGTCGTAGGTACCTGCTGCTAGCACTTGTTCCTGTTGAATACAAGTTACAATACAATAAATGTGTGGACGCACATATACATGCACACATGTGTGGTTGTGTGGGCGGTGGGTAGTTGCCACGTCCCTATGAAGTATGCAGACGCCACATGAAAATGGAAAACTTATATAATGTTATTGAATAAAAATTTTATTATACAAGTTGTCCGAGTCAATGGAGCCAATTTCTAATTGGATATAGAGTGATGCAGAAATGATTGCCCCTCTGTTTAATAATCCTTGTCTTCATCTATCTCCTGAATTTATATCTAAAAATTATATTTTTTTCCATGTATTTCAAAGATGAGGAACACTACAGTTTTTTCCAAATTTATTTCTGTTCTTTGACCATAGTTGTCTATACAACATACAAAACAAAATTTGGTCAAGATCCGTGAAGTCCTTTATTTTGAACATTTTTTTGGTCCCTAGGACCCTAGAGGGTAATCGTAACCTCATGTTAATTTTTTCAGAACCTCAGTATTGTTTGAGCAAAATTTGGTTAAGATCCGTCCAGCCGTTTAGTCGAGTCGTTTTTGGGACCCTAAAACCCTAGGCGTCAACTTTAATGTAACGTACATTTTCGCCAGAATCTCAATAGTATTTGAGTAAAATTTGATAACAATCCGTCCAACTGTTTATTTTAAGTCTTTTTAAGGCCCTAGAGTCCTATGGGACAATTTTAACATTTTAAATGTAGCCTATACGAGAACTGGCAATACTACCTATCTACCAGTGAAAAAATTTTTGAAATCGGTTGGATAGTTCTTGAGATTACTTTAGTCGTACACACTGACAGTGTTATCAACTTTACCTCTTTATATAATAGTATGATTATTTTGGTATCATAATATTATGTGTTAGAAGCTGATTAATCAAAGTAATTATACAATAACAAAAAAAGACTGGATAAGAAAAACAACAATTTCTAATTAGTACACTGCTTCTACAAACCATTATTTGGCTTAATTGCCTCTGTGATCGCTTCTCTCTAAAACTCGCTGTCAGGCCGCCCTGTAGTTATACCCATTTCTCAATAATAAATACAGTAGAGCTTCAGTTAAGTTAACATCAGTTTTGTTAAGTGACGTCACTTTTTTCTAACTAAAGTTAAGAGGATTTTATAGAAATAGAAAGAAACAATATTATTACATTATACATTAATTTTAAGACAAAGTTATAAATTCTATAAAAGCTATATGCGTAGTAAAAAAAAACAATTGCATATACTCATATAGTATGATTTAAGAGAAATTGGTTTGGATGTCATAAGAATATTCAAATTTAAACTTTTCTCTGTTGTAAATTGAAGTTCATAAATGTTTGTAACTTGAAATTCCGTTTGTAATTTGAAGTTCATAAATGTTACTAATTATGTTTATTCAAAGTGAAAAATCGAACAATATAACAAAAACAAAGCGAAATAATATTAGTTACATATTTCTCATGACATAACTAAAATTGGTTATGAGCTGAACTATAAAGCCATAAATTATAATGTCTTAAAACATAAAAACGTAGCCAAATCAGTTGTGTTTTTTAACACTATGAGGCCCGAGCACTTTCATAGTAAACTTCCCCGGAAGCCGGTAATATTTAAAAAAAAAAAAACTTTATACAAACAAATACATAAAATGATTCAAACACTGAATAGATTCAACAAAGTTCAACATGTATGTGTCATAAAACTGTAAACATTCGTACATACTACATACATATACACTGACATTCAAATCAATTTTATTTAAAAACATAAATTATATTTTTTATGTATTTTTTGTTTATCTTGAAATTTTTATGCATAGAAACCAAAAGAGTAGTATGTTTTGGTAATGGTATGTTGTATTTTGGAAGCAGGAACACATCCGTGTGATGAATGATGATAAACATCACACACATAATGCGTAACCAACTAATCAATTAATCATTGATCGCGGTCGGCCTCTGGGGATGTTTTGTTTGGTTTCGGATGCCGAAGCCATGGGACTGAAAGAAAGTGTTAATAAAAATATTTCTCTACGCAAAAAGAATTTTAGCATGTTGAATTCTAAAATTTTTAAAAATTTTTTCAGATATATACAAAGCGAGTGATCTGATTGAAGACTACTTACTCATTCAGTTATTCACTGAATATAATAAATTAATAAATTTAAATAAAAAATACCAAAATACTTGAATACTTGAATACCAGGTAGGTACTTAATAAGTTATAACCAATTCGGAGAATTTGGTGAATCTAAATCAAATCGTAGCTGCTTACATGGATTGAAAAATTGATACGACACTTGTCAATTGTCCGTTCAAGGGACAAAAAAAAACAATTTCTATAGCAGAAATATCTAAATTGAAGAACTTTCTATAACAGCAATATTTTTAATGAAATTTATACATTAGTATAAAATCCAGTTAATCACTGGAATCCAAATTATTAAATAGTTTGCTCTTGACTTAAATTATTATTTATTTCCGATCATATATTAAATGACCGCCACTGAACTCAATCTACTTCACTAAAGTTAAGTTTCACTAAAGTTTACCAAATTTTTCTTAACTTTAGTGAAGCTCCACTGTAAATCTTAAACACATATTGAGGCGTATATTCAGGTATTTGTTTACATGTATGACGACATATTATAAATAAGTACACTGTAGTTGTGAACAATTTCCAGTTCTTCACTACCGTACTCAATACTTCAATAGCACCATTTCGATTTGGATTCTTGTGAATTCCGAAATATATAATCAAAAATAAGTTTTTTGTTATTATCTATTAAATTTTTTATACTCCACTTTACCCAGTACTATTATTAGGTATTACCAATTAGTTAGTACCAATTTATTTTTAACAGAGTGTGTACACACCTTATATTATTATAAAATATAATATTTAAAAATCATAATATACAAAATACAACAATAGGAACATACATACACACACTCGTATACATATACAGAGAAATGGAACAGAACTGTTCTATTGAATTTAAAAGTTTAAAAACAATTGTTATAATTTTGAACAATTTAAATAGTTTGCACATATACCTACATCGCTACAACGCAACACCGTCCAACACATAACATTTCCGAAAATGGATATTAACTTCTAAATACTTGTAGAGAATACCTAGCTCAATGTACGTTTACAATGAGTTTCAAACTACTAAAGACACAGAGATCTAAAACGGGTTCTACACGATGCTACGAACGTTCCTTCCAACGTTCGATCGAACGTTTGAGGCAATTAAGTTCGATAGTTGGTGCGACGAATGTATCTGCTACACGGTGAATCGAATGTTTGATCCAATACGAATGATGATGTGTTGGTACTCAGTGGACGAGCCTGTTATCTGTCTGATGTTATCTCTAATGTTATACACTGATGTTGTTTCTCTTCACATGAACGAGTCGTGCAGCTGCTGAGTCGAACCAACCAACGCAACCAACATTGACCTTCAAAAGTTCGAAGCATCCCTTTGACTCGGTGCAAGAATACCGACATCGAGCGGGACATGGCCAAATGCGAATGTTTGACGCTCGACATTGGACACTCGTAGGTTCGAACAACGGCCACACGATGCGATGAACCATCGAACGTCCAATGTTGGAAGGTGTTCGTAGCATCGTGTAGAACCGTCTTTAACAGAGTTTGGTACCCGCTTGGCCTATGAACAGGGAAAGTCTTATAAGGTCACGTGTGAGCGTCCTTAAATATTGAAGGTCAAAGATCGTTTTGTGGAAATATCTCGCTTCTTTTGCCTTAAATCGTTTTTGTATTTTTTATAAACGTTATAGAGCATAAAGCTCTCTACAAATTTTGTTTCACTTTTCGATGCGTTTAGCTGTTTTGGATCTAGTTCAAGTGACGACCATGTAGCTGACTCTCTTACAGTTTCCACAGATGAAGACGACAGCGAGAATGATTGTGAATGTCCCTATTGTGGTTAGTCATATTTAACAGACAAAAGGGCGAGAAGTGGATCATTTGTACAAAGTGCCGCATTTGGTTTCGCAAACAATGTTCGGGAACGGAAGATTACAAAACATTTATTAATTAAGAACGTAATATAAGTAAAACTACAAAATTTTAAGTCTAATTTACTTATGATTAAACATATAAGTATTAATGTAATTCTATGAAATTTTGTTCTACTTAAGAATAAACAATATTATTTTGTACCAAATGTGATTTTTTTGTTCATAAACCATGTCTAACATTGTGACAGAAATAATAGCCTAATATCGTACAGGGCGATATTTTGACCACTATTGGTGGGCGATATTGAGACGACATTTCATGAAGCGGTCAAAACCAGTTTTTTTCATTAATTACAAAAAGATATATTATATACATGTTTAATCAATACCCAACTATTTAGTCCTTCAAGAGCATTAAATATGAACATAAAAATGAACTCTATCATAAACTTTAAAAAATTTCATTCAGGAGGACCGATAAAGGGCCTTATTGAAATCCCTCCTTTGGTTTCCCTCCACCAAACAGAAGCTAAACTTTTGACAAAACTTATTTCATGACAACAGCGGAGTGAGGAGGGTGCTAGGGGATCTATCATATCCCGTGCGCCACTCGCAAAGGGGCGTCAAATGTACTAAAAATTACTTTATGTGTTTCTGGGGGGAAAGACGGCGCCAATAAAGTGTAGTGCCCCGGGCGCCACTTATGTTCGCTACGCCACTGTTTCATGATCTAAAATTTTGACGAGAATCAAGGCGATGTGTTTGATTATATTTCTCCCACAATTTATATGACCTTTGTAGCCAGAAACTGTCTGATATTAACCATAGAAAATGTTCCTATACACTCTATTCTATACAGTATAACATATAATTGTAATATGATATGAAACTGAAATAGAAAAATTGTAATGTTATGTTATAAGAGAATGACAGAACAACAAAATGTAGTTACAGTAAAATGGATTATATAACTGCAAAATAGTTTTGTTACACTGACTGTCAGCGCACGGAGTGTTACAGTGTTGTAACAATTTTAAGTGAAAAAATATTTTTGTTAGGTGATTCATACATATCTGTATGAATGTGCAATGTGTAGTTTTGTTATTATAAAATATAAACTATTATGATAGTTATTTGTATTTGTACAATATTCAGAAGTGAGAAAAACTAATTTTCTGAGTAAGTGATGCAGTATGATAAATGATACCTGCATTACATCAACGGTTAGCCTGTACCTTCTGTCCACGAAAATCTTTTATTCAATCCGTGTACCTCAGAGAAAATTTAAAAGGAATAAATACACTTTTGGGTCGTTGTAAGCAACAATAAAAGAGATTGAAATAGAATCATATATCTTACCCGTTTTAGATAAAAAAAAATTCGCATATATTACGTAAAAAGAGTAAGGCATATGATTCTATTTCAATTTTGATTTTGCTTAAGAGTCAAAAGTGTATATGAATACGTATAAGAAATAATTAAATAAAAACAAATATACTTATGCAGCTGCAATGGCGAGAAAAAAAGGTTTCTTTATCTAAATAAATAATTAAAATACCCCTGTCGTAGCATTCTGAACAACAGAGTGAATTTTTGTTTACAAAAATTCATTTTTCCCGAAAACCCGGTTACATAGGGTAATGGTTCAAATTTTTAGATGATTTCTTTCTCCTCTTTGCCTTGATGTAAAAAATAAAACTTTTGGTAAATTTTTTCAATAAGCTCATTTTTTTTCGAGGTTCCAGGCTGGAAAACTCATTCAAAGATTTGGGTATTTTAAATATATAAATTTGTATATTTATCCAAACACAACCGATTTTTAGAAGCCAAAATTTTGGTCATTTCACCCATATTTGGTGGATTCTTACAAAAATTCAAATTTTTTTTTAATTTTTTTAAACCATCGGAAAAGCGTAAATATTTACAAAGCTCTTGACCCATTCTTTTAAGTAAGCTAGTTTTTGAAAAAAATTAAGAAAATTGCTAAATTTCTTTACGATAAATGCTTTGTCGTTTTTTCTTTTATTAAAATAACAATATTTAAATCTGTTTCATTTTTCAAAATAAAAATTAACTAACATTTTAAAAACGAGTCATCACTGTGTTTGAAAATTTGTTCACTATTATAGAACTATTTTAGATGGATATAGCTTATCTTATATGAGGTACACCAGAGTCCTAGAGGTCCAAAAGCGCCAAAAATTAACTACCCAACCGATTATGAAAATGTTTTCACCGTTAAAAATTTAAGTTGCTTTAAAAGTTAAATGAGACCCGATAGGGTCGTGGGGACCCAAAAGCGCCATAAAATAACTACACTTTGAAAATTTGTTGACTACTGGAGAGCAAAACTACTTTAGAAGGATACAGGTTCTTATGTGAAATCCGCCAATGTCCAGCCTTTGAAAATTCACTATGTTATACAGATGTTGCAACAGGGGTACTTTTCTTTGGGATGGTTTACTCCTTTAGGATCGTGATTCCCGACGCTTTCACCATTTTTCGACCACTGTTCTGGCAGTGTCCAGTCTTAAAATTCAAATTGCACTCTCAAATTCCACCCTACATACCTACTTACATCTATGAATGATAATATCAATTGGATAGATTTGTTCACATAGATAAAAAAAATTGAACATCGACACATTTGGACGTGGTAAGTTCAAATAATGGACAACCTACACACACATGGGATAAATGAATAGGAACAAAATGAATTGGATCAATTGATTTGTTACCTTCACGAGGTAGATATTACTATTGCATCCATATTTGCGTATCTGAATGTGATGCTATCACTGCTATCAATAACAGTATCATAATATTATGTAGGTACATATGGATTTGTAAATCATGTCTATTCAGATAAAATTTATGAAAAGTTTTCACGTCAAACTAAGTTTTCGAATTCTAGTTACAAAAAATCGTTAACCCTAGAATCATACGTACACATCAAAACGACGAACGAACTTCTCTACCTGCTCCAATACTACAACTTGTCGGTACCTGCTTGCTGTGAGATTTCTGTTATCTAATTTATTTGTTATTATAACACATAAGACGTATTTATTTTGTTTATAGTCATTATTGTTTTGTTTGTATTGAAATAGTGTCCGTCAAAAGGACATCGATGTATGATTACGCGATGTTTTTTTTTAAAGATTTTGTACTTCACATATAAAAGTTTTCCTAATTTTTCTAAAATTTATTAAAGATATGCATGTTATAATTAATTTATTCAATGATTATGATAATGTGAAAGATGATTACAGCTGTTTGACTTATAGAGACGACATAATACTGAAGTTTTAATATATTGAATCGAAAACTAAAGAATTCGTTTTAAGTGACTTAATAAAAGATTAACAATTTATTTTGTGGAAAATATTTTAATTTTTATTATTTTTTGAGATCTTATTCGAAAAATTACTAACAAATTTTAGAAAATTTACAAATGTGCCTAATGGGGAAATAACTACATATCTATAGGAATATTTATGACTCAGAAATTTCACATTCTGTAAAGTCACACATGTCCACGGACTCATAGTAGTTCATAAATTAATTATTTGAAACACATGTTTTATGATACAATTGATGTATTTATCTATTTTTTAATTTTTATAATGAAAATATGCTTTGATAAAAAGATTAAAAAAATTAATAAATATTTATATTAAGAAATTTTTCCAAATCCAATTTTTTTAAATATTTTGTTCGCTTTTATAGTATTGTTATGTAAAAAAAAATGTTTTTTGTAAATAAACTCTAAAACTCCCCCTAAAAAGTCCATTCGTCGAAGCGACGCCGATGTATGATTAACTTGACTCGTAGACCAACGTATGATTCTAGGGTTAAATATATTTTATAAGAATATATACACTCAAATCGGAAAGAGGGGGTAGTGTGGTTTGTCAATAAATTAATTGAAACATAATGGTGTTCCATTTTCTGTTCACTAATGTACTTAACTAATATTATCCAGATATATTTTTAAAAATAATATTTATAAATACATTTTTTTACAAATATTCTCTATCCCTATAGCTTACATAGTAATATGATAGTAAAATAAATATATCAGAAATATAGATACCAGCGGATGTAGGGACACATACCTACATATCCGTGTTCCATACGCTCATTTGCGTATTGACAAATATTAGTCAGCATTAGGTACCTACCCACGAGCATATTTCGCATTGATCATGATTCGGATGAGGAAATTATTGCCATACGCTTGTTCAGTTTCTATATTTTGTTTATATTTTTTTTGTATCTATTTATTATGATATATTATTTTAAATATACATTACACAGTGATTATTTTAACACGGAATTGTATAATAACCTCATCAGACGATGACTTTAACAATCAACAAAACAAATGACGCTTGACATGCAGTATCAAAATTGTTTTTATTTTTCTTTTGTATTATACCACTTCGTGCAGATAGAAAAAGACAAATACAGTATCTCACAAAAGTGTTTAGACAAAATTTTATTTAATTTTTTACGAGATGTTTTGTACAAAAGAAAATAGAAATAAGGAAAATAAATTCTTCAAAATCTGTACTATCATACTAATTAAAATAAGGCAAATATTATAACTCTGTTTAAAAAAATAAACTAAAATTAAGACATGTATTATAGCACTCACAAAAGTCTTTAGACAGAACACTAAACAAAAAATTACAAGTTCGGAACATAGGATAATAACTATTTTTGACATTTCGTTACATATCCCTTTGCTTTTATTATTGCTTGCAAGCGATTGGGCATTGATGCGATTAACTTTATTCATCAGTTTGATGCTTTAGTTAAATCCTGTTTATTAGAAATATTAAGTTTTCTTATTTGAACATCTAGATATTGACCATAGATGTTCGATAGGGTTTACATCTAGTCACTGTGGAGGTGTACGAAGTAAATGAGGCACATAATACAAGAAATACTGCTTCACTACAATGCCGAATGTTTAGGGTCCTTGTCCATTTGACAAATTAGTTCTTGGAAAGCTTTCGGATAAATTTAATTTTCTGATGCTTGCACGCTAGTTCTTTTTAAAATATTCCGATAAATATATTTATCCTTAATTTGATTCAAAAAATCAAAATTTACAACAACTATACACCCCTACCCCATGATAGACGTATGATCATGTTTGACACTGTGCAGCAAATTTTGTTTTCGAATGGTTTCAGGGCCTCGAATTGCTGTAATTGCTGTAATTTTTGCTAATGATAGTACAGATTTTGAAGAATTTATTTCCCTTATTTCTATTTTCTTTTGTACAAAAGATCTCGTAAAAAACTAAATAAATTTTTTAAGTTTCTTTAAAGAAACTTTTGTCTAAACACTTTTGTGAGATACTGTATGTCTCATGTAAGTTTTAATGAAAATAATCACACATTAGTTGTAAAATTGTTATATACGAAAATAAATTAATTTTACTACCAATATATGGATGTCGTTGGGTGTCAATGGGTGTAAATACGGTGTGTGGCGAACGCGAAAATTCCATTAAAAAAATGTTTCATATTGTATGATTTATTAGGTAAAGTTGAAATTATCAACAATAGGTAATACCTATGTTTCTTTATTTTTCCAACAAAAAAAAAATATATTTATCGATATTTTTTAATACGATATTGTAAATTATATGAAATCCATAGATGTAAAAGGCTAACAAATGGCGGAATTAGTTTTCAAATAAATTGTTATTTATAAAGGATTTTTAATACTTTGAGTGTATATGACGTTTTTAGTAACATGCAATTTTCAGCGCTCCCACCATTAGTCGATATCTTTTGTAAATTATGGTGAAACACTGATTCAAACCGAATTTGTGACAGTTTCTTAACAGTTTCTGAAGTTTCGTAGCTGACAGCAAACTGGGTAGACTTCGCTAAGGCGGATTAAAAATTAAAAGTTCAAATCAAATTTATATATTTATACGAGGTGTGTTCAAAAAGTAAGGTGGCTTTATGTTTTTATCAAAGACCTTTTATTTATTCATCAATATTCATGTTGTTCCCTTTAAAGTAATCCCCCTAAGATACAATACACTTGTGCCAACACATTTTCTAATCCTTTCATGGTTTTTGTCAGTTTTGGGAATAGAAAAGAGTCGCAGGTGGCTAAATCTGGTGAATATGGTAGCTGAGGCATGATCATGGTGTTGTTTTTGGGTAAAAAACCACGCACAAGCAACGATAAGTGAGCAAGTGCTTATCGTAATGAAAAAGCCATGAATTGTTTTCCCAAAATTCCGGACGTTTTTTTTCATATCGCTTCTCGCAAACGGTGTATGACTTCAAGTTAATACTCAAAAACTTCTCTAATGGTGATTCGACGATTTCCCAATACCATTTTCTTCACTTTTTCAACGTTTTCATCAGTTCTTGACGTGCTAGGGTGTCCAGAGCGAGGTTCGTCATTGACATCTTCTCGGCCTTCTTGGAAGAGCTTGTAATACTTATAAACATTTTTTTTTTTTTGGTACTCAGAGTAGATTCACCGTATACCACTGTTAACATCTCGAGTATTTTGAAGCACTTAATTCCATTTTTCACACAAAATTTGATGCAAATCCTTTGATCCATTTCTTGCGACAGCAAAAAATCGCCGAGCACACCAAACACTTCTAACCTTTATGCCTCTCACAAATGAGTAAAGAATGCTATATAGCTGAAACTGTGAACATATGTTTGGGACGAGTGTACTAACGCAACAAAATAAAAAAATCGAAAAACGAATGTACGTCGCCCGAGAAATTTGAAAAGTCACCTTACTTTTTGAACACACCTCGTATACCTCGTATATTTAGGATTATTTCTTCCGATTTTTATAAATTGCTTAAGATTTTAAGAGAATATTTTAAGTATTTTAAACCTTTTAACTGTTGCTGTAAAAGGATTTGTACATAACAGTGATAGAGTTTAGGAGCACAAATCATTTCATGCAGATATTAATATTAAACTTTACGTATAAACCCTTAAGAATCAAATAATCAATATGGTGCTACCTAAAAATAAGAACAATGAATATTTTTTAATGAATTACCTATCAGGAAAAGAAAAAGTTTCGAATATTCTGCATAAGTGTCAAAGACCAAATATATTGTCTAAATATCAGTTTGCCTTGTACATACATAATTTGGTTACAAATGTTTTAAGGGCAAATTAATTATTAAATATTATTAAATAGGTTATGTATGACAGGCATATATTTGTTTATGATATCTATTTGTGGGATTTATACACAAATTGCTTGTGGTCCATTCGGTATTTAATTTCGAAATTCTTGTTTATTACATTGAAATTAATTTTACATAACCCTATAGCTCAGCAAAATACTTACACTAATGCTTCGAAATAAAGAAAGGCGACGGCGTATGTTTTGGCCACACGGATATAAAAAAAATTACACTTACTTTTTTTAAATTTGACGACAGTTTTCTAGTATTAATATCGAATTGTAGTATTTTTTATTTTAGCATTAGTCTTTTCTTTAAAAACTTAATAGATTTGAGCGTTACTTTATGGTATTCCATATTTAATTAGTAAATAAAAGTGGTATTTTGTAAAGTGTTTTTATTTACTTTTCTTTAAAGCCAAAAAGAGGTGAATCCGTGCTTGTGTATAATTACCCTTAGATTTAAATAAAAAATCAAACCTAAAAATAATTAAGTAGTGTAAAAGAAAATCGAATAAAAAACATATGGGTACAATTACAATCGTAAAAAAAAGAAAAAAAAAGAAACAAAAAAACAATTTAATTGTTACAGTCAAATGTAACGAATCACATTTTAATAATCTACAAAAAAGCCTCCCGTAATAGTATTATTAATTTTTAAATTAATAAATCAGTTCAAATTCTCATCACACCGTCCAAAAGGCAAAAACATTCTATCAAATTATTCTCTGCATACTGTTTTCAAAATGTATACAAAACCGATCAGTTTTAATTTTAGTAAACATAAAGCATTACATATTTTTATACGTTTACTAATAAAATCAGAAGGGTAAATATTAAATGGTGAAGTCACCTGTTATGTAAACACGAACTTACGATTCAAGTGGTTAAACAAAATATTTTTTGCAAAGAGAAATAAAATTTTGTTAGCCTAACGTTAGCTAACGGAGCTTGCACCGTTACAAACCAGAGGGCTCTAATTAAAAAATTTAATGCATGTTAAATATTTTTTCATGGTTTGTCACGGTATAAATACTGAATACTAAAGTACTCCACATTTAAAGATTATGGAATAAAAACAATCAGTCACCATGTTAGAAATTGTTGTCTTACTAACTAATGCACGTTAATTTTTTGAATGCGAACCTTCTGGTTTGTAACCGTGTAAGCTCCGTTAGCTAACTTTAGACAAGCAAAGTTTTCTGGCAAATATTGTTTTATTTAAAACAAAAATATACTTTTTGATTAAAAAAAATAAATACTTAAATAAGATAAAAGTAAATAAATTAGGAAATTTTTAATTTCTGAACAAAAAAAGGATCTTTGAGAGTGTATTACTCAATAACTTTCGTATTAACATCCTATACAAAATAAATAATATAATTATGGTGAAGGTGGAATTTGCAAATATGACGTTGTGTACATGAGCTTAGTATTAATCATTAACCCTTTGTGTTTATAAGACATGTCTAGTATAACATGGTGGTTTAGCCATTAAGTCAGTGTTATAAAACTGAAATAAATTAAGTAAGGAACTAAATTTTAGTTGACAGAAAATCTACCGACTAAATTCTATTGAGAGATTAATTTGACAATTCTGAAAGATTTTTACAAATATTATATATATTTATCACGTTGCAATACAAATTATATATATATATATATATATATATATATATATATATATATATATATATATATATATATATATATATATATATATATATATATATATATATATATTAAAACATACTTGCAACATATTATAGGTTAATGGATCACTCACTAATTTAGTCATGTGATAGTTTAATAATACTGAATCAAAATTTAGTACACAGCTATTTTTATTCGTAGAATAGTTACCTACTCGTTGATTTATTTGTCCTTTGTAATACTTAGCCTAAAACCAGTTATTATTTGAATTTTTATAGAATCCCACTTCTGTTTATATAGACCAATTTATTGTAATATAAAATTAAAAAATGAGAATAATCAGTTAAAATTAGTTTTGCTCACAATTTGCTTTTGAGTGTATATTTAACATAACTGGAAATAATCTGTACATATTCAAATTATGCAGATATGGTACAAATACAATTATTTCAGTATGGACTACTCATGTTATGCCCTCTGTCGTCTGACAACATACAAAATAAAAGTGTACACTCTCACAAATTATGCTCTCTGATAATTTGTGCACGCTTTTCTACACCATATTACGTAGTTTTTGTTTCATATACTTAGTTAGTTGCAAATAAACCAGTTCAATAATTTAGAGGACTGCCTCACTTAGTTTATCATTAATGTGTATTTTAATCTTTTGCACCTAAATATTCAATACAGTGAAACTTCTCAACTAAGTAGGGCAAGTTTGGGCAAGACGTACTATCTAAGTTTTGATGATGAATAGAACTAAGAATTTTTGAGATCAAGATTTTTTTAAATTGTTTCTACTAGCTTTGATAATAATCAGTCGGCCAAATCAAAACAAAAACAAAAATAACAGTAGATATTTAACATATTCATAAAATAAATAAATTCAACAAAATTTCAATTCCTCATCTTACCCCATAAAGGTGGGACAAGATGGGGTATCCCAACAAGACAAGGCTTTACGTATACAATTCCTAACCATTCTGCACAAAAAACATATCTAACAAGAAAATAAGTAAACAGATTATAAAATTCAGTTGATAGGTGTGGGACAAGATGGGATTCAACTAAAACGTAAACTCTATTTTGTCCCACACCTGTTCTGTACGTAACCAAACTTTTTCCTGTAACCATCGAAAAGTATACATAAGTATATTTTAATATACTCCGAGAACTAGTTACATATTAGTGATTACGTTACCCTTGTCGGATAATATAGTTAGGATATTAATTTCCGATTTAATTTATGATTTTGTGGTTCCATTTAAACATAATGGAAATCATATAGTAGTCTTCCTGTGTTATATATGATATACATTACATACACTCTCAAAACAATTTCTCTGTTCAAAGACTGAAAATTTCTGTGACTTGTTTTTCTCTGGATCAAAATAATATATTATTGTTTCAAAAAAACAAAAATACAAAATATATTTTTTTAAATAAATTAATATATTTTTCAACTTTTTTTCTGTAGTCAGAAATAATTCTTTGAATCACAAAAACACATTTTGAAACAATAAAATATCTTGATATTAGTAAATAAAAACACTTTTACTTTGCAAAAATACCACTTTTATTGTGTATAAAACTCTTATGACATGTTTCGGTCAATATGGCCATTATCAAAGTATTTTTATTTACTAATATCAAATATGGAATACCATAAAGTAACGCTCAAATCTATTAAATTAACAAAATATCTTTTTGATGGGAGGAAAAGACATCAACAAAAAATTTTTAATCTTTGAAGAAATTGTTTTGACAGTGTATATGGTTATGTCTCCCTGTTTATATAAGGACTATTTTAACATTTGTTACATTACTTGTTATATGGTTATAATCACGATGGTTGCTATAGCAACAAGATTGTCATTATTGTCACGTGTATTTCCCATTTTAACTGAATATTCTTATGTTCCTCTTTTCTTAAATTTTAGACTTGATAGCAAATTAAAAGAGAACAAAGTAGTATTACACACGGAGAGAAAAATCCTATAATTTTTGTAGAGAAAATTTCAGAAAAATTACTATGCTCCCTTATAATCCGTGCGCGATCGACGACCAAAATAAAAAATATGTGCTAGCATAGTAAAATTTAATGTGGTGCTAACACAACTTTTATCACACTCTTATGCATGTATATTATAGTTTAATTCTTGTTGTCGTACTCTTTCATTTGCGCATCTGATTCGCGACCTTATATTGGTTGCACTGTACCTGTAAAAACATGTATACAAAAATGATGGCCAACAATATAATTCTAATACATATACTAAAGATAGGTAAATAACAAAAAGATGAATTAAACGATGACATCATCCTAAGAGAGTGTAAAAGCAACTGACAACTAGCTGCATCAAGGTGACTGGTGCGAGCTGTCTGACAAAGTTTCTTCCACAGTCCACACCTATATGGTTCGCATGTAACCCATGTAACTCGCTGATTGAGGTACATTTCATTAGAGCGATCCCAACACAACCAACCTTCTTTCTGTTTTAGCGAATTTCCAGAATGGAATTGAGCTATTACAGCCACTGTCACAACGCGACCTGAGTCCGGGACCCTGGCAGAAATTTGTTTTGAGGTCCCTAGAAACCGAAAATAATATTCGCTAAAATTTATATATATATATATATATATATATATATATATATATATATATATATATATATATATATATATATATATATATATATATAACTCTCGTCCGCACGATAACTCTCGAACGGAATGTCCTAGGATTACGAAATTTGGTGAAAGTATTGGAAGTCCCAAACCGTTGGATGAGTTCGTTAACCAGACACGTCGGATGCCAGGAACATGGTTTTTGTTCTTGCAAAAAATTAGTTTTTTGCCAAAATTTCCACTTATTCAAAAATTTTTGCGAAATTTTTTTACACCATATAAAAGAGAAGAAAAAATTACATAAAAAAGGTCTTTAAACTTTTTTTCTATGTCAATTAGTTTCCGAGAAAAGCTATGTGTCTTAGAATGTGATCTTAGAGATGTAATCTTAAGTGATATAATCTTAAAGTCTTAAGTTACTCACATTCTAAGCATATATTCGACACACTATATTGTATAGTCAAAGAAGATATAGTGTATATAATATGTATAACGCCAATATCGTGTGCGTATACCCATACGATCACATAGTTATGATACCCCTGTCGGAGCATCCTGCATAACATAGCGAATTTCCATTTACAAAAGTACGTTTTTCTCCTGTATAACCTTTAATTTTTTCTGAATACCCGTTTAAACATTTAATTTTTTCTACGACCCTGGATTTATATATGTTAATATCCCTGTATATTTTTTCGAGCTCTAAAACAATTATATGCTACGTCAATTTAAATTTTACCTCTACCAATTGCGTTTTTATTAAAATATTTCAGCAGTTTCCAATATTAACTAGAGCTACCGGAATTTGTACAAAGCCCTTAATTTGTACGAATAACATTATAATAAAATTTTATCCAATATTTTAGTTTAAATATTAATTGTAGAGTGTAAATACAATAAATACCCCTGTCGCAGCATCCTGCATAACATAGCGAATTTCCATTTACAAAAGTACGTTTTTCTCGGAAACTAGTTGATATAGAGTAATTGTAAATAAAAAAACCTTCTTTATGTGAATTTTCTGCCTCATTCCGCCAAATATTTTTCACGAAAAATGTCCAAAACATCGTAAACGTTTTCACGAAATTTCTTAAAAATAAGATGTTTCTTTCTTGAGTTATCGTGCGGACACTTAGTAAATATATATATAAATGTGTCCGCACGATAACTCAAGAACGAAACATCTTATTTTTAAGAAATTTCGTGAAAACGTTTACGATGTTTTGGACATTTTTCGTGAAAAAGATTTGGCGGAATGAGGCGGAAAATTCACATAAAGAAGGTTTTTTTTATTTACAATTACTCTATATCAACTAGTTTCCGAGAAAAACGTACTTTTGTCAATGGAAACTCGCTATGTTATGCAGGATGCTGCGACAGGGGTATTTTTTCTTTCTATTATTAGCATGTTAGCATGGAAATTTTTTTAATAAACACAATTAAAAATTATTTTTTTGTCGGTAATGGAACTTTTTACTGTGCTGTTTTACAAATTTTACGGAGATAATATTACGAAAAGAACATTCCATCCTTTAAATTTTTTATGATTAATTATAATCTTTATATTTTTACCTTACAGAATTTAATCTGTTCGTCCTTTACACGTCGATTGTAGTGCTGAGCACAGTAATTTTTATAGGAATTTTCTCTCGGCAAGATAAAATATGCCCCCTGAGTGGATAAAATCGATTTAAAAAAAAAATTATTCAAAATTAATATTTAATTAATAAAATATTAAATATGTAATTATGCCGCTATCTAACAATATTTATCTAGTAATATGTTTTAGCCATTTATGTTTGATGGAACATGTGAATATGAAATATTAGAAATCGGTTTAATGTTACGGCTAACCTTGGTCTACAACTGTAGCAAAATGAAAATAGAAAAAAATTAGATACGAACACTGCACTTAGCAGGTCGTACTACATTCTCATCAATATTAAATTTATATAAATTTAAATTCAGTGATTTTTTTATAAAGTATTTTTAAATATATATTTTTAAGAAAATAATAATCACTAACAGATTAACAATCAAGTGATTGTTGAAATTTCAAAAATTTATAAAAAAACATCACACTCATACCCACTCATATACAATAGGCGAAACTTCAGAAATTACACTTCTCTTACGAATTTCTAATAGACGTTGCATACGAAGCTTTATGTTCGACAGTTAAAATTTCTAATTATTGATAAATAATCGAATTTATAAATCCGACGTTTATATACTTTCTTTGGGTATAAAAAATTTATTATGTGTTTATGCATCCTTTGGTTGTTATTATCTGTCATCTGAGGCTAATAAAATACTGGAGCATTTTTAGAAAATTTTTCAACAACAATTATTAATATTTAAGGAAGAGAGAAGAAAAATTTGCCTGGAATAAATATTAATAATAAGTAATATTAATTATGTAATTTGTAAATATAGTATACAAATCAAGTTAATATGTCTTTTGTTTACTGTAAAATCGAAATTAAAATTTATCAAGTAGACTATTCTTTAAAGCACTGGTGCTTTTTGCTTTTCATTATGCAACTAGAACCCTAAAAACCTAAAGTTTCATATCTCTTAACAGTGTAATAAAATAGACTTCAGTGGCAATTTTAGCGGATAGGCTAGGTAGGCTCGGGCCTACCCAAAAATTTTGAAAAAATAAAAAAAAGCAAGAAGAAAATGTTTAGGGCCTCAAAGCAACACTGTCGACTCTCGAGATTTATCCTCTCTGTCGACACTTTATGTCAAATGTTTAGCCTAGAATCATTTCTACCGTTAGTTAGAATACCATTAGGTCGTGTAATATGAAATGTCGTTTTGCAACCACTTGGCCGACCATGTAATTCAGACAAATATTGTCACATTTTAAGCATTCGAGAAATGTTTATAAACAATTATTTAACTCTGAATAGATTTCCTGTAGCTTGGAATCATTTTCGCTATTATCTGGTATAGGTAATATTAGGTCGTGTAATATGAAATGTCGTTTTGCAACCACTTGACCGACCATGTAATTCAGACAAATATTGTCACATTTTAAGCATTCGAGAAATGTTTATAAACAATTATGCAACTCTGAATAGATTTCCTGTAGCTTGGAATCATTTTCGCCATTATCTGGTATAGGTAATATTAGGTCGTGTAATATGAAATGTCGTTTTCCGACCACTTGGCCGACCATCTAATTCATACAAATATTGAAAAAAATTGAGACACCCATTGTTTTAGAAAATGATGTATTTATAAAGAAACATAAATAATTGAGTTTTTAAGTCAATTAATTTTTAAAAAATTACTCTGAAGACTTGTTCGTTTTGCTTGTCTTTTATATCTGTATGACAGATAATCTCGTTTTGATTTCCAGCAAAAATCTGCGAGCATTCTCGGTGACCATATTTTCCTTGATATTTTTTTCCATCGCCATAATATCTTGATGGAATCTCTCTTCGTGCTCGTCGCTTACAGCACCTAAGTTTTCGGGGAAAAAGTCTAGATGCGAAATAGTCTAGAATCTTCAAGGACATATTATATCCCAAAATTTTATAATCCTGTAGTAATTTAGAAACCATCTCCTTATAGTTTGTTGACTTTGTATTTCCCTAAAAATTTTTTAACTTCACGTGGGCCCCCGGGCAAGGGTCTTACCTGGCCTCCTCTCACCGGCCCTGATTAGCATAGGATAGAAGTATGGAATCTAGCCGAGTATACAGAAAAAAACTATTTGATTAATATTCAAAATACCTGCAAGAGATAGTTATAAAACTGCATTCAAAGACAACAGGATCCTAACATTTTACGCTACATATGTATATGAATTATAGGTATATTTAGATATCTCGATGTAATAGAATTTTTTTAATATTTTTCTATTAATACTTATACATGAGAGATACTGAAAAATTATAATTTAATTAAGGGCAAAAAGTCGTGTTGACCAGTGGTATCAGAGAAATGCTTAAAAGCAGTTATTTAATTTTAAATATAATTCTTGTAGCCCGGAATTATTTCCACCATTATCTGTATAATTGTTATTAGGTCCAGGATCGGATCATCGCCTAGGCAAATTAGACAAATGGCTAGGGCCCAGTATTTTGAAGGGTCTGATCAAACTGTCTATTTTAAATATTTGAATCAATATTTCTATATCTACTTTGAATATTTGTTTTACTTTCTCAAATTATTTAGATTTGTTTTATTTATTGTTTTATAATTTGTGTACAATATACAATATCTTGTAAGGGCGGAAGGGGGCCTAGTAATGAAAAAAAATATCTAGGGCCCCGAAGTGCGTTAATCCGTCCCTGATTATATATAGGATCTCCTAAGTGGTATGTGATTACCTGAAATGGCTTGTAAATGTTACTAAAAACTACATATTATTGATATTAAAATTATAAAATAAAAAAACGTTCCCACCTTCAAGAAAAATGATAGACATAAGTTATGTACTTATATGTTTACAAAGCAGAAAAATTCGGGCCTACCCAAAATGAAAATCCTAGAATCACTCCTGATTGGCTTCTAAAATCAATTAATTTTACAATAAACTATAGTGTTTATGTTCTAAAAACATTCCTTCTCTAATACAATTATAAGAAATAGTGTATATAAGTTTTCATCTGCTCAAAACTTCTATAAAAGAACAAATTCTTCTTGTTGTCGTCAAACAACGACAAAGACAAATCAAAAAAATGGTGAAGAATCTTTTCTTTTTTTCGTATGAATTGCGTACGAATATGTTGTATTCCCGTCATTCAATAATAATCATCATAATTAGAAGTTGTTGAACTGGTTATAATGTGAATTGCCCCCATAGTTAGATTGAGAACTTGGTTGCTCAGAGTTCGTTCGATGTCGGATGCCTCTACCTCTGCCTGATGTTGTGTCGATTCGAACAACTTGGCGTCATATTTATTAAAACAACAACGGCTGTAGCACTAGGTATGCCAAATACTAACCATCATATTACACCAATACCTCAATTTGCGTCGTGGTTACGTTCCAAAAAAACATGACGCGAATTGAAACGACGCAAAGTGAATTATGATTCTCTATAGCAAATCATGTAAAGATCGAACATAGGTTTCAGGGTTACGAAAATACTGCTTTTTAAAAAGAAAACTGAACAAAGTAAACATTTAAAAAACAAAAATAATATAATATTTTATTACATACATACAAAAAAAGCAAATTTAATTAAAACAAAATAAAATAATTTTTTTAGGGCCCTCTTTCCTTTCAGGTTCGTAATACACATTTATTTTAGTTTTATACCAACACCCTCAAAGAAGTTGCCATCTATTATCTATCTTTATTACAACATCAATAGATACATATCCACCATATTACAAAAAAAGTCGTGCCATCTTTTAAAAAAAACAGAAAATTTCAAAAAATTTCGAAAAAAAAAATTAAAGACTCGAACCCAAAACAACGCAACTTCGAAAATCTAACGACGCACAGTGAAAATTAGTACTAATTCAGCAGCGACGTAACTTCTAAAAAACGCAAAGCGAAACGACGCAAAGCGAGGTATTGGTGTATACTGAAAAATAGTTGCCATATGATTTTTTCCACATTATTATTTATTTAACTATTTGAAATTGTAAAGCGTTCATTAACCATTTTATATTACACTAATGTTTTTTAATCATAAAATTTTTATAATTTTATTATATAAAGTTTTAATTTAGTTATTTTCAGTTCAATCGCGAAATAAATGTAAAGTTGGGTATGAGTTTCTTTTTTATCATGATTTATTCTAACAATGAGTACAGATAAGAGTCGTATGATTTAATCTATGTAGATATCTATCAACTGGCCTGTGAATGACTGGGTCGCAAGACATCACACCCATCTCTAGGAAGTGTGTACAACGGCTAGACGGGCCCGTGAATTTATAGCCTTGCCTAGTCTAATACGAAGAAAAAAATTAGTTATTATCACTGACTAGGGTACAGTTGAGCCGTCTAACAGGTTTGCTTACTGGGCATAACGTTCTCAATAAGCATGCTTTGTTCTCAGTAAGCACCTTTTTATCATGAGACTAGTAGAGAGTTCTAGTTGCCGTTGGTGCGGGTTAGAGGAAGAATCGTCTTCCCATGTTCTTTGTCCAGGCGAGACATTGTCCTCTTTGCGATACAGGTGTGTAGAGTCTCCTTCAGTGAATTCCGAGGAGATCAGAAAAGCAGATTTTAGAACACTCCTGACATTCTACGAGGGACTGGGTGTAAACTAGTTTCTCGAAGATCACGTAGGGTTAGTGATGAGCAAAATTAGTCTTGGTCTTGCAAGACCAATACCAAGACTCAAGTGAGCAAGAGACAAAAGCAAGAAAAAAGCAAGACTCTTGCTAAATTATTTAAATTGTTTGAAAGTATAATTAATACCGTAAACAGAGAAAATTCTGATTTTAGAAGGAAAAAATTCGCTAATAAAAAAAATGCAAAAAAGTGCGAGATGTTTTAGCAATACCAAGACCAAGACCAATATTCTAACTGCTCTAGCAAGACCAAGACCAAGGCTACCAAATCTTGGTCTTGGTCTTGCATTTGCTCATCACTACGTAGGGTACAATAGGCCCGTTTGGTGGTCTACGTGCAACGGAACCTTGAGTCCGATTCACATCAATTTGCTTATATTTGCATCTGGACTCGCATTCGCAATATTTTATTGCATACGTAATGCGAATACGGATTTTTTAACCAAATTGACACACTAATTTGGTGGGAAATCAATGGCTACTGTACTGTGTCAATGAATACTGTGGTTACCTAAGGTAATAAAATAGCTCAGCTTTGATATTTATTTACGATACTATGGAGTCAAGATGAAGTGTACTTCGAACAATTTTTTGAAAATGGAATCACTTGGCAAATGTAGTCATTGCTGTTCTTGCTTGTTTTCGCAGAAGATCTTAATATAAACGGTATAAACTACGCTCACTTAATACTCATATAACAGAAAAGAGAAATGCACCTCTGCCTAACTTGGTCAAACAATACCTATATTAACATTATGAACAGGGCGGGTATTAGTACCCGCTTCGTGGACTGCCATCTATCAACAGATCGGATATTTTTATCCATTTCGTGGAGTGCCACCCAACAGCGAGACGAGCATTTATATTATTTGAAGAGTATTAATTTAGAAGCGAGTATAAGGCACTAATATTATAGCTGTTGGCTCAATTATGAAGTCAAAAGGAATTATTTTACAAGAGCCTGTTAGGCCGCCTGCTCATAATGTGTAAATATATTAATTAATAATTTTTAATAGATACGTCTTAATGACGTCAAATTATACTTAATGGTACACAGTGTACCTTCATATGTTGTAAACTGTATACTCTAAACATTTAAGTAATTATTGTTGTAATTGTTTATCTAAATAAAGAAAACAATTTTGTAATAAACATTACATACTACAATAAAATGTAATATAAATAAATTTTTATAGCCCTTTTCCTTTGCAATATATCCAAATCACGAACTTTTAAGAAATACCGCGCTTATATTCACATAAAAAGCATATTGATTTTTTCCAAAGATAGTATTAAAATTACAATAATTTAACGATTATGTGAACAATTTAAGTATATTAATAATCTTCATGAATCATGACAATCTAAGAAATAGAAAAAGGTTTGTTAAAATGGAATATTACAAAAAAAGTTGGAGTAGGCTGTGTCGGAACTGGGGACACGGCCACAAGCTTTAACCTAAATGCATACATATGTGAAGAAAAAAATTAAAGAAAGCAATAAAAAATTCAAAGTGGTTTCAGTGGATACTACAATAAAATTTTTATTTTATAAGTATTTATTATAATAAAATAAAGAAAAATAAACTTTGTAACGATAAATTGTAACAGTTAGAGTTGCTTCAAAAATAAAGTCCACAACTTCTTGTATCCCCAACCCTACCTTTAATCACACAAATTCACAATCACACACATTCGTTAATAATTCTTGGAACTATCACTCCCTTTGGCAGGTATGACAGACACCTCTACCAGGGGAAGATGTGTCATACCAAGTTTTTCTGAAAGAGAATATAATCCATAATGTACACCATAAAATTCATCAAAATCCATGATGACGGGCAATTGTCGGGAACTGTCACCCCCTCTCAGGACGTATGACAGACACTGCTACCAAGAAAAGATTTGTCATACCAAGTTTTTCTGAACGAGAATATAATCCATAATGTACACCATAAAATTCATCAAAATCCGTGATCACGGGAAAATCTCCCTTCGGCCAAGTCATACCGAGTTCAATTTGTTTGTATTTTTTTAAGCTATCAATACTAAAACTTTTTCAAATCCGCGATAACGGGAGATTTGATGTCAGGGGCTCCCGGTCTATTCAGCAAATCAAAATCAAAAAGCTCATATTTTCGCATCATCATATTACACCTATTGACTCCAAACGTCTTCTTAATGGTTACATTTTGGTTGATATCGTAAGCGAACGATGGTCTTTATGAGAGCAACTGCATCCGATATATAAAAATTTTAAAAAAAATTATTCTGCATCACATTAAAATTAATTAATTGAATAATAAGAATTAAAATTTGCAACTAGCAACCGGCCAACAGCTGGTAAATAACATTAATGAAATTTAAAAAAAAAAAAAAAAAAATGTTTAAATAAGTCTATATATTTAAAACGAAGATAGAAGCGGATATAAAGAAACAGGAGGCATATTTCCATTATCTAATAATAATCATTGACTGCAACTATGACTATATGACATGATATTGAGTCAAGTATTACATTATTATTATATAAACGTATGTAAGTACCTAATATATCTATAGATAATATGGTTGATGCATTGGTGTACGGTGGAATGAACTAAACGAAACAAACATTCGAACCAATACTTACTCAAAAACCAGCTTCAAAGGAAATTACCAATTTAACTAGAATTTATTAAAAAATTCCAAATAGCCAACAGACAGTAAGTATATGATGTACATATGAGGGGTGCCAAACCATAACGTTGTAAGTGCCAAAAAAATAAGTTTTCATTAGAGACAAAAAACTGTTTTAATTGAGAAATAACAAACGAATTAATGCATACAATATTTATTATTAAACTTTCATTTAAAACACATAATTAACATACAAATTTGTAATATTCCAAAAAAACAGAAATAATTTTAATATTAATTTAAAAAAACTGAAAACGACAAAACGACAAAACGTTGTAAGTGCCATTATTTATGCAAGTCATAACGTTGTAAGTGTACCTTTACTTGCACTTATCAAATTAAACTTAAACTTTTAAGATATTTATTTTATGAAGTTTTTATAAAACAATTTATTTTCTCTTGATAAATACGGCAACATGGCCTGAATGTCCTTCTTCTTCTCAGCAGCTAAAGGTACAGGTGCTCCCTTCATCTCAATTTCCAAGTCCTCAAAATTCGTCTTTGTGACTTTAGGTTTCAACAGTGAAATTATTATCCATTGTGCAAGGTCACTGTAATTCTTCTTTGTATAAATTACACCAAAATTTTCAGATGTTACTAGAATCATAGTAGCCGAAGATATCTGTAGTTTTTTGGTGTTAATTATCGTTTTAGCCAGATTCATCCAATCAAAAAACGTTGTAGTCTCCACTATTAAGAACGATATTTCTTTACCAGCATTCGTAACAAGCTCAATAAGGTCTTTTGCAATAAGCGGCTTTGCTCACTTTTTTGTTTTCTTAATAATTGAAAAATCACGATCACAGGCACATACAACGTTATGACTTGCTTTTTAACAATATTGAGGGTGGGAACCGTCATAAAGTCTGAACGGTCTGAACTTTTAGGGTGCAGGTAAACACCAGCATATACAACGCTTTACTGCAATAAAACGTATTCGAGTTCGTGTGGCACTTACAACGTTATGGTTTGGCACCCCTCATATGTATTATATATTTGATACACATTGTGAGTAGGGACGTATGTATATGCATGGACCGCGAGTGTTTGGTTTGTATTAGGTATATCGAAAGTGATCGATTGGCCAGAGAAAATATTTGATCGAAATTTCGAAGTTTCGGTTACAAAAATTCGAAAGCCGGCTTACGTTTAATGGCTCAAAAACTTAACTGATTTTTCTCGGTCTTTGCCAGGGTGCAAGAAAAATGTCGAAAGACTTCTGAATTTTGACAAATTCCGGTAAGAAACTGAAACGAAAAAGGTCTAAAATATTCAGTTTCGCGCAACTAACGTGTCTGGTTAACCAAATCAGCCAAGATTTTCGAACATTTTCGCCGAATTTTGGAAAGGAAGGATGTTTTGTTGAGAGTTATTGTTCTAGAAAATGCAAAGCAAATTTTTATCACAGTTCTGCACTCAAATCTCATCATGGCACTTGCTGTAATAACCCAATTTGAGATAATTATTATCACTTTAATATTACAATTTATTACATTACTCTTTCACTTATGTTTAATAAAAATCGAAACGTACGGTACATCCTATACGCAGTCATACATAAAACAGACTTCAAATATTCAAAAATCAACCGCGAATAAATGCAAATACGCTCTTAATCTAATCAAATTTAGAATTAGCGTTCTTATATAAAAAGGAAATGAAGTTTTTTTTTTTTAATAAACAAGTAAAGAAACTATAGGTTTAAAATATTAAAATAAGTTAAATCCATTAAAATACTATGCATTACTGAAAATCAAAGCAACCACAGAAAATGTACTGATATTTTCTTTAACCGTTTCAGTCGTAATTTGTCTTTTGCATGGCAAGTAACTTAAGTTAGTATTATTTTTATTTACTATTCTGTTTTCTGGTTACTACGGTTTTAAAAGATAACAGGCCAAAAAAGTTTACTTTTAATAGATTTGAGAGTTACTTAATGGTCAGCATGTTGACAATAATGGATGAAAACACTTTATTTGTGAAATGTTTCAATGCATTAATTAAATAAAAATTAAATTAAATAAAAATTTCACTTTCCTTTGCAGGTACGTCACTTAACAAATCCATTTGCCTGTGAAAATGTAAACGTCTGCTGCCATATTGCTATTAAAATTATATTTTTAGTATTTCATAATAAACTTAATACTTTATTTTCCTCATTTCTTTCACTTTTTCGTATTTATCTCGTAAGTTTATTTCTGTAGCCGTGAATACTTACGAATCTGGAATAAACTGGATCCGATCCCACAAAAAAACCACTTACTAATCTTAGTGAGTGATATCGTATATTTTATGTACTTCTAATTATAAGGACCAACACTGTAAGCACTAGGTCATGGGTAAAATGCGTCATTTTTGAAATGCCTCAAAAGCCTAAAAATTTTTCAAAAAATTAGTGTAAGTTATCCCTTTCTCTTAAACGTTACCCCGGCCTTAGGTATTATTAGTGTAACAAAAAAAATCAATGTATTTTTAAGCAATCTAATTGTAATACCTACTCTTATTTATGTAAACTGAAAATGACTCATTCAAATAAATTTATCTTGGACAAACTCCTAATATAGCTATCTCTCACAAGATCTGCTATTTAATATATTGAAAAAAGATAATAGAAATTATAATAACTTTTATATGTAACAAAATTTTATTTTTGAAATGAGTCATTTTCAGTTCATATAAATAAGAGTACATATTTATTACTTTTGTTTAATATTTAATTACTGAAAATATAATTTTATAAATATGTGTAAATAAGTGTAAATATACAACAAAAACACTACAAAAATTCGAACTTATGTAATTTTTATTTAATTGCGTAAAATTAGGCTTTTATCAGCAATAAAATTATTAGGTACACTTAAGTTATTCTATGCATCTTTGCAACCTATTTTTTACAGTGAATGATTGAGAACTCATGAGATAGTTGCCCCAAACAATTTCCAGGCTCTTAATAAGAATTGTTCTCACAAATTTTTATGTAAATTTTCATTAGGTATTATCAAATGACATTTAAATAAATAATGAAAGTATTCAATACAGCTGGTGGAAAATATTGATATAGTTTAACTAATAATGTAATTAGTATGGCTTCCATTGAATCTTTAAAAATGTTTCCTTAAAATTTAAAATAACATTGATATACGAATATGTTGATATATGCATATGCACCCACAAATCAATTCTAATTAAATAACATCAGTGATAACTGTTGGACTAAACGTAACTATTTCTGACGGCAAAAACGAGACATTATGATGATTCAAACGGGGCCAAGGTAGGTGGATCATATTTTCTAAGTTTCTAACTGTTTCGATAATAATAAAAAAATTTTAAAGACGCACAACAAAAAAAACTTTAGAAAGTTTCAAGTAAAAATTCGTGAAATTTCATATTCCAGATTTCAGTATAATTTAGAATAATTTAGGGGAGCGAGGGATAATGAGAGCTAACGAGAGCTATGCAAAAGTACACGCTTCTAATGCTTGTATTCGCTAGTACGAAACTTAAAAGTCTTCAGCTTGTCGGTTAAGCTTCTCTCATGCGCATTTTTCGGTAGCTGCACGCATTCAATTGTTAAGAGAGGTTTTGTTTTTGGTGCTCGGTGCTTATACATACTTGGCCAAAAGTATTGAGCACCCCTATAAAACACGTGTAAATGTAAAATTAATTTAAAAATGACTTTTCTGTTTAATAATAGAATGAAAGGAAATACTAAGAGTTAATTTTAAACAATTGATAAAGGATTTTAAGGTACCATAAAACACCTGGCCCACAAAATGTGAAATTTGAAGTTTTTTGAAAAATAATGTAACTTATTTGTAATCCTTTAAGACACCAGCATTCTTCTGAAGAAGATAGGTCCAATGTGGTATGGTCCAATGTGGTAGTGCGATATATGTGTTAACGATTTTCCGTTTGTTTCAACAAAAATTAGGAAATACGATTTTAAACAGAAAAAAGTAACTTTTATTTTTTTTATAAATTACTAAATATTCTATGATAACTATTATGCTTAGATTAATCGTATTAGTTGATTATTAAACCGCTTGGTATAGACTATCATTAAATAAGTATTGTTTGCGCATTGAGGTTATGTACTTTTTATTTCTTTACTTTAACTTGTTAGTTGACAAGGAATATTGAATGGGACATTATGAATATGACCTTGAATTTTGATCTTGACCTCAAAGTCAAGGTCACGATCGGATACGCCGTGAAAAATGCTGAGACTTTTGTCCTCATCATTTATGCCACAAATGCTTTCCCGCAGAGATTTTTGACCATTTCCATATTTTTACTAACCTGTATAAACTGCATGAATTTTACATTGTATTATATATGTCCCATTCAATATTCTTCTTGTCCCATTCAATGAGAATGGAATTATTGAATGGGACAAAAATCTAATTTTTTTCAAACAAAAAAATTTACTATTATTTAAAATCAACCCTACGAATTATATATTACATGTCATAGAAGCTTGATAGTTTACCAAAAATAAATTTCGGCGGTCATTCTTTTCATTTTCACTAAAACTAAACCACTAGGATTTATCGAAAGCAAAGTTCCAAAATGTTATCAGTTAGATTTTGAACATTTTAACCCACAAGAGGACATTTTAACCCAGATTTTAATCCAAGAAAATCAACATAACTGGTTAGAGAAAATTTTCTTTTATTGATTCAGTTTCTTAAAAAATCATCTGTATACACATTTTAATGGATTATATAACCTTCAACAGAGAGTTTAATAAGTTTTTTGTTCTGAAACAGGTTTAATTTTCATTATTATTATAGATATCTGCATTATCACCTGCATATTAAATAATAACTAAAGGTATATTATTTTAATATTTAAATAATTCTTCTGAAAAGAAAAAAAAAACAAATTAGAATAATTATTCATTCAAATATTATGAAAAAAATGATAATTAATGCAGTTATGTTTCAGTGAATTCATAGTTGAAAATTTTTTTTTCAAAATATTTTAATGAACTTAAAGTACAATTTACGTTGTTTTAAAATTCATATTTTAAAATCTATTTGCACATATAAAATAGATAAGATCATACGTGTTATCGGTTACTAGTTTTTAACTAATTAATTTGGTGTTTGCTTCGATAATAATTTGTTATTGGTTATTTTGAAGTTAATAATCGCCACTTTATTAGAGGTAATTGAGTTTGATACCAACCAGGAGATTTACATCACTTCGCCAAGACAACTTTCATATGTTCCAATTTTTGGAAATTGTATTAATTGTAAATCTAAAACTTTCGAAGGAAATTTCTCCTTTATTTGCAAGTGTTGGTCTTACGAGTGAACACTTCTTATACACAGAGACTCGGCTAAATCCCGGTGACCCAAACAGTATGACCTCTCCTTGTAAGACACGGAACATGTTTCGCAGATCTTCCATGTTATACTCTCAACTAGCCTTCTTCGAGCTGTACGTAAGCTAACATCTAGGTTTAGTTCAATTTTTACTTTCACGGAAGTCTTAAATGGATTACATTTAACAAAATGTATAATTTGATGAACAGTTGTCTTCCTTTGTCATTCTCGCTATTTTGTTGACATTTTGTCTAAGATTGCGTAGGGAACAATATTTTTTGAGCAGCTAGCGAGTACAGAAATCTACTGGTACGACTATCCATGATTTCAAAGTTCCTTTTTTCTAAAATATTTCAGTCAATAATTTCATTTGTTACTGGAATTCATTAGCTAATTACATTAAAAACAAACTTGGACACAAATTAATCAGATATAATTTCACTGTCCCTTATTATTTGGAACTATTTACTTGAGACTGAAAATGATTTCTAGGGAATCTTATAAAGATAATACCGATGAAATTGGATGCGATTGCATTTTGTAATACTATAGAATCAATGACAAATGAAGTAGTAGTTGGACTGTTTATGTATGCATCGAGTCTACAGAAAATATAGTGATTTTTATTTTATAAAGGTATTGTCACTACACCCAGGTACTGTTACTTTACACCCCTTACCTCATACAAAAGTCGCTGCTTTATGGGTAAAAATCAACTGTACCTTTCTTTTTTTGGTGATAGTACTTAATTCTGACAAATAAGTCTTGAGAAATTCGATATGTTATGCAAGATGCTGCGATAAGGATGTATTTTAACTGAAAATAAAATTTGTAATAGATACCTAAAAAACAACTTTCATACAACTGCTTCAAATATTTTACAAAATGAATCAAAATTTAAATTATAGTAAGACACTTGATTAGAAAACTTTGAAACATCAACTTCGATGGATATTAAGGAAACAAATGGTGATAAAACAAATATTTAAAAAAAATTTAATTATTAATATTTAAATATGACAAATAACAAATATTATTTATATGCTTAATATAAACTCTAAAAATAGTAATAGTGAAAAAATAAACACAGACAACCACTAAAATAAACATAATATATTAGTTGCTTTAATTTTGTTAATGTTATGTTTAGAAAATAAATTGTACCCAATCAATGTAAATACATAAATATACAGTTGTATAGAGTATAGTTAATGAATAATGGCAGCCGAGAAGAATTCGGGTGGGGGTTGCCTGTACATATTATAATCGTACACTTGTTTGATCTAAAAACCTCAATTACGTAATTTCTAGGCCAATATCATTTTAAAGGATTGTATAGTTTAGATTTCTTTTTAGCTGAAATGTGAGTGGTTCGTATGCGAAAATAATTCACCAATCACAAAATTTTTTTTGAACAAAATTAGATCATGTGTGTTGTCGATGTGTACAGATATTTTTTGTTTGTACATACATAAAGTATGTTGTAATTTATATCTTTTATAATTAAATAATATCGTTAATTATAAATAATTATAGTTTTTTTAAGATTTTATCGCTGTTTTTAAATTTATTATTTAAATAAAAATGATTTACGATTAAAAAAACAATAATAGCTGATAATTTCATTGAGTGAGAGCCATCTGTGTGTGACAAAACACAAAAGCATATATATTAAATATTTTGTAAAAATGAAAATTTACATTATTTATTTTTTCATTGTCGAAGAATATGTATTGAAGACACTAGAAAATTTACTGCCCCGTACCACGCTACCGACCTAGTAGATGTTCAACTTAATACACCAAGTATTCAATATAAGTTACACAAACAATCATAGTTTGCTTTTTCTCCAGGTATAACTACAGGTACTAAATGTGCTCCACAACAGTGGTTTTCAAACTCTTTGATTTGCGTCTTTTGTACTTAAAATTTTCAGAGAACCCCCAAATATGTAGAAATGTCCAGTTTGAGAATCACTGGTCTAGTGGTAGTAAACGGATGCCTACGTGGCAAACACAATTTTCTTTTAGGTTAGCGGTAAGATATGTTTGAAATCTAGCAAACGGTCTCACAACGGAGCAAACTGTGACGTCATTTTCTATCACTACCCAGGCTTCCCACCATGGTTGCCAACAGAAATTCCAGCAGATAATCGTACGTTGTGTGATGTGAGCATAATACAAAAAATACAATAGCTTCGTAGCTTCTTACTTATGCTTTCCACTTACTTTTTACCACTTTGGTGGGAATAAGCTATAAGCTATAAAAAGTTGTAAATTATTTCGTTGTTAAAAAGCGAACTAAACTAGTCCAGGTGATCGTAATACATAGCAGGGACGTATTTACGCTAAGTGTCGCCCGAGGCGCTGTAAAAAATATCGTCCCTGCTTTCGTAAAACAAAAATTAAAAAAAATTTCTTAATAACTTTCTCACTTTTTTACCTTTTCCTATCAAAAAACAAGTGACGAGCAAAAAAAAAAACTTCCATTTTTTATTTTCCTATCAGAGCAAAAAAAAACTTACCAATACTTACCTTATGGGAAATACACCCCTGATTCATAGGCTGTATGTACACCAATACCTCAATTTGCGTAGTGGTTACGTTCCAAAAAAGCACGACGCAAATTGAAACGACGCAAAGTGAATTATGATTTTCTATAGAAAATTTCAAGAAATTTCGAAAAAAAAATTAGACTCGAACCCAAAGCAATGCAACTTCGAAAATCTAACGACGCACAGTGAAAATTAGTACTAATTTAACAGCGACGCAACTTCGAAAAAACGCAAACCGAAACGACGCAAAGCGAGGTATTGGTGTATTTAAAAGCAATATTCTTTACTTCAATAAGATGGATTATTAATCAAGAAACGGTTTTAAGTTATGTTTTATTTGTTTTAAGTTAATATTTCTGTTAAATAATGGTGACATAGAACACAGCTCGTCAAGGGAGTCCAGGATATTTGACACTGAGTCGAGATAGTCTCCTCTGCAGTCCGTGATTTCTCCCTACGCCTCTGCTAACTAAATTGTGACAAATGAAAAAAAAAATGAAAATGGACTAAGAAGGTATTGTGTACCATACAGATATCAAAGATATTTCAACATATTATACAGCGCTACTGCCGCAACATATTCTAAAACTAAAAACTTCCAGAACTGACATTAATGAAACCGAATTTGAAATTCAAGTTTCTATGTTAAACAATTTAAAGAATACAAAATTATAATTATAATTTGAATTCCATTTCACCTCATAAAGTTTTAGAATTTAAAAAATATGTGGATGTCACAGTCCGGTACAGAAAAAGACCCATTCGTAGTTAATACAAGTGATAACAACAAAAAGATTTTCAGAAAAGAAAAAGCTACTAAATATGTGTCTTCACTTAGTCTACAATACTTGAAACTGATTTTGTTTTCACCTTTCCCATATTTGCGCTACAATTTTACTTGGATGATTATAAATTATTGATATTTCCGGGTACACGGAAATATTTTTTACTTTTATCTTTTTTAGGGTTTGAAGGTAGTTTCTAGAGTTGAAGCTTTCGCCCTATAGCCAAATATTAGTTACCTAGCTAGGAATACCTAGTATAGTTTAAAAAATTTAAAGAAAGGATTTGCAAATAATATCAATCTGTCAATAGCTGTGCGATAATCACTTCGTAAAAAAGCATCTCCTTGCTCAGAAAAAATAAAAATAAAATAAATAAATAAATAAATATATAACAAAATTTTAAAAATAATTATTTTTGTTTTAAAAACAAATTTTTTGAAGTATGTAAAGAAAATAATATTAATTAGTTTAGAGTTATAGAACTTTTTCTCAGTGTAGAATCTTTGTTAACAAGGAAACTTTGACTAGGTTAAAATAAAAATAGGTGCATTTTAACGTCCATTTCCTGTTGTAGGTACACTAATGTGTATATATGTCTGTGCCTACTTTACTTTGATTTGCATAATTTTCATATAAAAAAATTCATATAATTATATTAGAACTTTAAATAAATACAACAAAACCTCACTCATTCGGTTAGTACTAACTACGCTATTTTTTAATTATTTCATGGAATTTATTCATAAAAATGTGTATGCATATGTGTGCAAATGTGTATGTGTCTGTGTGTGTAAGTGTGTATGCAAATTAAAAAAGAAAAAATAGTTAAATCAAGAAATAAATAACCACTTTTTTGCTGTTTAAAATATTCATAATATAATTTTTTTACAAAAACATTTCGTTGTTGTGTACAGTGAATTTCAGAAATTTGCTTCTAATCTATATAGAAGACAAGAATGTGTTGCTAATGATGAAAAAGTTTTCACGAAAAATGCCAAATCAAATTGTGGCCGTTAGTATTATTGTGGAAAGGTCTCACAAAGTTAATCACTTCTCAGATTCTTGCACTATCGCTGTAGATGCTGTAACTAGCCTGGACTACAAATTTGGGTACCGCGACTAGTGAACCGCAGACAGTTCAACCCCGACAGTTCAATCCCGACAGTTCAACTCCGACAGTCCGACCGAAGACATATCAACCTAACGACAGATCGACTTAACGACAGATTAATCGACGACAATTCAACCTAACGACAATTTAACTGAAGACAATTTAACCGTTGTACAATCTATTAACTAACAAGAACAAAATTATTTGAATTTTATCTAACAATAAGACTTGAGACTAAATAAATAAATATTTATGTAGTATCAGGTTTCAAGGGCGACTTTTTATCAAATTAAGGGTATCCTATTTGATTGGGTTGTGTTGGATTTGGTTACCTTTCGTTGAATTCGGTTAGTTAAGGTTGTGTTTGGTCAGGTTGAGTTTTATTTGGTTGAGTTGCATTTGGTTACGTTAGGTTGAGTTGACCGAGTTAACCCACTTTGTGGACCCAGACATTTTCTTCTTACTGAACCTTTTCTTCCGCAAAACGGAATTTACCTCTGAAAGTTTCCGGAAGCACTTCTCATGGAGGAATAGAGCTTCTGTCGAAATTTTCCCGAAGAGTTGACGAGCAAAAAAAAAAAAAAATAAACTTTAAAATCCTTTTTATTCTACTCTTGTTTTGAGAGATTCATTATCAATTTTGTGGGGGCTAGAAATTTTTGGCACTATATACACCACAAATCCAATTTTACGTAGTGGTCGGTGCAAATTTAAGGGGAAGTACGTAAAATCGGAAGATCAGGGGCGTCGGTAAACTTTTGTTTTGGGGGGTTGGTAAATATTATTTATCTGAATTTATTTAAAACAATATTATCTTAAGAGACAATTTACACCTAAAATTCGGTTGTGTAGACAAAGGAAATCGAATGTTATACTAATGAATATGAGTGACGAATTTTAGAAAACTGTCGAAAAATCAACTTCACTATCGCATTCATCAGCGTAAAAGACGCCAAATAGCGGAAGCTGACAAAAATTCTAGAATATTCTACTTTTGAACTGGCAAAGATACCAAAAAACAAACTTCACTATTGAATTGCGCGCTAAAAATTAGATTAAGCAGCGCATTTTTACAAAAATTCTAGAATGTTCTATTCGTCAACTAACAAAGATATCGAAAAATCGATTTCACCATTTAATTGGTCATCGAATAAAAGACGGAATAGCACATTTTCATAAATGTTCTAGAATATTCTATTCGTCAGATACCAAAAATTGTTTGTCAAAATCAGACATTAGGTTTACATTAGTTTAATTTCGGTTGGAAAATTAAGTGGTGCAGTAGATTTTCCAATATCTTTGTTAGTTGACAAATAGAATATTTTAGAACATTTCTCAAAATATGTTATTTGGTCTCTTTTTTGGTATCCAATTCAATGGCGACGTTTGTTTTTTAATATCTTTGCTAGTTGACGAATAGAATATTCCAGAACATTTGTCAAAATGTGTAATTTGACCTCTTTTTCAATGGACAATTAAATGGTACAATTGATTTTTCAATATCTTTGCTAGTTGACAAATAGAACATTCTAGAATTTTTGTCAAACTACACTGTTTAATCTCATTTTTAATGACCAATTCAATTGTTTTTTGATATCTCTACTAGTTGATGATTAGAATATTCTAGAATTTTATGTTACTCATTTTGCATTTGCATTTTGCATATTACGTATGCAAAATATATACATATATATCTGCAGTAAAATTTTAAAATTTTTAAAGGCTATGAGACCCTCACACAATATTACCTACGGCCCTGACTCGAGCTTGGTACATAAATTTTCACCAACACAGACAAACAACAACATATCTGTGAGAGGAGAACCCCACTAAATCGCTGACGTCACTACGTAAAATCGGAGTACGTACCATTGGATGGCCACTGTACTTAAATTTAATTCGCTATCTGTTTCCTTTGGCTAGGAAATCTACCCGTGCAGATACTGAAAAAAATTTAAAAATGTATACAATATTTTTACCCTTTGTTCGAGAATTATTTTTCGAAAAAATTATATCTAACGTCGTCTTTTACCCTCGTACGTGTCTCATTTTCATAGGCAACTATTTTTCGGCGTGAAATCAGTATGCATTCCATTTAGATGCAATCAGCGAACCACACAAAGGCGATCAATAAACGAACAAAATCCACAGGTTTGAGACCTGTTTTTATTTTTTATTGTAATTTAAAAGGCATCACATGAATATATGTCATTTACTTCAAGTCTGGCCCGGTTCTCGCAAGTTTTATGAAGGATTATAAGTTACCTGCTCGAGGCCAACTTTTTGTCAATCACTGTGCCTATATGCATATGTCTGCACGTAGGCAATATGTATTGGTAGTTTGTCACGAAATGTGACTAATACGGATATTTTTTAAAAATAAAATTTATTTTCATTATTTAATAAAATGTTCATTTATTATTAAAATCGATAGAGATCAATTTTAAATTTACAATCAACAAACAAATATAATATATTTATAAATAATAAATCACTATACGAACCGAAACAAAACAAAAAAAAAAAAAAAAAATATACAGATATTAATAAAATTCATTTTTCCAAAGTTTTCCACTGATTCGCTGATGAAAAAACGGTTTATTTTGTTACATTTTTTCTCTCGTTTATATTTTATTTTTACAGCGTTGTTCAAAATTACAACACAAAGTATTTGAATAATAATGTGGTTTATGTCAAGCATTCTTCACCAATAAATCCCACTATGTCTGACGATGTCTCCTCACTTTTATGTTAAACGATTTTAATCAACTTATTGATCAAAATTAAAAAAAAACAGTTCTAAATAATTTGAATAACATCAAGAAGACTGTGGATAAAGTAACCAAACTGAGCTATACCCTGTTTCAAATACAAGTGATCATGAGTAAAAGTTAAAAAATTAAATAATTCTTATATTCAAAACAAATCAACCTTTTACTTTTTTCTAAAAACAAACTGCAATTTTAAAATTTACGTAAATGCAATAATGAAAGAGATAAAGCTAAGAAAACTATTATTTTTAAATTCATAAGTGATGAAGCATGGTTAAATTTAAGTGAAATGGACCATATATAGAATATTTAATTGAGTTGCAATTTAAAGTCAAACCAGTTTTAGTTCCAATTAAAATTGTAGCCAAGAGATCAAGTATTTTGATCAGATACAAAAATCTACAGATATAAGAAAATTAAATCATCCTTAGAAACCTTCAAATCTATGAGGAAATAATCCTGATTGACTGCACCATTTTATAGTAAAAATGCGATCTTATATAATTCCCGTATAGTTACAATAATTACAATAAAAGTACCAACTATGGTTCATTTTTGTTAAATTTAATCATGCTTCGTCACTTTGACTTTAAATAATTTCCGTTTTCTTGGCTTTATCTCTTTCTGAGGTGACATTACTTAGTGCGTGTCAAAAACACGCACTTGACGAATGTTTTTACTATGCTTACGTTTTGCATATACAATTATTTAAGCAATATCAATGATTATTATAATGATTATATTAAAAACTTATGGATTAAAATTGTAGTTACATCATATCAAAAATATAGTTTAAGAAAATTAACTAAATAATACTTGAATTTAAAAAAAAAAAAACAACAATATTCTGTTGACTCTTGCCACTGTTAGAACTTCAGAGAAAATGTATGCTGCGGTTTCATAGATGTCTTCGCCAATTCCGGTTTCTAAACAAATCAGAAAATAATGGTTACTTAATTTTATAACCATTTTTATTTATTTATTTATTTTTTCAATAACTATTTCACAACAATTTAAAACTAATAAAATTTCATTTTTGCTACACAATTACTTCTAGGTTAATTTAACGAATATACAGATATTATATTTTTGCTTAAACCAGCAAAGTGACCCGGCTTGCTTAGGTATCGGCTGAGGGTTTGAATTCCGTAGATGGCTATATATTGGCGATAGTTTTCTACAATTTCCCATCACAATTCCAAATGAATATCGACATCGTCCTTAAGAAGACGGTTGCAGACGGACACCTACCAAACCTTTATATACCGCTTTTCTTGTCCTCCGCCCAATATTCTCCTGACACTTGCAATTACTAGAACTTCAGGGAAAATTTATGCTGCGGTTTCATAGATGTCGTCACCAATTCCGGTTTCTAAACAGATCAGAAAATAAGGGTTACTTAATTTTATAACCATTTTGTATGAATTATGTAGGTGTACATAATTCAATTCAGAATTCTCTATTTGAATGCAAGATTGTTATTTTTCGTTAGAAAATGTATTTTTTAATAATGCTGTCTCGCATATATATATATATATATATATATATATATATATATATATATATATATATATATATATATATATATATATATATATATATATATAATGATAAAATTTATATTTTTGTATATTTGTTTCAAAATACAAAATTCTGCAGACAGCCTTTTACTCGTTGCTGCCATCGATTGATACACCCATAAGACGTTTTGTTTGTTTAGAAATTTGTTAATGTTAATTGAAAATTTTTTTGATACAACAAAATGTAGGTATTCTTGATTCAAAAAAAAGAAAAATCAAAGAAATTTTTAATCTTTGAACAAAGAAATGGTTTTGAAATGTACCATTTAGAATGTTTCAGTTTCAATTCTTCCCAGTGCTTCCACCATTACTACGATTTCATTTATCTTATTATTGCAATTTTAAACTAGTTTCATTAATTGAATTAAATTTTTTTGTGACATTTTAAATTATCCTATATATCTAAAAATGATTACACAATATCTTGATTTTATAAAAATTTATACTAACCGGTCTATCATTAATTTAACAACTAACACACTAATTGATATTTCGTTTATAAAAACAGTTAGGTAGTGAACAGACGTGCCTTTTTGACATTTAAAATATTGTACATATTTTTAATAAATAAATTATAATAAAAAATAATTATATTTAGAGAGGTAAAGGCAGTTAGTTCCCCGCTATACCACACATATTTTTTAGTGTAAATATACCTATATACACACTTAATGTTTTATAATTAAAAAAATTATTTAAATTTATATACACACGTATGTATCAGGTATATGAACATATTTTGTGAGCAATCCAATGATGGAATCAGTGACAAATAAATATGAAATATATATGTAATATTATAGTTGTTTATTATTATTTTAAATATACGATAGTGTACAAAACTATCCGAATTAATGATATAGTTTAACTCTTACCCTAGCGCCACACTAACCGTTAATGCCCTTAATTATCGCGTTAATCGACATTAAATGCAGGTGTGACCAGAACTTGACGCGTTAATTTATTAACGTCATTAATGATGACGTTAGGCATTAGGCAATAACTCGGGTGGCGGTCTTTTTAGCACATCAAAGGATTTTAGCGCGTCATTTATGGCGTTAAAAATGGTGGCTACACATGCCTGGACATTCTACCACATCATTCTACGCTGGATGCATACATATGTACGATATGTATCATATGTACATTATATGCCTATTTATGTATTTCCAGGCAACAAGAACAATCATGTCTATGTTGCATGTATATGTACTTATGTAATACGGTATATCATCGATATCATTTAAATAAAAGTGTTCATACCATTGTTTTAAATTTACTTAAAATAAAAATTATTTAAAATTTTCCCCTTTTTAAATTAACAGTATTTAAAATTAAGATTTATATTAATTAAAAATAAAAATAGTATCCATTTTTGTTTTAGCACGATAATTATCGAGATAATACGTTAAATGCTATACTGTAGCCGCCCAATTTACGCGTAGTTTAAGTCATTATATTAACGCCATAATTATTGCGTTTATAGACATTAGACATTACGTTAGACGTTAACATCAGTGTGGCCCTAGCATTAAGGGAAGAAATACATATATCTTTAGACCGGTGAAAATAACGTCAATTTAAAAGATTTTTATAACAACGAAAAAATTGATCTATCTATATTTTTAAGATTTGACATTTTGTTTACAACATATTTTATTTTTGTTTGACTATATATAAAAATGGCGGCTACAGAAGTCTTTTGTTGGAGCGTATCACTCTACAAGTTCCTAAATGGCGGAAGCTCTAGCCGCCGTAATTAACATCTGAAAAATTAAAAAAAAGAATTCCCGTGTTGTCAACATATTAAAAAGAACTTGACTTCAAGGTCCAGGTTAAGTTTGGCACAGGTTGTGCCAAAAAAAAAAAAAAATTTAGCGTGGTGTTTAAATTGTTGGCAGTGGCACTTAGATGCCTTTTTTGGATCTAACTCAATTTTTTTTTGGCACTTCACCTGTTCTTAAAGTTCAGTCTTCATATGTAAAATTTCGATGAACCAAAAATATTCGGAAAAGTAAAAAATTGACAAATTTGTACCAATTAAAAAAAAAAAAAAGTCTCATAAAATTAGTGACTAAACCAAAATAGTTTAGAAAGCCTTAAAACGTAAAATGAGCGTGAAAATTATCATTTTGGACGGAATTTCAAAAGTGATTACAAAGTTTTCGCTACTTTAGTATAGTCTAGGAAACAAAACTCAAAATTTCAAGACTTCAGTCTGGCTGCTATTACACTGTCATAGATATATGTCGAAGATCTTTTATCACATCTATAATGATCAAATATTAAGAAGTATGTTCTTGTGTGTATATACATAACTATGATTACAGAAATATTATATTATAAAAGTTGATTCAGGATACAGTGGCCATCCAATAGTACGTACTCCGATTTTACGTAGTGACGTCAGCGATTTAGTGGGGTTCTCCTCTCACAGATATGTTGTTGTTTGTCTGTGTTGGTGAAAATTTATGTACCAAGCCACAGTCAGGGCCGTAGGTAATATTGTCTGAGGGTCTCGTAGCCTTTAAAAAATTTAAAATTTCACTGTAGATATATATGCACATATTCTGTATACGTAATATGCAAAATGTAAATGCAAAATGAGTAACGTAAAATTCTAGAATATTCTAATCGTCAACTAGCAGAGATATCAAAAAACAGACTTCACTGTTGAATTGGTCATTAAAAATGAGATTAAACAGTGTAGTTTGATAAAAATTCTAGAATGTTCTATTTGTCAACTAGCAAAGATATTGAAAAATCAATTGTGACATTTATTTGTCCATTGAAAAAGAGGTCAAATTACACATTTTGACAAATGTTCTGGAATATTCTATTCGTCAACTAGCAAAGATATTCAAAAACAGACGTCGCCATTGAATTGGCTACCAAAAAGAGAGACCAAATAACACCTTTTGAGAAATGTTCTAGAATATTCCATTTGTCAACTAACAAAGTTATTGGAAAATCTATTGTACCACTTAATTGTGCAACCGAAATTAAACTAATGTAAACCAAATGTCCGATTTTGACAAACAATTTTTGCTATTTGATGAATAGAATATTCTAGAACATTTATCAAAATGTGCTATTCTGCCCTTTATTTGACGACCAATTAAATGGTGCAATCGATTTTTCGATATCTTTGTTAGTCGATGAATAGAACATTCTAGAATTTTTGTTAAAATGCGCTGCTTAATCTAATTTTTAGTGCCCAATTCAATAGTGAAGTTTGTTTTTTGGTATCTTTGCTAGTTCACGACTAGAACATTCTAGAATATTTGTCAGCTTCCGCTGTTTGGCGTCTTTTACGCTAATGAATGCGATAGTGAAGTTGATTTTTCGACAGTTTTCTAAAAGTCGTCACTCATATTAATTATATAACATTCGATTTCCTTTGTCTACACAACCGAATTTTAGGTATAAATTGTCTCTTAAGATAATATTGTTTTAAATAAATTCTGATAAATAATATTTACCAACCCCCGAAACAAAAGTTTACCGACGCCCCTGATCTTCCGATTTTACGTACTTTTCCTTAAATAAGCACCGACCACTACGTAAAATTGGATTTGTGGTGTACTGTAATATTTTTTTGCCAAATACATCTTAATAGCGATCTTAAATACACAAAAGTGCTATAATGGTGGGAGTGTTGTGAAGAAACTGTTAATTTTCTTGCTAGCATATACGACTTTGTAGTTTTGTTAGAATATTTTTATCCACTGTGGTATATACATATATAGCTATAATATCAGATAATAAAATTGAAAATATTTTTAATAATCAACTGCACAATAGGTATAGGTAACTAGGGAGCCAGAGAGCCAGAGCAGTGTACCAACATCAACAGTCCAATTTAAATTAAATATTTCATATTGTATTAAAATTAAAATATTTTTTAAATAATATTCATTCATTATGTAGGTACTACGGGGTCATTTTATTTGTGAACCAATTTTTTTTTTTTTTTACTCTGACCAATTGTCAGTTTAGTTACATAATAATACGAACAACTCATACTAATATCCATATTTTTTTAACTGTATACCTAAGAGATATTGATGTACAAAAATAATTTATAATATTTTAATTATTTATTTTAACAATTATTGTTATTTTCAAATATTTTTGTAAATTAAATAGAATTGTATATACGGTTGTAAAAATATTACTTTGGAAATTGTAATATATTTATTTATCTAACAAGGAAAGGTTCAGGTATGGTCGTCACCGATTTTGATAAAATTTCGTCTGCCACTAGAGCTTAATATCAATATTAAAAATTTACAATATTAAAGTTCACCTCTCAAAACACAGAAAATATTTTGATTTGAAGTTTTAGCAAAGATGTAGGTAAGATGATGTAAGATATAATCAAGTTATTTAGTGTGTTTCATCGAAATGGGTGTAGCTTAGCAGTAGAGCGGTGGAATGCAGATAGTGGCGAACCGGGATCAAATCCCAGTACAAGTGATTATTCAATTTTTTTTTTTGTTTAATAACAATTTATTTATCAATTGTATTAACAAAATTAAGCTGCGAAATATTACTTGACGCAAAATTAATAAATTAATGTAATTTTCCTTAAAATCTTTTTTTTTTAATATGAGTGAATTTCACATAAACACATAAGTCAATTAGATACTTCAGAACTTTTAAAATATGAACTTTTTACATTTTGAAAAATGTAAAATAGTTCATCTTGTAAAAACATGTGGGTGACATATTTTTACGGGTGCATACTAGTTCGCTCCCGCGGTCAAATTTTACTATTATCTTGAAAAAGGGTCGTAGGTTAGTTCGTTCCCGGGTGGCATACTAATTCGCTCCCGCGGTCAGATTTTAAATTTTATCTTGAAAAAGAGGTGTAAGTTAGTTCGCTCCCTATTCCATATAGTAAGATGAAAAGCAAATATTCGGACATTTGTTATTATTTGTGGTCAATTAGTTGAAGATAAAACTAGTTTAACAACCAATCTGTATAATTTTGTCATCGATATGGAAGTGTGCGAAATGGTAAGTGAAAAAGTCAAACCCATGTTAACTGTATCTAAATAATTATAAAAATATAATTTTCATAAGAATATACAAACATTTAAATAGAGGCACAAAAAAGTGTATCGCAAGATAGTTAATTTGCGTAAGGATTTATAGAAGGAAAAATATCATTATTGAAACAAAATGTAATAAGTAGGTTCGACTTTGTAAAATTTATGTCATATAAATTTACACCAAATTTATAATGTATTTAAGTTATAAAACACAAATAAAAACATTCTTATTTTGCTGTTCAATTTGTGTAATTTCTTTTTCTTTGGGTTCTTAGAATGAACTTTAATCGCATTAGCATATAGTTACGGGAGCGAACTAGTATACGGTCTAGACGGGAGCGAACGACCCTTCAGAGTTATTTGACAGCGGGAGCGAACTAGTGTGCGCCAAGTTTTACATTTTGATAACTTGTTTAGTATATCTTACCTATATTTTTGCTCAAACTTTAAATAAAAATATTTCCTGTATTTTTGAGAGGTAGATCTTAATATTGTAAATTTTTAACATTGATATTATACTCTACTAGTAGACGAAATTTGATTGACATCGGTGACGACCATACCTAAATCTCTCCTTGTAAGTATTTACAAGTGGCTTTAATATGATCAGATTAATTTTTATGACACTGATTAAAGTTTGTGTGTTTTGAGGGTATTTCAATTTTGGTACAAAACTACTAAAAAATTTTGATAAAAATATACGTGTGATTTGTATTTAAAGGGATAATATATATATATATATATATATATATATATATATATATATATATATCTTTAGACAGGCGAAAATAAGGACAATTATAAAGAAGCCACAAATGTTACTATACAGTATACACGCTTTATATATATTCAGAGACGAAAATAGGTGTATGACGGACTTTAAATATTGCTCTGAAAATTTGGAATTATATTCTTTTAGGATGTTTTACTAATATTTCATGTACAATTTCGAACTTTTTTCCGTTTTGAAGGCATTTATTTCTCCTTCCTAATTATTAGCTTAACTTAAACTATCTAATAATACTTTATTACGTAATAATATTGAATTTGGATCATTTCAAACAATGTAAAAACTATTGGGAGTGGCTATTAAATCATAAAGTTCTAAGAAACTTTGGTTTTAGTATCTTTAGTTGCATCAAAACCAAAAGAAATATTCATATTTTCATTAACGTAATCGTATATTTTAGTTTCTAAATTTTCATAAATTTTCGCTGTTATCTCTCATCTTATTTCCTCCTTTTCCAGTGAACTGTTTTACATATTAACAAAATTCAACATCTGTTTTGAATCGTTAAAACTATTGTTTATAACAACAGTCATACTTTTACACATAAATGAACATATTTATATTGTTTTAATAAATTTTATAATATGATATCTGTATGACTACAGATACGGTCTGTCACATTAGTGTTTACGTTAAAAATTTCTTGAATTAGAATGGTGCTCGTAGAGAAAAAAAATTTAATACACCAGGAAAATATAAATAAAACGTAAACATCTGGACATAGGTATTTGTAATTTGTAATTTTTTTTTAATTTTTCATGTATATTAATTAAGAATGGCGAGTATTAATTTATATAATTAAATAATTAAACAAAATATATTAAAAAAAAAAAATTGGTCGTTACTAACGGTTTTATTTATCTACGCCATTTTATTTTATAATAATTAAGTGTTTAAGAGCAATAAATTCTATTAAATTTTTTCGTATACTAAAGCCACTTTAACTCTTATGCAATTTTTAATATACCAACTAAATTTTGCTTTTATAATATCTCTTCGTTTAAAGAGTGGACTTTGTAGATAAAATTTATAACTATATTTTAGATCTCCAAGGTCTCTATTATCCAAATGTGAAAAAGTAGTAATATTAGTAAATACACGCGCATCTTTGGTATATACATTTCATTTTGTTAAAAGAAAAAATATCAATGCCATCTTAGACATATCTCGCGTATGGGTCGACAAATAATAATTATTACAATTCTATTACTGTATACTAGTAAATAACATTCAGTTAAAGATTTATCCGAAAAGCAATTCGTACGTGTAATTTTTTTTTAAAATTTGGTATTTTTTTTAAAAATGTTTTGAACTTGAGTACAGTTTTAAGTTGATATTAAACTGATTTTGGCTGTGATTTCTTTCTTGTCAACTGAGAAAATTTTCTTATTTACGGTCAAAAATTTTAACAACAGAATGATTAAAGAGAACAAAGAAATGCTATTTATGCTATAAAATGCTATTTTCTCTAAAGTACGTTTTTCAATATGGTTCCTCATGTATCTCAAAAACTATTTGGGACATCGACATAAAACAAAATGCCTATTATTCCTCGATACCATCATTTTAGTAAGAACTAGGATCTTTTGGTTCCGTTATACATTTTCAAAATGGCGGCTGTTTTGGTAGTCGAGAAAAAGCGGTGTTTTTTGAAAATTCATTTTCAAAATGCGATTTCTCGCTGGCTTTTTATTTTTTTTTTTTTAGGTCCTAGTTAGTGTCATAACTGTAGGTATATGTATATTTTCATAAAATTCTTGATTTTTTTATTTTGGTTCACTGGGGATTTCGGAACACGAGGAACCATCAAAGTAGACCAAATCTCGCAGTGTTGACTCCAAAACCATTTCTACTCAGCTCATGTTTAAATCTTTTTTAAAAATTTTTTTATAATCTCAAGATATGTAAAAACAATGTATTTAATTTTTAATAAAATATTTATTTGAATAAAAAAATAAATAATAAAAAAAGGTCGGGTTTTTTATGTTTTTTGGCGAATTTCCCCTTAAGGTAGTTGGTCGATAAAACGATTTTTTCAAAGGATTTTGACGAAATTTCTCTAGGTATTTATTTAATCTAATACCAATAATACGAGCCCTTACCAAAAAAAAAATTGACCACCTCAATTTTGAGAAAAACGTTTTCAAAGTTTTGTAATTTTAACATGGGCTCTTATGGGAAAACTCTATTTTTATTGAATAAAATGAAAACGTATCAAAGGAATTTGATAAAAATTTAATATGCTATTTAATACAAAGTTACAAGCCATATTTAATAAGAAATAAAAATTATTGACCATACGCCGTTTTTGAAATATTATTTAAAAACATCATTTTACAACATTTTTACAACGCTTTTTCAACAATTCTTTTAAATTGCTACAACATAAGCGCGCGGAAATTCAAAAAAACAAGTGGTATACAAATATAATAACTGAAGAATATTAATACATTATTTAATTTTTGATAAAAGAAAATTTTTTTGTTGAGATGTACTTTTGTACCTATCTCAGAGCAACTACGTTAAGCTGATATTTATTACGCAGGTTAAACTGTAAAAAAAAATAGTTCGAAACAAGTCGTAATCAGCAAAATTCCGTTAAATTTTCATGATGATAAAGAAGAGTATTGTTGGAAAAAATGAATTATACTATATAGAAAAATATAACTAGTTGGTGCGTTGTTGAAAAAACAAATTTTGAATAAACAAATTACTAACCTACAATCTGGCAACATCTAATTTCAACAAAATCGCAATCATATACCTAACTTAGAAAATCTCATTGGTAATATATTACATGACTGTACACAAAAATCCGATTAGACAAATCCAACTACTTTGAGAGAATAAAGTACTTACTAAACATTTTCAGTTCTACTTTCCTCAGCAGTTACAAATAAGCAGTAGTGTTTTTGAAATTTTTCAAATCATTTGTTTGTAAAACTGATCCACTATCGTATTTTCTTAGTGTAATAAGAAAATATGTTATTTTAAGTATTTACCTATTAAATCTAGCAATCTAAATCCACAACTTAATTTTATTCACTATTATACCAAACATTTGATTATGTACATTTAATGTATAAATTGCATATGTTTTTTGCATTAAAAAACAAAACAAAAAAATGTTAATATAAAAGTTTGCATTTCCGGGTATGTGCCGTTGTTTTTTTTTTAACTTTGTATACGTAAAATAAACATTTTAAAATGATCTGAAAAATACATTTTTATGCACATGCATTTATTTATGTATATATGGCCTTAATTTACAATTTGCCAAATGATGTCATTCTCTGCTTTTTGTTTATATTTATAAATATCAGTAGATATGTGCATTATATATGTATATGTATATAGACCTAATCAATTGTCTTTAAAATTATGCAACAATTTTATTCTTTCTTGTTAGTTTCGTTTTCATTTAGCCTTGACTCACTTTTCGGATTTTTTGAAAAATTGATAATGTAACAAAAATTTTTACATAAACTTCTAATATTTTATTATCTGTCTTTATCTAAATTCCTCTAAACACAGCATTTTCTTTCATCTCTAGTGACCCGCGAATTCCAAGACTGCAACACGTAGTGCCAAATCATCTACAGTCTCGAATTCATAAATTAGAAATTATACCGTTGTAAAATATCAAATTTTATATGGGTTAATCCATATAAGGTGGTCCAGAGATGATCTCTCGACCATTTTAGAAAAAATTAATATTCTCCCAATTGTTTGGGTAGTTATACCCATATACAGCTACTTCCATAAAAAATACTAAGCTCTGTACAACACTCCTTCTATGAGAAAAAAAATGTTCAAAACGTAAATTTTGCTAGCTTTTGATATCCAATTTTAGGTGAAATTTTCTTGTGGAAGGGAGGAAAATAGGCCAACTATGGACACAAATTGATATAAAGAGAGGTTTATATTCTTTAAAATGGTTTTTGTTTCAACCTTCTAGGATGAATGGTTTATGAAATATATGCATTGGCGTAAAAGACTTCAAACACAAAAATCAGCACAGAAAAAAAAACAGTGATTTTATTTACAAAACCGCTTTTAGTATTCAGTTTTTGTTGTTAGAACTAAAATTTTAGTAATTGTAACGAAACTCGCTTCCAGTGATTGATATAAGTTTTATTAATACTACAAATTGCGTTTTATTAATGTGTACTCTTAGTTTTAATATAAAATTTTGCAAATATTACAAAAACTTTTGTAATAACGAAAAAAAAGATTAGTAGTATATTTTTGTAGCATTAATTACAGTTCTATTAAATATTTTAAATAAATATAACAAAAATATTTGTAATTATAACACTGTTTTAAAAATCAAAATGCGCATGCTTAAAGTAAAAATCTGTTTTGTAATTAAAACGAAAATTTTTGTAATAATTGACACTTGCGCAGAGTTGACAAGCTGATACGTTTAAGTGGTATTTTGTAACCGTTCATAATACTTATATGTATGCATTTAAAGAAGCCCTGATAATATTTACAAAGCTATTTCTGTTCTTCAGTTTTTGTTGTTATAACTAAAATTTTAATATTGTTACAAAACTTGCCTCTGCTACGATTTATTAATTCTTACTGTTATTTTTAAGACAAAATTTTGCAAATGTAACAAAAACATTTCTAATAAAAAAAAATATTTTGATAGTATACTTGAGTAATTTAAAAATTTAAATGACAAAAAAATTTAGTGATGGTCACAACGTTGTTTAATTTATCATTTAAAAACAGAGTTTTGTAATTACAACAAAAAGTTTTGTAATAAATAACTGACGCAAGCGCAGTATTAACGAATTCTTTGATTCTTAGAATAGCGTCCATCATCATAAATATTTATTACAAGCTGACAAGAGTTTATGAAAAATATAGTATACAATCTGAATTTAAAATTGTTTGAACGTTAGAAATATGGGAAGAAAACTTGCTAATGGCTTTATTATCGAAAATCTAATAGATATTGGCTAGTAAGTATTTTCATAAATTATTTTTTGCCCACAAACATTAATACTATTCCTATTAAAATTTAATCTCTTTTTTTTCAGATACTAAAAGCAATTTTGGACATTATGTAAAAAATAGTATGTATAAATTTGCAGTTAAATTAAACTTTTTTATAACGAAAAAAAAAGTTCCTTCAGTTCAGAAATTTATAAAGCACTAGCAAATTAAATGCATTTCTTTTCAAATTCAAGTAAAGGTTCATTTTTTGGTAAGACATTATTTTAAGCTTCATATTTTAGTTAGTAAAATATTCTTTTTTTACAGATTGAAAACATGCTACTCTTTTTTCATCTTTTCACTCTGATTCTGAATCGAATATGTAATCCATTATTCGACTATATGTGAAACAACTCAATTAAGTAAATTGCTAGCAAATTAAAAGCATTCTTTTTCAAATTCAAGTAAGTTTTTTATTATTTAGTGAGACATTTTTGATGTTTCATATTTTAGTAAAATATGCTTTTTTTACAGATAAACAACATGCTTGTTTTTGTTTTGTTTTTTTTAAAACTTTTCACTGGATTTTGAAGATGTAATTAAATATTGGACTACAGTTACATCTTTCAATGAAATTTGTTTAATATTAGTTCTGAATATAAAAATATGTTAAAATTATTTCTAAAGCACATGTCATATCTCCTGTAAGTTAAAAAATTTTAACTTAACTTTTTATTTTTTTGTATTAATTAATTAATAAATTCATTTATATAAAATAAAATTTTTCTTATTTTATAGAAACTAACTGGATGTACTTTGATAATTAATGTAATGCAGTGTAAAATAGATGTGAAGTTTGAATTTTGTACATATCTTGTAGTCACATCTGCTTTCTTTTTTACATTAATTATCAAAGTATATCCAATAAGTTCCTTTCCTTCACAAATATCCTTAATAATATTTACAGGGGTAATTTGTAACTACAACAAAAAATTATAGTAAAATTTACTATAAAATTTAGTATTATTAATAAATAAATCATACCTATTACAAATTCCATTTAGTAATTATAACAACGTTTATTAAATGTTCAATAAAACATACATTGAGTTTTATTCACAAAAATAAGTATTTGTGATAATTACAAAAGTTTTAGTAATCAGATTTTTAATAAAAGTGGTTTTGTAATATTACTAAAGGGTTCTATTGGAGTAAAAATTTTGTAATATTAATTCACGTTTTTGTAATATACAGTGAGTTTTTTTTTTCTGTGAGCGCAAATTGGAAAACAAAAATGGCGGCCACACTTAAATGGTTTAAGATAATTTTTTTTAAGAATTGTTTTTAATACCTCATAGATACTATAGAAACAACTGGCAGAATATTAATTTTTTCTAAAATGGTCGAGCAACCAACTTTATTTTTTTGAACCATTTGATATGTGCTAGCCCATGTGCAATATGTCTTGTTTACATCGGTTTTATATATCACTGGTGTTTAAATCTTTTTTACTATTCAAGTCAAATTTCTTCAGAAAATGTGATTTAATTTCCGTTTGTAATTTTTTATTGTTTTTACAATTTCAATATCATGAAAAATGAAAAATTGTTGGACAAATATGCACCCTAAATTACTGACGGATTTACTAGGAGCAAACAATTTAAATCATCCTATATAATCCTTAAATACATAATAACACACACAATTTACTATTTTATTCTAGACTTTTGAAGGAAGTGAAGAATATGAATAAATGAACAAAGGGAGAAATATTAATGAATTTTATAAATAATATCAAATTTAAATATATAATTTAATTTCTTCTATTCAACAATTTCTTGCCTTTTATTTCTATAGAACAAAGAATATGCTTAATAATTAATATTGATAATAAAATAGTTATTTTAGAAAAAAAACTATTTTATATAACAAATGGTTCATATACGAAATAATTAAATTTTGTTTCAATTTGAACATGGCCTTTCTGTCCTACATCAGGGCTTATACCTACTTTTTATTTTTGTAAATTATTAAACACAAAATTCCTGAATTTTTCCACTGGCACTACTAGTGGAGGCATCAAAAGATCCATCAAGAATAATTAAATCAAAGTTAAAATATTCAAAAATAAATAGGTACGACAAATTTTGAGACACAGTGTACATTATACATTTATTAGACATATGCAAGCGTATTAGCTGTGTGTTGTATATTTTAATATAGATAATAGATAATGATTCTATTAAATACCCATAAATAGGTAAGGTGTTGATATTACAATAGTTTTTATGTTCAACTATGTAGTTAACCAAGGTAAGTAGCCGTTCGTAGTGGCCGTAGTAGTAGCCAGAGCGACCCACAGATTCATGTCTGTAGCCAGAGCAAACCGTTTAGCTGTTTATGTATGTATAAAACAACTATATAAAACATACTTGGACATAAATTACTTACCCATGCCAGTATCTATATCTATTTTACCATGAACTTTATAAATATTGCTGAATGAACAATATAAAAGCTATTTGCATTAAGTAACATGAACTAGAACTAGAGTAGATACGCAATTTTTTTTTTATTAAATGCCACCGTAGTTGATTGACAAACTTAAATGTTTCGTATTGTTAAGACGATTGGTGCATTAAAGTGTTTTAACCCTAGAATCATACGTACTCGTCAAAACGACGAACGAACTTCTCTACCTGCTCCAATACTGTGACTTGTCGGTACCTGCTCGCTGTGAAACTTCTGTTATCTAATTTATTTGTTTTTATAACACATAAGACATATAAATTTTGTTTATAGCTATTGTCGTTTTTTTTATACTGAAATAGTGTGCGTCAAAAGGACGACGATGTATGATTAACCTATATTTTTTTTTAAAGATTTTGTACTCCACATATAAAAATTTTCCTAATTTTTCTAAAATTTATTAAAGATATGGATGTTATAATTAATTTATTCAATGATTATGATAATGTGAAAGATGATTACAGCTGTTTGACTTATAGAGACGACATAATACTGAAGTTTGAATATATTGAATCGAAAACTAAAGAATGCGTTTCGAATGACTTAATAAAAGATTAACAATTTATTTTGTGGAAAATATTTTAATTTTTATTAATTTTTGAGATCTTATTCGAAAAATTACTAACAAATTTTAGAAAATTTACAAATGTGCCTAATGGGGAAATAACTACATATCTATAGGAATATTTATGAGTGAGAAATTTCACATTCTGTAAAGTCACACATGTCCACTGATTTATAATAGTTCATAAATTAATTATTACAATTGATGTATTTATATATTTTTTAATTTTTATAATGAAAATATGCTTTGATAAAAAGATTGAAAAAATTAATAAATATTTACATTAAGAAATTTTTCCAAATCCAAGTTTTTTAAAAATTTTGTTCGCTTTTGTAGTATTGTTATGTAAAAAAAATGTTTTTTGCAAATAAACTCTAAAACTCCCCGTAAAAAGTCCATTCGTCGAAACGACGCCGATGTATGATTAACTTGACTCGTAGACCAACGTATGATTCTAGGGTTAAAGATTAATGATTAATAAATCTAATCTAAATTTTACAATAAACAGAAAACAAGCTAACTTTATTTGGGTCCCATAATTATATTTACAAATTTATACATAATTAATTTCATAATTTGTAGTATTATTAACACTTTGACGGTCATTAACGTTATAAGACGTCAAGTGAAATCTTACTAACTCACACACCACATCGCACGACGTCAACAATTCCATATAAAGTGTATTGACTGTCAAAACAGTGTACCAATTGGACGTTTTGTCATTGTAGGTCATGACCGTCTACGGTGTTAATATATTTATTCGAACAGCTTTTTCCTCTTCTTTATTTAAATATTAACAATTTTTGTTGGAAAATCTTCTAAAAAATGTCACAATATTTGATTAACTTTAGATGACTAGCAATAACAACCAAAGCATGCTTTAACATATTATAATAAATTTTTTGATGTCAGCTTATAATATATCATCGCCTTCCAGGCAAAAGGTCGTATCTCATTTATAGTGATTTTTTAGGAGAGCAGTAAAACAAGAACTACTGTTACATTTTATTTTATAAATTTGAACATAAGGTATTAATGCATTTGCAGTAGAGAAGTCGATTTTAAATCGATTAACAACACGGTTTTGTGCGTAAACGATCCATTGACCAAGCTGTTTTTAAGAGTTACATTGAAATTTTCGACGCGCTTAACAATAATGAAATAACAGCCGCTGCTTTTTTAGACTTAAGCAAAGCATTTGACTGCATAGATATAGATTTGCTCATTCATAAACTTAACTGCTACGGTATCAGAGGTACAGCACTGAAACTCATTGCATCATACGTTAGCCAGCGTGAACAGTGTGTCAAAATAACATATCAAAAGAACGATGTGATTAACTATCTGTATTCAGACTACAAGCCAATAACCAGGGGGGTCCCACAAGGGTCCATTTTAGGGCCGTTGCTTTTTATTTTATATATTAATGAACTACCTAGCATAATCTAAAATAAGGTTATCCTCTTTGCTGATGATACAACTGTTTTTTTCCGTAACAGTAATATACATCTACTTAGAGAAAACATTGTGCAAACTCTTTGTGATTTGCAAAAATGGTTTGAAAATAATACATTGAAACTAAACATTGACAAAACACAGTTGGTCTGTTTCAGGAACAATATAGGCAACATTCAGATTAAGGATCAAAAAATTGAATCATTTGACTATGCAAAGTTTCTTGGCATTTATCTTGATAACAAATTGGATGGGAAAAAACATATTGAATTTTTAACCAATAAGTTAGCTAAACTTAGTTTTGCGCTATATAAATTAAGAGATCTTGTGTCATTTGATATTTTGATACAAACCTATTATGCACAGATTCATTCGAATATAAAATATGGGATTTTATTTTGGGGAAATTCAGTGTTAGTAGAAAAAGTGTTAGTTGCACAAAAGAGATGTCTAAGAATCATGGTAAATGCCAAATATACGGAACACGCTCGTCCAATTTTCAGGGATTTAAAGATACTTACAGTGATTGATACTTATATTATGGAGTGTGCAATATTTGTGAAAAATAACTATCAATTATTTGAGAAATATCAGTACGATCATTCATACAATACACGAGGCGCGGATAAACTTGTAACTATTCAGTCAACAAAGACGTATATAAATATTGGAGTGCTAAACATGTGTATTAAAATTTTTAATAACATTCCAACACATTTAAAAAATTTAAATAATAGGCAATTTAAGAATGAATTAAAAAGTTTTTTGTTGACAAAGAATTTTTATAATATTAAGGAATTTATGGAATGACTTATTCTATGTACTCTGTACTTTATTGAATAAAGATTATTATTATTATTATTATTATTAATCGAAAATCGATTAATCGAAGCTTAAAAAATCGATTTTTTTCATTTGAATCGATTCATGAATCGATTAATAAAAGAGATCGGCAACCGATTTTTTCCAAAAATAATTTCATTTTAATAAATTGTATTTCTACAAAGAAACATGTTAAAATAAAACATCAAAAACGTTATTGTTTATTGTCACCATTGTCATTTTTTGCTTGTTGTTATCAAAGAACTCCCCATGTGGCTCGATATAACTACATATTATATATACGCACTACCTTGTCCAGTAGCCCCAACAGTAAGCTATGTGAACTACGCAACTGACTTTCGAATATTCGAAATCCGAAAATGGCATTCGAAAGAGAATCGTTTGTACCCGATTGTACCACTTTTCTTTTCGTTTGTACCTCCAAGGGTTCGGAGATAAAGCGACCCCGAAATTCGAGGTATGGTGAATTTCGTTGTTTCTTAAGATACTGAAAATCTGAAAACGGCATTTCAAAGAGAATCGTTTGTACCCGATGGTACGACTTTTCTGTTCGTTTGTACCTCAAAGGGTTCGAAGATAAAGCGACCCCGAAATTCGAGGTAGGGTGAATTTCGTTGTTTTTTACGATATTGAAAATCTGAAAACGGCATTTCAAAGAGAATCGTTTGTACCCGATTGTACCACTTTTCTTTTCGTTTGTACCTCAAAGGATTCGGAGATAAAGAGTCTCCGAAATTCGAGGTATGGTGAATTTCGTTGTTTTTTAAAATATTGAAAATCTGAAAACGGCATTTCAAACAGAATCGTTTGTACTCGATTGTACCACTTTTCTGTTCGTTTGTACCTCAAAGGGATCGGAGATAAAGAGTCTCCGAAATTCGAGGTATGGTGAACTTCGTTGTTTTATAAGATACTGAAAATTTGAAAACGGCATCTGAGAGAGAATCGCTTGTACCCGATTGTACCACTTTTCTGTTCGTTTGTACCTCAAAGGGTTCGGAGATAAAGAGTCTCCGAAATTCGAGGTATGGTGAATTTCGTTGTTTCTTAAGATACTGAAAATCTGAAAACGGCATTTCAAAGAGAATCGTTTGTACCCGATTGTCCCACTTTTCTTTTCGTTTGTACCTCAAAGCTTCGGATATAAATAGACCCCGAAATTCGAGGTAGGGTGAATTTCGTTATTTTTTAAGATATTGAAAATCTGAAAACGGCATTTCAAAGAGAATCGTTTGTACCCGATTGTACCACTTTTCCTTTCGTTTGTACCTCAAAGGGTTCGGAGATAAAGCGACCCCGAAATTCGAGGTATGGTGAATTTCGTTGTTTCTTAAGATACTGAAAATCTGAAAACGGCATTTCAAAGAGAATCGTTTGTACCCGATTGTCCCACGTTTCTTTTCGTTTGTACCTCAAAGGTTCGGATATAAACAGACCCCGAAATTCGAGGTAGTGTGAATTTCGTTGTTTTTTAAGATATTGAAAATCTGAAAACTGCATTTCAAAGAGAATCGTTTGTACCCGATTGTACCACTTTTCTTTTCGTTTGTACCTCAAAGGATTCGGAGATAAACAGACCCCGAAATTCGAGGTAGTGTGAATTTCGTTGTTTTTTAAGATATTGAAAATCTGAAAACTGCATTTCAAAGAGAATCGTTTGTACCCGATTGTACCACTTTTCTTTTCGATTGTACCTCAAAGGGTTCGGAGATAAAGAGTCTCCGAAATTCGAGGTATGGTGAATTTCGTTGTTTCTTAAGATACTGAAAATCTGAAAACGGCATTTCAAAGAGAATCGTTTGTACCCGATTGTCCCACTTTTCTTTTCGTTTGTACCTCAAAGCTTCGGATATAAATAGACCCCGAAATTCGAGGTAGGGTGAATTTCGTTATTTTTTAAGATATTGAAAATCTGAAAACGGCATTTCAAAGAGAATCGTTTGTACTCGATTGTACCACTTTTCTGTTCGTTTGTACCTCAAAGGGATCGGAGCTAAAGAGTCTCCGAAATTCGAGGTATGGTGAACTTCGTTGTTTTATAAGATACTGAAAATTTGAAAACGGCATCTGAGAGAGAATCGCTTGTACCCGATTGTACCACTTTTCTGTTCGTTTGTACCTCAAAGGGTTCGGAGATAAAGCGACCCCGAAATTCGAGGTATGGTGAATTTCGTTGTTTCTTAAGATACTGAAAATCTGAAAACGGCATTTCAAAGAGAATCGTTTGTACCCGATTGTCCCACGTTTCTTTTCGTTTGTACCTCAAAGGTTCGGATATAAACAGACCCCGAAATTCGAGGTAGTGTGAATTTCGTTGTTTTTTAAGATATTGAAAATCTGAAAACTGCATTTCAAAGAGAATCGTTTGTACCCGATTGTACCACTTTTCTTTTCGTTTGTACCTCAAAGGATTCGGAGATAAACAGACCCCGAAATTCGAGGTAGTGTGAATTTCGTTGTTTTTTAAGATATTGAAAATATGAAAACTGCATTTCAAAGAGAATCGTTTGTACCCGATTGTACCACTTTTCTTTTCGATTGTACCTCAAAGGGTTCGGAGATAAAGAGTCTCCGAAATTCGAGGTATGGTGAATTTCGTTGTTTCTTAAGATATTGAAAATCTGAAAACGGCATTTCAAAGAGAATCGTTTGTACCCGATTGTACCACTTTTCTTTTCGTTTGTGCCTCAAAGGGTTCGGAGATAAAGCGACCCCAAAATTCGAGGTATGGTGAATTTCGTTGTTTCTTAAGATACTGAAAATCTGAAAACGGCATTTCAAAGAGAATCGTTTGTACCCGATTGTCCCACTTTTCTTTTCGTTTGTACCTCAAAGGTTCGGATATAAACAGACCCCGAAATTCGAGGTAGTGTGAATTTCGTTGTTTTTTAAGATATTGAAAATCTGACAACTGCATTTCAAAGAGAATCGTTTGTACCCGATTGTACCACTTTTTTTTTCGTTTGTACCTCAAAGGATTCGGAGATAAAGAGTCTCCGAAATTCGAGGTATGGTGAATTTTGTTGTTTTTTAAAATATTGAAAATCTGAAAACGGCATTTCAAACCGAATCGTTTGTACCCGATTGTACCACTTTTCTGTTCGTTTGTACCTCAAAGGGATCGGAAATAAAGAGTCTCCGAAATTCGAGGTATGGTGAACTTCGTTGTTTTATAAGATACTGAAAATCTGAAAACGGCATCTGAGAGAGAATCGTTTGTAACCGATTGTACCAATTTTCTTTTCGATAGTACCTCAAAGGGGTCGGAGATAAAGAGTCTCCGAAATTCGAGGTATGGTGAACTTCGTTGATTTATAAGATATTGAAAATTTGAAAAGGGTATTTGAAAGAGAATCGTTTGTACCCGACTGTACCATTTTTCTTTTCGTTTGTACCTCAAAGGGTTCGGAGATAAAGGTTACCCCGAAATTCTAGGTACGGTTAATTTGTTTGTTTTTCAAGATCTTTGAAATCTGAAAACGGCTTTGAAACAGAATCGCTTGTAACCGATTGTACTACTTTTCTTTTCGTTTGTACCTCAAAGGGTCGGAGACAAAGTGTATCCGAAATTCGAGGTATGGTAAACTTCGTTGATTTATGTTATTGAAAATCTGAAAACGGCATTTGAAAGAGAATCGTTTGTGCCCGATTGTCATGCCATTTGTACCCGATGCCGCTTTTCCTTTCGTTTGTACCTCAAAGGATTCCTGATAAAACCCCTAATCATTTATTCTTTATTTGAAGAAAATATTTATTTTATGTGGGTATACGTTTGAAAAGTAGATTTGTACGTATACTTAATTAATGCTAGAGACTAAATTTTTCTTTATCAGGCGTTGACGGATACTAGATGGATATAGAAATCCTATTGTAATTAAATAAGTAATATAAAATGTGTAAAAGAAAAGTGGTACAATCGGGTACAAACGATTCTCTTTGAAATGCGGTTTTCAGATTTTCAATATCTTAAACAACAACGAAGTTCCCCATACCTCGAATTTCGGGGACGCTTTATCTCCGAACCGTTTGAGGTACAAACGAAAAGAAAAGTGGGACAATCGGGTACAAACGATTCTCTTTCAAACGCCGTTTTCAGACTTTCAGTTTCTTATAAAACAACGAAGTTCACCATACTTCGAATTTCGGGGACTCTTTACCTCCGAACCCTTTGAGGTACAAACGAGAAGAAAAGAGGTATAATCAGATACAAACGATTCTCTTTCAAACGCCGTTTTCAGATTTTCAGTATCTTATAAAACAACGAAGTTCAACATACTTCGAATTTCGGAGACTCTTTATCTCCGAACCCTTTGAGGTATAAACGAAACGAAAAGTGGTACAATCGGGTACAAACGATTCTTTTGGAAATGCCGTTTTCAGATTTTCAATATCTTAACAAACAACTAAATTCACCCTACCTCGAATTTCGGGGTCGCTTTATCTCCGAACCCTTTTAGGTACAAACGAAAAGAAAAGTGGTACAATCGGGTACAAACGATTCTCTTTGAAATGCCGTTTTCAGATTTTCAATATCTTAAAAAACAACGAAATTCACCGTACCTCGAATTTCGGGGTCGCTTTATCTTCGAACCCTTGAGGTACAAACGAAACGAAAAGCGGTACAATCGGGTACAAACGATTCTCTTTGAAATGCGGTTTTCAGATTTTCAATATCTTGTAAGTCAACGAAGTTCACCATACCTCGATTTTTCGGAGACCCTGTATCTCCGAACTCTTTGAGGTACAAACGAAAAGAAAAATGGTACAATAGAGTACAAACGATTCTCTTTGAAATGCCGTTTTCAAATTTTCAATATCTTAAAAAACAACGAAGTTCACCATACCTCGAATTTCGGGGATGCTTTATCTCCGAACCCTTTGAGGTACAAACGAAAAGAAAAGTGGTACAATCGGGTACAAACGACTCTCTTTAAAATGCCGTTTTCAGATTTTCAATATCTTAAAAAACAACGAAATTCACCCTACCTCGAATTTCGGGGTCGCTTTATCTTCGAACCATTTGAGGTACAAACGAAACGAAAAGCGGTACTATCGGGTACAAACGATTCTCTTTGAAATGCGGTTTTCAGATTTTCAATATCTTATAAATCAACGAAGTTCACCATACCTCGATTTTTCGGAGACTCTTTATCTCCGAACTCTTTGAGGTACAAACGAAAAGAAAAATGGTACGATCGAGTACAAACGATTCTCTTTGAAATGCCGTTTTCAAATTTTCAATATCTTAAAAAACAACGAAGTTCACCATACCTCGAATTTCGGGGATGCTTTATCTCCGAACCCTTTGAGGTACAAACGAAAAGAAAAGTGGTACAATCGGGTACAAACGATTCTCTTTAAAATGCCGTTTTCAGATTTTCAATATCTTAAAAAACAACGAAATTCACCCTACCTCGAATTTCGGGGTCGCTTTATCTTCGAACCCTTTGAGGTACAAACGAAAGGCAAAGCGGTACAATCGAGTACAAGCGATTCTCTTTGAAATGCTGTTTTCAGATTTTCAATATCTTAAAAAACAACGAAATTCACCATACCTCGAATTTCGGGGTCGCTTTATCTCCGAACCCTTTGAGGTACAAACGAGAAGAAAAGTGGTACAATCGGGTACAAACGATTCTCCTTCAAACGCCGTTTTCAGATTTTCAGTATCTTATAAAACAACGAAGTTCACCATACTTCGAATTTCGGACACTTTTATCTCCGACGCTTTTGAGGTACAAACGAAAGGAAAAGCGGTACAGTCGGGTACAAACGATTCTCTTTCAAATGCCGTTTTCAGATTTTCAATATTTTAAAAAACAACGAAATTCACAATACCTCGAATTTCGGGGTCGCTTTATTTCCGAACCCTTTGAGGTACAAACGAAAAGAAAAGTGGTACAATCGGGTACAAACGATTCTCTTTCGAATGCCATTTTCGAATTTCGAATACTCGAAAGTCAATTGCGTAGTTCACATAGCTCCAACAGTATCCAATAGTGGCAATAGCCAATATGTAGACATATTAAGTGTTACTATTAAGACTATTAATGCAACAGAAAGGAAGACCACCCATCTGCCAAACGGTCCCTTTCGCACAAAAACAACTTACTTAGAACACATTTTTTGTCAGTTTGTTTGAAATTTTTGAATAAACTTGGTTCTTTCCATTTCATGGTATTCGTCCTACATATTCAATTATTGTGTTATTTATTTATTTGGTATAATTATAATTGAAAAATTAACTCATCGCCTTGGCGTAAGGCGTTTTTACACGATACTCCCCATGTACTATCAATTAAGTCATTTATCAAACTATCAGCTAATTTTATTAAACTTTTCAAAATTTCGATTTTTTAGATCGATTTTTTTTAGCCGATTTTTTTGTGAATCGATTTTTTCAATTTCGATTTAAATCGATCTAAAAATCGATCTTTTTTTTAGAGAATCGACATCTCTAATTTGCAGACTAATATTCTTCAAATATACCTACATTCGTTTAAGATTTACAAAACAAAATGTAACAGTAGTTCTTGTTTTTCTGCTCTCCTAAAACTAAAAAATCACTAAAAATGAGATACGATCTTTCTTATGCCTGGAAACAAGTACATTATGAATTTCTGAATACTCACTAAAAGGTTTTTTGTTAGAAGTTATATTATTCTAAAATTGATAATTATGAAATTTAAAGAATTCCAAACAACCTGGCTATATTTCCAAAGTTCATTATTATTATTATTCTAACGGAAAATGGATTCATCAACTTTGAAAAACCGTTTCTCCGTTATCGTAATAAAAATGTTAGTTCTATTAAAAAATAAACCTGCTCATAATTTTGTTGCGTATAATCAATTGGAATTTTATATTTTTTTAATTTTAATTAAATTTATTAAATAGATATTAATATCCGTTTCCTTACAGTACATTTGATCAATGATCTTACAGTACACTTGTACATGTGTTTGTACTTCTGGTGAATAGAAGAATATTTTAATAACAACGTTATAAAACGTATAAAAATTATTTACTGGACAGAATAACATCCTGCTGTAGTTATACCTTTTCACTGTACCAATACCAGATGTTTTATGTAAAACGTTCAGCGACCATTTTTACTCTAAAATAATAATGGATATATGTCAATTGCCACTAGTAACAATTGCCAAAAACTGAAAATGTGTGGCAATCGCCACTAACACATCATTTTGTTTATAATTGACCGTATGAGACTCCACTGTATTCGGGTACATGTCAATCGCTACCAGTGACAATCGTTACTAGTGCAATAGTTTATTCATACCTGGGCATAGGAACTCACTGTGTTCACATCCAACAAGTAGATGTTAAAAATAAAAGAAATACTATTTTATAAGCGACACTATCAAAATGATTTCTTTGTTCAAAAATTTGTTTGAATTTTTTTTTCTTTGAATATTTTTTAGTACAGTGGAAACTCTCTTAACCGGACATCATTTCCACGCGAAAATTACCATTGAAATATGAAAATGGCTAGTTTTGAATCCTTTAGCGAACGAAATGGAACACTGTAAATAACTTACTTTGTGTAGAATTTCAGAGTATTTGATTTAAAAGAAATTGCTATCCAGTTATCAGTGGTTCCACTGTAGGTCTTTTCTAGATATTTTCAGATGCTCATAGGACTCCTGGTAGAAAACTTCACACTCGGAATTGAAATTCACTCTCTAGTGCCTTTGTGTATAATATACTATTTAGTCTCAAGGGGCTCAAAGTGACACTTTACTCCCTGTTATGATGGACTAAAGTATATGTAGTTATATGTTAATCACGGAATTACAAAAACATGAAGAACTTTGAAGAACTTGATAAAAATGAATTGAGTACGTACTCCAAAAAAAGAAAGTTTTCATTTATTGCAGACCACAAAATCACTTCAATTTCAAAATTGAGTAGTGTTTATCGTGTTGGCAGCACTTTACATCAATGGAAGAATCAATATAACTATCATGAAGTGATACACGTATATTTTGTTTATTGTGTTTGGAATATGAATCTGTTCTGCAAAACAGAGAAGGAAATATGGTGTTCATATTCCAAACAAAATAAAAAGCTATATATAGGTATATATATATATATATATATATATATATATATATATATATATATATATATATATATATATATATATATATATATATATATATATATATATATATATATATATACCTATGAACACCATATTTCCTTCTCTGTTTTGCAGAACAGATTCATATTCCAAACACAATAAACAAAATATACATTTAAGTTTGGTAAATATTATGGTGATAATAGGTATGACTGAAATGCTGGTATAATATATGGAACTACACTCTACCTAGTAGATTCAAACAGCCTGAATAAATTTTGATAGATTTTCACTCTCTGTAGGTATATTTTTTACCAAAATATGATCTCTAATTTATTTGCATAGTGACAACCAAAATTAAACGCTATTGAAATTTCGCCCTAAACTTTATATTTCTGACGTCATGTATACTAATATAGCCGCCACTGATTAACGATTGCTCTTTCGGCGTCATAGAACTTATCTGGAAATGATGTGTTTCTGAAATATTTCAAAATAATTACATAATTGTCCTGTAAACGAGATAAAATTGCATCATTGATTGCAACAACAATCATAGCCATCTTTTCAGACAATATACGTACTCGTTACACGTAGATATTTAATATATTACTATAGGTGTGTTCCAGCATCTATTTTACGACAAGTACAAAACATGTTCATGATTTATTTATGCGCATGCTCGACTATGAACAAGTCACAAACATGTCTGTAATGTACAGAGTGCTGGAATATTTAAAAACAATTGTTGACATTTAATGGATACTGCCTTCTTCCACAGTGTCGTAAATATAACTTTCCGTTCGAATTTTTTTGTTATCTTGAAATAATAAATAATCGAATTATTTAGTTTTCCGTCTCAACAGAGGTAGATAAGTATGAAAATCAGAATTAAGTGTTTCTTAGTATCACTCATATATTACCACTAAAATTAAATAAATAAAACAGATATGGAATATCATAAAGTAACGCTGAAATCTATTAATCTATACATACAATAAAACCGTAAATCTGTCTCTGTCTCTCTGTCTGTCTGTTCACGCATCACGTAAAAACTACTGGACGGATTTTAATGAAATTTGGTGTAATGATAACTTATTACCTGAGTCAACATCTAAGATACATTTTATTCCGGGAAAATGTCTCATTCCCACGGGAAAATGGAAAAACTATTTTGAGCATCTACACACATTACGCCAATTTACATATTTCATAAAAAATTTCATAACTATAGTAACAAAAATTGTAAATAAATTTTGTAGTTTGGAGATTTTTCTGAATTTTAAATCAAAAAAAATGTTGCTAATTGTGTACCGAAAAATACAATAAATACACAATTGTCAATTCCGAGACAATTTAATGCATTTTGTGTTGCAAGAAACTACAAATTGGAAAAAGAAACTACTCAACCTTTCGCGTGAACAACGTCACGGGTACGGCTAGTATTAAATAAAATTATATTTCAATTTTATTCAGTTCACTTCATTTCAGTAATAAGAAATGTTAAAATGAAATTTATAGATGTAACTTGAAATTCTGTTAACTTGAAGTTTTAATATATCTGGAAAATGAAAATTAAATTATTTTTTTCCTTCTTTTTGTATAGGGTAAAAGCCCCCTTTGTGGAACGGTATCTAATACTGGAACAGTTTTGACATTTACATATTTATTTCTTTAATTAAGTAAGGAAACTTTAAATGCGAGGTGAATTTAAATTGAAAAACAAACATTCTATTAATAATAATTTTTGTTATCAGACGTTTTTTTCAGAAATAATTTCATTAATATGTAAATGTTCATAATTAGATACCGTTCCACAAAGGGGGCTTTTACCCTATGTCTATAAATAATTATAAAATTTGTCTATCTAATTTAAAATTTTCAAATCCTGTACGTTATTAAACAATTAACTTATTATTCGTTATTTATAAATCGTCAAAAGAAAGAGATAGCAATCAATAAATGAAACAAACAATATAATGTACAAAAATCCACGCAAAAATCCTTGAGCAATTTAGACAGTCAATAACAAGTTTATAACTTGTCGGATGTATATTGTTGGAACATTGTACAATATGTACAAATCGTTTAATTTTTCTTTGCTGGAATGCAATAAGTAAATTACGCATGTGCAAACAATCCACGGACTGTCAAATATAGCATGCTGGAACAAACCTATTATGTATATCCAAGAGAGCAAAAACAAGAAGTTAGATATTTACTCGTGTGTATATTTGCACAAACAAAAGATGCGACTTGTCGCGGCAGCAACCTTGGATAATAACAATCACGAACGTTTGAACATAAATCAATTTGATTATCTATTTTTCTTTTCGCAGATTCATACTCGCCTATTACATAATCATATTAATAAATTCATTTTGTGTGTGCAAATCAAATTATATTAAACACCTTGACAGTCACTGACGCCATAAAACGTCAAATGAAACTTTGTTATTCACACACCACGTTGTACGACGTTGACAATTTCATATAAAGTGTATTAGCCGTCAAAATAGTGTACCATAGTTGGGCGATTTATCATTATAGGTTATGACTCATGACGCTAAAATTTGTATGTTTGTAAATCTACGTAGGTACATACTACATAATCCAAAAGATGTAAGAGAATTTCGGTCAAAGAAGAATGTACCGGTTAAAACTTTACACAAAATAATTTTGTAAGTCGTCGTCAATTTCACAAAATAGCATGTTTGATTTGTACAGATTTTACAACAGAGCATTATAAAGTTTTTTATTAATTTTAAATAAATTTGGCAATCGGGACGGGACTCTCTAATATATTTTAGCGTCATAGAAATTTCACCGTTTTAGATTTGTTTTAAAACTATTAGTTAAAAATTCGTTGTAAACTAGAGATGGCTAGTGAGTGAGTGATTCAATTCACTGAGTTGAATCACTCAACTGACTGACTGAATTGAATCAGTCAAAAAGAATTGAATCGACTCTTTCAACTCGTGAGTTGAAAGAGTATAATATATGTCAAACACTCACTCACTCATTCACTCACTCACTCATTCACTCACTCACTCACTCACTCATTTACGAGTGTATGACATATAAGATTCTATTGAGTTTTCAATCCCTATTTCAGTTTACTATGACAATAGACAGAGCAACAGAGACTTATTTGCACAAACATCTGTTTTTTTACAACTGTGTATATAACATAACGTGTATATATCGTATATACTAATAACACTATAGTATGGTAGGTATAATTTTTTCTTTTTTTTTAGAACTAATATTTTAATTTTTTTACTATCCTTTATTTTTTAAAATGCATAAAACACATTTTAAATCAAATTTAGTCCGGATGTCCAATAAACTAATAAAATAATCTAAATAAAAAATATACCCAATTTTATGTACATTATAAGTGCTATAAGTACGGATATTAAAAAAATTCTAAGAAAAACTATTTGTGTCTATTTTATTTTACGATATTTTCAAATTTTTAAAATAAAATTCGTCCGTTTATTGTCAGATTATTACGTCTTCAAAAATTAGTTTTTCTTCAAAACAGCAATGAGTGGATATCTTTCCACATAAAGTTATTGTAGATTTTCATGAATCAAAATTTTCATTGTTATGTCTTTTCAACCGTGTATTTTTAATGCTGTATTAATTTTTTAATTTGTTGTGTGGGTTACGTGCATTAATTTTAAGTACATAATTATATTAATTTTATTCGGATATAATAATTGTATCCAAACACTCGTTCACTTGAGTGAGTGTTTCATATGTAACTACTATATGAGTGTATTTATTGTGTTGATTCGTATTTGAAGTTGTACCACTCAGTTGTGTAAAGTGAGTGAGTGGAATGAGTGATTCAATTCATAAAAACGAATGAGCGAATTGTGTCAAGTGAGTGAGTGATTCAATTCATTGAATCGACTCACCACAGTGAGCGGATTCAAAAGATTCGACACACTAAAAAGAGTGATTATTCCCATAACTATTGTAAACACCGTTCTTAGCTCTCAAGAGGACAACAATATTTTCTGAGTGCTTTATCACAGACTGAGAAAATTTACGGACAGGGCTGAATTTAGCCAGAAAGGCGCCTGTAGGCAAAGTAAGTATTGACGTTGTTTTTTCCTAGCCTCTAATTTTTTAATTCAAGTTTTACAGAAATTGCCAAAAACGCTTTTTTTAACTATTCAAAATAAAAAAGGATTATAAAATTTTTAACAATTCAGTCCCCTTGCAAATTTTTCAGTCAATATATTCTAGAAAGAGCTGGAGAAAACGATTTATAGCTTTTTTGGGTAGTCCTTTTTTTAAAAAAAATTCAAACAATTATCAATCAATTGCATTCATCAAACGTGCTAAAAACTATTTAGGGTTGACCGGGGTAATTGTGAATTGAGGCTATTGTGAACGACATCTATAATTTCTAAAGTATTATAACATTAATATTGTTAAAAATCAACTCTTAGTATGTTTTTCTGTCCTTTCTTAATATGCTATTAAAATTTGATAACAGTTCTCCAAGTATTAGTATATTTTTTTATTTTGAAAAAACCCTTGCAAAATTTTGTGTATCTTACTTCGACCAATCCTCAAAAAAAATTTTTTTAAATACATTTTATTTTTTTAAAAGGTAAGAAATGGTTAAAAGTACTTCTAAAGAAGTGGTCTAAACCCTGACAGGGTTCTTTATTAACTGCTAAAGAAATTGGACAATTTATTACCAATTCACAATTACCCCATGATTTTAAAATTGTGGGGTAATTGTGATTCACAAATGCCCCCATTCGGTCAAAAATTTCAGTAGTGTCCTTTTCGGAGTTGAAAATGTTGATGAAGATGGTGGTGACATTATTGTACAAGTTACCGTTGTACAAACAATACAAAAAAAAGAAATTGTGTAAAGAGCGATATGTTTTGTGTATCAATCTACGAAATCATTGCTGTGCTCCCTTACCCAATAACAACTTACAAAAACAGAGAAATTACTTGTTTTCAATGTCCCAAAATTACTTGTTTTCAATGCTTTTAGCGAGTTTCCAGAATGGATACACGCTATTACAGCCGCTGTCATAACGCGATCTGAGCCCGGGACTATGGCAGAAATTTGTTTTGAGGTCCCTAGAACCCGAAAATAACCTTCACTAAAATTTATATATATATATATATATATATATATATATATATATATATATATATATATATATATATATATATATATATATATGTATATATATATGTATTTATATATATATATATATATATATATATATATATATATATATATATATATATATATATATATATATACTGTGGGAGTTTTTCAAGAGTTTCCATTTTTATTACAGCCAAACCGTTGATTTAATCTAAAAATTGTTCAAATAAGAGTTATAGATATCGACGGGGGCAACCGATTGCTATAGTCAGGAGCTTTATAGCTCTTATGGTTTTCGACCTATGATACAAACTTATAGATTTTTAAATGGGACTATATATTAATTTTTCGATAAAACTGATCTAATGCATTAATTAACAACATAAATGAGTAAAAAAATTGTTTTTACCCAAGTTTAATTTTTTAATTTTTCTTTAATTTATCAGTTAGGCGGTAAAAATATGCATATGTACTTGAGGCTACTTTAACCGATAGTGTTTTTATTGGTTACATTTCCATTACATCCAAGAAAAGAACCTTTTCCAGTACCATTTCTATCATAAAAATTTGGTTGTAATAGAAATGGCAACTCTCAAAAAACTCACATGGTATATATATATATATATATATATATATATATATATATATATATATATATATATATATATATATATATATATGTGTCCGCACGAAAACTCTCGAACGAAAAGTGTCCTAGGATTACGAAATTTGGTGAGAACGTTGGAAGTCCAAAAATCTTGGATGAGTTCTTCAGCCAGACGTGTCTGACGTCTGGAACATGGTTTTTCAATAAGGTGATATTTGATATGGATTATCCATATACTATATTTCGTTACTGAAGTCAAATAACGACTTATAGAGTTAATATGTACATACATATATGTATGTAGTAAGATACTATATACATATTCCTCAAAGACCTATGCATGTACCATTGATATATGAATACTATTCATAATTATATCTATGGCATGTACATAACTACGAAATAAAAAAGTCGTCAAGTGCAAGTTGTACTTGCGCCAATAGTGTTCCGTACAAGCAGTGATTATTATAGATTTAATGTAATATGTACCATATAAAATACCTCTGTCGCAGCATCCTGCATAACATAACGAATTTCCGTTTACAAAAATTAGTTTTTGTCGGAAATTAGTTGACAGAATAATTATTGTTCAAAAACCGTTTTTATGTGATTTTTTCAATGGTGTAAAAAAATGTTACAAAAATTTTTGAATTTGGGGAAATTTTTGCAAAATTTAATTTTTTTCACGAAAAATGCCCAAAAAACCATGTTCCGAGCATCACATTTATGGCAAGATTTTTGGAGAATTTCCAGAATGGAATTCAGCTATTACAGCCACTGTCATGACGCGACTTGAGTCCGGGACTATGGCATAAATTTCGTAAAAATAGGACATTTCATTCGAGAGTTATCGTGCGAGAACACACACACACACACACACACACACACACACACACACACACACACACACACACACATATATATATATATATATATATATATATATATATATATATATATATATATATATATATATATGTGTGTGTGTGTGTGTGTGTCTTCGCACGATAACTCTCGAATGAAATGTCCTATTTTTACGAAATTTGGTGAAAATGTTGGAAATTCGTTAGTCAGACACGTCTGATGCCGTAAGCATGTTTTTTTGAGCATTTTTCGTGAAAAAATTTCTTTTTGCTAAAATTTTCCCAATTTCAAAAATTTTTGCAAAATTTTTTTACACCATTAGAAGAAAGAGGAGAAAAATCAGATAAAAAAGATTTTAAACCATCATTGTGTATAAACTGGTTACCGAGAAAAACTAATTTTTATAATCGGAAACTCGCTATGTTATGCAGGATGCTGCGACAGGGGTATTTTTTTATTTACAGGATTAGGCCGAATAGATTGTTGTTTTTTTATGCTTGTAAACTAAATGTATTTCCTTGAAAAAGTCGTATTTTCCTTGTTTCTGTGTGAAAATCATGTAATTTTTTGATTTTTTATATGATAAAATGACAAAATATCATCAAAATATCATTTTTAGCTTGTAATAAATTTGTTCCCACGATTTTTGTTATTTTTATTTAACCTTAATTTTTTGTAAAAATTTGAGGTATGCATAACTTGCAATAAACAAAGAGAAATTGTGACCGCTAAAGTATGATGAAAAATTTGAAAGTGGGGTAAATGTGAAGAATTTTAGTTGGGCTTTACTCTGATATATCTCACTTCTCTTGTAATCCATTCTAAATAATTTTTCTGATGGCATTCACTTTTACCCAAAATTCATAAGATTTGCAAAACCACACCGGGGAAATGTGAATGGCTTATAAAATTTTTGTTTTTCATACCAATTTGCTCAAAATTTAGGTGGTGAATAATGTAGAATTAAAAATAAATCAATCATAATGTGATATATAAAATAAAAAATACTTATAACAAGGCTTTTATCTCAATTCATGAAAATCCATTCACAATTACCCCGGTCAACCCTATTAATTGTTGCAATATGACCTAGAACCGACTACTTCAAAACTTTTAAACAAACAATTTAACATGTAATTAACTAAATTAAATTTGGCACACCCACTTTTAATAAAAAGGGTCTCCGCGCATAATTTCACAATCATCAAATAGATATATGGACTAACTCTGCGTCGCGTCGCACGGTCTCAATAAATTTATAGTTCTAATATTAAATTTAATATTCTTGCTTAACACATGTAGTTACAAATTAGATATATAAACGGCATTAAAAGGTCTATTTTTAGAAAATAATAATAAAATGTTAAGACAGTCAATTATTAAATACAATCGTACATTGCAGTTTGATTCTCGAAACATTCTTCTACAATGAGAATGCAAATTGAATTTCTTGTAAAGTCAATAAAGTTATAATTGGAAATATAACAATAAACTGCTATAATTTGACTAATAACCCATACAATGTCTGAAAATATCCAAAATTAATAACTACTTGTAGACATTTAGGTAGGACTGGATTTACCTTAGAGAGAGGCCCCTGGACACTCCTGATGTGGAAACCCCTGAATGCTTGACATGCGAAGGCTCCTGATCATTTCTGTGGAGGCTCCTTGTAGGACGTAGTAAAATAGAGTTGACGAGCAAAAAAAAAAAATTGTTCTTTTGGTCTGTTTCTATTCTATTTCTGTTTTGAAGGATTTATTCTTCATTTTGTGAAGACCACTATTGTGTGACAGCTCTGTGACACGTCCCCCAAGTGCCCATAGGTAGATCCGGTTTTTCAATTACGTATCTAAGGCTAGTGTGGTAAAATACACCCGTATTCTAATAACGTCCAGGTGACAGAAAACGGAATTTTATGTGACTTACAAGGAAAAATAATAAGATAGTAATTCACGATTTTTATGAAACTTTGGTAGGTATATGTGTTGTACAAAAATAAATAACGCGCCCCCTTTTGCTATCGGCTACCGTAGCTATTTAAGGACTGAAATTGATCCATAAAATTAGGGAAGGTATAATTTTAATTTTGTTTGATTACTCGAAAACTAGGTAGGTATAGAAAAAACTTTAAATTGGCACAACATTTTATTTTTAAAGAGCTTTCTATTGGTGTGGATAAATCCAAGACTGAACCTACTGAAGGAGCTGTTACTCAAGGTTGTAACTTGAGACATAAACTTCTATCACTTAGCATGTAATTTGGAGATTAACATCGTAAATTTTACCTGTACGATTACTGATGCCTGACTCGAATCCTAATATTGTCAAATTATTCTAAAATAATAAATAGAGGGAAACGTGAACCTAACTAAAGGTAAATAGTGAAGCAGTTATTGTCTTTTTTCTTAGATACCCCGGTAGGCGTGTGCTTCATAAGCCCACTTTGAGTTAAGTTCACGTTTCCTTCCATCTATTAATATTTTTTGTAGTAATTTTAGTGACGAGAAAATGCAACACCAAGACCAAGACTTAGCAGTCTTGGTCTTGGTCTTGTTCTTACATTAAGAATATTGATCTTGGTCTTGCTAGAGCAGTTTGAGTCTTGGTATTGGTCTTCGTATTGCTAAAGAATCTTGCACTTTCTTGCATTTTTTTACTAGCGAATTTTTTCCTTCTAAAATCAGAATTTTCTCTCTTTACGGTAATAATTATACTTTTAAACTATTTAAATAATTTAGCAAGAATCTTGCTTTTTTCTTGCTATTGTCTTGGTCTTGCTCACTTGAGTCTTGGTATTGGCCTTGCAGCCATACTTATAGTCTTGGTCTTGGTCTTGCTCTTGTTATACATAGTCTTGGTCTTGGTCTTGCAAAAAATGCAAGACCAAGACAAGACTGCAAGACCAAGAAGAATTTTGCTCTCACTAAGTAATTTACTAATCAACAATTATTTTAAAGCTAGCAGCCCAGAAACTTTTGGATCTTACCATAGTTAGAATTCTCAATTGTCCTATTATTAAACTCAATATACTCTTATAATAGATATATTTCAAAATAAACGTTTCCTTACTGGGAAATAAAGGAAATGATAAATATAGAAAATGAGCCTGGCAATAATTCGTCAATATATTCTTATACTTCAGTTCACATTTCAGCACAAATATGCAAAGATATCTTATTTAGGTGTTTCACCTAGATGCATACGTATATATGTATATACCTTCGTATTATAATATAAATACAATCTTGTGTATTGATTTTATTTCATCTTTGCAACACCGCGCTATTAAATGCATTTTATAACAACGAAAATTCATTTTCATCCACGCCTCCTAGACACCTACCAATAACATCTACGCTCATCACATATCTACTTATTCTCTCGCTCGATTTACGCCTCATCTAGACACCTAACTAGGTATCTACATTATTAATAGAAACTTCGGGAACAATTTTATTTAGAAAAAGGTTTCACAAGAATTATACAAACTAAAAAAAAAAGCTATCAGTAATTTTTGATGCCTCTTCAGTTGCATGATTTATAAAAAACTTTCTTGGTGGTTAATTTTTTAACAATTGTACCACATGTCATTTTGCATGTTTCTCTCAATTCAGAAAAAAATGCAATTGCAAAAACAAAAAAAATATTTTTTTTCCATGAACTTTGTTGTCAAAGTTTTATTTAATATAACCATATAATTCCCTATCCCCTAAACAATCCTTACAATTATTTATGAATGGCGACAATTCAGGGATGGCTTCAGTTGCAAAATCGCAAAATTAGCAAAACGCAAGATTTCTTTTTATGAAAACGAAAAAGGCAAACAAAATGAAACTATTTATTCTAGAAACATCTAAGTATAATACGAAAAAAACCTTTTGAATAAAAAAATACGCCTGTCGCAGCATCTACATAACATAGCGAATTTCCAAATATTGGGCACTGGCGGATCTCATCTAAGACCTGTATCCATTTAAAATAGTTTAGCTTTCTAACAGTGAAACAATTTTCAAAATCAGTTCAATAGTTAATTTTTAGCGCTTTTGGGTCCTCAGAACCCTAACGAATCTCATATAGTGTAGCATATATCCATTTAACAACATATTATTACATTACATAACTATATAGTTTTCGATTTTTTTTCTAGGTATGCAAATATATATATAAATTATGTTCTCTCTCTAAAGGAGGACATCATACAAAAATTCCCCTTCCATAACGCACTCTTAAAAAATCTGACTAATTTTAATTTAAATAGATGAGACAGAGCTATTGGTATTATAACACATACATACATACTGAATAACTAACTAGCACTTGTTTTATCTAGAAAAGAATTGCTAAAACGATAAAACATTTATTGTAAAAAAATTCAGCAAATTTCTTAATTTTTCTTAAAAGCTAGTTCACTTAGTACAATGTTTTAAAAGCTTATTTTATGCCCTTTTCGATGGTGTCAAAAAAAATTAAACAAATTTGTGAATTCTGGCCAAATTTTGCAAAAAAACACTAAAAATGGCGAAAAATGGCCAAAAAACCTACTTCTGGGCATCCGACATGTCTGCCTAACGAACTTAGCCGAGTCAGTCCGGATTCCAGCTCGCATACAAAATTTCATAACCATTTAACGTTTTATTCGAGAGTTATTGTGTATACACATAAATACATATATATATATATATATATATATATATATATATATATATATATATATATATATATATATATATATATATATATAATATATATATATATGTATATATATATATATATATATATATATATATATATATATATATATATATAAATTTTAGTGAAGTAGATTTTCGGGTTCTAGAGGCTCCAAAACAAATTTCTACCATATAGTCCCGGACTTAGGTCTTTCTATAAGAGCTGCTGTAATAGCTGAATTCCCAGAATGGAAATTCACTAAAAGGAAAAAGAAGCAAATAGACACAAAAATAGTGATACAAACACGGTTATCTCGAAACGACATTTGTTAAGTTTAGTGAGCAGAAAACTTGTGACACTTTTTATTAGATGGACTTGCATTTTAAATTGTAGCTTCTCAAAAATTTAATCTAGCGAGGTACATGACTTTTATGACTGATTAAAAATTAGAGTTTGTTAAACAAATTAAATCCATAATTTTAGTGAATAAATAAGAAAGTCAATATTTTTTAGTAATCTTATGTACTTTTCTCCTAAATCTATAACAAATAACAAAAAAATTTCATTCCAGATATTGTTCAAATTTACACATGTTCCATGTTCGTTAAGTTTAATAAACATATATTTAAGATAATCGCATTTGAGTTGGATCTAATATGAATTTAGTTTTAATTCCATACAAAAAAAAAATTGTTTGCTTTTTACATTTTTACAAAAAGGAATCTCATTTTTTTGTAAGTCAGTTTGGTGTAACGTCTTAAGTAAAAGCCACTAAATAAACATGCAGATAATCTAGCATGATCAAAAAAGTGTATTATACTACTGCATAAAATTAATTCAATAGTAATTAAGCAGGATAATTAAATTTATGAAATACATATTTATAAAACTACATAGATTTTACAAGTATCTCTACATGTACAACAACATAGGAAGTCTTCTATCATAGAATTTAATACAATAATATTTTTATTGCTTAAATCAAAGAGGTAAATAAGTGTAAAACTTAATTTATTATGAAGCTATAAAAGAAACAGCTTACTATTATACATCCAAGTAACAGGTAAGTGCAAAAAACATGCAAAAAGTAACCAAGATAATTTATAACTATATTTCATTAGACTTGAAATGATTATTAAAAAATAGAAATAAAAAAAAATTATTACAAACCGCTAAATATGGATGCACTGTACCTGTATATGTGCGTCAATAACCTCGTTAAAATTATATTATTCACAGGAATTAAAGAAAACTTTACTAAATTCCGTGGTGGGTAGGCGGATTGGGAACAAATCGTAAATCTTCACAGAATCATTTTAATGTATGCACCGTAAACTGGAGCTACTTTAACATTGCGGGGATATACATGAATAATTTCGACGGATTAGAATTTGTTTTGTATACTAGTAGTCAAAAATTTGTTGCTAGTATTGTCGTCAGTTCTTCAGAGAACGACAGTATTCCTCTGAGTGTTCTAACACACAGGGCCAGATAGGCCAATAGGCGAACCTAGGGGCGGCCAGTTTTTAGGGCGAAATCTTGAAAACAGGGCGGCAAAATTTGTCATTGACGTTTTCATTTTTTTTGCTCGTCAGTTATTTTTTAAGAGGAAGTACGAAAAAAAGTGGGAAAAATTAAGATTTTCTTCTTTTCAAGCAAAAGGTAGGAGCGGCATTTTTCACGGTGCCAAGGGCGGCACTCAGAGTTAATCTGGTCCTGCTAACACAAGATGATGACACCAAAATTTGTGGCACCTTTGCAAGTGTGTCTTTACGTTTTAATTGTTTAAACAAAGACTGGATCTGCTGCGTCACTTGCAAGAAATGGGTGTACGGAATGTGCAACAAAGGATGCCAAAGGATCCCTCCTATGAATGCAATGACTCCAACTATATTTTTTATAGATTTTGTTGATTTTTAAATGTCTTAATTGTCATAAAAGTATCTATAACTAAGACAGATAAGTGCCAAATGTTGATCAAAAGTTGCTATTACTATTACAAAAATTTTCGTTTGGTAAACTTACTTTTATTTAGTGACACAGGAGGCGTTGTGAGATTTCAAAGATTTTTGTAATACATTGTCCTTCTTTACATAACTCTTTTTTTCCCCTTTTCATAATTTTTAAACCTGAATATTCATGAAATCGTCCCTTTTAGGTGTTAAAGTATCCTCGTAGTTGACACTTCATTGACAAATGCAATTAATTAGTCGATAGCATAATTATGTCAAAGTAACCCCATAGTCGAGAGTGCTTTCACACTTAAAAGAAATGTTGTGGTTTTTTATCCCATCGAACAGAAAAAAGTCGTAGGAAGACATTTCAGGTGAATTCAGTGACTGTTGGAATGTATTCGCTTCGTTCTAGCTCAAGGTCATGGCATCTAGTAACGGTGCGTTGTCATGGTGCAAAATCTACGAGTTGTTTGCTCACAGATTCTTTCTTTTCTAGCGAAATCTACTTCACACAAACGTTTCATAACTCCCAAATAATACTTCTTGTTGACTGTCTGATCATCTAACAAAAATCCATAATGCACGACACTACACATTGTTGTAATCATTGAAAATCGTAAAGATACCTTCTTTTTCGATTGAAAACGACATGGTTTTTTTCGGTTTTAGCTCACTGGATGCTCGCCGTACACTCGTCCGATGTTTAGATTGCGTGTCGTACTCAAAAACCCACGTCTCGTCATGTCTTTGGCGTCAGTGAAAATTGAAAACACGCGAGACAACTGGGATGCAAAAATGCTCTGTTCCAATTGAACTTGTAGCCTAGAGATACTACTAGCCAAATACTCTTATCAGACACAAAAATCTCGTTCCGAAAACTTTAAAACTATGTCAAGCTAGCTCCGGTTGACGATCAATTTCAATTAACTTGTAAATTTCCGTCAATAATCCGGTTCTGGATTATATTTTTTGCATAAAGCATAAAACTTATTTTATTATGCATATACTGTAAAAAAAATTTATCTTGTACTTTAATTATGTATATAGACAAGCTAGTTTTGCATACTTTATTATTTTTTGCGAACAATTGTTTATTTAATCGGGTACAGGTGCATTGACTAAGCACCAACCAGAACAAAAGCTTCAGAAGTTAAACTTATATATATATATATATAATTGAACAAAAGGCGACAACAAGTTTTCTAACATTTCTACCAATACCTACATACACAATCACAAATTAATAAATAAATAAATAAATAAATAAATAAATAAAATTAAAAAAATGGAAATATATGCACAATAACAGAAATATATTAAATAAACCCGTACACTAAAAAAAGTTCCACGTTTACTTTTCACTTATTATTACAGGAGAGGTATGCATTTTTTCGAAAATTTTGGGTTGACAGTTTTTCGAGTTAAATTGCTTTTATGCAAGAAATCTGAGTTGTAGGAAACACAAATATATTCAGGAAAAATATAAAACTCAAGTGCAGTACGGTAGGACAATTTAACGAATAAAATAAACTAGTATATATATATCCTACAAAACACAGATATTCGGGAATATCTGTACAAAAATGACGCCATGAATATTTTGTCTTAGCACTCTAGTTCTTAAAAAAATAGTTGAAATCCACTGTTATGCCAAGAATATATGTAAATAACTCTGTTTTGGTACAGGCATTATTTTAAAAAAATAATCTAAAGGAAAAAATTAAAACAAATTTCCGAAATGAAAACTTTTGTTGTTCTTGGCTCAAACTTTTTACTTTTGTTTAATATTAAGCGAAAATTTGAGCTAAGTACAACAAAAGTTTTCATTCCGGAAATTTGTTTTAATTTTTTCCTTTAGATTATTTTTTTAAAATAATGCCTGTACCAAAACAGAGTTATTTACATATATTCTTGGCATAACAGTGGATTTCAACTATTTTTTTAAGAACTAGAGTGCTAAGACAAAATATTCTTGGCGTCATTTTTGTACAGATATTCCCGAATATCTGTGTTTTGTAGGATTTCACTTATTTTTGTTTTGCTTTCTGTTAAACGGTAAAATATGTACAGCTTTATTATTATATGATTTTTGTTATTTTTTCAAAAACCACCAATATTGTCAAAATTTTTTTTGATACTGTGATAAAGTGACCATCCTTGCGTAAATTTTTAATATATTAAAAATTAGATACTAAAAAAATAAATACAAGAAAATACGGTGTGAATTCTGAATTCGTGCATATTCATTCCTATCTACGGTATACGCTGTATTCTACAAAAACTCGTTGTAAATACTACGTTCACTACGCGACGTACGTACGTCATTCGATTTCATTCATCAAAATTGTGTGCGATGAATACTTTTTAACCGAATTATCATGGCATGGAAATAGTATCCATAACTTGACACCCTGTTTAAACTGTATTAAGCGCACTCTCTCTAATTCCAAATTCCGTGCAAGCCGTTTCGGTCACTACAAGCCGTTTAACACAAAGGTACCTCAATTTTTAACAATTAAAATGTAATATTTTTTCAGTTTTTTCACGATTTTCACCTTTAATTCATCTCAGTTACTGCATGTAAACACAAAATTTTAATTTTACACCTCGCCTGAATTGTAGGACTTATTTACAAGTTTCAAATTAAAATTTATACTTAAATTCTGAATCAACTACTATTATCAAATGATTTCCACAACACTTTATCAGGCTGCTTACATTAAGTTGGTTAAAATTAAAGAAATATTATAATTATTATTTATTACACTAATTTGAAAATAACACTAGTATTTATAAATAACCACTTTAGTAAACTCTTCTTAAAGAAAACAATTAATAGTTCGTCTAACTCGTTTATGTCTGCTGTCCCTCTTTGTCAACCCATAACTATTATTTTTACACCTTACATTTTATTGGAAAAAATACAAAAAAAAAATCTGTTGGTAAATTAATTTTTTTATAGTTTATAAATTTGAATATAGATGCCAGCGATGATTCTAAAAACAAATCAAAAAATACTTATGAAACTTCAATTTCAATAGAATAAAAAGAGATAAATATACTCATGTCTGTATAAAATAGAAGAGAAAAACGAATATTGAAATATTCCCAGTAATTTTACATAAAATTAGGTTTACACATTGGTGTCGATATTTTTTTTTGCATTTGCTTCTAATTTTAATAATAAAAATAACAGAAAAATCGAATTAATTTTTAATAAATTGATGACAGTTCGTTCAGTTATTGAATAATTAGCAATTTTTTTAAGTGTTGCTTTTTAAATTTGTTAATTTGTATTGAAAAAAAACTGTACCTCAATTCAAAAACAAATATGAGCGTCTTATTCAAATACAAATGTTCGTAAAGTGTGGGTTGACCACACTTCGATGACAGAAACCGGTAAATTATAATGATTTCGTAGTAAGATTGTTTCTACGAAATCCTAAAAACTGACAAAAACCGTTAATTTGCCTACTTCTACCCTCCTCCCTCCCAAACCCGACGCTCAAAATGGTGTGACTTTTGGCCAAGCAATATGTGGACGGTATAGAACAATTTGGAGTTGGAGTGAAACTGTTACTTTGAATGTTGAGGTTTGGGTTTAATTGCACCGTGCTATATGTTTGGTTGGTTTTAAAAAGAATGACCCGTATGTCTATTACGTCAATAAGAGATGTTTGTCATAAACAAAGCGAGGAATTATAGAGTAGTAATAAATCATTATGTCAAAAAATTGAATGTTCTCCAGTAGTGTAAAAACAAGTATGAGGGGTTAAAAAATGAAAATAAACTGTAATTTAAAAATCTATAGTCATTTACAAATTCTAATTGTTATTATGTAAATGCAAAGGAAAATGCAAGGGGACAAACTAGAAAGTCTGCCCAACTATGCCCACTGTAATCAATGGGTGACGTAACACAGTACCACATACAATCACATAGAACACTAGAAGCCAACTAATATTAAAAAAGTGTAATTGGCTTGGAGTCATTTGGAGCCGTGTCACAGCTTAAGGCATTAGTCAGTCCCCGTCCGTCGTCGAACGCACACTGCATTGTATTAACAATATACCCATTGTTGTATTAAAATGTACCCAGAAAGCAGTGTAGGAGGTGTGCGACGTGTATGTATGTGTGTATTATTAGATTACATAATATAAGGATATTTGTAGCAGTCACATCATTTATTTTCATTCCTATATTTATTAACTTCCCGTTGGAAGTTATTATAATGGGTCCGATTTTACGAATCGCTAATTTGGACATATCTCCACGTTTCAAGGTCACTAGAATCCGAATCCATCGTTTTTAGCGTGATGTCTGTGTGTGCGTTCGTTAGTTTTTTCATTCGTTCGTGAATTTTTTTTCGTCTCGCATATCTCGAGAACAAATGATGATATCAACTTGGAACTAATTTCATTAGATGTATAATCAAAAAATGAAGACCGGATAAAGTTTTTAGCAAATGCGGATTAGCGGTTGTTTTTTGTGATATAAAGACGGAATTAACTTCATTAACATAACATAGATTATATGGATTTTTTACCATGTCTTTATTATATAATGGCCTAAGAACCTTCCTTGATGTTAAAAACGCCAGTAATATTATAAAATTTAAAAAAAAAAAGAAAAAAAAAAAAGAAAAACGAAATAAGAAACTTTTGTCTGAAACTGTCTCGCGTATCTTGAGAACAAATGATGTTATCATTTGTTTGATAAGGGTGGAGCCCCCACCCTTAGGTGCAGAAGGCGAAGCCCCCCGTGTGGTGCAAGGGGCAAAGCCTCTATCGGGAGCCCAGAAGAGGAGTCCCCTGAATTAAAAAAATGTTATTCATGGGCAATAGTCTTTAAGGGCATCCAATGGGAAGTTGACAGTGTGGGTAGACCTGTCTCTCCAAATTTTTTATTTATCATTTTATCGGTTAATGAAGTATGAATGCAGTTTACTTTTTAATAAAATAAGACTGCTTTTAATAATAATAAAAGACTGCTAAAAAAGAAGGAAAGCCATATTGTTAATGAGTTATGCACGGAGGATTTTTTAGATTTCAAACCCGAAAATTATAATTTTAATATCGACAATGCTGGAAATAAAGTTAAATGGACGGAAATTAATCACTTTTAGAAAAGCATGTCCTTATCAATTATATTTCAAATATAATTTCAAAGAAGATTTTAGGGGTAATCGAGCTGTCCAAAAATAGACGAAAAGATAAATCTGGTGTTGATTAGTTACATAAAGCCTGTGACAGCTCACCCTGTATTTCAGCAGCTAAAAAAAATGATTTTTTAGATTTATGCAAACAATACCAAAAGTATATCATAATTATTATGAAAATTTAAAATGTAAAGATAATTAAGTAGACTGCTTTCTTAAAAAGAAGAGCAAAAACTTTTTTTTTGGAAATATTTAAGTAATATTTTTTTGTTGCATGAAAATATGTAAGTTTTCGTTTTTTATGAAAAAAGATGTTTATTAATAATTATTACCTACGTTTTTCTTAATAATGTTATAAATGCTTTTTGTTTTTTTCTTTTTTAATTACCTATATGAAAATACCTAATAATAATAAATTATTATTTATAACTATAGTTACTTAAATAATATATGTAAGTTTTCATTTTTTTAATAATAAGAATAAATGTTTATTTTTTAAGTGTCTATATTTTTATTATTAATATAGTCCGGATAAAATAATTTTTCACAGGACCGGCTTAACGATTTCAGTATAATACTGTTAGACTGTTTGTATTTATGTATGAGTCTGCTAGAACAAATAATGTTCCTTTACATACATACATACATAAACTGATTAAATTAAATCGAATTAACATAATATGTTTTAGAAAATATTACTAATTTTTCCTTAAAAAATGTTCCTACAAAACTAGTATATCTTGCCAACAAACTATACACAAATAAAAGTATATGTACATATTAAGAAAAAAGAAAAAAAGATGTAACGTTAAGAATGTGTTATCTAATAAAATATTATGTAGGTATTTATTTCATTTTTGCTAACTAATAGTTTTTTTTATATACTTTTGAGCATTGAATAAATAGTGGGAATACACTTATATACACAATCTATATGATAATGCAAAGTGACTAAAGTGTTGACGAATATGGATGGTTAAACAAGACGGGATTTAAAATTTTTCTAGATTAACTGATGTTATATTTGTCAGTATAAATATTTTTACAACACTTATTAATAAATACTCTCAAATTACAACAAAAATCACATAAAAGTTAAAAAATATTCATTACCATCGATAGTTTCTAGGTATTCTGTGTTTGTAGATTATAAAAGGTGTTAATCAGTATGACGATTTTGCTTCAAAAAAATAATATCTAAAAAACTTCTATTGTATGGTCCATACAAATATTCTAATATCAATAGTATCTGTGGTTAAATACAAATAATACATACGTACATATTTATACGTACGACACGTACGATGTCATCAAAATGATGCTTTGTTTATGCGTTTGAATGAAATGGACAACTAGATTAAATATTGCTTGATTTACATTGCATGTGTATGTACCTATGTAGAAAACTAAAAATTTTAAAAAATTGTAAACAAGGTACATATATTAAATTTTAAAAAGTTAAAAAGAGATAAGGAGTTTGTTTATCAATTGATACTGAAAGACAGCCGCCGGTGACAAGAAGACAATAAATTTTGTTTTATATGTACCTGCAAGCTAGTTAGACAAATAAATATTGCAAAACTTTAATTCAACAAAATTTGGGGCCCCTTTTTATTTTTGATATAAATCTCACATAATAAAATTTTTCTAAAAAGTTTTTGCTTCTCTATGTTGAATTTCAATAAATTTTCAGGATTCTGTTATTTTTGTTGTAGCAGACTCATACATAAATACAAACAGTCTAACAGTATTACACTGAAATCGTTAAGCCGGTCCTGTGAAAAATTATTTCATCCGGTCTATAATTATTAATAATGTTAACGTAACATGACTCCAATAAAATTAACAAATTTTAGATTTTCAGTTAAAAGTGATAATACAATAAGGTAGTATTTACACTTGGGTCATTTTTATATTATAGTATGTTTTGGAGATTTTTGTATTGAAAGTTAGAGCAATAAGGACACCATCGTTCATAAATTCGAAATTAGTTAACTTTTGTGAATCTACTCTATTTCCTATTAAAAGTTCGATTTGCTTAATTACCGAGTGAAATTTCATCATTTTTTGACGCTTCGTTTTGATTTTACAAAGATTTTAAATTTAGTAGCAAATTATTTTCTTCAATATCTCAAAACAACAAAAGTGCATTCGTGACCTTATTGAAATCATGGAAATCATGGTGGGATTTAAAAATTTTATAAGTAATAAATTATACAGGATTGTGTTTTAGTAGACAGCATACGAATACATACACACACCTAACACACAAATACATGTATTGTAGATGTAAGATAATAACTTCCCCTTTACGTTTCTTGTTATGATAGCATTGGCGGTTTTTAAACAAAAAGATTTAAGATTTTTTTTTAAATATTTGAAACATAAATGCTGAATAAATAAAAGAGTAGTTCTGACCAGCGTTACCAACATTAAATTTCTTCTCCCGTTGTAGAGAACGCTACAATCCCGTCAAAACCCGTCAAGTAGGGATTTTCGAGTTGTTACTTTTCCCTAAATTGAGAGAATGAGATAAATAGAGACGTTGATAGTTTTCTGTATATTCAACAGTAGTGTACCATTACGGCCAACCGACGGCAAAGTAGTTTTCAAACTGGATTTAAAAGAATTACGTCAAGTAAAAATTTACTCTTTAAAAAAACATACATTTTTGCTGTCCCGCTGAAAAATCCGTTAGCCGTCAAACAAAATTTTTTCCCGTTGCCAACCTCGCTGACCCGTCAAATCTAACGGAAAACCCGTTAAGTTGGCAACACTGGTTCTGACTATACATAATATATTTTCTAATATCATAAACAAGAAGCAATGGTACATATATATATATATATATATATATATATATATATATATATATATATATATATATATACATATACCGTATTCACAGTAAACATGTAAGCATGACGCTAATGGTTGTCAACATCACTAAACAGATAGTTTGGTAGTCGTGGTGATACATTCGTGTGCACATTCCTGTCTCTTCTCCTACTGCAGTCACTGGTTTGACTGATTTGACGTATCGTGTTTACTGGACGAACTTGAATTTTTAAAAAATAAAATGTTTGCTAAGAACAGACAAGGATACGTATATATATTTATGTACATATTCAGATATCGCCAAAAAATCGAGTCCTAAGTAGCCTAAGTATATATTTCCCCTAAAAAAGGAGAAATCAAATTTATCGGTTTCGTCGAATTTCCGGTGCGGTAGGCGTGGTTTATTATTTTGGTCAAATTATCTATGAAAATATTGAGAGAAAATGATTTTTCGTAGAAAAAATGGAAAGCTTATAGTTGATTTATATAAGACATTTAAGGACATTTTGACATAAATATCGATAATTATTACGTAAATCCGAGAAGAACAATTCGGATACATGAGGGATATTGATTTGAAGAGAATAATATAGTGGTCTATTGATTTGAAGAGAATAATATAGTGGTACCACTATCTTAGATTCATATTATTATTTAACCCTAGAATCATACGTTGGTCTACGAGAAACGTTAATCATACATCGGCGTCATTTTGACGAATGAAATTTTTACGGAGAGTTTTAGAGTTTATTTGCAAAAAACATTTTTTTTACATAACAATACTACAAAAGCGAACAAAATATTTACAAAAATTGGACTTAGAAAAATTTTTTAATATAAATATTTATTAATTTTTTAAATTTTTTTATCAAAGCATATTTTCCTTATAAAATTTACAAAATAGATAAATACATCAATTGTATGATAAGACATGTCTTTCAAATAATTAATTTATGAACTATTATGAGTCGGTGGACATGTGTGACTTTACAGAATGTGAAATTTCTCGGTGACAAATATTCGGTGTATTCCTGTTTCGCCTGATATTAAAATTAGTTACGTTTTGGTTGCGTTTTGCCTGACCACATGTTATACCGAAATAAATAGTAGTGATTCGCCTGATCTACTAGGTATAGGTAGTAAATGTGTATATTTACCACCTTACCGTAATTAAGTAACTACCCCGACCGGTTACCAGGTAATCATTAGTCACAATATAAGGTTTTAATAACAGGATTATAATAATTACACAGGCCTGCAAAATTAAGGTCATAAAAAACTTTTTTAATGTTAATAGGTGATCTTTATATTTTTTTGGGTGCTAAATCCAAATTTGAATTTCATTATTTTGTAGCACCCACAGTTTTGTCACATTTTGGCTATGTCAGATTTAATGAAATATGCTAATATTCTATAGGAGTGAAAACGTTCATAAAATATATTAACACATAAAATATATTTTTATTCCTAATACTAAGTTTTATGAAGGTTTTAAGAGCCCATGGGCTTCCATGAGAACCCAGCTCCTAAATTGTCCAGAAAGTAGTCTAGCTGGCTGTTTAAAAATGAACCTTTAAGCTTAAACATCCCAAATTCTTGAAGCGATTAAGCATATTAGATACAATGGTTATATTATAGTCTGGGTCTTTTTTGTTACCCAAAAACTTGTTAACAACTTCCTTGAAAGCAATCCAAGCGTCTTTCTCTTTCACTGTTATATGTAATTGAAACTTAGTGTCAAACATCATTTTTCTTATATCAGGGCCAATGAAGACACCCTCTTGTAACTTTGCTTCTGATAAATGCGGGAACTTTGAGCTAAGATATTGGAATTATAAGATATTATATTCATTTTACGATATTGGATCGCTGGCTTTCGCATATTTGATATTATATTGATTGCATTAATTTTCTGAACTATTTTTTGAATATAAAGGTTTATGATGTAAAATGTAGAGAAATGGTGGGTGATACAGAAATTTTATTGTTATTTTCAGATTCAGCACACTAAAATCCATAAAATTATGGTTAAAGTATTAAAAAAGTTTTTTAGTCGTTGGCCTGTGTTATCTATGAAATTTAGTCTAGTCTTAGCTAAACTTTTCTGTAGTAAGCATCAAAAATATAATTTTTAAATAAAAATGTCTGATGTTGAGTTTGTCGAATCAAAGCGCGATGCTCCTGTTATGTTATATAATGGTTATAAGTTAAATAAAGATAGGCAAAACAAAGATCTAACGACAAGGTGGCGATGTTCTTCAAGAAAATGTAGTGGCAGTAGGAAGTAAAGTTGCTACATTTTCTTTGAATTTTTTTAAAAATCTCTTATGGTGTTATTTAAACATTATAATAAAAAAAGGCACTCATCGTCCAATGTATGGTCAGGCGAAACGATACCACAATTTGAATCGTCAGGCGAATCGGGAAATTTTAATTGGTCAGGCGAAACAGGCATAAATCAAATATTCCCATCGATATGTAGTTATTTCCCCATTACGCATATTTGTAAAATTTCTAAAATTTGTTAGTAATTTTTGGAATAAAATCTGAAAAAATAATAAAAATTAAAATATTTTCTACAAAATAAATTGCTAATCTTTTATTAAGACACTTGAAACGCATTCTTCGGTTTTCGATTCAATATATTAAAACTTCAGTATTATGTCGTCTCTATAAGTCAAACAGCTGTAATCACCTTTCATATTATCATTATCATTGAATAAATTAATCATAACATCTATTCTTTAATAAATTTTAAAAAACTTAGGAAAACTTCTATATGTAAAGTACAAACTCTCTAAAAAAAAACAGCGGTTAATCATACATCAACACACACTATTTCAATACAAACAAAATGACAGCAACTATAAACAAAGTTTATACATTTGCTGTGTTATAATAACAAATAAATTAGATAACAGAAGTTTTGAAGATGTATGATTCTAGGGTTAATATATTGTTACTGTGGTTCTGAAATCAGTTAAATTTACCAATAGGAATTTTTGTTTCGTTTTTATCGTGTTTACCTGCAGTGAAATGACCAATGAAATGTTTTGTACCATTTTTTTCGCTGTGAAAATCTGTCCTAACTTTTCTTCCATGGTAAAAGTGAAAAACTAAAATATTCTTATGGGACTTGATGAGTTAAAATAGTAGGTAAATGATTTTGACACTTTTAACAAATTCAACAAAAAATACAAGTACCTAAAAGCCAGTTTTCAAAAATCTAAATTTTTTTCAAGAACAGTATAAAATTATCAACAAATAGTTTATGGCCTTCTAAGTTTTTTTTTTCATCAAACATTGACGTAACCAAAACTGTGATAACAATTTTTATAAAAAAAGAATATTTTTTGTTAATCATAAAAGGAAATTGAACTAAACACAAAAAAAAACGCCGTGAGCAGCGGGGCCCCATCACGGTAGTCGAATTTTCTCCTTCATCTTCGGTATTGAATGTCTACAAGCGAAATGTGATTGAAAGTCTACAACCGAATTGTCATTTTGTTGGTTTCAAAACTGGTGATGAGTTTTCGGCTGATCGAGGCTTTAAAAAAAGGTTTTAAGTATTTAAGGGCTGTATCTCAGTAAATTTCAATTTTGTACCGAAAACAGGTAGCAGAAAAAAAGCCAACACAATTCGTACGAGGACATTCCTGCCCATGCTTATCCGCTAATTGCCTTTATGTTTTAGTTTTAAATATTAAATAAAAAAGAACCTTCAATAATAAACTGGAAGGCCTTTATAAAGATATTTTTTCTTTCCAAAAAAATCCAAAATTTCTATTTTATAAATACTAAAAATCCAAAATTCCTAATTTATAAATAAACAGTGACTTTAATAACATTTTTAAATTACTTAATATGTATGTATTTCATTTGTCATAAAAGTAAGTTCACTTTTTTTTAAATTTTTTAAAATTACTATTCGCCTACTTGTATTTAGAATAAACATAATGCTTTTAAAACACATTTAACAATAGCATTCAATTCCGATGTAAAAATGGGAGAAGTGGGGGGAAAAGTGATGCGGACTCCCTACAAGGTACTAGCTGGATACTAACTGAATACACGTACAAAATTTCAGCCCTCTAGGTTTCCTTATGGAGTCTCTAGACGTGTTAGAAAACAAGCAAAAAAATTAAGGAAATATTGGCGTAAAAATCGTGGGGGTAAGGGTTAAAAGTTGAAACCTCCAAAAAACAGTGTCTGGCTATTAGCTTAACCTGTACACCAAATTTCAGCCCTCTAGGTTTATTTGGGGAGATTTTGACCCGAACGAAACTGTTAAAAAACAAGAAAAATCATGTTCTTTTGGGTATAAAAATGGTGAGGGTAGGGGTTAAAAGTCGAGACCCCCAAAAGGCACCCCCTTGATACTAACTCAATCCGAATACAAAATTTCAGCCCTCTAGGTTTATTCGGGTGACCTGTGCGAGTGGTACAAACTTCGAAAACGTCGAAAATGCATGAAATTGTAGCTTAAAAATGAGGGGGGTGGGGGTAAAATATTAAAACCTCCAAAAAGCACAACCTAGGTACGAACTTTATCAACACACCAAATTTCAACCCTCTACGTTAATTCTGGGGGGCTGGGGGCCTGTTAGATCCGGCGAAAATCGTTTTTCCCCCCTCTACTCCCACCATATCATCCTAGGAAGCTGAATTTTGGATATGTTGTAGATAATTGACCGAAACATTATTTAAAACCGGTTTGGAAAAGTTTTATTGCTTTTCCGCCCCCCACCACCCCCTTAAAGGTCGGGTCAGAAAAAAAATTTGCCCAAAATTTGACCCCACTTTGATAGTATGAGGTGCCTCGAAAATGAGCCCCATTTACCAAATTTCATCTCTTAACTTCCATAGGGGGGCCCTACACAAATTAAAAGGTGGCGGGAAAATATATATATATATATATATATATATATATATCAGACATTTTTTTTTTCTACATATTCGTGTTCTACGGGTCCGAAAACGGATAGCGCCCCTACTCTCGCCTCTCGCAGCTCTTATCGTATAGACTGTATAAGTCTAATTTTTCGGAGAAAATTCGACTAAAAATTACGGTTTGAAGTACAAATATTTTTTTTCAGATTTTTATCATTTTTCCGCTTTTGTTGAATAACTTTTATTCAAGAAAATTTTCGATTTATATTTATGCATTAGCAAATTAAGATTTTGTTTATGCTTAATAAAAAAATGAAAATTTTTATATTTAATTGAAGGCCAAAATAATAATTAACACTTTTAAAATTGAATTAATTTATTACCGCAATAGATATTTTTTTCATTTTTATTTATTTTATTATTAATGGGTAAAATGGTTTTCAAATTAGTTTTACATATCATTATTATCTGTTTAATTAGTATTTATTTTTAATTATGAGTTTTTATTTAGAAAATTTTTTTCACTTAACATAAAAATTGCAAAAACAGATCTCAGTCAAGATCATTTTTCTGATTCAAATACAGTGGTCTCTGTTTAATTCAAGTTTATTTAATTCGCGATTATAGTTAACTGGAATTTTTTTTAAATGTTTCCTTCACCGTTCAATTATTCGAATTCCACTATATTGTAACATAAAAAATAATTTGTTATAAAGCCTAATTTTTGTTCTTTGTAACACTATATCTGGAAGGATTAACAAGTACTCATTAAAAATTTGGAAACACTAGTTTAAGCGTTGTGTTAATTTGTTTGTGCCTTGTACATTCAGCGCTTTCACCACAAATAATTCAAATTGTTAATTAATCTCTAAATTTTTCGATACGTATACATAGTACCTATATACGATACGTCTACCTTACTATATAACCAATATATATATATATATATATATATATATATATATATATATATATATATATATATATATATATATATATATATATATATATATATATATATATATATATATATATGATACGTCTACTTTACTCACCAATCACGCGATATCGCGGGACAAATATACGAACCTATTTATTTAACTTAAAATATCTGGCCATCTCACAAAATCTATATTTTTAGGTTGCCAATGAAAGTGTTAATATACTTGGCCTAAAGGATAATTATAATTAGATCCGCCCCTGTCTAGTCTCTAAAAAGGGAGCAACGTAGATCTTTAGGAGAAAACTTTTTTACAAATTTTCTCGCGAAAGATTCCTGCAGTTTCTCTTCACAATTACGTATTAATGTAGACATAGTTCCTTAATAAGACGATTGCCATGATGAAATTGTAATGTATTAATTAATGTATAAATAAAGCTCAAAAATTAATAATGTGATTAGCATCTATTATAGACTAGTTGTCTGAAAAACTGACGTTAAATCCCATTACTGTAATTTAATTATGTCCCAATAGAACATTTATAATAATTTATCCGTTCAGGTTCGTTTACTAGACGGTAGTGACTTCAGCCGCCCCCAAAAACTAAAGACATATATTAGACGTTATTATGTAGAAATGAAAAAATTCGTACATCAGATTGGTTTATTGAGTCAGTTGTTATTTAAATTTATTTTTATGTTGTCAAGTTATTTCGGAGAAGAAACAAAAAATTTATACAGGGTCTTTTTTCTGAGTTTGTGGATGGGCAAATTAGTTTTGACTGTTAAATTTCTTTTGTAAACCTTTCCCCCCCCCCCCTCGCAAGAAGCTTGGCTCTCCCTGTTCTAGTTAATTCATCATTTATCAGTATTTCATTTTTCAGAACTTCCAGGGTATTTTATTTGTGTCTGACCATGCATAAAATCTCGTACTAAGTACTTATTTTACAATAAATCTCTCTCATGACCAAGGAATTCATCTGTGATAATTATGTTGGTATCTATTTAAATCAAGTCATAAAAATTGATTATATAAAACAAATAGGGTAAGTGCGGGAGAAATGCCGCAGTAGCCATAGTTCGTCCGTAGATTGATAAATAGTGCTATTGATGGATTATATGTTTAAAAAAGTTACTTATTTAAGCCGTATATGGTAACATTTAGGATTAGTCCATCAGTTTAGTAATTAGCCAACTTTTTATTATTGAAAAGTAAGTTTATTAACATAACATTTTATCAAGGATTTAATTCATTAGAATTTAAGAATGTATATTTCATTGTTTTAATGAAAATGCGTTTTGTTATTAATTTAGGTATATTTTAAAAGTACTGTATAAAATTTTAGGTTGGAATTCCGCACTATGCCTGCGGAACATGCGGCATCTATCCCAAAAAAAGAGAGATGCCGCATTTAAAGTTGGTATAGATGCCGCATCATATTACATATTAAAAACATAGACTTATACCTTAATTATACAATGATTTTTTTTGGGCTGTAAATTATGCAACGTAAATATAAAAGATCCATTAATGTATCAAGAAGAGCTCTCATATTAGTGAAGCTAACGAAGATAATGATAATTGTCTGTGTATTGAATGTTTTGAAAAGTACTCAGAAACAACAAAAAACATAGACTGATTAAGATGTATAAAGTGCCAAAAATGGCTACATATGACATGCATCATGTATATGGAGATGTGTGTAATATATGTTCAAGAGGGGCGCTGTGCCAAAAAGATGCAAAATTTTTAATATGAACTACGCGGCGTCTCTCCTTCTTTGATGCGGCACCTCTCCCATAGGTGTGGGAGAGATGCCGCTTTGCCGGCTCTACAAAAATGTTAATTATGAATCCTTTATGACTTAAAATTTAAAATTATTTATAAATAATTTTAAAGAACAATGTTTACATTGATTGTGTACCAAATTTCAAATCAATTAAATGCATACTTAAAGAATTATCAAGTTTTTTAAAACATCGGCATCTCTCCCGCATTCACCCTGCATGAATAGAACTCGAAAAAAAAATTAATATTTCCTCCACTTCTATTCAATTAAAACACATAAAAATAGTTAGCTAATTAATAAAAAAAATTAATTAATTATTAATTTACCTAAAATAAAAAACCGACAATTTACGTAACAATCTTATTACAGACAAAAACAATAAGAATTTGTTTATATCTATTCTCTGCAACCTGGTAACTAACTCGTAAATAATAACAACAACGGTTATGTAAATGATTAAATTTTTAATTAATAATAATTTTATTATCAACTTTTTACATTTAAAAAATACCAAACAAAAATTACCTATCTATGTTTCCACGGATGTGAAAATAAAAATTCATTAAATATTCAAAAAATATTGCAATAAATTGAAAAAAAAATTAAATTCAAACAAAAATAGAAAATTGCAACGGCATATAACTGCAACAAATGCATTACTATGCAATTTTTAATTGCTTTAATTAAACACACGCTATATCAATTATACACCTGTACTTATATAGGTATAGTAGTTACCTATTATGATGTTTAATAGTTATATTCAATATTGAAAATTTAAACAATAAAATTGTCAAAAAGTAATAACCACATAATAGGTGTGAATGTACAGTAGACGCGAAAAGTATTTAAACTTGTCTTTTATTGTGAACAAATTGAAAACTTACCTTAACATGTTATACATTTATAATTATGAACGTTAGATTATAAGGTTCTTGGTTCTTGTATACGATATATTAACTGACGGGGTACCTATGTTTTCTTTTTTAATTATTCTATTTGTCCAAAATCCGAATCCAAACCGGTCATAATTGAGTTTTGAACAAAGAATACCCTTCCGTCCTGACGCCGGAAGTTAGAAAATATTTTTATTTTTCATATGGCTAAATTGCTCCAAAATTGCTCCACTGCAGTGATTAGCAATTACTCCCCCAGAAACTCAATGATTTAATTAGTTAATTCTAAACAAAAGAAATTTTTTTTCAGTATTTCAGTCATCAAAATCTTGTCAAATAATGGCTTCTTATAAAATTTCCTTACACCAATAAATTGCTCCCAATTTGCTCCATCTGATTTAAAAGTTAAATATTAATCTTTCTGAATAATATACGACAAACCCTCGTTCCTATAAGGGATACTACTACTTCGCAACAAAAATTATTCAAAATAGAAATAATCGTCCAAATTCTCTAGCCTTCAAAGGTGTTAAGCATCAAAAAATCCGGGATTAATCTACGTAATACTAAATCGAATAAAAACTTGTAAAACAAATAAGAATGATCAATTTTTCGATACATAAGTATTATTTCAATTTTAAAATTTTTTATTATAAAAAAAAAAAAAATACAACAAAACCTTATTGTCTAATCTTTTTCGCATATTGAATATTTTGAGCCGTGTATTTTACTAACCTTGAGAATTAATTTACGTCAGAATACAACTAAAAATGCAATAGAGGTAATACTATATCACTTATCTATTTATATACGTAGTTAATTGCAAACGAAAAAAGAAAAAAAACTCAATTTCCATAATTTTATAATCAACCAATCAAAATCAATAATAATTAAATAAGTAACCTTTGAATTTACTGAATACATTAAAATTTGATTCTTGTATCATAAAATGTAAAGCCTCCCTTGGAGCAGCATCTGCATAACATAGCGAATTTCCAAAGACTGAACGCTGGCGGATCTCATATTATGACAACCTGTATCCATCTAAAATAGTTTAATTCTCTAACAGTGAAAATTTTTTCAAAATCGATCGAATAATTCATTTTTGGCACTTTTGGGGCCCCCATACCCTCGCGAATTAAATTAATATAATATATCCATTTAAAATAGTTTAGCTTTTTAATTAACATTTTCAAAATCGACTGGATAATTTACTTTTGACACTTCTGGGACCCCAGAATCCTGATAGACCTCATATAACATAACCTATGTCCATTTAATAATAGTTGAGCTCTCTAGTAGTGAAAAAATTTTCAAAATTGGTGATGACGAGTTTTTGAAAAAATTAATTTTTATTTTGAAAAATGAAGCAGACATAAATTATATTGTTATTGTAATCACAAAAACAGCTGAAGAATTTATCGTAAAGAAATTTTCTGATTTTTCTCAAAAACTAGTATACTCAGAACAATGGTTCAAAATTTTATGTGACTTCTACGGTCTTTTCGACGGTGTAAAAGAAATTTAAAAATTTTTAAATTCTGGTCACTTTTTGTAAAAAACTATAAAAAAAAGCAAAAAGTGAACAAAATTTTGACTTCGAAATGTCGAACGTGTCTGGCTAACGAACTTATCCAAAGGTTTGTGATTTTTTACTTTTTCGCCAAACTTCGTAAAATGAGACTTACCATAAGAGTCGCAGTAATAACTGAATTTCCAAAATGGAAATTTGCTAAAAGAAAAGAAAACTTGTTTGCTCACAATATGTATATATTTAAAATCTACCTAATTGGTAAATATAGTTTTAAAAATATTAAATATATATTAAATAGATAGTAGTTGTGTATACAGGTAACCAATGAATAGAACTATGTATTTCATTGGCTTATTTTTAAAAATTTCACAAGACCGGCGATTGAACACCAAGGTAATCAACTATGTGTTTAGATTTTTTCTTTTTCGCGTAACCATCGATTGTTTTAAATAAAAGAATTGAACAAAAAAATTTTAAATAATTTACCTATAGCTGCTATTCTAATCTAGTTTAAAATTATAAAGACATTAATTTCTTGGTTTATTTATTTGCAAGAAATGAATTCAACAAAAGCTAAAACTCAAAAGATTCAGATAGATCCAGGCTATTTCTAATTATAAATTAGTTTAAAGTGTGGCTTTATGGAACTCAGAAATTAAAATATTCAACATGATAATATTTTCCTTTATATTTTCATCTATTTAGTTTTTCTCTTAAAAGTAATGAAATTTATCTTAGTATCGAGATCAAATATCTCAGTCGAGATGAAATGATTTATTTTCATAAATTTATTTTCATAACAATATAATAAGCAAGTAGGCATAGTAAATTTTTAAAAAAATAAATAATTGTTATCACAATTAATGTAATAAACATGTAATTTAAAGTGTTTTTAATATCGCTTTTTATTTATAAAATAGAAATTTTGAGTTTTTTGAAAAATAAAAAGACCTCAAAAAGTTCTTTTAATTCACTTTTTAAGGCTCTTTTTTTAACATTTGAACAATAAAATTCTAAATTCCAATTACATTTAAATATCTTAAAAATATCCCAGATAAAGGGAAAATTCGACTCCCGTAATAGGTTCCTGTTACTTATGGCGTTCTCTTTTGAATTTAGTAGTAGGGGAAGGTAAGCCCAAAGCGGGTAAGCTAAGATTGAACGCCCAAAAAAGTGGCTTTTAACTTCGATAAGCAGATCTTTTTTATATTATCAGATAAAATAACTATCGAACTTTAAAATCAAACTTCGCTTAAGAAATTTTTATACGAGATTTATTTTTAATAAAGAAAATACAAAACCTCTGCAAAAACTCGTTTGGCCCGTATAGGTATCCTAAAGCGGGTAACCCCCTTTGGGCAAAGCGGGTAAGTATATTTTGTATTTAAATACTGTTACTATTTTTAATAAAAATTTTCGTAACACTGTATAGAACTTAACAATAGTAATAATTAAGTAAAAAGAGTTGGAAAAAGACAAAATTAATAAATTTATAACAGTTATGTTCAAACTTCCTTTACAATATATATATTGGAGTATATTACTTCAGGTGGTTCCACATCAAAATCACCACAAACAAGGTAGGAATATTATTTTTTAACTTTTTCCCCTATTCCATCGTAAAAAGAAGATTTTTTAATTTTTCCCCCTTCCAACAGTTTTTTCCATTAAGATGCTTCTTTTTTATCTTCCCGCTTTGCCCCTACCCACTTTGCCCAAAAAGATTTGATTTTGTTAAATTAAAATTATTTCAAAATGAAAGCCGATATATGACTACCATTTTCTTCATTAAAAGTCAAATGATGATAACATAATGCGGTCATTCCAAAAAGATTACAAATAAAAAGGTTTGTGACTAGTCACAGAGTATTTATCCTCAAAATTTTTAACAAAACCGGCAAAAAAATTTGATCACGCTTAACTATGACATTAAACGACACGAGCGCTCAAGTGCAACTGATTAATATTGGCTGATATTCGGTTAATCTCGATATACACACGACCTTACAAAAACATTTGAGACAACGATATAAAAGCGCTTACCCGTTTTAAGAGGGGTACCCGCTTTGGGCGACCTTCCCCTAACTTACTCTCTAATACACCAACCATCTTAATATTGTCTTACAAATCAAAAAAATTATAATAATTATAATTAAAACAAAATTATACTATGTGCCTAAACAACATGTAACATAAAAACGAAGAACACAAAAAACCAAAATGATTATACGTTCAAAAAACGTTATATGTACCTCTTGAAATCGACTTTGTGTTTGTTGATTGTCACGTTTTCTTAACTTGTGCATACAATTTCAAGGACTAATTGCATATTTTTGTGTTTGCCGCTGTTGCAGCGTCTCTCTACTATTATTGCATATTTTGATTTTTAGTCAAGAGAAAAGAAGTTTTGTGTATAAATGACCTCAATTCGCTATTGAAAATGTTAATGCATTGATATCAATATATTAATCAAACCTTTATTCCATTTAGGTAAGTATAATATAATAACATACATACTCGTTATATTATGTCCACATAAAAAATCCTCAATGTTTCTAATGTTTAATTATATCTATGTGTATTTTCATCTTTTAGCGAATTTCCAGAGTGGAATTCAGCTATTACAGCCATTGTCATAACGCGACCTGAGCCCGGGACCATGGCAGAAATTTGTTTTGAGGTCGCGCTAAAAACCGAAAATAATATTTGCTAAAATTTATATGTATATATATATATATATATATATATATATATATATATATATATATATATATATATATATATATATATATATATACCAATATATATGTGTCCGCACGATAACTCTCGAGCGAAAGGACCTATTTTTTACGAAATTTGGTGAAAATATTGGAAGTCCCAAACCGTTGGACCAGTTCGTTAACCAGGCACGTCCGATGCTCGAAACATGGTTTTTTTTGGCAATTTTCGTGAAAAAAATTAGTTTTTTGCCAAAATTTCCCTTTATTCAAACATTTTTGCGACATTTGTTTACACCATTGAAAGGAGGAGAAAAAAATCACACAAAAAAGGTCTTTAAGCTATTATTCTATGTTAACTAGTTTCCGAGAAAAACTAATTTTTTAAACGGAAATTTGCTATGTTATACAGAATGTTGCGGCAGGGGTATTTTTTATTGTACGCGTATATGTAATATGTACCGTAGGGACACGTAACTTTACCATCATTTTCGCTTCAAATTTAAAAAAATATAATGAAATTAGTTAATTAGATTATAAAGTAAGTGCGGGTAATAAAACTTAGCTAGCTAAGGGAGATCTTAAATAAAATGAAATATTAACTTACAGTGGCCATCCAATGGTACGTACTCCGATTTTACGTAGTGACGTCAGCGATTTAGTGGGGTTCTCCTCTCACGGATATGTTGTTGTTTGTCTGTGTTGGTGAAAATTTATCTACCAAGCCAGAGTCAGGGCCGTAGGTAATATTGTCTGAGGGTTTCGTAGCATTTAAAAATTTTAAAATTTCATTGCAGATATATATGCACATATTCTGTATACGTAATATGCAAAATGCAAATGCAAAATGAGTAACGTAATCTAGAAAATTCTAATCGTCAACTAGCAGAGATATAAAAAAACAGACTTCACCGTTTAATTGGTCATTAAAAATGAGATTAAACAGTGTAGTTTGACAAAAATTCTAGAATGTTCTATTTGTCAACTAGCCAAGATATTGAAAAATCAATTGTACCATTTAATTGTCCATTGAAAAAGAGGTCAAATTACACATTTTGACAAATGTTCTAGAATATTCTATTCGTCAACTAGCAAAGATATTCAAAAATAGACGTCACCATTGAATTGGCTACCAAAAAAGAGACCAAATAACACATTTTGAGAAATGTTCTAGAATATTCTATTTGTCAACTAACAAAGATATTGGAAAATTTACTACACCACTTAATTGTCCAACCGAAATTAAACTAATGTAAACCAAATGTCCGATTCTGACAAACAATTTTTACTGTTTGACAAATAGAATATTCTAGAATATGTATCAAAATCTGCTGTCCCGTCTTTTATTCGATGATCAATTAAATGGTGCAATCGATTTTTGGATATCTTTGTTAGTTGACGAATAGAACATTCTAGAATTTTTGTCAAAATGCGCTGCTTAATCTAATTTTTAGTGCCCAATTCAATAGTGAAGTTTGTTTTTTGGTATCTTTGCTAGTTCACGAGTAGAATAGTGAAGTTAATTTTTGGACAGTTTTCTAAAAGTCGTCACTCATATTCATTAGTATAATATTCGATTTCTTTTGTCTACACAACCGAATTTTTGGTGTAAATTGTCTCTTAAGATAATATTGTTTTAAATAAATTCAGGTAACTAATATTTACTAACCCCCGAAACAAAAGTTTACCGACACTCCTGATCTTCCGATTTTACGTACTTCCCCTTAAATTTGCACCGACCACTACGTAAAATTGGATTTGTGGTGTATGTACGTGTACATTAGTATGCTGTAAATAACCAATTTTTTTTAATTGATAAATCAACTCCAAAAGTGCCAATTAACCAACAAAAAAAATTAAATTGAGAATAAAAATGTTGGATTAGAAAATATTTAATATTTTTGAAAACAATAAAATAAAAAGGAAATTTTACTTTACTAATCCAACTTTATTTAAAGTTGGCCGGTAACGACTGTTCGTTAATGGCCAGACATTATGGCCGAAACATGTCACGGACATTTAGAACTTGAAATAAAGTGGTATTAGTAAAGTAAGAATTATCTTTGTATTTTAAAATGGAATCTCATAAAGCATGATTAACTCTTTGCACTCAAGCAAAAAAAAAGTGAGTTGTAAATAGGCTGGTAAGACATGTAGTACATGACAACGACCGACGTTCTTTTTTTGACGAATTCTTTTGACGTTCTAACCTTGTTTCCCCAAAGTTGAGTACTAAATGCGCTAAATACCTCCTCAATGCTGTTTTTATTAGTTTTTAATTTTAAAAAGATAATTCAACGTGATTTTGTATTATTTTATTTACAATTTTTCTAATAAATGAATGTGTTTGCAGTTATTAAATAAAATATTCATGTAATGTGTAGTATGAGCAGTCATTACAGTTCAACATTCAGTGTGTCATGTGGTACATGTCTTATGACCCAACAGACAAAACACCTTTAAATATGGTAGAGTTAATGGACAAACCACCTTGTCTTGCTGTACATGTCTTATAAGCGCAAAGGGTTAATCTCATTCTTTTTACTATGATAGGCTATTAAGAGACGTATTATAAAAATCAACAAAAAGTGACAAAAAGAAACCAAAATTTTAAACGGCATTTGGCAAGAATCTTCATCATTGTCACCAGAATCCAAGGAATAACTTAAATTCTAAAACAAATTATTACTAATTTTATTTAATAAAATAAAATTTGATTAAACTATTTCATTTATTAAAATGAATCAAAAATTTCAGTTTTGACCACTATGGGCAGTTTTCTTATTGTTTTGTCTGTTTCCAACTTTTGGAAAAATAAATTCTCGTAATAATTTTGTAAACAAATGAAAATTTTTAATAACCTTTTTCCATTGTTTCGACAACCAATTTAATCATTAGTTCCGATGAAAATGAAAACACTTAATTTTCATGAAACACCCGATATATTAATTTATATATACGCAACTATTTGTATAAATAAGTAGGTGCACCTCCATGTATAACATAAAGCTTTTTCCATTGTGGTTCGTAACAAAACCCTAATAGTTTTTGAACAGATTGTTTAACATAAGTTTTAGAATAATTGCAGCACCTTTTAACAAATAAACAGCACAACTACGTAACTAACTGTCGTTAACTTAAATTAGCTTGTATTTGGCTTGAAAACTTGAAAAGGAAAGCAAGCAATGCACCCAACAATGACGGTTTAAATGTTATTGAAGCTCAAGGGATGTACAAAATATTAAAATATTGATGATACTCTCCAAATATTTGATAGTTTATAGAAAGTCTTCCATATAAGCATTTACAAATACTTCTACTATAATTTTTTTAACAAAATTTGGTATAGGTTAACGGAGGGAATTTTTTTCTATTAAATGTTGTGCTACACCTTAATCCATATTATCCTTTGGATGTAGTTGTAGATAACTTTTCGGCTTCCAAGTTCATTTTATTTATTGATTAGTAGTGATGAGCAAAATTAGTCTTGATCTTGCAGTCTTGTCTTGATCTTGCATTTTTTGCAAGACCAAGACCAAGACTAAGACTATGTACACCAAGACCAAGAGCAAGACCAAAACTACAAATATGGCTGCAAGACCAATACCAACACTCAAGTGAGCAAGACCAAGAAAAAAGTAAGACTCTTGCTAAACTATTTAAATAGTTTGAGAGTACACAGAGAAAAAATTCCAGTAAAAATTACTGAGCTGCCTCCGGTAAACGAGTCTTAAGTGACCAGTCCGTAGGAAATTATTAAGCAAAAATATAAAAAATGCGTTTCAAACATTATTTTTTACGATTCATTTGAAAATTTTTCCTGTACACCTTAAGAATTTTTCCTATACAGCTGCGTAAAATTCGATGGGGTAGTAAAATTTCAAGTGGACACCGGGAAAATTTACTTAATTTTTTGTAAAATTATACTGGACATAGAATAATTTTTACTGAGTCGGTGTGTATTTCAGCACCACTGCATACCAAATATTACATAGAACAGAATAAACAAAACAAGCACGCAACCACCACGCAACCTTGAGGCCCAGAGAGCATGCGTGTTAGACAATACACGACTTACAGACGCAGCAACCGTGGCAACCGTTGGTTCGTCAGTTGGCCAATAGCAATGGTAATGATTGGATGTTTATAAAGTGTTTTTTTTTTATAATAAATTATTATTTAAGTATTGGACTTTCCATTTAAAACAAAAAATTGTTGTGTTTCATGAATTTTTGGTTAGTTTTTATTTTAATTCTTGTATGTTTTTTTTATATGTATTGATATGTTAATTGAAATATGTTTTTATACAAATTATTATAATGTGCTTATTGTTAAAAATTTTTATCATGTAATATTTCAAATAAAGAATTTATATATTTTTTTCCACAAATAATAAAAAACCACAAAAAATTTTTTCTATATTAATAATTTGATTTTAATGCTTACCCTTCTATCAATATGCTTTTAAACTATTTTAATTCAATTATTTATTAATAAATAAAAAAAAACCTTATTTATAAATAATACGGTAATTTTTACTGAGCTGTAGCGTAATTTAAAATTTTACTATAAATTATCGTAGTTTTTACCTAGCCTGTCACTTATGTCCGCATTACCAGAGAGCTCAGTAATTTTTTACCAGAAATTTCAGTAAAAATTACTGTATTTTTTTCTCAGTGTATACCTAATTGATACCGTAAAGAGTGAAAATTCTGATTTTAGAAAGAAAGAATTCGCTAATAAAAAAATGCACTAAAGTGCAAGATTTTTCAGCAATATCAAGACCAAGACTGCATTTTGCAAGACCAAGACTCAAACTACTCTATCAAGACCAAGACGAAGACTCTTAATGCAAGACCAAGACTTGGCAGTCTTGCATTTGCTCATCACTATTGATTAGCAAGATGATCAAGAACAGATTAACATTCTGAGGAAAATACTGTTTATCATAAAAATAAACTTCTCAAATGTTTGACAACACTTGATCCTATAACATTAATAGGTCATGAAGGGAAAAAAGAGCTTACCATCGGAGACAGGCTAGATTTGCTGCGGTAAATAATTTCCAGCCCTCGGCATGATTAGACCCTTTTTCGATGCCCTCTCAGCTTTCAGATTTTTTTCAGACATACGGATTGCTTTTTAGGTTACAAAGGTTTTTCTAATAATAGGTAGGTATTTTATATGATTAAAATTTAATCAAAATCGCTAGAACCGTTTTTCTGCAAACGGCCGATCTATCCATTTTCGGGGTATTTTCAAAATTTAATTTGTAAGGTTATGTATCTTGTTGAACTACAACCCATACTAAATTTCATTAAAATTCCTTAAGTGTTTTCATAGTTAGAGATCAAAGTAGCTCTCCTAACAAAGAGACAGACATTTTTTGATTATTTAAATGATTAATTTGGACTCAGGAGATTTCAAAACATATATTTCCACTAAAAACCTGACGTTGAATTTTTTCACGATCACATAACTTAGTCTGTAGACTTGTATTATACATATAGGACCAAAGTAAAAAATTGTAAAATATTCGAATTAAATAATCACAATCAACAAAAAATAAATAGAATAATATTAAAACCCATTTTTCGAAATTTGAAAAAAAAATATTAAAGAAAAGGTTACCTCTAATTATATAATATATGCTATATATATATATATATATATATATATATATATATATATATATATATATATATATATATATATATATATATATATATGGCATTGATGAATATTTACCATTTATGTTTTGCCAATATAACATATTATATTTGGGCAGAAACCTTGTTGACCAATTTCTACCAGTCGTCTGAAAAACACAATAAATTATGTATCTGTGTCGTAAACTTATATAAAAATTGTCCATATTCATTTCCATTTGTTCAACCCTAAAATTTCCATCAAACATTAAATAACAAATATAATATCACATCTGTATTTCTCTACATATGCGTCTGTGTTTAAACCTCATTATTCTAGTCTCTCACTTAACTTAAGAAAATTATTAAGTTAAGAATATTAATAATATGTAAATACTTGAACTACACAATATTAGTGCGAGAATACAACAATAAAATAAAATACAAGTTCACTATAAACAGCTACAATCACACTTAATATTATGTATAATGATAGGTATACTATGTACGTAGGGTAAATTGTCCAATAATAAATCGTTTTTTATTTGACTATAGAACTTGCTTATTTTAGTGACAACAAATACTAAGTAAAGTACGTTTTCTTTTAAAATGGAACGATCCATAACCTCTACATTCGAATTTATTCTTTTCCGATACACTTGTTCGTATTAAGACGTTACGTCACTTTGAAACGTCAAAAAAGAAGGTTTTATTCGAGAATTTTTTGCTCCGTAACGAATTAAGTAATCAATATCAAACTTTTTAGAGTGTAACATACATGATCTGAAATACATAAAAAAATTTGCTCCCCAACTTACAAAACAAAATGGCGGCCCGGACGCAGATGTAAAACAGACGCTTTTTTTCAATGAGGTTCATGGTGCGGGCAGCATAACAATTTTCAAACAGCAGTAAAAAAGTAACAATAACAGTTTTCATCATTTAGATTAATTTTACTAAAGCGGTACACAAGATTATTAAAAAATATTGGTTTATCGCTAAATAGCACCAATTTGAAGTCTTTTTTTTTAATTTACGTAAAAAAAAACAACTTTAATTTGTTTATAAAAATATATTTGTTAACTAATTTCAAAAATCTTCTGTACCGCCCTAAATAGCTAGAGTTATATTGGCCACCGTTTTGGATAGCGTGTTTTCGAGAAAAATTCATCTAAAGTTTCATTTGAATAATCGGTATAATAATGAAAAATGTTTGAACTAGCTGTAGTCTATTTAGTTAGATTAACTTTTCTCGTACATACAGTGCGTTTAGTCGAAGATTACACATAGAAAATGAGGTTCTTAAGCAAATTAACAATAACGCTTCATTTTTTCAAAATTTTGTCAGAATATTTTGAAATAAATCGTTTGTAATTAAAAGTGAAACATATCAATTATTATAGTATACTTCAGATGGAAGAAAAATGGAAAATGAAAAATATGTGTGTGGTAAGAGAAGAGAATTGTAGGCTCTTTTCCACGTCAAATATCTCTATAAATAAGATTAATTTGCTATCCAATAATATGTGTAATTTTTAACTAAACACCAATACTTTTATGGAAAATAATATTTGAATTTCGATAGGAACACTATAAATTACCATTAAAATTTTCCCTATGTGTAATTTTAAAGTGAACAGTCATATACTATATTATATTATGCAATGTGTAATCTTGAATATAAACGAACGTATGATGAGTTCATTGGTGGACACTTTACCTTATAATTATTTACATATAGTAGTCTAGCTAAACGTTTAAGTATATAATATGACTAATTATTAATTAATATAATTGTTTAAATATTACTGATTTCAATTAATTTACCTATGAATGTTTTACTTGTGTGACAACTACATACTTCTAAACATGTATGAGTAGGTCTCTCTTACTGGGTTTAGCATTTTCAATACATAACACTAATCAATTTATTCTTTTTAAATTTCTTATCGGATTTCCTTTTAATAGGTACATAAACAATATACCTATTAGTATAGAAATTCAAAATACAGTAAAACCCCTGGTTGTTCAAAGTAAGGATACTCAGATATCAATCTATGGTTGGTTTTAAGAGAAATAGAATTTGGAAACTTTTTGTAATAAATCTTATAAGCTAAAAATCGAATAACAATAATGAGCGCACTCTCGTGTGCAATCGACAACTTCACGCAGTTATTGCATAGTATACAATTTTTTTTTTTAAATGACTACTAAATCCATCGTTTTGTCTAAAAATACGTGACATCAACTTAAAATAAAAAAGGGGTCTCAACTAACGAATCAATGGGAAATTAGCGGAAAATTATGAGTAACTAGCCACATAAGTAGCCACCCAATGACCCAAGTAAACAAGCTTAAGTTATGTTTAAGTTAAGATTAAAAATGTAAACACAATTTAATATAAGATTTACAAACATTTAAATTCTTTTCTCAAATAGGTAGTTACATACCTTATAACACTGACGAAATAATTATCGATTACATCCATGTAAATTCAAGGGCTACTACGTAAGCAAACACTATTTTAAATGTATTTTAATTTTTTTTCATTTTTTCTATTCAACTGCAAAATTATTTACTAAAATTTTTCAAAAAAAAAAAAAAATTACCACCTAAATAATTAGACAAGTATTTTTAAGAATACCTATAGCAAATTGTTGAAAATTTAAAAAAAAATAATCTGTAGATATATTTACGCATATATGTATGTAAATACGAAGGTATAGGTACATTCGAACAATTACGAACAAAAAAATATTGTTTATAATTTTGTTGGTTCGTGCAGATGCAACATTTTCAATTTAAATTCAATACCTTTTAAAAATTCATTTGAGCGATTTGAGCGGTGTATTATTCCGCACATTAGTATTATGTTACGTTATATAGGTACCTATGTATGAATATGTTACAGTACCATGGTCAACAACGAAAATCATACACTACTATGATTGAGGTTGTAAGTTGCATATTTACACACGAGCGAAAAAGTTACGCAAGTGCCGCGCAGCGGCGAGTGCGTAATTGCGCGAGTGTGTAAATGATACAATAAACATTTATTTAAATCGACTCACATGTAGTTGCTGCCATCTATCACCTAACAAGGGGTCGATTTTGATCAGGATATCACAGTCAGTACAAAAATGTTGAGTAACTTGTTGTAAACGATTACTTCAGTAACAATTCAACTAAAAACACATTAATACACTCGTTTAGGGGTTTTTGATAGGGTTCTCATCATATCAGTATAAAGATAAGTTGGGGGTAAGAAACCTTAAGAAGCATGTGCCCTTAACAAAACTGTTCAATAACTGCAGGAAGAATTGAAGGATAACTTGTATTTAACTTTTCAGTTTACCTTTTTGTGACGGAAGTCATGTTTTTTGATTTATGATATTTTGTGACACCTTTCCATACTGATGAAAAGATTAGTAATGAGCCTCAATCGCACACGCTTTCTTTTTTTAAGGGTAAGAGGAAGGCGTCGCCATATTTCATGGCTAAACAAGCCTATACTAAGACGGCTACAACACCGAGTGTCACTAGAACCCCTTATATTTAAATCCTTAAATTAGCCTTACTTGGCCCAATTTTGCGAAATATTTTTAGACATATATTTACTAATTCAAAGGCGTAGATTTCAAAAATCTATGTCTCATTTTGGTCCAAGATTGAGTTTTGTGTGTTTTTATAGGTCATTTAGAAATTTTTGCAAATATCTTCTAAACACCGTGTTTTGGAGAGCTGCATGCACTGTCTTATGGAGCTCTTAGAATCCTACTGCATATATATTGTACTTATGCACTTGGGGGGAAGGAAAGTGGAAAATCGGGAAAAGTCCAAAATTGAACATTTTGGTACAACTCGAAAACGCAAAGCAACCTAATATTGCAGCTGTGGAATATATGTATGTGCAAGGGCGAACCCTACCATGGCACCCCCGATCCAGGTTAGACCTTAGGCAGATTCACCTATCTTATCCGGAGGGGTCCTTTAAAATTGCAGTTTGTTTTTAGAAAAGAATAGAAAATTGATTGGTTTTGAATATAAGAATTATTTAATTTTTTAACTTTGACTCATGATCAATTGTATTTGAAATAGAGTATACCTACACGATTTTTATCTTCACACAAACTGTTGTTTTTCCTAAAGAATATAACCTATGGACTATTGTTTTAATTTAAATTGTCAAAAAAATATAATTTCCTTCCCCTTTGAATGATTCTATCTATTGTAAGCTTAGAGTTATCTTTTCAGTAAAGCTAACCGTTCCCAAAACAAAAATTTTAATAATTTCAAAATATTGCTCTACAAAAAGTAGGCATATTTTAAGTGTTAATTAGGTGTGCTATTAAAAATCCAATGTTCTAACGATTTTCCAGAAAACCTGAATAAGAGAAACTGCTGCTTTTACGTAAACGTAACCGTCTCAAACGAAAAAAATGCTTTTGGTAATTTAAAGTATAGAGAAGCAAGTGTAAATTGACAAAAATGTACAAGATCACAATAATTTATAGGATAAAATAAAAATTATAACAAAAATCTCCTACAATATTTTAAATTATGAGAGCGCTGTGAACAACGTTAAAAATGTTATACACAGCGCTTCCACGGTTTGTTGGATGTGATATATTATTCAATGATGTGGTTGAATCGGAAAATATCAAACGTCCGTATAGTGTTCCCAGCGCTTCCACAGTTTTTTAAACTTGATATATTTTATGATGTGGTTCAAAAACTCTGAGTTTTGTTTGTTATCATAGCTTAACTACCCCGCCTTGCCCCACCACCCATATTGTCTCTACCCTTGTGTACCTATGCTATTATGATTCTGGAAAAAAATTATTTTATTTTTTTAAATTATTTTATTCCGTTTTTATGACAATAATGTTTGATTTTCATCGTGAATCATTGTACTTATGCATGTAAACATTGTTGGCACAATATACATACAATATTTATTAAAAGTACACCTATATAGTATGCTCTTAAAAATATCCCTGTCGCAGCATTCTGCATAACATAGCGAATTTCCGTTTAAAAAAAAGTTTTTCTCAGAAACTAGTTGACATAGAATAATAGTTTAAAGACCTGTGTAAAAAAATGTCGCAAAAATTTTTAATTAAAGGGAAATTTTGGCCAAAAACTAGTTTTTTTCACGAAAATTACCAAAAAAACCATGTTTCGGGCATCGGACATGCCTGGTTAACAAACTCGTCCAACGGTTCGGGACTTCCAATATTTTCACCAAATTTCGTAAAAGGAGGACGTTCCGTCCGAGAGTTATCCTGCGGACCATAGAACAAACAGAACGAATACAACTATCTCCTTTCTGCAATCACTTATGAGCATTTATGTGCATCTTAGGCTGCTTAGTAGTCACTTGCTCAGTACCCGTCGCTGAGTGTAGGTCAGTCAAACAACAATGGATTTGATTGTTGTTAGCATTGTAGAATCCGCACAAGTAGCGTTGTGGTATCACACATATGTATGCGAACCAGGGTCACGTGGCGGCTATCACCACCTCCGATCACTCACATTAACAGAGTTTACCGCACAAATACAAAGTAAAAACCGTGCACGTATACAACATATTTTCTATCTCAACTGGTTACACTGGTTCCAGTAGTATAGAGATAGGTATTTTATCTCTAGTGCTCTATGGTGCGGACAAATATCATTAAATATTGAGTTATCATTAAAAAAATTAAATAATTCTTATATTCGAAACAAATCAATCTTCTATTCTTTTCTAAAAACAAACTGCATATTTAAAATTTACGTAAATGCAATAATGAAAGAGATAAAGTCAAGAAAACGGAAATTATTTAAATTCAAAGTGATGAAGCAGGGTTAAATTTAAATGAAATGAACCATATATATAAATTTTAGCGAATATTATCTTCGGTTTCTAGGGATCTCAAAATAAATTTCTACCATAGTGTCGGGCTCCAATCGCGTTATGACAGTGGCTGTAATAGCTGAATTCTGGAAATTCGCTAAAATAAAACGAATGAAAACACCAATATCATATGTGTGTACGAACATTATCGAAAGAATTGGTAACCTCTCAATCATCAGTGACTTGAAAATATTTCCAATTTCAGTACAACAAAAATTTTTTCATACGCATTATTTTTTCACTATTTTAGAATTATGAATTAATTCATCTAAAATATTTTAATAAATGAACATTTTGAAAAAAATTTTAATTTTTTATTTACACTGTTCTACACATTATACGGTTATTAAATTTTGTGCGGAAATTGAATAAAAATATTGATTTCGAAGTAAGCGATTTCTAGCTCTCCGGCAAACGTATAGGGTTAAAAGGCAACGATCGCTTGTTCAGGAACGTAGAATGAAGGGGGGCATGATTAAAAATATATTAGACACTATAGATATTATTTAATTTTGGACACCAAAGAGAAGAAGCTCACATTTTTTTTGTTAATTCTGTTTTAAAAATTTTTTTAGCTCTCATTTTTTGCGTGACCCTTCCCCAAAAAGCTGTATACGCCCCTGAGTTAAGATAGATAAACAGATAGAAAACATGCAAAAGGTAGTCGCGTTATTTTTAGTCGAATTTTCTCCGAAAAATTAGACTTATACAGTCTATACGATAAGAGCTGCGAGAGGCGAGACCAGGGGCGCTATCCGTTATCGGACCCGTAGAACACGATTATGTAAAAAAAAAAGATGTCTGATATATATATATATATATATATATATATATATATATATATATATATATATATATATTTTCCCGCAACCTTTTAATATGTGTAGGGCCCCCCTATGGAAGTTAAGAGATGAAATTTGGTAAGTGGGGCTTATTCCGATGCACAACAATACTATCAAAGTGGGGTCAAATTTTGGTCAAATTTTTTTTCTGACCCGACCTTTAAGGGGGTGGCGGGGGGCGGAAAAGCAATAAAACTTTTCCAAACCGGTTTTAAATAATGTTTCGGTCAATTATCTACAACATATCCAAAATTCAGCTTCCTAGGATGATATGGTGGGAGTAGAGGGGGGGGAAAACGATTTTCGCTGGATCTAACAGGCCCCCAGCCCCCCAGAATTAACGTAGAGGGTTGAAATTTGGTGTGTTGATAAAGTTCGTACCTAGGTTGTGATTTTTGGAGGTTTTAATATTTTACCCCCACCCCCCTCATTTTTAAGCTACAATTTCATGCATTTTCGACGTTTTCGAAGTTTGTACCACTCGCACAGGTCACCCGAATAAACCTAGAGGGCTGAAATTTTGTATTCGGATTGAGTTGGTATCAAGGGGGTGCCTTTTGTGGGTCTCGACTTTTAACCCCTACCCCCACCATTTTTATACCCAAAAGAACATGATTTTTCTTGTTTTTTAACAGTTTCGTTCGGGTCAAAATCTCCCCAAATAAATCTAGAGGGCTGAAATTTGGTGTACAGGTTAAGCTAATAGCCAGACACTGTTTTTTGGAGGTTTCAACTTTTAACCCTTACCCCCACGATTTTTACGCCAATATTTCCTTAATTTTTTTGCTTATTTTCTAACACGTCTAGAGACTCCATAAGGAAACCTAGAGGGCTGAAATTTTGTACGTGTATTCAGTTAGTATCCAGCTAGTACCTTGTAGGGAGTCCGCATCACTTTTCCCCCCACTTCTCCTATTTTTACATCGGAATTGAATGCTATTGTTAAATGTGTTTTAAAAGCATTATGTTTATTCTAAATACAAGTAGGCGAATAGTAATTTTAAAAAATTTAATAAAAAAAAGTGAACTTACTTTTATGACAAATGAAATACATACATATTAAGTAATTTAAAAATGTTATTAAAGTCACTGTTTATTGATAAATTAGGAATTTTGGAGTTTTAGTATTTATAAAATAGAAATTTTGGATTTTTTTGGAAAGAAAAAATATCTTTATAAAGGCCTTCCAGTTTACTATTTAAGGTCCTTTTTTAATATTTAAAAATAAAACATAAAGGCAATTAGCGGATAAACATGGGCAGGAATGCCCTCGTACGAATTGTGTTGGTTTTTTTTCTGCTACCTGTTTTCGGCACAAAATTGAAATTTACTGAGATACAGCTCTTAAATACTTAAAACCTTTTTTTAAAGCCTCGATCAGCCGAACACTCATCACCAGTTTTGAAGCCAACAAAATGACAATTCGGTTGTAGACTTTCAATCACATTTCGCTTGTAAACATTCAATACCGACGATGAAGGGGAAAATTCGACTACCGTGATGGGGCCCCGCTGCTCACGGCGTTTTTTTTTTGTTTTATTGAAAAAATAAATATTACAACAGAGTTTTCAAACAATAATAAAAATAGTTATAAAAATCCACTACGAAAAAGCTCTGAAAAGTTTAGAATAAAAATTTATGGAATCATATATTCCAAATTTCAGTTCAATTAGAATGAGCTAGTTTTCATCCCTCGTGTGGCATCGGGATAAACTTTAGAAAAATTTTATAAACTGTAATTTATAGAAATTTCAGTTTACAAAACCTTTGATTTCCGACAATTTTTCTTAAAAATTCAGCCGTTTACCCCTAAGCTCGCAAAATAATTTTACATTCTTTGTAATCTTGAATAGAATGGTTTTTGCACTGGATCTTTTGGGCTATTACTCATAAATACTCATAAATGTATCAATTACTCATGCTACTGCTCCTCCTTAGCGCACATTCCTACAAATAAAAACGGGGGGGGAGGAAGTCCTATTATTACGTTACCAGTTTTTTTCTTCAAATAGCTTTCCATTTCGATGGTTATTAATGAACACTTATAGACAATAAGCTTTGAAATATTGAAAAATTGAACAATATATCTAAAACGAACATAAATAATTCACTGAGTTGAGAGATTTACTTTGTGAAATTTCATTTTAAATGTTGAAAATATTTAAAGTTTATCAGAGTAAATAATTATTTACGTTGATGATGGCCGAAAGGGCTGAAAACGCGTTAAGTAAAAAGAATAGTCTTTTCGTAAAATTGACAAAGTAATTAAAACTTTAAAATATTTTCAATTTTTAATTTCATTAAAGTCTCGCATTAAAGAGAGGATGTGTTTGATTGATTATCAAAATTGGAGTGGCACTCGAACGAACGGTCGGTGGCGTAATTGGTAAGGCGATTGGCTCCAAGAGATCCGGGTTCGAGTCCCAGCCGATCCAGTTTTGATAATTTTTCAAACACTATGTGAATATTAATTAATATTTTCAATATTTAAAACGAACATATTTAAACAAATTATTAACGTCAACCTATGCCTGTAATCCAAACTAAAATACCAATGTCAATTTGAACATGTTTTTAAACCTCAACAATAGAGAATAAAATTTCCAGATCATAAAACTGCTAAAAATAAGTTTGACAGGAAGTTTTTTCAAACAGGAAACTCAAATCCATTCGGCATCTTTTCAAATATACTCAAACCAACATCGACCATTTTAAAATTCATTCTTTCATAAAATCTTCTGTAGTATTGTGTGTCAGTGTACGCGATATACGCAAAATTATAGGCACACACAATAAAAATACAACACAAAACGACAAGTTTGGCTGTTTCAGTCGCGTTTCGTTTGTAGACGATTTTGTTGGTTGTCTTGCTGTTACCATTGTTTTGTGCTTCATAATTATTGTTCCATAATACTCACGACATTCACTGTGCTATGTTGTGCTGTGTTTTGTAGGTACGCGATATTTTATATAACAGGAAACATAAAACCTGACCTAACCAAATGAACATTTGAGTAGGGTAGAGTTTAGAGTATATAGAGTACAATATATGAGAGAGACATATATATAATATTCGTACATTCGCATACAACTACAGTCAGAATATTCAAATTGTTTTTTGTTTTTTGTTTTTTTTATTTCATATTTGTCAACGCACATATACACACATATGAATACGTACATACACGCCATATTACCATATTGTTATTTGTACATGACGTATTTTTGCCAAAAGAATATGTTACGATATCAGTCAGGGCAGTCCTTAAACATTGTACGCATTTGTGATTTTATTAGGTACGAGACGGTTAAAAAATATTGGAACCCCAGAGTACCAGAGGTAACGCAACTATGGCTAACTTCAAAAATGCATCACTGCTTGCATGAGGCAGAGTCAAAAGTTCAAAAACGCATCAGACGCATCACAACGAAAAATCAAAAGTTCATTTTTGCATTTGATGCGTCAAAACAATGCATCAAGAAATTTGGTGATACGTGTCCAAGATGCATGTAATGTGTATAATGTAGAATTATAACTACTTGCCGTATTATATAGGTATTAACACCAACAGGAATAATTCCGAAAAACAAATTGTTGAAAAAGATTAATGTATTTACCTTTGATTAAAATTGTTTAAACTATTTGAATACATCTTGCACTCAAAATAGGTATGTAAGATGTTTTATTCAAACAATTTCAATATTTTCTATTTCAAGTAAGTTCAAGTTGAAATTTAAAAATAATATACCTGTACAAGGACTGTATTACTATATTATCTATAGTCTATCATGCTACATTATCTGTCTTATCTATAGCCAAATCAGACGCTAAATGATGCCAATATCCTGTTCAAAAACATCTAATGTGCATCAAATTTCAAGAGAGCATCAGCAGCGCATCATGTAGTATTAGACGCATCAGAAAATCCATGATGCTGCATCGATGCGGTAAAGTTTACATTTTTGAAGTTACCCTATGTCTATCATGAAATCTGCATTCTGCAGTGTACAGTTCTGTGCAAGTTAGGCTACGTAGTGGTCACTCGCTTCGTAGCAGTGTATGAGTGTAGGTGAATTGTTTTGATTGTTGTTGGCATTGTTAGAACCCCCACACGAAGCCACATACATGGATGTATGTATGTGACACCACGGCCAACACACCTCCGATCACTCACATAAAGACAGATCACCGCATAAATTCAAAGTAAACCCAGTGCACAAATATAACATATTTTTTATCCTTTACTGGTTACACTGGTTTCAGTAGTATAGAGATAGCAATGTTGTCTTTGGTAGGTACTCTGTGATTGGAACCAAAAGGCTGTCTTTTTCCAAATATTACTATCAATTTTGATGAGATAACGCATTTCTCATTTAAGTCCCAGTTCCATCAGTCCGGACGCCCAAATCATGGCCTGCAATGCTTATAAAACTCTAAAGTAATTCTGTTGTGATACTTGACATAACTATGAGGAAAACGTGACAAATTAACTAGAACACATAACGAACCATAAAATGTTACAATTTTTTAACAAAATTTAATTTTAAATTATTATCTATAAAATTGGAAAACATGTTTATCTGGTAAACTTATAAATTTCCTTATTCTCACTGATCCCCTTATTGTTAAAACTGCAAGCAAGATCACTTTTCAATTTATTCGCGTAAGTATTGGTTTTCGGTGTATTTTGAAAATTCCTCCATTAGCTGCGTGTAACACAAACACCTTAACATTTAATAAATAATTGAAAACAAATTATAACTGCTCTTTATATACCACTCCTAATATTATTTATCAAAGCTAGTCTAAATATTTTGAATCAAAAGAGGGAATACTTTCCAAATGTACTGTAACATATATGAACCTATCGTATACGTAATAAACCTTTGTTTTACAATTTTTTTCATGAACCAACGAAAAATGCGCCATAATCAGTTCGTCTATTCAACAATATTGCAAACAAATACCAAATACGAGACACTACATTAAGTTCACTCACTCTGTTACTGGGTACACGGTTAAAAATATTGGTTTAATAAGTAATCTACAGAGGTTACATATATGGCAACACCAAAATTTTATTAAAATCTAATCGGTTCCATATATTAAAAAATTCATTGTAATATAACTGATATTAAAAATTAATTCAACTTAGTTTAGAGTCACAAAACCAAATTTTATTCCAATTGCATTGCAAACTAATACTATGAATATTACGATTCTAAATTCAAAAGGTATTAAAAATAAGTAACGGTGGATTATATTTTAAACCAAATATGTATTAAAAGATAGGTTTCTTTGGTTTGAAATTTTAATATTGTCTGTATTAAAATCTAATATTTTAATTACTAAATATTGTAATGAAGGTTATATTGAAACTCAATTGCATTTTTGTATTACCAAAATTTTATTGATTTTTTTCACAATAAACAATGAATTTTAAAAAAAAAAAGATCTTCCGTGCTTAGCTCATGGTCATTTTCTACTTGAACGTTTTCTGTAGATTCTTCTGATTTTTTCCTTTTTCTTGAACTATAATTTTTCTTAATAGTAGAATAAAACCTGTAAATAAAGAAGAAAGTTAGAATTATTGTTAAATGTTAGTTGCAAAAACTTACCACATAATTGAAGTGCTTAAATTCTATGCTGACTGCTACGCCGAAATTGTCCGGGTAAATAATTTTAATTTTGATATAAATAAAAATCAGAACACTTCGCTCTTGTCTGGTAGATCTTGAGATCGAAACCAAACGGGGGAGATATGTTATCTAAATTACCATACGGCTTATCTATCAATAATCATTCCATTATCAAAATCAGCTGTTTTACATCAAACGATACCATAGTAGATACGCACCTAGAAAATAGATGAAAAAAATCAGAATACTTTATTTTTCCATATATCGTTTTATACTTAAAATCGATATTACGTACCTTGTATAAAAACCTGAGTTAAAAAATAATTTGAATTTTTATGTTGATAAACAATATCAACTATTATTTCAGGAATCCATGTCAGTTGTATCAAAATTTCAATAAAAATAAAATATTTTGCCAATGAACAATAATTTATTTAATAACGGCAATGACTAAACAAACGTTTAACAATTGAAATTACATTTTTAATTTTAAATATTGAAGCATTTTTATATTTAAATGTTTTAAGCCCGACCGAAATTACCAAAATAAACAAAATAATTGAACAAAAAAGCAACAAGTTCTGTTTGTGAATGACTACTGGTGACGCATTTAGGTATATACATATAGATACCTACATATTTTGATACTCCGTGAGAAATTTCCTTGATGTTAAATAATAATTGACCAACAGAGAAAACAATACTGTAAATTAAATGGGTTGGAGTGAGAAGGACATAATACCAAATTGGGTATGCACGTGTCACTAACACAACACAAAACACACTGATTTGATTGAATCCAAATTAAGATTAAAATCTAAGTATTTTTTAATTCGGAATTAAAAAATGTATATAATTTGGATTAGGTTTTAGTACTTTTTTGGTTTCGTTGTTATGATTTCAATAATTTTGTATTATATTTTAATCAAAAATGGTTTAAATTATGGAAAATAATGTAGTTAGATTAAATCTGAATATCAAAAATATTGGAAATATTTTAATATAAGGGCAAGATTTAATTTTAGTATTTTAATATTTAGTTTTTTCAGTAAGTTAAGGTTGGATTAAAAAATTAGTCCAAGATTTTTAACCGTGTATAGAGTAGAGACATAGAAAATAATAACCGGGGTGATTAGCTACTGATTTTTGAATACTAACAACTGACGACAATAATTAATACAAAAAACAAAGAAGGGAAATATAAAAATCAATCAAACATACGCGCAATATTTGCCTGTACGGCCATACAATAAATGACGCTCATTAATTCAAAATAACGATCGGTACAATTGCAACAAAAATACTTTAAATATTGTCAAATATTTACCTAGTTATACTTACATATTGTTGAATTTGTGTTCAATATGTTTCCCTTTGATAATACTACACTATACTTATGCTCTTGGGAAAATTTTTTCTTCATTTTTGAAGTTACCCTCTGAAATTAACCGCCAGAATCAATTTCAACTTATCTATACCTAACTGGACCATCTATCTCTCTGCTGAATTTCATGTCATATAGTTTCAAAGAAAATCGCCTGTTTACAAACAGACGGACACCGAAGTCATTCCATTCTGGAAATTATTCTACCGAAACATATGAAATTTGGTTTGCAAGATTGCTACTGTTAATTTCAACCTTTCCGAGAAAATTTAGTCCTGTAACCTAGTTCGGCGCACACTAGTTCGCTCCCGCGGTCAGAAAACTCCGAAGGGTCGTATACTAGTTCGCTCCCGTAACCATATACTAGTTCGCTCCCGCGGTCAGAAAACCATGAAGGGTAGTATACTAGTTCGCTCCCATAACTATATACACAAATTGAACAGCAAAATGAGAATGTTTTTATTTATGTTTTATAATTTAATACTAAATACATTATAAATTTGGTATAAATTTACATGTCATACATTTTACAAAGTCGAATCTACTTATTACATTTTGTTTCAATAACGAAATTTTGAATAACGAAAAGAAACAAATACACGTGTACCCGAAACAAGAAAACAAATTACGAATTTGATGTTGAAGGAGTTTTAGGTAGATAAAAATAGTGGGCGGGAAGATTAAATAATGAATATTACCAAAGATTTTTAAATTTAACTTGAATAATTATAAATGTAAGGTTGAATAATATATCTACATAATTGTAGGAATTAAATTTTGATATTCACCATATTCATTACGGATTTTCACAAAATAAAGTTATCTACAATTAATTCCTAATTTTTTTTTTTTTAAATCCTACCATATGCTACTGATTTTGGTGCATCAAAACAAATGAAATTTGAACTAACGTAAATAAAACACTACACACTAAATGTCCATTATTGACTGTAATTTTGAACACTTTTAAAAATTCGAATTTTAAACAAATAAAATTTTAATTGTTAAGTTATTTAATTGTCATTTAGGTAATTAATTTTACCTGTCAGTATATAACGAGTTGTGAACTAACCTACGACCCTTTTTCAAGATAAGATTAAAATTTGACCGCGGGAGCGAACTAGTATACATCCCGGGAGCGAACTAACCTACGACCCTTTTTCAAGATGAGATTAAAATTTGACCGCGGGAGCGAACTAGTATGCGCCCACGTAGTTAATTTTGCAGATTGAGGGAGTCGATAATTTGGATTATAGAGTCAAGTGGGGAAACTGTACGCAGTTTTTAAACAAATACTGCTAAAATTATACTGCTTAGTCATATGTGAACAAATTTCATTTATTTATATTTATTAAACTTTAATAATTGATAACAAAACATAAAATTCCATTTTTATTAATAATTCTTATAAATATTAATTATTTTAATTAACATGTGAAATGCGGGCAGTTACCCAACCCAACGGGTAAGTATCCACACGCTGTGGGTTTAAGTGTACGCAATTAGTTCAGTACTTTGACAGGGACCTGGCTGCACAAAGGTTGTCTTCTTTTTTTTCTTTACTAATCTACTTGGTTTGTATCGACCCATCGATGGAGCAACAGAGTTAAGTTTTAATCGTTTTCGCAGAGTGCTTTCGTCAATCCCAACTATGCTGGTTGCAGCCCTTTTACTTTTACCTTCTTCCATTAACTTTTTCGCTTTTCTTATTTGTTCATTTGAACATACTTTGCGATCAGGACATTTTCTTAAATACTTGCGTGGCATTTTGAATCTAAATATTGACAAAAAGAAGCATTAATATATTAAAAAACCTGGTAGGATAAGTGTATGTATTTTTATATACCGCGTACACTTTCCCGCGTACATTTACCCCATCTCAACAAAAAATAAATAAACAGTTAAAAAGTAAAAATAACGTACCTGTAGCAATTTTTTTTTTAAATTTAAGATATTTATGAATTCCCTTATTTAATAAGCACTACCAAACTATAATATGTTTATACATACACCTTTGTCACGTTATTGAATAACATGAAAAATAAAAATAAATCAGTTAGAAATCACTTTTGTCAATTTATCATTGTTTTGTAAAATGTAATCAGCGAGTGACTTTGTCCTCTTACTTAATGTTTAAAAACGAACTAAACTAGGCCGGTTGCAACCCGTAGCTGGTCATGACGTTTGCGGAAAATGCCCTGCGTACACTTACACTCTGCGTACAGTTACCCCACATGACTCTAAGGTTTAAATATAGATAAATAAAAATAATATGATTTGGTCTATTGACTGCTTACTTTTTTATTCCTTTTTTATTCCTTCATGTCCTTTATTTTAAAATCTCTCCTTGTCTTATTTTGGTATTTACAATTTGACCCACCGACGCAAAACTTTGGGAACCCCTATTTTAGATCTACATCTCTATACATCTCTCCACTATATCTCTCCTATGTAGGAGAAATGTACCTGTAGTGAGAGTCTTCAAAAGTTGATGAGATTCTAAATAGTAATCAACATTCACCTTACCATCTTTCAAATTGTTTCAAACAAATTATTTAATTAACTTAATCGAAAACCTTGTATCATTTAGTAAAATTAAATTTGTGATTCGGTATAAACACACAAGTTAACTTCTAGTTTCAACATAAGCTCAAAGTGTAGGTACATAATAGTGAATCAACAATTTCAGAATATACGTAGGTACATATATGTTATAATCTGTGGTTGTACATACTGTATAAATATATTACTTATACACTTTCAGCGACAATATACAGAATCATATGGATACTAAACAAGAAGAATACATTTCAGTTTCCCTCTTTCTCAGTGTGTCTATTGATACAGAGCTAAAGGTACAGATAACAAACATCTCATAGTATTGCTTATTGCTTCTGAATAAAGTATAGAGCGACGTTGATACAGCACACCTGATCTACTGACCGAATTTTACGAATATGTGATGCTTATATGTATATTTACCCAATGCGCCAATACCAAATGTATACGCTGTGATATTCGTATTTATTGTATTGTAGGGGTGGATTTAATAGCGATTTTTAGTGAGCAGTGACCACAAAGATAAAGTGAAAAGAACGACAACTGCAAATGACTCATTCACATAAATTTATGTTTTGGACAAACTCGTCATATAGTTATCTCTCACAAGATCTACTATCTAATATATTGAAAAAGGATAGTAGAGATTATAATAACTTTTATGTGTGATAAAATTTTACTTTTAAAATGAGTCATTTTCAGTTTTAAAAAATAAGATTATAAATAAGTCAAAGAGTGATTTGTAATAGCCACAGCCAAAAATTCCCTACCACTTCTCTACATTATGTTGTATATAGGTACACACTGTTTGTATTTGTATGTGTTTGACGTCTGCATCTGTGTGAGTGTAACATGCAGTGTAACTAACAATGATCTTAACAATCGATAAAAATTGAAGCGCATCGGCTCACCACTTCCGAAAGAATGATCAGTTAAGTAGTGAATTGACCTAATTTGACCTACTACTGTCCACAGATTTTTATATGTACACTGTTTCTGTATTCTGTGGTGCGATAGCAGTGATATAATCACTGTTTGTTCTTTGTCTTGTCCAGTCTTTCCTTTTTTTTCGTTTTTATATAAAAATTTTTGTTAATCAGTTTTTAACACGTACACTCTTAAAACGATTTCTTTATTCAAAGATTAAAAATTTATTTGATTTTGTTTTCTTCAAATCAAAAAAATATTTCTATGAATCAAAAAAATATTTTTTGAAATAAAGAAATGTTTTTAATTTTTTTTCCAGTACTCAAAAATCAAATAAATTTTTAATCTTTCAATATAGAAATTGTTTTGAGAGTGCAATATTATAATACTAAAATAAATAAAAATTAGAAAACCAAAAGAGAAGCCAAATTTTTGTCTAAAATAAAAACCTTTCTTTGAGTCAAAAAAATATTTTTTTTTAGTTCAAAGAAAAAATAATCAAAGAAATTTCTAATCTTTTAATATACATACAGGTAAACGTCATGCACCGTAACGTTTAAAATTTTATCTGATACCTATATAAGTACCTTATGCTTACCATAGAACAGTGTTTTCAATCTGTAGTTAAAAAATTTTAAGGATAACAATTTTTTTAGAAAATATCTGAAAGTGCAAACAAATTACTACCTACTTATGTAAGTTAAAAAGCAGAAAAGTATGTTTTTTGTTCAGTGCAAATAATAGTGTTCTCGATAGCAGCGATCACAAGGACAGTCTCACCACTATTGTATTGTATTAATAAAAATTTTAAAGATCGTTCGATCACACTTAAATATATCTGATATTTTACTTATACTATATATATGGTAGGTATCTACCTATATTAATATATTGATTAAATTGGCTAAAAATTGTTTATGCTTCGTGTTATAACATTACTTACTACTACAACTGGATCAGGTTCTACGCGGTTGATAATGTTTATAAGTGCCATTTACTTGCAGGTTTAAACTTCATCTCAAAACTAATAACGTGTGACAAACTGAAGAATTTACGCTAATGTAAAATTTTCAAAAATTTAAATTTTTACTTTATTATCTATAGTTTCAGCCAAGTTTAAACCTTTAAAATTTGTGTCTAAAAGTTTTATATACACTTATTTGAAGAATATCAAAAATTAGAACTGATAAAATGGACTAAAGCGCAATCATTTCGTCAGGAAGTTTTATTTACAAAGCAAGTTTCACTGTATGGTGTAGTGATCGCAGATTAACGGTAAAATATAAAAATTTTAATTTCATTGAAGAAATTTTTCGACAAACTTTAAACGCATTTTTCTCAAAGCTTTTGTTCAAAACGGTGTAGGTACATGATATCTCTAAATGTTACTGATAAAATTTTTTGTTTAAAAATTGCAGATAATAATAATGCGCAATTATTTCTAAAAAAATCAAAAATATTAAAAATTCATTTTTTTGTAACTATATAAAGGAAAAAAAATAGCTAGAAATCTATTAAATCACTATTGTCATTTTATTGGAAAGAATTCCAGAAAATGCAGCTTTTAGATCGATTACTGTAACTTTAACACAAAATAATCAAATATCAAGCACATTGTCAAAATTTTTGCCAGGATAGTTCCATCAACAGTAGCATCATTCCGGTTACTTTCAGAACATTCGAAAGAGATCCGGAAATCCTAATATTCCGCCAATCTTAATAATCGTAATAAAGTCTTAAAAATAAAGATTATGGATTTAATTAATTAAATCACATTTTTTATTATTTTTAAATAGAAAATAAATAACGTTTAAAATAATATAATTGATCGTCTCATTATTGTTATTATTTATCTTAGAAGTTTTTATTGGAACTATTAGGTATTTTTATAATTTACTTGAAAGAGATATCACTTATATAAACACTATTTATTAATTAAACTATAATAAATGCATTGATGCATAAAATTATAATGTAACGTTCACATGTACAAAATTTGTAATAAATAATCTATACCTATACAAAATTGATTATAGAATATCCGAGTTTAAGCTCTAATTCTCAATATCGGAACATTACTTAAATAACCTACCTATATTAATACAACAGATCTGAAACGAGGCTTAAAATTTTTTCGAAATTTCTACCATTTTTTTTTTTTTTACTAAATTTTTACTAAATTTCGATAAATGTAAACACAGCATTAATATAATAATGTCTTTGTAATTAAGTACACTGTACATCCAATTTGATCATCTTATACTTTTTGGTAGCTACAATCGACATATCTTGTTGTAGTATGATCAAATCACCTTCTACATGATTTTTACAGGCCATATTTTGTAAATTTTAAGCGATATTTAAACGAAATAGGAGTAGTAGTAAGTAAAGGAAGTATCTAGTAGTGCTGACGCTGTGGTATCATTACCCTGATTGCTATTGTGCTGCTTAATGTGATTTTCAGATATACAGATTGACAGACACAAGCACGGACGGAAGAATGGACAAACGAACCGACAGAGAGACACGAAATCAAAATTGTTTAAGAAACTCTTAAAGTGTAAAATACAAGTGTGCAAATTTTCAATTCGGAAATAAAAAAATTTTAATATTTCAAAAATGATTACAATGTTTCAGATCTACTTTAGTCATCTGTGATCTGCAAGGAGGGTAAGAAGGGTATGAAAGAGGTCAAAATGCCGCGCAGTTTGTAGACGCTTCCTTATGAACTTCTTGTAAACTTTTGAGCTCTAAAGAAGATGTAATAAAAATATTTTCCTATACGCTGTGATTTTCATTGTATACAGTGTTCTACGATAACTTCTTGAACAAAATGTCAACAGACTACTTATTGAAAATGAATCCCTAAGGCCAGGCGCACATTGAGCTGGGTCACGCAGTAAACGCTAGGCAGGACAGAGCAGAGCAGGGCAGGAAAAACTGTGTGGTCTCTTTTCTGTTTGGTCTGTGTGGTCTCAAGAGTTTCTGTGACTTGTTGTAGAACGAGATAGCACGAATTTAAAAGCAGAGATGCCCTATTTTTCTTCAATTTCTTCAATTGTTTTCATTTCGGCGAAATAAAACCAACTAAAACTCGAGAACGTGTTACAATCTCGCGCAGCATTGCGCAGTTTCTGTGTCACATTCACGAGTGCCACATTGGTCTCATGCGACGCAGTGCTGCTCTGCTCTGCTCTGCGTTTCAATTCGCGCTGTCCCGTTCTACAACACGAGTCACGAAAAATGCGCTGCCCTACCTGCATTAACTGCGTCTCAATATGCGCTCGACTTAAGGAAGAGCTTCCCAAACTGTGCGTCGCGGTTGCCTTGCTAAGAAAGAGGAAATAATGTAAATAATTGATTAATGGTTTTTTTTTGCTCGTCAGTCATAATTCTTCCTGGAAGAAGAATAGGAGAAATAGGAGAGAATGAGTATTTCTAGACGACTTTTTTTTCGTCAATTTTTTTCCCCTAATTAGTTTTATGTTGTTTTTTTAGGCGAAATACGGAATGTTGGAATGTTTTTTTTTTTTACTCGGAGAAAATCCGGTCGGAGGAGCGCCGCGCCAACATGAATTGTACCTTAAGGGCCATAGTTATAAAAAGTTAAGAAACTCTGCTAAAAAGTTTTACTTGAACTTACCAAAATTGGAATAGCACTGTACCGCTCTATAATATTCCATTCAATTCTCAACTACTTGAAATAAAAACAGAAGACATTATGAAGACCAAAAAAAAAGCATCTACAGCATTATGCAGCATTGTACATAATAAACCAGTGGACGTTACTGAAATGAAATAGCGGAACAAAAAAAAAACCGTGGAAAAAAGAAAATTTAAGATAAAGATAGCATGCTTGTTATGAATAATAACAACAACTAAACAACCATAAATAACAGAAATACCATTGCTAAATTAAAATGGGATCGAAATTCTCATAGCGTCTATTCCTATTAAATAATAAGAATATCAGACACCCGTGTAGGTATCTAAGATCAACACGGGAGGACCAATGTGGATTTACTGTATACTAATGAGTCCGACTACAAAGAACTCGAAAAATATAAGAAAAATAAAAATCTTCAATTTGATAATTAGTATTCTTAACGATTCTCTTTTCAACAATGTTTCGTTAGATGCGGGAGTGGCGCAGTGTCTAGGTACCTACTTACAATTGGAAAAGTATATTCGTTGGTTCTGTCAGGTATTTGTTCCGTTTTCTTTTTTCAACCAAGTTAGTTCTCTTTTACCTTTTTGAGAATATAATTTAATTAAGTTGTAATTTTACATCTTGTTAAATAGATGCATACTTACTTATATAATTGCATTTTTGTTTTATTTCTTTTTTGCTATTTTTGAAAAAATACATATCTATGGGCGAGACTTGACTGGAGGTAACTTCTTGAAAATAATTTTAATCTATACTTGGTAGGTGTATTAAAATAAAATAATAATAATAATAAATCGGCTAAGGGCGGTTCAGACTTGCCCAATTATAGGATTCCGCACAGTGAGCAATCAATAAACCAAATGAAACATCTTTTTTTTATTTGTGTATATTTTTAAATCTTATTAAAATTTGATTGTGATAACTGAAAAATGTAAGAATTATCCCATATTGAACTGAAACATTATAATCCAAACGAATACTACCAAGAATGACATCATTCTGTGGGTATTAAATAAGTAGTTCTGTAATTTTTGTATAACGTAAAAGCCTCTATACCGGAACACTATTTTTAGGTGTGTAATTAAACTTGCTTATAAAAATTGACAAATGAAATTAAATATCCATTTTTTTTTCTTAATAAGCATGAAAGAAAGTTGCTTAATCCAATGAATATGTTTTCAAAAAAATACAACCCAAAATTTTTTTATTTATTAATGTTTTTTTTACAAAATGTCGACATCTATATCCAAACAAAGAAATATTAATGACACTAGGAGTTGGGAACCGACATACAAACAGACGTGTAATATAAGTAATATGACACATAGAGTAACATCTAGACGTCAAAGTAGGAAACATAGAATGGTTTAAGTATCAGACGTAAATAAAGGATCAAAATACTGTATTCAACAAAAATTGTTTAATATATACATGTATTTCTTTAATTAAGTAAGGAAATATTAAATCCGAGATGAATTTAAATTGAACAATAATCATTATATTAATAATAATTTTTGTTATCAGAGGTTTCTTTCAGAAATAACTTCATTAATAAATAAATGTGAAAACTGTTCGGACATATGATCGCGTTACGGTATAGGGGCTTTTACGTTATATGAAAATGAAACTGTTTTTTTGTACTTTTTTTAGGGAAGCGAAAAACTATTTTTGTTCTGCTTTGACTACTATTTTGAGAACTTCTTCAATGATTCAACTGTTTTAAAAATATTTCATTGAATTCTAGGGAATTTTTTCTATTTTTCTCATATTTTCTTTTCCAGATATTATTGTTGGCATCAAAACAAAATTTTGTGGAATTTCTGTAGAATTAAACAATTTTTTTAAACTTACTGTTGTCATCAGGTATACCACAATAAAATTTGAATTAATCTCTTTTCAAGGGGAGGGTCATGATCCTCACGACCACCCTTATCTATGCGTTCTTGATTCGAACGAAATACATTTAAGACGAAACACACCTCAGACAAAACGCACTGTCCAATTCTTTCATATTGACTAATTATCGAACTGAATTTTTTATATTTATTGATAACTACATATTTATTTAAATAAACAGACAAGACAAATTTTACATGCTCATATTATTGTTACTAAATACATATATTTATATATAAGTAAGTGCATAATGCAATGACTATAGGTGTATCTAGGTATTCACATACACTTATGTTAAACTTTTCATACACATATGTATGTATTATACACAAGGCGTAATAATAATTAGTGAATGTCGTTGCCCTCAAAATATTGAACTGTTTTCACGAGACGTGAAGGTCTGTTATTTGATACCATAATACTTAAATGGATATTCATTTTGTGATTAAAACGTAAATACATACAACAATATAAGCATTTATGTATATATATATATATATATATATATATATATATATATATATATATATATATATATATATATATATATATATATATATATATATATATATAGGTGTATATGTAACCTATCTTACATTACACATTATTGTGGATTGCTTCACTTTACTTTGCTTTATACTACTTTATTAATGTTCGATGTCATCCATAGCACATAATATATATATATATATATATATATATATATATATATATATATATATATATTGAGTAGCAGGCGGGTAAAAGACCTTTTTTAAGGTTCAATTTTTATATGTATGAACTTACACACCTATATAATAGGTATGATGTGTATAATTATATACAATGTGCTTGAATTGCATAGCATGGCTCTTTAATTTAATTAACCCTTTTGTATGTATTAATATCGATGGTTATTTATGTACAATTATGAATAAACAAATTGTTTTTACATTTTATTTCATAATAATACAGTAAATTATTATTAAAGTGTAAAAGAAATCGGTCATATAGGTACCTATCCACATAAGAATTACCCGGAGGGAAAAATCATATAATTTTTGTAGAGAAAATTTCAGAAAAATTACCATGCTCTCTTATAATGCGTGCGCGATCAACGACCAAAGTAAAAAATATTTTACGATCATGTAAATATTATTAAATTGAAAAGTAAAAAGTATTAGTCATGGCTTCATAAAAATTATTGTGCTAGCATGGAAAAATTTAATGTGCTAACACAACTTCTTTCACACTCTTATGCATAAGTGTTATAGTTTAATTCTTGTTATCGTACTCTTTCATTTGCGCATCTGACCCGCAACCTTATGTTGGTTGGGCTGTACGGACTGTACGCACTGAGGAACAATATATGATGCATACAAAAATGATTGACAACAATATATTCTAATACTGAAGATAGTGAAGTAACAAAATGATGAATTTAACGGTGACAGTCCGTCCTGTAAGACAGTGTAATGAATACTGCTTGCTGCTTGTAAGACAGTCTAATGAATCAAGGTGCTTGGTCCGACCAAGTTTGTCGTGTTGGTCGTCACACCACTCACCAGCCTGGCTATATGACTTGCTTGTATTAAATTTTCTATGATTAATTATAATTTTTATATTTTTACCGTACAAAATTGAATATGTTCGCTTGAAGGGTTGGTTCGGAGTGTGCCTTCGGATACCAGGACCCGAAGTTTGAAGGGTGCCTTCGGATACCAGGACCCGAATTGCCGGCGGCTACCGCCGAGAACTAATAAGACTTTCTTAAAAGGAGCGGAAATGAAATTTTTTACAGGAATGGAAGTAAACGGTAGTGCTAAGTAAAATTGGAAGCGGGCAGAAACAGGTTCAGAAAATTACCGCCGTTCCCATCTCTAGTAGGAATATTGAAAAGTGGTTTGTAAAAGGTAAAAAATTCATTAAGTGACCAAGTTTTCTTAGTGGCTAGAATGTTTCACAACTTCCGGCATAAAATCTAGTGTACATTTAAGTACATTTTCACGGTTTATTATAATAATAGAGTCTGCTATATTGACTATTAAATAGACAAATATATTTGATCAGTTACAGAGGATCAATTACATGATAGTTTGTTTGCCAATATTTTCGAATTACCTATATAACTTATGACTGGAATAATTTGAATTTTGTGTTATGACTTATGAGCAAGTGCATCTGTGTATTACTGTATTGTATTAGTGTATAAAGGGACATTTTTTTAAGCGTTCTAGTAAATAAACGGGATAACAAATTAAATAGTTACGAACGCAATTAGAAACTTCAATTATTTTACTCTTCAAATAAAATCCAATAGGTACCTAAAAAAACCATTTCTTTGTTATTAGTTGTAATTTTTCTCAGTTTTTAAAAAAGGACATTTTGTCCGTTTCATCAGTAGACTGTATTAAAAGGGACATGAGAATTTATGAAAGGAACAATACTAAATATCATTCATGTTGTTCAAATTTCGGCTTCATGTACGTAAGACATACGGTTCATACTATTCGGCAGGTCATCTTACTGAACTTACATATTAATAAATTTGATTCCATAAAGGAAATAATCACATGATTTCAGTAATCGATGATTATTAATTGCGTGGTTTTAGTAATCGATAAGTAAAATCATTGTTTTTCACTTGATTATTTTTATTTGAAATTTTTAAATAAGAAGAAAGTTTAAAAAAATCAATTATTGACACTAAGAAAACACGATAATAGAGAAAAAATTGTGACATGTGGATCTTCAAATAAAACTAATTCGTAATCACTGTCTTAAAGGTAGTCCCTTTCATAACTGTTTGCTCTGTCCCTTTCATAAATATCACACCCAAATTAAAAATTTAACCGTTAAATCTACAATTTTATTTAAAATATATCTGATCTGTTGTTTTCCTCTAGTTGAAAGAATAACAAACTGTATATAGGGTCATTACAAGCCACTTCATCCAGGTCATGTCACCCATGACCTCAGATTTAGCTGAAAATTTTTTTATTTGTTTATTAAACCATCCTAATCATCTGTACAAAATTTAAAAAAATCATCTCTAATAGTTTTCAAGTTATGAATTTTTGAAATTTAGCAAAATAGGGTTAAAATGATGTTTTATCACTTTCGGTGACGTTATTATATTAAAAATCTGTGGTATCACTTTGTGTCGTCTCCGTGGCGTACGTCTCTGAAGCGTACAACTAAAATTCGTGTTTGAAGCGTACATAAACTTATATAGCGTGTCCCAAGCGTACACTTTCCAAATAAATGACGTCATTTCAACTGAACATATTGTATTAAATAATCAAACAATAAAAATATAAATAAGTATTTTTCATTTTATTATTATGTAATACGATCACACGCATTAAAAGTGAAAGAATTAGGAATCAGTGGGAATACAAGAAGGAAATGGTATGTGGAATTGGACAAACGAATACAAGACATTCTGGAACAGTTCGAAAAACTTAAAAATTTAGAAAAGTGTATTAATGCGTTGTGCCACATTATTAAAATAGATTAATGATTGATGTCGAAGAATGTAAATCTTATAAATTCTAATTAAATGTGACAAAAGCCAACTATGGTTCGCAATATTTTATTTTAACATAATAAACGCTTCCACTAGCAGCTTTTAAATACCTAGCGAATAGATTTTATATGTTATTTTAGTTATTATTAATTTACTGATATACAAATTGACAAGGATTTCAACCGCCACTTTTAAATCGCCAAAGCCATAAGTTAATTATGTAATTGTAATATATATTAATATAAACCTTATGACTAGGCCCAGTCCCAATCCTGGGATAAAAGAGGAAGGGGAAGTGTAATATTAAACTAATGAAATATTTCAAAATAAAGCATACTCTTTGTTTTATCGGAATTTATCGATTTTTACGGAATTTTATATACATATATCATTAATTGGTTATCTGTTACTGTTATGTATCAATCAAAATTAAAAAATCAATCTTTATATTATCAGTTAAAATATTATGGGTTTCTCCCATTTTAATTGTCGGCTTACTAACTTCAGTAAAGAAGCGTCCCGGGGATGTATTGTTCATATTTTGCAAAATATAATCAAGTGCAGTTTTCATAAGACTTGGGTTTTTTCATCTAAACTCAAAACTGTCATCGGTTTGTTTTCAATAAATATTATGTTCCAATAATTAACAGGTAGGCATTACTGTTAATCGTATTACCTAATAAATACTCATTTATTTATATTTTTTTATTGTTTGATTATTTAATAAAATATCTCCAGTTGAAATGACGTCATTTATTTGGAAAGTGTACGCTTCGGACACGCGATATAAATTTATGTACGCTTCAAACACGAATTTTAGTTGTACGCTTCAGAGACGTACGCCACGGAGACGTAATCTATCACTTTCGGTGACGTTATTATATTAAAAAATCCATAACTTCTGTAAAATTTAACATAAAGCAATAATTTTTTCATCAAAATGTTCAGAAAAGTCAGGATATTGCAGGAAAAATAAATTTGGTTAATTATCACTTCATGTTTCTATGTAATTCTTTGTTAGACTTAAATTTTGAGACATTTTTTAATCGATAAACAAAAAATCTTTAAAAATGATTATTGACCAAAGGCACTGTAGTAACCGTAGTAATTTTTTTTTTAAATTTACCCTAAAGATATAAACTAAAATAATCTGAAACAAAAATAATGGTTTTTTACCCGCTAATATTTTTCAGACACGTCCGACGTCGGGAAGCTCAAAAAACGAGCTTTTTGGAATAATTTCCCAAAATTCAAAAGTTTTGTTTACACCATTGGAAAGAGGAGAAAAATCACATAAAAAAGGTCTTTAAACTATTATTCTATGTCAACTAGTTTCCAAGAAAAACTAATTTTTATAAATGGAAATTCACTATGTTATGCAGCATGCTGCGACAGTGGTATATACGGCGAGCATTTATATAAGTTAGTTTTTCTTGGAAACTAGTTGACATAGAATAATAGTTTAAAGACCTTTTTTATGTAATTTTTTCTCCTCTTTCCAATAGTGTAAACAAAAATTTTAAATTTTGGAAAATTATTCCAAAAGCTCGTTTTTTGAGCTTCCCGACGTCGGACGTGTCTGAAAAATTTTAGCGGGTAAAAAACCATTATTTTTGTTCCATATTATTTTAGTTTACATCTTTAGGGTAAATTAAAAAAAAAATTACTAAGGTTACTGCTATGCCTTTGGTCAATAATCACTTTTAAAAATTTTTTGTTTATCGATCAAAAAATGTCTTAAAATTTAAGTCTAACAAAGCATTACATAGAAACATGACGTGATAATTAACCAAATTTATTTTTCCTGTAATCTCCTGACTTTTCTGAACATTTTAAGTGACCGAAAGTGATACCACGGAAACATCATTTTAACCCTATTTTGCTATATTTCAAAAATTAATAACTTGAAAACTATTAGAGATAATTTTTTTAAATTTTGTACAGATGATTAGGATGGCTAAGTAAACAAAAAAATTTTCAGCTAAATCTGAGGTTATGGGTGACATTTTATGTTTTTATTGGATGATTTGAAATGAAATGACCCTATAATTATAAACATTTCACAAAATACTTACAGTATCTCAGGAAACGTTTCGAAAAATTTTTAAAAAAATTACTTTGGAACATAAAAAAAATTACAAGCACAGCATTCCCATGTTTTAAATGATAGTAGCTTGAAGTCAGGAACAAACATATCTAAATTGGTGCTGCCAAACAACACAAACACGTTTAATTTGGCGGGATTTGTATTTAGCGCGTAATTTGAATTGTCCCTTTCAATACGTGTCCCTTTCATACCACTTCTCCCCTACCAAAGAATACTCTCAAATTATATAGATAAAACCTTGTTACCTTTTTTTTTTAAATATGAATTTAAATTGATTAATTTAGATACAATAATATTAAACTTTTTTAAATGTTAAATATTTCAAAAAATTGCAATGAGTCATTTTAATATTTATCGTAAATTATTTTTAAATACAAGGTAAACTAGACGTTAGACAGCTCTACAATTTTTTTTTTCACGAAGAATTTTTTCAACCTTCTCCCAAATTGCGTGGACTAGCTTTATAGAAGGATGGACATAATGAAACCAATATCTTCTATTTCATAGCTTTTCTTTATTAAAATTGCCAAAATATTTTCGATATGTTTAATATCATCTTCATATTAAACATATCGAAAATATTTTGGCAATTTTAATAAAGAAAAGCTATGAAATAGAAGATATTGGTTTCATTATGTCCATCCTTCTATAAAGCTAGTCCACGCAATTTGGGAGAAGGTTGAAAAAATTCTTCGTGAAATTTATATATCCCAAAAAAAAATATTGCTGTAATTTTTTTTTTTTTTTATCAAACATGAATCATTTCGTAAAAGATCAAAATAATTTAAAATTTTATTTCAGACGAAACCTAAAATTAAAACTGAAATATGATCTAGTATACAGTAACCGTTAATAGAGTTTAATTAATTTTTGAAAATATGCAACTCAATTTCATTAATTAAATGTGAACCATAATACAAATTTGATATGAATAAATAATTAATTGTTACCTAATCGAAAAATGATGGTATTTTAAAATTTTATTTTATAAACTTAAAAATACTGTTTTGCATATAATTATAACAATCAATATACATATTAACAATATCTAATTATAATAATAACAAAACTGGAAATACAATAACATAATTACTACAAAATTTCATTAACAATAACTTTATTCTTGGAATATTACAAACACACACTTAACTTCATTGGCATCCATCAATAATATGGAGGGGTCAATATAAATGTGAACCAAGTCCAGAAATTATTTATTTTTTTTTTTAAAATGCCTTTAAAGTTTAAGAAATTACAGCTCTTAAGCTTTAAAGACATTTAAAAAAAAATATGGACGTGGTTTACTTTTACACTAACCCCTCCATATATTAATCAATTTTGTATATAAATATGAATTAAATAAGGTTGACACAGTCAACTATGTAAAAAGTATATAAAACGTATTGACAATGTAATTTTAATAATAAAAAGGAATATTAGGCATCTGTAACTAATTATTTTTAATTCAAATAATTTCCACAGCCCCTCAGAAATTCGAGGTTGAAAGGCGAGCCACAAAAATAAACCTGCGGACCAAGCACGTGTAAGTTATTTTTCCAACCCAAAAAAATGATGAATAAGTTGAAAAATATCAAAAATGTTACTTCAATATAATTAGGTATACCTGTATATGAATTGTAGGCAGAGGTGGTGCAAAGAGTAGGCGAAGTGGGTGACCGCCTATAGCCTCGCGCCTTTGGGGGCCTTGCATGTGTAAGAAAAAGAAAGTTGGTAGAATTTGATTAAGGTTGTTGTTTTTTTTCTCTTTTGGTTTCTCTGCTAATTTTTAAGGACAAATTGTTTAGAAAATCAATGAAAGGGGTCTCGGAAAAATCATCTTGCGCACTTCTCATTTCCATAGAGACATCTATTTGCTAATTAATGGTAATCGATTACTTACCTGCTAAGAAAGGTAAGTACACTCTCAAAACGATTTCTTTGCACAAAGATTAAAAATTTTTTTTGATTTTTTTTTTGTTTGAATCAAAGAAAATGTCTTTTTGATTTAAAGAAATATTTCTTTGACTACAGAAAAGAAAATAAGTCAAAGAAATATTTCTTTAATTCAAAAGAATATTTTTTTGATTCAAAGAAATATTTCTGTAACTACAGAAAAAAAAGTCAAAACAATATTTCTCTATTTCAAAATAATTTTTTTTTTGATTTAAAGAAATATTTCTTTAACTACAGAAAAAAATAAGTCAAAAAAATATTTCTTTATTTCAAAAAAGTATTTTTTGATTCAAAGAAAATAAAATCAAAAAAAAATTATTAATTTTTGAGCAAAGAAATAGTTGAGCGTCAACTTTTATAATTTATTACTTTTTGTAACTATAGTAACCAAAAAACATAATGATAAATGATGTTACTTACGTATCAAGTTTTCTGCTATGTGAAACGTGAATTTATACGATTCAAATAGTTGAAAAATAGTATGTTATACACTAAGGGACTAAAATGTGAGTTTTAATTCCGAGTGTGAAGTTTGTTGCCAGAGAGCCTGTAAAGGCCCGAAGGCAATAAATCTCACGAGGGATAAAAAAGAAATACTTTAATCTAGTAGTGTACACTATTCCTATTTTTTTCAATTTCAGATAATTTGAAATTATAAAAATTAAGAGAAAATTACTTAAATGTCATTCAAAGTGTATGTATGTACCTATGTATAAATACTCCATCAACTATCAAGTATACTTTGGATAAATCAATTGAATTGTACAATACAATATAACTGTTTGTCTCTATCTATATAAGTTTGAATTTGTATTTTTTATTTTCAATTACCTAACAACGCTATTTAATTTAAATTAAATTTCTGTAAATTGTGGTTGCTGATTAGTTTAAAAGTGGGAGCAAAATAATTTTTTAATCCCTTGGGACTAAAAGTGGCACTTTCTTCCCTATTATGAGGGACTAAATCATGTCTTTTAGTTCCGCAATTGAAAAAATTATATTTTAGACCTTTTGTGTATAATACAGATCTGCCGTGACTAAAAGGACCCGATACCTTATCTCTATACTTTGATCTATCCTTTTTTTTGCAGTTTGTCTTTTTTTATATTTATATAGTTGCCACAGTTAGATTCCAGTGACCACCAAACAGTTGTGAATAGAAATTTGAAAAAAAAATAGATTATTCTTATTTGTTAATTTACTGTTCCTTATATTCTTACTTTAATAAAACACAGTGTAGTAAAATATTAAGTATTATTTTATAAACTCAATTTCATAAAGTAACGTTAATATCCATTAAATATTAAAAAAAGTTTGGTTTGAAAACGAATTAAAATAAATATTAGCACATCAAAATCATATTTACAAAATAAACAAAAACCACAAAAATATCTTCAAGTTAAAAAAGTCACAAAAATTTCTGTTTCTTCTTCATAATCTTCATACGTTGGAAACACACTTGCCAACACAGTTATCATCATGCTATCAATAAACTATGTAATAAATTTTTCCAAAAAAGCTCAGAAATAAATTGCATAAAGTGGTTGGGTAATAAAACAATTTATTATCCTGTTTTTGAAGATATTTAACAAAAGCTGAAAAAACTTATGATAAATATGTTAAATATAATCTTTGTTCAAATATTCTAAAAACGAAAATGAGAAAGACAAGAACATTTCATAAAAATAATATTATTTGATAAAAAATTAATAAATAAGAATTTGATTTAACTTCAAAATCAGTATTCCAGCTTATTATTGATAATACATATGTTATTGATAATATGTACAGCTGGCCCACCGATTGGTAATCACAGATACAATGTTTGGTGTACGCTGTTGGGGGTTATTCATACTTGTATTCACTATTCAAACTATAGTAGCAACCATACACGCTCTGTATAGCTGTATAAGATTACAAAGCAAATTAATTAAAAAGGCTTAATTTCGGTTAGAAAAATACTTTTCGCAAGACATACTACACCCATAAGTTAAATAAAATTGGTTTTTAACCTTTTCTTTTGTAATTAAAGTTATATTTATAAACGTAATTGGAAAATACATTAACTTTATGTGTAAGTGTACAAGCAATTCTGTAAGACATTATTGTCTATGTTATGTATGGTTGCTTTACCTCCTCTCTTTCGTCACTCACCCGACGAATTCGGGTCCAAATAGTCACGGCACATCTGTATACTATTCCATATCACCACAGTTACATGATTAATGCGTCAGTACAAAACCCGTTACCTAATTTCTTCATGCATAATTTTCACGAAAATTTCTACTGCAATCATTTAATGATGTGATATTGCAATGAAAATAATATAAAAACGTGAATCAATAAATATTGCATTGTATCCACCACACACATCATCTATACCTATCAATATAATGAATTCTCTACTAATTAATAAAAAAAAAAAAATATGTTATCCTCTATGGACTTGCGGATATGGACCACATTCACTTCCTATTTATTAATTTTTACCTCTTTTCTCATTTAAAACAGAAAAATAGGAATAAATCATCGTTGCATGTTGGTGGTACTCGTGTGTATGTTGTAGGTACGCAGCAGTATCAATAATATCAAAAGGGTGGCGTATTGCGTGGATTACACATATACAGTCAAATGTATACGCATAAACACACACGCACACGCACACACATTCATAACGCATGCAATTAAAACTACTTAATGATTTTTTATTACATTTTATCATGATGATGATGATGATGATGATGATGATGACGATGATGATGTACGTACGTAGATACGCATAGAGGAGTGCTACACTGTAAAAAATTCATTGATATTATTAAAATTATTAAAAAATACTGACAGAAAAAAGAGCGCCACGAAAGGAAGTATTCATATAGAAATTTACCGGAATTCAATATACGTACTACTCAGTAAATGTTACCAGATTTACTGAGATTAGAGACATCAAGCCAGGACTAAAATAATTATATATATGAGGCATTAAAAGGAATAACATTTGGGCACGTTTTCTCCAGTATTTCTAGAATCATTGCCAATTTATAAATTTTTGAAAAAATCTGAAAATTTTGTTTTTCTTTTTCGAATTTTCCCAGATTTTTTTCGTAAAACTTAATGAAACTTGTACGAAAAGTATTACAAAAATTCACTATTTTAAGGACAAAATTTTTTATAGATCACGCGACAGGAAAATTTTAATTTTTTGTGTTTTTCAAAGACCCGTATCTTTTGTATCAGAATTGTAATATTTTTGAAATTTTCCGGTAAAGTAAAAACTGTAGCCTACATTCAATCGGCAATCGATTTTATGTCAAAATGATGTCAGAGTTGGAAGGGTTACTTGAAATATGAATTTTTCCACCGAGGGAAATCGGAGCAAAGGACCCTTCCGGGTAAAGGGGTAAAAGTGTCTAAATGGAATATTAAAAAACTAACAGGAGCATCTTTAAACGTAATTGTTTTCGGGTAAAACCGCATATTATCAAGTTTTTCTTCACCACGTGCACAGATATTTTTCAAAATCGGCTGGTATATACATATAGAACAACAAGCGAGCTAAATTTTCGTGTAAATTGAAGGTCATTTCAAAGTCATGTGCAAAAAAAAGGGTGCAAAAAATCATACTTGATGTACTATAAGAATATGAAGGCGCCATGGAATTAGAATAAGACCATGATTTTCTAACAGAACGTGGTAAAATTAGCAGAGAGACCGATTTGCATAAAATTTCAGATATAGTCTAAGGACTCTAAGGTACTCATCTAATTGAATAATTTCCTAGGATTACCCAAGTTGACATTTTGTTTAAGCCTCTTTGTTAAATTTCTATAGGCATATTGAAACGTCAGCTCAATATCTTACTTTCCCTGAAGCAGACACATACCAGTTATCGTTAATGTTCCCCCAGATTTAAATATATCATTGTTTTATCTGATTAACTATACAAAAAAGTATACGCTTAGTATGTAATACTCAACATTTATGCAATTAATTATTCAAAAACAATGAAAAAATAAACTGAACTACAACACTTACGTACTATTAGTGTTTTTTGTTCATAATTTTTTCGATTGAAAACAATTCAGTCCGGAATTTTCAAGCAGTATCTGAAGCTACAAAAATAATTGATGGGCCTTGGTAAGTAACACACTATTTTTTTCGCAGTGTAAACTTATTGTTTTACCCAAATGTAATAAATAACAAGAGAGAACAATATCTAATTCATATTTGTTATTTCATTCTTTTACAAACCTAGTAAACTAATATTATGAACTGATTGTGAGCTATGGATTGTATCTAGATGATGTGGATGATGTTCAGTTCTGGTATATGCAAAAGCAGGAGTGGATGATACCTATCTACCTACAGGAGATGTATGCTGGCAGCAGATGTACACTATAACTGTATACAGAAACCTAAATGGATATGAAATCGAATGTTTTCATCATCAAATCATCAACTGACGATGTTTTTGATGATAATGACGTTGAATGTTGGAATGATGAATGATTTGTTTGCAGTTTTCCATACATTCACATACATACATATATATATATATATATATATATATATATATATATATATATATATATATATATATATATATATATATGAACATCAATAAGCATGGGATATATGTAGGTATGTATTAAAAAAAGTTTTGAGTAAGAGCAATAACCGAATAAATAAAAGAAATCATTATACGCATCCGAAATTCATACTAATAATTTCATGATTTCTGTGCTTTTTCGTTACTTTCGTTTTACAAAATATAACGAGGGGATACATCCTCTTTCTCATATTGTACCTCAGGAATTGAAGTATGAGAAAAAGAGGGAAATATGCAAAATAAATACTTTCTATATAAAACTGTTTTTTTATATCCCATAAACCCCAACTTTTTTCAAGCTTTTTTTTTTTAAATTCCGATAACAAGCAATCTGGATTAACCTTAGTGTTATAAAAGTGTGCATAACTTTAAATTACCCAACTCAATTGCTGAGTCAATATTGAGATCTCACTTTTAGAATCATTTGTATCTGAATTAGGCTGTATTATAGCAAAAATGTATAACTGAAAATGTCCTGCCACAAAATATCAAGGGACTAAACACAAATAAACTTAAAATTAAAATGTAAAATAAGCTAGTTAATATAAGTAGTTCCTTATTACAATAGATGATGCTTTGACTTCTATCCACTAACTCCCTCTACTATTCCTTCTATTTATCTGGTATTAGTAATAAATTTTTAACTTTAATAATCCTATTCATTTTTAAAAGTTTTTATTTAACTTGCTATGTTAGTATGTTGGTTTAGATCAAATCTTTAAATCAAAATTTAGACAGGTTCTAATTGAGCTAGAGGTTTCAAATTTTGCATACGTGTCTCACCTTGATGACAATACAATTTTGTATAATTAGTTTTGTCCCAAATCGCCCCAAATCAAAATTCTTGATTTTTAGTCCTGTGCAACTTTTTAACATTTCGAATTGTCAAATATTGTCCATTGATTTTACATTGCAATTTTTTGTTTCCATAGTTACGTTTAATTAGGATAAATTAACCGATTAAAATACAGGTAAAAAAATTACTGCGTTAATTTTTTTTTTTTAAATAAATTGTAATCAGACTAAAAAGTAGAAAATAAATAAAAGTAAAAAAAAATGTTTTTTAAGAAAAAGCTTTTATTTAAAAATGGGCTAAAAAAATAAAATTGAGTGAAGTTTGAAGCAATTTGCAACATAATTTATAAAAGCTTGAGGCGTTTAATTAAGTTTGGTAACTACTGAAAAGTAAAATAGCTACACTTATATCCAAAACAGATATAATTAATGATAAGGCCTCAAGCTTTTATAAATTATGTTGCATATTGCTTCAAACTTCACTCAAGGGTAATTTTATTTTTTTGAGCCCATTTTTAAATAAAAGCTTTTTTTTAAAAAACATTTTTTTTTACTTTGATTTATTATTTTAAAAATATTATAAAGACATTTTTTCAATATTTGGATTTTGGAATCACATTAATTCAATCCCATTTTGAGGATAAAAGATTCCCAGGAAAATCATTGATTTCATACTTCTCCAAATAAGTCTAAACAATTTCCTAACAAGCGACTCACATATTGCCAAATCGAATACAATTCCTTTCCGAAAATATAAAAATTTTCTAATTATTTATTATAAATGTTTAAATTTAATATACTTACTAGGAAATAGATTTTACAGTTATATGGTTTTTGAACTTAAACGTTGTACATTTTTATGGCACTAGCTTTGTATATTTACTAACTCTTACTACTTTCCATATTGCGTAAATTGTATACATAAAATATATTCTATAGAATGTTCTATATTGTGTTCTTTATTTTTTTAAATACTTATTTGTTTTAACCGGGAAGAAGACTCAAATTATCTTATTTTTAGCAATAATAATTATGTAAATCGAAAAATTAAGAAGCACTGATATACGAAAAGCTCTAAATATTCAGCCGATCTATAAATTGGATACTTGAAAGACGAAAGCAATAGACAGAATGGATCTTTCTAGAAATTGTTGTTTTACAGACAAGTCACTGCAGGGAAGAAGAGATGTCGGATGGCCAAAGAAACGATGGAGAGATTTATTGTAATTAAAAATTATCAATAGGCCAAAATTGGCCTATCGTATGAAGAAGAAGAAGCAGAAATTGAAAATTATAATCCTAAAGAAGTTTTAGTAGTATAAAATGAGCTCAGTAAATAGGGTATGGTGTGAGTTTGGTACAAAAAATCAATTATAACTTTATGATTACTGATCAAACCATAAACATAATTAGAAATTTCTTGAGTGCATATATTTTGCTATTGCATCAACAAAAATTTTTCGCCCATCGATCAAGCAGCCTTTGATAGATTTTTAGATTCATTTTCTCATAAAAACGCTAAATTACAAAATGTTCTTACTAAATATATCTTCTTACTTACCCTGATTGTCTAATTTGAAAGCTTTCGGTCGTAAAACTTCCTAAGTTGTGAACTAAATTTTTAACTTTAAAACGGTGATTCTCTTAGTTTCCCTAGTTCCGAATAAATCGTTCCTCCGTTTTGAAAACGATTTCATATTTTTTTCAAAATTTCTGTTCTTTAAGGGGGACCACTAGTGTGACACTTTAAAAAAAATTGGAAATTTTTTTTTGCAGTTTCGATAGTCTATATTTTTAAAAATAACATACTAAAATTGCAAGTGCATATCTCAAATAGTTTTTGAGTTACAGTCATCCGAACAGCGGATTCTGATTTTCATTGTTGACTTTGAGGTATTGAGAAATGTATAAAGGTTGATAGTTCGGGAATTTCTGGACGTGGCTATCAGTCACATGTTGTGGAGAAGTTAGATCCTGGCACATTTAAACGACTCATCTAGTTTTACTATGACCGTTATAGTGAGTAGATCGTAAATAATTTTAGTAAAAATTCTCAGTGATTAAAACTAAAAAGTAAAGAAAAACTACATTTTTCACATTTGCTGCAGTTATAACTCGAAGACAAATCATCCGATCGATTTGATTCTTATTGCAGATTATTTTATATACGTTTCTTCGTGTCATGAACCTCCAGTTTTCCGATCGAATAAAAAAATGTAATTTTTGCAGGCCAAAAATCATTAAATTTTCGTGCAAAATTTGAAAATTTTTTAAAAACTCCGCCATTTTGTTACATTTCAACTTTTTTTTCGATTGAGGTTCATGTTACGGGAAATACCTTCTAGTTTAATAGGCTTTTTGGTTTTTTTGATTTCAAGCACTGTAAAGGTCGCTATCACTGCAGCAGTGGGGGAACTTTTTTTTCGGAGCCTTGGGAGATCGCGAATAACTCACTGAATCTTCAATTATTTGGTCCAAAAATTTTATCATGAATTTACTATATATCAACGAATATATCCTTAAAATATTAAAACATTCCATACAGTAGTTTTCTTTACAAAAATTCCCAAAAATCACCTTTTTTCAGGCGGTCACACTAGTGGTCCCCCTTAGGATTGTTAGTCTACAATTGCGTAAAAATTAATGTTCTCAGTTTAATCCAAGCACCAAATTGTGCCACCATAAAATAGTTTTCACATTTTATGAAATTAATAGAAGTATGTTCCAAACCATGGATCGCAGTTTCAAATATCGAAAATAATTTTTTTACTGTTGGCAAGCCTATAACGACAACCAACATTAAATTTAGTATTATCCAAACAATAGTATTCAAAAAAAAAACTGCGTTACTTTATATCTAACGTTATCCTTCTAAATTCCAAAACCCACATCATCGCCCTCGAGCTGAAATCATTACGTACGTTGCTATGCTATGAAACGTCAAATCTAGAACAATTCCATTTCATTCGTACCAAACATACGGTATTTTGCTCGTTGCGGATAAAAATATAGAAATGGGCGGAAGGAATAAACGCACTCACATCATGCACACACAAGCGCACCGCGCACACATACACTGAAATGAAACGCACACTGTTGTACACACACACACACACACACACACACCAGCAAACCCACTGATGCCAGTCATTTGTTTTTGTGCTGCGGAAAAAAGAGCGTTTTTTTTTATTTTTTATTTTGAAATGAATGATTTTGAATCATTATTGAAATTTTTCTTTCTCTATCCTTATTTAAACTCTTTTAAAATCATTGAATTGAATATAGTTTTATCTTTGTTCAATGATGTGGTTGGTGTATACATATATATATCACTTACTGACTATAGGCATATAGTTCTGTTGTTTTATTATTGTATATTATAGTTGATGGGAAAAATAGGGTGTGCGCGGGGTGTGTATTTGTTAGTTATTGCGTACAGTACAGTTAGGGTTTTAGTGTGTATTATTAGGGTTGATTAACCTTTAAATGAGTTTTCTCGATTTTGTGTTATGAGCCCTTCATCCTCCCGCCACCGGAGCCCTTCTTTGATTGATATATTATGGAGGTATATGTTTCATTTTAATGATTGGAATATTCCATTTTTATTTATGTATTTCTCATACATTTATATGTGCATACGTACGTACTCTCATTATTCATATTTAGGTTATGTGAATTTTTTTCATATTAAAAATTATGAATTTACAAAAAAAATGAAAAAATAAAAAAAACTGTATGATTAATTTTTTTTAGTAGGTGTAAAACATATAATCGTCAAATATTGGTAGGTATATATTTTATTGTAAATTGTTGACTTATGTGATTATTTTTTTAATATTTATTTAAATTTGCTTTCAAATATTTTTTAATATTTTCCTGAAATTTTATTTTTATTTTTGTGTTAATTGGAAGAATATTACGGCTTTATTCATATAAAGTCATAAAAAAATTTACAGGTATTACACTGCTTTAAATTTTTTTGTTGCTATCATGGCTATTTAGGTTCTTAAAATTAAAATATAATTTATTGTATTGTAGAATTCTACATTTTTATCGCTCTTACGTCATTAATAAATGAATAGTGTCTCCAAACTCTAAATTTGTCTAACAAAAGAAACCATACGAACCTCAAATTCAAAAATATCTGAAACTTCGTCAGTGCGTATGTAGTTCACCATCATTATTAAAAAAAAATTCTTACTTTGCGGGATGTCTCACCCCATAAAATCGTTTTGTAACACCAACTAGTACTTACTTTTTATACACTAGCGGGAAAAATTAAAGGGTCAAAAAAAAATTCCAAATTTTTAGCGATTTTTCGAATGGCTGCATCTTTGTAAAAACTGGTTGAATCGGAGTCGTAAACAAAGCAATTTAAAACTGGAAGCTCCCAGTTTTGGGATCTTGCGATAAAAAAATTTTCAAAGTAACGTGTATCGCTCAATCCTAATAAATACACAGAAAAAAAAAATTCAAAATTTTTTCGGTTTCTTTTTTTGGTCCACGGATTTGGAAAAAACTTTTCCGACTTAACCACCGGATAACTTGTTTATTCAGCTTTAATTTGCTTTTTTTAGGCCTTTATACGATCACTTTTCGCTGAGATATCGGCCTTTAAATGGAAAAGAATCATTTCGACTTTGACCATCGATATCTCAGCAACCAACGATCACACAGAAAATTGAAAATGGTTTTTAAAAACTCGAATAAATTCTCTAAAAGGATTAGCTATTGTTTTTTCGGAAAAAATTTGTTTTGCATATTCTACATGAATTTTAAAAATCGAGAAAAATAGAGCTTTTGGTGGCCTTTTGGAAAATCCAGCGCTGAATTAAAAATATCGAGCAAACCATTAATGTTAAGTGTGCCTTTTACAGTTCAATATACCCACAAAAACCCCACAGAGTTCTTTTGTTTTATTCGGTTGAATTTTTGAAAAAATTAAAGAATCATTTTTTTACTCTTAAACTTTCATAATCTTGAACAAAATGAAAAAAAAAAAATTTCTCAGCTTTTTTCGTATTTTTATCAATAGTAGTATTTAAATTTATATAAAAAAGAAAATATTTTAAAAAATTTTCAAAAAGAAATTTTTTTTAAGAAATTTTCGAAAAAATTTTTGAATAATTCTTTTGAAAAATTTTAGAAAAAAATTTTTTTTGAAAATTTTTTTATAATTTTTCTTTTTTTTTATAAATTTAAATACTGCATTATTGATAAAAATGCGAAAAAAGCTGAAAATTTTTTTTTTTTCATTTGGTTCAAGATTATGAAAATTTAAGAGTAAAAAAATGATCCTTTAATTTTTTCAAAAATTCAATCGAATGAAACAAAAAAACGGGTAGATAAATTAAATTGAAACTCTGTAGGGTCTTTGTGGGTATATTGAACTGTAAAAGGCACACTTAACATTAATGGTTTGCTCGATATTTTTAATTCAGGGTTGGATTTTCCAAAAGGTTCCAAAAGGATTTTCAAATTCATGTAAGTATGCAAAAAATTTTTTTTTCGAAAAAACAATGGCTAATCTTGTAGAGAATTTATTCGAGTTCTTAAAAACCATCAGAGTATGCAGAAAATTTTTTTATCGCAAGATCCCAAAACTAGAAACTTCCAGCTTTAAGCTGCTTTGTTTACGACTCGATACGACCATTTTTCACGAAGATACAGCCATTCGAAAAATTCGAAAAATCGCTAAAAATTTGGAATGTTTTTTTGATCCTTTAATTTTTTCCGCTAGTGTATTATTAAATAGTCTGAGAAATTTCAAATTTTGTTTTTCAGATTCTTGCAGTTCCCTTGCAAATGTATGTTTTGATACTTGAAATTTCTTACTTCCCACAATATAGTGCTCATATTATAAGAACAAATAGACCCGAAAATTTTCTTACTGAAATTGACCCTTAGTTCTGTTATAATCGTCTCTCTACTGTTGTGAATTGTAACACTACAAATTTGCTTAAAAAGTTATAAATATTTTAGAGATCGTTTCAGATTTCGCTTCGGTCTATGGTTATTAAAACATAGCCACGGAATTAAAACCAAAATTGTATAAAAATTAAAGTTCTCAAATATGCCAAAGTGGCATATTATAGACCAGAATTTTTTTTTACATTTTTGCTACACCTCCCCCAATTTTTTACAAGTCTAATTCTGTTATTATCGTTGCTTTAATGGTTTCAACCATAACATTTTACTTTAAAAATTATGAATATATTTTGTAAAATATTTCAAATTTGTTTAGCCAAATAATAATGTTAAAACTGTCGAAAAATTCAAGTTCAGAATTTCAAAATATCTAATTCAAAGTAACGTAAAGTCAAAATTGCCCCCCGGGGCCCTGAAGTTCCTTAGTAGTAAAACTCAACAATGTTACATCGCTAAACTGTTGATACAAATTAATTGCGTTTAGAAAATTTTACCAGTACTTTTATCATTTTTTTTTTTAATTTAACTTTATTTCAATACCTAAGTATATTCCAAAAATTATTGTTTTAAGAATAAAATATAATAAATAACAGGATTTTGGTAATGTGTTGCGATGAATTTCTTCATTAACAATTGAGGTGTGAAAATGATTTGACTTGTTTATTCATTTTTAGAATTATTTTTTTAAACGAATCCGTTATGAGTCGTTTCAATTACAGATTTCAGTGACCAGTTGAGTTGCCAGACAAATACATTGCATTTGTCTATTCGCATGTGCGGTTATTTCTTAGTACAAACAACTCGTTTGTTATGTCATCTTTGATTAAAAATCATGTTAATTATAAAAATAAAAAAAAAGAAGTTGTTAGGTAAGAAAACTATTTATTTTAAGAAATACATACATCTAAACTTCTACGATGCAAATTGAAAATATTGATGGTTATATAAATGACAGTTTAAGATTTAAAAGGCGGTTTAGGTTTCTTCGTCACAAAAAAGAAAAATTGAATAATTAACGTATAGGTACAGTACTATAGATTTTGGTCGCCTTAAGGTACCATCACAGTGTGATCGGCCGAAAAAAGTCAATTTTCGCGAATTTTTTTCGGATGGACAGGATGGGCGAATGGAGATGAATTTTTTTACGGTTAATAAAAATACAAAAAAATTATTTTTATTCATTTTTATTTATTTTTTATGATTATTATAATTTTTTGAAAAAAGTGTCTTTAAAAAGGGCGGGAATCGGTACACACGACTGCGGCCGCATTTTTCGTTTGGAAAGGAAAACTCAAATAGATTATCAATCCGTAGGTAAGCCGCTATGTACCTATGAGAGCTTTTTTTTGAAATCTTCCTATTTTTCCACACGGAAAACTATAAAAAATTTTGTACTTATTATTCAAACCGCTGCATTTTTTTCAAATTTCAAACGGTAAGCCGATATGTTACTATGGGAGCTTTTTTTTTAAATTTGAAAAAATGGTGGCGATTTGAATAAAAACTATAAATTTTTTTATAGTTTTCCGCATGGAAGAATCGGAAGATTTCAAAAAAAAGCTCCCATAGGAACATAGCGGCTTACCTACAGATTGATAATCTATTTGATTTTTTTTTCAAAATATTTTTGTATTGTTAAATAGTGGTATTAACTATTAATCGTAAAAAAAATTCATCCCCATTCCCCCATCCTATCCATAGGAAAAAAAATTGCGAAAATTGACTATTTTTCGGCCGATCACAGTGTGATGGTACCTTAAGTTGAAAATATTATTACGTCAGATATAGTTTATATCTATCTACTATTTAATATCTTACCACCTGCTCATATTCAATAAGTATCTTTCTCTGTACATCAGGTTCATTTTGCTCCTAAAATTCTTATCAGTAATTATTAAACCACATAGTACTTATGTACTTTTACTTTACCTACGTATATGTGATTTGTGTATATATACATGCACACATAAATAACCACATATCCGTAACTCCGCAAGAATATACATACACATCATATAAATAAATGTGAACGAAGTCGCACTGAACTGCCGCTACTTACTTACACTTTATGTCCATCCAGTGTAAGTAGCTTTCGTACATACGTGTGTAACCCTAACCTACCGCTCACCACCAAACATGAGTTAGCAGCTCCAATGTGAGTTTCGGTTGTGACAGCAGACCATGAAACGAAACATACGCAACCTAGACCCAGCCCAATGTAGCACACAAACATTATAACCAGCTCACGCTCTACGCCGACCGCTCTACACTCAACTCGAACAGTCGTCGCAAACAGTCACAAGTTCGCTAGCTTGTCCTTACGTACGTTTACATACACTGTCATGTATATTACAATAATATACCTACGAATGTACACACGTATATTATGCGTGAAATATATTCAACGATGTTTATAAAATTTATTAACAACAGATAAAATGATTTTGTACATATTTTAAATGTATTGAGTACCCTGCACCAACTCCATCATTCAAGGCGGACCACTAGTGTGACCGTCTGAAAAAAAGGTAATTTTTGGGAATTTATTTAAAGAAAACTATTGTATGGAATGTTTTGATATTTTAAGGATATATTCGTTAATATATAATGAATTCATGATAAAATTTTTGGACCAAAAAATTGAAAATTCAGTGAGTTACTCGCGATTTCTCAAGGCCCCAAAAAAGAAAGTCCCCCCCACTGCTGCAGTGATAGCGACCTTCACAGTGCCTGAAATAAAAAAAAAAACCAAAGAGCCTATTAATCTAGAAGGTATTTCCTGTGATATTGCCCGTGCCGTGAACCTCAATCGAAAAAGAAAGTTAAAATTTAATAAAATGGTGGAGTTTTTAAAAAAAAGTTTCAAAATTTGCGCGAAAATTTAATAATTTTTGGCCTGCAAAAATTACATTTTTTATTCGATCGGAAAACTGGAGGTTCATGACACGAAGAAAAATATATAAAAGAAGCTGCAATAAGAATCAACTCGATCGGATGATTTGTCTTCGAGTTATAACTGCAGCAAATTTGAAAAATGTAGTTTTTCTTTAACTTTTAGTTTGAATAACTGAGAATTTTTACTAAAACTGTTTACGATATAACGGTAATAGCAAAACTAGATGAGTCGTTTAAATGTGTCAGGCTCTAGCTTCTCCACAACATGTGACTGGCAGCCATGTCCAGAAACTCGCGAACTATTAACCATCATACATTTATCAATACCTCAAAGTTAACAATGAAAATCAGAATCCGCTCTTCGGATGGCTGTAACTCCAAAACTATTATAGATATGGACTTGAAATTTTAGTATGTTATTTTTAAAGGTATGTACTATCGACACATGTTCAATTTTTTTTAAAATATAACACTAGTGGTCCCCCTTAATCACTTATTAAATGTAATTTTACTAATATAACATAGGTATACCTACAGATCTGTATAAAGAAGCAAGTCAAAAAGTCAAAACCAGCAAAAAGTTTTTACAGCATTTAAATTGTCTGATCAGATAGGGATCAGTGAGAAGAATCATATGATATGCGCATAACTCAATTTTGAATTTTTGTAACAGAACACTTTTTAAATATTCACTCCACATACATATAGACAAGATATCACTATAATTTTTCTGGTTTTTATCAAGTAGATTTTTGAAAATGTTGACTAATTTGTCTTTTGGTTTTCGTACTTAAGAAAGAAATACCCCTGTCGCAGCATCCTGCATAACATAGCGAGTTTCCGATTATAAAAATTAGTTTTTCTCGGTAACCAGTTTATACACAATGATGGTTTAAAATCTTTTTTATCTGATTTTTCTCCTCTTTCTAATGGTGTAAAAAAATGTTGCAAAAATTTTTGAAATTGGGAAAACTTTAGCAAAAAGAAATTTTTTTCACGAAAAATGCTCAAAAAAACATGCTTACGGCATCAGACGTGTCTGACTAACGAGTTTCCAACATTTTCACCAAATTTCGTAAAAATAGGATATTTCAGTCGAGAGTTATCATGCGAAAACACACACACACACACACACACACACACACACACACACACACACACATATATATATATATATATATATATATATATATATATATATATATATATATATATATATATATATATATATATATATGTGTGTGTGTGTGTTTTCGCACGATAACTCTCGAATGAAATGTCCTATTTTTACGAAATTTTTGCAATAGTCCCGGACTCAAGTCGCGTCATGACAGTGGCTGTAATAGCTGAATTCCATTCTGGAAATTCTCCAAAAATCTTGCCATAAATGTGATGCTCGGAACATGGTTTTTTGGGCATTTTTCGTGAAAAAAATTAAATTTTGCAAAAATTTCCCCAAATTCAAAAATTTTTGTAACATTTTTTTACACCATTGAAAAAATCACATAAAAAAGGTTTTTGAACAATAATTATGTATTCTGTCAACTAATTTCCGACAAAAACTAATTTTTTTAAACGGAAATTCGTTATGTTATGCAGGATGCTGCGACAGAGGTATTTTATATGCTACATATTACATTAAATCTATAATAATCACTGCTTGTACGGAACGCTATTGGCGCAAGTACAACTTGCACTTGGAGGAATATGTATATAGTATCTTACTACATACATATATGTATGTACATACTAACTCTATAAGTCGTTATTTGACTTCAGTAACGAAATATAGTATATGGATAACCCATATCAAATATCTCCTTATTGAAAAACCATGTTCCTGACGTCAGACACGTCTGGCTGAAGAACTCATCCAAGATTTTTGGACTTCCAACGTTCTCACCAAATTTCGTAATCCTAGGACATTTCGTTCGAGAGTTATCGTGCGGACACATATATATATATATATATATATATATATATATATATATATATATATATATATATATATATATATATATATATATATATATGTATATACATATATATGTATTTATATATACCTCAAAACAAATTTCTGCCATAGTCCCGGGCTCAGGTCGCGTTATGACAGCGGCTGTAATAGCGTGTATCCATTCTGGAAACTCGCTAAAACGGAATCCCTGTATGATAACTCTCGTGTCCGTGGATTCGTCTGTCACACAGGTTTTCTCGAATACTACATACCGTTAGAATTTACAATTTGACGTAATGTTGTATTGAGGACGGGTATATAATTATTATAAGTCAACGATTAGAAAAATAGATTAAAATGGGAGGTCAGTTTGGTACAAAGAAAACGTTTTAATTAATATATCGTATGAGATGTCATTTAAAAGAGCTAACTCTGAGGATTCTAAAAATAAATTTATTTTTTTTTATAAGTTTTGGTCCAATAGTCTTAATAATATAGTTCAAAATTTACTGGAAATGACCTCCCCTCCCCTGATCTCCCAGGTTTCTCAAAGCTAAAATGTTTATAGGATGTGTAAATGTTAAAAAATAGGATTAGGAAAAGTCGGGATCTCAGGATTGGTATTTAAATTTTAACCGCTTTTGATTCAGGCCGTTTTAATATGAAACTCTATACTTATAATCACGTGACGCTCATTCGAACACTAAAATAGCGGTAGCTTTTGTATAAAAACTTCGGTTCTGGAGATTTATAAAATTTGTATTTCCCATCATTTATTTTTCTTTTTCGCTGGTGTAGCGAATAGTGTAACCTACAATATCCCACAAGCTGTCTAAAAATAAGAAATACCTGAAAATACAATTGTGAACAACTCAGCCATTTGGATGAAATTTTCAAAAGTCGGGCGTTTACAGGTCTTCTGGCAACAAACTTCGCACTCGGGATTAAAACTCACACTTTAGTCCCTGAGTGTACACTCTCAAAACGATTTCTTTGTGCAAAAATTGAAAATTTCTTTAATTTTTCTTTCTTTAAATCAAAAAAGGTTTCTTTGAAATAATACCGTGATTTCATTACGAAAAAATTCATATTTTTTTGAATTATTGTTTTACTTCAATGAAATTTTTTCTTTAATTTTAATAAATTTCCTAATTTAAGAAAAAAATAGTTTTAAGTGAAAAAAACTAATTTTTTTAAATTGAAAAAAAACAAAATTTTTAGAATAAAAAGAAATTTTTTTGATCCAAAGAAGTTTTTTTTCAATTTAAAGAAAAAATTTCTTTGTATGATGTTTTGAAGAATCAATTTTTTTAAAATTAGTCAATTGCGTTCTTTGAAATTATTTTCTGAGCATGCGTAGTCACATAAATATGTGCAGAATACTGTTACGTGTTGCACATTTTAAGATGGCTACATAGCTACATGTGATTGAAGCGAAATAACCAAACAATTTATTGAAATGGTGATTTGTTTTTAAAATAAATCAGAACTGATTTTAGAAAGATAAAAACAACATTTTAAGTTGAAAAGTGTTGGGAGAAAGTATTTCACTAGATGGAAATAATTTTAGATATTAGTCATTAAAAAGGTTGGTACAATTTGAAATTTTTCTAAATAAGTATAGGTTAACTATGTTAATAATTTTAAATTTTTTTATGAAAATAGGATTATATATACGTGTCATATTTTAGTTAACCTACTAATTATGTCATAATTATGTGCACTCTATATTGTTATTTATTTCAACAGTTTAACAAATGTGTTTTTTGCTTAAATACAATTAAAAACATTATAGGTATATAGACTGACAAATGAACAATTCGTTTTCTTTGAAACAAAAAAAATTATTGCTTTGAAACAAAGAATTTTTTGTTCTTACGAGCATGCGCAGTTACGTTTATCTGTGCGAAACAGTTAAAATGGCTGCAATATACAGTTGAGTAAATTAACCAGAATAATCATGTAAATCGTTAAAATAATGATGTTTTTAAAGTAATTCAGAGCCATATTTCATTACAGTGAAGTTTATTTTAGTATTGCTATATTGATTCTAGTTAATTTGACATTTTTTATTTATTTTAGTTAATGTACTTACATACGCACATTGTTAGAGTGGAATAAAAAATTTGAAATAAAATGGAGTGATTCCCATAATTCTTTTCAAATTGTGAAAATGAGCGCAAACAAAGGGACATTCACGAGCAATACGTGCAAAAATCAGTACAAATTAAATACATGTAAGTATTATTTCTTTTAAGTTTCTAACTAATTTTATTTTACTTTAAGGAGTATTATCTGTTTGAAAATTTTTTGTTGAAATTTTAGATCAAGCCTTTTTAGGCTCTGGATACACTCGGTTTAACTGTGAGTTAGAATATTTACGATTTTTGTGCGGAAATGATAATGCACTGTGTATCAAAGTGGTCGAGAATTCAAACTCGGATGTAGCAAAAACCGCGAGGCGCAACACTAAATCGTCCGAAAATAACTCGAAACAAACTATCTCAATTCGGAAGGACAGTTATATGGTGCTGGGATAACTGGCTAATGGTAAAAGTCGATATCTTTAAAAATTCATATAGAAAAATGATTTTTAATTTTAAAAAGCGTTTTTCTCAAAATCGTGTTTCTAAAATTCGTACGCAGTAGAACTCAACAATTTTCATTTAAGGTCCGTTTTTTCGTCAAAAGTCCATTTTATTGTTTCAAAACAAAGTCAAATTTGAAAAAATCGATATTTTTTAATGTCCATGTGTGCTTTTGTGACAAAACACATGCTGACAGTGAGAAAAATTTTATTTTGTTCTACATACCGACGTTCGTCAGTTCTACTGCGGGCTAATTAGTACCTTCGGAAAAAGTAATCTTGGTTTGAAGTGCTGTACATAGCCATTTTGTTTTTAAAATTACAAAAAATAAAGCTTTTCTAAACTCTAATATATAATCAGTAAGTGGCCGAAAGGATTTTTTGGTTACTTTTATAGTTTTTTCTGAAAGTATAAATAATGATTTTGAAGATTTCGAGTAAAAACGATTGTATAAACATGGATCTGTTTTTTGACTGGGTGCAAATGATCATAATTGACTAAACCAAAAAATAGCTAGTTTACTTACTATTTACTACTTTGTTGTTGTCTGTAAGTGTATTGCACTCACTATAAGACATATCTATGACTTAAAATTTTTCTGTTTGGTACTCCTCTTACCTTTTTTTTATTTTTGTAGGAATTTTTATAAAAAATAAACGCACATGGACTAGATGTACATCACCTTTTACTGTTTCGGTTTCGACTGCTAGTGCCCAATCATCTTTTGATCCAGGGCTATCCAGAGCCAGATTTACATAAGGGCACTTGGGGCACGTTCTCCGGGGCTTTCACACAATAGGGGTCTCCACAAATTCAAAAATAATGAATAAAATAGAATTATTTTTTACTTGTCAACCTCACTTTTTGGAAAAATATTAGAAATTTTCCAAGGGGGCCTCCACATGGGAAGTGTCCCGGGGTCTCCGCAGAGGTAAATCCGGCCCTGGGGCTATAAATGCACATTTAATTATCACCAATAGGTACTGATTTCGTTGTCAAAACAACAATTTTTGAATTTTTTATCTATCACATACAAAAACCGGTTCGAGCAAGAATTACGCGGAAACTTGAAACTGATTTTATTGAAACTTGGAAGTTGGTAGCTTATATCCAAAATCTAGTCTTGGTCTTGTTACATGGACAAATTGTTCTATTAAACTTCTAAAATCAATGGCTTAGCTACCAAAATAAAAAAAAGTTACAGGCTACTGCTCCTAAAATTCAATTTTCAAAATAAATCTTTTCTGATAAGTTATTTTTTTTACTCTAGTTAATTTTTGGCCTGCGTGGTCCTTTTCTACTCAGCATACCTAATAATTATGTATTTTTATAATTTTGATATATACTTTTTAAAACTGCGATGTAATTTCAACAAATAAATAATTTTCGTTGTTTGTTTTTTTTTATTTTATATCCCTACTTATTTTTTCTTTTTGTTCAGACAATTATACGAAATTTAATAGTGTACTAAAAATTTTCTTTCATTTAATTATTATTCTAGTAATAATTTTTTAAGTAAAAAATAAAAAAGTAAAAGAGAAAAAAGAATTATTATTTGTCTAAAAAATTTATTTTTATTGAACCAAATAAAAAGTTATTTAAAGCAAAAAAAGTTTTTATTTGAAACCTTAAAAATATTTTATTTTAAAGAAATCAATTTTTTTGAATTTAGAATTTGCTCTTAAAAAAATTCACTTTTTTTCTAAATTTGAAGAAATAAATTTATTAATTCAAAGAAACTAATTTTAAAGAAATCTGTTTCTGTCATCAAAGAAATTCACTTTTTTCAATCTGAAGATTAAACTTATTTAGTCCAAAGAAATAAAATTAAAGAAATTTCTTTCTACCACTAAAGAAATAGTTTCTTTGTGCGTATTGAAAGAAATTACTTCTTTAATTAAAAAAAATTTTCTTTGATTCAAAAATTTCTTTTTGAGCGTGTAGGTATAACATACTAGGTATATGCTGGGGTAGGTACCAATGATCATAAGTAATTAAACCAGATAAATAGCTAGGTAATGTTTGTTGTTGTCTCTATGTGTACCTACTGAACTATAGAAAATATCCAAGATTCAATGTTTTTCCATGCAGCGGGACAAATTCTTTGACATTTACATTAAAAATGGTTCAAACCAATGAACATACTTTATAATCAGATTATAGATACAAAACACACAAATACAAAGTCAAATAATAATGCGAATGGGTTATAAGTGAAGAGCACACAATACACATACACAATCAAACAAAAAATACACATATACACACACATACATACATACGTGATGTCTGGTGAATACGGCAAGGTGAATGAACTCACCAATACTCACAAACTACTCACTATCGTCAACATGGCGATATAAATATTGGAGGGGGACACACAATATTCACGTGAGGAGAAGGGACTATGAAATAAAACTGAACAGGCAGTAAGTAAACGAGGCCTATATAAAATACACACACACACACAATACAGAGTAGGCACGCATATCCCCAAACATATAACGTAGCACAACTTTTGTTACGTTGGGATAGGCCCTGTACGAAACAAACGACGAATGACGGACAGACAAACGGACAAATAAAACGGATGGACTGACAGACGGATAGACAGACAGTGATGGAAGTAAAAGAAGGAGAAATACGCAACGTATATACCAGCAAAATATTATGTATGTGTAGAGAAGAACGTTGAGGACGTAGAGGTATATAAATGTGTGGATAGGAAGGAGTACAGAGTGACCCATCATCCAAATGTGGCATCTTGACGTTGCCGTCAAAATCGTATAAATATCTTAATCAAATTTTCGAATAACGATTTTAAAACTAGGAATGGACTACTAGACTAATTTCAGAAATGTGTTTAAGCCTATAGGTATATTTATTGCTTTATTATAAACCTATAGTAAATGTTTGTCCAGAAAACGATCTTGTATCTTGAGAAATAGAAGCATAAAATATTTGGATTTAAAATTAGCCGCCAGAATAATATGAAATTGTTGCCAAACTATCAAACGTCATTTTACTTACACGAAGCAAATGTTAAAAGTAGTGTATTTACATGTAATTGATTATAATTGTGATTGAAAATTTGAGTGAAAAACTTTACTTCTAGTGTTCCGTAGTGTAGTCTTCACATTTCCGAACTTAACAGTACAAAAATTCGAATTTGCAGCCAAAAAACCTTGCTACCATTTAACAAATTTTTATTTTATCGCGGAAAGTGTTTATACTATCAAAACCAGTCTGGTAAAAGAGGCCTAAGTTCAGGCAATGAATATTTTGCTCGTAAAAAGTAGCGATAGTCTAATTTACTGATTAATTCATTATCTCAAAATTACTATAAAACTGGAAGCATAAATTTTAGATAATAGTTTGCTTTCATGACATAAAAATAGAAACTGTTGAAATGGAAACGTTTAACAAATTACAATAAAATTAATTAGGTAACTTATATAATTATAATTATTATTATTATTATTATTATTATAACTTATAGTAATTATATTTGTATGTGAAAAATGTAATACATTTTAGGACTTTTTATACGAAAATTTCAAATCCAAATTTCTTACCCCGAAATTTCAAAATTCTAACTAATTTTTAGAGTGTTCCGGAATTGGGAGAGAAATTTTTAAATTCTGAGACGCATCAAAATGAGGATTAGTAAATAAATAGATTCAAAGCTACAAAATATAAATTTTCAATTTTATACCCTTACACAGGGACGTAATTTTTGTTTCCTTAAAATTCATCTATTCATCACATAATATTTATTTTCAGTTTTGTGTTTTTTATTAATTAATAATTCCTTAAAAAAATGATAAAAACAAGAGTGGATATTTCAAAAACCAAAGTCTCGGAATTAAAATTTCAATACCCGAATTAAAAATATCCTATTGAAATCCCTAAATTGAGATTCAGTTTAAATTTTTGAATATTGTTTTTTATCTTGTGTGGTATACTGCGATACCAGTAATCAATCCTAAAATTGAAATCTTACCACGTTCTCCAAATTGCAATCAAAGAATTGACTCATTTTAACAAGTTAAATTGGATATCCGTTTTCTCCTGAATTCAACGAATTTCCAAACAAAACGTGAAGGATATCATAAACCTCAGTTTATCACATTACCCAAGTAAGAATTTAAATTAACAACAAATATTTTTCTACCTTGCTTCCACCTTCCTACCTTTTTCTACCTTCCTACCTAAATATCTTCTATACTTGCAAAAAGCAGAATTTTAAACGTAAAATTTACGATAAAAATTTCAAAAATTATTTTATAAATTAAAAAAAAAAAGTTGACTTGTTCATCTTGTACATTTAAAAAACGGGCTGATACAGTAAGTTAAAGAATAGTTTAGTTAGATGGGCTCGACTCTTTGGGCTTAAACGGATGCTTGCCTAGATGGACGACTTATAAATTATTATTTGTAAGTCGCTGAATGGCTGCTATACGCCGTTTTTTTCGTGATATTCACATACATATATGCACATATGCATGTGTGCGAGCGCATACACCGCCAGTCAAAAGTTTAATACCAGCAAAAATATGTCACATGTCAATTTTTGATTAACGACACGCTTTGTATAAGGTAGACGAGCCAATCCAAAAGCAACAACAGCGATTTTATATTAATAAACGGACATGAACAGTTTCCTAAACAGACAAAAAGACTATTTCACAAAGTATATTTGATCTTAAGTTTTTGCTTGATACTGTACATATCTAGTGTGGTGTTACGAAGTTGTCCGCTCAAGTTTTTGTGCATAGAATTATTTATCGTAGGTTATTGTACAGCATTCAGGCCTTGTGATTAAAACATATATACAAAAAAAAACTGTACACATATGTATGTAAGAATCTTCTATCGCATACCTCTCTTTGCTGCTAAAAAGAAGAAATCTCCGGTTTTTTTTCTATTATTTCTCTCTCTCTCGGTTGTTGTTGTTTGGTTTGAATCGGCCATTTTTATTTTGAAATTTAATTTAATTTTAAACAATTTGAAATTGTTGCTGCGTTGTTTTCTTTTTTTTCTAAAAAAGAATTTTTTCATGGAATAGACAATTTACTTTTCAAGATTTCTTCTGTCCGTTAAATAATAGTCGAGATAATATGTAAGCATAATAGACAAACGTATTTGTACATAGAAAGGAATTCGAACTATAATTAACGCCATTGGGTATCGTGAAACTTGTTTTTGAAGCGTTTCAATTACTCCGAAATACAATGAAATGTTTTTATTCACAACGAATATTGGAAGAATTTTTTTATTAAAAATTATATAAAATTCAATTTTGTTAATAGTAGTTTGTTTTTTAACTTTGCACAAAAAAAAGTATTCAACCTAAATTTGTATCAATTAAGTTTGCTTTCTATGTCATGAATCATGAGTTTTATTTTGAGGAAATCACAACAAATTTTTCTTGAACCACGGTGTTAATCCAGTTTATGTTGAAAATACTGCTTGCGAACCACTGTTAAACTGAAGTTAATCTTCATAGAATTTTTTTGCTTCTGACGATTGAATTGAATAGGGAAAATCCTCTAAATTGGCATGACTATTAACAAAACTGCTATTATACTTACTGTAATGTCTTCCAATGAGTCAACACAAAATTAGGAATTCTTTTCAACAATTTCATAGTCGGTCCAAACATTCGTAAAGGCACTTATTGATAATATAAGTCTTACCCCTCTTCACCTAACTTTTTAATCCAATTTTTTGTTTTATCTTTTTTAATCCAATTTTTTATTTTATTTTTTTTTTTTTTTCGAATCTGCAAATAAATTGAAAATGTTTTAATCACTTTAGAAATGTGAAAACTTTCTGTCATTCAAAATCAAAATTATCCCTCTCATTTTACTTTTCGAAGCTTTTTGAACAATTTTAATTTTTTTATTTAATTTCTTAATTTCTAGCTTCATAGCATTAAAATACTTAAATTTACGTTAAAAAGCACATAAAATACGTAAAAATCTAACAGTGTTCTATAATCACTTCTATACCCCCTCTTCGGTTGTTGATTTATTAGATTTAGGGTAAAATATTGCATGAAACTACTCAATATACCTCAAAGAAAAAAGAGGGTGAATATATAAGAAAAGAAAAAGGTGAATACGTGGAATGAAAAATACGAAAGTATAAAAATTCATTACATGGAAAAGTTTCAAATTAGCCGAATAAAATATATGAAATATTTCACTTTGTAAAATATTACTTTACCGCAACGAACGCAAACTAACGCGAAAGTCTTGTGCACAGAATTTTTATCAAGAGAAACAAATTTAAATAATAAAAATAAAAAACTTATTATTTATTTAATGATTCAAATAAATTTTAAAAAAAGTCCATGTTAGAAACGCAGGCAACCAACACTCACATTCGACTCGCGAGTATCGAAGAGTAAGAGCCCGCGTTATATGTTTGGATAAATATTGATATGCGTGACAGAATGTATAATTTTTTTTTTATTTTTCTTACATGGCCTGCTTGCTTGGCGTGTAGGTAATATTTACTTCGTTTTAAACCGTATTATATTATTAATTCTCTTAAATTGAAACTTAATTTTAATGTCAAAAAAATTATTGTAGATATTTATTTCCAACAAAAATAATATAAAAATTTTGAACGATTTTTGAAATTTTGAAATTTGTTTGTTTAATCAAATTTTTATAAAATTATAGGTAGGTACAGAAAGCGAAACATGTCATTCTAGAGCAATATCTAATTTCAGAATGTCGGTTTTATTTATAACATTTACAATTACAATAATTGTAAATATTACGGTGATTAGATAAGTGGTCGGGATTAGAATTTGTAACACCCGTATCTATACAGTCGCCTTCTTAAAATATCTATGCCGATATTCATCTGGAATTATGGAAAACGACACTGAAAAAAATCTTCATAAACATATATAGCTGGCCATGAAAGTCAAATCATCCAAATTTGACTTTTGGACTTTTGGGTGATTCCAAGACATCCTAATAAAAAAAACTAAATGGTTTGTGATAAAACATTGACCCTCACAGCAGGCAATTCATATTTTGAAAAAAAATTATACTTATAAAATTTTAGATATTTTGATCTTGATATTAAAAATTCTCGTGTGTCTACAGATGTAATTGTAGCTTAATTAGAAATCAAATGCTACTACAAATATTACTCATATATTAAATACATCCTCGGGTATTAAAAAAAAAAAAAAAAAAAAAAAAAAAACTGGTATAGATAGTAAAATGTTTCTGTAAATTGTTTTGTAAATTTCGGAAAATTAGTTAAATAATATATTTTCATATAGTGGAATTAGAAAATGCAAATTTCACTAATTAAAAAAAAGACATCGATTTTAAAGAAAAAGATGGTTCTCCTTCTATAATTTTTAACTGCGTGACCCTAAACTTTTGATTCTGAATGTCTTTTGGATCTCTATGCATAGGTAAGACCAAAAATCTTCTTCTTGAAAACGGAACTTGTATTTTAATTTTAGCTAAAGAATATTTATTTATCACATTTGAATAATTTATAACAACATTTTATATAAAAACAAGATTATAACAGGTACTTTTTAGAAATACATAGTTAGTTACTTACTATATGTGAACGATCATGTTGGCATTAGTGTTACATATGTCCAACATAACTTATTTATTATATGTCTATTTCATTCTTACACCTGTGATTGATATAACCTTTTGATATCAATACAAAAACAGCACAGTATAAACACTGACAAACTCGCATTTTGAGTCTTTGTTGAGTACTGTACAGTACTTATACAATTACAGTGTTTATTTAAAAAAAAAAAAAACATGTTCCAAATGTGCATGGCGCGTCATCAGGTATAACAGTTGCCAACATTGCCAAACGACTACAGTCAGTGTTACCAAAATAATAAATGCATTTCAAGTTTAACATCTTCAAGGTAAAATGATGCTGCCAATATGAAATCAAAAGATTATGAAAAATTAATTTGATAAAGAAAAAGTGTTCTTTAACCTCTCAACATAGGAAGGCTATAACTAGTAATGGGTTCGGAAATCAAAATTTTTAGCATATTTATACATCTTTTAAAATCGCTACAAGGTATGCGTGTTGATGTGTGTTCGTTTGTATCTGATTTTTTTTCCTGTATTGTGTCTCGCTAATAAAAAATGATATCGACTTCGTTTTAATAAATAAATCGAGATCTAATGCCAGAAACTGCATTTATTTTCGTTAGGCGTTGGCGGATAACAGAAACTGACGGATAATCGAATGACGGTTAATCTAAGTTCTACTGTACTAATGTACTATAAAAATAATAATATTAATAATGATAAAAAAAAAACCTATTTTAAATAAAATAAAGTAAAAAAAATGTTTTTTGAGAAAAAGCTTTTATTTAAAAATGAGGTAAAGAAATGAAATAACTACTGAGTGAAGTTTGAAGCAATATGCAACATAATTTATAAAAGCTTGAGGCGTTATTATTAATTATTTCTGTTTTGGATATAAGTGTAGCTATTTTACTTTTCAGTACTTACCAAACTTGATTAAACGCCTCAAGCTTTTATAAATTATGTTGCATATTGCTTCAAACCTCACTCAGTAGTTATTTCATTTTTTTAACCCATCTTTAAATAAAAGCTTTTTCTTAAAACACATTTTTTTTACTTTATTTTATTTTCTACTCTTTAGTCTGATTACAATTAATTTAAAAAAAAAATAAAGAAGTAATTTTTTTACCTATATTTTAATCGGTTAATTTACTCTAATCAGACTAACTATGGAAACAAAAAATTGCAATGTAAAATCAATGGACAATATTTGACAATTCGAAATGTCAAAAAGTTGCATAGGACTAAAAATCAACAATTTTGGTTTGGGGCAATTTAGGGAAAAACTAATTATACAATATTGCATTGTCATCAAGGTTAGAAAAGTATGCAAAATTTGAAACCTCTAGCTCAATTAGAACCTGTCTCAATTTTGATTCCAAGATTTGATCTAAACCAAGATACTAACAGCAAGTTAAATAAAAGCTTTTAAAAATAGGAATCTTTAAGAAACATTTAAAGAATAAGATGCACAAATTTTGAAGTACAATATATATTTTAGCAATTTAGTTTTAAAAATTGAGAAATGTATCGAAATTTATGTCAGTTAGTATAGGTACTTTTCAGTTGAACATGCATTTTCTATATGTGAAATCTATGAATTTTTTAAGATTATAAAATCAGCTTAGTGTATTATCAAATTTATAAAAAAGAAAATTTCAAAATATTAAAAAAAAAAAAATCTTTTTAGAAAATTAAAGGGCATAGGGAAAGAGATTGAGAAAACAAAAATTTCCAAACTATCCAATTTTGATTTGCAACAACTTTTTTGCAATTTACTAGTTTCTTAATCCCTAGTGCTCTAGCCACCTTAAGCAAACGTAAAAATATAGAATTAGAAAAAACTTTCAAATTAAAGCTTGGTAAAAAATGTTCTCACAAGTTTAAATCAGTACGTATGTATTGGCGTATGCCAATATCAATCCAAACATGTAAACAAAACTTTTAATAATAAATAATTAAACAAATTTTAGCAAACATAAAAGGCAAAAAGTGTTGAAGAATCAATTTTTTTTCTATTTTTTGTTTAAATGCAGACAAAATCATCGTGTATGAGGTCATCTTAATATTTAATCTTCCTACCATAATTAATTAAAAAATCACGAAATACTTTAATTGAGTTCTCAAAATACAGTACGACACTGTTCATCTATATCCGTCTATCTACCCAGTAATATAAAATATAACAACCAGTAATTTTTTCAATATTTTTTTTTTATTTCACGCAGGCAAAGACAAAATCAAAACGTCTATTTAAATCGTTCATGAAGGTAGCAAATTGAATCCAATGCACATATGAAATATTATTAAATGAAATTATTATCTATATTATATAAAACATTGTTGTTATAATAACTATAATTAAACTTATAAAAAATTATGTATTTTAAAATATTATATATGTTGGTATAATCTTAAATATATTCTTATTTTGTTCTTTTTGAAACTATCAAACCGAAACAAAACTTGAAAATGTAAGATTCATTCTCTAATTTGAATCAATTTTAAGAGTAATTTACGTAATTACAAGAAAGACAACATGTAAATATCTACTAATAAAGGCAATTTGAAAATAATTGTAGTTTCTTTTTTAAATTTTTTGTATAATATTTCTACTTGCTATTCAAAAAATACCTATACAGCCAACTTCCTTGAGAACAAATATAAAACTCTGATAGAGTTTTACATAATCTTATTATTCTAACAGTGATCTACAAAAATTAGAAAAGATACTTAAAAATTGACTTCCATGGTCAAAGGAATATAGGTTATTATTTTTGCTAGGACATACGGTGTGTTTTCTGCGATATTTTCTCAGCAAAAGGAAAATAATTATGTGTCTAATATTTATGTTATTTGCGTAAGACAAAAGACAATTTCTTTATCTGAAACGTTTGTAATATTTGTCAACTGAACATTTTCTAAGGACATTAAAACTTATAACTTTGAACAATCTTTGTTCTTGAATGTCGATCGAATTTCGGCTTTGAAGTCAGGACATACCATTTTCAAAAGTTGATGCAACTGCTATACAATTTGTAAGTCAATAATATACAGAAAGGGTCATCCTTTATTACCGCTCATTGCACAAAAACAAACTTTTTAAATTGGATAAGTCGGTGCACACTAGTTCGCTCCCGCGGTCAGAAAACCCTGAAGGGTCGTATACTAGTTCGCTCCCGTGACCATATACTAGTTCGCTCCCGCGGTCATAAAACCCTGAAGGGTAGTATACTAGTTCGCTCCCGTAACTATATACACAAATTGAACAACAAAATGAGAATGTTTTTATTTATGTTTTATAATTTAATATTAAATACATTATAAATTTGGTGTAAATTTACATGACATACATTTTACAAAGTCGAATCTACTTATTACATTTTGTTTCAATAACGAAATTTTCCTTTCTACAAATTCCTTACGCAAATTAACTGCCTTGCGATACACTTTTTTCTGTTGATGAACTTTTTGAATGATTTTCTGTTATATATATATATATATATATATATATATATATATATATATATATATATATATATATATATATATATATATATATATATTAAAGACAATAAAAGGACTTGTTAAGAAATGGGGAAAACCCAGAAGAAAGAAACAAATACACGTGTATCCGAAACAAGTAGCAAATTACGAATTTCATGTTGAACGAGTTTTAGGTAGATACCAAGTAGTGGGCGGGGAGATTAAATAATGAATATTACCAAAGATTTTTAAATTTAACTTGAATAATTATAAATGTAAGATTGAATAATATACATAATTGTAGGAATTAAATTTTGATATTCACCATATTCATTACCGATTTTCACAAAGTAAAATTATCTACAATTAATTCCTATTTTTTTTTTTTAAATCCTGCCATATGCTACTGATTTTGGTGCATCAAAAACAAATAAAATTTGAACTAACGTAAATAAAACACAACACACTAAATGTCCATTATTAACTGTAATTTTGAACGCTTTTAAAAATTCGAATTTTAAACAAATAAAATTTTAATTGTTAAGTTATTTAACTAATTGTCATTTAGGTAATTAATTTTATCTGTCAGTAGATAACGAGTTGTGAACTAACCTACGACCCTTTTTCAAGATAAGATTAAAATTTGACCGCGGGAGCGAACTAGTATACATCCCGGGAGCGAACTAACCTACGACCCTTTTTCAAGAGGAGATTAAAATTTGACCGCGGGAGCGAACTAGTATGCACCCGGATAAGTTTGGTCCGGAAGATCTAATATCATAAACACATTAAGGTTTTATTGAACTTTCTGAGAGGTTTAATTATACCCAAATCATAATATTTTATAGAACATTATGCTATGCTAATGACCCAAAAACGTTTACATCGATTAAGTTTAAATTTCAACGTCACGCCTGTAATTTTATTTATTTAACACTAACTGTTACCCGCGGCTTCACTCGCGTGGCTTTTGAAATTAAAACATCTAGTTAGATCGTATAAAGTGTACTTTCATCGCGTCGCTCTTGTGCGTCGAGTACTGCTACTTTTTCTTTGGACTTTTCCCACAGAAGTACAATATTTTCCCCGGGTAAAAAATAGACTATAACATTCTTTTAACAACATGCCAAGTTCAAATGAAATCAATAATTCTTTTTTATACCATTTTAAATATATTTTCCCACGGGAATATGACTTCCGACAAGATTTAGATATTTTCCCGGGGTAGAAAGTAGACTGTGTCCTTTTTCGTCCTCTCTGTAAACAATATGCAAAGTCTGAAATCAATTATCCTTTTTTTAATAGTCAGTTGTTATTTCATTGTTTCCTTTTAAATACATTTTCCCTCGGGAATGAGTTATTTTATCGGTGCAAAAAAAATAACTTATGTTTATCGCTGTATATCGTCATCTTTGTCTATCATCATTTTTTTTTTTCATTTGAAATATATTTTTTCACAGGAATGAAATTTTCCACGGGAAATTTCCCGGGGTATAAAGTAGTTTATGTCCTTTCTCATCCCTTGTGTTAGCAATATACAAAGTTTGAAATCATTTATCCGTTTTTTAATAGTCAGCTAATTTAATGCATTTTCCCACGGGAATGAAATATTTTCCCGAGATAAAAAGTAGCCTATAACCGTCTCTGGCCCGCAAGCAACGTCTGTACAAAGTTTCAAGTTGATTGGTTAAGTTGTTGAGGCGTGAAAGCCAGTCAAACAAACAAACAAACAAACAAACTCACTTTCGCATTTATAATATTAGTAAAGATTAACATTAAAATGTAGGTAGGGTAAGTGCGGGAGAGATGCCGCAGTAGCCATAGTTCGTCCGTTGATTGATAAATAGCGCTATTAATGGATTAGATGTTTAAAATAAGTTATTCTTTAAGCTGTATATGACAACATTTATGATTAGTGCATCAATTTAGTTATTATCCAACTTTTTATTATTTTTAACATAATATTTTATCAAGCATTTTATTCATGAGAATTTAAGAATGTATATTTCATTGTTTTAATGAAAATGAGTTTTGTTATTAATTTAGGTATATTTTAAAAGTACTGTATAAAATTTTAGGTTGGAATTCCGCACTATGCTTGCTATAGCAACATGCGGCATCTATCCCAACAAAAAGAAGAGATGCCTCATTTAAAGTTGGTATAGATGCCGCATCATATTACATGTTAAAAACATAGCCATGCATACCTTAATTATGCAATTTTTTTTGGACTGTAAATTATGCCACGTAAATATAAAAAATCCATTAATGGATCAAGAAGAACCCTCATATTAGTGAAGATAATGATGATTGCCTGCGTATTGAATGTTTTGAAAAGTATTCAGAAACAAAAAAAAAGTTGACTGGTTAAGATGTATAAAGTGCCAAAAATGGTTACATATGGCATGCATCATGTATGGAGATGTGTATAAAATACAAAATTTTTAATATGAACTATGCGGCGTCTCACCTTCTTTGATGCGGCAACTCTCCCATAAGTGTAGGAGAGACGGCGCTTTGCAGGCTCTACAAAAATGTTAATTATGAATCCCTTTATGACTCAGAATTTAAAATTCTTTATAAATAATTTTAAAGAACAATATTTACATTTATTGTGTACCAAATTTCAAATCAATTAAATGTATACTTTAAGAACTATCAAGTGTTTTCAAAATGTGCGGCATCTCTCCCGCATTCACCCTATATGACATATATTTTAAGAGACCCCAAAATAATGCGATGATTATTGTCTAATGCTACTTAATTATTTTTAATTAAACGTAAAAGTTTTTTGATTGGCTAATATCATATAGAGTGATTTTTAAATATTAAGTGCTTTATACTATAAGAGATACTGAAGAATATTGCAAAATTTGGAATTCAAAAAATTAATCGTTTAGTAACAGTGGCGATTTTAGTGTACAGACTATGAGCAGGAATGGACCTACCCAAAAATTTTGAAAAAATGAAGAAGAAATAAACGAAATTAACAAAAAGATTTAAAGAATGACTTTAACTTAAACATTTTTCTGAATTCCAAAATTTTGTATACTCGCAATTTTGTCGGTGATATCGTTAAGCACAGCTTCTGCTAAAGTGCTAAACGAGACTTTTATATTATTATATAATAGTATCAAATCGTACTTAAGATCACCCATGACTGGATAAATACTCAGTGGCTTGGAAGTCTTTGCTATAATTAAAAGAAAGCAAAATTACAACTTAACATATTCGTCTCTCAAAACTAAAAAAAACCGGTTTATTCAGGCAAGTTTAATCATAAAGAGATTTTATGCTTATTTTATAATGCCTGTTCAATTTAAAATGTAGAAAAATTCGGGCCTACCCGAAAATAAAAATCCTAAAATCGCCTCTGCTTAGCAACAATAAGTTGCTATTATGGTAATAATTAAAATGTTCAATTTTAAATTGATAAACAATTATGTAAAAATAATTAAAAAATTTTATTAGGCATTTAAAAATAACAATTGAAACTATAAATATTTAAATTAACTTCACTTGCTCCAAATCAGAATTTTTGGGTGATTTTGTCGAATTTTTCTACTTTTTTGTCACTGAAGAAGTGGTTAGCGAATTAATTCCGCCAAAAACACGCTAGTTACAAACTTACACTCTGAAATGAATCGAAAAAGTTTGTTGCACTGCACCCGAACGTTTGTTGCAACAAGAGAAACATTTTTGATGTAACCAACATTTAAATATAGATCAAGTGTAAAGACAATACAAAACGTATTGCATTAGGTCAAGACTATAAATTGACTGAAAGTAATGCAGAATGCAGACAATTCGTACATACACAAACACAGACATACATACATCTTTGTATATGATTATTATCAGAATAGTTAGGGAACAAACAGTCAAAACATTGCACAGTTTATAAAAATAAATTGTTTTGTGCGTGGTGAACGAACGCGAATGATCGACGGCAACGGCACGGCGGACTCGTAAAGGGGCAGTGTGGGGGGCAGAGGGCTGGGGGGGGGTGCCTGAACGCGAAGTAAATAAAACCGTGTAACCAAGTCAAATAATGAAAAATATTCACTGTTCAAATATATTTGTATGTGTGTATGTATATATTCAAAACAAAATGCACATTGTATGTATACACACATGCATGCATGTATTTGCATTGCACATTTGTACGACGAAATAAACATGAAATTTTTAAGTTGAATATTCAAGTTCAATAGTCAAATAAGTGGAATAGTGGTTTGGAATATTATTTTCTTAAACGATTTTATACTTATGTGAACTGATAAATAATTATAACAAATCGTCAGCTGAGTATTGGTTGGCAGGGCCAGCTTAACCAATAGGCCACCCTAGGCCATGGCCTAGGGGCGGGAGATCTTCAGGGGCGGCAAATTTTCAAAATAGGGCAGAAAAATGAGTAATTAACGTTTTTTTTTTTTTTTTTGTTCATCACTTATTTTTTTTTAAGAGAAAGTTTGTAAAAAAGGTAGGAAAAAGGGCGGCAAATTTTTAAAACAGGGCAGAAAAATTTATGGTTGACGTTTTTTTTTCTTTTTTCAAGATTTCCTTTTTTTCAAAAAAAAGGTAGGGGCGGCATTTTTCAAGGTGCCTAGGGGCGGACTCAGGGTTAATCCGGCCCTGTTGGTTGGTACCAAGTCCATTTTTTTTAAAAATTTTTTCTGATAGTGGTTTCGATTTCAAAACTAACAAGACAACAATGTAGAAAAAAATTTTAAAAAATGAAATTCATTTCTCTTGAAAGATCTACAGTATCTCTTGCATAATGTTGAAAATCAAAATTTCAAGCTCGTGTTATTCGATTAAAAGATGCTATGAACTGGTAGAGAGAAGAGGTTTCAACTATTAACATAATCAAAAAAATCAAAAATCTTTGATAGTAAATTTCATTTTTTTTACAGTATCGGAAAAGTTTTCTTTGCCTACCGATCAAACCGCGGCTTCTGTTACCTTTCTGTAAAAATATTCATAAAGTTTCAAAATAATCTTACTGATTTTTTTTCAATTTTTTTATCCTGGCTGCTTCTTTGCTAACGTACATTTTGTCCGATGCCTAGTAAATATTTAGTTTTGAAACAGTATTTTAGCAAATTTCTGAATTGGACATTCAGCTATTACAGCCACGCTAGTGACTCGACTCAAGTCCCGGGTTATGACAGAAATTTGTTTTAAGGTGCCTAGAAACCGAAAATAATATTCACTAAAACATCCTATTTTTACGAAATTTGGTGAAAACGTTGGAAGTCCAAAAATCTTGGATGAATTCTTCAGCCAGACAAGTCCGCTGCCTAAAACATAATTTTTTGGGGATTTTTAATAAATCAAAAATTTTTTTGTCAAAAATTCAAAAGTTTTTGAGACAATTTTTTACACCATTGAAAGGAGAAGAAAAAAAATACATAAAAAACGTTTCTGAATCATTATTCTATATCCAAAATTTATGTGGTTTCATTTTGATCGAAAATTTTTTAAAAAGTCAAATTTCTCTCAATAAATAATTTTTACCGGACATTATTAAATTTACATTTATACCAATACTGAACTCAATATGAAAACTTACAAAATAATTAATATTATGCCTAGTATGCCTACTCTTACAGTAACCATGCATTTAACATAATAGTAATTTGTAACATATTTTGAAACGATTATGTATTTTTGTGTACACAAACGAATTTAATATGCAATGTAATTTAAAAATTGAATACTTTGTAACAATACTGCAATAATATTTTTAATAGAAAGATCAAATACAAAAATATAGGTATCATTGACTTTCACAAACATAAAACTGTATAAACAATTTGTGTAAAAATTCAAATACAGTAGAACTTCGATTAACCGTCACTGTTGGGACCGGGACTGTGACGGTTAATCGAATTAAACGGATAACAGAAATTTCTTAATAAAACAGAAACTGACGGTTAATCGAAGTTCTACTGTACCTCTATCGCAGTATTCTGCACAATCTAGTGTTTCTCAAGACTTACTTTTAAGAGAATAACTTCCTGCCACATAAAACAGGCATATATTTATTTCAATTTCAGAAAGAAAATTTTAAAAATATAAGAATTATATGGGGTATTTTATTCATGAATAACAATTGAAAAACATCATAAAATTCAAGAAAATGTTACTGGATAATTTGGCAACTGTTTCTGTAAAGATTCCAAAAATATTATCTAATTTTACATTTTTTACAATTTGCATTTTTCATTAATATATTTCATTAAATCCCAAAACTTTTAATTTTGATTACCTAAGCAATTTCTGTGGAAAAATACTCTGCCATTATTTAACATAATTTTTTATTATTTGGAAACAAAAAACAACAAAATTTAAATCAGTTGAATAAAAATTCAATTTACGGATCATAAAATTTTACAAGAATCATTACTATAACCTTGGACATTGGTAACCGAACAACAATTTTACAAAAACACAAATATACTTTAACGACCAATAAGAAAGAATTTGATCAATAAATAAAAGAAATGTATTTTATTGTGATTAATGGGACTCATTTTTCAAAATGTGAATTTATCTGTTTCAAATAAAAATAAGAATAATTTTGTCTCAGTTAAGTCCAAGAAGTATATACCCGAAGTACATAACGTGAACTATACATGGAGAGAAAATTCCTATAAAAATTACTGTGCTCAGCACTACAATCGACGTGTAAAAGGCGAACATATTCAATTCTGTAAGGTAAAAATATAAAGATTATAATTAATCATAAAAAATTTAAAGGATGGAATGTTCTTTTCGTAATATTATCTCCGTAAAATTTGTAAAACAGCACAGTAAAAAGTTCCATTACCGACAAAAAAATAATTTTTAATTGTTTTTATTAAAAAAATTACCATGCTAACATGCTAATAATAGAAAGAAAAAAAACAGAAAGAAGGTTGGTTGTGTTGGGAACGCTGTAATGAAATGTACCTCACTTAGCGAGTTACATGCGAACCATAGGTGTGGACTGTGGAAGAAACTTTGTCAGACAGGTCGCACCAAGCATCTTGATTTATCAGACTGTGTTACAAGCAGCTAGCACAGCTAGTTGTCAGTTTCTTTTACACTCTCTTAGGACGATGTCATCGTTTAATTCATCTTTTTGTTATTTACCTATCTTTAGTATATGTATTAGAATATATTGTTGGCAATCATTTTTGTATACATGTTTTTACAGGTACAGTGCAACTAACATAAGGTCGCGAGTCAGATGCGCAAATGAAAGAGTACGACAACAAGAATTAAACTATAATATATATGCATAAGAGTAAGTTGTGTTAGTAGCACCACATTAAATTTTACCATGCTAGCACATATTTTTTATTTTGGTCGTCGATCGCGCACGGATTATAGGGGAGCATGGTAATTTTTCTGAAATTTTCTCTACAAAAATTATAGGATTTTTCTCTCCGTGTATAGCAACTTCTACTCCCTCCAAAGTCAACAGAAGTGTTCAAGAACTAATTTTCACTAATTTTCAATTAGTTTGATGATCCATATTTGAAAGTTTTGGTTTTAATGAAAAAAAGCCAGTAAAGTTTATTACATAAGTCGTATATCAGGCTTGCCAAATTTTCAATTTTTGACGACAAGACATCAACATTTGTTGCGGATCTTTTTTTCCCACCATTGACGAACGAAAAAGCCGTATCTCATTTTCAAGACCTCGTGACCTGGAGACACAAGTCCTCGAATAATTCTTCAAAAATACCGTTGGTGAGGAAAAAAATCATTACAACTACTAGGAACATAGGTACTCTACGATATTTTTTAAAATTTACAATTGACCGGACATTTCCTGTCCGGGCGCACATGGAAAGCTGGACCGGGACAAATCACGTCATAATCCGACTATCCGGTCAAAAAATGGACAGTTGGAATTTTTTTGTATATGCTTTAGTTCTTTTCTCAAATAAATACTTACATCAAAATTTTTAACCCAAATGAAAGTTTAAGCTGTCTATCAAAGTTTAAAAAAGTTTCTAATTTTTTGAAGATTTGCACAGTGGTGTAATCCCAAAAAAAAATTACGTTATTTGAAATTATAATATATGGAAGTTTAATTAACAACTTATTTTCAGAGGCACATTTAATCTTGTCAAACTATACTTAAGTATATTTTTCTATAAAAAGTACATCCATTCGTCATAATATGTATTATGTTCTTATACAAGTTTAGCTGTAGAATTTTTTTACCGTCATATCTATCCTGACGAAGTTAATTCTAGAAAAAATAAAAATGATAATACTATTAGGAGGTATATACCCACTGTGTATGGCGTTCACTGCAACGAGCGAACTCTCGAACACAAGCAGATTAAAGGGTCCATGAACTTAACAAGTTTAATCGACGTATGTATCAAATATTATTATATTATAATGTCTTACATATTTTGTCTACCTTCGAATCATATACACATAATATGAAAAGACATAAAAATACATGTAGATATACATAAAACATAAATACATAAACTTGTTATGTTTTTTATTAACTAAAGTCAACTATATATTATACATATAAATAGGAATGGTTAATACCTATGTCATTATTATAAAAAGTTTTTAATATTGATTTTTTTTTTTAAATTTTTTAATAATCCGAAGCATTTCTAAAATGACTTAAGTAAAAGTTTATTATACCGAATTCTTTCTCTTAGATATGATTCTTTTCTAAAATATTTTCATGGACAATCATTATATTCTTACCAGCGCTTCCACAATGAATTATTTTCTGTACATCTAACCCTGGCTGTACACTGAGATGGACATTGTTAGCTAACACAAATGTTAGTTATTTCATGTACATTTGTTAGCTGATGAAATTAGTTTACATCAGTGGTGGCTCGACCATAAAGGCTGCGGGATTGCAGCTCCTGCAGTAGAAAATGAGAACTTCATCATAAGATTGACTAGAAAAGAAATACCCCTGTCGCAGCATCCTGCATAACATAGCGAATTTCCGTTTATAAAAGTTAGTTTTTCTTGGAAACTAGTTGACATAGCATAATAGTTTGAAGACCTTCTTTATGTGATTTTTTCTCCTCTTTCCAATAGTGTAAAAAAATTTTACAAAAATTTTTGAATAAGAGGAAATTTTGGAAAAAAGTTAATTTTTTTCACGAAAATTGCTAAAAAAGACATGTTCCAGGCATCGGACGTGTCTGGTTAACGAACTCGTCCAACGGTTTGGGACTTCCAATATTTTCACCAAATTTCATAAACGTAAGACATTTCGTTCGAGAATTATCGCGCGGACACACACACGCACACACACACACACACACACACACATATATATATATATATATATATATATATATATATATATATATATATATATATATATATATATATATATATATAAATTTTAGTGACTATTTTTTTCGGTTTCTAGGAACCTCAAAACAAATTTCTGCCATAGTCCCGGGCTCAAGTCGCGTCATGACAGTGGCTGTAATAGCTGAATTCCATTCGCTAAAACTGTCAACAGTGATGTACTTATTTGAAAAATATGTATATTAGAGGTACAAATACATTCACACTCATAGATATACGTATATATACATTTTGTACTATATACGTCGTTAAATTGGTTCCATATCAATATACATACCTATCACCAATGACACAAATAATGCATTTAAACAAAATATCTAGTAGTGTTTCCTAGCCCATGGGGTAGACGTACCCAAACTGGATCTATATTTTTTCTTTAAATAATAATCAATTTATAAACTTTATATTAACTTTTTACCGAAGTTCCCAATTTTTATGGACTAGTTTCCAAAGGATATTAGTCCATAAAAATTGAGAACTTCGGTTTAAAAGAACTTATAAATAAGAAATTTATTTTCTATAAATGTGTACATGTTTGAAAGCAGATGATTTTATTAAAAAAATTCTCAATTTGATACATTATAAGCACTAACTGGTTTATTTCGGCTTTTTCAGATTACATAGGAACTCCAATATAACGTACTCCAATATAACGTACCGAGTGGTGGGGTACCCCTCTCACAGATTTGAAGACGTGAGATTGTATTTGTGTCAAGGTATACATAATCGTCAATTCAGGGGCGTAGCAAATTTATGTGAGGGTCTGACAAGTTCCCATATTTTCTTACATACACACGTATAGCATTCACACATAGCCATAAGTACTTATACACAAATAAATATAATCAGTGTAAATATATACACATTTACAACTATGTGTGAACTTGTTCAAAAATATTCAGATTCCTGTGAACTTTTACAGTAAAATCAACACCAACAAACAATTACACCAATATAGAGACATACACGTACATATTATTTCACGTATATGCATACGTAGATAAATATGTGTGTATATACGAGTACACATCGATTTCACGATTTGATTGGTTATAGAAAAAAAAGCCAGATAACAAATTTTGATGCAAATTCCAGAATATTCTATTCGGAAAATAGCAAAGATGTCGAAAAACCGACTTCACTATTTGATAGTCTACCAAAGAAGGGACTAGACAGCGGAACTCAGCAAAAGTTCTAGAAAGTTCTATTCGGGATCTAGCAAAGATATCGGGAAACTAATTTCACTATCGAACTGGTCTTCGAATAAAAGCATAAATAACAAAAATTTAGCAATGTTCTAGAATGTTCTATCCGAGAACTAGCAAAGATATCGGGAAACTAACTTCACTATCGAACTAGTCTTCGAATAAAAGCATAAATAACAAAAATTTAGCAATGTTCTAGAATGTTCTATCCGAGAACTAGCAAAGATATCGGGAAACTAACTTCACTATCGAACTAGTCTTCGAATAAAAGCATAAATAACAAAAATTTAGCAATGTTCTAGAATGTTCTATTCGAGAACTAGCAAAGATATCGGGAAACTGACTTCAACATCGAATTGGTCATCAAATGAAAGCTTAAATAAGAAAAATTGAACAATATTCTAGAATGTTCTATTCGAGAACTAGTAAAAATATCGGAAAACTGATTTCACCATCGGATTTGTCGTCGAATGAAAGCCTAAATAACAAAAATTGAACAATATTCTAGAATGTTCTATTAGCAAAAATATCAAAAAAACCAATTTTATCACTCATCTAATTATTAAATAAAAGATCAAATAGCGGAATTTAACAAAATTTAAGGTACTTTATTTAAGGAAAATGTAAATATTATACTTTTTTGCAATTGTATACGTTGGCGTAAATTTATAACTAAAACTTTTGTATAGCACCACTATTTAACCTTTTTCGCCAAATAGCAATCTACTGATGAAGTCGCTTTCTCAATATTTTTGTTAGTTTCCGAATAGAATATTCGAGAACATTTCTCAAATTCCGTTATTTTGCATTTTCTTTAATGACCTATCCGATGGTAAAGTTTATTTCTTGATATCTATTCTAGGTTTTGAATAGAATGATCTAGAACTTTTGCCAAATTCCGCTATTCAACTATTTCTTTAATGGCAAATCCCATAGTAAAGTTAGTTTTCCGACATCTTTCCTAGTTTCCGAATAGAATATTCTAAAACTATTATTAAATTCCACTCTTTGGTCTATTTTTCAATAGTTAACCAATAGTGAAGTCGGTTTTTTAATATTTTGACTGATTTCTAAGAAGAGTATTTTAAAATTGTTGTCAAATTTTGCAGCTTATGCATTTTTCTAGTATACTTATACAATGTACAACAGTTGTGTATATATATATATATATATATATATATATATATATATATATATATATATATATATATATATATATATATATATATATATATATGTATTTAGTTGAAGACGTGTGTTCTTGTAAACATGCATTTAAGTAAGTGTATATGCGTGTGTATATAAATAATGAAATGCGTATGTGTTCGCATATTATGTTTCTGTACCCCCTTAAAAAAATTTTACTGACGGCCCTGGTATTCCGATATAACGTACTTCCCCTTATTTTGTACCGGCCAGTACGTTATATTGGAGTTCCTATGTATTTTGAATAATTTTGTAGATTTATATTATTAACATTAAATACGTCTAGAAAGTATTTTTCGTCTCCAGATTAATATTTTATTTGAGGATTGTTCACTTTTTACGGCAAGAATTAAACCAATTCTATCAAAGAAATTAAATTATTCTTTATTGATTGCCATCAATTAGTAGTACTCACGTTAGTATTCATATTATGCAACTAATAAACGTTAACTTTCTTTTAGCGTAGGTCAATCTTAAGGTCAAGAATATCCAAAACTAGCAACATGACACATGTGACCGATTTAGGGAAAAAGTAAACAGGTTTATTAATCAGTCTTATAATTTAATTACTTATTTCAAGATTTCACTTGAAGTGAACTACCTGGAAACGATTCTACAATAAAATTGATAAGTAATCCGTAGATCCTCTATTAATTGAAATATATAGTTGTTTATATAATTGATTTTGTATTTTAAAAGTACCAAAAGGCTTTACTGACCAACTTTTGGTACATTCATCCTATAAAGATTTTCTTTCACCAATACATTCAGATGCAGACGACATCTTTTAACCAATATAAGTAGGTATGTATATCCACATACGTATATCTCACTATTGCAGTTATATACATACATACACATTATATGATTATACACATACAACATAGTTGTAAACACACTAAAATTATAGAAAATAAATTGACTTTTTTTTTCTTATTTTCTCAAAAACTAGCTAACCTAGAATAATAGTTCCAAAACCTTTTTTATGTCATTTTTTCCCGTCTTTGCAATGGTGTAAAAAAATTTGACAAAAACTTTTAAATTATAGTAAATTTTGGCCAAAAACTCTTTTTCACGAAAAATGCTCAAAAAATCATGTTCCTGAGCTCCGACGTTTTTGGCTGAAGAACTCATCCAAGATTTTTGGACTTCCAACGTTGTCACCAAATTTCGTAAAACTAGCAGTTTTTCCTGAAGCGCTATCGTGCTGATACATAAATACATAAATACATATATACATATATATATATATATATATATATATATATATATATATATATATATATATATATATACTTATATATATATATATATATAAATTTTAGTGAATGTTATTTTTGGGCTCTAGGGACCTCAAAACAAATTTCTGCCATATTTTCGGGCTGAACTTCGACAATGGCTAACACCATAATAGCTGAATTTCCAGAATTCTTTCTGGAAATTCGCTAAAAGGTATGACTTAGAGAACGGATTCACATCCCAACAGTATTTAATGTTATTGCGAAAATTTTTCTCTTTAACGCCTGTAACACACAGTATATTTTGAATATTTGCAATTTTCAATTATTTACGATTCTGCTGTTTATTATAACTTCAAAAAGGATTACAAAAGGAGGGGTTACGATAAGGCCTATTATCGCCCCCATTATAATGTTAACCCTAGAATCATACGTACACGTCCAAACGACGTACGAACTTCTCTACCTGCTCCAATATTTCAACTTGTTGTTACTTGTTTGCTGTGAGATTTCTGTTATCTAATTTATTTGTTATTATAAAACACCACATATATTTATTTTGTTTATAGTCATTGTCGTTTTGTTTGTATTGAAATAGTGTCCGTCAAAAGGACGTCGATGTATGATTAACGTATGCTTTTTTTGAAGATTTTGTACACTACATATAAAAGTTTTCCTAATTTTTTTTTTCAATTTATTAAAGATATGGATGTTATAATTAATTTATTCAATGATTATGATAATGTGGAAGATGATTACAGCTGTTTGACTTATAGAGACGAGATAATACTGAAGTTTTAATATATTGAATCGAAAACTAAAGAATGCATTTCGAATGACTTAATAAAAGATTAACAATTTATTTTGTGGAAAATATTTTAATTTTTATTATTTTTTGAGATCTTATTCGAAAAATTACTAACAAACTTTAGAAAATTTACAAATGTGCCTAATGGGGAAATAACTACGTATCTATAGGAATATCTATGACTGAGAAATTTCGCATTCTGTAAAGTCACACATGTCCACTGACTCATAATAGTTCATAAATTAATTATTACAATTGATGTATTGTATTTATCTATTTTTTAATTTTTATAATGAAAATATGCTTTGATAAAAAAATTAAAAAAATTAATAAATATTTACATTAAGAAATTTTTCCAAATCCAATTTTTTTAAATATTTTGTTCACTTTTGTAGTATTGTTATGTAAAAAAAATGTTTTTTGCAAATAAACTCTAAAACTCTCCGTAAAAAGTCCATCCGTCAAAACGACGTCGATGTATGATTAAGACATATGATTGTATGATTTCTCGTAGACCAACGTAGGATTCTAGGGTTAAAGATGTAAGGTTAAAGATGTAGGTGTAAAGATGTAAGGTTTTTAAGAATATATACTTTTTGTGTTAATTAATTGGACTTTTATGAAAATAATTACTAAACTTGGCTTGTTTTGCAAAAATATGCTATTTTTGTAGTTTTTGTTAGCGATGAGCAAATGCAAGACCAAGACCAAGACTTGGTAGTCTTGGTCTTGGTCTTGTTCTTGCATGAAGAATCTTGGTCTTGGTCTTGCTAGAGCAATTTGAATCTTTGTCTTGGTCTTGGTCTTGCAGAATGCAGTCTTGATCTTGGTCTTGGTATAACTAAAAAATCTTGCACTTTCTTGCACTCTTTTTATTAATAAATTTTTTCCTTCTAAAATCAGAATTTTCGCTTTTTACGGTTCCTAAATAATCTTTTGTTTTTTAACTACCCCTCTGTCCACCTGAATATTCGTAAAACCTTCCAACGCGCAACTTTGAAACTGTTCGACTAATTTCGATGAAATTTTCAGGGCTTCAGTTTGTCACACATGAATTTCTATTAAACCCGGTAAAATCTATTATTATTATTAACACTCTCAGTCCCATGGCTTCGGCATCCGAAACCAAACAAATCATCTCCAGAGGCCGACGGCGATCAATGATTAGTTGATTAGTTGGTTACCCATTATGTGTGCGATGTTTATCATCATTCATCAGACGGATGTATTCTTACTCACACAAATACATACCAACACACACTACTCTTTTGGTTTCTATGTATAAAAAATTTTAAAATAAACAAAAAATACATAAAAAATATAATTTATATTTTTAAATAAAATTGATTTGAATGTCAGTATATATGTAGTATATACGTACCACGTACGTATGTTTACAGTTTTACACATACATGTTGAACTGTGTTAATCTATTCAGTGTTTGAATCATTTTATTTTATGTATTTGTATATAAAGTTTTTTTTTTAAATATTGCCGGCTTCCGGGGAAGTTTACTGTGAAAGTGCTCGGGCCTCATAGTGTTAAAGTAGTAAAATCTATTAAATACCGATATTTTATTTACTATCCAATCAAAGAATTTTGAAGGTAGTTGAAAGCATTATACCTACTGATTTATGACAGAATAACATATTTTTAGTTGCAAGTATTTAATTAACGTAGTTGCTCTGAGATAGTCAGGTACAAAAGTATACCTCAGCAAAAAAATTTTCAATATTTCAAAAGCGTGGTGAATCACTTTTATTTCTTATTAAATATGGTTTGCAACTTGGTATTTTATAACATACTAAATTTTTATCAAAATCCTTTGACACGTTTTCATTTTATTCAAAAAAAAAATAGTTTTCCCATAAGAGCCCGTGATATAATTACAAAACTTTGAAATCGTTTTTCTCAAAATTGGGATGGTCAATTTTTTTTTCTTTTTATTGGTACGGGCTCGTATTATTGGTATTGGATTAAATAAATATCTGGAGAAGTTTCGTTAAAATCCTTTGAAAAAATCGTTTTATCGACCTTTATTTACCTTGGAATTTTTAGAGAAACAATTTTTAATATTGCTTTAAAAAGTTTTAGTATCAATTATACTTTTAAATTACCTATTTAAATATTGTAGCAAGAGTCTTGCTTTTGTCTTGGTCTTGCTCGCTTAAGTCTTGGTATTGGTCTTGCAGCCATACTTATAGTCTTGGTATTGGTCTTGCTCTTGATATACATAGTCTTGGTTTTGGTCTTGGTGCTGCAAAAAGTGCAAGACCAAGACAAGACTGCAAGACCAAGACCAATTTTGCTCATCAATAGTTTTTGTGACATTTATTTAATTAATTTTCAAAAAGCGCAACCGAGTAACAGAAGGATTTTCATATATATATATATATATATATATATATATATATATATATATATATATATATATATATATATATATATATATATATATATATATATATATTTAAAATTCGTTAAAAAATTAAATCTTATATTCGAAACAAATCAATCTTTTATTCTTTTCTAAAAATAAACTGCAAATTTAAAATTTACATAAATGCAATAATAAAAGAGATAAAGCCAAGAAAACGGAAATTATTTAAATTCAAAGTGTCGAAGCATGGTTAAATTCTCTTTCTACTCATTCTCTTTTTACTGATTTACGAAAATAGTTCAAACTACAAACCAAAAAGTACCATTTTAGTTAACCATAATAACCCTCACAAATTACACGAATTACAACCTCTTTTCCAACCAACATATACTTCTAACATTTATTACATTACATTATAGGTATATATATATAAATTATTTACTTATGTATATTCATCGTCTTACTTAACCACATAAAACACATAATTTTATCATAATGACGTCATAGAATGAAAAATAATTTATTTCTAGTAAACTACACAAGTGTACACACTTTAGTTATAGTAGTAAGTAAGCATATACTAACACTATTACGTAGCATAACATTCAGACTATACTTAGACACTTAATATGTATTTATAGTTTTTAATGTATGTGTGTGTGTGTGTTTGTTTATGTGCTGAGTATGATTTTAATTTATGAATGAAAAGTGTGTTTTACAAAATAAAACCTATTTATTTTGTATTATGTGTGTTTTGTAATATATTACATATGTATAGCAGGTTGTTATAATGTGCATATGTAACCATATGCACTGCACTTGGGTACAGCTTTCGTACCGCTTTGCCTAGCTACATATTACTTGCTATTAACGTATTTTAGTAAGTACGGTGAGTAAGTGAGTACCGGCAGTGAGTACAGAGATACGACTATAAACGAGTAAAGTAATCATGTAATGACATTGGAATATTAATATTATTATTATTATTATATTGTTATAAATGTATACAATATATTGTATATAAACATTTTATTGAGAAGACAATATCCTTGTATGATAATGTTTCAATCGTTTTTTGGAAATAAATCTGAAGTTTTTATTTGATAATTTGTCTACAAAATATTATATAAGTAAAGGTCATGTTTTGATTTCCACCGCATAATTTTTTTTGTTAAATTGAAGTCGAAAAAAATTAGCCAAGAACGATGTCGGACTCGCCCAATTAGGTCCAAATTAAACTTTTTTCTCAATTTTCTTGTGATAACTGAAAAAATCAGGAATTATCCCACATTGTATTGAGACATTAGTTTTTATCCACGTGTTATTAAATTTCTTTACAACACAAAGACTCGTAGTTTTCCAAAAATTTATCACTCAATATCTACAAAAATTATAAAAAATATATTTTTAGAATCCTTAGAGGTAGCTCTTTCAAATGATAGCTCACACGACATATTGATTAAAAAATTTTTTTCTTGGACCAAACTGGTGCTCCTTTTATTCCAAAATAATTTTTCTTCTAATCGTTGACCGGCGATGTATCAATGTACGCGTCATCAAGACCTAGCATTATGCCAAATTTCAAATTTTTACGTTACATTTCAAAAAATTCAAAGAAACTATCATCCCCCCCCCCCCCCGAGTCGATATCTACCACTTAGAAAACCACTGGCTTAAAAACTTAAAAACTTAAAAAGAATAAATAATTCTTTTTAACTAAAATAAAATAATGTAAAAAAATTTCATAAAGCTTTTTAAGTAGCAGTACGGTAATCTGGATGGAATCTTGGCGTCAATCTCACCTTCATAAAGCCCAAAATTTGAATCAAGGGTAATCGTACGACATTTCGGTAATCACTATCAGTCTCCATCACTATCTACCATTAATAATTCGGTTAATAAATTAGGTACTTTCGATATCAAAAAAGGGCCCGCTCACCTGTTTAATAACGATATTTTCACCCAATATGTCTTTTTTCTTAAATTTTTGTTTAAACATTTTTTTCTTAATTATTAAACATATTAAAGTACAATTTAATAGCTGTCTTTTATTTGGCGCCATTTTATTAAAACTACTATTAATAAACACTTTTAAAGATTGTAAATCATCATAATTATAGCAATAAAAGCCAAAACTATAGCAATAACAAAATCACCCACGTAACGGTTGTAGTCTTGGAAAACTTTCGTTAGATAAAATATCTAGCCATAAGTACCTACATTAAATGTTATCATAATAGAAATGGAGTTCCCTTTTTCAAATTGTGTGGCCGAAGGACCAGAGTAAGTGCTTTATATTTTTGAAGCTATACAACTGCAGATATCGTCTTAGAAAAATTCTGTCAATGTTCATCTGGAATTGTCTAGGAAAATAACGGAAAAGCCTTCACCAGTCCAAGCAGAACTAAGAATTTGTAAGATGGCATCCCAAGTACATTCAAAGCACACCTTCCTTGCTAATTTTCGCAAACAGCCCCATTTTTTCAATGTATGTACCTACTACAATGTAAACGATATATGCTATGAAAATAAAAGTGTATTTTTCATTTCCCTTACCGATTTTCGAAAAAAGCACAACAGGTCCGTCGAGAGGGTGAGGTAGCTGGGGTGGTAGCCCCGGGGTCCGGACTGGAAGAGGGAGCTCGTAACAGTCGATAGAGGGTCGGAAAAAAGTAGAACCGTTTTTTTTGCCCGGCACTTATTTTTTCGGTAAGAAATATTTAAGAAATATGCTTTATTCCCGGTATCCGCCATTTTTCTACACAGCCTTGAGAGCACAAAGTCAAATCACTTTCATTTTCATAGTACATTAGTGCAAGCACCTTAAAAATTATCGTTCTCTGAAGTTGGGAAACATTAGAATCCAAAATTAAACTACAGCAGAAGTATTTCTTAATTGATTTTTTATTAATATTTCTATAACCACATAAGGCTAATATTTTTGTTTTATATTTACTGCTGTAAATATATAAATCGGACCATTTTAAAGTGGAGAAGTTCAAAAGTAAAATAATATAAGGTAAATGACCCAAAATCAGACAGTGTCCTAAAATCAGACATGTTCATATAATTATTAAGAAAAGAAAAATTCCGTTTTTAAAACGTCCGTTTTGTATTTAAGACGTATCTATGAACATTAAGTAATACTACCTTTTTTATATTTCGGTTTATTTTTAACAAATACTGTACTAAAATTAATGATTAACTAGATATTTTGCGAAATGTCAGAAATAGTAGGTATAAGTGACTGATTCCTTATAAAAAAAAGTACAAAAACGCCAAATTTTAAATTTTAATTAAATTATGATTTTCACATTAAAATGGTATAATAAATGAATATTGTAATAAAAAGCTAGTAAACTATTATAATTTATCAACTTTTTTTAAATTAAATTCTTAAATAGACTAGTTTTCTTGTGTGTCGAATTTGGAATCCGTAAATTTAATTCTTGCCCAAATTTCGTCAATGAGTATTGGAAAAATATTATTTAAAAAAAAAAAAAATTGAGGAAAGAAGTAAGCAGAAGAGGAAAAAAACAAAAAAGTGAAAAAACGAGGAAAGAAAAAGCAATAAAATAAGAACGTGATCAAAATTACAGGATCTAGTCTCGAATAAAAGTAACAGTGTGAGTATGTTGAAATGCAAATAGTCAAAATTAAAGCACAAAATTTAATATGATTGTAACGAAATGGTTGGAAAAAATAACCTACTAAAACACATGAGTAAGGAACATTTTTTATATTAGCAGAACTTGGAAAATTACATTATTAACTAATATGTACGTGTAATAAATAAAGCCGTTTTTCAATAAATTATACTTAAATACATCTTTATCAAATATTTTTTTTTATTTGAGCTAAAAAAGTTTCTAGTCGAAATTATAGACAACAACTGTTGAATTTAAAAACACTGTCGAAAATAAGTTAGAAGGGTGTCGAACTTAGAGCTAAGTTCTTATGGTAGATGTCGAAATTAGGTGTCATTGTAGTAGCACAAAAATTCTTATTTTTTGTATTTTACCCTTCTATTTTTCTATTTTTCTTAAATGATAATCTAAAGTAAATATTTTGACCGGGCTGCTGACAAAAGACTTTTAGTCTTTTCAACGATTTTTAAATTATTCTACTAAAATATGCTTGGTTGCTTCCTTAAAGTGTCGGAATTTGGGACACTGGCCTTATGTACCTGTAAATAAAATATTTTATTAAACTGTATCATAATTAAAATAAGTGAGTTTCTTGTAACTTGAAAAAAAAAATCATATAAAATAAATACTTATTAATGTCAGTCAAATTCTTGTAGTCGTTTTTTGAGATGAAAAGTCTAAAAGATGATTGAAAAACCATCTATTAGTTATTTGATTTTTTGAGAGAAGTCGATTTTTTATGTAATGCAAAAACGTCTCTTCAAGATAAAAATTTTTAAATTTTATTTGCCTTGAGAACTCAAAAGAATATTTTTATCCATTTTCATGTATTCAAATTTCCTCTTTTAAACCCTGTAGTTAATTTTTTTAAATACAGTTTCGTTTCAACTGCCTACTATTCATATACATTCAACAAAAAAAATATTGCCCAAGGTTGACAACCGGCAACCGATGATGAGGGGTTGTGTAAGACTGGAAACGGTGAAAACACGCAATATTTGAATACAATTAAATTTATTTTCAATTCGCAAACAGCAACGAAATAACAATAGCTACAAACGAAAAACCATTACCTAGGTTAGTTATAGATGTAATTTTAATTAACAAAAGAAATAAAAAAACAGGTTGAATGTTGGTCTGAAAAAAATATAATAAAAACAGAACGCCAAATACCAAAATTAAAATAAATTAAACATTAATGAAATATTGCATTATATTGAGTACATTTTTTTCAAAAAAAATTGTTACTTAAATGATAATTAGACATTGTTCACTTGCGGTCACCAGCCCAGCTCGCTTGAGAGAATGACAATATTTTTTTTTGTCAAGTTACACAATATAAAACATGTATGTGAAACAATACATACAACGATGCTACACATCGACCGCAGAGCGCATACCACGAACAAGTTTTTGAACAAAACGAACTCTGCCAAATAATAAAATGCATTCAATACATATACAAAACGAATGCATCTAAAAATAACTTCTGAATATTAACATTTATTATATGAGGCGCGCGGTGAATGCCCTCTGGGCCCCGAAGTTGTGTTTTCAAGGATAGCGGAACAACCTACCACAACAACACCTCTGTTATTCACCAAAACGCAGCTCAACTCCTCTTCTAAAAAGTGCGAGTGCATTGCTTGCAGTTTTGGAGCCCCCCATGTCCGCACGTCCCCCGGTACCGCCATGGTCCCACCAATCGAACCACGGCCGGCCAAACAGCCAAGCAATTCTTTATGTATTTCAATGTCCACCAATATACATGTACAGATACGGGATGTTTAAGAAGAAATCGTAAATATTTAAAAAAAGTAATGCACGGAAAAAATAATTCACACCGAATAGCACTAAAAATAATATACGTAGTGCGATCCATAAGTTCTTAGACTAACATACAAGTATAGGTGCAAATTAAAAAATACTTAAATATAATTTTTAAATATAGTCTCCCTAAATTGCAATACAATTTTCACAACATTTAACTAACGCTTCTATGTAAATATGCCGCTATAAAAATATGCCGAATCTTTACTGTTGACATGGTCGTAAACAGCTTGTTTTTTTTCTACATTGGCAAATTTTGTTGTTGCATCATTGTTTTATAAAATGGGCAAGAATCAGTGTATACGACAGTCATTCTTCCTTTTATTTGCGTTAGCGTTAAACCTTCTTTAGTTAAAAACTTAATAACTGCACGATACTCAATTTTGGACATTTTCAAAAATCACTCTACTGCAAAATGTTTAAAGTAGATACTCTCAACAATAAAGTTGCTATCGGAATAAGTTGAAACTCAGCACAGTATATCATTACACTTGCATCTACATTATAAAGATTAAATATTTTAGATTACCCTCTATTAACTATGTGAGGCTAAGACCACACTACGTAAATTACTGTGTAAATCAATAATAATCATTGAATGTTCGATGTATCACCACCGATGTACAATTTGCTATACACTAAATATGTTTTCGATACTTTTTGCTCCATGCAGTAATGATATTGAGAGAACACAATATAAGTATAAAAACTTATTTTGCACATGTGACAGGACTGCATCCATTATAAACTTAAATCACAGTTACTTTTGTTGGAAAATTCAATAAAGACTTTTGAGTTTTGGATAGAAAAATCTAAACATATCGGGCACAACAAAAAGTTTTCAAACATTTTTCCCCAAAAATATAATTAACGAGTAAAAAAAAAGATCTTTTCTTACTTTCTCCGGGCCTCTAATTGAGGCTGTGGACCCCCTTTTTAGACCCGAGACATTAGGTAAGAAAATTATTATAAAAGTTTGTAATTATCTATATGTATATATAGGTAACAGAATAAGAAAAGATTTTGTGAAAAACTGAGGATGGACTTCGGGGTGGTCCTTACGGAACTCCAATTTTGAAATTAGGTTTCTCCCCTAAGTTACGAGTCCTCAATGTTTAAATTTTTAGAAATCAAACGTAAAGTATAGTAGGTATATTTTTTAAATAATAAACAAATATTTTACTTCGCAAAAATACCACTTTTATTTTGAAACTGTGACAATATTGTTTCGAACCGTCAGTTCATTTTCAAACAGAAATTCTGTTTGAAAATGAACTGACAGTTCGAAACAATATTGTCACAGTTTCAAAATAAAAGTGGTATTTTTGCGAAGTAAAATATTTGTTAATTATTTACAAATATGGAATACCATAAAGTAACGCTCAAATCTATTAATATTATATTTTTTAAGTTTAGAAATGACTATGTATTTAGAATTGAGTTAGACTAGACTAAGTTTAGAATTGACTATGTATTTTAAGTTTAGAAATGACTAGGTATATTTTTTAAGTTTAGTCACTATCGTCTCTTTTCAATTTATGATGCTAGCTGTCCTTGAAAAAAATTAAACGATACTGATCTTTAAAATAGTACATAAATTAAGTTTATTTTCATTTTTTGGTTTTCTCACTTATTTCAATTGACAAATTATATAAGATCTTACTTACGGATTTGTGTATACTGAATGAAAGTTAGAAGGAGATTATATTCAACTTTAGACAGTCAAAGAAAATTGTACCTTTATTAATTAATAATAATGAGATTTAATGTCTCTTTTTCAAACAACTTGTCTATAATAAAAGCCACCCACATCATTATTTTTAACATTTTATTAGTTTATTTAATCAATTTTACAATTTCATTACATTATGTTTTTATGATGTGAGTGAGAATAAGAAATGTGGTGGGGGACTTGAAAAGCAGCCGTCTACAGCCATCATCTTAAAATAACCATGGTGATATTCATCTAGAACAGTGGTTCTCAAACTTTTATCAACCGCGACCCACCTTTTCACGTAAAAATTTCAAAAGACCCACGAAATATATGGAAATGGGTAGGAAATGTGTATAAAATGGCTATGTAGTCTGTAATCAATTGTTTCTGCGACCCTTCGTAATAGTTTTCGCGACCCCCCCTTTTTTTGAGAATCAATGATCTAGAATTACCTATCGAAACACCTTCACAAGCATATTATACGAGCACGATAATCAAACCCGATAGTCTACCAGTCCAAATGCCAATGGTCTAACACGCTGAGCTACTTATCTGTTTTATTGGTCCAAAGAACACAAAGCTACCACCACCTCCTAGCATCTTTATCACTCTGTCTGACACATCCTGTATAATATATACAATATAAAACATAATTCTTCATCAGTTCGTACAACATACAAGCAAAAGAGTCTCAATGTGACCTTGGTAGAGTACAATGCTTTGACGCGCGCGGGTTTTTGCACTGTATAACGCGCCGGCCGGCAGGCTGTTGATCGTTTTTTGTTTTCGGCTCTCTTGGGCCACAGCAACGCGGTCAACAATCGACTTCAAGGTCGCTACTGCTTGGCCGCGCTCTTACTTTAGGACCGGTTCATACATGCACCGACTATACATACATACATGTATGCGAACGATAATAAAAAACAATTTGTACAGTAATAAAATACATTTTTGTACCCTAACCTAAGTTAACTTGACTTCATGTAACCTATCATTCAATATGATGCATTATTTATTTCGTCCATCGCGAAATTCAGTGCACTTCACTCCGCCACACCCCCTCGCATATGTAAACTTTCATTTTTGTTCATGATGTTTAGACTACCATCTTGAATTTATACATACATATACATATATGGCATTCTTATGATTGTGGTTCGTTGAAGCCTAAAAATTGTATGAAATTATAATTTAATTGATTCAATTATTAAAATTTGTTGATTTCTTAGAAACTTGGGGATAATATTTAGGATTTAAGAGGTCATTCAAGATTAGAAGCTAAAAAAAGTCTTAAAGTCGACGCCAAAAAAAAAAACATCTTTTACGGCGCACAGTGCACAGCGTCAGCAGGTGGTTAGAAATTAAACAATCAAATGTGATTTTGAAGAAAACATCTTAAATCATTAAACCTCAAATTGTAACGCTTTCAACATGTCCTCATACACAATGATTATTGATTAATAAAAAGCTACGAACTGCAGCTTATGCACCAATTTTGAAAATGTATAGTTTTGAGTTTGAAGTTTTATATCTTATAAGGTAACGGGCCTAGTTTCTGACCTTTTAAGAGTGACGGCTGAGGTTAAACGACAGTAATAAATATAAGTTTCAACTTAAGAGACAATTAATAATTTTATCAACTAGTTTATGGCTTTCAAAATAAAGCCATACAAGTAAAATAATTATTTGAATTGAATTAATAATTTAAATTAATGTTTTAAAAATTGACAAAAAGGACCCAGTTTCTGACCTTCAAAATTTCTCATGTGACAGTTTCTGACCCTGACAGTGGGCTAGTTTCTGATCCTTAAATTTAAAAATACAGTTTTTTAAAATTTAATTTATAAATAATTTTTTATTGATAAAAATGAATGTTTAATGTAATACGTTATGAAAAATAACAAAAACTAATCGAAGATAACTATAAATAACAAAATAACTAACAAAAACTGGTTAGAATTTAACTGGGCCATACCACTTTAGAAGTGAGCCTAGTAATTGACCCTCATATTTCAATAATAAAAATCATTCTAAGGTATTTTATAAATATTTTAAAATAAATTTTAAACAAATATTAACCTGCTCATATATTTTTAATTAAGTTTTCATACTTACATGATGAATATTGCACAAATCAAAATGAGTACTTTGTAACATAAACTGTTAAGAAACTACCAAAAAAATAGTGTTTACACACATTTTAAACTTAAAAATTTTTTTTTATTTAGTTAATATATTCTAAACTTTTTAAATTGCTGTTCATTAGACATAGAATAGATTACTTTAAATTAAGAATTTATTTTTTTTCTTATTTAAAATATAGTTTTTTTGGCTTCAGTCTCTTATCTGGCGTCACATTTCACACTTCAATAAAAAAAAAAAAAATTGACCTTTTTCGAGACCGTAATAAATTTTATGACTTTTTTTGGTAAAAATATTTTATCCTTTTAAATTTTTCAATATTTTTAAATTAAGTTAAAAAAAAGTTTAAGTTCAATATGGATTTATATGTGACGAAGCAAAAAATCATAGATCCTTGATATTGCTTGCATTAAAGTTGGGAATTTCAAAATGCCAATTAGATTGTGAACTTTATTTTGTCGGCTGATTTTTCTGACATAGCAGTAATTTTATTAGGTAAATTTAATAATTTTAATAAATATTTTTTTCTTATTTGAAATTGAATTAACTATGATAAGTAAACTAAGTAAATAATTTATGATAATTTTTATAGCGTAATGATTTCCATAACAGTTAATAATTTAAAATAATTTTCTTTTTCATAACATACTTTGATGTTACATATGTTACGTCACAATACGTACGTCTGTAGCAACGTAACAAAATTACACGTCAGTAGTTAAGGGTTAATTATACATATAACTTTGTGTGCATGCACGGGACCTAATTTTCATACAGCATGTTATTATTTTTAAAAGCCACTAAAGGTAAATGAAAAAATTACTGAAAATTATTACACAGAATAATTATTCTACTTACCAAAAGCGACCTTTAAAAGACCTTGTCAAGTATGAAAATCCGCCAAGTGTGTTAATTTATAGAGGACAGATGACAGAAGGCAAACAAATAAGCAGGGAGGAATACAAACAGACAGACAGACTGGGTAGACTAATGGACAGACGGACAAAAAGACAGAAAACACAAAAATACAAATAGGAGAAAATGGATATACAGACATTGACAGACAAAGGACTAGTAGACAGACAGATGGGACCGACTGACAAACAGACAAGACCGATTAACAGACAGACAGGACTGGTAGACGGACAGACAGGACTATTATACAAGACAGACAGGATAAACAGGCAGACAGGATTTGACGGGCAGACAAAAAAGACAGCCAGACAGACAGGATAAAATTAAAATACAGACAGATGAACAAGCAAACGACAGCAAATGACTGACAGACAGACTGTAGGACTAAACGGACAGACAGACACAGAACATACAGCCAGTTAATAGGCGAGGACTGACATACAGACAAGACACACGGTAAGACATGACAGACAGACGGGGCAAAAAAACAGACAGACAGACGAGGAAATTTTATTGTGGAAAAAAGTATTTTATTGCTTCTATATAATTATAAAACAATTCTTCTGAGTTAGGAATCATGCTTCTCCTCTTCAGTAAGGACAAATGTACCCTGTGACCGCGGGATGCAATTCATAATATGTTTTTTTTACGTTCGAAATTTTCAAGTCCACACTGTAGGTAATTATTACAGACAATTGCAAATCCCTAAAAACTAAGTATATATGTATAGTTTCAGGTAATATTTTTCTGAGAATTTGAATATAGCGGAAAAATCCAATTTTAATCCAGTTATAGGAAGGACAGTAAATAATTACTACATTCATTCTTTGGGAATTAAATTAACTATATAATTACGAAAATATCAAATATAATTAATTAAATTCTGCCCCACCCCCGTTTTGAAAATATGGCTATGTAAATTGTTCAAAAATGGTTTAAAATCGCACTACAAGTTTTTCAAATTTTCAAAGGATCAAAGGATCTCTGATTTTTTGCTGTTATTATAATTAAATAATATTGAATCCCACAGGAACATTTAATCGGGATAAGATTACACCATGAGTTAGATCAGGGTAAATAGTGTCTCTGTGTGTACTATAAATTTCATCGACTTCGATTTAATTAGTTGGATGTGATTTAGCAGTTGATTTTGTTTCCACCGGGAACCTTCAATTGGGATAAAACTATCCTATGTATTATTATTGCTATTACATTCACTATGAATTTCTATAATCATTTCAACACATTTTTATAATATAACTAAGTCTGACCCGTGGCTTCACCCGCATTGAATTAAGCTCCCCCCCTTGTGTCTCCCCTTCTTACCCCGAAAACCTTCAATCGGGATTAAACTATCCCGACTAAAACTATTTCAAAATATTACTATATATGTGTTCATAGTAAATAACGTTTGTATATTAAATTTTATCAAATTCGATTCAGTCATCCTACAGGAACCTTTAATCAGGATAAGATTAGCCTATGCGTTAATTCAGGATTAATCATGTCTGTGTACAAAATTTTATCAAATTCTGTTTAATTATTTGGACAGGATTTTGGAATTTCTTTTGCATCCCCTGGGAACATTCAATCGGGATAAGACTATTCTACGTGTTATTAAAATTCTAGCTACATGTGCTCATAGTAAATAGTGTCTCTATATTTTATTTAATCGAATTCGGTTCAGTCATCCTACAGGAACCTTTAGTCGGGATAAGATTATCCTATTTGTTAACTCAGGATAAATAATGTCAATGTACCAAATTTCATCGAATTGAGTTTTGTTTTTTGGGGTGTGTTTGAATAATTGTTTTTGTATCCCTCAAGAACTTGCAACCGGGATAAAATTTAAACATCGAACAAATTTAAACATCTAAACATCCAAACTTTCACATTTATAATATTATTTAGATATTAATTTTTAGTTAAGTTACATATAAACCGATATAGAACTTAAACTTTTTTTTTAACGCAATTTAAAAATACTGAAAATTTAAAAGGATAAAATATTTTTACCAAAAAAAGTCATAAAATTTATTACGGTCTCGAAAAAGGTCAATTTTTTTTTTTTTATTGAAGTGTGAAATGTGAAGCCAGATAAGAGACACAAACCGTTTTTTTATTAATTTATAACAAAGTTGAAAAGTTCAGAAACTGGGCCAGGGTCAATTACCGGGTCTTTTACCTTATATCTATTAATATGTATATAATATTTCATAGATGTGTATATAACTATATATACTTACGTATAACTCGACAACTGCTCAATATTTCATTTTCAAATTTTAACTGACGATTCTTGGAATATAAAGGAATAAAAATACTGCGGGAAACCAATTGCAATGTTTTCTGCAACCCTGAACAACCCCTTAAAATAATATGTTTTTTTATTTGAAATAAAACCCATAACTTGATACTCTGATGTAATTGAGAACTTTAATTTTAACATAATAGCAGTCTAATATTTTGACTATCTTGAGAAACAAGAACTGTGAAATGCCATTTTGAAGCTAAAAATTTACCAGGCATTAGATAAAGTTACTGCTAGTAATCAACTTCAGTAATTTTTATGACTAGCAAACAGAAAAAATGAAGCCATCTAAAGGCTCTTTGAATTGAATTGGACTCCTGGATTTATTATTAATTTTGTGAAGGTTCCTATATTGTGCTGAGGTTCTGGGGCACGTGGCCCGTGTCTCTTATATAAATCCAGCCCTAATCGTATATAAAAAGACCAATTTTAAAGTCTATAAAAATTTACAATAAAAATATAAATTCTTTACTTCTCATTATACGTTTTCTTTTTCATTTCTTTTTTTTTTTTTTTTAACAAAAACCAGAAATTTCAAAAAACCGGATTGTTGACCTAACGGAAATATTTCAAATAGAAAAACTCTTATAAGATTTGAATGTTCAATTAAGTTAAAACGAACAACAAGAAAAAAATTATATTTCTTATAAGTACTATATTTAAATAATATGTTATTATTATTATTATCAATATTTTGATTTTGTTATTTGAATACACAGTACATATAGTTAAACCTACGTAGATGCATAATTAAGTAATTCAGTAAAGCATAAATAAAAATATTCACCGTATAAGTATCCATTTAATTTGAAAACAGACTTTAATACCACACATAGAAAACTGTACTTTATTTTGGGTTATCTAAATAGTTAAAAAGAGAAAATGAAACAAGAAAATTATTTGTGGTACAGATATCTCTTCCGTAACACGGTAGATGATAGATTCCTAGAAAATGCCGTGTTGTGTAAATCTGTGTTATATGATATTCAAAGTCAATACTTAATGAAAGAGATAGTAAAGTGCAAGACAAATTTGGTAAAATTACCAAAGCCGGACAGTGATAGAAATAATCTTTGATTTTTTATTTAAACTTACAAAATATATTTTTAAAAAGTGTAAATCAAATGCAATAATATGACCCCGAGTTGGTATAGTGGTTAGCAACTCCGCTTCTTGTCTGGTAGATCGTGAGTTCGAAACCAACCCGGGGGAGATACCTCATCTACATTAGCATACTTCATTATCTATCAATAATTCATACCTATATCAAAATCAATAGTATCTACACTACAACGGTGCATATGACCTTAGCTGTTACGCACCTAACCAATAAAAAAAATACAATAATACCTAGTTACGACTTCAATGTCATTTTAAGGAAAAGGAAGCTTCTGTTTTCCACCTGTAGCTTCTGCAACAATATCTATATCGTATTTTTTTAATTTAAATGAAATACATTATTTTTACGGCACCTATATAAGAAAAATTTATAAAAAACTTGAATTTGTATATGTTTACAAGATATCCAAGGATTTCTCACTTCTATTGGACACACTTTGGACATTACAGGATTTACACTAGGGGCGCTAGGGGGCTAGTGCCCAGGGCGGCAAACTTTACCGTAGCTGTCGATAAGAGGCCCGAAAAAACTTTCTTTTTACTCGTTACTTACATTTTTAGGGGAAAATTTTTAACAAATGTAATTTTTCCTACAGGCTCGCCATTTTTCTCGGCCCAAGCTTTAGATTAGTTCAGCATATTTCACGGAACTTCGAAGGCGGCTCTTAAAGTGAATCCGGCCCTATGTATATCTGTATTCTGTAGTATCTAGTCACTGTGGGTGTAATAAATAGGTATACTGTGTAATTTAAATTTCTAGACTATTATTTAAACTTATAGACTACTATTTCGAGACTATTACTCGTCGGGGTGAGGGAGGGCGTTATTTTATTTTATAGACCTGTAAAAAAAAATCGATACTTTAATACCAAAATATGCTATAATTGTATTGCTTTAGTAAGAATTAATAATCTCTTGATCAAGGCTTATAAAATTTTTCTTTTCCTACAAAATTTTTATCTAAATTCAGGAATCAATTTTTTAAAACTCATGTTTTGTTAGGGAGCCTAGAAGGATTCAATACAAAAAATAAAATACTTTATATAAGTTTCTTAAAATCTGCCGAATCGTGCTGGGGCAACACAAATTATTCCACAAAGACCTGCGCTGAATAAACTTTAATAAAATGTAGGTACTTTTAGATGTTATACAATATGCAATATCGTGCTATAACCATGAAATACATAAATCGTAATATATAGAGCTAGTTCGTGCAATTTATACGACATAAATGTTTTCACGCATTTTTATCATTTTTATTAACAATAAGATTAACAACATTCTATTTTAAATAATAAATATCAAACTGGTAAACTGGCTGGACTTCTTTGTTCCTCGTTTGTCGTCCGTGTACTTTGTTACCTCATAGCTATGTTCAAGTCAAACATTTTAATTAATTTTCCTTAATTAGCACTATATTCATTCGCTATATAAATGATAAAAATTGTATAAGTAAAAATTGAAATGTCTAATAAAATAAACACCATATCTAACTAAATGAACATATCTGCCGGATTATTTTGTTTTCAACTATATAAGAACTCACTATCATCATCATTTTTTTAACTGTAAACCTTTCAACAATTCATGTTTTCCAGTAAATAATTTTATAGTAGGATCACAGTAAGTTTAATTGTAAACTATAGCATTTGTTATAAGTACTTATTTATAAAATCGAATTTCAGTTGACTATTGTACAATTACTAATCTGGAAAATATGGGAGTAAGACAAGCCAAACAATTATTATTTAATTTTTAGGTTTACTATTGCTTTCAATTGGTGAGAGAGCTGGGTAGAGGATTTGAAAAGTTGTGTGATTCTTGTATTTTTTCACACAAAAAATAAACCAAACCTGTCTCATTTTAAATGAAACATGCAAATATGTATTTGAAGTACACTTTTGACTCGTTGTAAGCAACATCGAGAATTGAAATAGAATCATGTGTCTTCCTCTCTTTACGTATATGCGAATTTTATTAACTAAAAAGAGTAAGGTATATGATTCTACTTCAATTTTTTGATGTTACTTACAACGAATCAAAAGTGTAATGAATTTTGACCCTCAACTTATCATTTTCGACCAGTGTTAACCATGTACGCCTTATTAACCAACGTAATTTTTAAGAGCAAAATAATTGGTCGTACAGCATAACCTCTTTTTATGCGATCTTCTTTTGCGAATTTTTTTTGCGGTTTTTAAAAAAAGGCTCATTAAAGTGCATAATAGTCTGAATAAAAGGTAAGAAAAAATACGAAATTTGAACATTACTCTTTTGGTAAATTTTTCTGTTTACTGTTTTTAGCAGATTTTATCATAACATGAATGCAAGTAGGTAGGCTATTGTAATTTTTGCAAACAATATAACAATAAAAATAAAATATTCAAAAATGTTCCCCTATATAAATTCCTTTATTTTGTTCATAAAAGCAATTTCTAAAAAGCAGGGGAATCGTGAAGTTTTGAGTTACGTATTTACCACGAAACTTTTTTATGTGGTCCCGGAGCACCGCATAAAAAAAGTTATGCTGTAGAGACTTCAAAGGATATAACATTGTTTCTTCCAAGCTCTTGTGCGATAATATTCCATTTATATACCGACATTATTTAATTATTATTTATAAAAATAATAAGAGAAATTAAGAAAACATTAGTAATACATATTTTAAATAAAAAAAAGAGTTACAATAAACATGACAAAACAAATTATGATATCTTTGTTCATGTTTATTCAGCACAAGGTCACTATCATATAATGGTACCAATCAAAAATCTCAAAAAGAATTAGAATGGTTCCTAACAATTTCCCACTTCTAATATTTTTTGGCCATCGGATTAGAATGTCTTAAGAGAGCCGCCTACTCGAGAAGTAGCTGAGTCACTATGTATTGCATAGAACACATGTATTGGATGTGTATATTTCCCCCTCTATTCCAGTAATTTGATCTAAACACACATAGTTCATACACCAATGTTCTTAACACAATAATTTTGGACTATAGCAGTCATTGGTTTAGGTTTCAGGGCCAATCACATGAACATTAGTAGTGGGACCTATTTGTATTCTAACCCTAGGTCTACACTAGCAATTATTTATTGAAAGCAATATTGAAACATAGTTCAATTTACTTTTCAATTTTTTCTGTTTGGGCATTTGATTGCTTTCAATTTTATTTGCTGAAAATGGCTGCCAGTGAACACTTGAATGTTATTATAAGCAAAATAACAAAGTTAAGAAAGATTGAATTATTAGAACAATTATGAAAATGTCCGGAGACATTTAACTTTATTTTTAATCATTTTAATGTCTGTGTTAAATTCTGTTGTGAGATCCTCCCAATCTCTCATTTTTATGTCAATTCTTTTATATAATTTACTGTTAAGATCCCATAGGCTTTCTTTTTCCCTATACATGTTAATTAATTTTAAAATTTCCTTTTTATTAAATTTTTTTGTTGCCATTTTTATTTGTTTTAATTATTAAAATTAAAATTTATTTTGGCTTTTTGGTTATGTTCTGTCGGTTGTTGTGTTCGGCAGATACGGTAAAAAGGAAATATACATATTTGTTTTTACGTGCTCTATGGTTTTTACGGTTTTTACTATGAAATGTGTATGTATATATGTAAAATGTACGTACATCACGTACATGTAATCCATGAACCGAAGAGATCCTATTCTTTTTTTTCAGTTTCCGCCATTTTGGATACCGAAACGTCAAAATTCTTGAAACAAAAATTGCTACAGAGATGGAAAGCAATTTTTGTTTCCATCTAGGAGGCAATATTGAAAACTCTTTCAATATACTCGTCTACATTAGCAATAATGTTTCAATTCAATATTGCTTTCAATAAATAATTGCTAGTGAAGACCTAGGGTAAAACTAAACAAGTGACTGTACACCACAATGGTTTTTTTTTTAGTTTATAATTTTCAATAACTTGAAATGTGCTCTGATCTTGTACTTTGAAATAGTATATTGTACAATAAGCTTTTCTTACGTATTTTACACTATACTTTTTCTACGAGCACATTTTTTCGTAAAATTTAACATAAATAATTAAAATAAAATTTAAATAAGTAGTAAAAATTTTTTAAATTTATAATGTCAGTGGTAAGATGTTCAAATTTTTGCCAAAGCATACTTTAAAACTATGGAAACAATAATAAATAATCAACATACATATGTATATTTTTAGAATCACATATGACATTATATATTAAATCAGACATAGCCAACTTTTTTATTATATTAAGCCGTGGGAAATAATTTCCCACTGCTATTTCCGCATAGTGTGGGCAATTGTTAATTTTTACATATAGTTAGCCGTGCACACAATGTTACTTTTACTAGTAGTAGTAGAAAAATTAATTTTCTTTTAATTTTACGTTTGTAGTTTTATCAAAAATAACAAGAGATAGGTATATCGCAAACTTATTACACCAAAATTATACCCAAATTATGTAATTATTATATTTAGGTATATATATTAGAACTGTCAGAATTGTAGGTGATACCTATAGGTAGGTATGTATAAGGTTTTTTTTTTTAAATTTTAACAATGGTGGAGTCGCTGGGAAAATATGTTAAGATTTCTTAAACAATATAATTACCTACATAATTCATTTCTTTTCCTACTGTCTAAATAGAATCAGGCTTGCCAACCGTTCCGTTTCCAACCAAACAATCCAATTATGTCGTGATGTGTCCAGTTCCAATTTCTCAAGGGTGAAAATACATTCAAGCACAAACGGTTAATTTACAAATTCAAAAGTTTGTATAAGCAGTTGGGACCATTATTAATAAAATATTACTGTGTGTCTCAGATAATATTTTTGCGGCATAGGAAAATGCCAAGTAGTTACAATGCTGCAAAAAAAATGAAAGTTTCAAATTTATTTTCCCTACAATAACTTTTGTGTTGTAGTTTCTTGACACACTTTCTAGCACAAAATTTAAATATATATTCCATTTTTATTTTTGCTTATTCGTCACTTCTTTAACAATCAGTTTCTTTTTTCCGTCAACGCCTAATAAAAAAGAAATGTTATCTTTATGATATTAGACGTAAAACCCTAGTTACCAAACGCATGCATAATCGCTCGCATATATAAGAAAGCTTGGCACTCGAAAAAGCAATATAAATGACCCACTATTTTAAAGTTTATACTTACCAAATTAAACTTATTACGTAAGTTACCCATTAGAACAGAGTTCTGTACCATTATTCTTATCGTAACTTAAATGCTAAAAGTCTAAAAGTTATGTGAATAATTTCGTAAAATTAAATACCTATATTAAATAAGTATTATCAACTTGTATAAAAACATTTTTATTATTATTTTTCCTTCGAAAGCTAGAAATAAAATCAAGTTATTAAGCCAATATGACCCACGGTATTTATTACACATAAAATATAGGTAAAATAGCTATGAAACGTACTTTTAAGTGAATTTCGATTTTGGAAAAAATTCACTTATTACAGCGGGCCATGGCTAGTTTGTAAGCCATGGAAAGACCTGCCACCTGACCCGGGACTATGGCAGAATATATATATATATATATATATATATATATATATATATATATATATATATATATATATATATATATATATATATATACATATATATATATAT